>CM050664.1:10935221-12212221 GCA_027574665.1 Rhynochetos jubatus | reverse complement strand
CCAAAGGTCTGGTGAAGTGATCTTCCACGTCAGTTCCCCTCAGAACATGTCTGTCCTTGACATGTCCTTGTCTCTTCCAGGCCTTTCCTTGCAGACCGGCTACCCCAACATCTGATTTTCTTTGCAATGTTGGAGGGACAGCCCCGATGTTCACTTTACCTATGCACTCTCATGTGCAAGCACACATTTCACTGCCGTTATTTGCAGTGGCCAAATTCTCTTCTATTTGTTAAAAGCTTGTCATTTCGGTGTGCGAAGAGTATCTCCATTTGTGAGATAGTCTTTCATACACTGTGTATTAATTGTGATATTGTCGTGGTTTAACCCCAGCTGGCAACTAAGCACCACACAGCCGCTCACTCACTCCCCTCATGGTGGGATGGGGGGGAGAATCGAAAGACTAAAAGTGAGAAAACTCGTGTGTTGAGATAAAGACAGTTTAATAGGTAATGCAAAAGCTGCATGAACAAGCAAAGCAAACCAAGGAATTCCTTCCCCACTTCCCATGTGCAGGCAGGTGTTCAACCATCTCCAGGAAAGTAGGGCTCTGCCATGTGTAATGGTGACTTGGGAAGACAAATACCATCACTCTGAATGTCCCCCCCTTCCTCCTTCCCCCAGCTTTATATGCCCCTTTGGTCAGCTGGGGTCAGCTGTCCTGGATGTGTCCCCTGCCAACACCTTGTGACCCCCCAGCCCCCTCGCTGGTGGGATGTGGTGAGAGGCAGCAAAGGTCTTGACTCTGTGTAAGCACTGCTCAGCAACAATGAAAATATCCCTGTTATCAACAGTTTCCAGCACAAATCCAACATGCAGCCCCAGAATAACCTCTATGAAGAAAATTAACTATCCCAATCAAAACCAGCACAGATATCTTAAGTGAAGCATTGTTATTCAACTTCCATTTCCCTTAAACTATCTGCCATGAAAGGTCAAAATAATTCAATTCTGAGGCAAGACATCTCCCAATGATTGGCTCACAGATTTGCCCATACATATTGTGCTTTCCCTGACTAATCTACCTATTCAGTGAATTGAAAATAATTGATGGAAGTCCTATGCCAAGTTTTCAGTAAAATGCACTTGGTTGCAAATATTTTGACAGAATATACAGAAGGGAGAATTGGAATATATGTAGGAAATTGTATCAAATGTCAGTTTGCTTCTGTGAGTCTTCACACAGAATAGAGGCTCTTCACAGTACCAGTTGCAAGCCCTTGGTGCTGTGCAGTGGACCACTGCAGGTATAAATACAAAGTCCAGCCAGACAGTTTAGTGCGTGGGAAAGTGTTTCTTTTCAAAAGCTTGGGAATGCACAGCACCTTGCAATGGGCTTGCTGCCTTTTCAGCCTGCTCTAGTGTTGCAGTAGAATATTGGGAAGATCCTTTCACAAGATGAGAATAAGAAAACTGCTGAGAGTTCAGAGTTGGTCACGTATGTGTTTGCTTATATTGCATGTGTCTCTGCCATCCTTGTAAAGGCAAGGTGAGCCCTTCTGCCTGTGGCATAGGGAGTTGTCTCTGCCTGCCAGAAACGTTCCCTTTCCGAACAGGTAGTGCCTCAGCCTCTGAAATTATGTCTAAGCAGCTGTTCTGACAAACTGGCTGCTCTGCTACTCAGCACAATTAGGAAATGACAAGAATGTCCTCCACAGGATGTATTTCATGGCAGCAAACCCAAAAAATGTATTCTTCTCCCATATCTTATTTTACCAAGCATGAGATCACATCTATCCAGAGAACAAAAACCCCATAATTTTTATCTAATACTTCTTTAGTCTTCTGTTGCTTACAAGTGAGCGTGATTTAGAGCTGAATGTATAATAAGCAATATTATTTCTCAAATAGTTCAGACTTAAAAACATAAAATTTAGCAAATGAATAATTCACTGAATATATTTCTGAATTATTTAGTCAGCCCTATATGCTGAATAAATACAGCCTGATGCAAAGCTCAGGGGAGTCAGTGTCTTCCTAACAACTTCAGCATATTTTGAATCAGGCCTTACAAGGAAAAAGAAAATTGACAAATAATTGATTTGAAAGCAGTTCCGTAAAATCTTGACAAGTGGTTCTCATTTGGTGATGTGTACACATTACATTCAACCAATGCCAAACTCATTTTGAAATGTGTATAGTCTGTTCAAAGACAGTTTGTAAACAGAAAATTTTAGCCTTTCTACCCACTTGTTGTGCGGGTGTAACTTTTGGGCAAATCACGGGTTGAAAAACCACCGTTTTTAAGGGTCAAGAAATTAAAAGTAAATGTATTATATTAAAGGTGATTAAAAGTAATTTTTAAAAAGAAACAGGAACTTAAAAAAACCTTGAAAGCCTCTTCAGTCTTTGTGGAGACTGATTTAATGAGTTTTATAATTAATAACAATAATAACAATTTTGTGAAAAACACAACTTGTTGAAAGATTCTTTTTAAAATTTTTTGGTGAGATTACAAATCAGGATGATACAACAGGAAAGGGGACATCAGATGGGAACCTGACTGAATGCATATGTAGGGAGACACAAGATGAAATATACAGTAGGTAGATCAAAACATCTTCAGAACTGTGTGTTTTTCTACTGTAGCCCAGCAGTTCAAGGACAAGTGAATTAAGGGCAATGCCATGATATTTTTTTTTATTTTCATGAAAATGTCTAACTGGTTGGTCACAAGGTCTTGTGCTATCTATCCTAATTTGAGTCTGATGGCAAAAATCAAGAACCACTAGCGTTTGTCTTTTTATTGGCAACGTAGCAGGTACCACTTCGAATGTTTCTTTCCTGAGAGGGTTATGCTTAATGACTGAGCAATCACTGGCAGAGTTGTGATTTTTGGAGTTTCTCTGAGATTTCTGATTGCCTTGTCTAAAAAAGTATTTTTGCCTTTGTGCTAATGAGAATTGCTTTTGAGAGCCTGAATAGCTGATTTATTTTGCTAGGTGAGAGGACATGTTTTTCTTATTTTAGGGAAAACTGAGCCAGACTCAGCTGATACACCAACAGGACAGCATAGTTTTATCTGTTTCAGTGGGACTGTATTGATTACTATTGATCATAGCGCAACCCCAAACCTGTGTTTTGCTTTTTCTGAAATGTTGTTCACATATAAAATATTCCCAACAATATTCCCTCACGTCAATTAACTTGTTTACAAGAGGCAGTAATTGCATTTGTCCATGGAAGCATATGGATCAGAGCACAGTTTCATGCAATTAAGTTCTATTTTTGAAACTGACTGAATTATAAAACCTGAAGTTCCTTTCTCTTCTGCTTTAGATGGATTAATTGATTTGTCCTACTTCAATCTTAAAGTAGAAATGTACATACAACGTAGTCATACTTGCAATTTTTTTGGTTGTGTCTTGACTACTCATTTAATTCTTAAGTATTCATTTGGATAAGGTCTATAATATTTAGTTGAGATGAATTATTAGATGTTATATGTAGAGTTTTCCCTCTGCTTGTCTCAGATCTATCAGTTTTAATCTAAGTGACAATGGGGAAAATATAGGATTTTAGATGTTAGGGTTTATAATTTGCAGAATTTCAAAAAATGCTGGTTTTATTCTCCTCAGAGGCTCAGCTGTATCTATGAGTGCTGTCATTGTTGATAGCAGTTCTCATCATAGGAAATACCACGCTCAGGCTCTGGCTCAACTCTCCATGTTGAACAATACAGCTGGGCAGGTATATTAAAATGCTGATGCATCTGGTGCACCAGAAGCTGATAGGAAAAACCTAAGGCAGCCAGTCATGTTCGTTGTGTCTGAGTTCAAACCAGAAATCCTTGAACAGCTATCAAGGCAACTGCTTTTTCACACTATTGCATAACCCAAAGACTGGATAGAAAATGTTAATGTTCCTGGGGTTTTGGCATGAAAAGGGGCAGGACGTATTTTGACAATGCAGCTCGTATACCAGCTGCCTTTGTCCATACTCTGTTTCAAAGGCTTTAAATAAGTGTTGTCAGCCACTGTCTCTTGTTCAGCATAATGTACTTTAGCAAAGTGTGGAATATTAAACCCAACAAATGCTGTTTGGTTGACTGCATCTTAAACTGTTTAATACTGTGCATAGAATCTGTAAGAAGAAACAGAGTAGACTGTTAAATATCAACGGAGGGAAAATGTGGATTTCGGACTGAATTGTACCCATGCTCAGGTAATGGCCCAGACAGGACACAAAGACACTTGGAGGACATGGGCACTGTCAGAAAAAAACAGAGAAAGGTACATTTAGACTAGATATAAAGAAGACATTTTTTACAATGAGAGTGGTGAAACACTGGAGCAGGTTGCCTAGTGAGATGGTAGATGCCCCGTCACTGGAAATGTTCAAGGCCAGGTTGGATGGGGCTCTGAGCAACCTGATATAGTTGAAGATGTTCCTGTTCATTGCAGGGTGGTTGTACCAGATGGCCTTTAAAGGTCCCTTCCAACCCAGACTATTCTATGATTTAGGACAGTATTCTTTCTCTGCTGGTGACTAACAGCTGATACCTTCACAACCAGGTGAGAAAGATCTCTCAGCTGTCAGGTTCACAACCCCATAAGGTATTCAAATATTTTTGATGCCTGAAGAGGTCAAAGTTATTTTAATAAAGCCTCAAGACTTCCACTCTGTTAGTACTCCCCCAAAACTACCCAGGGTATTAGGGGGATGAGCTAAGACCTACCGGTAAAGAAGGCAGCAGGAACTGCATCTTTCTCAGCTGTGTCAGGGATTGTGCCAGACACACAACACGGAGGAGACACCACCATCACAGCCTAGCCATCATTTTCATTGCTTGTTCACCCGTGAAACCAATATGTGGCTTCAAATGGGGCAGGACCACCAGGACAGCCTTTTCCTAGGTCCTTGGCAGGGATGGTTGGGGTATTCAGAAGGATGACACTGCTTATATGGAAACATCCTCCACTGCTACACATCCAAAAATATTAAAAAGTATGGCTGTGTGTTTAGGTACAGCGGGCCATTTTGCCTGTAAATAACTAGAAGCAGGGTTGGAATGAAGGTCCAGCATTCTTAATAACTGTCAGAGATCATTTAACTCATTTCTCCAGGGAATCAGAGGTGGCACTAACAATTTTCTCAGCTCTTTTTGTTACTAAGACAGTTTAGGGAAACACCATCCTGTCTCTGTGTTGGCATAGTATTGTATATATGGTGTTTGTGGGTAATCCTGCCTCAAGGACAGAGTTGTATTTGCCGGTGGATGGATATGTTGCCATGTGAGATGTCACAAGTTCGGGGTGTTTGGGTTTTTGTTTCAGTTTCACTTTCTCACTCTTCTCACTCAACCCCAGGAGAGGCATGGTATTATATTTAAAGTGCAGATTTACATTGCAACAATTTGTCACTTAACCTAAGAGAAGCACGTGTGATGCTTCAGCTCATAACTAGGATGTGATTCCTAGCTGAACAAAGCCTGACACACTTTTAACTGGCTTGTTTACCCATCAGCACTGCTGTTTCTACAGCCGCACTCTCTAGTATCTTATATTAATTGGGAACTACAGCCAGAAGGTATCAAGTGTTGCTGTAAATTGCTGGTTGTTGAATGACATATGTGAAACTGAATCAGCATCTTAACTGTGCTGTAGTAACACAGTGCTTAACACACAGACCTGTCGCTGCTGCGCCTCCAGCTGCCAAAGGAGGAACATCCCACATCAAACACTGCGCAATTCCATTGTCTCTGGGGATTTGGACGGACAATCTGGGGATGCTGTGTTTGAGCGAGTAGCAGTAATGCAGATGTACGCTGCAGTAAGTACAGCACTATGGGATGGTTACCGGCTCTGTGTAGTGCCTATCTGCTAACTGTAATGTAGCAAAGCAAAACAACTCTTAGTTAATTAAAGCTTTTGGAGTATCTGTCTCTTAAGGATTGGCTTCCTCCACTTTGTGCCTTGGTGTCTGTTTTCCTGCTTTTTCTGTCACGTCTGGTGCCTGTCCTTTTCAACCACTTTAAAGTGCTACCCCATCATCAGACTCAGTCTTTCAAGCATTTTCTTTCATGCTTTCACTTCCTTTTTGATTACAATACCAGTCCTTGGTCTTTTGTTGGCCACTGACCTAGTGTTCATGTTTAGGTCTCTCTTCATTTTCCTCCAAGTGTTAAATCTCTGGTCCATCTTTCAGACCCCTTAAATCTGCACATCTGTCACTTTCATGCCTCTGAAATCCTGACCTGAATTTTAGCATATCTTTTTGACAACTGCGGTCTTTTTTGTCTTTTAATTTTTATCCTTCTATCATCCTAAAACAATAGAAGGAAACCCCTCTTCTGAGCCTTGTATTCCAAATTTAATCCTTCTTGAATATCTTTTCTTTCATTAAAACTAATCTGAGGTGCAGCATAGGCTTTTCCACTAGCAATGGGGATTTCATTGTTATGATGTTCTTCCTCCTTTCATCCCATTCCACCTATTGCTCCTCTTTTTTGAGGCTTAAGTCAAAATGCAACACTCATTCCATAGGCTTAGTGGCTTTTAGTCAATCCTTACAGTCCTCCTTCCTGTTCCCACAGGAAATCTCTTTCCCAGCCTGTTGCAAATGTCACATCTGCAGCTTGTCTCTCTTACAAAGTAAGAGGAGGGAATGTATTGCTCCATATTTGTTAAGCCTTGTGCACCTCTCCAAACTGTACAAGAAAATCTCATATTTATCTATTATTAATAGGACTGAATCTCCAATCCCCTTGGATCACCTCAATATAAATGTAACAGAAAATACTCAATATGTTTGCTTTGCTGGGATGAGAAAATTAATATTTTATTTCTTTCATTAAATAAATAATATTTTGCAGGACTAGCATCCTTTGACTTATAGAGATACTGCATTAATTACCACCCCAGCCCTATTTCCTTCAACCCCGCCGATGAACTAAAGGAGAATCACTGAAATGCTTTTGCTATTTCTGATTAAACAAATGCTTTGAGAATTTATTTCAACCTCAGAAGAATTTGCGTGGTTCACAATTAGTTCTGAGAGTGGTCTTTCCCTCCTCACATTTGCTTCGATAAATGTGTCCCTCAATGCAAACTTGCACACTTGTAGCACAGGATTGAGCATGGTAAGAGAGCAGTTGTAAGTCTCCACTGTTGCAACTTCTTTCTCTACATCTCTTTTTATTTTGATGTGTTTAATAGCTACTGTTAACATCTTTATCAGATCAAGAGTGTCATTACAGTAAGTTCTCTGCATGTTCCTCTCCTGGCTGCTCTGCCGTGCTAATCTGCTTTCCGTACTGAAGATGACTGGAAGCCATCTATCCACTCTGTGCAGCACTCCAGGGTCTTGCAAAACATTGGGGAGTGCATTTATTTAAACATTGCCATAAATGCAAAACGAATGTCACTTTTCACAGAATAGCCTTGAGTAATTTCATTTTATGAAAAGCTCTCTGTTTGTGAAATCTCACTACTGGCTAAGAGAACAGAAAAATATTCTCTGGGGAAAGTAGACAGAAAATAGGGAGTCATCAAACACTAGGAAATTAATCAGAACTGGATTTTCATAGCTAACCAACAATCCAATAAATATTAGTTCTTTTGCAGAATTTTTCCACCTTATTGTTTATTTTATTTTTTCAGTGAATTTGATTCAGATCTCTGTGTTGTTACTAAGAAGACATGTAGTAATCAGTGAATACAGGATGACTCTTTATGGAATAAAACAACCATTACTCTTTTGTGGTTAGAATGAAATTTTCTTGAAGCAGATTCTTTGAAAGCAGGTCACTGTAAAGTTCCTTGCGTCCTTTTCAGAGGAATTTTAGACATCTACTTCCTGACCAAAGGTGGCCCCACTCTGATTCTGCACTGCAAAAACTGTAAACCCCAGTAGGTTTGTCTTAGGACTGCTGGCTCTGCCGCTATCACTGACCACAGCCTAGGGTGAGATGCTCAAGAAGACCTGTTACAGTATGTGTCATTTAAGCCTCTCAACATCCACATCTATTCTAAGAGTGGAAACTCGTTTGGGAAGAGTTATGCCAGGAAAATAACTGATTACGATTCTTCTACCTGTTCTGCAGCGCAGTGTTTAAACTTTCAAGCTTAAAAAGTTTAAACTTTCGGACTCATCCTGAGTCTGGTGGATGGGTTCGGTACCTCATTGATTAGAAAGCCAGCAGCACGCTTTACCAGGGAGGAGGACATAGTACAGCTGCTAAATATATGTCATGCCATCCTGAGCAGTGCCAACTTGTATCGGCAAACAAATTACTTTGACACGTTGTTAACAGGTCTGAAAGAATCACACAGCGTGCTTAGTGTGCACAGTGGTCTTAGGCCTCAAGATTATTTAGTCTTTTTATATGAAGCCATGTCAGATGTAAAACCAAAGCAGTAACCAAAGGAGCAGAAATTAAGTTCAGGACTCTCCTGTTCCCTGAAACGGAAACTCTAGGGCTACTTTTACCTCTCTGTGGGCTCTTGGTTCCCTGGTCTGTAAATTTGTACAGGAGGAAAGGGTTTGAATTCCCTCAGGCTATGAAAGCCTTGAAATCCCTACCTCCCATTTTTTGGCCAAGAGCTTTAGCTACCAGACACCACAGTCCTGTACTCCTTTGCTGATTTTAGCAAAATGTTCCTGATACGGATTTTTCAGTAGTTCTTCGTCAGTGTTCATTCAGGAGTGTGTTCCTGGGCACAGGATTTGAGCATGCAGGAGCATCTCTGCTGCTTTGCTGACTGCTGGTTCACTTAATGCTTCCTAGCAGCATCTCTGCACTCACACAGGCTTTCCTAGTCTGTCCCAAACCACGCAACCCTCCTTAGGCATGGTATGAGGAAAATACATCCTTAGCTCTGGCCTCCGAATGCTGCTATGTGGTGCCTGATTTGGAGGTTAGGTCTGCTTCATGAGGTGTCTGCCCTCATGCTGGCTTGTGAAAGAATGAGGATTTGGTGTACAGGTGGTGATACTGCATTGCTCGGAGAAGTGAGCCCTGAGCCTGACTTCTCCTCTGTTCAAAGCTGAGAAAAGCTGGACAGTTGATCATGATCTGCCTATTAGAGGAGAGAGAAGCATGGGCTGATGCAACACAGAGTGATAAAGGAGAGAAACCCATCGGGACAGTCTTAGGCATGCCGCTAACTTTAAATGCATTAATCTGTCCCATTTATATCAAAGTTAATCAGAAGCTGAGAATTTTTGTGATTGGGGAAAAATTAAACATGCACTTGAATGTTTTTCTTCAGCTAAAGGTGGACTTCTCGAAGGAAGCCACTATTCATAGTGGAATGTTTAATGTGATTGCTTGTCTTCACAGAGAAAAGGACACACCTGAGGATCAGTGGCAAAACTGTGAATATATTCTTGCTTTCCACTTACATTACAGTTATATCTTGCTTTTCTAAACCCCCATGAACTTCTGGTAATAATTTCTAATAGTAATTAGTAGTAGTTAATGTAACAGCTGTACACTGTTCAATAATTAATAGTGTATATAAGATATCATAATTTCCACCATAGTGTAAGTTTTTCTACCCATCTTCATTATTGTATGAGCTGGTAATTGCTTGATGTAAGTTACTTTCCAAAGTGAATGTATTAAATCTTATTGGTCAAATAAATTAATTTTCTAAAAGGGAGACAATGCTGTTTCCTGGCCAGGAGTTTTTACAGCACTTGTAAAAAATTCTTCATGACAGATATAAAGACATGTTTGTAAAATACTTTGTCTTTCTGGAAACCTATCACAGCCTATAAATGTCTCCCAGAATAATGCTGAGAGCATTCTGATACCGCCATCCCAAATATACACATTATTCCCTTTTCTTGAAACAAACCCTAGAAAATCTTTGGTTTGGACTGTCAGGAATAACAGTCACCCCTAAAGGGAGATATTTGACTTCCATCTGTTTGGGGGTTATTTGTTATTTGTTTCTTTTTTTGTGCTTCTAGTCTCCTAATTTTTTTAACTAGTGCTTTCTTTTGAAGAAACCTTATTTAACCTTCTTTCAGAGTTTTGAGTGTTCAAACAAAACACAAAGAAATAGCAAAGCACTAGCAAAAGGATTAGCATAATTTAGAAACATAAATTCATCCTCTCACTCTAATAGAAAATCTGCTGGCAACAGTCTGATGTCTTTGTTCATATTGTGTTATCACTCATGTATTTATTACTTTACAGTGCTGTGTGAATAAACATGAACTTCCTTACTTTGGGTATTAGCACACCTGGACTCTGCTGCCTGCCGCTGATGTCTGTCTCTCATAACATGTGGAGGGTCACTTGCAGTGTGTGATCATGTCTTTCTTTCATACTGCCAAAGATCACTTTGTCTAGTGGTAATATATTGTGACTCAGGATCATAAACAGAAACCCTTTGTGGGCAATTGTTTTCTGTCATTTCTATTCAATACCTTAAGCCATTTGCATATTTTGTGCTTTATTTTCCATTCATGGTTCCATTTTACAAAATTGGGTTTGTTTTCAGCCACAGGTATGTGTAAAATGCACATATTTCATTAATTCTCTGTAGAGTTTTTAGTTTAGTACTCAGACATATTTTGGTAACTGAACTGAAAAATAATATATCCAAAAGATTCTGTTGATCTGAAACTAATAATAAATATGCTACTATTAACAGAAGTGAGCAGTAATTTTGGGAACCAAACACAGTAAATGGCAAAGATTCCAACTTCCAGCAGCTATTGAGCAATCTAGGAGTGTTACTTCTATAAAAATTTTAATAGTGCCTTGTGCTAAAGTTGCAGAATTTGTTCTTCAGTGTTGTTAGCTTGAGTAGGCCATGCTTGGTTGAGTATGTGAGAGTGTGAAAATATGCTTACATTAATGAAAAATGATTTCAGTCCTAACACTGGGAGATAGGCGAGACGTGCTTAGCATTTATTGTGCATGTGAAAGGTAGAAGCTGCTAAACATAGGGTATCTGCATGGTGTCTTCCATGTTCCTACTGGAAAGGTCACTTTAGTAGTGTCTTTCACTTTATTTTCTTACCCCCTATCTTGTGTTTTATGAGAAGCTGTGTTTGGGTTTTGGAACTGAAGATGTTGGGCAATTCCTCAGAAGCAATGAGGAAAAGCATGGTTTGATAGCACACATCTTTAGTTAGGTTTCAGTCAAGTTCTGGACTTGATATTTCTGGATGGAAATATATGCTATTACAGACAAGTTTTGCTACAGAACAGTTGCAACTTTAATGCTTGTCGCTTGAAGTGGGTCTGCATGTTGGTTTTCAAAGTTTATTAATACATTAAGCTTTAATCTAGAATGAAGCATGCCAATACATATATTTCCCCTTCATCATTGTGGTGTATAACTTCTTCTTGAAAGAATTCAACCCGCATTCTTGGAGTCATCTTCCATAGTCTTGTGTAAACTGGGTCAAATCCACCTTTTAGCTGAACTGGAATGATTTCTCTTTACGTAGGAGGAGGGTGATCTATTTTGGAGGTATCTTCCTTTGCTGAGGAACTGATAAAGTACCAAAGGTGTTTTCTTAACAGAGCTTGCGTTTCACCACCCATTTGAGTAAGGAGAATTGATACCTTTTTTTGACAATCTGTCATGAGGTAACACTTCTAAAGAAGTGCCAAGGATCCCTGAGCACTGATTTAAAGAAATATGTACTTCAGCATTCGACATAAGGAAAAACAAACTTTCCTTCCTGAAAAAAAACACATCTTGGAAGAGCATGGTATTTTGAACTGAAAATGTATCATGCCCTTCAGTGAACATATACCACCAGCTTTAGTGTAGAACAATCATTAGATTCATAGTCACAACCGTAAAAGTTGTCATGTTCTATCTAGTAAAAATTTCTTTTTCTTTTTTTTAATAATATTTTTATTGCTTCTCTCAAGTAAAGTAGTTTTTTGCAACTCTTCTGCATTCAGGACCCAGTGAAATAAAAGAGAATTTTATGTACTGTCACAGTCATTTTGCTAGATAGTTGCAAGAAAATAGTATTTGTTTTGGATGTGGTATGTAGTAATGCGTGACTGCTTACTTAAGCACATATAATTCTTAAACCTGTATTGATTGTGTTACTGTCTCTATTTTTGTGAATTCTGTGCAGCTTTATTTTGCCTTAAAGAACTACAGAGCTAATATAGTAAAATGTCTTTACTAGTAGCACCACATGGACTTCTCTTCTGTGTAACGTAAAGAACCGACCTTGTCTTGGAGTCCAATGCACTGTCAGTAGTAATGTGGCTCTGGTTACTATCACTTGTCTCCTGAGTATAGTAACCCATAGTATATGCCCATATACTATGCCCATAGTATATGCCCATTCTGCAGCATATCCTGCATTCCTGTTTTGCTAAATCCCATCACGTTTCCAAAGCAGTACCTGCTGTTCTCAAGCAACACATGCTGGCATTTGCGTGTCTGAGGAGGTTGGCTGGGCACGGCAGGGGGAAGGAGGAATGGCTGACATCAAGGGAATTGATGTGAAAACACACTTGACCATGGCTTGTATCACAGGTAAACTTACACTCTATTGCCTCCTTAGCTACTGGTACTGTCATGTGAGCTCTGTCATTGGAGCGCAGTCCTACTTAAAATCTATATCGTCCCTATAATGCTGTGAAGTTGGGAACTACTTCTCTTACTATTTGTACATGGGATAGAGCCTGCAAGACTAAAAGGCCTTTCCTGTGCTGCTCCGTATGCAGGGATGCTATGGCACAAAATGAAATTAAACCAAACTTTCCAAGTCCAAGTTATAATTCCGCCAAAAAAATAAGAAGCAACTTGGTTCTTTTGTTGTTGTGCTCCAGGTGATAAATGCTTGGCAGGCTCTTCTTAATGCAAGTAATCACTGATTTCCCTGGAATCAATTCAGTGCCATGTCATATGCAGCAATGCCATGGCCAGAATGCTATATGGCAGTAAACCACTGGTTTGGGTATTGTCAGGGGGATAAATCTCCTTTCCCTGGATTACAAATAGTTTTTCTGGCTTTACTTCCCACTTCACAGTGGCTAAGGCAGGACTGTTTTACTGTAAACTGGATACACTGATACTGTGTACAAAATGCTGCATGCTCAGGAAGATCCAGGGCCATGAATTATAGGTGCTTCTTCACTCAAACAACATATTGGTACAATATAGCAGCAAAATGAAGTTCAAAGGATTATCGGTTCTCTTGTGAATTTTGGGTTAATTTCATCCCAGATGGTGACAAGGTTAATGTATTGCCAAAACTGCTCCTTGTCCATCCTTGATGATTAATAGCTTAGCTGCATTCCTTTCACTCTACGGTAAAGCAACACCGATAACTTGGTAGTGGAAAGTTTCCGGTGGAAGCATTGCTCGCAAAACAAAGATCCGGTGTATGCTGGTAATACTGTGGGCCATGCCAAATGGTGTTTGGAGTTGCTGGGAAGTCCAGGACCTTTAAGAAACTTGACTTAAACACCTTGCACATATATATACGCACAGATTCCTTCTTCTCTGAATTACCTATCTGATGGTTTATTTAACAGCTGCAGTGGTAAGTGTCTTACTGGACACTGAGATATAGCACCTGGGAGAGAGAAATTTACTGTCAAGATGAACAAAAATCAATGAGTAGCTTCAGATGGCAGATAAGGCTAAAGCTGCTATATTCTACTTGTTCAAGTCTTTGGATAAAGCTTAGTAATCTGGTTGTTCTAAAAGCAGCTGCTTTGTATCTTGAATAACAGATTTTTGAGGGAGAAGCAGGTCTGCTATTCGGGACTTTTTCTGCTCAGATTTAGAGCCCTAATATTCTTTGAAGTCAGAATTTTCACAATGCCAGCTCTCCCAGTTGCAGAGAAAATGGGCATTGAATGCAGCTGGCACAGTAACGGCCTCCCAGCAGAGGGAAGTCCCTGCACTGTCTGTCACCAGATCAGGCAGAGGGGAGCGGGAGGGCACACCGCTGCTGTTTGAGCTGAGAGAGGGGTCAATGTCAGGCTCTAATGGATTTTGAAAAGATAGAATCTCATTGAAATTTTTTTTCTTGAGCCACTCTAAGGTCCCATTTTTCTGAAAGTGAGTTAAATGACTTGTGTTGTACAGGAACAAGGTAGTGTGCTGTACAAGACCTGCTCACCATACAGATAAACCAACGGATCAGCTTTATCTAACAAAGATCCATGTGTTGGTTCCTTCTCCAGTACTTAGCCGGCACCATTAGGTACTATCAGTGACTGTCGCTGAGTAGGGTTGACTGCCCTGGGGGGAGGAGTGCCACAAGCCTAGAGCAGCAATCTTTGGCTCTAGAACTGATGTCAGATGACTGGACTGGGTCAGAAGGTAAGGTGATGATGCACTAACATGTTAAACTGAATGAGATCATCATAAATTTCTGGACATAGTATAAAGGTACTGTACTCAGCAAAATGCCTCACAAGGCTGAAATGAGAGAGATCACCCTGAGCCAGGATCATGTTTTGGTTTAAAGTATTCTGTAATGCTGCTTTTACATCTCCCTTCTTCAGATTCAGAAGAGACAAGGGCAGGGATTGGGAAATCTTACCAATTCCTGAATAAATTTAATGCTGTTTAACTTGTTGGCCTAAGGGTTAGGGAAATGCTCTGTATTCGCAGATTCACAGAGTGTTAGGAGTTGGAAGGGACATCTAGAGATCATCTAGTCCAACTCCCCTGCCAGAGCAGGATCACCTACAGTAGAATTCTAGAGTAGTATTCACACAACTCAAGTGGGGAGGACCCGGCAGAATTATGTAAAACCTTGTTCTGTTACAGAGTCAGAAACTTATCCTGTTCCTTTCAGCTAGGAATATGTCTCCATTCTGTTGCTACAATGTCTCTGTTGTGTCATTTATCAACTCTGCAGTGCATGAATCATTTATCATGGATTTCTATGTGGTCTGAATTTCTGTTAGACACTGCACCTTGTACCCTACTTTTTCAATGCTGCTTAGAGCTACTTGTGCTATTTTGAAGTTATATCTTCCTCCTGTCATGCTTATTCTTTCACAACTTCTTTTGACTACCTTTCTGAAAGGAGCCCTGTCGAGGTGAGACTTGTTTGATATGACTAATACCGATTGTCTCTCCTCATATTTCACATCTTATTGATGCTTCTGCTAAACCAACAATGGATAAATGGATACCTAATTCATCAGACTAAAGGAGAGTTGGGAATAATGGGAAATAATAGCTTGCATTTAAGATTCAGGAAAACTGCTCATTAGTTGAGTTTTTCTTTGCAAGTCTAACATTTTATTACAAAGGGAACTGGTTTTAAACTGTGGACCTCTGGCACAGAGTGTCCACGTTGGTCTCCGGGTGGCAGCAATGCCATCCGTCATGGCGTTACAGGCAGTTATAGTAAGGTTTCTGCCCTATTACTTAGGTTCATGCTGAACAAAGTCCCTTGGAAAAGGCGAAGACCAATTAAATGGATCTTTCTGCTTCTGGCAGCACACATCTTCCTCAGTACTGCTTCCATTCATTAAAGACTTCCAATGCGATGCTACATCTTTACCTCCCGCTTTATTACTGTACATAACCACTTTGCCTGCATTCATGCCACCAGGTTCTATTTGTTTTTTCTCTGTTTGCCGTACAGAGGCTTCTTGCAGTCAGAATAAGGATGAGATGCTATTGAGCAGACTATTTACATATGCATCCAGGGTTGCCTCAACATAGTTTTATTTGATCTGGTAGCCGGTTAAGAGTTCCAGGACTGCAAAGTTACCAGAATGATTGCATCTTGTTTGGGGATCTGGTAGTGGCGTTACTGGCTGTTGTCATATAAAATTTTATCAGGCTGGTCAATATTAAGTGGCTGTCATGCAGACATCATTCCTAGTGTTAAGTCCTTTTAAAATCGGAATGAAGCAAAAAGACTTTATTCTTAATTTCTTGCTAATTCTTTCCTGGCTTCATTTTTACTATATTCAGTGATCACGGCATGCATGAGGACTAAGGAAAAAAATGCAGCTTCCCTTTGGATGGGGTTCAGTTAGCCGACTGTCTCAATGTGGTGATGCGTGTGCATTGGGTAATGTTAACGTGATGTCTAATACATTACACTTCTCTAGCAATGTGACTGCTAGCACAGAAGGTGCTGAGGGTGGGGAAGAAGTGAATGGGTTACTACAACGGTGATGCATTTATATTTGGAACCAGCATCGCTATGCCATTATCAGGATGTCTTTGAGTAAATTTCAGGATTTAACATCCATCAAGCTGCCTGACAACACTCAGCCTGCATTTGTGAAATGTCTCATAGGATAGAGGCATAAATCTGAGTTATCTACATAGCAGGGATATTGAGTTATGTTACACAGGAGAGGCCATAAACATAGCAGCTCTGGAAAGCATATCTAAGAAGAGAGACTTAAAATGCAACTCATTGTATTACAGTAGCACTGTTTTTATTACAGCTCTAACTTTCAGCAGAAACGAAAGGAAAGAAATAATTTTAGAATTATCCCTTCAGGCTGACTGATTAGGCCACACACTTACGTGACATTTTGTATCTGTCAAACATGGGTAAAACTGGAATAGCCACTTGTACCATCATTATTCAGAGGACAACTTGTTCAAGCATCTGTTAGATTAACAAGTACTAACTGGAGACATGAAATTAATTGAGCAAAAGATGAACAAAGCTCTAGCAGATTTCATCTACTACCGAAACTGTAAGCTTAGGTAAACTTAGTTGAAACTGATAATTCTGGTCTTAGCTTGTTAGCTGTGATACTTAAACTGAAATGTCAGGTTTATTGGGCCTGCTTCTTTGTCACTGTTACTACTGCTGTACAGTGTTACTGTCTGAAACTAATGACATCTCACTAGAATAAGATATGTCTGATGAGGAATCAAGACTATCACTCATCTTTTCTTTTGAGTTGTGTTACTGTTGTGGATTGAATAAAATGCTAGTTTGTATTTAATGTAAAATACCTAAGATTCTGCACTGGTCCATAAAGCTTACGTTTTACCTGGTTATACTGGGATGATTTTTCCATTTCTACAAAATGTAAAATGATGGCTTTGGGGAAAACTGATTTCAATAGAATGAAGTACAGTTGTTGGGATATTTCAAGTCATCCTGTCTTTAGGACTTTCTAGGTTTTTGTTCAAAAACTTGGACTGGAGAAAATCATGATGTGAAACAGCACTGGATTGCAGTTTGTTGTGCAAAAAACCTGACCAAGTGTTTTCTCAAAACTCTGGTGTTCTGGATGTGTAATTGATTTCTTTTTATTTCAAACCTATGATGCATTACTTTGCATTTCAGATAACATGAGAATTATTTAATAATGTGGAAAGCGATATGATCATACGCTGATGTGGCTGCTGGCCAGTGTTAGAGGATCCATAGATTGTCATCTCTGAAAATAAAGCATAATGGGGAGTTCACGCCCCTCCGATCCTTGCTTTGTCACCTACGCTGACTGTGGGGACATTATTTGTCTCCCTGATTTTAAGTACATTAACATCTAGAACAATTGACCCTGTGGTTTGCTGGGGCACCATTCTTTCCAGTTTGTTTTGAATTAGATGTTTGTGGTGTCTCGTAAACACTTACCCAAGTCGGGCTGAGAGCCCTTCAAACCCTCTGACTTCAGAAAGAAGTGGGAATGCGATTGCTGCCAGGGCTGTGTGAGCTCAGCTTCAGAGCATGCTTAAGTCTCCTGTCCCTTTTTTAAAGCCCTTCCTTGGCTTTTCACAGCGATCAGGCAAATTATAAAAGGAAGACCAGATATGAAGTGAAAACACCATGTAGACTTCCCATCACCACCATGGAGAGGTCTGAATACAGAGCTGAAGAAACTTGTAATCAGTGTGGACTTGGAAACAAAGTGCCCAGCACACCATTGGTTGTGAGCATCCTTCATGCTACGGGAGAAAGAAGCGAAAGAACTGTGAATCAGGAATGTTTGTGTTTCTGCATTTGTACCTGGACTAGAGGACTTGCCTCACTTCACGGGGGAAGGAGCATCATAATAGACACACAGTACATCCAGTTCATCTGGAACAAAGAGGAACTGAACAGCCCAGAGGTAAGCTTAGCCTTAAGTGACTTCCACTTTGAAAATATCTGGATTTATTAAGATTGAGGTATAATTAATTCAGCTGAGGGATAAATCCATACCCTAATCAAAGAAGATATGTTTTGGATAAAATTGACCAAGATTTAATATTAAATAACATGGACACACGTGATCAGGTATATGTGCATTTGGTTGACTTCTGGGTCAGTAATTGCTCCTTCTACATTCCTCTGCTGGAGTGAACTAATTCCAGATTCTAACTACTGAAAGGATTTGGTAGAATAGAGGGATCCTTGCCTTGCTAATTTGAGGTGGGGGTTTTTTGGTGTTTTTTTTTTTTTTTTAACTTTTGCTAGGATGATAATGAATGCTTATGAAGGGACAACAGTTTTGTACCATTACACAGAATGTGGTGAAGGTCCTCTCATAGTGGCGCCCAAAATAATTGTGATACAGTTTTTAGATGATGATAGGAGTGTGTGTATTTCTTTTATGAGCTGTAATTGGCTGTACCTCCTCGTCCAACGCATAAACGATGATCCTGGAGATTTCCTAGCAGGGGCAATATAATAAAGCATTGCTCTTAATGAATGCTACCAGCAAGTTAATGCCAGTGTTTCCCAGGTGCTACATAGCATCATACATCCTCTGCTTCCTAGAGGATCAGAGAGAGACAGGCCCAGCCATGTTCCTGGAGGTATACGTTTAAGCGTCTGTGGACCAAAGAAAGCAGATTGCCAGTGATGTGGGTAAGCACGCCAAGGCGGTGATTTGCCTCCTGTTCATCTCTGACACAGCACCTGGGAGTAAACCTAGTTAGATGCCCCATTCACTTAGTGAAGGTGTCATAACATTTGGCTTAAGCAAGGTGAAAAAAGCAGCTTAGTGTATCTCTGCTTGCAAAAAGGGGCAAACAAGAGGTTTGAATGCACCCTTGGATGTACTGAGCAAGACAATCTCTGGGAAGGCAATCTCCTGTATGTAATGAATGGGGTACCATGTGGTAACTGCAGCAATAACCATCTTTTTTTCCCTTAAGACACCTGTCTATGAATGGCTGAATTAAAGAGTAAATTCACTTACTGGTTATACTAAGCAGGCAGGGACCAGTGTGAAAACCAATTAATGTAATACATTAGAAAAAGGGGGGAAACAAAGCCTTTATAAGTGGGAAGAAAGCCTTGTCAGTTACTAATGCTATCTTTTCATGTTACAAATGCAACTTTGCCAGAGTTTTTGCTCATAGATAACCAGGAACTCAACAATTTTTAATAGTCTTATCCTAAGAGTAACCTTAATTACTGCAAACCCAAAGGCAGAACATATAGGATGCTTTCTAGAGGCATTGTTCTTAATTCGTTATATCTAATCTTTACCTGATAGTTAGGTCCAAACCTTTACATAAACTCCCTAGATGGTAGCTGCTCATCTGTTGGGGAAAAAATAGTCTGTCTAAAATTTGGCATGTTCAATAATCCAGTTGATCTTTGGAGGTTGTGCTTTGTGTGGCTGGTACCTGGTACTCATGGTGTTCCTGGTGTGGAGGTTTTTGCCAGGATGTCATTGCACACTCAGTGTATGCAAGATGAAGTGCACTTCGCTGAATGGAGGTGCTGGACAGCGGTGTGTATTCAGTACAGTGATCCTACAGGAAACCCCTGCATGAGAGACCTGTGACTTGTCCCTGGGATATGGTTTTCTTTGACGCTAGAAAGCTGAGTAGGCATGTTAGAGACACAATCTGGGACAGCCCTGCAGCGTTTGCTCTCTTCATTTCCTGTACCTGAGAAACATTTGCTCTGACCCAAAATAAACAGTCCTGTGATCCTACACTGAGCCACAGTAAATGGACTGTCATGCTTCAGACTGTTCTCATAAGCTCATTTGGGACCTAAACAGGTCCCAAAATGAGGGAGGTGTAAACAGAGTGCTCTGTATCCTGTGCTCATAACTGTGTTCTGCCCCTTGACTGGTATGAGCAGACAGATCTCTGCAAACAAGGAGCGCTATGGCCTTTGAATGCACAGAGGGAACAGATTTCACTGGTGCATTGTTCTTTATTCTCATCGAAAAGCCTAATCCTACCTAATCACTGTATGAAGTAGTTCAGTCAGAGCAGTCTTTCTCCAGGGCTGTGGGAGTAGTATCACAGCAAAATGAAGCATTTCTTTTCAGTTCTTAATGTAACTCTGTATAATAATTTTTCCTATTCTCTCATCACTTCCCCTCTATTTCCTCTTCTGCTGAGAGGTTTCCTTATTGTGAGTTTCTGTGATTGAAGACAACAGAGCGATAGAAGCAGCATACCTGGAAAAAAAGTGGAGTCACTCGTTATCAGTAGCTGAGCAACGTTGCAGGAATTACAGGAACTGGATAGCACGATGGAAACTACATTTTCTGTTTCAGTAATAAAATGGTTGTGACTGAAAGGGATCATCTACTCCATACACTAAGAAATGTTGACACGTAGCCAGGTGAGCATGAATAGGTGTATTCAGTACATTAATGGAAATAAACAACTTAAACCACACACTTTCCTGCTTGGAAATGATCGTGGTGTTTGTTTGGGGTTTTGTTTGTTTGTTTGTTTGGTTTTTTATGAAGCTCAGATCAGTTTTTCTATGAAACAGTTTTAACTGAAAATGAAATAAGCCAACTACCTGAATATGTTAATTTGGGTACAGTGTATTAATACTTCTGCTAAGTGCAATGATTTTGAAATAATGCCTCAAGTCTTGTCTTTACATACTTCATTTGACCAAGAGTCACCACCAACCCCCAAAACAAAACCCCAACCCCAAAAAACCCTAAAGCACCCCAAACAGTAAAGCTGCCAAACCAGCAATGCACAGGTCCTACTGAAAGCTGTGTTGCAGGAGATTGTATAATAAAACTAAATCATGAGTTTACTATATGAAAACTTCAACTCTTCATCTTTCTCCCTTCATAATGGTTAATTTTGAAAATGAACTGCAGCTGCTTTACTTGGAAGAGCAGTTGTAGCTGGTGTGCAATGCACAGCTCGGACTAGCTTACCTCTTAAAACTGCAAAATATTTGAAATGATGCCACAAAAGTAACATGGTGAATGCGGCTTTAAACAAGGGTGTCGGTGTTTACGACCGGTGCATAAGCAAAATAGGTTATTAAAAATTGCCTTGCTGGTTGTGTTTATAGGCCACCAGTTTGCTGTCTGTTACACAGATGTACTCAGGTGTTTGCTAGAAAGGGTTCACTTGTATAGTATGAACCTTGACTTTTATTTGCAACCACTTTAAGTTTTGGTTTCTGAAGCTAGCTGCTGATTTTTAATTTTAAATGCTATTTTCCAGTCTAAACCTCTAATTCTCACCTTTTTATGAAGTAACTCATCCTCTCTGTTAAGTAGAACTACTTAAGGCATGTAGAAAAAACTGCTTTTCATCCTCTTGTTTTTGGCAAAACTCCAGGTCAGTAGCCTTTCAACAAGAACGTAGGCTGGCAGAAGGCATACCAGTCAATATAAAGAATACTTGTCAGTGTCAGCAGGATGAGTGAACTGCGGTTGGTAATGAGAGAAAAAGTAGAAGTTAAATGGAAAAAGAAAATGTTCTTTGGTACTGCCCATGGGATATACTTGTGTGCCCAGCATCACATCATTTTTTAGCTTCCGATCAGGCAGAATAAAAACAATGATACCTTAACATAATGAGAGGATGGGAAAACAGTAATTTTTGGTGGGGAGGAGTTGAAAGGGAAGAACTGAATATTTTTTTGCCTTGAGTTTCACCTGGCATAACTACTTACAAGTGAGTAGATTTCCGAGAAAAAGAAAAAAAGTCAGCTTAATTTTTCTCAGCCCAGGGTATATAACACAAGAAAGGATTTTTGCAGCCTTAACTGGCTTCCCAAGGAGTAGTTCCTGGCTGTGAAGGACAGCAAAATGCAGTCCTTCCCCTCTGTCCTAAGCATGTTGTTGTCTTCTGGATCATGGTGCTGGTCTGGGGGATGTGGAGTAGACAGAAAAGCCCAAGGTGAGTAGGTGATGGCTTTCTCACACCAACTGCTTCTGCTTTGGGTTTCCTCCTGTGCTGGTTTTGGTTGGGACAGAGTTAATTTTCCTCACAGTTAGTATGAGGCTGTGTTTTGGATTTGTGCTGAGAAGAATGTTGATAACACGTTAATGGCTTTAGTTGTTGCCAAGCAATATTTATATCAAGTCCAGGACTTTTTCAGTTTCTGCCCCTGTGTTACCAGTTTCTGCTCTGCAAGAAGTTGTGAAGGGACACAGCCTGGATGCCTGACCAAACTGACCAATGGGAAATTTCATGCCATTGAACATCACACTTGTTATATAAGAGTGGTACCATTGCCTGGGGACTGGCTGAGCAGTGGGGAGTGGCTGTATAATTTTTCTTTTCAACTTCCCTTTTTTCTTTTTTAAAAATTACATATTATCATTATTATTTGTAGTAGTATTTTCATAACATTTTGTTTTATTTATTTACAACTGTTAAGCTGTTCTTATCTCAACCCACAAGTTCTCTTGCTTTTTCCTCTGATTCCTTTCCTCGTCCCACTGTGGGAGAGAGAAAGTGAGCAAGCAGCTGTGTGGTGCTCAGTTGCTGACTGGGACTAAACCCCAGTGCCCCCACAGGTGTTCCAAAATCATAGCTGGCAACAATTAATCTATTAACTTTTTCATATTCAATTCTATTGTAATGAAATATAGGTAAACCAAGCAGGGAGTATGTCCCCTATTGCAATGCAAGGGCATGCCTTTGTGACTCTGATTCTTAAATAAATAAGCCCAAACTGCTTGCTAATGGAGGAAAATCAAGTAGCTTCTCAGAAATCAATCAACACATCAGAGGCAGGACTGGAAGGGGAACCTGTATCTCCTGATTCCTGGCCATGAATTCCTTGTAACAACACGGAATCATCAGAACCAGAGGTTGCAGAACAACGTCTGTTTTAGCAAAGCTTATATTCTGTGCTTCTACCAATGCTGTTGAGTCCTGCCCTTGCTTTTTCAAACATAGGCCATATAAAACAGTCACTGGTGTCCATAGGATTTAGCAATAAAAGTGAAGAACGCAGGTACAAGGTTAAAAAGCAGAAAGTGTGTTAGAGTGGAAGAGGCTGCTGTCGTAGGAAATAAATATTCCTTGTTAAAGGGGTGAACGCAGCAGGTAACCCTTCACAGGTAAATTCATAAGGAAGCAATAGTGAACGACAGCGTGTTAATAACCATGCTGAGTTATGACACGTAACAATTGATGTAATCAATTTTAAATAAGATAGAAAAAATCCTTTGAAGTGCAGCTATTATTTAAAGTACTTTTAAAGTGATCATATTATGATCCATCAAAGAAAGATCAGTAAAAAGGAGTATGGTAAAAGTTAGACTTGAAATATACTTCTGGATTTTTCAGCACAGTGATTCATGCTATACACTGTTATACTGTGCTTGGAGCATGGCTAGGGGAACTTGTGACTAAAATAACAAATGGACCCAGTCCCGAGAGATAAATACCTCCAAGTACGAAATGGGTGTTCATGTGTAGGTAGGTAACTTCAGTGAGCGAGCTTACTGTTGTTTATGTGACAGGTCTTGTAGCTGTGTAAACTGATCTTCCTCAGCTGAACCCGAGGTAGTACTGACTCGTACCTGTCCAACATTTGCTCCTAACTCGTATAAAAGCTGTCTTTTCAGGTAGCATAACAATATGGCCCACAGTACAACTGTCTATTGGATCCCATTCACCCATTGAAACGAATCTGTGTAGTGAACTGCTGTAGTAACGCACAGTTTTGGCGGGCGGCGGTGTTTGTGTGGGTGTATATACAGGTATGGTAAGAAGCAGGGTGGCATAGCCTATACACTGTGGAAAAGTATGAAAGCAGCTAAAAAAGACATTTCTAGTGGTGTGTTGCTGGAATCCTGTAATTACAGCAGTGATAGAGTTGTTTCAGGTGATTTGGATGCTATTTTATACACCAATGAACTGTGAAAATGTGGAATAATAAGGAAGAGGCCCTTTAGATTGTGCTTACTGTGGCTTAGCTTGTGTTCTGCATGCTTAAAAATGAGGGATTTGATTTGTTGAGTCTTCAATAGTCTTTTATCTTGTGGGCATACATGAAAAAGTTGAGACAGTTTTTCTTTGTAGACATATGTGAGAGAAGAGGAAAGGGGCTGTTCAGTTCAACAGCCACCTCAAATTAACAGGAATTGATAGGCATATACTGCATACAATTCTGAAAATCTATCAAATTATATTTGTTTGTGCACACGAGGGATTTTCAACTTTATACACAGATTCCAACCTTGTGTTAGCAACATTTTTTTTTAATGGAAAAAATATGTAAATGTACTTTTTTCTAAATCCCTATTGCTAGTTTCTAATATAAGCAAGGCCACTCTGGGGAAAAGTGAGCAACTACATCCTTGTAAGAACTTAGCTGATTTGGATTTAAGCCTAGTCTCAATACACTTAAGGAATGTTGATAACTGGTTGCCTAGCAAAGATGCTATTACAGGTACCAGGCTTTATCGTATTATCTGGTCTCAGGGGGGTGTGGTACGTTTCCTGGCTAAGGTCATGCAGATCTTTAATATGCTTCTGTTACATTTTGGCAATAACTGTGCCTTAGCTGTGTAGAAACCTCTCTTTTAAGCTTTCCAATAAAAAGCATAAGAAAAGTCTTTCTTAGCAGTGTTACTCAGAAACCTCAGAGAAATCCAAACCAAGAAGATAATTATCTCTGTAGCCCATAATGATTAGGGGTGGGAAACCTCTAATTTCCTTTAGCATTTACTCTTGTTTGACTGACAGATCTGTGTCTGAATTCCAGCAGAGATTTTTGATGTGGTTTTAAAAAGAGGATGATCTGTGTACTACTAGATCTTTTGGGAGTATAAACCTGATGAGGTTCAAGAATGATCAAATGGGACCAGGCATGTGATGGAGCTGACTTCAGCTTTGTTTAGGTAGTGTGCAGTGGTACTAAGGCCATAGGGTCTGATGTAAAGTATGCATGGCTGTTCCAAATACCCAAAGGAAGAATAAGACTTCATGGGTTTGGCCTTCCACATCAACTGCCTTAATTTTGCTAATCCAATAGCAAGACCAAAAACCTGGATTTGCTCATCAAATTGCAACGTCCTTCTGCTGTATTGTGTCCAGAAAAACAAATCAAACCTAATATGTGACATGCCCACGCCTTTCTAGGTGGGTAATCTTTCTGGTACTGAAGTAATGGGGGGTTCCTTCATGGATGTGCCTTCTACAGGTCTGTGTCTTTACATGTTCCTGTGCACAGAGAGCATCTGTGGCTGCCAGAGGTGCCCAGCAAAGCAGGTGGGAGAGGAAGGGCATCGCCAGTGCCTCTGTCGCCCACAAAGTCTGATGCATGGGACTAAATGGGAAGTGCTGAGAAATTAGTGTGTTTGACTTCTTGCCAAATGGAGGGGCTCTAACAGAAATTGTAAGCTGTTTCAGTCAATAGGAAAAGAGACAGATCTCCATTTCTAAGAGTGGCGTGAGCTCTAAATACTGTACCTGCAGCAGGAATGTTAAAATTTTTATGCTACTGGCAATTAGCACAGATGTCTTGCATATCGTTTCTATTGCATCCTGGTAGAGCTTGGCAAAGCCTACCCAATGGTGTCATCAAGCGCTGCTTTTCGTAGTAGGATTATGTAACTGTGGCACACTTTCTCTTATTCCAGTCTGGCTGATAATAAGATACAAGCAGGAATCAAAACCACGCCTTGTGGTGCAGAAAGCAGTCCCCACAAGCCTGCTGAAAAGGAGGGAATAGGTGGTTTTGGAGGGGGAGAGCTCGACAACTTCTCTGTCCTTTGTGATAGCTTGGAGAGCTCCCTTGTCAGTATAAATCGCTCTTTTCTGGTGAGGATCAGTTACATTCCTGACGGACATTCCCCAGGATATTCCTAGAGTGTGTGATTTGGACTTCAGGACCAGGGGCCCTCTTTGTTCTGTCTGTCCTCATCTACTGTGGAGGAATCTTGTTTGCTAGTTCATTCTTATAACCTCATAAACGGTCATAGGCTTGGAGAGTGTGCTGAATTAGCTTTTCTTAAGAAAAAAATTGCGTAACTCTAAGCACTTCATAAAGTTCCATTAAATTAACAGAGCCTTAACACATTGCTGTATTGAAAATCAATAGACACAAGAGCACTGTCAGCTGCTTTGCTGAATCGGGGCGACAGCCTTAGCAGAACTTTTTTTTTGCTACTCAGTATTGTATGCTATGCTTACTTGCAGGGTTTGAAACACGTGGTGATGGGAGTGAGGAGAAACAGCTCATCTCACAATTGTAAGCTTAGTTAATCAGCTATTTTTCTAAACTCCCCTTATTCATTAAAAGCAAATAGTGTTCCACTAATAAAATCTGATCCTTGCTTAGATAAATTTATTCTGACACAACCTTTAATAAATTGGAAGGAGAAAGTGCCAAAAAACCTCAGTTGTGCACATCTCTGGTATACGATACTGATACACTTTGACACCTGCACATTTTAGTTTACATCAAAGGTTACTTTAAACTGGGAGGAAAAGGAGTTTAGCATAAAGTCAGCAAATTCACTTTAGTTTTTTTACAACAAAAGTACCACTTATTTAAAAAAAAATCTTAAATTATGTCGTGTGCTTCAGACTTGTGTGCCTGAAAATGTAGCAGAAAAAGCTGTTTGAAGAAAGATTCTTCTACAGAGAAGAAGCACATGGGGGTTGCTATACCCCATCTGGCCCTGAAATTGTTACCCTGGCTGTGTCCTTGGTTGACAATGGGTGATCGAAATACCCTGTAATAACCAGAGTTGGGTGAAGCATCTCTGCATCCTGTGCTGTCGTTTGGTAACCTGTCTAAAGCCTAGAAATGCAAAGCAGTGTGTAACAGAAAGGGCTTTGGGTGCACCCTAAGGGCAATGAGTTATGTTTTTTTCATTAATAAGTGTTAGACTTATGATACTGAGGAAACAGGTGGGTTCATATGTCTCTAGCCTGGTTTTACTCAATCTAATAAAAGACAGTGTGAAATGCTGACTCTGTATATGGCATCATGACAGTGGCAGTTCTGGTTTGTTAATTAACAGGACTGAAACTTGATTAAGGAGAGAGTTGCAAGTTTTGATCTGAACCCACAGAAATCTTCTCCTTTTAAAATAACACCTGGTGAATGGACAGCTGAGATTAGTGCCCAGTAAAAGAGAGATGTACTAAAGTTTCTGTAAGATGTATCCTGTAGCTTAGAAGAAGTCTTTCAACTGTGGAAGGTCTGAAATTGCATCAAAGCTATCAGAAAAGTAGAGTTTCTGTTGCTGAAGCACTCATATTTAGAAATAATTTAAAAACAAAATCTCATTTCATTGCATAGTCAAGTGATTAGTTCAACATCATGTGAACTGGGATCCTAGTTCTGCAAACATCTCTAGCTTCTTATTAATTATAAATACCTGCTGATGTTGGAAACCAATATCGTATATTATGTCTACAGAATGGCCTAAAAATCAGTCTCTGAAAAAAACTGGGAGCATAAAAAGAACATTCAAAAAATACATTTAGGCTATTCTGTAAATAGTTGTTGATCTTTACTGACAAAGCTTTGGGAGATGATTCTGAATAAAGTGTTTGCACAGATTAGGGTTAATTTCTTTTAGTGAGAAAAGAATTTGAAAATTTATTTTGGAAACAAATTGAGACAACAATATGAGGCTGTGTGTATGTGAAATGATATCTAATAATATTTTTTTTTATTTGCAAAAAAAGGATAAAACTTCAGTTCATAATTTTAACGGGATTACACCCTTTAACAGGTCAAGCAAAAGGCTGGGTCCTACGAGAGTTTCTAGAAATCCTGCTATAGTGCAAGCAGGAGGAGTGCTTTGTGGTAAACATGTGACCACATTACAGGCACCTTTACCCTTAATTTCTGCTTATACATACAAAATCGTGTACAGCTCTATATACACAGTCACTTTAACTCCTCAAAACTTGCTTCATCTTTCCCCTCATCCCTAATGGTTAATCAGAAGCACTACATACAATTGAGAAACATTATTTTCCTTACGCAAAATAAATATCATATTCAGGAAAGAAATTAGGTTGACTTTTCCTCACTGGTTACCCAGGAAGATATAAAGGGCAAATTTATCTTGTCAGCTCCCTGTGTGCTTATCTCTGAAAAGAGGTGAATGAAATCTCTTGTGGGATGAACTATTTTATTGTTGCTTCTCAGATTTCGTCTCTAGTCCCAACGTATTTAACTCCAGGTTTTGTAGCCTCTGTTACATTTTGAAGCAGGGACTTGTGATAGAAAGGAGAGTGACTGGATTCAAAGGCAGGATTATAGACATTTTCCACTTCCAGCAGCTGGAGACTGCAAATATAAACTTCATTTTCTGAACACAAGCTGCTTTGAGCTTCTCCTCCAGCACTGCCATCTCCTTCAGTTCCTGGGTCCTGGAGCCTCCCTGCTGCCTCAGGGAGAGCTGTGAGCTTCCAATTTCCCTCCACAGTTCTCCCTAGGAGGCTTTGGAGAAGTCTGCTTCTTTCTGTGCCGTAACTCTTTGCTCATCCCAAAGCATTAGGGTTAGGCAGTAGCTGTTAGCATGGCATTGGCTTTCACTGCAGCCAGTCCTGTGACAGGATATTGGTTTACTGGGATGGAAATGATGGTGGAAATGTCCTGGTTTCATGCTGGGGTGAGAGTGCTGTAGCTTACAGCCATGCTGAGAGAAGCTGTACTCTGAGGCTCAGTTGGCAGCTTTCGGTTCCCATTATGGTGAAGAGCTGTAACATGGGCACCTTGGTGGAGGCAGTGCTGCCCAGCCCTACCCCAGCACAGCCTCGGCTACCAGAAATCAGTTTAAATCATATTTCAAAAACCAGCAACTCCTTGTTCTGGGTTTGTTTTCACCACTGATAGATCACAATTTGTAATGGTCCGAACTCTGTTTTGGTTTGTGTGGTGCAGCTCCACAGAGAGGCCAGCTGCTGCCTTGTCAGACTAATTGCCCTTCATGGAAAGAGAGGCACTGTGGGTTTAAACTGCTTTTTCTCTCTGATAGAGCCTGATAGATGGAGACTGCTTCACGTTTCCATGCCCCCATGACCTGATGGAGTCAGCAGCTACCTATGTGAAAAACTTTCTGAGATAGGCTTTTGTCCTGCTTCTGACACTCACCCTTGTTCCTTCAGCAAACCATTAGGTTGTGACCTTAACCATCCCACCAGTCTCATCTGTTGTTAATATGCAGTAAAGTTGAGGTTTGAAGTCTATAAGGAGAGTGATTTACCGTTCTTGTTTCCCCGACAGTTTAGGCGGTTTATCTTTCTGAGTTGGTCTGGATTGCGCTTGCTATGAGTTTCTCAGGTTAAACTCTTCCTGTCTTATTTCTATCCAGTACAAAAAAAAAAAAAAAAAAAAAAAAAATATATATAAGTGGGCTCAAGAGAGTGGGAATGTTGACAGTGACATTTGTGGAGATAGGAGTTCAACCCTTTGATATTTGATTTTCTGTGTTTATGAAAAACTGCTACCGCTGTTTTGGGAATAGGAGGCTAGCAGAAGTGGAATGCAAACATAGTAATACTTCAGAGCTTCCATGTACGGTACACATCTTCTAAAGCGCTGGGCATAATTTGGGGGAATGTAATTCCCCAGCTAACATTGCATCTCCTGGACATCTTACTATCAGTTCTGTTCCATGTCTTCTCCTCTCTTAGGAATTCATAATATAAAACTGTATGTTGAAGGAACTGGGATTATTCTTTCCTTTGGCACGTTAGTTACATAAGATCAAGATTTTTGCCTTTCACATTTAAAGACAAAATAATTTCCTGTTTCTCTCTTTGGCTGCTTCAGGAAAAGACTACAACTTTTTTAGTAATACATGAATTTTGAAGTCAAACTCATGCTATACTTCACCAGTAGCTGCTTTATTTTTGCTTAACCAGCATGTGTTCTGACAGGTTTTTTTTGTTATCTAAAAGAATTGTAATTCATTTGTCACAAGAGACTGAACAGTGGTTTTGTAAGTATGACGTAGGGATGACGCTGTTTAGCTGAGCATTTATGAACATGGAGATATTTAGAGATGTTTGGAAAGTCTCTCCATGACAGAAGAACTTTAGCCTGTCCATTAGCTGATGGACAGAATTGGTGGTCTATCACTGCAAATAGATCCAGCAATAATTATAAATAACCTGGCTGTTTGGTTGTATTACACAGAACTTGAGAAATGTGACCGTTCTGGCAGTTTTTCTGTAAGTCGCTTCAAACACGCATCAGTGATGAACTATACAGGCTGATTCCCTCTTACTACACGGGAGTAACATCTGTGTCTGCACGATGTGGTTGATCTTGCAGGCATGACAGACACAGCAAAGGAACTTTTCCTCTTTACACTGTTCTGAAATAAATAACATCAGTGTGACCACATGACCCACTGGAATTGCTGGCCTCTTATTCATTGGGTATGATCTTCTATTTCCATGAGATGGATCCTTCTTGGAAAATTCTGACTATTTTACTGTGAAAATACACAAAAATAAATGATCTCAAATACAGCCAAACTGGTTCCATTTACCCTGGCTTCACACACAGACTAGAAAATGTCTGCTGACAATTAACCTTTCAAGATTATCCATCTGCAAGGTATCCTACAACTGTTTTGAGCTGAATGAAAACCAGAGAGCATATATAATACACCTACCTCCAGACTGCTGTGGAAGGAGAAAACTGTGATGAAATGTGTTGTTTTCAAGACTTACTTTGTACACTACATGTCTTGAGTCCTCACTGCTCTTAATTTTCCAGCTTAATTTTCTGGAAAGCTGCAGCTTTAAGTTAAGTCGGTGGCAGGCCTAATTTTTGCGAAAGTTATATAATTTGTGACCTATATTTATATACATGCTCACAATGGTAGTTTAAGGACTTGTTTCCTTTAACATTGAGCTGAGTGAGAATGCTTACATGATCTGTGACTGCATCTCAGCTGGTTCTGTGCTTCAGATAAGCTGGATGCTTCGCCTCTCTCTTTGACACATTTATCTCTGAAGGTATCTGCAGAATTTCTGTAAGTGGCTTAATCCTTCCTAAGCGGGAAAAGTCTGGTTTATTTCAGACTTTTTCCCACTTGCTGCTTCACTCTAGATTATGGCAATTGAAACCCAACTTTTGTTCCATTCTGGGAGAAAATGGAATGTAGAAGGGAACGATGAAAACAAAAAATCTTCTGGTAGAAGGGAGGATGTGAGTTCAGTACTTAAAGTATATAATATTCTAAGAACGTCTTGTAGAACTCTTATAAAGATCTTATGAGAGGAGAATAATTGCTCAGAAAGCCTATAATCTGCATTAATTCACATTAACATGAAGCCATTGCTTTATGGTAACTGCTCCATAATGTCATTGCTGTAGTGAATATGCTGCTGAAGTCATGACTGCAGCTTGGTTTTGAAGAATTACTGGCAAGCTCTGTAAGTCATAACTAATAGAGTGCAATTGTCTCATTGAAGCATATCCTTATAAAAACTCAACAGCTCTGAGCTTGGCGTATCAATGGTGTGCCAAAGATAAGTTAGTAAATAAAGTATTATGAGGCTTCTCACACTCCGTGTAATACATAACACAAACAAATAAATCTGCAAAGAGCAGAGAGTAGAAAGGATAATGTCTGGTATTTCTATAGATCGACTTTTCAAAGCTGCTTTGTCTTTAGGAAAAAAATTCCACTGTCAATAGACTTGCTTACATATCAATAAAGTAACACTGAATTCCAGTACACAAGTATGTGCAAGAAGTAAATCCTCTTGAAGTGGGTAATTTTCAAATCTGACATGTCCTCAATAGCCTGTACACTACTCTGATTCCCACCAGTTTCAAATGGAGTATTTGCTAAGCAAAGACCGCCTTGACGCACTTTTAACACACCTATGTTGTCTTCAGGATCAAAGGTTAACCGAAATGTTCCCATAGGAGTAACCCAGTGGCTGCAGGTGGGCAGGAGAATGTCCTAGCTGTAGGGAGTGGGCAAGACTCTTTTCAGAAAAACCCCACCCCTTTATTCAGACTATTCTCCATGTACCACTCAACAGCGACCTACAGTTTGAGAATACTATGGAACCTTTGTTTCTCAAATGGCTTCGTGGGTTCGGGAAAATACCTAACAGATGGTTGAAGTTAGTCAGTCCAGTCAACTGGTTCTGTAGCTTGTTTGGGCTCTTCCTTTGGCCAAGAGACAGAAGATCTCTGAACTCTGAAAACAGCCCTCTTGATCTCCTCTCAGAGAACTCTCAGTTTCTCAAGTGCACTTCACTAAGGCATCCCTCAGGGGTCCGAGAGCCTCTTGTATGTATCCCTTGTAAGGGTTAATCTACCTTTGATAGATGGTCCAAAGAAAATACATAATAAGAAAAACATTTCTAACTTGATATAACCACCTGTTAACTTTGAAATAAACATCTCTTCTCCAGGATGCTCCCACACATATGAGAGAAGGCAGAAAAAATGATTCAGCTTTCAGTACTTTCAATGACTAGAGACTCTTCTAGTTTAAGAAAGCTGAAGAGAACTTCCCTCTTGAGTAGATGCCTTATCTCCCTTTCCATTCAGAGCCCTTTCCTCTAAGCTCTTTGTTAGCAGGAACCTCCTTCCATCTGAGGCACAGTATTCCTTTTCACTTGGTTAAACCAGGATTTTCAACAGCTGCTGAGGGAAATCCAACTTAATTTAATCTAATGCTTAATGATGGACGCAATACTAAAATTAACAGCATCTCTTCTGCGGGACCTTTGGTTCTATTCTTGCTGCCATCTCTTCAAGTCCTCCACCTATTAATAATGAAGTGAAAAGCAGCAGCGATGGCAGGAGTCAAGGTGCTGTTTAATAAGTCATCTGGCTGCAGAGCTGAAATTCTGGCTTCAGTGTCCTATGAGTTTATGAAGCACAGAAGGTCCCTAACTCTGAGTGAATAGAGCCCTAAGCCTTTACATGTTAAACACATTAAATGTTTCCAGTTAATTTCATCTGACATCAATCAAAGCTTCACTAAAATTACTCCTGGGGAATGTGGTGGGGAGGGAGGGGAATGGCAGTACTTCTTAGCTGGCTTTCAGTTCTTTGTGCTCAGTGATTGTTCTTAACGCATAGGAAGCAGGAAAGACCTGTGTCAAAACCAGTTCTTTCTGAAGGGTGTGTTACCTGCTCCTATTGCACTGGGAAAGAGTAGGAGAAGTGGGAAAATGGAGTTTTTCATGATACTGTAGCCAAAGAAGAGTCTTTTAAAACATCTTTGTGGGCATTATTTCTAGATAAGCTCAAATAAAAATACCATGAGCTGCCTAACATCCTTCATTCTGAAGAGCTATTTAACTGGATCCAGTTCCTTGTTCACAGGCTAAATGGCAGTTCAATCATTTCCAAAACAATTGAAGCAAGGTGCTCTGAGTTGTGAAGAGCTTTCCAGTTGTTAGTTGGGCTGTACTTGTAGAAAGATGTAATTCTTACTTGGTGAATTACCTGCTCTCAAATGAGAAAGACAAAGAAAGGAAGGAGAAGAAAGTATACTTTGGTGTTTATAAGGAGAAAGCAAGCTGTAAATTACCTTTTGATAGTCTGTTCTGTGGAGCAAATGAAACAGCTAGGCATTTAGATGGTATGAAAATGCTTTTGAACTCAACATAAAACGGGATGCAAGGTTTGTCGAGGGACCTTGTTATGAAACTAACAATAAAATAAGCGATGGAGGCCAGCTGTTTTTGATGAAACTGGGGGAGCTTTAATGAGTTACACCAGCATCTCCGATTGTCTACACTGTACAGAGAATGAATCCATACTTTCTACTAGTCTGTGGAGAGATATGCCTCCACTCTAGTCACAACTTTGAGTATTTTAATGGATTTCCCAGTTTTCTTATCCTACTGGCTGAAAGCTTCTTTGGCCTGGGAAAATCCCCAGTGGCTTCTAGTCCATCAGCTGAGTTAGCCTGCTGTAGTTCATGCTGTGGTTCCCCCTCCGTTCTTTTCCTGCACAGTGCTGCCAGACTTGGTCCCTGTGCTGCTTCACCTGTCTTAGTTCCCTTCATTTTTTTAGGTTTCTGTCCGTGAGATCAAGGGGCTCGAACAAGGAGGTTGGGATGCACAGCCTGGAGAAGAAAGCATAGGCTGCAAGAAGAGGCACCAGAGGGAGAAAAGGAGAGGAGGGGCTGCTCCTTGCCTCATTAGGTGGCTCTTGTTCTCTTCCACAGTCACATTACTCCATTACACTCATCTCTGCAGGTGCCAGTTCCCACTTGACTGTGCCTATATTTGATCTGTTTACTGCATTTACTGGGGCTGACAGCCATCGTTTCTTGTTGGTGCCTCATAGATCATTTTTAAGTGTTAAATGAGGTATATAATTCTATTATGATTATTCCTGCCTTCCCTCATTTTTTCACCCTCAAATTAAAATTGCTTAACAACTTTAATCAAACTCAACCAAGCCCTTGACTAAACTAGGAAACGTTGAGAACATCTCATTGCATTTCGATTTAGTATATTTTAATGGGAAGTAGGAGGTACAGATGCTATTGAAAAGCACGAATAAGCCCTGAGAGACTTGGCAGAATACTAACGTAAGAAGGAAAGAGTTGAATGCTGAATTCTATAATCCATGTGTTGCCAGAAGCAATGGCCACGTGCCACAAGCCTTCATGTGCAGCCAAACTCTATCAGCTGTGCTAACTGCTATAACTAATCCTATTTACTGACCCTAAAAAAAAAAGGGAAGTTGCAAAATCTGATCTTCAAATTGCCTATATGAGTCATCCTGGATCTTGCCTTTTCAATGGCACTATATAGCTGAGTATCCAGATGTACTGGAGAATTTATTTGAGAGGGAAGTATTGCCCAGTAGTCCTAGAGAAAGCACCAACTTGCTCATCAGTGCTGAGAGAAGGGTCCTCTGTAGAAACACATATAAGCAGAAACAACTAAAAAGTGCTAAGGAGCTGTGAAGACTAAGCAAAACTAACCACTTCTCAACAGAACTGCTGATACTTGTGTTCACTCTGAACAGTAAACCAGTATCACCTGAGTCAGCTCATAAATGTTTCAAGAACAGGAAGCTCTCTGGTTGTTAAACTGATGATATAATGGCTTCCTTTTTTTTTTTTTTTTTTTTTTTAAATCCAATGCAGATTACTCAGTTCTGAACCACTATGTATCTAGTGTTTCCTATGTAAAAGAGAAGGTCTCGAGGTCGTAATGGCCCTAGAGTTGTCTACTGTTGTTTTATCTCACAAATTCTTAGGAAGGGAGAATATTTAGTCTTGCATTGTTCAGCTAGTAGTTCAAAGCTATGTGGAGGTTTAGGCTGTCTGTAGAAAGGTTTCATGTACCTTTAGTGTGAACAAAGACCCGGCAGCTCACTTCTGGAATGAAGCTTGAAGCTATGGGGATTGCTACTCAAAGGCAGGAACAAGCAGTAACAGAAATTTGCACATGGGACTTACTGGTGAAGGAAGCCCCGTCCTGTGTTATGTAGGGACAGCTATAGACTCTAACACTAGACTTGGAACCTACAAGGCCAGAGGATGAGTAAAACCCAGTCACTGTGGGTGACACGGGTGAGCTTTAATGGGGCCAACTGCCAGGACTGGAGTTCACCTCCCCGGTGCTGGGTTTATGCCTTATCCCCACTGCCCTCCCGTAAATGGGTTTCAACCAGTCTGCAGGTGAGCAGCTGAATTCAAGGCCCATGCTTCCATTTACAAGAGAAAAGAAGTCTTTAAGTTGTAGGCAGATACCTCAGATCAAGAGATACCTTAAACTGCCATAAGCTAAAACTTGTCTCTTAACAACACTCAAACTAGATACATCACTCTTCTGTTGGAGCTGTTATCTTCAGTGCAGATCAACAGCAAGGGAAGATTAGCTGGCAAAAAAGGGATAACTTTCTCTTGTTGTAATAAAAGATTGGATATTTTCTGGTATTTTTGTTCACGGTTTATCCTGTCTGGTTTTGGAGTGTGCAATGGCAGATCAAGCTGACCATCCTGATGGCACGTTGATATCCTGCAAGATTTCAGTCTTTCCTCCCCCCCACAGTACAAGTCTTAATTAATGAAAGTATTCTTATTGCTTAGATTCAAAACATGTTTGCTTTGTATATTGGGCTATAGTCCTTATGTGCTGATCTACTGTTCTGGCTCATCTCATTTAAATTGCATTCTAGTTCTGCTTATTCGAAGGGAAAATGAATTCTGACAACTGGCATCTCTTCTTCATTATTGTGATTGGTGTAAATCTAAAATTTATGCTTTGGATCTTAGCAAAATTATTGGACTCAGAAACTACATCATCCTATTATCCATTTAATAGGAAGTAAGTGTTCTAATTGAAAATTTCAAGAACTATTTTTTTTTCCTATTTAGCTTTGGCTTTTTTTTCCCTCTATTCTAAAGTGTGTCAACTAATCTTCTGTCTGTGCAGCCTGTGAGTGAAACCGTTATAACACATTGCCATGCTCACCAGTTTCTCTCCTAATAGAATTCAGAAAATATGGAAACAAGGAGGGTTTCGGACTGCTAAATGCGCTATGAGGTCAAAAATGAAATGTTGAAGGAAAAATGAGGAATATAGAACAAAGAAGTAGAAAAAAAGAGATGGAGACAACAACTTTGAGGGAGATGGGAGCCTTCTACAAAACTGGGGGGGGAGAAGGGAAGGGATTTCTAGCACCTTTCCCCTCCCCCCTCCTCCCCCCGATTTCTGTGTTTGACCTTGGCAATTTTGAAGAAGTACCAGGACCTGCGTACGCTTGCTGTGCAACTGTGTGCACAAAAACTGTAAATCAGAGTTAAAGCTGTGTTGATGCCTTTGTTCTGATACCAATATTTCTCTGCATAACATCTAAAGGCATCTAATTACACAAAATAAGAACAGCTTCCACTAAGAATCTTTTGCATTTATTTTGAAGATGTCTCTTAAAGAAATTGGAAACTTAATGAGATAGAAAAATTCTTCATGTATTATTTAAAACCTACTCCTCTGCCATCATAACAGTTCACAATAGCCATCTGTTCTGCAGTATGCAAGTTTTGCTCTGGATGCAAGTAATACAAGCTGCTCTGGCACATTCATTAACCCAATGAAGAAAACAAAGACATTTTCCCAGAAATTACCCCTGGTGTAAAAGCAAGAAGAAAAGCAAAACTTACATTAAAAAGAAAAAAAATCCTATCAATATGCAAGCATTACACTGAGGTAAGTTTTTATTAATTTATGCATCTAAAAGATCATTCATGCATGAAAAAACTAACACATGCTCATTCTTACTTACTAACAAATCAATAGAATGATGTAATCGATTACTCTTTTTTGTAAGGTAGAAAAAAGATTGATAGTCCCATGTTAGTGGTGGGAGTAAACAAGGAAGATCAGGATCTTTAATCTGTAGTGTCACATGCAATCTAACATGTCAACCCCCTACCTGTACTGGTGCAATTCTGGAGCCTTTTACAGCTAATCTGTGAACTTCCACAGATTTGTTCAAGGTCAGTGGTTGTGCAGTCAAATTTTAGACTGTGGTTCTGTGTTGTTATGATCCTACCCTTTTAACAGAGGGAAGGGTGAGCCTTTATGAAGTCCAAGACTGAACTTTCTGGGATAAGTATTTTGTAATGGAGGGTTTAGAAGTGGGCAGCCAGCATCACAGGTCAGACATCATGGCAACTTCCCTTTGAATTTGTAACTAGAAGATCACACTTTTGACCAGACTTCCTTCAGACACAGGCTGTGGAGTAATCAGACTAAATGGTTCAAGGATCCTGAACTCTTAATTCACCCAGGTGGTTAATTTACACTTAGAAACCTTCATACCCTGCCTGATGAAATCTTCATTGCTTCACTGCTGAAGTAAAACTTTAGGAAGGGCAGTCAGTCTGGTTTAAAAGCTGGCTCCTAAAACCCCCTCTGTTATGCTGCTGGACCCTGTCAGATAGAAAAGGGAGCTGGCTGTTTTCTCTCTCAAACCATTTGTTTTTATTTTCACATTTGTAACAGTGGTACCAGACAAGCTATAAATTACAGCCAACCAACCTTAGTAACTTTTACAAGGGACCATGTTCTCCTAAACCTGTTGGGTTTATGAAGAAATTTCTGTCCTTTAGAAGTAGACTTTGTAAACAAGTAAAAATCCTCATCTTGTATCTCTAGCCAGGCATTTTGCTGAAAATCTTTTGAAAAGACCCTTTTTTTCCCTGTGTGTTTTAAGGATCCTTCCTTTGGTTTAAAAATTGTTTCACATTCAGTCACGGTGGCAGCCCATGTGAATCCAAAGACTGTCTAATAGGATATGTATGAATATGAATTCTTGAAAGTATCCTGTATTGATGAATTACTGTAGGAGAAAAAAATATAATCCTAGCTTTGATGCAAGAGGTCATATGGATCTCACTTTATAATTTATAGCAAAGTCTCATAAGCAAAATGGCTGCAGGACAGACATCCTCTTAGGGGAAACTTACATTTGTAGATAGTATATTTGTGACTCAAAATTATTCCTTTCAGGGGAGTTGGATAGGTAAGGTTTTGGCTGTCTGGTACAGCTGTGGCAAGGAAATAATGAAAGGGAAAGAGCTCTCTCTCCTCCTTCCACAGAAATAATTTTGCTTGGGATGATATTTCCTCATGCCCATGTGTCAGTGCCTCTGCTGACACCCAGCATGGGAGCTGCCATGGGAAACAGGCTGTGCTGCGTGGGAGCACCCTGAGTTACGGAAGTGCCCTGTCTGGCTGTAGTGCTGTGAGATGGGCAAAAGCTGCTCAGCTCACACAGTTTACCTGAAATTAGGATCAAAGTGGTTTAGTGACTTGCTAGTGGCACATAATTAACAGGTAATAAGTGAACTAAATATTCAGTATCAGTATCAGTACTACAAGAGGTAACATTTTGTCTGCTGTTGTGGTTTAATAAACAACTATGAATTCCACAGCACCCTCCTGTAACTAATCCTGAACAGCTGCTACTCCCCTTGCACAGTACTTGCACACTCCTAACAGACCTGGGGTGTACAAGCACCCCTCTCCTGCAAGCATGGGGTCTAGCAACCTGTGGGAGCTGCAGAGGTTATAGCTTTGCGTGTACCTGTGCTGCTCCTTACAATCTGCTTATCCGTGCAGGAGTGAGAGAGCATCTCATGAGTTCACATCTCACACCTGAGATGAGAGGCCATAACATGAACATAATTCATTGATTCAGTATCCTATCTAAACAGTGAATCTTAATTCCTTCAGCACTCACTTTGCGACACAAACCGTCCTTTGCCAACAAGGCACATTTTACTATGTCTTAATTTACCAAGATTAATTGTTGGAAAGCTCAGCTTTCTGCAAGCTGTTAGCGAGACAAATTTTTCATTAGTTTTAGTCAACCATCAAATTATGCTGAATAATTTCATAGTGCAGCAATGATTTAAATTAAGGATGTAACCTATTTACTGATGCAGACTAAACTGATCTCAAAATCAAAAGGTGAGAGCCTCAGATGGTATAAATTAATGTGGTTCTTCAGAAGCAAACACAGCTGAAGTCAACAAAGCTGCACCAGACAAGCCCATGGCACAAGGACTTCTCCTTGGATGGGTCATAAGGCTCAGTTGGTGATTAGGATTCAGCGTGTCCTGCCAGGGGCAAACTGGAATTAAAGCAGACATCCCAGGGTGTAGATGGAAGGCTACAGGCCACCACTTATTGTCATGCTCAAGCATGTTCACTCATATATTACTCTGATACAAGCTGGCAGGCAGTCCTTGTCCCCCTTAAAGGTTCAGGATGTTTTTCTGAACAGAGATAATTTCAGTCCTTATCCTACTTTAAATTAAGAAAGAAGTTGCTGTGCATTTCAGTGGATCAGACCTTGTCGCTATTACCCTGTTGGGATGGCAGCTTGTGCCAGAAACAGCTATGTTATAAACAGTAATGACACTCACAGGCTTAAACGAGTACATAAGGGTCATCCTAGTCCACCCTGACACTGCTAAACCTCTGGGTCTGGTAACACTTGCCTCTACTAGCAAACTCTACAGGTAGATATTGGTAGTAACTCATTACCTACAGCAGGATAAATCCTGATCCCAACACCCATCTGTTGAGCCACGTTCGGATGGATATTAATTAGGCATTCAAATATAGAATCCATCTTTTGACGAGTTGGAACAGCAGAGGAATACCTCCCCTCCCTGCCCCGAGCTATTTCATGGTTTCTGTGAAAATGCAAAAACCCAAGCCTTGTTGTGCTGAGTGTCCACTGCACCTCAGGGCCAGCCTTTCGCCTTTGCAGGAGTCAGCTCTGTTAGGATGGTGGTTTCTGGGTTTGTCATTGCAAGGAAGCCCAGTAGCTCTTGGTGGCTCTGAGCCTGGTGAAAGTCAATTTTTCTATTGATTTTGGGGAAATTTGGACCAGGCTTACATCCTGCCACTGAAAATTGATAGAATAATTTGTTTATTCTCCTTTGCTATTCCGCTGTCTTGGCAGGAACATTCTCCCTATCAAAGAAGAACCAAGAGTCTGGGTTTCAACTCAGCTCTCCCACTGGTTTATTCTGGCAGAATGACCCTATTAGATGCACTAAGAGCAGAGAATCTGTGAACCTTTCTCAAATTACTGCTGACAGATTAATGTTCCTGTAATTACATTAGAATGTCTTGGAAACACAAATATTAATTAAGAGTATTGAATCAATTTAAAACAATGTTCAATAGCGTTGAACAGAAATCCTGTAAAAATTAAACAAAATTTAATTATTGGGAAAATAATCAGCATTAGTCACAGCAGATAAAGTAATTGTTAAAGGCAAAGTGATTTTGGCTCAGAATTTCTATCATGGCTATGAAAGCCTTGCTAGTATAGATCATGTAATATGGCAATAATAGTTTTCTAAGTTGAATTTCATGTCAGATTTTGAGTTGTGTCAGAAATACACCCTGCATTTTAAAGTATGTTTCAAAGCTCTGTGACTCTGCTTCTTTGAGCCGTTCCATGGCTGTGCTGAGGTTGAGAGGACTACTAGTTGGTTAAGAAGTCCATAAATGCAGACCATTCCAAAGAATTTTTGGCTTAGTGTTCAGTAATGAAGATATGAGAGCAAACCTTCAGCTGAAAGCATTGACCATCTCTTTCCTTCCCACCCTCCTTTGTTACGCTTTGTATGACGAAATTTATGTATGTTCTTACCGCTGTGCTAAGTAAGTGTTGAGAGGATCGGTGGGTCTGCTCAATGTGGGTGAAAGCCAGGATGTCTGTCACAGTCTAATGGCACCTGTTGGTGAGCCCTGGCTACTCTGGAGACTACTCAAACATCTGTTTGTTCTAACTGGGACAGAAACAGGTCTCATCCCTTTTCTTAACTATGTGCTGAAGTACTTTTCTAAATGAGATTAATTAGCCGTCCTTTCATCAGCTTTTTGTTACATGTGGCCTTACTGTAGAGCTTAATTGAAGAATGAGATAGTTAACCATATTACAGTTTCAAGATTTTAAAAAAAAGTTTTCATGTGGAACAGTTTTTTTGTTCATTTGCATGTCCTGAACATCCTCTGAATTTTTAAAGTTTATATTTTGCATTCAGAACCATGTATCTTCATGCTTTATTTTTCCTCGTTTGCAACAAACCCACACATTTCAGAGGAGAAAATCTAGTGTAAATACTAAAAATATTCCAGCGTGGCTGAAACAAATGAAATTGCAATTTGCCTTCAAAATTAACTACAGGAGAAATAACCCAAAGAAATGTGTATTCTCTTGCCTATACTGAAGCTTTGATCAAGAAAATGAAATCAGCAGACCCTAATGTTCTGTTCTATGCATATTCAAAAAGGATAATCATGCTTAAAATCAGAATATCTGTCTTTGAATTCACATCAGATAGGTAAATAACCTTATGCCTCAAAATATTTCAAATCCCCCTGTCCTTGAGAATTTACTGATGGCATATAAACTATTTACATCTTTTTTTGAATAATTTATCCTGTCCTTCCATTATGCCAAATGAATTTATAATCTTGGATAATGAAGCATTCCTGAGTAAAAGTTAATGTAGAGCTACACCTCCTACTGAGTACAAGCCTGTGAAAATACTTTTTTAAAAAATTTTTTCCCACAGAACTTTATAAATTCTTTAAATGTACTTATCCCAGCAATTCTAGGATCAGAGAACTTGGTTTTGCGCAGCTTTTGCTGATATAAAACAAGCTAATTCCATTTATTTCAGAAGAGCAATTTCTGAGTTTTCACTGGTGTTGTCAGAGAATTGAGCGTAGAATATTTAACTAGCAGAGACATGTGGAACTTAACTTTTTTCAGATGCGTATTCTATCCCAATATTACCCTTCATTTCATGACATTTAATTAAGAAAGGTCATTTTTCTCTTCTTCAGAGTATTTGTAAATATTAAACCATGTTTCTCTTATCATGGTTTCGTCTGCACAAAGGGGGTTAACATCAGCCCAGTTAAGGTCAATTTAACTAATTTTGTGCTGAAGAAAAAAGATCAGAGCAAGTGCCTATGTCTGGCTTATGAGTATTTAAATATCCACATGTATGTCTTTTTGGATGCAAAAATATGCAGGCAATAATTTCTGTACATGATTACAAGCCACAAGACAAGCTACCCACTTTTGTAATTTGTGTGTTATTGTTTGTAACAGTTTAATAAGGTTATAGGAAAGAAAATACTACTAACCTTATTAGGTCTTTTAAAGAAAGCCTAGAATAGGATCTAGGTGCAAGTATATTCTCTTTATAGTATGTGTGCCAGTAAGAGGGAATTCTTGGTGTGGGGTGCTGATAGGGTTTCTAAGCCATGAGAGCAGATCCCTTTCTTCCTCTGTTTTTCCTTAATGGAAGTTCCCTTCAGCAATTTATTAGCTTGTTTGACAGTAAAGCTTATCCTCTGTCCTCTTTGTCCTTGCCTTTAGTTTTGTTAGGTGTGTGGTGTTCTCCTCCTCTTTTTTCTTTTTCCAAGTAATGATGGTGCTTGCCTTTTTTATTTTTTTCTTTACATTTGTCATTTACAGTCTCCTTCCCTTTGGCCTCAAGTTTCCTTTGCTGAAGCACATTCTGTGGGTAAGGCACCAAGATGCTCTGTGCTGATAGAAGTTTAATCTGCTCCTTTATTTCTGTGGGCATAGCAGGTAACAAATGCTGACGTGACATATGATAGGTTTGTAAGTGTCTTTCACCATCCCTTTTTCCAACTGTATCTTTCTTTAAAGGCAGACTTTGAGATAAGGAAAACATGATGTCCAGTAATCATATAATTTAAGGAGAGCAGGAATTTTGTGCCTGGCTCTGAGAGGCACCTCCTCTGTTGGAAAACGTCAAAATTATAAACATTGGCCAAGAAGACAGATAAGGAGAAAGACAGAAATGCTACTTTTGCTAAATGATGTTATATTTTTAAACTTAAAATTTAGGAAAGATTGCTAGCAAGGGGAAGGCCACTATCCATTCCTATTTTTTTCCACCTAGTATAATAGTATTAAGTTGACTTTACCGAATTAACAGCTATGATAGCACGTACCAAAGACAAGCAGGCTGTTCCTTGCTTTTCCATCTGTAGTATTTGCACTCAGACTCTCCTGTTACAAGGTAAAGATACAGGTACATCCCACATGACACAGTGCAGAACCACAGCATCTGACACCCCTTCCTCATTCCTCTAATTGCCCTTTCAGAGCTAATGAGCAACTCACAGATTTAGAAGTACAACTTCTGCAAAGCCATGGTCTCTAATTTTGTAAAGCTTCCCTTTCTCCCTTACCTGGAAGCAGTGTACAAGCTGGTTTCTACTCCATTTCCTCTTTACACTTGCCTGTGTCCACTGCTTAAGTCCAGAGAAGGCCACTTGCTCCCTTTTTCACTGCTGCTGCTAACTTCACATTTTGAACCCTAGCACTTAGTGAAAAAGTTCCAAAATACTACACGTGAAAACAATTCTTTTTTTTAAACAAATGGTCAAATATCGATCTCTGAGAAACTGTTAGTTTTCTCTCTTCCCACCCTGGAATTCCAAAAACACTACATATTTGGGTAATTGCAAAACCCAGCAGAAATGGGTAATGTGATGGAAAAGTAATAAAGTTGAGTAGAAAACCATACATTTGACAGCTGAAAGAAGGGATCACAAGACCAGAGAAGCAAAGGGCTGATGCCCTACTGGAACGTGTCTCTCCAGGTGATGCAACACTTCAGTACCTGCACTCAGTTCACAGCTTCCAGTGGGCAGGTCACTTGGAGGAAACTTCCAGTATGCGACCTAGAAGCATGATGTTGGGCCAAACAAAGGAAGCTTCTTGTTTGGCTTTCTGGATTACTTAAGGAGATTATTTTCTTTTCCTCACTCATTAAGCTTCTCTCAAATGACTGCCTAAATGGGAGAAAATTGCTTGTTCTTTAACGATTTTTCAGCATGTTGGCTTTATGATGATATTTTAGGAACACAAATTGGCTGATAGATGGAAAGACGAAAAGAAAGAGTCTTTTCCCCAAGAAAATCAGGCTCTACATTTCAGTAATATTTGTTGCCAAAAATGTTTTGAGTGTATCATCGTGACTTTTCACATATTCCAAAACCACTCCGCTTATTTCATATGAAAATGCACCTGTGAAATTTTTAATTCTGGGCAGCTCTTAGTCCTGAAACAAAATGGTTTTGCTGTAAACTGAAGATACCATAGGCCATGAGTGTGTTCTGCTGTTTTCCATGAAATTTAGTACGACAGTCAGCTATCAGACTTCTGTTTCATATTTTAAGAGAAGACATAATTCATCCTGTGAGCTGGTTTAAAAGTGGAATTTCAGCAAGGGTGGACAACTTGGCTCTGAGGACATACATTTTCCATTTTGAAAAGGTCGTTCTGTGCCTAGAACACAATCTCTTGTTTCTGTTCTTCTTCTTTTGCAGCTTTGGAAAATGAAATATTCCACAGAATTTGTGGGAATATCTAGAGCAAGGAGATATGTCCGACTAATAGTTGTGATAATTATATCCCTACTACTGTCCTGATGAAGTGTTGCCTATTTACCTATTTTTCCATTAGGTCCTTTAGAGTTCAGACCAATGGATTCTTCCATTTACTATTTATATACACCATGACAAAGCCCAGATGCTCAAAGTGCCTTAAAATCAGCAAACACAAACAGATCAACCCTGACTCAGAGGTTAAGTTATTTTACTCTGGAGAAAACAAGTCAGCAGGGTTCAGTACCTATTGCTATGCTGCCAAAATATTTTTTTCCTACAGTAAATGGTGAGAGACAGCAGAACTTTTAAATGCATACCTGGGTCATAAATGAATGTGAAGGGTCCTGTCCTGTTAGATATTAGCTCTTTTCCTGGCCTTCAGAGTATGTACAGGTGGGTGAAACTGGTGGTGTTATGAAAGGGAATTTTTTTCTCTTAGATGTGAAGAATTAAAGAATCCTTAAGAGAAAAGAAACCTTGAACCCTGTTAAGTGATTCCATATTGATGCTGGCTAGTGTTTGTTGATACAAACAATCTTAACTGATGCAGAAAAGCCATTTGCAGCCTGTTTTGCAGCTGGGCCCTGAGGGCAAGAGCCTCAGATCAAAAACTTGCCTGGGACAAAAGAGGGGGCCTGGCAGAGCTCTCTGGGGTGAGGAAGACCTCAGCCTTCCCCAGCCCCTTCTCAAAGACGCCAAGGATGGCCAACTGCTGGGGCTCTGCATTACAGAGCTGGGCATGGGCACCCCCAACCCCAGCAGTGGGGAAAGTTCCAGACATTTACGGCCATCAGGTTTACTGTTTTGCCCTTAGTAAAAAGCACCAATAATTGAGTTGTCATTCTGTGAAAAAGGGGCCAGCCTGGTGATATGCAATAAAAATAACTGGGGAAGTCATAGACAGTGTTTCAAAGTAATTTTTATAAAGACAAGAGATCAAGTGACACAATCTTTCCAGCCACTTCAATAAATATAGGGTGGTGATTAGCAAATAGAACTGAGTAATTGTAGTTTTCAGCTCAACTCAGTATGATTTGCTTAAGTATTTATGTCAATCAAAGTTATATTTAGATTGACACCATAGGGATATATAAAACCTATTTATTTCTGAATAAATATTTAAAGAGATTATATAAGCAGTAATGTCCAAAGCTCAGGGATTTTTCCCTGAAAAGATGATTAGTTATTGATAATAGTCCAATATAAAACTGTTCATCTAGAACAGTCTAAGCATTAATAATTATAGCCCTAGGCTTATGAAATGGAACAAACTGTCCCCCGTTCCCAAACATTATGTTCTGGATTTATTTGCCCTCATAGAGCATCTCTAGTGGCATTAGAAAGATCCACTCAGGACTGTGGGACACACATGCACTTTCAAACTGATAGCTGGAAGATGTGCAGAGTAGGCTAGAGCATCTTCAATAATGTGCTTTTAAGTATCCAGTGCTAACAGAGGCCTGTCTTTCACAAAATACATCAGTTCAGGCAAGGGGACAAAAAATTGTTTTAATTTGGGTTGACTTTCTCTAGGAGCTTCCACAAAAATAGGATTTGGAGCAAAACCTGAAGATTTCAAAAATAATTCAGAAATTTGGCTTCTACCATTTTGTCAAAAAAAGAAGAGAATTATCAGTGCTGCTACTGGAATTTTCTTATTTTAATATGGCCACTAAAGAAAATGACTTCCCTCCTCTTCTTTTTTTTTTCACACTGTATTGTGGATACTTGCTCTGGAATATTGTCACTCTCAGAGCTAAGGACAGTAGTATCCTTGTAGTAGCCTGCTGTCAGAAGTAGAAGTTTCCTGCTCTCAGTCATTTCCTAGCACTGAAGCTTGTAATGCTTGAAGTGAGTTTGCCTGGAGTTACTCATTTTCAACTCTTCTGGAAGGAGAACTATCAAAAATAGATACATGTAAATGTATTATTTAACTAAGAAGCATAACGCATGCAAGATTTGGCCTTGAGTAAATGATATCAAGTCAGTCACTTTAATCGTTAACTTGGATTTTGTTCAGCTCCTTTCAGGTCTTTTGTCAAAATTTCAGAGCTATGTAATAAGTGAGGGAAATGCGGGTTTTCTATTGCAGAATCGATGACGACTTGATACTCCCAGTTTGCTCTCACTCATGCAGGGCACTGTGTTGTCCCTGAAACTCCACTTCAGTATTTTTTTATTGCTCACTGGCCAGTAACTCCTGAGCACGCTCTTTTTGGTCCTAATTGTATAGAAATACCAAATGAGGGATTTTTAGTGTTCTAAAATGGACTAAATACAAATTTGGAAATACTAGATTTCCAAAGCTGTCAAGAACTTTGGATGCTCAATTCCTGTTAAAATGAACATGCTCTGTTCCCTGTCTGTTGTTGGTATCCAGGACCTGTCTCTGAAGCGGTTTCACAAGTGCTTTTGATAGTTTCATGTAATTTCTGCTGTCTTTTAAGCATCAGTTGAACCTTCACTAGCTGTAGTGATGGTCAGATTACAGTTTTTTCTTACTAGGAGTTCTGTTTTCTGTCAAGACTGCATTCCCACTCCTCTTCAGGAAGATTTCTAGGGTACACATTTATTTCTTATCTTTCTGAGTAGAGGACAAAGCAATAAGAACAGTTTAACTGCTTTTTAGGTTCTAGTTTAATTGACCAGCTCCTTGTGATGGTTTACATTTGGCTTAACAAGCGCACAAAAACACCTGGGGGAAAAAATGAACTAACTCAAGCAGCATTGCTGTAATACTTTTAATTTATAACCAGATGAAGCATAACTTCAAACACCTAAGCATTTATAATTACTTTTCCACATTTAATTCCATAGCATGTTTGCACGTGGAAAGAGTCATATATCTGGTTTTATTTGTTTTTATGATTGTGTCATAGAGCCTTTTCTGATGTTTTGTGGATCACAGGTGGAGAAACCTTGGCCTAGAAGCTGAGTATCTGTCCCATCACCCCTCACCTACATGCATGTGTGTCTGTAAAATCTTTAAACTGCTTAACTTTATGTACTCTTGGAATTCTCTTTTCCCATTCTAAGTTGAAAATGCGTATCAGTTTTAGTGGCATTTAACTGTGTTATTCCCAAAAGACTTGTGTTTAATCTCAGTCAAACAGATGTTTTGATATTATTTTCCCCCTAGATGGTACCTTATTAACACAGTAAACTTCATCCTTGTGTGACTGTTCAGAGCTCTTTTCAGTATCCCAAATGGACTCCTTGCATTTAGATAATACACTTATTTACAACCCCACTCAAACCATCTGCTCTTTTTAATGTATTTTTTTTTTTTCTTAAAGAAACGTCAGGATAAACTTACTGTTGTGATATGAAAAGGTTGATGGCTGTACAACAATGAGAAATCTGGAAGAGATGGTTCCTCTGGCTCCTGCTGAGCTTGCTGCCAGCACCAGCCTCCAAGGCCTCTACAGGTGCATGGGCTTGTTCCATTCCTGTGATGTTTGGGGTCCCTGTGAATGGCAGCACAGCCTGCCTGTGCATCAGCTGCTCCCACCCTAACTCAGTGCACCTGCAAACTTGCTGGGAGTGACTTCCACCCCATCATCTAAGTCTTAGATGAACGCATCAGGCAACATCATGTCTGGTACCATGCTCTGAGAAACTCGACTTCTGAACAAGAAAAAGTTAGATTTTAAGCAACGAGTACTATTGCTTGAGCCCACTGGCTTTCAACCCACTTGTAGTCTGTCCATCCAGTTTTCTTGTCCCCATTTGACTACTGGGTAACTTTGAGAGATCTTGTCAAAAGCCTTAGAATCATACAGTAATGGAATGGTTTGGGTTGGAAGGGACCTTAAAGACCATTTAGTTCCAACCCCTCTGCCATGGGCAGGGACACCCTCCACTAGACCAGGTTGCTCAAAGCCTTGATAAGTAGAAAGACAACTATACGAACTGATCTCATCTACAGAGCCATTCGTTTCACAGCAGTTAGACAAGTTGGTCAAGAACAGTTTCCTATTAGCAAATCCATATTGTTTCTCCACATTGTCTTGTCTTTCATATTCTTGGCAGTGGCTTCTGTGAGGACTTGCTCCACAATTTCCTCAAGGAAATGAGGTTAGACTGATTGATGGTTTGCCACAGCTTTTCAAAAGAGATAGTAATTTCTTTTTGCCATGCCACCCCAATCAAATATATCACCAGTCTTGGATGCATGCTGTCCATTCTCATGAACCTTATACATGTCCAGCTTGCTTCTAGAAATGCCTAACTTGATCCTTGCCAATCACAGGTAGTACTTCTCCCCCCACAGACTTTGTTAGTACATCTTAGGAAAGAGGTCCATGTTAATAATTCATACTGTTGGTGCCATCGGGGATTGCCCAGGTTGGAGAGAAGCGCTGGGATTGAACAGCTGGGAGGAGACAGATGGAGTAAGAAGTAGTAAATGGCTGACAGCCATACCAACAAACAAAGGATATATGTTATTTATTTTGCGTTGTTGATGCTGAAGACAAAGCAGATTTAAGTATTTGGGAAAAAAGCAGATGGGATGGAAGTGGCTTCCAGAAGCATGGAGAGAAGACAACATTTTACCAAATGCATATGTCAAGTCATATGCCAACACAGATAACAAAAATAGATATTTACATTTGTAATAGGTCTGTAGCAGCTTACTGTTAGGTGGATAACAAAGCTTTTCTGTTAACTGCTGATGAAAGAATACACTTATTTTTACAATGATCTGTACTTTAAAATTGCATATCTTCTGCTGGAAGCAAAGGAATTTAGTTAATAAAAACAATTATAAGGTACACATTGTAATTAATCTTTTTCTAGACTCCGTACACTGCAGATATGCAAGCTAAAGTTTTAGACAGCAAAGGATGAACTGCAGTGTGTTCCCAGGCATTGGACTAGGCTGTGCTCCAGCTTCTGCCTCTCAGCTTATCCCCTGGCGGACACCATGCAGTCTGTCTTACTTTCCATCTTTCCTTCCTTTCTTTCACCAGAGGTATGGATCTTTCTCATGATACCATGGGATCTTGGTCTTGACTAAGCTGCCAGGATCTATGGCTAGATGAAAATGTTATTTACATCTGAAATGAAACACTTTTTAATAAGAATAAGCACTCTACATTTGTTTATATCATCTATACTGGCTTCTCTGCACTCGGAGAATGCACACCACATACAGCATTCTTCAACGCTGACCACTGTCACCTTGGAGGTTACAAGGTATTAATGATTTGGCAAGAGCGAAAAAGAGGTGTGATCTGTTTGAGTCAATTGATCAGTGAATATTTGCTTGAAGATTTAGTGATTTAGGCTATATGAGAATGCTTTAAGGGCCTGATGTGAAAAATGAGAAGAAATTAGCTGGTTAACTGTATAGAATGAGGAACAGAGAGAAGCATATAATTAGGTTGAATAGACATAACACCAGCTCTTTAAAAACCTGCTCATTATTGTTTTAATAGTTGGAATGTGCATTAGCTGTGGTGGTTGTGTGCAGCTACTGCTAAATTATTGCTGTAGTGGGGCTTTCTTTTAAGTCCTTAGGTTTTGTACTTGCACCTTTCCTGATGAATTTTTTTGTCTTAAATTTAAATATTTTTTTTCCCTAAAAAAACACTGAGCAAAGGGAAACAGACAAAAATCTTCTGTGTTATTCATAGAGGAATATCTTTTGATTCCCCAACTTGCCCTTTTTTCCTATAATTGTTATGATATTTTGTGAAAAGTAAAAAGCATGTTGAGAGATTGCTACAAGCTAGGAAAAGGGTGATGCAGAACAAATTTTTAAAATGCTGTAAAAGTTACTTTTAAACTATGACCATCAGAAATTTATAAGGTTCTTAATGAGGCTTCCTGCTGAGCAGCACATTTTCTACTTAAGCTAAATGTAGTATTTGCCAGGGAAAGCAATTCTCCTGTCTATTTGTATTCATCGCAATTATATATGCTGTGTCTTACGCTCTTGCATTATAAAGAGCTGTATTTTCCCCTAGGTATATCATCCATGACTACGGTGCAGGAAAAATAATTGATTCTCTCTAATTTTTTTAAATAAAATGCAGTCTTACAGATGCAATTGGGTTTGTAACCAAACATACTGTTTTGTGCTGCAAGAACAGCAGTCAGGAAAAACAGCCTTTGAGTATTTTGTGAGAAATCAAGATGTTTCCCTAGGATTCCACATGCTTTTTCTTTCCCAAAAGTTGTCTAAAGTTCAGCGTTTATTATTCTGTTTTCAGCAAGTTCAAGGGTGTTTTGCCAACTTTGTAAACAGTCATTTTGCATTTATTAACTTGATATTCTTTAGGTATCTTTGGACTACTTCACTGAAAACACCTCCTAATGTTCTGAGGTGTAATTGCACAGTGGTTTGCAGTTCATAAAGCACAGCCGTTTGCAAAGCGAATCTCCTAGCATAGAATCACAGAATGGTTTAGGTTGGAAGGAACCTTAAAGACCATCTAGTTCCACGCCCCTGCCATGGGCAGGGACACCCTCCACTAGCCCAGGTTGCTCACAGCCTCATCCAGCCTGGCCTTGGACACTGCCAGGGATGGGGCACCCACAGCTTCTCTGGGCAACCTGTCCCAGTGCCTCACCACCCTCTCTGGGAAGAATTTCTTCCTGATACCCAATCTAAATCTCCCCGCTTTCAATGTAAACCCGTTACGCCTTTGTCCTGTCACTACAGGCCCTTGTAAAAAGTCCCCCCACAGCTTCCTTGTAGGCCCCAAGATATCACCCCCATCTTTTTCTTTCTCTGTGAAGAATCATGATTAGGACTTCATTTGGGAAGGGCAGTGGGTCTCCATCTTTCTAAGACAAACATGTTACTTTAAAAGGGATGCGCAGAAAGCTCCCTCCCTGGGCTCTTCAAACAAATATATCTCTTAAGACAATGAAGTGTCTAAATTGTTGCATTATTAACAACGTACCAAAAAGCCCTCTCTTTCCAAGTGGAATGCTCAATCATTTAAACTTTTTACTCTGAAATTATCAGCAGCAATTTTAATGGTGCAGCTGACTATAAATGGAGGCAGGTTGCCCGTGGCAATGTCAGATGGGATCGCATCAGGCTGAAGACCCTGGCAGTAATCCGGGCTGACAGCTTCCCCCATTACTGCTTTTTCCTCGCCGCTCCATCGGCACGCAGCGTGATGCAAACAGACAGGCCATGCGCTGTGCGTGCAGTCGATGTATTGGCATCGTGCGCTCTGTGCATCAGTCCTGAGCGCGCGGCGTTGCTCTTGCGAAATTCTACAGAGTTGGTAAATACGTTGCAGACTTGGCAAGGCCAGCAAAAAGATAATTTTTCTAATAATGGGATTTAAATAACAAAGAGGGTTGGCTTCTGTAGTCCAGGAATGTATGGTTTTTAGCTGTGCTGTGTTCTAGCTCTCCAAGTGTCTTCCCCCTGGAGCTAAACTGCTTTCAGGTCCAATACCTTGTAAAATAATTAAAATGGTGAACAGTGGAGGTAGCAAAACTTAGCAAGTAACTTTAGAAACACGGGGTAACCTATTCTCCTTTACAATGAGTTTGTGTGCTTTTGACAGGCACAAGTCCTGTTTGTGGTTCTCAGAAGCTGCAGCACTGATTTAACTGTACTGATGAAAAATAAACCACAGGTCTACATCTCACTGAAATGTGCTTTTTTGTATATTTACTGAGGGTTTTTTACTTTTTTTCACGTAAGTCTCAAGTACTTTATTACCACTATTTTTCTGCTTTAGTATCCTGAATGTTAAAGTACATGGATTTCTAGGAAACATCATGTTAATCAATAGCAAAAGCATACATTCAACTTTCCCATATTCAAATGCCTAAATTCAAATTGGTATCAACATCCATAATAAATTTAATGGTAAATATTAGATTCTGAATAAATTTTTTAAGACAGGGATACCTTTGATAATTTGAAGAGAAAATTCTGGAGGGAAATGGGAAAAATACTACTTTATAAATAAAGCCATAGCAAAATCTCTCTCTTGTATGTAATTCTATGGTCTCACAAGACAAATGAAGCCAAAAAAGCTAACTTCTGGTTTTTATGAAGAAGTTTATGTGGTATAAAATATATTGCTGTCCTTGTAGGAGAAGGTTCTGCCATTATTTGAGAGATGCTTCTCAACATCAATTGTTTTAGATAACCTTACTATTTTTTTATTTTCTCTCTCTTGTTCTCTCCCCCCAGCATTTCTATTCTCACTCCAGAATACAGACTGGTCCCTGTGACGTCTTTTCAAAGTCCATTGGAAGACACGCTAGGACTGTTACAACATTTTGCATATTGATAGGGCTATGCTAAGTGATGTTATCTGAAGTTCTGACCTCCTTCGTTCATCTTTAAATACTGAGTAAGTAGTACTTAGGTACTAATAAAATAACAACAGGTTTTTAATGAAAATTTATTTCAAACTTGAAAGAAGTCTCTCTTTAGTATAGGCGTTTATCCTGCAATATATCTCAGCAGGTTTGAGAAATTGTCCTCCCACTTTCTAAATAGTAAGCGTATTAGTGTTGTTATAAATGTTGTTGCAAAGTCACTCTTAAAGGACTGAGAATAAAAAGACAGCTGAGATTAATAGAAAGGTTCATTTCATAAAGTACTGCCAACGTGTCTTTATGCTGGACATTCACGATCAACTTACTAGACAGGTACTGTAAATAGAAAGGTATTGTAGTGCTCTGTAAGATAAGATGCCACTGGGAGGTAGTCTCCTTTTGTTGCCCAAAACGGGGCTTCCCAAGGAATTTGTACTCTTCATGTCATCATTTTCAGAAGGGAATTTCTGTAATACTTACTGTGATGTGGGAAAGTCCCTTTTGGTTGGAATTGAGACACAATCAGTCACGATTTATAATTAGAAGTTGATTTATTTGAATTGTATGACTTAGCACTCTGGTTAGTGTATTCATCGTGACTGGCAACCTTAGCTAATGAGACAAGACTGAAAAGGTCACAAAGTTATCTGTCCTCCACCTTGAGATGATAAAACCGAGCAATGATGGAAGCAGAGAGGCAGATGGGCTGGAGCAGCTTATCTCAGTTTGCTGTGCTGTTGCCTCCTATCTGGGAATCCAGATAACTTATAAATCACAAGCACTAAGTCAGTCTTCAGGTGATGTGAAAGTTCTCTGTCTCAGCTTTGTGGTGTGTCTACCAGAGCTTCCAAGAAGTCTTGAAGTGTGGAGGTAAACTTTGCACTGCCAGCTGTCAGGCATAGTGATGTCCTGCACGTGGAAACTAGTGACATGTTTCCCAGCCCTTTGCCCTGGGGTAACACGCAAGAGCTGTTCCCAGGGGTTAGAGATCCCCTTCATTGCTATTTAGTGAGGGTCAGCGCAAACATCTGGTTTGACCATTTGCTGAGTGTGAAAACCAGTCGCAAAACGGGAAGCCTGATGCAGAGCATAAGCATGGGCACATCTCCACCAAGCACAATGTTGCAGGTGGTCAGCAGCATCCCATGGTATTTCCTATATCCACGAGAAAGCCTGCTCCTCCCATCCTGTCCAGACTTTGACCTTCACCAGTGGCTGGACCACTCAAAGATGTTTGTGCTTTTTATGGTTTGTGAGGAATAAGGGCTGTTTTCTTGGCTTTGGCAGCAGATGAGCCTGCTTTTAGGTCCAGGAGTGCTAGTTTGTCTGCTGCTGCAGCAGCACTTTCTGTGACTCTCTGAAAAAAATGGATTTGGAGCTGTGGTGATTTACTTAGGTTTGAGTAACGGTTCATCTCCACTAGAAATGCACTACTGCCTACAATTTACTGGAGTAATAGTGAAACAGCATTCATGGTTTTGCATGATATTGAGTAAAATTGATTACAGCTAAGAATGTCCTGCTCTGTTGTAAGAAGTGATGGTCTTGATCACTAAGATAGAGATGTGCACATTTATATGGCAGGCACAGACAGCTCTAGGGAGAGAGAGGGGTCAGAAGGGGAAGAAATGTGGCTCTTAAAAGATGAATATTTTACCCATTTTACCTGAATTGTTCCTTACCTAAAAGCCCAGTAGAAACAAAACAAGATAGAAAAGAGAGGAGCACCTCTCTGAAAATAAAAGGCTTTTGGTTCACTAAAACATCGTTTATTATAGGCTTGAGAAACAGCTGAAATAGGAAAATGCTGAATGGTTATGCTAGGAAGCATCAAGCAGGAAAGTCATTTTTCACTTACTGATTCCACTTTGGTTGGCATCCTTCTCCTCCATCACATTAACCTCAGGCCAGGAGACCTCTTCCCTGGCACAGGGCCTCTGCCAGACCTCTTGGCCCTCTAGGCATGGCTGCAATACAGATAAGATCCAAATCCAACTAGTTCCTCCACTTCACAGAGGACTGAGTAGCTCTTGGAGAAATACAGTGTGCTGGAGAGGGATGCTGAGAGCAGGCATGCCTGAGGCTCATAGGCAGAGTGGGGCTCATCATTAACAGCAATTTCAGACACTTCCCCTGTCTTTAAAGTTGCTTTTCCTTTTGATGTTTCCTGAGTTATCTGAGCCTCCTTCTGCCATAGTAATTTACAGGTTTTTTAATCCAAAAATCTTTTATTTTTTTAGTCTTCTCCTGTCAAACCAATATCCCTTACACTGTACCAGCTGGGCTATAGTATTAATATCAGAGGGCAATGCGCGCAACTGGATTGTTAGCACCTAGGTATAGTCAAGGTGGTATAATTTAAAAAGAGAAAAGAGCCATCTGAAATTGCATCCATACATTTTATCAGTTAGCTTTTTACTGGAAACTAAAAAATGGTTAAAATATACCTCATCAGAGGGGTAAAGGTGAAACATATTTTTGATTTCCATTTTATCACCTCTTTCTAATTCATTAATATGCATTTGAAGAAGGAAAATGTATACAATGATTATTTATTTACATGTCTGTAGGTGAAATGTGTTTGCAATGTGTTGAGCCCTGGCCGGGCATAACAGCATTTACACCTCTCTCCTGCACCTAGTCCTGCCCTGAAATGAGTGATTTTCACCCTTCTGATCCTTAGGAGGCAGAAAAAAAAAAAATGGGGGGCAGTAGTTTTTTTGCTTTCCTCATTCAACTTGAAAAATAGATGTAATTTAATTGAGCTGTGGTCAGAAGGGTATCTTTCTTTTGACCCCAGCTGGTTTTGGACCAGGCCCACTCAGCAGATTGGCTATATACACTCCTCTGAAAAACATTGTAATTTACTAAGGATTTTGGGATAAGAGTGTTTGGCACGTACTCTGCAGTAAGTGCACTAGATGTGTCACATGGAACCACAGAGCAGTTCGGGTTGGAAGGGACCTTAAAGATCATCCAGTTCCAACCCCCCTGCCATGGACAGGGACACCCTCCACTAGACCAGGTTGCTCCAAGCCTCATCCAGCCTGGCCTTGGACACTTCCAGGGATGGAGCACCCACAGCTTCTCTGGGCAACCTGTCCCAGTGCCTCCCCGCCCTCTCCAGGAAGAATTTCTTCCTGATATCTAATCTCAATCTCCCTGCTTTCAATTTAAACCCGTTACGCCTTTGTCCTGTCATATAAAGCCGTCTGGCCGGTTTCACTGGGGACTGGAGGCTGGTTCGCATCCAGCTCACCCGCAGCTCCTCCCCAGGATGCAGTGCAGTGGTGTCGGACCCCTCGGCTCTTCTGGGAGCCTTGGGAAGGGCCAGCACTTCTGGAGAACTGGCCTATCTCAAGGCTGAATGTCTGCTTGGAAAGACAACACTCTGACCATTTTTCTAAGAGCTAGAATTCAAAATAAAATTCTTTTAATAGATTCTGTTGGAGGAAACATTTACATTCAGCAATCTTTCATGTAGCTCCATAAATAGTCCACATACAGAAACAGCGCAAAACCACATTTGCAGTTATCTCTCTACTCAGTTTTCCTGTCCCGCCCTCTCCCTCGACCTTTTCTTTCAGAGGGTTTGGTGGATTAACCTCATCAAGTTAAACTCAATATGTACTGAGAACCTGAGTGCTCAGAAGGGTTGTTCCTTTTTCCAGCTTTATCTGTCGAGCCAGTCAGATGTCACCTCTCGCTATCTCTCCCATTGCCAGCATAAACTCAATGTCACTTTATACTGTGTACTCCTTCATGCAGATCATGCATTCCTACATCCTTCTTTCTAGCGTTAAGCGAGTACAATTGTGTTTATATGTGATATGAAAAATAATTGCTTTAAAAGTATTTATAAATAAATTTTATGGACAATTAATCAGCAATCAAATATGTGGAACATAAATAAATACTCAGTTTTTTCATGGAGTCACAATTAGACAGTTGACATGAGGAGCTACCCAGGATTGGACCGGGGTGCTGCGGTGGGAGAGAGCTGCAAGGGCTCAGTGCGAGTGACAGCACTGGAAGAAGTGGAGCATGGCTTGTAGGGGATCATAGGAGGTCAGACATGCAAGGTGGCAGGGAGATGCTTAGCAGCCAGCTAGAAATGTAGAAAGCTCTGATGTCTGAGCTCAACATTGGTGTGATAATATCCAGGGGCTTGAGGAGTCTGGAAATCCAGTACTGTGGAAATTCAGCAGTGGAATACAGAGGCAACTACAGAAGGGCTGGGAGGACTTGGAAAGGCTAATGAGGATGAGTTACTAAAGCATATTAAAAATTATGTCCAGGTGAATTCAGGAGTTCTCAAACCCTCTCCTAAATCTACTGACCCTTTCCTAGGAAAACATGAAAGCATAAGACCACACATTACAAGATCTGTGATGTGACGCTGTCACAGACCGCTAATGTGTGTGTGAGCTAGAATAACTAAAACGTTCCTGTGAATTTATTGGAAGGTTTAAAATAAAAGTGTGTAAATAGGCAGCGAAAAATCTTCTCGTACCTTGCCACAAATACAGCGCAGTATGGTTAGGAGTAGGATCTGCAGAGAGAGTCAAGCCTTTGCCTGCTATTGATGAGACACTGGAGGAACCTGTGTCTGTTATCCACTCCTACACAGACTGACAGTGAAGGAAAAGATGCAGCAAGGTCTGTCTAAGAGCAGTAACCTCTCAGCAGCTCTACTTTTATTTCTCATGGTAAGAAACACTTGAATTTGAACCAAACCAGTCTTGTAACGGTGGATGTGAGAAACCATTTGAATAAAGAAAATATAATCATGCCAGCACTTCCCCTGAAGTAAACACCAAACCTTATCTTAATTCTCTGGAGTACTGAGACTCTTGCCATCACTCTCCCTTTCCACAGGCTTGAAACTACATTTTTCTCACCGTTATAATCCATATAATCCTACTACGTGAGCTTAGATAAGAATTAAATTAGTGACAGAGTATTGTAAGTGGAAAATTGGCTTGTGGCATTCTGCAGAAAGACTGGGCACTGCTCATTTTAGGTCCAGTAGCAGCTGTATTGCAAGACGGCCACCACGAAGGGCTCAGGGTGACTAATTGTAATGAGGTTTCAGTTTCCTCAGTGAGCCTGGTTTTTCACCTTGTGTTAAATTGAGAAATCCCTGAAATACCAGTCAGTATTTGCCTTTCAACTTCATTGCATACATATTGGAATGCTTGAAATGAAAAGTCTTTCTGCCCCCAGTTTTAACACCCTTTAGTTTTCTATAATATAATTGTGTTAGAAGTAAATAACTATTTAAAAAAATTAAGTAGAATTAAATTATAGAGCAGCGTGAATCAACCCTTCTTTGTGATTATTTTTCTTCTTAGGAGGTTACTAAGAAACTGACTGCGTGTACAACTTGCAATAGTTACAGTAACCAGGTTTATAGTGAAAATGTAAGGCTGCAAAGCAATTTGAACTGAGAGCAGCGAAATATCAACTTCTTAAAGCAGCACTTTACATTAGGGGAAGGTCTGTGCAAGATGTGAGGCAGCAGGGAATCTGTTCTATAGGACCACATAGCAGTGGTCTGCACTGTGTGACAAAATGCTGTCCTCTCTTGCAAAGACAGGGACTCAGCACAGTGCTGCTGTACAACACACAGAATGGTTAGAATAGACTGTTTACTGCCGATCTCCCTTCTGGAGTAGAGGAGTTTGGAAAGGGGTTAGAGATGTCTGAGGGGCTTCTGGTCATGACCTTTCATTTTATATTTATGTATGAAAGGAATGGTGCAGCAGTGTTGTCTGTCTTCTGATGCATGTTGATCTCTGACAGTAGTCCTTCAGCGACATTAGATCTATAAACTCCAAACCCCATAGGGCCCAGCCTGGGGTCCTGAGTAGGTGTTCTTTGGATGCTCAGGCCATGAAAAGTGGTCTCAGTTCAAAAGAGTACTTTGCAGGTCTGATGGTAATAAGCGTGAATAAAATCCCAGTGTTTGTTCATACAGTTCAGATGTTAGGGAAACCTTTGTAGCCTAGAAAACATTCGCAGCCCTGAAGTATGGGAGCATCAGTTGTGCTGAATTCCCCAGTGCTCAAAGTAAAGCCTGTGTTTAGGTTTCTGCATGAATAGGTCACAGGGAAAGCTTCAAGGCTGAGATTCCAAAGTGTGTTTCACAAAGTGCCAGTAATCTGGATTGAGCAAACGTCCAGAGGGTGCTCTGATACTGTGAAACTTGGGAGATTTATTTCTTATTTCTTTATAAACTGTGTGTGCATCTCTGGGGCTTGGTTAGTGAGTTGCACTGTAGGACACGAATAATTATTTCTGGGAATTTTCTCCCGTGATCCAAGAGTATAATCGATCCATTTTGCAGAAATCTTTAAACCAGACTCAGGTTCTCTTCTCCTCATGTCAGGAAATCCTCTGTAACTGTTAACCCTTTCATCGTTTAACTACTTAGCTGACTTGAGGAATAAAACCAATACTACTTTGAAAAAGTTAAGTATCTTACTTGGTTGCTGCTTATTCAGACCAGTACATTGCAGATCCACACAGCTGAGATTTTACAGTACTAAGGTTTGCAAATGATGCTGGAGTAGTTGTCCAGTCCAAAACCAGGAGTGGGCTGCAGGCTGGAAGATGCATCTTTTATCTTTGTTTGAAAGAAAAGCAGAGTAGATGAAAGAGATTACAGCTGTGACTCTTACCCTCAATGGCACAGCATTAAATCACACTAGAATATTGTCTGGACTTTGATCTCCCTCAAATTTCAGTGTGTTTAGGGCACCTCTGTACCCATGAATGTATTTTTGAGGTACCTCCTCTGTGTCTGGGCTCTCTGCCCAGCTGTATCACGTTCTCTGTGAAACAGTAGTTCCCAACCATGCATTACGTGTCTAAGTTATTCTGAAAGTTCATTCTGAGTGTATCCTAAATTCACAGATTTACAAGTTCGGGCTGAGAGGATGCTGTGATACTTAAACTGGGTATAAGTCAATGTGTTCATAGTACAAACTCTCAGGAGTCTTAAAAAATGCAGCATGTCTAACTCAAGCCTACAGAGAACCTTTTAAAGTCTCTACCTCCGATCACTTCCCGTTCCCACCGGCTTGCTAGATCGGATGTTATTCTGTTATCGTATCAGTGATGCTCCCTCATCTCCCTGTCTTCGTGTGCATGGCAGAAAAGGCAGCGTGCGATGGCCTCTGCTTCCATCCCAAGCTGAAGCTGTGAAAATACAGCACATTTCAGTCTGGAGCAGGAAAGTTTAAAAAAAAATGAGAGGAAAAAAAGAAAGCTGAGATTTCTGGGAGGAAGTGGGCTACCTGGATTATAAGTGGTTATAAAAAGAAACTCTGTGTGGGCTGGATCTGACTTCGCGGTAGATAATACATTGCCAGGTTCCCTTTGCAGGTGGCCGGAGGAGCTTGTGTGTCTGACAGGGCCTCCCAGTTCCCACCTTGCTGGATTTTCCAGGTGTTATTAACCCTGCCAGATGGACAGAGCTCTCTCTGGTCATACCGGTGCCCTTCACAACCACAGCCCCTGACTCAGGGAGTGCTGGCACCCCACACTGCACTGGCACTTCCCTCTTGCACAGCTTCAAATCTCTAGTCACCCTGACCTCAATTTCTTTTACAGCATTACTTCTTAAGTTTTTCTGCTGAATGAAATGTCAGCAGATAACATCAGTACTGCTCCATAATTTAATAGTTCCAAATACGGGTTGGAGTCTGACTCAACATCCTCTTTTAGTAGACAGATTAATATTTTGATAATATTTGCCTGTAACTCCCTACGCTGGGGACTAGCAAGTACAAGAAACATGACTTCAGGCACATAAATATCTTACGTTCCTGCTCACCGTGTTTTCACCAGCAGTCAGAGGTGACTATGTTGTAGTTGGGGTGCCTGGCCCAAGCGGAGGGGGTAGGTGTAGCTGTGCCTTTGGCTCCAGGCCCCCATCTCTGCAGCTGCTCCGTTCCTCTCTCAGGGAGACTGTGCTTGTCCCCAGCTCCTGACTTACTGCTGCTGTTCAGCCACAGAATTTCAAGTGATTTGCCTTAATGCTGGTATTGTCTTGGCATCCAGATGGATAACTGTAGTGGGTGAGGCAACTTGCCTTCTGCAGACAAATTTTTCTGACATTTTTCTGAGAGTAGACACACAGAAGAAAGATAAGCAAAGAAGATCTTTTAATATTACTGGATTAGGGTTAGCTGAGAGAGAAAATTTATCCAGGAAGAAGAATTTCTTCCAAAATCCCTGTTTTTCAGACCAGACTGTTTTGAGGATCAGAACTGAAAACCAAGAGATGCAGTTTTTCATAGAGTTGTGAGAACTTTTAGAGGAACCAGTCTCTCCACAGCCACAATGACCCCTTTTGACTGGAATTTGTTCCCTCAGCAGCATAAATGAACACTCTTGGTTGGATGTGTTCTCAGCCCTCGAACAGATACTGTGTACTCTGATGGAAAAAAACCAAGCCCAACAACTCCCTCCCATCCACAAAAAAAAAAAAAAAAAAAAAAGAGGAAAAGAAAAAGAAAAAAGCACTTTTTAGAGTGCTTTACCTGTAGGGCTCACTCACAAATACCCATGGAAAGGACTGTTCCCCAGCCTTAGTATTTGGCCTCCACATTTCAACCCAGGGACAACCCTAGTGAAGTCTTTACACTCTTTACTGTAACTTTGAACATCACATTAATTATTATTAATTCCTGTAACTGCCTTTAGAAATCAAGTAGTAAATGTACTGGAATAAAAGCTTGCAAGACCTTAACATTACAGTAAAAACTCTGGACATTGGGCTTTTGGGAAGGCCTCCTGAGGAAGCCATGCTTCCACGAGAATGGAATGCTCCTGGTGGAGTGTCATTTATATTTTCTGGATCAACCAAGAACTGAATGGATTTTGTTACACCAAACCACACGGGCTTACTGTGAGCAAGTGGTGACACAGTAAAGGTACCAGTGAGAAAGTGAACTGCAAGTTGCTAATCCTTCTCTGTCTCTCCTTTTGCATGAGACTACGTTTTTACAAGGTGCAGTTTAACCTGAAACTTGACCTATCTTCCTAAGAAATCAGTTAAATCAATAATTGCTCTCTACTTAGGGACTGAGGAAAAAAAGTGGAACTTAGAAAGCTTCTTTGGAATTCATTTTCAATGAGGTGAAAGCTCATCTTAAAAATTGAAATTTCTCTCTGATTATTGCTGCAGGTAAAAGATTAAAAGACTCGCCTGGTAAGATTGCAAGAGGTTGTCACAGCAAAGAGCTTAATGATATTCTTTTATTCTCCTTGTGACATTAGTGCTTCCATTAAAGCTTTAGCACTGTATTTGTTAAGAGGTGCACTTTCAGTGTTAATTGAGATTAGAATTATGTTTATGTACAGGGTAACTCACTGTGACATGACCTTGTCCCTTGTCATCGGTGCATGACACTACGAGTTTATTCCTGTTTCAGTTTTTAAATAGGCACAAGACTAATGTCACTTGAGGATTTGTTTTGATGCACTCCTTCGAGCAGCGATTTTTGTCAGAAATGGTAAAATAAGCAGGTTTTGCAGAGCTGGCCATCAACTCCATGGCTGTGCAAGGCTGGAGGAAGCAGCGCCGGCTGCTCTCCTGGGGCTGGTTGGCTTTGCTGCAGCGTGCCGGTGTCGTGTCCACAAGGGGACGTAGTGCAAGTGGAGAACTCATCTTTTGGGGACAAATAAGTGATTAAGATCCCTTGTTATTATTCAAGTCCTCAAAGTACTTATTTAATGAATAATCTTACCATGGATTAACCATATCAAATCCACTTCAGGCAATAGGCATATAGCCCCTCTACCAAGATGATTCCTGTCATTTAACTTGCATTTCCTCTCTCCTGAAAAGTCTTTCTTTGTGCTTTTAATGCAGCTTAATAAGTGTCTGCATATCTATGTAAGTAAAGTTGCTCATATACGGCACGAATGTCAAGAAATCTGTGCTCCTAGTAAAATCTCTCAGCCATTATAGGATTTGCTTAGGATTTGATGACAGACTTTATGTGAATGGAAGGTTCTAAATTTATGCTTCAGTATAGCTGAGTACATTTTAAAGAGAAAGTGGTGAAGCATGTCAGATTATTTACCCAAGTAGTGTAAATATCACACGCTGCAGTTACGTGAGTGCAAAGAAAGAAAATGCTTCAGTGCTGTCGTCTTAGCCAAAACCTCGCGTTCACAGCTGTATGCCATACACTTAATATGGAGCTCATTTAGCGTGCTTCATAACTGAGTTGCAACCTCAGTTCTGAAATTAAGGATCAGAGAGTATGAACCATGATAGCCAAATGAGGAATTCATACTCTCTGTCTCTACTTTCTCTCATTCTTCAGTCTTCATCACTGCCTCGTAGATGTAGCCACTGTATGAAATCAGGTCAAAGTGGTTTTAATATGGGGAAATGGCTTTAGTTATAAAAAACATGCAGCCCATACAGCAGTGGTTTAAACTCTGATCGCGGCTAAAATCAGAAAATTTGACTTGCATTGTGATCTGCAAAAGATCAGTAAAATGGGTGCAAGTCTTCACACGACTCTCCAGAAGTTCCCAAGCTAGCTTTGAGCAAGCCCAGCACTCTGCCTGCCCCAACACTCCCTGCTCCTTAACTAAAGTACTGGCTTGGGTAAATGTTACTCTTGATGTGATTTTGTGCCTTCTGGGTCCCATTTAAGCTCTGAACAAGTGACATCTAGCTCAGGTGTTGTTACACATCTCTGTGTGTGCTGGGTAGAAGATGAGCCCACGTGATGCAGCAGTTACGGAGCAGGAATGAGCCAACAGCAAGTTTTCAGGCTGAACTGAACCTCCGAATGGTCACTGATGGCTGACTCTGAATCTTTGAAAAGACAAATGTCCTTTAGCACTCTGCACAAGCCAGGGGTACCCAGTCTCCTGCCAACATTCCTGGGCAACCAGCTATAAGGCAGCTCCAAACCCTGAAGCTATTACAACCCGTTTTTGTGCTGTTGTGTTGACACTAACAAGTCATGGCTGGATTTTTTCCAGCATTGACATAGTCACAGAAAAGCGTCTGTGAATGGCTTCAGAACAGAAGTGGGTCTGCAGTCAGACAACTGCACCCAGCAATGGGGACGTGCCCTAGATGTTATGTTGTGGTTGTTGTGAACACAACTTGATTGTTTCAATCAAGGTGACAGACGCTGCCTGAGGGTATCTGCCAAAGGTGGTGGGAAAGGCCAGAGCTGCTGGCAGAAGCTCCTGCCTTTGTTGGGGCTCCAGCTGCCACCTCTCCCCAGTGTGAGCTAATGTGTTTCTGTTCAGGTGCTGGCCCTGCTCGGTACCATGCAGCAGAACTGCTGCAGTGATGAGGTAGATGAAGCTTGTGCCCAGCTTCAAGAAACTGTGTAGGGCTACTCTCTTGTAAAAAAAAAGTCTGGATGAAAACCAGAGAGGCTTGGCCCTTTCGATGCTGAACTGGAAACAATTGAACCAGCAAATAAAAGTCCAGATTGCAATGTGCAAGATTGTCCAATGTGCAAGAGGGCTGCAAAACAGGAGGTGTCCTCAGTGCATTCTCCAAGACACGGACTAGCAATTTCCCTGGTGAACGCTGGGTCAAATCTGCATTATTCTGATTTTTCTTTAGAGCCACTTTGTCAAATAAAAGTAGATCACACCTCTGTATAATCCATTGATTCAACAAGGTGAAAGAGCTGAGCACAGCTTTTTCTTAGGTCATCTAGAAATAGCTGCTCAGTATTGGCAGAGCCAATCCTGTGTTTGCCTGGCAAGGGCCAGGGTATTTTCTCTTGAACCCTACTTGCTCCTGGCAAATGGCACACAGGAAATGAGAAATGCCCATAAATCTCCCACGTGCTCTGCTCTCCTACCCGTAGCTCACACAGGCAAGGAGTGTTTACTGGTTTAATCACAGATGCCCTTCACAGGTGGCATAGCCTCCTTTAGAGAAAAGATAATCTTTTGAAGCTAAGACGTTTTAATGCCAAAATCCAACAGGCTGCTTGGAGAGTGCTAACTGGTCCCGGGCATGTCTGCTTTTTCAGCAGCTCGAGGCAGCCATTCCTGAGACACAATAATCCGCAGCACTGAAGACTTTTCTCTCCCAGAAGGTGCCATGTAAGCTACTATAACTATAAGCTTTGCTAAAACTAAAGATGATTTGGAGAAGAGTATAAAAATTACTGTGTTTAACAGGACCTCAAACAATTAATGCATAAATCTTTAGAAATCCCAAGTTGAGTGTAGCGAGTCTGTCCTAAGGTCCTTATACATTCTTCTCACTGTCTGGGGTGCCCTAAATGTGCATCTTCCAAGTCCATAAATGTCTCAGAATCGCTAGAGAGAAAACACTTAGAGTGCTGATGGATTTTCTTTTGACTCTTTAATGAAGCTAATAGACTCGTAAAAAGCATTTGGAAAGGTGGGAGAGGGAGGAAGATTTAAAAAAAGCTTTTAAAAATCTAACATCTTCAGAGTTTTTCCCTGAGGTGCTTGGAGATTTCCTCTGTTCAGAATCATGTTGCAGAAAGGGCATCAACAAATTAAAGAGCACCAGTAAATAGATGAAAACCAGCACACAAAGTAACATCAGTGCAACTTGTAAGCATTTCCCTGGACCTCAGTTCATGTCTGTAATCTTGCACAGTGCCTTCAGAGGTTTACATTATTTTTGGTGGTTGCACATAAGGCACTGTTGGAAAGAAAGAGAAAAGAAAGAAAGAAAGAAAGAAAGAAAGAAAGAAAGAAAGAAAGAAAGAAAGAAAGAAAGAAAGAAAGAAAGAAAGAAAGAAAGAAAGAAAGAAAGAAAGAAAGAAAGAAAGAAAGAAAGAGAAAGAAAGAGAAAGAAAGAAAAAGAAAGAAAGAAAGAAAGAGAAAGAAAGAGAAAGAAAAAAGAAAAAAAGAAAGAAAGAAAAAGAAAGAAAGAAAGAAAAAGAAAGAAAGAAAGAGAAAGAAAGAAAAAGAAAGAAAGAAAAAGAAAGAAAGAGAAAGAAAGAAAAAGAAAGAAAGAAAGAGAAAGAAAGAAAGAGAAAGAAAGAAAAAGAAAGAAAGAAAGAAAGAAAGAAAGAAAGAAAGAAAGAAAGAAAGAAAGAAAGAAAGAAAGAAAGAAAAAGAAAGAAAGAAAGAGAAAGAAAGAAAGAAAAAGAAACAAACAAACTTCAGCTTTTTATCTGTTTTAGACTTGACTTTAAACGAGGCAAACTAGCTCTGGTTGTGACAGCAGTCCAGATCGCAGATGGGCAGACAGAAGCAGAAGCTCACGCTGCCACAGCTCTCTACTTTTCTATGCCAAAGCTGCTGCATGTATGGCATGGACCTGTGTCTTTGGAAAGGGGAGATGGAAGGGATGCTGTTTGCCCAAGGACACACCAGAGCTGAACCAACCTTCAGGGGCGAGAGAGGAGAGGGAAAGGGAGAGGAGAGAAGAGAAGAGAGGAGAAAAAAAATATTATTTACACACCTGATGCTTTTATCTTTTTAGAACGGGGCAAAGTAAACCAGCCCCAGCAAGCCCTAGAAACAGAACCTATTAGGAGACAACCTGAGCTGGAGCCACGGGTGCCCTTGGGTTTGCCGGGCAGGGCAACCACCGGCCAGCAATCATCGCGGCGAGGAAAATGCCTGGAAAAGGGCTGTAAGGGAATGCACTCCGGAGGGGGCAGCCCCGAGAGGGGACAGCCCGGTCCCGCCGGTCGCGAGGTGGCAGCACGGCGACGCGCCCCGCGCCGGCCCCGCGGGCGCAGCCCGGCAGCGGCAGCTCCCTCCGCCGGCTGCAGCTCCGGTTCTGACTCCGCCGAATGAAATTGTTGGTGTTTAACTTCCTGCATCAACACATCAGATCTATTTTGGAAGCAGGTTCATTCATTCAATTACCTTAATAGCAGTTAAAATACTTTATGAGCACAACTGGAGAGGTCGTGAATGAGACAGAGAATAATTTCCCCCCCTCTGTTTTAGCAATTCAAATTTTAACTAAAGCGGTCTAAGAGGTGAATGTGTTATTCTGCCTCTCCTCCTTCTTCCGTCTGTTATCACCAAGCATCGTTTCTGTTGCCGCACTGCAGGTTACTCTGCTGCTGGATGCGTGGTTCCCCTCCGGCTGTTTGGTTTCATCGTTGCGTTTCCTCCTCAGTTGCCCCACCGGATGGTGTGCTGTAGCTGCACAAGTTAGCAGTTCTTCACACTTCTCTGGTTATTTTTCAGTATAGTCTGAAATCTTGTAAATGAATGTTTGCTTCTCTGCTCTCTTCTTTCTTCCATTTAGTTTTTTTCTAAAAAGAAGCATCAAATGAAAATAGCACCAGTGAAATCTTTATTCCAGGTGTTTCAGTTATTCATGACAGTGATTCTGCTCCAAGCAGCCCAGCAGTTGATTTCCATTCATTATGTGGCTGACTGTGAATGTGGACAACATCCCTAAAACACTGTTCAGCTCCACAAATATGGCCGAAGTTCAATTTGGCTGTATTGCAAGTCTTGCTTTCCCTGATCTGCTGTTATTTGATCCCTGACCTTTAGTTTGTGTTAGGCAAGGGAAACTGGGCAGATAATGGGTACTTAAAAATCACTAACCTAAAATCATCTGACAAATTGCCACACAGGAGATTAATGACCGAAGCAAACAGTTGTAAATGTTATAATGACTCTTAACCGGACACTGATGAAGGATAAGAATCGGGTTGTTAAAGGAGAGAAAACTTTGAAATATTGTTTGGGCCTGTCAGAGATATCTTGCCAAAGTCTGGACCTTGCTCCCCACCACCAGACAAAACCCAGTGGTGTGTGTTTGCATGGGACACACACGTGGCTGTTGCAGAAGGACAAACTTTGCCCGAGCAGCCACTCTTGCTGTGACTTCCCCAGACCACGAGGCAATGCAGAAGGACTGACTACACCAAAATCACACAGCGGCGCCCGCAGCGCTACTGGGATAGCTCTCTGAGCTGCAGCGTGACCCGGGCAGCGATGGAGGTGGGCTAGGCTGGGCTGCCAAGCAGGGGTGGGTTGTAAGCAGAAGTTGCAGACAGACCCTTTGCGTGGGCAGCTGGGTTCCAGTGAGGGCCGTTGCCTTCAGCTGGCCGCTGCCACCGGAGCGGAGGACACGTGGCATGTCCCTCCACCTGAGAGCAATGCCAAGTACTCTGAGTACTGGCAAAGAGCTAGGCTGCTTTGATCCAAGAATCCTGCCTGTTAGCCAGATCTAGCTGGATCCATGTTGTCTAAGAGATTGTCTTCTTTTTTCCTCTTTCTTAATAGGCTGAAAATTAAAAACATCAGAGAGGGGTTGAATTTAGGTTTCACTCATGACCTGTGCAGTTACTGCCTCTGCCACTGGCCTTCATCTTTAAATGGCCCATTACCAAACACACAGAGGGCAGATTTATTTTCCCCTATCTATTTATATTTGCTAGCAGTGTGATATAGCCCCCAGGGACTCTTCTCGGTTAATTATGTGACGTAAACAAGTGCTTTCTGCTACATTTTCACAACAATAGTGTATGACAGCCATTTCTCTGCTGTCTTCTAGACTTCCATGCTTGCCTATGTCTGGTGTGAGAAAATGGTCTGATGAGTCCCAGCACTGACCAAGACAGGATTTCTCTGTTGAGAAATTAGACTGCTGCTAATTAACACCAAGGAAAGGAAGGCCTAACCTGTTTCTGGGATGCAGCCAAACTTTCATTACTGTGGTTCTAACACAGTAGAAGATACTCCATGGTGTAAACTTTTTTCATATGCACCATTTTCTAACAGGGCATTTAAAAAATGGAAATATTCAAAAGCTATGAGGCAGCGATAGGGAAGAGACAAAATTCCCTTTAAAAAGTTCCTCAGGGAGGAGTTGCTGTTTTTCAGTCAGACATACATATTCCTGTGCTGTCGCTTATGGGGGAAGCGTGTCTATAGGATGCAGCTTTGCCTCCTTATTTACAGATGGTAGAGTAGTAACTTATTCAGATCCTTCACTATTGTCCCTGCATAATACATACAATTAAAAGACCTTTGACTTGAGAATTACAGCCCATGTGCGTTAATTTTACCAGGGCTGTGAACAGCACTTGTACTGGATTATGTAAACTTTCCTTCATCAAGTAAAAATGTCTTTTGCACAGACTCTAATAGCCTTTTGTGGACATGTTCAGAACCACATTACTGAAGATTACTTTATGTAACGGCCCTTAAAGATCAATTTATATTGAAATAAGTTGAAATGAAATTTCTGATCTTGTGGTATGAGTAGCTTTCAATTCAGCAGTGAGTGATAATTCAGCTGCCATTTGACATTTCAGTATAAGATCTGACTGTCTTGCAACCTCTTTCTCTGTTCTAATGAAAGGCAGATTTTATTGTACCCTACTGCTCATTACAATATTTTTAGTTCAGTCATCTGAGCTTGAAGTATTGAAGCAGATTTCTAAACATGATTTCAACTTATTCAAAGTCTGGTCACCTGTGACAGCAAAAATAGCAGACACATTTGTCCTTGGCATGGGTTTTCTGAACTATTAATAGTGTTTTTATCTAGTATACAGACTGCTCCTCTACTGGGACTATGGAGGACGTTGAACATCCAGGTCCTCTAGTCTACTGCAGTCTAAATTCCTTTGCCCTGGGGGTTATAGAAAAGATGCTTCTATATGTTGTAATGGTTTTGACTAAATCAACAAATATCCCACTGACCCAATCAGATTTATCTGAGAATAAAATCACAAAGATGAGAGACCACAAAGTTTCTCCATATATCATTGTTTAGATGTAAAATCGTACTTCATATAAACAGAATATGGCATAGCAAATTGTACTATAACTGATTTATAGAAGTTACAGATTAAAAATGTTATACATAAATGTCTTTAAATGTGCTTTTTAAAAAGCAAGGCTTGCTCTCAAATCGGCATCATTCTGAAAATGGTGTGACACACAAGATAATAGGTTTCATACGTGTTGGAACACATACCAGTGGTTCATCATCTTGAATTTCTATTCAGGTTATTAGTCATAGCGGCTCTCACATTGTATAGAATTGTTTCCTGATTCCTTTTCAGTGTTGAACAATTTAGCTAAGTCTAATGAATGGATTTTTTGGGGGGTTCTTGATAACTGAACCTGAAGCAAAACATTGAAGTCTTTTGGGAATAATTTGTTTGAAATCAATTTATTTAGAGGCGAACAATTTATTTGATAGTCCTCTACTGCAGAGTTACAAATGATTATGGAATTGCATGAGATGTGTGCTGCACTGTTGAACTGCGATTGTCGAAAGAGAATTTGAGTTTATTGGGAGGCACTTACAACTGATTTGATCTGAATTCTATGATATTTTTATTGTAATTACTTTTTGATTCATGATGCCATTCTTTGGTCCACACGTAACAGCCTCCAGAAGTGGAGATGGCTGAAGAATGGCAATTTCAGTTTGTGACGTCATTTGTAGATCTTTCATTTTTTGTTTCCATACCATTTTCCACTCACATTTTAAACATTTTTGGAGCAGGATTCTGTCAAAGCATCGATTTTCTGACTCGAGAAGGTCAGACATTTTATCCAGAGTCTCTTTTTTACTGAGACTGGCCAGAGAAATCTCCATAGTCCTCAGAAATCTTTCCATCAGAAACTTTAAAATCAATACCCTCCTTTGAAAGAGTTTGGCTTTAGCAAAGCAACTTTTTTTGTTGAGGAAAAAAAAGAAAAAATCCCCATCATAGCATGGAAGATGTCGCAGCCAGCTGTATCTGGAAGTACTGTAGCTTCAATTTGCAGAATGCAGAATAACGAGTGAAGGCAAATCAATATTTATATGATTATGTGATGCTAAGCCAATGATCTGAGTCTGCCTGAAATGTACCTTTGTGTGTCAGGAAAGGGTAAGCCTGCCAAGCAGAGTGTGCCCCACCACATGATGGGGAGCAGGTCTGTCTGGCCCCAGTGTCTGTGGGGGCAGCAGGCTTAGGAAAAATCCCAGAGTGGACTTGGGAGGGTTGTTTCTCCTCTAAAAACTTGTATTGAGCCATTTTGTGACTCCTGGATTAGACACCCCATGGATGTGCAAATGTTTCCTCTTGGGCACTCTCAGCAGCTGCTGGAGACCGCGAAGAGCAAACCAGCACTTGTGTCATCCTGTTGTTTCCTGGAGATGGCTTCAGAAAGACTCTGGGGATCATCTCACACAGGAGATGTTTCCTAAGTGGTGAAAACTCAGCTGCTACAGAAAAACTGTGTTAAAATTTTCATACATTAGCAAAGATGCTAAGTTCTCAGATGATTGTAGGATTGCAAAGTCTCCTTCTGCATGATACTAACTGTTCTCCGTGGGATGAACGGTGCTTCTCAAACCCACACAGATGGGAGCTGGGGTTCAAAAAGTTGTGGTAAGTTTTCAGTGGACTCCCAGAAGTACAAATCGTGACCTGGACAAGGTTATATTTGCATTATTGTGACTAAAAAAGTCCTTTCTGATGTATTTTACTGTTGTTTCTTTTTTTCTTCATTCATTACAAAAATCTATTAGCTCTTAAAAATCTTTCCGTTACAGAAATACTTGCTATGCGTTCTTGTACTTTCAACACTTCAAAATACTGAGATCTTGGATACAGTCATTTAAAAAATCAGGTTTCGTACCACCTGATAAATACTGGTACTAACTGAATAGTAGTCATATGAGCGTGAGCTTGGGCTGTGGCTCTTGGAGTCATACAGCTACTGCTATGCTGGGAGATGTAAGGAAAACAGGACAGTCTTTTCCAAAGGTTTCCACAAATGTTTCAGAGAGTATTTCTTGATCTGGTACACAGTTCAAGGTAAAGAAGTCCAGTAAACTTAAGTGTGATATCAGTAATATAGTCTGGAGACTTTTATTCATTTTGCTGGATAATGCAAAGAAATGGGATGAAGAAATAGCTGCTGCACAGATGAACTCTTTTTAGCTGTCAGTTTTTTTTTTTCCTGTATGCATAGTGAGAAAATATTATGTAAGAATTAATTTATTTTCATTAACATCCAGTGATTTATAGTTTTATGCAGTCAGTGTTGCATGCTTAAGAACAGAACAGATTAAAAACCAGCTTCTGAACCTCTTTTGAAGAGATTGCTGATGACAGGTTCATTTCTGTTTGTTTGTTACTCCAATCTAATTTAGATTGGAGTAGAAATCTGTAGAAATTGAAAGTAGAAATTAGAACTATTCCAACTCAAATAATTGCACCTATTTCTCCCGATGACAGGTTTGTACAACAAACAGATTGGGTTTTCTTCATGGTAATTTGTAAATGCCTGTTGCTACACAGGGACTGCCACGGGTTTCGTCACTGTGCTATCTGAATACCAGTGTAATGATGCCTTTCCTGCCCCAGAGATGATGGGAAGGGAAGAAAGCATCAGAAAAGTCCGTGAACCAGCCAGAAATGGGACACAGGCACTGAGAATCTTAGGCAGATGATCTGAGCCACACAGCCATGTCATGCAAAATTTGCTGTGTGGTTGGATAAGGTGAGGCTGCGACATGCATAGGAGAGCTCACGGGAGCAAGGGAAATAATATCTGGAAAGCTTCATTGTGATGAAGGGCAGAGCAAAGCCCCTGTCTGATCTTGTTGGAGATTATGCTGTCCAAAGTCCTGTCTGTCAGGTTCAAAGGACAGCCAAGGCCTCATCTCCATATTAAATATTGTTTAATGTTTTACCCAAGAGCTGGAGGCCTGACAGTACTGTTGTGTATTTATGTGCCTGGTCTTGCTATGCTCAGCTTGTGCATGGATCGAGAGAAAAGATGGAAAGCCCTTATCTGAGGGGGAATATGATATCGGCAGCAATCCCTAATGGCCCATTGCTTCCACAATCACTGTGCTGCAGAGAGAGGTTACTTGAATAATGCTAATGCTGAGATAGAAATATTGGATGGGGACTGAGAAATTCTGAGTTAATTTTCTGGCTCTGTCTAAAACCAGTCTATGGTAGTTAGTTAAATCATTTAATCTCTGTGCTTCACGTCCTTATCATGACAATTTTGTATCTCATAGGGCTGTTATGAAATGCAATGAATTAGTATGAGTCATTCACATTCTGCAATGATGGTTACCATGTACATGGGGAGATTTAGGCTTTCTATTTGCATGGCAGCAGTTTGCTCATGAAGTGTTAGTCACAAAACAGCACTAAGGCAAAAATGTCTATCATTCAGCAAACTGTGGAAACAGATGTTTCCACATCTGTATCTACAGTAACACAGGTGGAAATTATTTTTCATTTAAAACACTTTGGTTTTTATTTGCTTCAATTAAAGTCATGTGCACAAACGCCTTAGTATCAGAGCAAGGGCTGAGACAGGTGGGTCTGTTTGGGCATGTATGCTCAGGTCAAGCAAGAATGAAATCAGAAAGCCCCCAAAATATTATCTAGAGGTGGTCATTAGGGAAGACGTTAAGTTCATTTAAATTTAAGACATATTTGTCACTGGCTGTACGCTAAGGTTTGGAGAAACTTGGAGTCAAGGTGGCTCTTCCTGAACAGGTACCTGACTTGATATTTATTTGTTTGAAATTGCCGTCCTCAAGCCCTTGATAACAAAAATATGCTGGATATTTGGCAGTAATATAAGCACAATCTTTTAAGAGTGTTGATAACATAAAAAATAAATAATGGTTTTGAGCTTTGCAACCTTGAAATCTCTTGGTCTTTACTTGATGGTACAGCTTATTCTATGGCTCCTTTGATTTTCCCTGGATATTAAGAACCCAGCATATCCAAAACCCAAGGTTCTGTTGGGCTGGTGTGCCTCCTTAGTGTCCACAGAGTACCCTAATGCTGCCCTTCAGCATCAGGCCCAAGGTCACCCCAAACCCTGCAGCATCCTGAGATCCTATGGCTGCCCTGTGTCTGTGAGCTGACGTGGTTCTGAAAAATATCCTGCCCCCAAAGTCCATCTGTGCTTGAGACAACTTATCGCCTGACAGTGATATGTGCATAGAAATAGATGCAGTTTCTTTCAAATAGTAAAGCCCAGACTGAAAAATGAAATGTTTAGTGGAGGTTAATACCATGCTTGAAAGAACATTATTAAAGGAAAATAAGAAACAGACTACGCAGCATTTTCTGACCAAAATAAAATACTCTCCAAAACACGTACTCTTCTCTTACTTTGTTCTCAGGCTTAGAGCTCCTGTAGTCTAATAATTACTTTGATGATTTCTGAAGGGGATTCTGTTTTTCTCTAAAAATGTTTACAGCCCCATCAGATCTAATTATTCCTGGCTTTTTCTTCAACAATTTTTCAAAGAGATGAAGCACAACAGATTTATCTTTTCAAGAAAGGGAGAGAGGAGGAAAAATGGTGAGGTACCTATCCTCCTGGAATCCAAGATCTCACATTTCCAGATAAATGAATACATTTAAATAGGTCATAATGAATAATAAGGAAAAGCTTGTATTTCATTGCCTTGAAATGGACTGTGTTGGTCTCTTATTATCATTTATTATTTATTTTAATTAGTCTTAATTGCTGTGACAATTTGCATTTTAATAGAGACTCAGATGATTAAGAAGAAAACTTTCCCAGGACCATAATCGCAGTATTTCCAGAGCATTGACATTCAGCCCAGTCGCAACCCTCGTTGGCTGTGTCTCTGCACAGCCCCGCCGTGATTAGCATTCAGCTTCAGAGCCGAGGTTATCGCTACAACTGCGGTAAGCGCTGCACCCCTCCTGGCAAATCATCGCTCGGCACTGTTTTCCCGGGAGACTTGCCTCCCTGCAGGTGTAGAAGAGCCAGTGTAGAGATGGCACTTACCTAAAGCTAGTCCAAGGCTTTTATTAGTACTGCAACACTGCATTTACGTGCTTCATTTAGTGTGAGTCAAGTTTTTTCTGAACTGCCTTTACAGCTTCTCTGTTGGCTACTCTCACCACCACGGGGTTGTATGACACGTCTGACTTTATGCATGAGTGCCAGGGGGTAGGAGTCTGTTGCGTTACAAGTGAAGAAGCTGTAGCTCTTCAGTGTAACCGGTAGCTCTGGGGTTGCTTGTGAGCAGAGAGTGTTTATGTTATGGTGGTGGAAGGCACAGCCTGAGCTCCTGTCGAAGCTGTAATCTTCACTGTGGTGCACCATTTGCCCAGCAGCCAGGTAGATTATGTCTCCCCGGGAAGTTGTGAGCAGCAGTTGGTATGTAAGTAATCCCATTTCCAACTAGCCTGGGCATCCTTGCACTGGAGGACAGCCTCTGGCTGAGAGGACAGCCCTCAGCCAATGAGCGTTAGCCCCCTCCCCCAGACCCCATGGGTCAACAAGAAGATGCATCATGCCAGGACCAGCACAAAATGCAGATTTGTGTCAATAGAGTCATAGCGTGGGCAAGGAGCCACATGGAAAAGGTAGAAACAGAGCAATGGCATCAACAGCTCTGCAGAGCAGCACTGGGACTTTCGGTCTGTCCTGCATGGAGGGGGTGAGCCAGCAGCTGCTCCCACAGCCAGGTTGGGCTGGCATGGCTCTGCCCACTGGCTGCATTCCTTGGGCTCAGCTATTATCACAGGACTCGGCCACAACTTCTCTATCATGAAACACAGCAACACAAAGCTATTTTTCTCTGCTTATTTTTAATGGGCGATTAATATATGTTCGATATGATCTACGTACCAGAAATACAATATCACACAACTGGGTTTTTTTCAGGGATGCAGAAATTCTTAGTTCTGAATTTTTTCTGTGAATAAAATTAATTATATTATTAGAATGAAAGATTCAAATGGAACTGCTGTAAAATTCTGTGGGGTTTTTTTGAATGTTAAAAGTAGACAGAAAATAAAAACTAATACTGCTACTTGTAAAAAAAATGCAATTGGTGGTACAATAATTCCCTACTAAATTACTTCAATCAAATACATTAGCTTTTCAGGGTTAAAACCCAAGTCTATTGTGATCAAAAGAAAGGTTAAGTCTTCTCATACCAGTTTACCATTATTCTTGCCTTAAGAATGCTGAGATACAAACTTCGGTTGCAATTCAATCTATTTTAAGGGAGACAATGAAGAAAAGTAGGCTGTGTCTCCTCATTGCCTTGTTGCCATCTTTTCTCTCAGTACAGATCGAGAAAATATTTGCTAAAATATGTCGTTACTTTCCTAATTACCCTCACAGCATGACACATCATTGTAATTTCTATATTCGTATTGTGTACAGTCCTGGATACTCTGGCATTTCATTAATCTAATTACAGAAGTCAAATAACAGTTCAGCTCTTTACCCTCCCAACTTCTGTCTCTCCCCTTGTCTTTATTCAAAAAGAAATCTGAAACAAACAAATAGAAATGCAGTTTTACTAGTCCTCAATGTCTGCGTTATGCTGTAGTGGGATTTCCCACAGGCCCTCTCCATGCCCTGTGCCACTCCGCTGAGTAGTTCAGGTGGAACCAGGGTCTACACCCCAGCTCTGGGAAACCTCTGCCAATAAATAAGGGAAATGCTAAGAAGATAAATCACAGCTCCTCTTTCCCTGGGAGCAGTGCATGTGAGAGGACGGTGGTGCCAGTGGGAGGGGTGCTGCTGACTCCAGCGAGGCCAGACCTGCTCCCACGCTGCTCTGCCAGCATCCGTTCTCTCCCTCGCTAGTACCTGCCAGTGCCAGGGCGGAGCTGAAACCACGGCTGCTGGAAACTGCCACGCTCCCTTATGCAGCAAACTACTAGTTCAGAATGTGACCTACATTTCCCTGAAATGATTTATAATACCCTTAATAACTCTGAAGCACAATATTAGCATGCTTCTTTAAAGAAAACTCCATAAGATTTAATATTAATATTGAGGGTTTTCTTCTCTCTAAACAGTACCTTGCTGTGCTCAGCAACGCTCCCACTAATGCCCATGGCCATGCTTGTGAAGGTTTAATCATCTTATTTCCTCCTTGTTTTGCCCTGTGCAAAACCCTTTGGCAGCTCTAGTACCCAGGAACCAGTGGCATGCATCCCAACTGTGCCTGGAGGGGAGCAAAAAACTCTGCCAGGCAAGGCCACCTCTGCTGCAGGTGCCCAGCTCCAGCCATAGCTTGTTCCCTCGCTCAGAAGCTCTCTCAGCACCTAAGCTCTAAATAGTCCCCAGATCCTTTCTTCTAGGAGATGTGGAAGGGGCTATCAATGCCACCTGAGTTTTTAGAGGGAGCTATGTGAGCTGGTCTTGGACTGTTTTGCCATGGGAACCTTATACTGTTATCTACCAGTAAAAGGATATTTTAAAGACATGGAAATACATCCAGCTATTTAAGCTCAGGGAAAATATTGATATTACTAAGAACATTATGCAATATTTAGTTCAAGGGAAAGTTTTCTAGAAAACTTGGGTAAACGATCCATAGAAAAAGCCCTCTGATTTAGCTGGGAGCTGGACAAGACCTGATAGATTTTTTCCATTTCCCATCTCCAAAACCCAGTGCAGTCTATTTTTTTTATGTTGGTGATCAGTGAAATGTATCTGTGCTTGCTGGAAAAGCGATTGGCCATAACCATTTTTTACTTGCTTCGACACGTATTTTGTCTTTTTATAAGAAACAAACTTTAAAAATTCATGTTTAGTAAGAGGCCTCAGATTTCTTACAAGCAGTCTAATCAGGCTGTGCCAGCACAAGGCACGTGCTTAAACACGGTCTATTCTGAGCGAGGGCATGACTTGCTACTCTCAATGCATGATATCATTTGCTGTTGGGCCTCTGAGCCTTGACTTGTGTTTAATCTTTCAATTAAATTCCCTTCAGACATGTGAATTTTGTCAATGCTTGTTTCTCCCACACAAAAATGTGTTTATATTATGTGATGTTTCCTTCGGATGTTCACTATTCTGCATGGAATTTCCCACCCTTTTTTTTTTTTTTATTTCCCTCTGCTGGAAGGAAAACTTGTTTTTAACCATGCCTGAAGCTTTGTCCTTTTAGCAGTGCCTCTCCAACCCCAAATCTCTGCATAGCAGGCATCCTACCCGAGACCCTCTGCTGTCCCCCGAAAGGAGGCCTGTGGCCAGCCTGGTCCAAGCAGGGGACACAGAGGATGGGAGGGCTCCAGCAGCCACGGGCAGCCAGTCACCTGTGGGCACCCAGGTCCCTAAGCATGGTGTGTTTCTGACCAGCAGCTGCAGCTCTGCACCACCGAGCCAGGAGCATTGGCTGGGGGTTGATTTCATGCCAAGCAGATGCTGTGCCCCTTTCCCAGGGGTGACCTGGGGCCTCAGCTCACAGTGGGCTCAGGGCACTCGGATGCTGAGTGGGGCTTTCTCTTTGCTTCCACTAACATGAGTGAAATGATGACTCTTTGGACTGTTTTTTTCATTTTCTGGTTTTTGAAAGATTTGTTGTCCAGAGATGATGAGGAGATTTTGTCAGATTTCTGATTAGGGGTAATTTAGAGAAGGAGGAGAGAAAAATAGAGAAAACGAATGAGGAAACGAATGCAATCTGTTGTCTGAATGAATGAGGTATTAAACAAGCTGGTCTCTTGCACAGCTCTGGGCCGTCCTTCAGCTCCTGCTCTCGATCCCGGGTGTGCAGGGACAGGCTGTCTATCCAGACTGTGGCTAAAACAACCCCGGCCAGCTCATACTTGACCCTCTGCTGTATTTCATTTTGGATAAGAGCCTCTATTTTTAGATTTATTTGTGTGTTCACTTTTCCAGGGAGTTCATAGTGTGGTACCTGAGTAGCTGTGCTGGTTTTGGCTGGGATAGAGTTAATTTTATTCACAGTAGCTGGCATGGGGCTGTGTTTGGGATTTGTGCTGGAAACAGCGTTGATAACACAGGGATATTTTCATTGTTGTTGAGCAGTGCTTACACAGAGTCAAGGCCTTTGCTGTCTCTTACCCCACCCTACCAGCGAGGGGGCTGGGGGGTCACAAGCTGTTGGGCGTGGACACAGCTGGGACAGCTGACCCCAACCGACCAAAGGGATATTCCACATCGTATGGTGTTGTGCTCAGCATGTAAAGCTGGGGGAAGAAGAAGGAAGGGGAGATGTTCAGAGTGATGGCATTTCTCTTCCCAAGTCACCATTATCTGGGATGGAGTCCTGCTTTCCTGGAAATGACTGAACACCTGCCTGCCCATGGGAAGTGGGGAATGAATTCCTTGTTTTGCTTGGCTTGTGTGCACGACTTTTGCTTTACCTATTAAATTGTCTTTATCTCAACACATGAATTTTCTCACTTTTACTCTTCCAATTCTCTCCCCCATCCCACCAGGAGGGCAGTGAGCAAGCGGCTGCATGGTGCTTAGCTGCCAGCTGGGGTTAAACCACGACAGTAGCACACAGTTTTTAGAAAGTTCCTAATTCAGAAATGTTTTGTGCATTTCTGCAGCTTTCATGAGCCATAACAGAAAACAGTTTTCCCTTCTTGAACATAGTTGTATTTTTTTCAGTTCTGGGTTTTAATGCCAGATTTATTTGTCCTTTCAGCTCTGGAGGAAAAAAAGCAACTCGCAGATGGAGAACATAACAAGATGGTGGTTTTACAGGTGACGTTCAAGCATATGGATAGCTTTGAAGTTATTACTTGGCTGAAAAAAATGCTTGGTTGGTTGTTGTTTCATCATACCTTAATTACAGAAATTTGACCGTTAATGAAATTTCTAACAAAAGGAAGGTCTTGTTTGCTTCAAAGAGTCTTACACACAGAGATGGAGCAGCCAGGAGACTAGGACTAACAGAAGGACTCAGTGAGGTTGTTTTCTCCTCCGTTTAGCAACTCATTCTGTTAGGAAAAGTGGTCAAAGAGGTCCTATGTACCAGCCCTTAAATACCTACAGGTACAGGATCTCAACAGCATCTTGAGGGGTCTGGCTCATTGTCATTAAAAGAGGTTCAATTAAACTACTCCTTGAGGAGACAGGATTTCTCCTACTGTAGGAAATTCCCAGTGTCATGGTCTTGTTGAACTTCAGAGTAAGTTTATAGTGTGAAGGCAGAGACCATAAACTGAACCCATCCCAGAGACCTGGAAAGATAAAAGTTTTATTATCCCTCCCATTTGGACTCCCCAAAAGTCTTGTTCTCACAACATATTCATAGATGAACCTTGAAGTAAAGAATAAAATCTATCTTGAATTCACAGGGGAAGTGTAACAGCAAGAACCAGCACGTTTCAACCCCAACTGCACCTTTTTCAAGTGAGGTGAGTATATGCAAACTCTTCTTTCAAGTAAGTTGCTATTGTGGGCGACCTCCCTGTCCAGAATAATTCATCAAAATTAACCGCTGCATCTAGCTTCAGCCACATAGTTCTCAATCGCTGGTTTACTGATTAAAAGATCTCATATAAGGTTTAACACATTGATTCAATTACTTCAACTTGTGCTTCAAACACTATCAAAGTGTTGATTCTTTTCCCTTAATTCTTTTGAAAGGCTAATTCAGACTGACTCATTAACTAGAGATGACTGCAAATTTGGATAATGCATTTAAGTGGAGAGTCTTGATCCTTCTTGATTAAAAGATTTTTGTAGCTAATGTTTAACCTCTGAAGTTCATAAACTGAGCTACAGTTAATGTGTGTTTCATTCTCAAATGTTTAAGTGTCCTCCCACTTCTTTTTGCCCACTGAAATCAAGAGGGGTTGCTTCCTGAGCTGCAAAATGCAATGTTTATGCTAACTCATTATTATTATAATTATTTCACAGTAACCAAAAAATCTATGTGCAAACACTTACATAAATGACATGAATAAATGCACAAGCATGTTGTTTGCTTCACTAAGTAAATCAGTACATTAGAAGGATAAACTATTATATTACCTAATTAGCCATCATCCAGGAAGGGCGTTTTCATGAGCAGGAAGCCAGATGGGCAAAAGCTGTCCTGGATCACTTGTTCTGAAAAAAACATTGCAGGAAAAGTGATTAGCACTAATTTCTGATGAATTTCCTTGTATTAGGAGCATGCAGAGGTACGGAAAAATATAATCTTGTTGCATGACTTTGAGACATGGAAGGGAATTCTACCCACTTCCTGCATCATCAGCACAAATGAAGGAACATATGCATAAAAACCTACAGTTCTGGAGGCTGTATTCTAGGTTACAACCATGTGGACCAACAGCTCCTGAAATTGTTATCTGTGCTGTTGGGAAATTAAGCTTGATTACAACGAAAAAGGGATTACCATCTACAGCGAGGTCTGTTCCTTAGGAGTCTAATAGGGTGCATTTTAGAGAGTTCTTTTTACACCAAAATACTTGCTTATTGTAAACCAGTAAACTGTTCTGGCTTCTGACTGTGCTGATCGCATGAAACGTGGACAGTAGAACTGGGGGGAAAAGGTTTGCAAATAATAAATTTGTTCAGAAGTTAACATGTGCAGGAATTGTTTGCAAATTCAAAAACATATTTTCACAGGGAAGAAAACAAAACCAGCTCGTAGTCCGAAAGCCTGCAGAGATAACTCTCAGCAGCACACAATAGGGCACGTGTGAGGCAGGAATTTTATCCTCCTTGAAGAATTTTCAAGCTTCCCTGGAAATCCCTGAAGGGTTTTAAACTCACCTTTCACATCTCTGACCCAGGTGCCAGGCAAAGGAGCCCTCTGCTCCTCCAGCTTTGCAGCCTTGGCTGTAGGCAGAGGAAAGAACCGCAGCTGCTTAGAGGTTTGCTCTGACCAGGTGGGGCTGTCTGCAGGGGTTTTTTCTTTGCTAAAGCAGTGATCTAGCTCTATTGGAAATGACAAGTTGCTCTATGGGCTTAAGACCACTAAATGTGTCTGTGTGTGTGACTGTGTTTGTCACAGCGGCATTGTCTGCGTGGTGTTCAGGAGGTTACAAAGCACCTTGAGAGGGACCTGACCCAGTGTTCATACTCAAGTTAAAAAAGGATGTGAGCTGTATGAGATGCCACTGAAGCAGTCATCATAATGACTTGTTGTAACAGGAAAGGTCTGACTGATGAAATTACCAATTTGTTGCTTGTTCACAAAGGTTATCCATTCACTGGCACGAATACTTTGGTCCAGAAATTTTATTTCTTATTTATATTTCAACAGTTAATGCCTGAAAGAAAACAGTATCTCTTCAATGTGAGTCATTAAACTGTGGGAGAAAGCTTGTGTTTGTGTTTAGATGGTCTTGTTTGCTCTTCAGTGCATATAATTAAGTTCGAATACTTCATATTCAGGCTACATTGAGGTTGTCCTAAAAGTCATCATCAGGATGCAAGTAATTTCATCCTAGAGAAAAGTCTTCAATGTGAGGTCTGGTTTCTTTTCATTGACTTAAAGGAGTACAAGTTCAAACAGATTACATGTAAATGTCTGTATTCTGGGTGTTTAAAGCAAAGGGAGGTGACACCTTCCTGCTGTATCTAGAAACAGATTCTTGAGGGTCACCAGCTTTTGTGGCCAAGACAGGATCTCCCAGGGTCACTTCCTTGGCAACCCCTGTACCATCCTTTGCGTGGTCCTCCTTTTGTTCATATTTTAGGGGAGACTAATTCTCAGCATCTTGTCCAGATCTCCAAAAACAAAGTAGCCCAAATTATAGCTGATGTAAATCAGTGCAGCATCATTGACTTCCATCAAAATCTGTGCCAAGGATCTGGCTGTGAAATGCTTATATTGCATTGACACATCAGCTCCGAGAAGCGTCCCTGCCTGCTGCCCTGCTACAACATGCTTCACAGGAGGCACGACGACAGCAAGTCGTATGAGGGTGACAGCACTAAAACTTTGCTCATACACCATCCTGCAAAGGGAAAAGAAACTGATGTTCATTCAGTGAATAAATCACAGGCTTTAGCAGCAGCAGGGGATCCCTGTGCCACACAGACACAGAGTTTTCCCTGCCTTGCTTCTCACACTGCACCTCTGCCGGGTGAAGGGACAGCACAAAGATACGAGGCGGGTAGCTGCTGCTGTGGTCCCCAGCCACCCCATCTGATTCAGGGCTTTTTTTGACAAAGTAGGTCACTAGATCTGTACATAATGAGGGCAGGGATTGTAGCACTGCTGCTCGCCTGGTGCTTCTGACATGTGCCCGGTGTCAGTTGTGAGATCCCTCCCAAGAGGGGCATTGCCTGCACAGTCCCCTGCAGCAGCCCAGGCACCAGGAGCTGCCCTGTGCCATGCAAGGCAGGCACTGATTGCCTGCGCTCCTCCACGCTACTAAACAGGGGTCATACGTTTCATGCTAGTGACCCTTCATGCTCACCTAGAACCAAGGTCAGTCTTCTAGTGGTGGGTTGTAATCTGCAGAGCTCTGAAAAATTTCCAGTGGTCCTGTGGCCTCTGTCACCTTCTTTAAGTTTATTGGCAATTGCCATGCTTTTCTGCATGTCAACTCCAGACTAAAATTGCTCTTTATAACTCAATATTGCTATCCTACTTATATATGTATAAAGCATGCATAAACATATATGTGTATGTGTCCAAATGTGCAGGTATAAATATATACACATGCATTACAGATGTATTTATCCCTGTAACATCACTTAGGAGATGATACTTTCACACTTTCATCTAAGTTTTTTCCTTTTTAGGATACAGAACATCCACCAGGGCTCTGTGGACGATTTGACATATACATGGCAAAATTGTCCCTTCAGCAAATTGTTTCCTTTCTGAAAGAAAATACAAAGAGATTTAGAAGGAAAACGATGATAAACCAAGTCCAGGCTTGCACAAAGGTATTTCCTTGCTTTCAGACTCCCAGATTAAGTTGCTACTCACTTCATTTCACTGCTGGAAGCTCCACCGTTAGCAGCACGTGGCTGGAAAGCAGGGTGGGTGGCTCTGCGTGGGTCCTGCCGTGCACCCCCAGATGCAAACTGGTACTTCAGGGGAGAAGGCAACCCTGTTAGCAGAGCATCTTCCTTCTCCTTTTCCTCTTATTTTCAGTCCTCTGTTTTAGGAGAGTTATTAACTCCTATTCATGTTCATTGCCTTGTGCCTGCTTTGAGGAGAACATTGCATCCCGCCTCCACTGCATGAGGCTCAGCAGTCCCTGTGGGTCTTCCTGTGAGAAAGCAGCTCGCTGTCAGCTGTCAGCTGTCACGGCACTGCCTCTTGGATGTGGCACCATTCAGTGTGGCAGCATTGGCAGAGGAAAGCTGGGGACTGCAGCAGGGGAGGGACGAAGCAGTAAGGGGAAATGAAGAGGATGGTGAGCAGGGCATCCAGGGCGCTCTCCCGCAGACCTCGAGCTCAGTTTGCAAAGATTTGGAAGATATTCTAATGCCAGTTTCAAAAACTGATACTTACAAAAGGATGACAAGCCTACTCACGCTTCCAGCAAGCAATGGCTTTGTAGTGGTTTCTAAGTCACAGCAACCTGTGTTTTTCCTGAAATACCACTTTCAGTCATGGAGTTGGGGAAAAAATGATTTCTCTAATAGCTGACATGTGTGATGCTGGGAACTTGTTCCCTCTCCGTACACCTTGCACACAGTTGGGCATAATCTGTAGGGAAAACGCCCAGTTCTGCTGTTTGCTAGCCAGATTCATTAAACTAGGGCCAGTTATTTACCCTTTCCATAGGGGAAAAGTCCTTGAGGTTTAACTTTTCCCACTGCTAGGGACAGCCACCTCGCACGATGAGTCTGCAGAAGTAATCCTGGGGTTTTCTTGTCTGCTTTGGACCTAGTGCAGCCACATGTTAAGCAGATATTTGTATCTCCAAATTAGCAATCTGCTATTGAGACAGTTAGTGTCAGCATGAAGAAAGGGGACAGAATCTGATCTTTTGCAGATCAGTTATCCTGAATTTGAAAGATGTAAGCAGGGTGTTTTTTTAGAGGCAGGTCTGATTATAAGGTGACTTGCTTTAACAAGGCTTTATACAAGTTATTGAAACAGCAGGATTAGTAACGAGGTGATTCAACTTGGCCCAAATGTGTGTGAAACTTGCTTCTTTCCTTTTGCACATTCTTCTGTATGCTTTGTGTCATCATCTACATACCAAATTTTTACCCAGTCTATAGGTTTGTGAGCTACTTGCATGGAATTTACTAAAATGTGAGGGCTTAATTATACCCTCATTTGATTCGGTGGGAGTTTTGCCATTGACTTAAGTGGGACCAGAGCTGTGAAAAAGGATTTGCATGCATTGATTTAGCATGCTGCAGGGGAAGGTTGAATGTGTGAACTTGGAGAAGAAGGGAAGTTCAATGTCATAACAGTCATGATGTCCCCTTGAGATTGGGTTTCTCCTATAAATATATGCATCGTGTAAATAGGGCGTATGGTTTGTTTTGCATCCACAAATATTGATGAGAATTTTTGGCTTCATCTGGGAATTATAGAGCTGAATAGACCCTTTATTTCCTATTTTAAAAAAAGTATTTTGGCTTTGCGTTTCAGTGGTGGTTTCCTTTTCATCTGGCAACATAATCCCTGTCCTTGCCTTACAATATCAACACTTGAAAGTATATATCTATAGATATCCACGTAGCTGAACTTCGAGATCTGGAGGAAGTCACTTAGGGCTGTATGATTTTCTGCTTTGTAGGATGTAGTGAAAGGCAGAGCTGAGGCAAAGAACAAGAAGCTGAAGTTGAAAGGGTCACAGCTCTTCGTAGCACTAAATGTGGTATACGGGCCATGTGATTTGCCAGTAATCCTGAAGCAGCATTTCCTAGCTCAGTTTGCCATCCCAGAAACCAGGAAATATCTGATAATTTTGTTCTCCCCATCACCTCTGCCTTGAAAGTCCTGTGACGGCTAAGAGGCAAGCCTGGATTGTCTTGCAGCGAGAAACCAGAGAAATGGCATGAGACATGGGGTGTTTTAAGATTCACTTAAATCTGCTCAGAGACACTTGAGTGAGTCCCACTGACTTCAGTGGGGCCTTCAGGTGGGAATAGGGTGATGGATCAAAGCTGGCTCATCCCCTTGCATGTGAGTGAATACCACTCATAGTGCGTGTCTGCAAGTAACGATCAAGCTGCTGTTCCTTGCGCTTAAGTTTTGGTTCCACTTATTTTGAGAGAGATTGGGTAGAAGATGACTGTCACTGCAACCAGGGCAACTTGGCTTCTCCAAGTCCTTTTACAACAAATAGCTAAAAATACAAGATGAGAGAGAACCAGTGGCTAGGGAGGAGCAGAGAGATACGATGACAACAGAGAGCAGCAGTGCCCTGACTCCTGACGTGGAGGAACTCCCCTTCCTGCCCCATCCCCACCTGAGCCAGCCAGTGGATCCCACTGCTCTTAACAGTGAGGCTTTGCAGACAACACTTGCATAGATCAACTGATTTAAATGTGTTCACAACCCACTTATTTGTACGTGATTAATGGATACATATTCTGGGAATCCTGAAACGCTGCCAGCTCTGTGTGAAGCTTTTGGGAGATGCGCGCACTGTTGGAGATAGCCTGCTGTGCCGTCTGACTTCATTTTCCAACTTAACAGGCATACAGTGTTTATTCTTCACTGATCTGTCTTGGCAAGTTCAGCTTTGTGTTGTCTGCCTTTTCTCCTGGCATTGTCAGTAGTCCTCTCTCTCTACATGGTATCTACCTTCCCAAAAATCTCAATTTCCTGCTTTTGCTAATATTCCATATAGTATATTGATTTTTTCATTAATCAAGCATGAGGAACACCCAGGGCTTTAATAAATTGAGTTCAGCTGTGTCTGAACCTAAGAAAGATGCTGTCACAAAAAAAAAATGCTATAAATGAAATTAAATTGATAAAGATGATTACAAATCCAGAGAGTCAGAACAAATAACAGCTATTCCAATTTTAAAAAGGCACTGCTTTCCTTGTTTCAGCATTCATTATATTTTGCTATAAATATAAATCTGAAAGCGCATTCATACCTATTCAAACAGTGCCAAATCCTCATTTGCAACTCCTGGGTACATCCCAGTATGTACCCTATGGCACTTGGGTGCTTCCTTCAAATCATTGCATGGAATGACCTTGATTTTCCTCCTGACCCCATTGCAGCATGGGTTTTCCAGCCTCAGCTGTGTTAATGCAGCTGCCCTGGTTTGGGCAGGAGAGGATTTCAGTGGAGTCAGGCAGCTTTCACAGAATTCCCTGGGAGCAGGATTAGGCCACCGAGCGCAGATAACTTGAGGCACATGTTAATCTATTTTAAGGGTTACTCTTGCTTTAATTGGCAGCTGGATCTTTACTTCTTAAGGCCGAGGATGTAATGACAAGGATAAATGGCACCACAGGACCTGGCTACAATTTCTGGCTGTCTGGCCTTCGTATGAGCTCAAAATCATGTCCACGCTTATGGAAAAAAGCTGTTGAAAATAAAGTATTAACATTGTCATTTTGTGGACAAACGAAGGGCCCTGTGGGGACAGGCTTCTGACAGCTTTATAATCATTCTGAAACCGTCTCTAAGAGTTCTGCACAGCTGTGTGTGGACTTTCATTCAAGACCCGAGTTATGCTGGGTCTCTTGTGGTAAATCAAATCCAATAAGAAACTTATTTAAATTTGAACCTACAGTTTTCATACTCGGTTTAAACCATGATGATATTATCTCCTGGGATTTTCTGGGTGACTAGTATTCTTTAATGCAGTAATCTGTAGCAAGAGAAGTTGCACATGAGCTGCTGTAATTTTAAACTGATTCACTGCGTTGCCCAGAGCTCAGTGGCAATGGCTAACCGCGGGTAATTAAAACGTACTGGAAGGTCCCAAGGAGCTGGGGAAGGATGCGTCACAAATGAAAAGCAGAGAAAAATCAGAGAAAGAGATTCACTGATCATAGCTGATGCTAAAATATCTTTTTTTAATGGAACAATTTATTTTCTAGTTTACAGCAGTAGCTGAATTAATCAATTGCATATGGGTGGCTCTGCATGCAGATTTGCTGGGGCAGGCAGTGTCAGCCAGCGCAGGCAGGGTAGCGCCGCTGACTTTGCCACTGATAATCTGGCACCACCGCTCTTTAAGATCTCTGGTCCATTTTATTTGCATTTTCTGCTTTATCACTTCTCTTTCCATGCCTGTTGATCTTTTCATTTTTATTACCCAGCCTTCCTTCCAAAACTGCCAACTTTTCTTGTTCAGTGTCAGGAACTTGCCACTCAGCATGAAAAGAGATACAAGAAATGTTTTTTACAGTGAAGTCTCCCACCTGTGCTATTAATTCCACAGACAATTGCTCTTTAATTACTAAATAACCATCTCAAAATGAATGGGCTTTTTATATATGTAGGGTTAGGCTCTATATGAGCCTGGACATACAGACCATTGACCGTTAACTGAACGGTCAAATAACCAAGTAGTTTACTAGTAACACATGGGAAAGCAAACTAGGAGTTTCTCTTTTTGCATCCAGGCTCTTTGATGACAATACATTGAAAAGCATCTGTGAAACTGGCTGTGAATCAAATAAATGCTTGTCTGGAGAAAGAAATTAGGAACAGGCAGTTCCAGACTTAACCAAGCATGCAAAGCCCTCTGTTGATGTAGAAATTAGAGATTTCCATAGTCCTCTGAGCATTTCCTGAAGAGTATCTAAACGTTCCTCAAAGTTAATTTGAGAACAGAATGGTCTATAATCGTTATGATGTGGCAAATAGTTACATTAAATAAAAATATTTGGATTTTTAAACTACTGTTTAAGATATTGATAGTTACATGCTGGGTAAAATTGTGAAAAGCCTTGTTTATAAAAGCATCTGATGGAAAACAATAATGGAAAGTAATTACATCTTGAGGTTTGTTGTTTGGGTTTGTTTGTTTGTTTGTTTGTTTGTTTGTTTTTGTATTTCTGCATCTTTTTTTTAAAGACTGTTGAATCAGTCAATTTGTATACATATCCTAGCACCCAAAAGCCTGAGCTGAACACCAGGAGTCAATGAAGTGATTTTACAGAATTCATTGAGCTTTTGATCCAACCTAGGAAATGGGTTAATACATGTTTTCATGTCTTTAATTCAGGTCACTCTTGTAGCAGATAATACACGGACAAGGACATGTGGTTGTGGAAGAAGCACCAGTCCTGGTCTTCCTTATATGGCAGGTTCCAGGTGAAATCATTGGGTTTTGTCACAGAAAAGTTACCTTCTTTTTGCGTGTTCTCAATTTCTTTCAAATACATGTAAAGGACTGTTCTACTCCAGACCATGCTGACTCTAGTCTGGGAAAATCTTTATTTTAAGTAGGATTGTCAGACTGCTGGGTTTTTTTAACTTAAATACACGGTGGCTGCTCTGATTAACACTCTGTATAGGTAGTTCCTCAACTGTGCCTGGGATATGTGGGGTATGCATGGCAGTGATTGCCATTCAGATAGGGAAAATAAGTCGAGATTTATGTGACCTGGGGTACGGCTGTCAGATCCCAGAGGGGACTTACCCACGGTCCTGGACAGAGGTTGCACTCTGCTGCTTTCCCTTCAGCACCTGAGCCGGTACCTAGGCTAGTTAGTTTGTAACTGGATTGGAACTGTTTTCCATTTAAAACATTTCTTTACAAAATTCTTTATAGACTTATCTGTACACAAATTCTCATTTACAGAGAAAAAGCCTTTGGCTGCTGCAAGCTTATCGCAATGTTCCCCTTCTTTGTATTTTTTCAAAAATTGCTGCAAGTCCATCAAGTTCTTCCACACTCCAGTAATGGCATGGTCGTGATTTATGTTTTAACAGTGTTAGCAATTCACCAATCGACTAAAATATTACTTGCCATGAATATTTTAATGAGAGCTACGGACTTTATATCTGGTGAAAGATTATAATTTCCAGGTGTCTGAAGTTGCCAGATGACATAGTGGAATGGAGGTATGAACTGTTCTGATGAATAAATGTCTATTAGACCGATCAGAAAATTACACTGCAGCTGCTTCATTTTATGTTTCTTTGTTGCTATACATTTTCTAAGCTGATGACCTGATTGACAAGTAACACTCTGGTGCATTAGTAGGTTCCATTGAACGAAGATCAGGGAAATAAAATAGTGAAAACAAATACATTTACCAGCACCAGGAAATCTGAAGGGACAGTTTGAATGTTCTTCAAAAGCTGTGTTTCCCAGGGAAAAGGGCAAAGGGAGTGGGAGTGAAATGATCTGAATATCCTTTGTGATGTCTCCTATTTGAGCTGTCAAAACTGAGCAGAACACTCAGAGCTACAGTCACTGTCATTGGTTTAACCACAGCTGGCAACTAGGCACCACGCAGCCATTCACTCACCTTCCCCTCCAGCGGGGGATGGGGGAGTGGATCGGAAAAAAACTTGCAGGTTGAGATAAAAACCGTGTAATAGGACAGCAAAGGAAGACAAAATAAAAATGACAATAGTATTACTGATAAAGGAATGTACAAAAAAAGTGATGCACCGTGAAATGATTGCTCACCACCTGGTGGTCAATAGCCCATCCCTGAGCAGCGATTCCCACGCCCTGGCCAACTCCAGTTTTATATACCGAGCATGACATCATACGGTATGATATGGAATGTCCCTTTGGCCAGTCTGGGTCAGCTGTCCCAGACATGCTCCCTCCCAGCTCCTTGTGCACCTCCTCACTGGCAGAGCATGGGAAGCTGGGAAGTCCTTGAAGGACTATAAGCTCTACAACTACTTAGCAACTACTAAACCCAGCAGTGTGTTATCAACATTCTTCTCATACTAAATCCAAAACACAGCGCTGTACCAGCTATTAGGAAGAAAATTAGCTCTATTCCAGCCAAAACCAGGACAGTTACGTGGTAAAAGTCATCAAAGCACATGGGCAGAGAAGTGCTAGGAGTCAGCTTGTTACCTTCCCTGGGGGATGAAGGAAACAGGGAGGGATAATGATGGACAAATTTGCCTTCAAAGTGTAGTGTTTCTGAAGAGGGATGACACAACCCCTGATGTGAACTATCTCAGCAGACACAAGCTGTACCATGACTGGTTTTTTGCATGTCCATATAAACGGTCCATGAGGACTTCACAAGGTGGTTGTGAAATATTAGGAACTGATGTTTGTAAAGAACTTGGGAAGCCTTTTTCTCCCCTTTGTTCATGGTTTTGTCATCAGAGTCTACTGTAAGAGCCAGAGAGCATAGTCTTCAATGATTTTTCTGGTTCCCACTAGAGGAGTTCCTTCTCCTTCACCGTTACGGTGGATGAAAAATGACAGCAGTGAAAGTGATCTGGAAGATGGATAGCTACCATTGTAAAGTGTTACCTTCTAAGATTGACATGACCCTTTTAGGAAAAGAGAGCCAGGGAGAGAGGTAGAACCATTTCTTTGGTTTTAACTGAATGGTTGAGATTGATAGCAAAAGGGAAGATAGTTACTGCCAGTACACAAAATACCTGTCCACTGGGTGGTAAAAAGAGACGAGCAATCATATATAGACAACCTGGTAATTACCACATGATTATAACTGTAGGTCAGTTGGAGTACTGTAGATCCAAACTGGTGATCAAAGTTTGAAAGGCTCTGTATGTCATCATCCATCCTCTGAATCTCAGCACAGTTCATTGATGTGTATTTTCTCCTTTGCAGTGGCTGACAGTTTACTTTTGTACGTTTGTCATTAGCAATGCCAATAGGAATTATTTCCATGACTCAGAAAGAAGTTGGATTTAAAAATATTGAAATAAGATTAAAAAAAATATAAGTAAAGGGAAATGAAAAAGAACTGATTTGCGCATGAATGTAATTTTATCAGTTTTCAGGCTTATTGGATGATGATATAAAAGATTAAAAAGTATCCTTACCCACTGAGTGAGAAATGCATTTTATTAATGCAGATAGACTTAATTGAAGCCAGATGTCAGACATTTAAAAAATATTTCTGTGGAGATTTTCCTGTTCAGCCAAAATTCAATGTGTTTGCAATCCCCTTGATAGTTCTAAAGCAGGCGAGGCTGGGAGAAGTGTCCCAACAAACCTGTCTGCAAGAAAGAGAAGGAGAGACACAGGTATGTCTGGGATGGAGGTTGTTTAGGCGCTTAGGCTGAATTTGTTGCTGTTTCAGTCTTTCTTGTATGATCTGTCTCCCTGTCTGAGTGGTAATGTAAGATGCTCAGGTGAGAGACAGGTGAGAGTTAGAAGAAGATTACATATGGTGAGATATTCAGGTTTTAAACAGTATAGTAAAAAAGCCAGTGTTTTAATGTTAAGTAGAAGAAGAAGAAGAAAGCAGATAAAGCAGAGCTTAATTTTTTACTTACGTGATCCCTTTGACCAGACACGCTGGATTTTAGGGAAATGTCTTCAATATTTCTAAGCCAGACGGGGTTTAGTAAAGAGATAGACAGGACAGAGACAGTAACCATCTGGTTACGCTGTTTTGATAGACATTGTCTGGTCATTGAGCTGGATTCCTCTCCTTCAGAGTGTCTATGAAAGTCAGTGTCAACTGCCTTTCTCCTCATTCGTGCGGTGTATTCAGGAGAGGATCATGCCCCTGAGAACTTGTCTACATTAGGAGGAACCTGAACAGACATATTTAGATCTGAAACCTGGTAGCCAGATGTTCATTAAGCAAGTTTAGTCATAAATGGGCAGGCTATCTCACGTAGTGGTAAATAAGAAGGTTAGACAGTTCTAACCCAAATGGAAATCATGTTCTGCCTCCTCCGCATGTTTCACTGGGGGACTTTCTTGTGTCTACATGATCCGGTTGCTTGATCTCTACTGCTGTTAACATTCTCTAGGGATGGAGGGCTTCAGTGTTTTGTCCTGCATAGAGGGAATTTATGGTGCTGGGAGCTACCTACAAGCTCTCTTGACTGACATGCTGCTCACAAGTGATAGGATTTCCTCCAGACCTCAACACGGTGGTGAAAAACACCTCAGTGCCTGGGAGGCAGAGCAGCCCTTGGCACAGCATAGCACGGTGCACAAGGACTATAATACACTACATCTGTTTGAAGTCAGGAGTTTTTCCACTGCCTTCACGAGTCAAGCCATGAAGGTAACTGAGGAGCTGCACTTCTGATTTTTCTTCAGACCTCAGATGTTTAACACAACCCTTCATTATATGTTACCCATATTGAGAACAACTCTCCTTTCTAATAAGATGCTGCATAGCCTTTTGAGTTGGCCATTGCTTTTGTTTAAGGCTTTCACAGTCACCAAAACTCAGCATGTAAAACCACAGATGGGCAGTGAGGCATAGCTCCACTCAATGTCCTCAGGTTATCTAATGGTAGGCTTCCCTGGAGAAATGCTTGGTAAGGAATAGTCCTGGGATCAGCTGTGATGAGCAGGGAAGGGCTCAGCTAGGCTTCAATGCCTCTCTATTCTCAGAAAAGCTCAGAAGTGATGAATTTAGATGGTTTGATGCTCACAGACTCTCACAGCCCAGGTAGGTCAGGACAGGACAGGATAAGATAGGACAGACCTTCTGTGAGGGTTTTTAGGAGAACACTGTACACTTGAACTTTTGTCTTGTTCTTACAGGACTTACACTTTCTGTCCAAAACATGAAAGAAAAGTGCTTCCTGCAAACTCTGCCAGGGGAAAAGATGTTTGCAGTTGCCACCTTCTCCTAATATTTATGTCAATAAAAAGGGGATCCTTGACTAGAATATATCAGTTACAGCTTTACAGCAGCTTTTGTCGGGAATGCTTATATTTAGCATGTTATTTTTCAAACAGTCCTCCAAAAAAGCCTTCTGTTCTAGGGAGTTCTATTTTGTCCTTGGTGGAACAATCTGAGGTTGCGACACTAATCTGAGACAGCTGCAGAGCCCAAACCCCTTACCTGAACACCAGTCTGCTTGACAAAAGCTTGACTTCTGATTCTGACCAAAAGCCTTTCTGAAACCAGTCAGACACTTTTCCCTGGCATCAGGACAGTCCAGAGGTGTCATGCTTGTTTCTCAGAACTGGAAGGAAGAACTGGGCTCCAGCCTTTGGAGCATGCATCCCTTTCAGTCAGAAGTTCTTCATGCTGCTTTGATGTGGTACTGGGGTTTTTTTCCCCCCTCTTTTTCTTTTTTCTTTTTTTCAATTGTGATGCTTTCTTTTCTTTAAGCAGAAATCAAGGCAAGTTCCTTTTATTACAGCTGATTTATTTCTCCTGATTTTCAAAATGGTCTTGCAATCTCTTTAGAATATATGATTATGATATTCTCTGTATTTTTAAGGGGCAAATTAGCATTTAAAAGATTAAATGTGGTAGGTAAGTTCTTAATTATTTGCTTCTCACACCATTAACTCTTCCATGGTATTTCAATTACATGACTTTATATGGGCTTGAGAATAGCTGAGCCTCTGCCTGGGCTTAATGAGAGCTCAGTCCTGACTTCAATGGGAGATGGATCTAGCCCCAGACTCCTGCTTTATTTTGAGGTATCATCACCCCAAAAAAGCCACATTCCTCTAAAGGTAGTAATTTCTTGTAACTTCCAGTTTAGCATTTTGTGCACTCTACAACTTCCACTTTGTTATATGGTAATATTTTGCATTGTCCATCAAATTGCAGGTTCCTTTAAAGTCACAAATGATGTGTATGTCCCACACATGAATGGAATAAATTATGTAAAGAAAAGGCTCAAAGATAACACAAATAATTTCTTTGCTCCCAGGTTAGAAAATTATCAAAGTTAGGGGAAGTTACAGAGAGAATATTGGTATTCCCTTGTTCATGGAGGGAAATTGAAGAAGATAAAAACTGATTTTCTAAGCTAAGACAAGATCTTTTTGTCACAGCTTGAAAAGAAATTCCTGTCATATTGTGCCAATTCAGATCTTTTTCTCTTCCCCTTCCTAATTTTTACAATGGTGTAAATATGTTTTTGCCTTGCTCTTTGCTGGTTTTATTAGAGCAGCATGCCAGCTCCCATACGGTTATGGCTGAGAACAGCTTTCTCTTTCATGGCTGACACTATTAGGTGCTGAAAACTCTCACACATTTATTCAAAGCATCATGAGATACTGTGTCCTGTGAAAAAACGTGTTGGAGCTACACTGTGGAAACGTGACTTGCAGAGTGAGAGAGAAAACTGAATAAACTGAAAACAAGTTAAACACACAAGGTCTTCCTGGATCATCTGAGCCAGCAAGTTCCCATCCCTCAGCTTTGGGGCAGCAGCATCGAGGAATGTTAGAGGAGAGGATAAGACCTTGCTCGAGGTGCCACGGAGCGCTGGGAGCTTTGATGTGTCTTCCCATGGTGTTTAAGAGAACTGGGTGGTGCCTCCTGGGCTGCTCCATGCCCACGTGTGGGCTGGACTGCTCCTGTTGAGACCAGCTCTCTCCAGCTCACTGGATCCTCGAGTTATAGTTCCCAGTATTTATAGGATTGATTTTAAAATGATTTTATTCTTTCTGTCTTAGTGTTTCAGGTGTTTAAGTCTGTTAAATTTAGTATTGTGAAAGGGTACAAGACAGCTCTGGGCTGAACGTGTCAGGGCCAGAATGTTTTGTAGCAAACCAAACACAACAAGGCTGTGCCTAAGCTCTGCACCTCCAACCCTCAGGTCCACTTCAGGAACAGCAGATTCTGAAAGAAAAGCTACCAAAAATGCCATTTCTGAAATCCTGCTGAAATTTAAAGCAGCGGAAGGGACAACAAGAAAAGTGATCTAAATGGGTCAAGATCCTGTAGGTATCTTGGGCAAAGAGGCGCTGCTCCAAGAGATTTGTGATGCAACCACTTTTGATTCTATTTTATTTGACCAGCTCAGAATTGAAGCTGCGCTGAAACTTCTGAGCCTATAAGCAGTTGTGAGATTAGAGCTTATGTCGCTGTCATCAGTCAATAATAGGAAACTGAGCAATGGAGCATGGAATAAAAAACAACCATGGAAAATATTGTGTTTTAGCACCCTTTAAATGCTTGCAACTGCTACCTTTTGCATGGAAAACGTTTCTCTGAGTTGCAACAAAGAAATCAACAGCTTCAGCACAAAAAATCAGGCAGCTAAAACAGAAAATTGGGTGCAATTTTTAATCTGCACAATGTGCTGAGTCCTCTGCCAGAATACATTTTCCAGGGAACATTTATGTTTATTTAGGTCACATCCCCCAGCCTGGGATTCCTCAGGAAGACTCAGCAGCTTTTATCCAGCATGCCAAACCCATTTCTGCAGTTAGGCAGAGCGGTGCTGCAGAGGGGACCTCCCCAGCATCAGCAAGGACCGTCAGTCTCCATTTATAATGAAGTGCTGACAGACCAAAGATAGACTGCAGAGCGTTTCAGGAGGGAGACACCAAGACATCTGCACCCTCCCCACACTCAGAGCCCTCTGCAACTTAAAAGGGGTTGTTCATCCCGGGGAAAAAAGGGAATTCATCCAGTAATATCATTCGTAATCAGGTTTCTCTCCTCCCTGTCCTGTTGCATTGACTCCTTGGCGGCAGCTGGAACGCGATGGGCGCTGCCTCTAGCACCTACGTGCACACCGCACCGTTGCCAATCTGCGATAGACAGTTTCCAGCACAGGTTTAAAGTGGCCACTTGCAGTAGGTGTTGTACAGCAGAGCGGAGAATAATGAGAAACAGAAACTCCCTTTTTTTGCATTAAAATCCTGACAAACCATTTTATTGCCTGCGGTGTGGAAGACAAATAACACAGGTTAGAGTCTGTCAAGAAACGGGGCAAGTACATTTCCAAAACGCAGCGCAAAGCCAATCTGGACTGTTTGCAGTGCAAAGCAGGTGACTGCTCAGTGTATTTCCTTCAGGAGCCCTTCTCCTGTGCCGTACTGCTCAGGGTGAGCTAGAAGAAATACAGCAATAGGACCATTGCTATATTGTTTATATTTGATTGATTGATTTATTTAACATTGACCTGGAAAGCTGATTATTCACTGTGGTCCAAACCAGAGTGGTTTTAAACTTTTGTAGATGATCTAAGCCACTTTGTGAGCAGGTGCTGGCTGTTTTCTTTTCATTTGGCTTCCACCACTATCTGTACTTCATTTCTCATAGTACCATGCATCAGTTGGATCACACACCACATTTTTGTTTGAATTTGCAGCTGCACTGCCATTGTGAGTGCACCTGCAGGCACCTCACCCACAAACAGGCAGTCTTCCTCATTCTTCATTTCTAAAACTCACTCAGCTTTGGCCGCATCACTGAGACTAACCATGCACTGGTCTTATTGGTAAACTCACTGATTTATGACATATGTCTAACCCCTCCATCCCCATGGCAGTACAGCACCAGCCCATTGGCTTATACATGCTGCTATTTCTTCTTGTACACAAACCTGAATTTACAATTTCTGTTCCTAATACAGGTGTCTAAATGAGTACCACGAGGTTAACTTGGCTGGTTATAGCAGATAGTAATTGTCTGCTGTTACCTGGTGATCACAACATGATCATAATGTTGTGATGGTTTTACCATCTTAATATGGTGAGGTCAAACAAGGTCTGTATTTAGCGTACCATATGGGTAATTCATTTATATGAACTGCACTGTAAGGTGATGGAATGGGGATTTTACAGCTGGAGCAGTCCTGAGAGAAGTTTAGGAGCACCCACGTGTGATGAATGTTTGCAACAGCTCAACGAACCCCTTGACTCCTTTGCGCGTGCATTGACTGATACAACAGACAAAAGCCTTCACGGTCTAATATTGTATGTAATCCATGCACTTTTCTATGGGTCATGTAAGGCCAAGGGAAGAGAAGGACTCCGTTGCAGATGAGGGATAAAGTGCTTCCAAGTCACTAAGAAAGTCTTAAGAAATTGAACCCTGATACTTTTTGCAGTCCGGATCACACAATCCATCCTTAATTTGAGATGTCACAACTGCTCTCTGAGTTTCTGTTGAAGATGTCAGAAAGTGAGCAGACCCCTCCCCTTCATTTACCCTTGGAGGAGGCAGAAGGGACCAGTTCCTCTCAGCAGAAAGGCCTGTGGTACAGTTCTTCAGAACCAGCGTCCAATTAGCTGCACATAAGCTGAAAACAAACCAAAAAAAGCTTACGTTAGGTGCCAACATGGTGGTTACTAATTGCACGTGACAGTGAATTAATTGCGTTGTGCCTGCGTACAGTACTTGAATAGAAATGGTGTCTCTGGTTTTGTTCTTGACACAGTCCATGGCTTAGACAATTTTGTTGCATAAATACGGACGTAGTGGGGTCGTACCAGGCTGTGTCAGTGCCTTCGCAGCCTGGACTGCTCTAGGAGTACACAGCGAACCCAGCTCTGCTACAATTGCCTGGCATGTCTGTCAGGGCCAGAACTGTGTGAAATATATATATGTTGTTATTTCTAGATTTTACTGTAGTCAGTATGAAATGTAAGGTTTGTGTTTTGGGGTTTTTTTTACCAAAAATTAAGGGTTTTTTGGTGTGTTTATGCCATGAGGATTCTCCATAGAAGGACTTTCATAGGTACTGACAAACAAACCTGGGAAAATAAGGTCTTCTGCTTACTGCCACACAGGGCAAAGCAGGAAGGGGAGGAAAACAAAATGTCATTGTGCTTACCACCACAAGAGCTCTCTTTTATCTGCAAGATGGCCTGCTAGGGCCTGGGTGAGAAATCCTGTTCCTCCAGTGAGCATCAGGTGATGCCATAGGGGTAAAAGTGCTCTGGTCCCATTATGAACAAGCCTAGTGCATTGAAGGGGGATAATCAGCTGAGTGAAATCGAGATATAAGAGAAGGTTTTATAGATAGCAGACTTTGTAACTCCTGGCAGCATTTCTGTAGCTGTCCTTGTCCCAAAGAAAGGGAACCCATTGCAGGAGGTTTTTCTAGTGACTCAGGAAAAAATAATCATTGAAATAAGTCAACAAAAGCCCATGGACCACACTGAAGTTGCCCTATAGGCACAAAGGACTGCATACATCTGGGAGCTCAGAAAGAGCTTTGAAATGTATATACTATGGCCCAGTTAGTGAACAGAGTGTACAAAAATTCAGGTTTTTGACTATTTCAGAGAAGGTTTACAAACAAAACAAATGGGAAAAACTTAATAAGCTTAATTATCCACCAATGCAATGTCAAAGTGAGCATTTGATATTAATGACATTTTAAAATGTACATTTATTGTTGCAAAAATTTGTAGTGTATGTAATAAAATAAAGCAGACTATTTTACTGCTAGGCATGAAGTGCATTTGGAGAAGTATTTACTACAGTGTAGCCTTTAGTAATAAGTGGTAGGAGGAAGCACATCACTCATAAACTTTCCTTGGTGAATGGAGTACTTTCATTTATGAAAAGATTACTGTGGTTAAAATCATCATATTCTGCACAGCAGGACACAAACGCTGCTTTGGAACCATTGTGGAGAAAAAGAAATCATATTATAAACTGCTCTCAGTCTGAGCTCACCTCTGTGGGTATTTTCTTAGAAAAGGTTGTAGAAAAAGATTGTCTGCTTGTAATCGTAGTTATTTGAGAGCCTTTTAAACTCCACAATTCCCTAATCCTGAACAAAATTAATGGTATGTTTTACTATCATCCCCTTTCTTAAATTATATCCTAAGGTTATTTTTTTCCACTTTGCCAAGTTAATTCCAAACTATTGAAGAAAAGACCCCACTGCACGCATTCAGACTTGGACAATAAGGTCTGATATAATGAGACATTTATCACATCTCTTACTTGCCTCATTCTTGGGTGTTTATAAAACCCCAAGAAACCCAGGGTTCAGGTCAAGAGGTGTGATTGCATGCAAACTTGCTGAAGTGTCAAGATTTGAAGAGATCAAATAGTCTAAAGGGACTCAAGGGCTATAATGCAGCCTCTAGGGGATGGCAGCCTCGACTCTGAACCTTACATTCTTTGGTGCATGATCTCAGAGAAGAATTGTTCAGAAACAGGTGCAGCTGCCAAGGATAAATAGTACGATATATTCAGATACGAGCCTCAATCTCCATGGTACTATTTTTAAGAGGTCTACTAGCAACGTAAACACTCATGGAAATAGTCTTACATTTTGCTGTGTATCCCTGAACAGATCCCAGTGACTTCGTGCTGACACATCTTTGCACCCAATCACAAAATACAGCATAGGAATTTTTTAGTCTTAAGTGAATCTCATCTGTTTCAGAGTAGGTTTCTCTTATGAGTTTAAATAATTTAAATCTAGACCAAAAAGCAAAAAGGGAATTTTAAAATTTATTGTTAGGAAAAAAGGCTAACAGGAAGATCCTCAGTGTTTAAAAAATGTGGGTTTAGGGTTCTGCAGAGGGACTCAATAGACAGGTTACAGCGTGGCAAGTAACAAATACTCACTGTCCTTCACTTAAATGAATTGCTCTGACAAAATAGATCCAATTTCTTTCCACACTGCGGACTCTTTTCTCCCAAAGCATTGACTTTGTTGAAGTCATGGACATCCACCTGGAAATTCTTCATTAATGATCATGGTCTGCTCAAGCCTGGACTGAAAAACTCCATATCATATAACCAATATTCCATAGCCAGGCTAGGGATTTGATCTTGCAACTGTTGTTGGATGTTGGATTTGTATTGAATTCAGAGGAAATGAGAGTGGATGATGGCCCTTAATAGACACTTATGGTAAATGTGCACAATTAAACTGCGAAACATATTCTCCCTGATGCGTGTAGGTAGTAGTTAGCATGCTAATGTTACAGAAAAGCCTTGAAGGCTGCTCAGTGGATGGCAGACAGACATCTTGAGCCTATTTCCTGGAAACGCAGAGAGGTTCTTCAGCTATTTCAGAGCAGGACAGCCATGCCAAAATCTTTGATTCATTTACACCTCCTCCAGAATCCTGTTTGTTCTGTAATTGAAACTGTATCTGAAATGGTTTGGGTGGCACAATATAGTTGGAACAGCAGTACTAGGTACAAGGAAGAGAATTTAATGTTAATGCAAGATGAGTCTGGCTCTGGGTCATGTAATAATACATTATTAGCTATCCTAACTGACACAAATGAGAGAATGAAAATGCTGTGCCTCTGTAATAGTCGAAAGAGGAGAAAATACCAGGTTTTTCAGGAGCTTCTGTACCTTAAGGCAAATTAGTTTTTAAATGCTTTTCCTTGGATTTGATATTAGTTTTTTCCCCATTACATGTCTTAATAAAAACAAGGGGTGTGTGTCACTGAGTAGCACTGTTCCAAAATTCTTCTGTGTCAAATAAATTAATAACTTTTTAGGTTTGCATCATGTATCTTCATCAGCAGTGTCTTCCCTGGAAATTACATGCAGGTGAACAAGCAAACTAGGAAATCCTGACAGAATTGAGCAAGCACCTGAAAATTAAAAGTTCAGTTAAATCTTAGAAAATGGCAGAGGCTTGGGAAACTGAAGGTGAGATTCATTCCCAACCTGTTATGACACTTGAAAAAGAGTGAGCACGCAGTCTCAAAAAGATATTTCAAAGAGCCTATGTTAGCTGTGGCTTAACACAGGACATGGGTCTGGACAGGCCAGCCAGAATCATGTGAAAATCAGCTACACAACTGGGAAAATCAATGACCAGAACAAAAAACTGGATGACATTTCTCAGTAATGCCAACAGAAGATTGCAAGAGAGTTAGGTAATTTCTGCACTTGGTTTTCATTATCGGTGTCCAGATGAATCCCAATAGAGAGTTAATTAATTTAACGTACATATACAGTATGAATGGGTAAATAGTAGAGGAACTGGCTCTGCCTGCAATTAGAACAGTTAAAAGTGTTTTGATATAAAATAATAATTTTAATGCTGGGTTACATCTAAACCAAACAGAAATTTCCAATTATTCTATTTCCTTTTATATTTTCTTTGCCAGAAAGTTTGCCATTCTGAATATCCCAATTGAGAGGAACTCAAACCATCTTGCAAAACTATACCAATTCACTGAAACCTCCATGTTTCTGAAACACGTTACAAAAACACATGTTTCAATAAGGTTTTCTGTTCAGGATGTTATGACTTGGAACAGTCAAAGTGATGTAACTGAAACAAATACTTTGCACCAAATATTCTGTAATGAGATCAGATTTTATAATCCTGAAGCTTTCATTAGAATGAACATTTTCAGTTGCACCCAGTTCTGCATTTCCAATCATGTGCTCACTGTTCAATATTTCCATTCAATTATACGTTGCGCTTCTGGCTCCATTAGTTTCTCATTTTAATCTCTTCCAACCCTTTTTTAGTCCTTTAAAATACCCCTTTGTGTATTTCATTCATCTCGTGGTTCCTCAGCGTCTGTGCTGGGATGAGATGGCAATGGCACGAGATAAAGAAGCGGTGAAACCTAGAACATCGTTTCAAGAGCAGATGACTTCATCATGTCAGCTCTTCCTATTTCCCTGTTTATGGTGGGGAAGATGTGGTGAACTGCAAATACCAAACACGGTTTAACGGCAAGCTTCGTGGCTGTTTGGGCTGACCACAAGAACTGGTGGTGGGTGCAGGTGAGGAATCACATCCGTAGGAGTCGATAAATGTCATTAAGGGTCTTTTCTTCTTATTTACATGACAGTTGAATGTGTGGTCCCTCTGAGTGTGTGGAAACAGGATCAATGATGAACTTCAATCCACACAATCATTTCTTATGTGAGACATAACCTTGGCTATTAGCTCACAGATCAGTCAATAACCTATTATCTCATGAACTAAGAAATAAATACTGCCTCAAGCCACTATTAATTAGAACAGCCAGGGAGGTATAGAGCAGAAGATGTATGATGCTGTTGTTCCTGATTGTTTGAAACACAAAATGAAGCTGAACTGATTGGATTTGGTTCAGATTTTTTGTTTGTTAGGGTTTTTTTTAGCTTGTTTGTTTGTACATTTGTCAGTTTTGTTGAGCAGGGAAAATGGGTCTTTTTCTGATATGATGCATGACTACTTTTTAAAAGAGCAAAATTTTGACAGCATAGAATTGGTTACTTTCCTTGACTTGAAGCAATTAGGTCTCTGATATGTTCATTACAAATGCGGAGGAAATACAGCTTTGTGATAACGATGTTTTAATGTGTGGATACGTTTTCAGCACAGACACGGACTTTTGTGTCTTTGAAAGGCTAGTGAACACCACTGACAATTGAGGACAGTTCTTCATACAAAAAGGCCAAATTTTAATGCTTATCAAGTCAGATCCTTGACTCTACATGAAGACTTAGGAAATGGTTTGCTGAAGAGCTAGGATTTAAAAAGAAAGCTAATACATTTGAAGATAAGTTGATAATAATATTTAACTCCTGCACACATTTCCGACAGGGAAGTTAAAGCTGCGTAAGTAGAGAGAAAACCAAAGCAGAGCAACATGTGAGCATTATTGGGTACTTCAAAAACCCCTCCAAACAAGCACAATGAAATCATGAACACAAGTACAGTAAGCCCACTCTTATATAATAAAAAGATTGCTCAGTGCTACCAAAAATAGATTCCTGATTATTAATGGAAAGCAATATTTTCTATTGCTATTCCTATCAATAGAGTCAAACAGCGAGTACTCATGTTGTTCCAATATAAATAGCCCTGTTTTTCTCACTGGTCCTCAAGCCATACAGTTTCTCCATAATGTGAACTTTTTTGACTCCCGCTCTGTATTTTACTGCTCTCATCTGTTACATTGACTGTTGTGAATTCAACATATATTTATCAACAGATACATGAATAGTTGCAGGAGGATGTGATCCGCTGCAAATACAGTCAAAAAAAGTGGACTGTTTCATCTTTGCCAGCAACCTTTACAAAACCTAGCGACAACCCCACACAATTAAATCGGTTGAAGACACAGCATTTGTATATGTGTGGCACATTTATAGATCTTTCTCAGTGGTTAGTAAAAGGCTTAAGCCCTACAGCTTTTGGTTGCTTTTCTAAATGTTTTGAACATGATTTATGGGACAGTTGTTGCAAGATGAAGCCTGGAGAAAACACATTTCTCACAGAAATCATGAACAATTTTTCAAACCAACCTTCCCATATACAATAAAACCAAGAGCTGACTGATCTGCCACTAATCATAGAGGCCCAGGCTGAAGATGTGATTAGTGCTGAACAAGGTAATTACACTCCTCTTTTACAGGCTTGCTATCCCAGTAATGGGTACAGTGTGTCTTTCTAAACTTGCAAATTTGCATGCAAATTTCTAAGGTGGCTCATCAAAACAAGTGATTTTTAGCTACTCTCATGATGGCTATTGAATTTATACATTTAAGTCCTTTGTGATATCAGCTACAGATCTAAGAGCATCTGAAGAGACATCTGCTTGTTCCTAATCTTTGCACATCTCTGAAGTTAGCTTTTAGGTTTCATAAGCAGTGCTAAATTCTTTACATCTGGATTCTTTCTGTTCTTTTCACCCTATACGAAGGGCAAGTGTACAGTGATTTTATTATTTTTTAATCTATACAGTCAAGGTACAAGTACTGCAAACTTTTATCTATTTGCACTAACTAATACAGTGCAAATTTATTACAGTACTGCATATTTTCTAAAGGAGAGCATTCCCTCATGCCCAGCCTCATGAAGTCACTCTTTTTTCAGTGTCAGGCTGGAATGGGAGCAGGCTGACCCACACTGAGAGTCACCAGGGCATCTGTTCCTGCCTTGTCTAGTAACACAACTTCCACAGTCCTAAAAAAAGATAAGATGCTCTGGCTGGTATTGTTTTTACACAAGTGTTTGAATAGTCATTGGAAATAGGTATCAATTTAACTAAATATTGTATGTCCTAAGAATGGCAATACTTAGGGTTGGAATGAATTCCACCAAGGACTCAGAGTTTAATACTCTTTGTCCTCTACAGACTCGGAGCTGGTCAACAAACAATCCATGATGACTTGATGGATTTTATGCTGCCTGAATAAGACTCCTTTATTATTCTTTAGTTGCTTTGAATCTCTTACCCTTATCCTTTTGAAAAAATCCAGCTTGGATTTTCCAGTGCATTTATTCTGAGGAACAAAATTATTCTGGGGCCAAACATTGTTTTAATCTAAAGGAGGAAGAGCTGGCCAGACATAACTGACACTAGTTAATGCAGGAGAGTCAAATTTGCTGCAGTGTCATTCTTGATATTGTCACTTTCTTCTTACCTCCTTCATTATGCTTACTAGGCTTCTGGCGAATGGACTCTGCTGTTTTGCTGTCTAAAAGTTTTCTTAAAAAAGCTGGTAGCATGAAAGCAATTGGAATAGTGACTGCAGCCTTTTGAGTCACCTATTAATTCAGTGAGAGTTGGATCTATGAAACATTTTCTTTGGCATATGTTTTCTTACTGTATATCATCTGTGGGGCTTGCTCTCCAAGACACCAAAGTCAAATCTATGACATGTATCCACAAAGGAAAATGCATGTATTTATTTACACTTACACATACATGACGATAAGCCGATCATGCCAACCAGCAAGGAAATCAAATTCAATTTAATATGTGTGACCTGCACGATGTGGAAATCCCTTGTGAGTATCCCTGGTATTGTATGCAGTCTCAGTCTGGGTCTTTTCAATATTTCCTCCATTAACCCCAGTATCTCTGCATGTTGGGCCAGCCCAGGCAGGTGCCCAGAGAAAACAGAATAGGGCTAATTCAATTTTTCAAGCCTGTTTCTGTAACAGGCACAAGGCTGCTCTATAGAGGTCTTACTTTTAACTCCTGAGGCTTCATCCATCCATCGTGGGTCTTAGAGCACCACAGGCAGAGGCTTGGGATGAAGCAGAACCAGCTACAGGGAGCTTGGCACCGAGCACAGCTATCAACGAAACAGCAGAACAGGGGTATCCTGCAGGTCAGTGCAGTGCTCTAATTCGTGAGGGACCATCTTACAGGAAAAAAGAGTCAGAGATGGATGTGATTTGGCAAGAAGGCAGGCAGCGGGATGTGGCTGTGTCTCCTGAGCCACCAAGATGTTCCCTGAAAAGAGGTTATCTGTGCTGAGTGACAAAAGCTTTGTATCACAGCTGTGTGTTTTCTGTTCCTTTTCATTACATACTACAAAGCTGTTGGATTTATACCTCTGTATTTTGCATATCACACTTCCTAGAGCTCTGAAGATCTATTGCTTATAGCAATACTATCAATATTAATAGCAAACAATCACATTCTTGCCTGTTGAAGGTAGGAAGTTCCTCCATGCTTTTTTAGGGATACCTGAGCACTAATTAACACTTACGTAACACCAGTTAAATGCTCCCAATTCCATTGTAAAGGGTAGCTCTTGCACAGTGAATAGCACTGCAAAATTTTGGCCAAAGATAAGCAAAGTGAACTCCCACTCAATGAAAAGTGTTACATGATGTACAGTAACATTTCAGTTGGAAGCCCTCAGACGGTAAATTTCATAGCACTCATATCTCTTCAACAAAATGTACTTTGCAGTACTCAGGAATTTCACAGTGGATACATAAATTCAAGCAACCTTTAAATTCCTTCTTCCTGTACTGATGTGGGTGTGAAAAGTCAGGATGGGAATTTCTTTTGCAATCTTGTCAAGTGAGGAAGGAAAGTTGATACATATTTATATGCATACACATGAATAAACACCATTTAGCTGTTTCAATTTGCACTTTAGTAAAAAATTCTCTGACTATGAAAATTTTGTTTTCACTACCTCAGAATGAAATCTGTCTTAGGAAATGATGGCTGTGTAGGAAATCAGCTACCTGCTGTTTTTCTTTGAAGGCTCCTTCCTTAGAGAGCCTTCCATTAGAGACATGTTATCTTAGTGATCCTTTTTCTCTGAGACCTAAACCCACTGCTCAGAACCACTGCTTCTGGCAAAGCAGTTGATGCTTTTCTTCAAGCCTTCAGCAGCCATCCTTCCCACTTAACACTTCATTTCTTTCATCATCCTAATAAAAAAGGTGCGGGATTTCTACTGAGTGCTACAAGCTACTCAGTGCTTCTCTTTGGCAAATTCCTATGTCTGTGGTCTAACCCAAGGCATTAAGTGACTTACCATTGATCATAACACTGTAACGGGCTCTTCTGTGCCGCTCAGCACCACTTGCCTTCCTCCTTAGTGATGAAAGCAAACCCCAAGGGCCTGCAGCTCGTCTTTCAGGTGGAAGCACGTAAAATGCATGGACTCTGGAGGCTTGGCCACCTGGGAATGCTCCACTTGAGATGTTCTCTGCCAAGCTGTAATCCTGGATGCAAGTGTCCTCAAGCAAGCCTGAAACGCCGTCTCACTCTTCTACCCCCAAGGACAGGGAGGTTTTAGACATGGGATGAATTGAAAGTTTGAATTACCTGCTCTTGAGGTCAAGGAACCCTGGGAGTAGAAGAGAAGAGTTGTTCTTATTTGCTGGTCACAGGTCCTACATGCCCAATGATTAAACCCTAAGAACTGGAGGCAATCATTTATGAATTCATATCTGACCTTTCTGCTGCTGAAACCCAAAAGGTTCATGTGACTTGAATGTGCAAAGCCGTTCTGATAAATTAGGGAGCATCAGCTGGATAAAGACGAGGGACCAGCATATGCTGGATCCCGTTTTGCATTACCCATATATGAGCCAGACAGCACTGAAGCAGGAGTCTCACCGGCCTAAGGATTACCCCACAAGACCAGGTATTGCCTGCTGAGGACAGGCAAAACACACAAGAACCTGAGAACGCTCCTCCCCCTTGCGCTGGTAACGGGGAGCTCTCAGGCGGGCTGCCAAGGCAGTAGCAGCTGCTGGAGGACTCACATCATGATACTTCAGTGTCAGAACTTTCTGAAATTATAAATGACATGTTGTAACTGAAAAAGAGTTGCTGCCAGCACTGTGAGTGCTACGTCAGCATCTAAAGGAGTGGCCACACGGCTGGAAGTTGAAAAATGCTTAGGTGCGAGAGAGCGTGACCGCATCACATCCGTTTTATACCATGAGAAAGCGATCCCAACCAACCATCTCCACACCTCTGAAACGCCAGTGTCACCAGCCTGAAGGCCGTTAGGAATTGAATCATCTGTGAGAAGGAGCTGAAATAAGGTGAGATGTGATTGAGAACTGAGAACTGTTTAGAGAAATTTTATTTGATATCTGAAAATCCAAAAATTCACAGTAAGGATGAAAAAGTGTGTAACTTCAACAAAAGCAAGCTGAGATCATGGTGGAAGTAAGACAAAAAACAGCAGTGAAACGAACAGATGGAAAGCAGGCGACTGTGAAAATTGTTAGTATATATTAGCAGCTAGGAGCTATCTATGAGAAGGAGAGAGGCTAAATGACAGTAGCAGGAAGCTCTGTGCAGCTGAGCTATGGGAACCGATAAAAATGACAGATATCCTGGCAACGGTAGATTGTTGCATGAAGTCAGGATAGCTGTCAGTGGTGATGCAGTTAAGATGAAGCTGAGCTGGCGGAGAGGCTCCAGGTCCTGCCTCTCGTCCCAGGGTAGTTTCTGAGTCTTACCTAGCAGCTCTTTAACGTGACGTGCATAAGCAGTGTTCCCAGCCCCAAGTTCAGTTTTCTTTGGGTAACGTGCTGACTGCTAAGCCTCAGAGCTGTTCCTCCTCAAAAGTCTGCACTGTGAATCCCTTCTGCCCTTTGGGTTCTTGACTTTCTCTTCATGTCCTACGTGTTGCATTTTCTTTGGTCCACAGCAGCAAAGCACTGAGGGGGTGGGCAACTACCTGCTGCAGGAGAGCTTGCTATGTGGCTTGGGAGGTAGGGTTTGGGTTGGAGCTGGGGGAGGAGGAGCTGTGAAGGAGCTGTGCCCCTTCCCGTGCTCCTACACCAGGTGAGTCACAAAAGATGGATGCTGATGCCATGTCCTTCTCTTGCAGCTGCGCTTTAAAATAAAACACTAACAAATCCTGTTGCTGCATCGTGGGCATGATTTTGACTGGGGCTAGTTTGCAGCCAGGCTTGTGGCTGCTCTAGCTGACTTATGGGCAAGGCTGGCAGCATGAGAGCCAAAGGAGAGCTGAGGTTTGGGGTGAGGGAGGCTCATATCCAGGTACTGGGGCATCAGTCCTGCACTCAGTTGTCTTGGTCTTGGCTGAAGTCAGTCCCATTTACAGTCACTTTAAGTGTGAACAGTGTCAAGGCTGCAGTACTATAATGACTGTCAGTGGTTTTTAACAAGTGAGATAAATCTCATTTTGACTGCACAAAGATATATTTATGTGTATACATATATATGTCCATGTGGGTGTAGCTATAGAAAAGCATTAACATACACAGAGAGCGAGCGCATATATATATATATTCAGAACCAGTATAGGCTTCATTTTGCTCAGTAAAGAAAGCACACGAAGTCTGAGAATTCAGGTAAAGTAAGTCTTTAGGCAGTGTGCAATAAAAGCAAGAGCAGGAGAAACCAAATTCTATAAGGAAAAACACAAAATAATTATAGATCAGTTATAAAGTCGCAGAAGTCATCCCAATTCTTTAAATACGTATGGCTGGCACTAATCCCGATGTACAGGCATAGGTAGAGGAGATGCAGGGTTAGTAGTGACAGCAAACAGAGAAAACCACTGTACAAGAGGCACCTCAGTCCTATCAGCAGTCCCAGGGTTAGTGTCACTTTCTGTTATAAGCACAGAAGGAATATCACAGGAGAGACCATAATCAGATGAAAGTGTAAACCCTCCACATAATGAACAAGGTAAAGATATAAATCTGGTCCTGCTGTCCTACCAAGTCAGAGCTCTCATTGGCAAATCTTTTTCTTCCAGTTTAAATTGGTCCAAGTGGAGCAGCATTATTAAAGAAATACCATGGAGAAGAAATTTTTTCCAAGCTGAAAGAAATGCAGCATTAGTTCAACAGAGAGTGCTAACTCAATTTCTGCCTTAACTCCAACATCTTCTTGGGAGGTTCTGGCTGCCCAAGAGAGCAACACCTTGCTCTGCTGCAGCTGTGTCTGAGGGCACAGCTAGCGATGCTCAACCACCCTCTCCTTATAGCATGGCTACATTCAGACTCCTAAGAGAGGTTTAACTCATTGATTCAGTGTTTATTTTCTGACTGTTTAACAGTGGTCTCCACTTCCAGCCACCTGTAGGACATCCTTGGGACCTCCCAGGTGAGCTGGGTGTCTCTGGTTCTCCTCTCTCGCCAGATACCTGTAGCAGCACAGTAGATTACTATTTACTGCTACTCCTTCACAAGACCCGCCAACGCAAAGAGTGCATAAAATAATAAAAAATTCGGTAAGCTTGCAGAAAGAGAACATTATTCATCTGCTCAGAAACATCTGGACATTTCAGGAGTCCTCCTAAATTTATGGAGTCTACTGAACAAAACTAAGTTTTAACTCAGGGGTAAATAAGCCATTCTGGGGGTTTTGCCAGGCATCTTCTCTCCCTCTCTTGCTCTGTATGCTATGAATAATGCATCTTCACTGAGCACAAACCAGCAGCAATACCTCCTTGTTTCCTTTTGTGTATTTTTAGGAGCTCCTGCTCTCTGCTCCCAGTTTCAGAGGGGCTGATGGTGATGTGGCACTCGCAGCCAAGTGGGCTACAAGCCCAACAGCCCAGCTCTTCTCCGCATCGGGAGGTGACCCCAGTCCTGCAGGCAAGAACCCTGGGCTGCCAAAAATATCATAGCTGTGCTGATTGCCAATGAGCTGCTGCCGGGTACGTGAGGGTAGCCCTGGAGAGGCAGTGCTGAAGTACAGGATACTGTCTGGGGATAAGTTTGTTCTCATGTAAAACTACTGATGGCAAGAAACTGAAATCACAGTCCATCTGAGAAGAGGTTAAGAGCTGAGCCAAATCTCCTGTAACAAGAGGAGGCTGGAAATATATACCAGGATCTGAAGCAGCTCTCTAAACACTTCCCCACTGGAAAAGGAGATGGAGAAGGAAAAGGAAGAGGAAAAGGATTATTTGAATCCCTTTTTCCAAATATTCTCTCTAAGAAAGTATCTACATCTAAAAGAGTGAAAATGCCATCTAATACTTATTGAAACAGTATGGAGAGGTTGTTCTTGCCTTCCTTTCTGCCCTCCGTTTCCCATCATTTTCATACCTAGGCTCATTTTAAACCATCATCTGCCTTGCCAAGGCCCATGCAGCGGCCAAGGTCCATGCAGCTTCTCCCTGTGCTATGCCAGGTGTAACAGTGAATGTCCCTTTATTTTTGCTCCCATTCAGCAGTGCCAGTCATACGTGTATGGACGTCACTCATGAAATACCCAAGCATATAAGCAGAGTGATACAGTCAACAAATACTCCACATGGTGAAGGTGCTTGTCATTTCAATTCAATTCGATCATGAATTAGCTTCCTTTCAATTTCTTTCATGAGAAGCCTATTTCCATTTTGCAGAAGGATGGGGTAGAGCACACAGGCAAGTGTGGAACTCATCCAGCTTCAGTGAAATGAGCAGCAAAGCCCCTACCCCTGCCTGGGGCAGAGAGGAGGTGCACCCCAGACGCTGCCTGGGATGCCAAGCCATGGCAGTGGGGACAGAGAGGCAGCAGGTGCCTGTCTCAGGCTTGGGGCAGATCCCTACACCAGGAGGGTCCCAAACATTTAGTGCAGTTGACACACCTCTCGGCTCAGAGCCGTCCCAGCTCAGCACACGCAAGCCTTACCTTTCCGGCTTTCACAATGCAGTGTGTCCTCACTCACCTCAGAGTCCTTTCCAGATTTAACCCTAATGAACCAGGGTTATTTTGCTTTTGACTTTATGAGCAATGCTGTTGGGAAGTTATTTCTCAGACTGTCTTTGGTTTTTACAGTATCTTTTTCTTCAATCCTTTAATTCATCCCCTTTTTATGCAGGAAAACAAATAGCAAATCCATTTGGAGTTTAAAGAAGTGTTCAGAATTGGCTTCACTTTGTTGATGTTGGTAGTACTAGATTTGCTTTAAAGCCCACTGCTTCTGAAAAAACTCACGCTGCTTTAGGTGTTGTACAAGTGACCCAAGTCTTATTCTCAGCTCTTAGAAAAGCAGCCCCCGAAAAGAACAAAGCAGCTGGGCTTTGACAAAGAAGAAATGTTCTTATAATTTATGTTAAAATGATGGGACACAGGATACAGACAGGTTAATATATTTTTTCCTGACTTATTGTTTGCAATCAGGGACAAAACCACCGAGTCGTATCCTGTTATACTGCCTTCGCTTGGCTGCAAATCCCATCTAAACCCACGTAGTGATTAATAGACTATGAATGCATGGGTTTAACTGGTAATTATACACATTATTTGCATAGCATACTTCAGCCCATGTTTATCTTTCTTACCTTTAATATTTACTTCAAGTAGAGACAGTAGGTAATTAGTCTCATAAAACTTCTCCGTCTGAGCAGATTCAATTATAATGGATCATGAAATACTGAATTCAGCTTCGAGTTTACATTTTTTTAAAGCAAAATTATAACATCTCTTTTAAGAACCAGTAAGTCTTCATTAAGGAGTAACACATATTTCTGAGCTCTGCTTGCTCAGTTCCAGCTCTGATTTTTCTGCCCAAGTGATGCGCTTAGGGCAGCATGAAGTGGTGACAGCCTGGCACTGGAAGCAGGGTGGAAGCAGCAGGCGTCGTACCATTCCTGTTGTTAGCCTGTGCCCTGCTCTATGCAGTTACAGACAGGAGTTGTTGTCCAAGTCTTGATCTAAACTAGAACATGATTTTTCTAAAATGCCAGCAGTGTTAGGTCAGTCCATCTTTGAGCATACAGGCACCTGTGAGGCAGGTGCTCCTCTGTTAGGATTACTGGTAGTGACACGTCGGTAGAATTAATAAATTCCGTTGCTGCAGCACAAGAGATCTTACTGTGTCAGAGTGGCAAGTTCTGCATGGTCACAGGGAGACAGGGGTTCAGGGGCCTCAGGAGCCCGTGCAGCTGGCTCAGCTCCCAGCTCTCTGCTACCAGGCAGCAGATTGGCACAGTCCAGCTTACCGCTGCCTGTTCCTGCTGCCCTGCGTACCCCGTGGCCTCTTTCATGCTGGGTCCCTCAGCTTGTGATGTTTTACCTTGCTGGTGAGTCGGGAGTCGTGCACACCCTCTGCACAGTCACAAAAGTGAAGTCACACCTAGGTAGCAAGGATCTGATTTCAAGGAAAGGGAATAAAAGGAAGCAAAGATCCCCTTCTGCTAGAGATAGCGTATGGTAGTCTTATACCTGAAATACTTCAGATGCATACATTCTGCTTTGAGGAACATGCTGTTTTGTTAGCTCTGTGAAAGACTTGAAGCCATCAGAGGCGGTGGCTGCCTTTTAACCTGCAAATGGGTGTCATTTCCAAGAGGGAGATGTGCAACACATCTGATTGCAGCTACCTTAGAAAATGGGGAATATGCATGAATCTGATAATTTTCTCTTTTCAGCAGAAAAGAGAGGAAAAACACAGGCTGGGAGCAGAATGACTGGTATTTACATGAGCTTTGTGGTCATGGCTCAGTTCCTAGGCTGAACTTATTACTCTAAGAGGTGGAGCTTTAAGAAAATAAAACAGTCTAAAGAATGAAGTCCAGTTAGATATAATTTCTCCTTTGAATGAAAATCTGTGGGTTTTGCAAAGAAGGAATGTGGATTCTAGTGTTTTCATAAGAAATGGCCATGCCTACTCCCTTTCCTGTTCTTGGTGGGTAGATAAAAAACAGATAGACAGATGATTATCAACAGTTTTTTGCTCCTTGTGACCATAAAGGTTTCCCTCTGGGAAGCTGGAAGGTGTTTTAGCAGCTGTGAAGATGGATAGCAGCTCCTGGGGAAGAGGAACTCTCAGGCTCTGCTACCTGTTCCCAAATCTCTCCCACAGCCCCCAATGGCATCCAGGGAGCTCTTGCTGAGAGTTAGGGTTAAACCATCTTTGAGGGGCTGTATTCTTGTCAGTGTACGTGGAAATACTGTGGTATCTTAGAGTCACTGGGACTTCTGTGCCATACACTGCACATCAGTCTCATTCGGTTCTCTGGTATTCCCCCAGCAAACCGTCTCATGAGAAGGGTTTTTTGTCATTCAGGTTCGAGATAGAATGACTGCTTCCATTACAGTGGAAGTATCTTCTTTAGAAACACTCCGGTTTTATTTTCAGGGTACATGGGAAGTGCAGGGAGGAACATATTAGTTTTCCACTGCCCATACAAGCCTCCTCTGTTTTCCTCCTTGGTTTGGTTTGGCTTCACTGGCATTTTGCTTTGTTCAGACGTGGGGGAGGGATTTAAGTGCATCTGTGTTTCACTAGCAGAAACCAGCCGACGCTCTGGAATCTCACGAAAGGAAGGTGGTGTGACAAATCTAAACAGGAAAACGTCCTTACTGACCAACCATTATAAAAATATTTAAGTAGTATTCAGACTTGAAGTTACGTTTTCTAATCCCATTGTCCTTTTAGGCAGGTTTTTATAATATGAGTCCAGACTACACCCAAGTTATATCAATTTCTTTTGGTTTAAAAAAAAAAAAAAAGAGAAGGAATTATGTGGGTTCTCAGAGATGTCATGCCTGAGTGGGCTATAAACTTTCAGAAGTTGAGTTTCTACTTTAAGACCAATGGAAAGATGCCATCAAAAGCAAAGGCACCGGATTTCTGTAACTAGCAAGCCTGTTTCAGAAGATAAGGATAAGCTTATTTCATAAACATTTGCCCCAGGAAGAAGGTGCAGCAGAGTGAAGTCCTGAAATGATAAGGGACCAATGATTATATGCATGCCTGTCATCAAAATTGAAAATAGTTTTTGGGTCTTGTTGTTCAAAAAAGAATTTGATCCTCACAAATAGGAGGGTTATCAGGCTTTTTTGAAAAATCTTTCTGTACCCAAGAGGAGATTTATTTTTCTGCTCATTATAACACCAACACAAAAGATACCAGGGGAATAAAAGTCCTGAGAAATACTTTCAGGGGCAAGTGAATAAAAAGGGCCCTTCTAAACTTTGTTATGAGCAGGGGAAAGTTGATGTTCAGAGGAGGGGTGGGAAGTGAACCTCTGTGGCAGGGTGAGAGGCTTCCTTCAGGCAGAGGAGAAGGCAAACAGGACAAAGATTAAAATTCACATCTTATTATGCCATGTGTCTCTCTCATCTTGTTTAAGAAAGGTGGAAACCTTCATCCAAAAAGGGAGAAATCCCTTCTTCTTATACTCTGGGAATACTGGATTGTGTTGCATGGCGGTCCAAGGCCCCGGAGAGAGGTGTCTGGGAGAGAAGGGAAGGCAGCAGCACAGCTCTCAAGGGCAGGGCATGCTGGCCCAGGGTCTCCTGGTAGAACCAGTCCAGGGAAACTCTCCTGCAAAAATTGGTGCAAAGGAGACACAGGTCTTCGTAGGTTTGGTCCTTCTGCACGTCCTGCCCCTCAGCTGCACCAGGGCCAGGCCCCCTGGCAGAGGGAACCAAGCTGCGATCGCCCCTCGGGATGTCCTGCTCCAACCCTGGGTCAGGGGCAGCCGTAGCACTTCCCTGCCTGCTGTTGATCCTCCTTGAGCCCAGAACACGCTGCCTTTGCCCAGGGCACGGCATCCCCCTTAGGGTCACAGGCAGCTACTGTGCCCTGAGGGATGCACTGGGAAAATCTATATGCCAATTGCAATTAACAACAGTAACCCCAACCCAAAGCTGTGAGTTGACAACTGGCAAACCAAAATCACCCTTGTCTGTTTTCTCGATGGCAGTGCCTTTGTCCTCCTCGGTTTAGGTTTTTGCTCTCTGGCCCTAGCTCTGCCATTACCAGGTTGATATTTGCCAAGGTCTAGATCAAGTGTTTCTCTCAGCCAACAGGAATTCCATTCAATCAACTGTATTGCTAACATTTTACAGGCTGACATGACTTGCCAATGATGTCACTGACCAAGGACAGGCCTGTGACACCACCGTGCTCCAGCGGCGTTGCACTGCACTTTTGATGCCAGCAGGTGAGATATATAGATTAATTTTTAAATTTTTCAGCCTCAGATAAATTCAGATCTTTGTACTTACCATGCAACACAATCCAGTGAGGGACTGGCATCTTTTCCATTTAAACTTTCTCTTCTGAAAAGTCCAAGGCGCTTTGTTTTCTCTCCAGGGACTTTGAGTGTTCTCAAACCTTGAAAGTAATATCATTAACTTGTGAGACAATAACACATGCACAGTGATGGCTTTTCACTTTTTATTTATTTATTTTTTAGTTAAATAGAAAAAGTCTCTCTGGTAAGCTGTAGATGTTAAGTGTGGTCTGTCCTCATTGCTCCAGCATTTCTACGCCTCCTTGTACTTTGCTGGCCTCTTGAATTCACTGTTAACTGGTCACAGGCAGTATCAGAGCTAGAAGGTTATGGTGAAAAGAAATATTTCTGATTACCCACTTTTAATGTGATGTTTCTGTGACTCTTTAATGTAAAAAAAACCCCAATTAACAGAAATGTTTAGTTTATCTTCTCTACAATAGTCACTTCTGTAATTTCCCATCTTTCTCCAATAAACATTATATTTGAAGATATTTCCTCTGAAGATCAGATTTCTGTTATGCCTCTTGGAAGGAGGAAGGTAGAGAGGACTGGTATTTCATATCTCGATGTGTCATTACCCCACATTTATCAAATCTATTCACCATCTAACATTTTACATGACTTTTTTGGCATGCCAGAGCAAAGCTTTTCAATGATCAAGAAAAAAACATGCTGGGAAGAATGCTAATACTAGTCTGCCCTTGATAGGATAGTGACTGTAGTGACTGACAGTATATAAATACCCCCGACAGAATGACAGAAATCGCTCTTCTATATTTACCAGGAGCCCTGGGCCAATACGCACAGTGGTGGGAACCCATCTGCTCTGTTGCAGTCATTTTATCAACACGCTACTATTTAACAGCTGAGGCTTTTTAATGTATTTTTTTAGCTTGGCGTGCGCAGTGAACAGGAGTGCCTTTAATAGCAGTATGACAAAACCAAAATAAGTCAGAAAGGTGAATTGTAAATTAAAAGGTCTAGTGATTCGTCTGATGAATCATATAAAGGGACAAATGAATTTAGGCATTACTTGCCCGCTTAGATATCCTGCTACAAGCCTGACATCATTAGCTGGGCAGCAAACACCAGCAAGGAGAGGAGCAGGGAACCCTTGCAGCTCGTGATTTGGGGGCTCGTGGCTCTCACTGGGGCATGAAGAGGGTTTTGATCGGAAACGGGGGTGGCTGCAGAAGACACGGTACAGATCCAGCTCCTCTGGATGCACACCAGCTCGGCAGGGAGATGGTGGCTGTCAGAGGGATCTGTCATGACTGACGTCAGTGCATTTCGGGTTCTTCTATAATTTTAATTTAGACTTACCAGAAGTTATTACACATTATACGATTGAGCAACTGCCTTTTCCAACCTTTTGGCTTTGTTTCCCATGACACTTTTTCATTTTTCTTTTGGATGTTTGCTCACAGAACCCTTTCTGTCCCATTTCTACAAGTGTGTCTTTTTAACCCAACATTCAAAATTGGCCACCAGAGCACTGGAGCCAACAGCTGATCCCATATTTCCCTGAATTCAGGGAAGACCTGACTCAGAGAAATCTACCTTGCACCTAAGAATTTTTAAATGCAGGTCAAAAGTCAGAGTTTATTATTTCTAAAACTTTACCTAACAGCCGTGCCAATTTGTGGCTGTAGGTTGATGAGAAAAATGTAGATTTACCTTTCATTTTCAAACAGAACTTATTCTTCCCGTTGCTCCAGACTTTTGCCTGTCAACACCCCAGCGCAGAAAAACCCTAAATGCTTAACTTCAAGCATATGTCTAAATTCACAGGTGTCTATTGAAGAATCTAAGTTTTGTTCTATTAACAGATCAGGGCATTAATCTCCATTATTAAAAAAACGCTAATTGCACTTAGGGCACCAATTTTTCAGACTCTGTGTAGCTGTGTGGGAGTCTGGAAGTGTTTTTTCTGCAGCCAGAGTATCAGGATGGACCAACAGCAGAAATGAAAGCTCTTTTGTCCTTCCCATAAACACAGTACTATCTCCCCCCTCCAAATGTCATGCATTAGATCTAAAAAGGAGGCATAAACACGTTGTAAAAAGACAGCTGCTTTAAAAGCCTGTTTCCCCAAAGATAGTCCGTGAAATATATTGGTGTGAATTCATAATGTCTGAGCAGTCTCAGCTGAATTCAAGACTGAAAAGAGGACTATAGCAGCATGATATAGTTTCAGAATTCAAGTTAGCCAAACGAGGCAATTCAAGGTTTAAGTGGTACTTTATGTTCTTAACATTTTCCATAGCAACTTTCAAAATCACAAAGGTAAAATAATCACTGTTGCAGAACAACAGATTTCTCTCAGGGATACAGCTTCATTCACTGCAAACTTCATGTCTATCTGGATATTTTTATACAGCCGTGGCTTTTTCTCCTCCTTTGCAAGACTGCAAAATGAAGTGCTGCTAGGTGAATCAGTAAGCAATAGCAATTTTATGATTTTTGTTATATTCCCAATAGTAATTTATTTTAAAAAGGAAAAATGTAATGACCTTAAATCAATGGTCACTTTAAAATTCAACCCCCGCCCCCAAACATTTATCAATGAGGTGTCACTGTTACATATTTGTATGCTTCCTCAAAATTAATTTACTGGAATCAGCTGGGTTTAGGTTTGACAGAATAAGCCAGAAAATGTTTTGATTGCCCCAGAATTAATATTTCTTAAAAAAAGCTTACAGAAATTATACAATAATTCATTTGCAATTTTGTTGTCCAATATGTCTGAAGTATTTTATGAGAAAAGGGGGTAGAGTTAGAAAGACAGTCTAATTTAACTAGTTTTCCAAGCTGTCTCTGCTAAATTCATGCATACCAGAACCAGAGAATCAGTGTATAAATGGTGATATGCTTTTAAATCAACTATTAACCCAGAACAGCAGTCCTGTTCCCGGGTGTAAGTGTCTGATTTTAATTAGCTGACAAAGACTTTTCCCCCAGTTCATCACATTCAGGTTCCATGTGTCCTCAGCTTTCACTGGGTTTCTTAAAGATGAGAATGCTTACCCCTGATGAGAGGTTTCATTTACCTCTCAGACTGGTCCCTCTGAAACAGCCTGCAGCAGGGCATGGCACACCCGTGTGCGTGCACATCAGGAGTTCAAGGGCACTGCTCAAGTGTAGTTAAAAGGCAAACCTTGGCCATTTTGTAATTTTCTTCTTGCTAAATTAAAAAAAAAAAAAAAAAAAAAAAAAAAGTAAATGTATTAAACACAAGGTAAGAGACACCTTGGAAAAAAAAAATGGGTCGAAAGGTAATTTTCTGTGTGTTCCTTGAGACCCAGGTGAAAGGAGCAGCAGGGCAATGGTGCCCTGGGGATGGCAGGGGGGTGGTGGCACATGGGTGCCCATCACAGCCAGGATGCTGAGCCTGGGGGCTGCCAGGTCACCCAGCCAACCCTCTTCTCAAATAAAGCAGCAGTGACAGTGGATGTAGCATTCCTTCCCAGCGACTGATAGGGCCAGGAAACTGCCAGGCCTCTGAGCACTTCACAGAAGTTCCTTAACCTTGGAATTTTTTTTTTTCCAGGAGCGTCAGCATTATTTCCTTCATGGTCACTGCTGAGCACTGCATAAATCCATATCCACACTGTGATTAATGGCTCTTTAGTACCAAAGGAAGGGGTTAGATAATGCTTTTAATCACTGTCAAACTTCATAATTTCCCCACTTTCTTTTCCTGTCTCCTGTGAAGCTTCTTCACGACAAAACCTAATGAAAGCTGCCACTACATGTTGGATGGACTTGCAATGAACTTCAGATGATGTATATCGTACCTTTAGCCCGCCGTTCCCATGTAGCTACTCAAAACCGAGCATCAAAAGTGTGATTCTTTGTTTCTGTTCCCTGGCTGGTGAAGGGGAAATGTAATACAGAAATAGAAATTCAGTAGTGGCCTAATAGCACTGACAATGAAGGTTGGCTTCTTCCACAGCTGACTGCAATAACTTGGCTTCTGGCTCAGCATTTGATGTGATCCTTCAGCTTGGATCTTCCCTCTCTCATCTGTGGGAATAGCCTCAGAATGGAGTTTAGGTTTCGTAAAGTGTGAAAATGCAAGAAATTGCAGATAGTCCCAGGGCTGAGTTTCCCCGGACTGGCTGACCCCCGAATCTCTTAAGAGCAGCGCGAAGCAGCCTCAGACACAGCTGCAGGCATGGTCCTGCCGTGCCTGGCTGGAAGAGACCCCCACGTGCCTCAGCCATCCTGCTAGCGGCCACCCAGTGCTGATGGTCAGTAGCCACCCCAGGGTGGACACAGCCTCACGTGCGATGCTGCTGCGGATCAGGCATTGGACCTGCATCCTCAAAGCAGCCAGAGATGGATTTATCCTGCCTGACTTCAGACTTCCCACTGGGATGCCAAAATCACCCTCTGATCCCTGCAGCTGGGAGACATGTGTCTGCAGCCAGCAGCGCAAAGCAATTTATTTTGCTGTTTCCCCCTGATGTGGACAACATCAGGAAGCTGGAGACAGGCCAGTCCCAGGAGGGCTGGCTGAGCACTTACCTTCAAATCTGGAGTCCCTCTGGCTTTCAACCCTCACCCCCCACTGAGCTCCTCAGACGTGTAGGATGGGGACATTATTCCCTTAGGCTTTCCCCCGGCAGCCAATGCCATGCTCAGGGAAGCCAAGGATGCTGCAGCATGATTATTTAATTTGGAGCTTTGGCCAGGCCTTCTGTCTAGCCAAGGGATGGGAAGACAAGCTCTCACTAACAAATAACTGACAATCAGTTATTTAGTTTTTCAGGGAAAAGCAGTGAGGAAAGGTTCCCACCTTTTAGTGGTTCTGTTGTAAAATTAATGGTTGCAATTTTAATTTTTGCATTTGCCACCATCGGCCTTGTGTTTTCAGGCAGGCAGACAGAAAACCATAACTCTGGTATACACCACACATTCCACTTATTCCTTTCTAAAGAATTCTTTTTTAATTAAATGGCAGTGGCAGAATGTTTGCAGAGTCTTGTGAAACCTCTAGGCTGGGTTTGTTTGTTTTTTGTTGTTGTTGTTTTTTGTTTTGTTTTTGTGTTGTTTGTTTGTTTTTTTTTAATGTAAAGACATAATTTCTATCACTGAGAAAATATATGCTAAAACCCAAATTTGTGACAAGTTTCCATCTTCACTCAATTCTTCATTTTCAAAAGCATGTCTGATGACTGAAAGTGGAAAGCCATTCCTAAACGTCTAAACATTTGTAATCACTTTAATTGCATTTTCATGCTGGATATGCTTTATAATGGCAGAGAAAGTATTGACGGGGATGCTGAGCCTGCTATAACTCTGCCATCCTTTACTATACATGAACTGCCCTACAAGAACTTCTGTATGACAACAGTGGTAATTGTAATTACCCATGGTCTGAGATGGACATAGTGACATGTTTTATTCAAAAGACATGAATCATTAGTGCCTTCGCAATGGCCTGTAGAAAATGAGAATATTTATTAACTGTAAAAGACTAATGTCTGCTCTCACAGGCTTTCGTTGGTGCCAGCTCAGGTCAAATTTGTGTATGGACTGTAAGGAGACACAGTCAGTCAGGGAAAAACATAAACAACGCTACAATACAGCCTAAAAGAGTGCATCAATAAACTATGCACACTTTAAATTTAGCCTTGCTGTCTTGGAGCTCGTTGACAATGTTCACTAAGCGCTGTGTGCATGTGGGTGTACACACAGGAATGTCCTGAGCACTTTCTGCAGTCAGTTTTTAACCTTCACATGTCCCCACCTACTTAACAAAGATATTTGACATTTCAGCTTTAAACAGCACTGGTGGTTGATGTTTTCTGGCTGGACACACACGGTAAGGAGGATATATGCAATAACTGGTGTCCAGATTAGTACAAGGGTAAGTTTTCAGCAGAAGGGCTGCAGGTAGGTGTCTAAATACAGTTCTGCTCTGAAAACCCAACAAGTAAAATAAATACCTTCTCAGGCAGAGTGTATAAGGCTCCCTGGTGCACACATCCATCTCCACTGACCCTGAGCCAGGCTGGCTCCCTGGCATAGCGTGGCAGGACATGCTCTCACTCCACCAGTTGCCAGCACCCAGGGAGCACAGAGCCTGTTGTTATGGGGCCAGTGCAAGATCCCTGCTGCTCATGATGTACACCAGACGTGTGTGATGAATAGGAGCGTGCCGTCACCTGACTCAGGTTTTCTACTCATTCGGAGGAAACTGGTCAAGACTGATCTTTATATCTCTCCTGAGCTATTTTTGCATGTATGTTCATATTAAAAAACAATCAGAGTGAAGTACAGTGCATTATACCTGTGTGCTGCAGCACAGCTGGCTGGTGAAATGGTCCTTGCAGAAACCATTGACATTTTTTCTAGTGTGAGAATTTTTTTCATAATTCCCTGATACCTTTTATCTTATTAAAGACTGTTTGGTGAGGTTGAAAGACAGCATTTTTTGCTGTATGACTGAGGAAGATGAAGTGCACTCACATTCACGAACCTATAGCATGATATTGGAGAGCTCCTGTAAACTGTGCGTTCTCCTCGTGCCCCCAGTAGCAGAAACACGGTGGAAATACCGCGTGGTGTTAAACCCCAGAGCTATTCCAGCACTGTGACCTTTTTTTAAAAAAAACTTCATTGCATTAAGGTGGTACTAGTGAAACGGTAGTATTTTAAATATCCTGGCCTGAAAATGGCTTGATTGAACTTAAGGGAATATATTTAAGCTTTTATATATATATTCACAGAGATCCGGGGACAAGGCAATGCTGAAGTACGCGATGCCAACCTGCTGCCAGCAGTCTGGATGAATTGGCCAACCAGGCTCTCCCAGTAAACTTTTTCAGCAAGAAAGCATGTGTGTGTCTAGGAAGAGCGTGTCCCCATGCAGCCACAGGACATGCTGATGCCACGGCTGTGCGATCAGTCCAGGGATGGCACGAAGGAACCATTCCCCAGCTGCTGCAGGTTGGATCAGCCTGGCAGTACCTTCCACTGTTTTGAACAGAGTGGCTGACAAGGGTGGCATGTGGAAATTTTTGTCTTCAGCTCAATGTGGTTCAGGTTGGAGGTAAGAAAAAGCTGACACCCTGCGAGCTTTGCTGGGCGGCTCAGTGTCCATCGGTGTGTCATCACAGCCTTTGGGATGCTACTGGCATCTCTGCCAGCAGGAGGACAGAATTAGCCTGGAAAACAGCTTTCCGTTGACCTTGAGAGGTGGGATCTTCCACAGCTCCCAGCTGCCCATTCTCCACATGGTTGTTCACTGGGACAGAGTGAAGCTGTGCTGGCCATGCTGCCCTGCATGGTGCTTGCAACAGAGAGGACAAGTCACCCTTATGTCAGTCACCCAAACCCACTTGTGCCATGGACAGGAGCTGTAAGCACGATGAAATGTCTCTGGAGGCTGCAGCAAGACCCTGTCAGCAGTTGGAGGAAAAGCTGGTGGCCTGACTGCACTCAGCAGCCATAACTCTGAACGTGCAGTGTCCTTGAAGGCTGGCGTGAAGCAACACCAGCCTTGGAGCAAAGGAGCACCCTGATAATCTCTTCCCAGAACTTCTGTGCAATTCCATGGGCTTAGGACCAAATTCATAAACCATATGGCTTTGGTTCTGGTTTTGTAGCCAAAAAAATCTAGTATTAATCTTGTAAGTGGGTTGGGGACTGCAAGATACCCCCTCATGGGCAGCTGGCAGTGCCCTTCCTCTGTCCACTTTGAGTCCGGCCCTGTCCAGCATCCCCAGCCATGCTCTGCACAGGCTTTGCCTTGCGGAAGATATCTGCCTTTGAAGACAGGATCAAAGCAGTGAGGAGCCATACTCCTTTGATTCCTTAATGGGCATTTCCCGTGCTAGCTTCCCTCCTGCCTGGCTGTCACGCTGCAAAATGCATATCCAGCCTCAAAGCCCCCCTCCTTGGAAGTCCATATTCTTTTTCTCCCTCTGAGCTATTCCTCCTCGTAGTGGAGGGACCATTACAGCGGCCTACGGCAGCACCAGGCACCACTGCTGCTCATCCAAGATTCAACAGGCAGGACTGGAATGGGGGGACAGAGGGGACTCCCTCTGCAGTCCAGCCTCATTCCAACCCTTCCCAGCCCCGTGCTTTGGAGAGCACATGGTCTTTCTTGGATGAGAAACCTCTTGAACCACCTTGAACGCATCTTCCTTTACAACATGTAGAGGAACCATTTTTCCTTGTGTGGCAGCTGGGGAAAAGAAAAGGGAGCTCATAGCCACTGGCCAGCAGCCTGTTTGCTTTCAGGTGCTGTGCGGGTAGGGGGGTATCCAACATTTATGGTCTTTTTAGAGGGATTGTTTCCTAGACATACCATTACATGGGGAACTATACTGTAGGAAAGACTGACTTCTTTAAAGACAAACAAACAAAACCATCTGATATTATAAACTGAAAATTCAGATGAGCTGGATATTTTTGTCAAATGAATTTTCTACTGCTAGTTGTTATTTTTTTATTTCTATAGAATTTGCAATGGAAAAGGTCCTACAAAGTGAAAAGCATTTAAATGAAAGTTTCTGCATGTAGTATACTCAAAATATTCAGATATTCAATGCAGGAGTTACCTTTTCAAAGTACTGTAATTTCATTTCCAAATGTGTTTCATTTTTTAGGCATGATAATTTTGTATCATGTATTTACCTGTCAGTAAGGATACACTACAAACTCATACTGGATTTTGATAAAGAAATACATCTAAAAACCACACTGGTGTTTGAAAATAAGAAAAAAAATCTGATTTAAAACATATTTATGAATATAATTTTGAAAATGTGAGGGTCTAAGTTTGAAATTTAAAGTCAGTTTGAATGACTAACTCAGTCCAACATTTTCACAGCACATCTTTCTCCCTTTAGCAATACGAATAGGCGCTACAGCTGACATGAGAGGAAAGTAGAAAATCCTCCAAAGGATAACATTGTAATTCATCTTGAAATAAGCATTAAGGGTCTGTGACTGATTCATGCAATGGTAGTACAAAAAAATAACAAAGATAAATAGAAGCAGTTAATGTAATATATTTGAATGCATCATAATGCTGTTAGTACGTACTGATATCTGTTCGTACTAAAAATTAGTACCAGCAAAATAAGAATTCCTACTATGTGTAAATTGCAAATGCCATATTATCACCATATTTTCCGCCTTGTTTTTTGGAGAAAAAAAACCAACCCAAAGTATAACATTGTAATTCTAAAAAAACCCCACTTATAAACTCAGGATCCATATAAAATTCTGATTAGCTGCAAATGTGAAATAAAACAAATGTCCCTGACGATACCCAGCATACATTGAGTTGTGCACAGGATCAGCTGGGCAACCCCTCTCACAAAGAGGAGATGAGAACAGCAGATCTGCTTGGTCTCAGCAGACTAGATCACCAAGAAGCCTGTGATACCTGGAGACAGCATCAACTCTTACTGTCCTCTGTGAAATAAGCCCATGGGGATACCAGGAATAGTCCCCCACAGGTATGTTTTGAATGGTGACTGCTCTCTGCATGGTAGAACGGGGCTCAGCTGCCCTATAAAACCAGTATGAATACTTCCAGTGAGGGCAACAAGAGCAGAAACCACTGAGATTCCCTGGTGTCGACTTTTTTCCTTTGACAGAGCAAATGATTTTGATTACTGATAACACATCTGTTGAATTTAACACTTTGTGATGACCCAGAGAGCCATGGGTGCACTATTCTGCTAAAAAATACAATCCTAATCAGTCCTGTTTACTAAGAAGAATATCCTTGTTGGAGAACAGCACATTACCTTTGGAAAAACTGCAAGGAAAGTGGTCATTTTCCCTCTCGGTTACAACCAACCCTTTCGTAGCTGTGGTAGCTGGAAAGTGATGACATATCAGCTCTTGGCTATACCTTGCTTAGTGACTGCTTTTGAAACTTTGTGTCAAAACCTTAATGTCATTTGAACACATTTTCTGAATTTAATTGACACAAACACAATATAGAGGAGTTCAAACATGCGGGAGGAGACAGGAGGAATGACGGGTAGCTCTTGATGGACTGCAAACGCATTAAGGCTTTGTGCTGAGTAGCAAGAATATCGCTCAGGAGTGACAGTCGTTGTTGAAGGTCCCTTTCAGAGTTGCCTTCCCTCAGCATCCTTCTTTGTGTGGAGGTGGAGAATGGCAACAACACAGCATTATGAAATAAATAGTTTGGTATGTGTATTGTGAAAGGAGGATGACATGCTAGGGATGTCCAGTCATAAAAACGATTAATTGATTTGTTTTCTCATGAAAGAAAAGTTTTCAGGGTTCAATTCATTGCTGAGTTTATGGCTAACCACATGCCTTTTTTTCAGATCAGCTATGCATGTCCTCAAACCTGGTCATTACGGGTATGCAGCAGCATCACCTTCACCAAACGTCAGTTTGGCATAGCGGTTCTTCCAGAAGAAATAGCTTTGGGGATGAACAGCCACCACTCTTCTCAAAATTAAAGGCAGAAAAGCTTAAATGCAAGTGTCCATCTCCTCTGGTTTATGTAAAAACCTTGTTACAGCCAGAGGGGTACAGAGCAGGTGAAACCAGGATCCCTTTCTGATTCAACCACTGTCACTGGACTTCACTGCTGCTCTCATCTGCCTGCTGCTGGACGCACTCCTCAACACAGACCTCTTCTCATTACGTGCAATTTCCCCCCAGAAAGTTTGACAGCATCCCTCATAAGAAATACACCACGTCTACCTTCCTCCCAAATAGATTGGATGGCAATGGGGATATGGAGAGGGGTAGGGGCTCCACCCTGCGCTCTCTGCCCCCACTGGAGTGCCTACCAGACCACTGAAACCTGACTCTACCACAACGAGCTGCTCGGACTAACCCAGGTCCGGCTGCCTGCGGCAAGTTAGCGGTGGCAGAGCTGAGGTTCCCCAGGGAGGGTTAAAACCCCATTGAAGTAGTTATGCTAAAGCTATCAGCAGGGATGGGAAGTAATCTTCTGTTCTCTTTAAGGTACTTATATCCTTTCTGTTGAATTAATAATTTAAATACACTGTAGAAAAGTTAAAAAGTACAAATTTCCACATGTAATATTAATTTTACTTGGATCTTTCACTGAAATGGTGCAAATAGTGGATTTTGTTTCAGAGGACCATACGTGTTTCTAAATCAGTTTCAGACTTACCTAATGTTTTAATTCAACCTGAATGGAGTATTTTATTCCACTTTCATAGTATTTAGTTCTTTTTAACCATCTTCTTCATATTTAGGTAAATTTCAAGGTATTTTATGCTTAATAATTTGAAGAATTTAAATAATTCATTTTGAAAATACATCAAAGGAGCACTTCAACATCTCCAAAAGTATAAATTGCTATGATTTCCACTGCACCTATTATCTGAATATTTCCTCACCTGGGCAGCTAGTTCAGTTCTTACCGCCCCCCCCCCCCCCCCCCCCCCCCCTTTATTTTTCTTTTTTTAGGAAAGAAATTGTAGTCACCAAATTCATAAAAATGTATTCACTGCCTTTCTCTATGTATAATTCATTTTTGCACAGATTATTTTTTTTCTCTCATAAAACACCCCACATACTGAGGAGAATGCATTCTGAAGTTCTTCTGACAATCCTGTCTGGGACTACTGCTGTCTGATGGACCTCTGAGCCCTAGCCCTGGCAGAGCTCTTCTGAGTGAGCTTTCCAGGGGAGAAGCATGATTGTCGATACGCTTAACATTGAGCATATGCTTAAGTGCCTCTCTGAGTTGCTGCCAAACCTCTGTGATGCTCTTATCACTGCACATCGTCCAAGATCAGAATTTAAAAGAATAATTTAGCGGCCAGCGCATCACTCGGCTTGGAAGGCTGCACAGCTTGCTGTGCCGGGTTCCCAGCCAGTCGCTCGCTCCCGCTGCTCCGGGAGCTCTGTGCACAGCTGGCTCATCCAAGTCACTTCCCAGCCCCTGGTGTGAGATCAGCCTCAGCCAGGAGAGGTGAGCAGGAGAGGGGCCATAGCAGTGCTCTGCCAGGGGCTGGCGCTGGGCACCCCAGCCCTTGGACACTCGCTGATGCTCTTGTATCTCCCCAAAAGTGGGCTGAGGGCAGGGTGCTGTGATGTCCCCGTGGTCTGACCTTTTTTCTTCCTCTCCCCACCCCCACCCCCCACTTTTTGGATGGGTAAGAACTGTCACACATGCAAGAAAAATAAATTACCTCCTTGTAAATATGCAGAAGTGCCCCTCTGTTGGCACGGATCCCACGTCATTAGGATTTCTCGTCACATCCTTCCACGAGGATGCAGGTCATGGTTGGAGGCACCTCCTGGTCTTCTGCTCCAGGCCAGGGGAAACTGGGTACCACCTGAACGCCACTGCTCACCCCAACTTCTTATGTACTGCCCATCTTAGCAGAGTCTCCGTCCCTCCAAAGGGTTTCCCAAAAAACCACACGCTGGGGCGGCAGGCAGGTGCTGGGAATGTGGGCTGGGTGGCTCGGTGGGCTGGGCAGGACGTGCGAAACCACTGCACACAGCAGGATGAATCCCCCAGCACAAAAGGTGTGAGAAGTGCTGAAGGTCCAGACAGGGACATGAAGGTGTCTGGGCTTCATGGGTGGTTTAGGGGTAAACGCCCAAAGTGCACAATTGAGGGGAGTGCTGGGAGCTTCCTGGGCTGCATGACCTTGCAAGGCACAGCACCGAGCTGGCCATATCAGTGATGCTACATAAGGCTGAGGTTGCCTAGGGGGCAGTGTTGGAAATACCAGATTTGGGTACGGGTGTAGCAGGACAGGGATTAACGGGGAAGAATTCAGGGTTGTTTGGAAGGAAATTGGGATGGAAGAAAGGAGACACAAGAGTGGTGAAAAAGAGAGTTAAGGAGCAGAAAATGGAAAATAAGGTGTGAAAATCATGTGTTTGATGCAGTTTTGGGGTCCCTGCAAGGTACAGTCACTACTGCAGCCCAAATGCACACAACCGCAGCTTGTGGTCACGCTCACACGGTGTATCACACCTGCTTCTGTGGTCACAGCCCAGGAAAGGGGAGTGTGGTGCCAGGGAGCCACCAGCTTGGGCATCCTGCAACCCCCATACCAGTGCCTTTTCCAGGCCTGGCAGCATGAATATACCCACCACTGGTTCATGGCAGGGTATTTACATCTCCTTCCTGAATAAGTCTATTATAACTTTTGACTTGTTTTTGAAAGAATTGCTAGCTTGACGGAAAATAAATAAAAAAAAGAAATGAAAATTCAGGATCTGTCTCATTCATATCTGCTTGCAAACAACCAGCACTGTGGAAATACTAGCCAAGCAGAACAGAGATTTATTTTCACGCATGTGAGCAGTTTAAGGTCATTTACTTAAAATTACATTCAAGAAACAATGGTGATGCTTCTGCATTACTCTCTCCCTTTAATGCCACTCTGCATTTAATCCATCTTACTGTTCAATAGAAACCGCTTACTCCTACATCTCAGTAACTGATTGGGTTAGAGCCTGCATCTCAAACACCACCCTGTCGCCAGCAGTGAATGCCATTTTTAGATCTCTTATTCTAAGGAAAGTTTGGTCACCATTATAAACCACAGAAGGGAAAAATAGTCAGTCCAATGTTCACTCCAGCTTTTAAAAGGGAAAAAACAATCATCAGTGTGCCAAGGTAATTTCTAATATTTTAATGTGGTTACACAGAATGGACAGAATCTGGCAGTAAGGTTGGGGTTTTTTTCTCAAGATGTGATGATACATTTCTGACAATGGCACAGTGATGTTATGAAAGGACATCAGATAAGAAATACAGAAGAAATCTTCTGAATTTCAAGTCCTTTGCAACACTTTTCAGAAGGGGGGGGGGGGAAACTAACCAAAAACTTTCTCCAGAAAATAAGAATAACGAAAACCCAACAACTGCACATTAACACAAAGCTACCAAGTACGCTGAGCTTTGACTTTATAGGGATCCATCCAGTTTATGGGGAAGCGTTCTTCAGAGTCTAATATTTATTTAGAAAAGACAAGCCTCCTCAGAAGGTGCATCCCCAGGGTCGGGACCAGTACTTTTGGTTCCTCACCTCTCCTCAGAGGCTCTCTAGGAAGCCTGTGGAGACCAGCCCTTCAGCCTAGCCAGCTAAGGTATGTGGCCAAAGTGGGGCCACACCAATACCACCGATGGGTATTGGTGGACATTCACAGTGGAAACTCTCAGGCAAATGTGCTTTAAGACGCCAAAGGTTTTCAGGCAGCTGCAGCTGAGCCCATGGCTTGGCCAATGGAAGATCTCTACTACCTCCACAACCACTTGCTGTCCACCTTTACTGAAACCTTCCCAGTCAAGGTTACAAACTAACTTACTGACTTTTCATTTGAAGCTTCAGCATTTGCTTTCTCTTTTTAACTTTCTGCCAGTATCCCTTAAGATTTTGGAGGTGATGATCATGAAATTACCCAGCGCTTACCTCCTTAGAGAGGAGACAACCTGCAGTTGCATGGCCACTGGCAATGAAATGTCAGTATGAATTATGGTGAGCTGTTTTTGTAGAGATCTTTGAGTGAAAGGGTGAGAGGAGGATTCGGTGGAAATGCCCTGTCATTATGGTTTGGGTGGAGAGCGTAGGGACACAAGCCTTGTGAGACACAAAACAGAGCTCATTATTCCACATGAGAAATAGTAATACAAGAAATAAAACCATCACAGCTGTATTTATGGGGGTAGCATACACTTTTTGTTACCAAAACTAAAAATACCTATAGAGGAACTTCGTAAACCTGAATACAGAGGAAGGAAAGTTTCATTTTGCCTGACTTAGAAAACATCTGTCAGGCTTAGGGCCAAAACAATAAAGGAGAAAAAGTACAGCCTGATCTGCCTGACATTTTGTATGAGATGATTTCTGATCTGCGTGATGAAGTCAAATAAACACATTACATATTGTTATCACTTGGGGCTTGAAATGCAGCGAATGTCCCTGGAGCTCGTTTGATGGCACCCGGCAGGAGGGAAACCTCTCACTCATGTCTCCAGCCCAGGTAAGGCAAATCAGCACTGAAAGAGATTCCTTTCTGGCATGTTGGATGCCACTTGGAAAAACAGTCTGGATAAACTATACAAACCAACCTTATTTTCTGAGAGTGCTACTGAACACAACAGTTGAGGTCATGTCTATGGGGGAAACGTCAGCTCTGCTGGACAGTGAGCAACCCTCACTGGGAAAACAGCTTACCTCATCACTTCAGTGTTTCACCACTTGATAATTAGATGCCTTTTCCCTTTTGGTTCTTATACAGAGCTTATCCACTGCAGATGCAATTTCTTCACGTGCACTGTTCAAATAAATTACTCCTGAGGATGAAAACATGATTGTTGCAGGGAAATGTTAAGTGTTTGAGAGGATATTTAAATTCTGGTCAAGATCTGGCTCTTCTTAAGTATTCCCTGTCTTTTTCCTACTGCACCTTCAGGTTATTGTCTTTATCCTTTCCCTTACATTGTTAAAAAAATTTGGTTTTTTTAAATTTCTTTAAATATAAATGGCCACCCAACATATTAGACACCTTAGTGTGCAGTGGGTTGTGATTCTGGCTTTATTTGAAATACTGGTATATTCAGTATGACAAATCTATAGTTCTAGCTATCATTGAGTAAATAAAGAATGGCAAGTAGGAAAGCAATAGACCTCAAACAGGATCCATTTCCATTTAAAACTGCCTGTTGACTGGAGCCCACGCCAGCAAGTCACACACAGGCTCAGTGCGTAGGGGTGGCACCACCCGCCCTGTCCCAGGAAAACCTCACCTGCTAAGGCTGAGCAGTCTGGGCAGTGACTTGGGAGGAAATTATAGCAGAATTTAGCTCTGGATAGGCTCTACAAAGCAAATTTATTCAAACCATTTCATGTTGAAAAGCCTGATTACCATTTACCATATGATGCTTTTCTATCACTTCAGCAGTATCAAAAGGCTTTATTGTAGATGAGATCAAATAAATATAGCAAAAACATAGAAAAGCACAGCATCATATCCTGACTGATAGCATGCTCCTACAAACTATTGCCACAAGTTGAGCATACGTGCCAATATTTTTATGAACCATCATTACAAAACATAACTGAAGCAGGCTGGAAGAAATCAGCAACCTAGAAGTGGTGTTTAAGAAAGCCCTGGGAAAGGAAAAGAACAGAAAAGGAGCGCTGCGGAGCTGAATCAGCATGTGGGCTGTAGCTGGAACAAAAGGATTCTTCAGTTCATGCCAAAAATACTCATCAGTGCTGCTGCTTTTTTAAGCTTAACTCTCATAGGTGACTTTTCTTCTTTCTGAAGAGTCTTGTGGGAAGCGGCATGCGTTCAAGTATGAGTGGCTGTCACATCCCTCACTTTCAGCTCACTTCAAGGGTTTACTTGGGAGAGGAGCTTGCCCCTCGGTGAGCAGGGTAAGGTGGTGCCTCAGGACCACCCTGGGGCTCTTCTCCAAGGGACTCCTTGCTTCTAAATACGGTCCAGCCCTTTTTCTTCCTCTCTTGCCTCCCTTCTCAGTTCTGGCAAGTGCTCAAAGGTAGCTCAGCAAGATCAGCACTGAAGATCCCAGTTGCATCTGGGATCTTCCATCTAGGTGGGGTATGCCCACAGTCTTCCTGTGTTTCAGGTGACTCATTATGCAACATCAAATATCATTGAAATGACAAAAAAAATTACAAGTGACCAAAAGAATATTTTCTTGTTTTACCATTAGGCTCAGGGAGTAACTGGGCCCAGGCATTTAACAAGCCTCAGAGAGGACTGGGCATATGTATCACGAAAAAGAGAAAACTAAAATCACAAGACTGAAGAAATGCAAAGAATCTTCTCAAATTTTGGGTTTAAATGAACATTTAGGAATTAGGGATGAGAAAGTGGTTTGTCGTGAAGGCAAACATGACATCTGTCTACCCCAGAAACCTCGGCAGGATGGTTGACTGTAGAGCTGAAGAAATGGGTCTGCTATCCAAACTGTGCTGCTGCCCTCTGTGAGCTTTGTGTTTCATCTAGTAGAGAAGTTCCTGGTATCAGTAAACCAGGGAGAAAATGAACAAAATACGGGAGGTCTACATGTAAGGTTAATTGTTTTCATGGTGTGGATAGGAAAGCGTGCATGTCTGAGTTTGCACAATGAGGATTCCACCCACATTTCCTGTGGCCTTGGCTGGTCATTTAGTGAGGAAGCAGCCTCTGCTAATCCTCTTCTCCTGCCGCTGTGCAGTAACAACCTGGGCAATATTTTTGTGGTTGTCAATGTAATGCACAGGTAAATTCCTCTGTGCCTTCAGTAGGCATCAAGTCATTGGCGCACATCAAACTCCCATGCAGAACTAGCTGCCGTCCGTCGGCACTGCTCGCTGAATGGAAACGACGGTAGGTTGTCTTGAGAAAATCACTCAGGAGAAACGATTCTCTTCTGAGATAACATATAGGTGACTCCATGCCCTGTTTGTTTGTGTTTTGCTCAGCTGTGGTAAGCAGACCTTAGTTATAAAGCTGAAGCTAAGCTCACTTTTTTCCGGCACTTCAAAGAACATCACCAATAACAATCTTTTAGAACCTGAACATGTTTGATATCCTGCTAATCCCAAAGCAAATAGATCTAAAGAACCAGCAAGCTGAACCATGCAAAAAATACAGTATATACACTTGCAAAAGTCAAGCTGTCCTATTATTCTTCAGCTAGAAAACCACTTTTTGCATCTGAGCAAAGTAATAATAATAAAACAACTTTGGCCTCAAATGTATTTGCTTTTAAAAAAAATGAAGTCAGCTTTTTAGTTAAGTTAACATTGTTCTCTGTGAACAGGCAGAATCTTTGGTGCTAAAATGACTTTTACATGAAGTGCTTCCTCATTTAGGAGCATTTAATTACCTCAGGAGTATGAAATATAGAACTCAATATACCGATACAGAAAAGTTGAGAGAAAATTATGTCCTTTACTCTGTGCCTTTTCTGATTATGGGTCAGTAGCAAATGAGATTGGGCTCTAATTCTTCCCCGATGCGAACAGGATTTAATCAGTTACACCATGAGATGATATTATTAATGCGATCACGGCTTAAGAGAAACCAGCCCTAAAGGGAAATGCCAAAATGTATTCTTCATGTAGTAACAAAGGAAGGAAGCCAGAAGACTCCTTCACAACGAGTCACATCTGCACTAAATACAAGCCTGACTTTTCATAAGCTTCTAAATAAGTGCACTGTATATATTACAGTTTCTATTTGTATAACTAACACTTGCTAAAGGCTCCAAAGGCGTTCGGAGCATCACAAAACGAGTGTATTAGATTTGGTATGACACCAAGTTACAAATATAAACTGGGAAAATATAAAATGGTAAATTATTTCATAATATATCCACTACTCAAACATTTAGGTACTTTTCAATCTTAATTAAGAGACAACAAATTGTAAACAGCTTCAAGGAAACATTTAAGCTTTCCTAATCAAAGCCTAAAATTAATCTATGAAACATATTACTGCGTGCTAAATCAGTGATCCTTTCAGAAGAAAACACTGGAAGGTTCTGAAAAAAAACCAATTTAGGTTTTCTGTCCCTCCCCCTCCCCTCGGAAATGTGGCTTTTTTGAACCCAGTCCTGATTCCAAAGGTGCAAGAGGGTAGCACATCCGCCGGCAACACCAGCTCTCAGACTGGTATAAATCCTGCCAGAGTCCCCTTTTCCCACTGCAGCACTTTCCAAACCTAATCAGTCCCCAAAGGCTTTAATGAAGCGATTACAGAAATCACAGGCAGCTGTGGAAACGAGACCTGCAAGGGCTGTGGAGAGGATGACTGTCCACCTTCCTGTTGTCAGACAGATCTGGGCTCCCTGGACCCCAGGGAGCCCTGGGAATGACAGGGACACATGCCTGTATTAGCCTGTGTGTACAATCCCGTATCAGGTTTTGAAACTGCAAGATCATGATTTATAGGCAAGGTGGTTTAGGTCAGAGCAGAGGTTTCTAAAGTGTATTTGTAGTCATTTATTTCCCTCCTCCTGCTCAGTTCTGTTGAGCTGAACTCAAAGCATTAATGGAGCAGGATTTTTATCATCAAAAGGTATAAAAATTCCTACCAACAGAACTGTCTGATCCACATTTAATCTTTAGATATAAGAGGAATAATGCATTATTGCATAATAATAAAGCAGTAACAATCCTGATGGTGTGCAAGCCTTTTCCAGGCATTCATTTAGGATGCCACGCACAAACTACCAGCAGTTGCCTGATAATGTTGTGTTTCGTGATCTCATGAGCCTAGGAGTCCGGGGCCTCCTGCTCCAAATCAGTATTTCAGAACAACGCTCTCTGTATTTTTATTCTTAAATTGCTTATGAGTAGATTACAAAAATAATGAATTGGTTATAATCCTGGTTGTGGAGCCTTTGAAACCAATGGCAAGGATTCTGCTGACTTTAACTGAAAAAACTCCAGGTTTTGAGACACCGTTGCATGATCTGCAGAGCACAAGCTAAAAATATGTATGAAAGGATTACAAAGTACTTGTGTTTAATTTTAAAATGTGTGGCAAATCACCTTAACGCAGAGTCAGCAAAATGTATATGTACCATCTGACTGTTCAAAAATCAAGGTTAACTTACATTTAGGAGATTTTTATAAGCTAAAGCTCCCTACAGGCACAACTTCCTCCACTGTGCAAAGGTTATGGTTCTGTTGTCGATTCCCTTTCTTTTTTGTTTGGGGTTTGAGACAGATATCCAAGAGCACTTTCTCTCATTTGTGACACAACTCTTGTTCATACACAAAAGATACAGACATGATTTAAAATATGTACTTATTAGGTATAATTAACAAACACCAGCTGATCTACATATTTCGAACAGTCTGACCTGTTGCCTCCTGAAGACATGGGAAGCTTTCCCCTTGGTTTCAGTCGATTCCGGACACCTATCACTAATTCTTCTGTGATAGGATGGGTCCCCATTTGATGTAGCTAAATGTGATGAGTATTTGTGAAGTACTTCTTTGAAATAAAATATGATTTCTCTTCCCTCTTAAATTTATAAAAATTTAAAATGGCAAAGCTTCCAACTTGCTTTGCCTGCTGAACCACTGAAAGGGATTAGAGCATAAATATATATGACATTCACATTATTACCAAATACATTCATTAACAGCAATGCTATCACAGTGAATACCAAATGAATTAACAGTGACAGAGCAATAAATTGAAGTGTTTATACATTTCTTTCTCACAGCTTACAAACTCAAGATTTATTCCTGACCTTTGGTGTAAATTTTGATGATCACTAGTAAATCCAACACGATACTGACACGGTACCGTTACTATTCAGTGCCACAACTGAGACCTTTTCATCCTGCAGATGTAATAGATAATTTTCTAAGAATTTCTTTGTAGATTAACATTAATTATCATCTGTACTTCACGAAGGATTAACATCAGTAAGAAATAAGTTCATTTCCATTCCAGATGCTTCGCCGTTTATTCGTGCCATCTCTGTGATGATGTGTTTACATGACGTAAGTTTTCTGTTTAGGAACTCACCACTTTCTCCTTGTTCTTGCGCAGTCCTAGAAAGGGTCTGTCACCAAACAATTCCTTTGGGCTCTTTGGGTTCTCAGGTGGACTCCAATAGGCTGAAGACACCTGAAGGAGGGATTTAGAGGTGAAAGAGGGACCAGTTTCCAGCTTTTATACATTCTGTGTATTTAATCTTGTATAGTAAAAGATATTGTGTATACAAGTCAGGTTGCAGGCTTGGTCCTTTTCATTTTGTTAGTTGAACTTGCCATCTCACTCTGGGTCAGTAAGGAATTATTTTTCCAAAGGAGCAGATATCAGCCTTTTTCTGATAGAAAATCCTGAAACAGAGGTGCTAACCCCTATTTAACAGTTCTGATATTCTGAAAATAGGCTTGCTTCGCTTCATTAGCTGCCATGTCCCTTGAAAAAAGTCCATAGAGCAAAAGGCAGAGCTTGGGCTGATTAAGGTTTGCAATATTTTGGATAAAAACCACAAATGACAATTCTTGGCTAATGATAACCATGAGACTAACAGTGAGATATGTAAATGTGGGAGTCATTTCAGGTCAGGCGTATGCTAATGAGGAGGGAGAAATTGGGCCACTTCTTCCATGTTGGGCCAATGTAATGGTTGCATAACTAACACACGGGTGCAAAATTGTGACAACACTGTGACTCCTGTTCCTGTAAAAGAACAAAAACCATCTTCAGAATAATATCCAACTGCCTAACTAGGAATGAAACACTGTCCCAAATTATGTATACACGCCTTGCGGTCATGTTTGCATAACACTGACCACCACCTACGTGCAAAGTACTGCAAGAAGCATCAGCAATAGCAGCAGAAACTGTGGGCTGCTTGAATGCCGGAACACTTTGGGAGAGGGAGGATCCAGCTCACCCATCTCAATCATTCAGCTGTTAGGTCTCTAGTATAAGGTGATGATTTAGGGGAATTTATTTTTCCCATCTTCTTGTCTTTGTTGTGATCGGGCTAAATCAAAAACCTTCTCTCTAACACCATACAGCCTGCAAAAACCCTAGCTTCAGTCTGCTTGGTCGTGGAAGGAAAACCTGCTGGCAATCAGGGACATTCCTGAAGACATTTATTCTTATATCTTTATTCTAGCATTGTTGAACAGTCACACCTCAAGTGAGGTGTTTACAGGAGGGAGGGACGGGGGGCGGGGGGGGGGGGGGAGGGGAATGAACAGCAAAGCCCAGGGCTTTACTCCTAACCTGCTGCAGAGGTGAGCTCTGCTGCTTGACAAGCCCGATGACAGGGGCTTTCAGCGCTGCCCTCGAGGTTTGAGCCGAGCAACAAGACAAGGTCACCCCAAAGCTCATCACGTGCTGCTTTGAGCGGCAGTGGGCGGAGGGCCTGGACAGCACGCCTGCAGGAGCCCTTGGCTCCGCACGCCCGTGCCTCTGTTCTCAGGCCATCCCACTGTGCTGCAGGGGACTCACAACGCAGCTGTGCCAGGCAACTCTGGCAAGGGGCACAAGCCCACCGCAGCATGTGGGCAGTGCATCACTCCGGGCTTCTGCCTGCCTCTCCCCCGTGCTGGTTTGTCCCTTACCCCCCGGCTGGTCAGGCTTTTGGACTCTATAATAGCAGGACTTACACTGTGATCTGTGCACCCCGGCACACAGCAGCAAGAGGGAAACAACCTGCCACCCCACAGCGATATGGCAGCAGTCCCCGAGTCCTGGGGCTCAACCCTTTGCCGTTTGTAACTCCCACAAACCGGAGCGCGCACAGGTAGCACGGGGCACTGTGGAAAGGCACCGAGGTTTTAGAGCTACATAATACCCTGTCAACTGGAACCCCTGTTTCTCCATAGAAATGTGCTATGAAAGAACCTGTCTTTAATATATTAAACATAATATGTAACATATTTAATATATGTGAAACCCATGAATTTTCCTGTTGGTTAGCTGATTTTGATCTTACTTTACATGAATGTTTATAACTGCATAGACCCTTCAGACTGTTTGTTCTGGGCTGTGAGTCTCTGTGATGCTACAGGTACATTTCCTGGTCTCCACAGTGTCCTGGGGAAGCTTCTGGGCAGGACAACTTTGCCTCTTCAACAAACTTTTGGGATGGAAGGTGAGTACAGACAACAGGACTTTTGAAGCAAGGGCCCCGCTATCCTCAGAGGAGGGAATTTTTCAAGCCCTAAAGTATCACTTTGGGTTCAGTTCAAGCTTTACGTGCTGGTTTGGTTCGGTGTTACCTTTTTCCCTAGCTAGCTGGCTTGGCCTGAGGAATATAGTATGTGTTCAGTGACCTTGATCATCTGACCTGTGTTTTAATTCCTGCCTTAGGAGGGCTGTAGATACCAGCTGCAGGTGATCTGCAGAAGGCTCCTGTAAATACTTGAAAGTATTTGCCAAGACCAGCCCAAATGTCCTGTGGTGGTTTTGCTGTAATATTTTTCTTGGATTCAGATAAAATGTCAGCTCATGAACTGTAATAATAGCCTTTCCCTTCAGCTTTATTTTTTTCCTCCAGTTTTGATCTAAAAAATTCCAGCACTCAATAGGAAATTTCTCACAGGGAAACTTTCTATGATAGCTACAAATTCTTACAATACCTCTCCGGCACAGTGCCTGTAGCAAGGAACCACCGCAGCCTTCCGGCAGCTCTCCCAGCACTCGCCGAGCGGCTGGATGTCTCCTTTGCGGTGCTGAACCGAGCCTGACGATGGCAGAGTTGCTTAGCTCCAGGCCGCCCGCTGTACCGCATCACTTTCGGGGATGCTTACGGGTGAAATGATAACACTGATGCCAGTTGAGCCCCCTCTCCTTTACAGCAGCAACTCTCTAATCCACAGCAGTACTGAATACACCGAAAAAGTGGGGGGATAAAGAAAAAGGAAAATAAAAAGAGGGAGAGAGAAAATTAAAAAGTCCTTCACTCCAATATCATTTCAGTAGACCAAGGTCACAGTGGGGCCAGATGCTGGTTACTGCTCAGCTTAAGGGAGCAAAGGTCTCTGGAGGGCTGATTGCAACAGTTCAGGCTGCTCTAATCTCCACGGGCTGCTATCAAAAGGCAAAATCACTCCTGGGGACACCCCCAGCATCGTGGCAGCAATGGAGTGTTTCTTCCTCGTCAGCCCTTACGTTCTCAGCACAGGGAGCTTGCTCCTGCATCGGCTCAACCCCAGGCATCAGGGGAGGATGTTTTAAAGTATGAAATAACATAAAATGTAACTAGTAAACAGAAATGCAGGCACAGAAGATGCCACATTTTTGAAAAGGGATTTAATGATAAGGGAACTGCAGAGGATCTTCCCTGTGATGGTAAGGGCCTTGAGAGTTGGGTCCTGAAACAGGGACACCAGAAACATCAGTCATATACGCACATTCAGATCACCAGCACTGGATGCCTGTCTCTTGCTAGACCCCACTGCAATTTTGCCATTTTCTCCAAAAGCTGATGTTTTTGCATTGTTTTGAGTTTCATTTAGTTTTCCTATTAAATGACTTCCTTCTGGAGAGCTTAGATAAAGAAGGTCACAGAATTCCTAGTAATCATTTCACAGACTTGCAACCATTTGAACAGAAGAGGTAGGTGTAGACACTGAAATAAATTCCCCTGAATTACCATTGCAGTCCTCAGTCTGCACCGGAGTCTGTTCAGCACTGTATGAGGAGTCTCCAAAAAAGATCTGTGTGGGAACCTCCCAGGAGCTTTTTTTTACAGCTAACAATTTTGCTTAGTGCTTCCGAGAAAGCATGAGCTTTGCTGATAACATTTCTGTCATGTCCATTTTCAAAATACCACAAGTAAATAGTTTAGCAGAAACAATACCGTAATAAGTGATAATCAGAAATGGTAAGAGGGTAAAGAAAGAGAGAGGTTTTGTTATACATATGCACCCAAACTGTTCAGAAAAGAAAAGCATAAAATAGAAAAGAAGCGAAATACATAGAAAAGAAGTGAAATACATGAAGAGCAGCTGCTAGCCACGATGCATGACTACCCAGGGGCACAAGTCACACAGAACTCTTCTGACTTAAGAGAGAGCAGACGCCTTGGGGGTTATTTCACTGTGTCACTGAGAAAGCTCCTGCAAATCTTTAATGTCTCCCCAGTCCAGAAAGTGGAAAGTGTCAACTAGACATGTTAAAAATAGTCTTGTGAGCTCCTGGCCCTGCCATGAGGGAGCACTGCTGGGACGAGACAGAGGCAGGCAGCCACACACACGTCAGCTGTGACCACTTCACAGGTGCAGCCTGTTACCAGAGTCCCCCACCTCAGGCTGGGTTTGCCACATGTGCCCTCTGCGTGCTGCACAGCCCAGGCACGCGGGGTCCCTACAACTGCATGTAGCTGAAAAGGTAGAGGAGGCGGAGAGGCTTTTCCAGCCGAGAAGCATAGCTGGTGGTGTCTCTCCTTTGGCAGCAGCTCCCCGATTAATCTCGTGGCTTCAAACACTTTCTAGGTGAGTCCATATGATGAGCAACTAGACACAAGGTAGACAAAGCAGTTTTAGGAATGGAGATGCTAGATCTGTCCATATGGTATCTTAGGGTCAGCTTGAGATACCCATGAGCAGCTCCCTGTAGTAATGCTCCATACAGAAGCCCCTGACTGTCCCTGGAGGGAATGTGGAGCATGAACAGCATTGAAGACTTATGGAAGCCACTGCTGGTTTCAAGTGACTTTCAGGCATTGCCTGATGTCTAAAGAGAAGAGGATGAGGAAGGTGGAAGGACACGGTAAGATGAGTGTTGAGCTGCAGTATCATATCTTTCCTGGCAATGAAGCTCATTCTGCTTCTCAACTCCATGCTATCACTTACCTGTTTATGTGCTATGACTTGCAGTCTGTTCTTTCCCAAGAGATGTGCTAATTTTTCTTGAGCAAGAGGCATCTCCTGAAGCATTTGAAAGTTCTCTGCAGGAACTCAATGCCAAGAGCAGAAAGTAGCTATAGAAAGAGTGGTTTCTGTGGCTAGAATTGATTAGGGTTTTGGTCAGTTAGCATTTCTGGGTCTGCAGTACAAAGCATCCCTTAAAGTTTGGGATCTCTATCCACTGAAAATAAATAAATATATAGAGCTGTCTGTGGCCCCAGCTTTAATTCTGAGGGAAGTTACTTCCATAACAGTATACTACTTGCTTGAAATGCAATTGAATCTGCACCCATGCTCACCTTGCTAGGCTGTGTACTTGGCTAGTACCTTCCACAGACACTAGACAGTGAACTAGCAGATCTTCTTAAATCTCTTTTTAAACTGACCCCCTCCACACACGCACACTGAGACCGTGTTCCCAATTACTGATGTTTATCTTCCAGGCTGGGAACTCTCTGGTATTCCTGACACTGGATTGCAAATGCTGCACATAAAAATAGTATTTTTTTTCTTGTAAAAGGCATTTAACTCCAACAATGTACAGTTGCAGCCATGAATGACTGGAACTCATTTTATAGAATATGTTTCCCAGTCAGAAATGAAATTGGCAGTGCAACCCCTCCACCCCCAAAATTACTTGGCTACAGTAGTAGCCAGCTGAACAAGCAAAACAGCACAAAAGGATTAAACCAAATATGCAGCTCAAACAGAAGAGTAGTTGGACCCCTGAGCGTTTCAGTATACAGCTGATTCAGCAAAACAGATACACATTCAAATAAAGGATGTCACTGAAAGAGAAAACCAGGCAGCTTAATCAATAATGTGTGCAGCCTGTCCTGGTGCAGGAAAAGCAGCAGCTTAACAAGCTAAACAGAAAAATGAACTGGAAAAAAAGAGAATCATAGCAAGGAAAAGCAGTGAAATCAAAGTATGTGAGCCTGCATGGCTTCAGCCTGCACAGCCACATTAGAAATGCTCAAAGGCAGCACTGTAAAAATGACCAATGCAAAATATTCCAGAACTTCCCTTTCCCAAGGAAAAGTCCTACTGCTTTTGCTGGGACCCTGATCTCCCAGTGGGAACCATATTCGGGAAAGGTAACTCATGGAGACAGGACACTGCCACACACATTCTTGGGACTAATCCTTGCAGTGCAGGACTAGAGGAGCTCAGAAAACAAGTGGGTTTTGTCTGGGCTTTTTTTTTTCTTACTCACACAATTGACAGGAAGTGGGATATTATTTAATTCAAGATTGCAAGTTTATTATTTTCACCTAGGTACGAGTTGTTTTATTATAGTACACAGATTTATTATTCTCTGTGAACTATGCAGAAGTGGATTTGATTCACAAAAATATTTTTACTGCACTGGATGCTTTGAAAAATGGTGTGCCAAGACAGTGCAGCAGAGAAATTGTTGAAGATCTTCACATTGTCATACTCACATCCTCCTCACAAGAGCTTCTGTGCTCCCCATCTGCCAGGAAGGTTGGGCTGTTCCAGTCATGTGGTGTGTTCCGTGTTCTAGCCTGGATATTGGACACTTTGTAAGTAGAGGACGGCTTGCTTGGAGCTACAGCGTTTGTCAGTATGTGTCCTTGAGGTCTGAACAGGGACAGAAACTGCCATTCCATCACCTTCCTGCCAACAGAGAAATCTGCTCAGAGAAACCTTCTCATAAGAACAAACCTTCTTCACAGAAAAGTAAACAGGAAAGGCTGTGAGACCAGCTGATTGAAGGACATGCCAGTGCACATTAAAATATTTGCTAATTGCAAATATATTGTCCCACTGTGCTGCCAGCTCCAGCTCTGACTCACATGAAATATCAATTGGCTCCAGATTGAATTTGCGGTTAATAACCTCATCACTCGCCTACCAAATCTGCCCAGAAGAGAGGAGACTGCAGTAATGCCAAACACTGAGTTCCACCTTCTCATTCTTGTTTCTTCCCTTCTCCATTTCCGTGTTATAACTGGGTAGTTACGATCTGCATAAAGCAGGCTGCAATGCTACGACCTGAAAACCTAAAGACTGAACTAGTGTGTAGGTTTCATTAGCAATATTTGGGAAATGTCTTGCTGAAGTTCATTAGAGAAAGATCATGTGCAAGATTCTGCCATTTGTTGCAAGTTGTCTAATCAGCACAACATTGCCATGAATGGGGAGATTTAGATTAGATATCAGGAAGAAGTTCTTCCTGGACAGGGCAGTGAGGCACTGGCATGGGTTGCCCGGAGAAGCTGTGGATACCTCATCCCTGGAAGTGTCCAAGGCCAGGCTAGATGAGGCTTGAAGCAACCTGGTCTAGTGGAGGGTGTCCCTGCCCACGGCAGGGGAGTTGGAACTGGATGGTCTTTAAGGTGCCTTCCAACCCAGACCATTCTATTTCTCCATGAATGAAGAGGCTGGACATCACCCAGCAGCCTGTGAGCAATGCACAGCTAAACCTTCCCAAGCCCAGGTAAAGCAAAGTCAGTAACTTGAACACATTAGACAGAAGAACAACTTCCATGAGAAAAATGTTCACTCACCTGAGTTAGACATTCAGGACGGGTTAAAAACCACAGTGTGAAAAGAAACAGAATGAACGCTGTCTTCTGATGCTGGGTTTGCAGTTGCAGTGTTTATAAGGATAAAACAACATAAAATTCCACCTGCTGATTGCAACTCTTCCCCTTACTGGTTTTGGATTCATCCTGGTTCAAGCACTTAGAGATGTTAAAAGAGAAGTGTTTATGAAAGAGAGGGGGAAAATGCTGGAAGCAAACCAAACAGAGAAACAAGGCTGCCTTTCCAATAACAAGGAACTTCCAATTATTGTTCAAATCTGGTTCACGTGAGGAATTCTAGTTCTAATCCTATAAAGTGTGTAATTTCAGCCACATAAATAATCTCCGTTTTTAAGGGGATTTAACTTTCACTGCTTTGATGGTGATATTATAACAGGAAAATGGCAAAGCTAAATGACTGCTATAATTTAGCAGTATGTATTTGTTTGACTTTAGAGTTTAAAAGGCCATGTTTTTCATAGTACTTATCTAACCACCCATTTTCTGTGTTTCTGAATCTAAGGAGGGTGATCACCTTCAGGAGGACAGGCATGTGGTTTCAAAAAAGCTGATCAATATTAACATTGCACAGTACTATATATTACCTCTATTTTGCATAAACTGTATTGGAGAACCAGCTAATGTGTAATTTATGAGCAAGAACATATCTGCATCCTTTCTGAATAGGGCTTTACAAATCTTCCTCTGTTTTTAATCTTCAAACCCTTAGAACTGTTCATTAAATATATTGTCTATACACCTTTTTCAACAGTTTTGTCAGTGTGTGTGAATTATGCATAAAGCCCACAGTGAGATAGATGCACAAAATTGCAGTTTAGCTAGGCAGACATAAACATTCAGCAAACGTTATTTAATTAGTCACTAAATCAGTCTTCCTGCCTTTGTTGACTGACTGATGTTTTTAAAGTATTACTGAGTGTTCTTAAAATGTCTGCCCGTTATTTGTTATTTTAACTAATATTTGATGCCGTAATCTGGTGTTTAAATATCCACTGTTGTAATTCACTGCTAATGGCAATACTGAGATGACAGAACTATTGAACTGGACACAGAGTTGTCAGATTTTAAGACAGCAAAATACTCACCTGTGACGTGTAGCATATGGCAGAAATCTGAGAAAATCATCAGCAGAGTTAAGAATAAACAGGAGCTGTGTTTCCTAAAAAATATAATCTGTCATGCAAACATGGATAATCTTGAAATGTACTTGACAGTCTGTGACTTGAGTCAACAGATTATAAAATCAGAGTCACGCAGTAACCGTGTGTTCCAATAACACATTACAGCATAGACGTTAATGCTGAACTTGGTGTGTAAACAAGCTGCTTTTTCTATATACTGTGTAAACAGTTCATTAAAAGTACCACAGCTCATTATGCTTCAAGCATTTACAGTCATATGTATTTATCCAATTTTGAATTTTTGGTGCCCAGCTCATACTTAAGCAATTTTCATGTGCAGTACTTAAAATGACAGTGTCTATTAGACACTTTACTGAAGTAGTACAGAAACAGTTGCTCTCCAGCTACAGCATCTTTCCCAGCCCATGATGTGTGCACCTTAGCTAACTACTCCAGTGATCTCTTGGGGTTAGAAATGCTCCTTAAGGTGTTAGGAAACAACTAAGCATCTTGAAGCATTTCATTCCTCTTGTCTTGCATTCAGGTCAGCGGTGGGGTCCCAGTACACCACATACAAAACTGTTTGGGAAAGACCATTATTATCATGTAACCTCGCTGCTCTTCACGAAGACAAGGAGCTGTTACAGCTCTCCATTCAGACACTTCTAAGAAGGCAGGATTTACAGTTTCCCTATCTGACATTTCATTTTACCATTAAATTTCAAGACTCATCACTGCAGTACACGTTATCCAAGAGTTACATAGTTTCATACACAGAATGAAAGCGAAGTAGGATTTGGGATATTTTAAAAGAAAACTGATTATATAGTTTCTTGCCAAGAAGAATCACAGAAACAACTTTGGAGCAGCTACTTGTTCCAGCTGAGACCTCCAGTGCTCCCGTGAGAGTCTCTTCCTTGCTCTGTTTTCACTCTCTGCCGGCCCTGAACAGACCCAGACACACAGCAAAACCCATTGGCCAAGAGCTGATGGATGTCTTCATGTGATGAACGCAGCAAATCTGTTTTGGCACCTTGATTCTGTGCTTCAAATTAAGTCCAATCACACGATATCCCTCCTGCCTTGTAGTGAACGATGCAAGACAGATCCAGACTTGAACAACACACTGCTCCTCACTCGGGAAGAGGGAAGATGTTTCATTACCATTTAATCCAATACCAATTGGTCGCACTCCAATATCAATTAATCATTTAATTGGAGACTTTCCAGCATGAGAAAGAAATGTTCTTCCTCCTACCAAGAGCTTCTTAGAAAACACATATTAGCAATGAGGTCTACCTGAATGAGCCTTTGCGGAGGCAATTCTGCACCTCTCTACTTGTGCAAGAGTGAAAGCAGATGGTCAAACAGCATCTCTCAAATAGCAATTCTCGCAGGGGCCAACCTCAAGATGATCACTGGGAGATGGTGGCAAGAAGCTAAATTACTGGTTTGACATCACGTTGAGTGGTGCCCAGCCTTCGGTACAGGTGCTTGGCCTGAGGCAGGAAGGGAGCAGTGGAATCAGAAGCGATGCACCCGATGGCAGGGAGGGCTGTAGTGGTGCCAGGAGATGCCATGTCTTCCAGCTTTCCTTACAATGCTTTGCGTCTGTTAACAGGGTAGTCTAGTCATACTTACAGTAAAGCCCTTACTGCTGTTCTAGGAGCATAAAAGCATCTTAAAATGAGTGGATATCACTGTTCCACCAATTTAAAACCACTTTTGCCTGTCAGAGTGGTATAAAGGAGTTTTAGTGTAAATAAGAGTGGGGTAGTAATCTGATCTCGTATCCGTAGGGGGGCTGATTCTCTTCTCATTTACATCAGTTTTATTTTATATAACTCCATTAGTTTCAGTATTTATTTTGGCATGAATGACAGTAGAATTATGCCCAGCATAATCACACATGAAGTGTAAAAATCCAACTTGACTAATTTCTAAGTATTAGCCACAAATGCTAGAAGCCTAAGCAGAATCTCACTGAAGTACTCTCCCAGTCTGCTCTTACTCTTTTTGTCCCCTCCACATCCAAGTTGGACATGCTTCCAAGTTACAGAAGGAAGTATGAGGAGGAAACCAAGGAAAAGTAGCTAAGACAACCTGGCTTCTACTCAAATATAGTGTTCAAATAAAACTAGATTTGAAGAGAGCACTTGGGAAATTGTGTATTCTTTGCAGAGTTATGCCTTGTTCAAAATGAGAAGGAATAACATCAGCACAGTCTAAGAGCAACTCAGTAACGTGAGGAGTTGGAGACAGCTGTTCAACCTTTCAAATGATGAAACACTGATAGGCTATATTTCACCTGTCCGTGATTGCTATTTGTTGGGCTGAGATTTTATAGCTCTGTACATGATGAACTATGCTCAGGAAAGGGTGAAGTTTTGGAGAACTCCCCTCCAAACTCACTTATTTTCCATGACAGCAGGCGATAGAGCTAGTGGTTAGGAATAAGGGAGGCAGCCACAGCCATGTTTTGGTATTGCTCCCAGGAAAAAGAGGGGACCAGGAACTACAGTGTACCACCCAAGGGAGGACTCTGACCTTCCTCCTCAGACTGCAGCTTTGTAAGTGCCAGTCTCAGTCTAAATTAGGACAAGCAGCAATTTTTCATGAGCTATTGCTGTAAGGTTTTAGGAAGCAGGTATATCTGGATAAAGATGACTTGTACCACAGAAATAATCTTGCATTACTGACTCCAGTAATGACATATTGTCTTTAATAAAGTTTTTTTGTGTCTTTCTCCTTTAAGTTTGTAAAGAGAAAACAATCAGTGCCTCTCCCAGACAACAGTTGCTGTGGGCCACAGAGCACAGACCCAGGACAGTTTATGGGCTTTACACTTTCAACAGCCTGCTTTTCTCTCTTTTACTTGTGAAATAGCTGCTCCACCACCATAGTGCTCCTGAGATGGCACAGGTCCTAACCGTGCTGTCTGAGGAGGCATCCAGCAGTCTTTATGTCTAGCAGTGGTCATTCCTTTCAAAAGCCTGCCCTGATAAATTATAAATGAGAGAGATGACCCATGGTGTGGTTTCAGTTTTGAGTGCTTGATACACTGGAGCAACAAGCTTTATGTTTTCAAGGGTGTCAAAAAGAAACAGGGAATCCAAAACAGGAATGGAGGAAAGTGGCAAGCGGAGGAAAAAAAGACAATGGGAAAAAGCCTGACCAAGCAGAAGGCATGGAATGGAAACTTTAGAAAGTATTAAATTGCATTGGTACACACTGGTGTCCTACAAAGCAACAAATATTTCTGCGATGGGTGCAGAATCCCAATGACTCACCTAACGGGAGCGACTGAATCCTCATCCCCTCCACCTATTTTAGCACTTCACTCCAGCTCCCATTTATATTCCTTGTAAGTGCAATCACTGGACATCCTTGAAGTGCTACAAATTATACACCAATTCTTAAATAAATCCATTAGGATATTAGCATTTTCCCTGCCAAGGCAGTAACAAGCAGTGCCTAGCTCTCTTGGTGAAATTTGCTTTAACTGCCTTGTAGCATTTATTAATACAGCTATTTGACAATTTGTCATAATCTTTTTATAACAAAAAACACCTCAGCTATCTCTCTGAAGTCAGGGTTTTAATTAAATGTTAATTTTCTCAATAGCCTAGGTGAGGGGTAGAATGCAGAACATAGTTTCATTTTTCATCACTTTCATTTTACATTCAATTTTCCCATTTTAATCATAATAATCAGAACCTGGAAGGATATCTAAAATCAAACATAATGAAAATTAATTACTAAAATACAGGTTTGATTACAAACTTGAAAAATTCCCATAGCTATTTTATGGATTTTTTTTGTAATACAGAGTGAATTTATTTAAGTATGTAAATTGAAATTTAAATTAACAACTAAAGAGATTTTAATAACCTTTTTTCTCTTTCTCAGACTCACAATCTTTATATATATGTATTTCTATATATTAGAACAGGCATAGGTGATAGGAAATATGTATTTATTTCAGAAAGATTAGAAAAACACATCTGTATTTTGTGAGTCCTTTAAATGTCTTTGGTTTGTTTCTTCTTTCCTGACAATATCCTCTCTTTTGCTTTTGAGAACAGGAACAAAAATAGAATTACTCTTTAAAAAAATCTAGCTATTTTTAATGTTTTATTAATATTTACCAACTCTAGTCCTGCCTTTCTGCCATCTGATGTGTCAAGTTTGCCCTGCATACCTCTGACGGCAGACATTCTTTCCTCCAATACACAGTTGGGTTGGTTGGGTTACCAGCAAAGACGAGCCTTTATGATCCCAGTAAAAGATTCAGAATGGTAAATTTCATCAGTCTTTGAAACCAAATATATGCAAAATGCCACAGTAGGCAGAGGAACAAAGACTCATTTCTTGTTCAGATAAGAGATTTCAACTTTTGCTTTCAGAAAACATTGCATGAAGTAACTAGGTCAGAGCTATGCTAAACCCACACTTTGTTTATCTGATATGTGTGCTGCATAACAGTTCTGTTTAGTAGTTTAGATTTGACCTGAATTAAATAAGAAGCTCAAAAAAATATGATAATAACAATAACAGGGCATCTGGCTTACCACGAAGCCAAAGCTCCCACGTTCAATATATGGCCATCACCTCCTCGCTGTTCAGCACAGCTCATGGTACTCGGCCCCAGGTGCTGCAGCCGCCAGATTCTGTCCATCAGCTGCAGAGAAATGGCAAGCTGGGGCAAACACATCACGAACAGGAATAGAGGTCTAAGAGTTCCCCTCTGGAGTTCCTGCACCATAAAATCTAAATCCAAGAGCATACAGAAAAGAAAGCAGCAATCCCCAGTATTAGCCTTATTTCTGTAAAACTCCCATCTTTTTTGTCTCTCACACTGCTTGGGGAGCATTTATGCAAGGATCTTAATGCATGGGTGAAGGAGCCTGGCAGCAGCCATACATGAGCTGAGAGCTCAGGTGTGGTGGTGGCATTGCCATTAGTGCCTATTTGAAGTCACATACATAAAAAGGAACTGCATGGAAGCACATTGTCCCATTTGGAGAGCTGGAAGACACTTGGGTCAGCAAATGCAGACATGTCCAGAACATGGTCAGCATGCAAGGGGTGTCCAGCCTCCAAGAGGTCATCCATCCCCTCCAGTCCCCAAACTCAATCACTATAATGAGCCATTGTCCGTGCAGTTACCCAGAGCATGCTCACCTGCTCAGAAATAACCCTTAGACTTGTAATTTCCAAAAGAACCAAAGAACCAAATTCTTGGTGAAGAATTGTAACCTTTTCTTTGGACCAAGATACAAATAGGGACTCATGTGAGGTACACAGCTCGATAGAAAATTCTTGAGGTAGATTGACACCAGAGGTGAAAAGTAAGTTATTATTGAAAGTCTCCTAGTGGGGATCATTTCTGAATGTGTACTTGTACTTACAATACCCAGAAAAGCTGCCAATTCTTTCCTTTCTGCAGTACTGTGAGAGGCAACCAACCCTGAGGCATCAGAAAATATATACAAAAATTAAAAAGAAAAGGAAAGAACAAGTCCTTTTCTTTGGAGAGTGATTTGGAAATCTGTAACAAGTGCAAAATGTTTTGTTATATATGGAAGTGGTCTGATATAAATGTGTATAAATAGCTGATCACATTAATTATAATACCTTGTACACTAGGACGTAGTATACTAGGACATCGTATATGCTAAAGCCAGTTTCCTGGGTTTAGTAGCTGCAATAAAACTTTTCTGCATCTTGTCAAAGACAAGGTGGTTCCCTACCAGCACCTCTCATTAACCTACTGCTCCAGGTCCCAGACTGATAAGACTCTGCAAACACAACTCAACAGACCTTTTGTAAATAATCCCTTTGTGTGAGAGGATACATGGGACAGCTTTCACCTGTCAAACCAGACCTTCTGTGCCAGCAATTTGTTCTTTCCTCTACGCTGTAAGCGTATTTCAGAGATGTGTAAATCAAGAGTAGGTTGGATGGATGCAGACTGCTTGCATTAACCCATCTCTGCTGTTCAAAAGGGACAGGAGTGAGAGCAGCCTTGTATCAGAACTGAATTACCATTGAATAAAAGACCTATGCAAACGGTGTCCAGTTTGTTCCAGTCAGGGCATGTGAATGAAGTCAGAACAAGAGCCCAGCAGGCTCCTTGTGCGCCACCTTTCTTTGTCTGCTTGGCCAAACTGCCCGAGAACCTTTTGCAATGAAATTCAGTGAAAAGCAAAGAAATCTACTTGCCGACAAGCAGGGTTTGCCTCTCCAGTGCACCAGCCTGGAAGATGTGAGCACAGGCACTGTGGACACAGATCTGCTTTATGTGAGAAGAAAACTGCAGTAGTGGCATTTTCACTTTTAATGCATCATGTCCAAAATGAGGAAATAAGTCAGGTTGCTAATGTCCTTTTAAATGATACATGTTTATGTGTTATATAATGTATAAGCATTAAAAAATACTTTCTTTTCCATTTTTGGAGGAGGAGGACAGTTTTGCTTGTAATGCAGACAAATTTACAGTTTCTTCCCTAACAGTTAAAGTAGGAATCTGCAGCTGAGAGGAAGGGGAAAATGTGTTCTTTGTATCTGGAATGAGAAGTTTCTGAATTAATCAATCTCCATTGTGGGGGGACTGGTTTGTTACTTTCTTGCTTACAATTAGCTGAAGGTCTGCCAATTAATTCTCTGAGTCCTAATTTACCAGGCTCCTCAAAGGAGACTGATCCAATACCTGGGAAGTGAAATTCAGCATTCTCCCAGCCACTAAAACCCCTGTAGGCAGCAGTGGTTTGGTGGTCTAGAATTCCCACCTGCCCTTTCCCAAGAGCTCTCTCCAGGCTTCCCCTTCCCTCTCCCTGGCCTGCAGCAGCTCATTAGCTCATGACCTTTCGTTGGCATCCCCAGATGCTCTTCTACAGCTAAGGAGTTAACATTTTCTCTGTCTAATTGTCCAGTTATTAGCATAACATCAGTTAAACACTAGAGTAATTTGTTCACAGGTTGGGCTAATCTTGTTTGCCTGCCCTGCAGAAGTACTTGTGTATTTGAAAGCATGTCCTTTTTTTTCCAGTTCTATTAGCTGGTTGCATAAAAGATTAGTTGTCTCTTCAAATCTGGCCTCATTGTTTTCTTTTCTCTGACTATTCCAGCTACACTCAGTGGCCTGAGGGTCAGCTTTTGCCAACTGTTTCCGCTTTCTTGCCCTCAAGGTGCCTTCCTGCTCACTGACTGCTATTCTGAGACCTTTAGAAGTTTCTTCATTGGTTAACAAAGTCTGGATTGAAAGTGGACCTGCTGAATACTGCCTTTGAAGCCCACACGTAGATTAAAATTTAATTAAGATGTATGACTATGAGCAGATTACGATAGCAGCATTCAAGCTTACTCTGTTGACATGTCATTTCTTCTTTACAGTTAGTAGTAACTATTCAAAAGTCAAGCTGGATAATTCGTTAGGATAGTACATGCTGTTAAAGTATTTGCTTCTTCACTGAATAAGCACCATCTTAATTAGATTAAATCCCTAAGGACTTACCTCAGCAACTTCTTTAATTAAATAATTATGGGCATCTCCTTTCAGTGATAGGAACCATGGAGTAGTGAGGCTGATGGGTTGTTAGACTTGAAAGACTCAAGCATGCGTTGCCCCCTCTCAAACCCACCCTACTCCACCCTCCCCCTCCCGGACCCAAATTAAAAGGAGGAAAAAGAAAACCTCTCTAGGAATTTAGTTTTCTCCTAAACATCAAGAAACAAGAATTTTTGTAACCATTGCTACAAACAACCAACAGAACAGGAAGATGTAATATCTCTCTGGAAACCTTACCATAATCAAATACAAGATGCTTCACTAAAAGCAGGAGTGCTGGACTGAGTGGCAACTGTATCCTGGGCTGTATCCAGAGAAGAATGACCAGGCCAGCAGGTCTGGGAGGGAGGGGATGCTCCCCCTCTGCTGTGCTCTCATGAGACCTCAGCTGGAGAACTGTGTCCAGCTGTGGAGCCCTCAGCATAAGAAGGATATCGACCAGTTGGAGCAAGTCCAGAGGAGGCCACCGAGATGCTCAGAGGCATCTGGGGGATGATAGGCTGCTATGGGGATAGGTTGGGAGAGTTGGGCTTGTTCAGCCTGGAGAAGAGAAGGCTCCAGGGAGACCTTATAGCACCTTCCAGTACCTGGAGGGGCCTACAAGGAAGCTGAGGGGGGACTTTTTACAAGGGCCTGTAGTGACAGGACAAGGGGTAATGGGTTTAAATCGAAAGTGGGGAGATTTAGATTGGATATCAGGAAGTTCTTCCCATAGAGGACAGTGAGGTACTGGAACAGATTCCCAAGAGAAGTTGTGGATGTCTCATCCCTGTAAGTGTTCAAAGCCAGGCTGGATAAGGTTTTGAGCAACCTGGTCTAGTGGAAGGTGTCCCTGCCCATGGCAGGGGGTTGGAACCAGATGACCTTTGAAGTTCCCTTCCAAACGAAACCATTCTATGAAACAGGTAAGATCATATGATCCTGTGGTTCTTTCTAGGTAGAAATGCAAATAATTTTCTTATATAAGATCTAAGGCATTACCCTAGAAAAATGTTTCATTGTCAAATTAGCCAGGTTCAGCACTGGTATTTAATATTCTCGTCCTCAGGATAAGTGTGATTCTCAGCATGTGGGAGTACTCCAGAAATCCCTAAATCAGTGCCTGAGTGAAAAAACTTCTGAACACTTATATATAGGATTTTTATTCAGGAAATAACAAATGGTATTCATGAAGGCAATGTGCATGGTTAACTCCATCTTAAATTTGGGGAAAACTGAGGTCCAGGCAAATGTAGTGACATTTTAATGGCTATCCTCACTCCTCCAGAGCTCCTGACAGATCCACTCCTTGGCCACTCCTCATTTTAGTCTTAGAAGATCATTCTTTAAGTTCCAAAAAATAACAGTCATTGCCCAGTGATGGCAAAAGACACCAGAGCATCACAGTGAAATGAAGACGTGTGAAGATGAACAGCAAGCAAGTGCTAAGGAAAGGTCAGCACAGGCCTTCTCATAATATTTTTGCCAAGAAAGAAAATCAACTGTCTACTCCCCCAGTCCTTAAATCTGATACTACTGGTTTCCAATTCAAACTCCTTCCAGGATATTTGATTCAAACACAGTTGGCACACTGCTACATTGCCTGAAGCACATCTACTTTCCAGCTCCCATTCGTCAGATTCCTTCATGGCAGATGAAATATACTAACAATGGACATTCCAGTTTATAATTTTTTTCTGCATTATTATTTTACTCCAAGACAATGGCTACCACCTTGCACACTTCTTAGATGAGGAGCTCTCTGTTGCAGGGTATCCCAGTTTTGCTCATGTATCATCAACTGAGGGGCAATGTCCATGTATCCAAACATTCCCAATTTATAATCTATTTCTCTTCTGGGATGTGAGACAATGGAAACCATTTGTGGATCTCTGGGAACTGCAGGTTGTAAGGATATCTACAGAAAAGACACCCCCCCTTCTTACTTTGGTTTCTGTCTCTGGAGGAAGCTGAACCTCCAAGGGTTCCTTTGGTTCACACTGTAAGTCTGACTGTGCAAGAAAACATACTTCTCTTGGTCTTGTACTCAATACGATCACCAAACCTAAAGATGGATAGACAACTGAAGTTAAAACCTAGAACTTTTTCTTCTGGAGAAGCCAGCAGCTCCCTGCCTCTGCTCATATCCCACTTTGTGGTGTTGTAACTGAGATTATTTCACCAGCACGAGAGAGAGGAGTTTCAAAAGCAGGGAAGAATAGACTAAAAAAGCAGAACAGGATGTCCAGCTAGGAATCTGCGTGTGTTAAAGATAGGGAAAGTGATCTATACAATAAAATAGCTATTTATCCACAACAGATATACTTTAAAAGCATCAATTAGAGCTTGTCATTACAGGACTCCTGCATCAGATGCATTTCAGGCAACTAATAGTTATTAAAAACCCTCTTATTGAGTTAAGTTACTTTTCATTAAAATGTTCTCACCTATTGGGCATTTAATTAGCACACAATAAATTATCTAATTAAACAGCAATTACTTTCTTTAGTCAAGTGCATTAGAAGCAGTTATTTATGGACTCTTGATTATAATAGATCCAAGAAACTCACAAAACTACAGTGTGTGTATTTCATCGCTGCTAATGTAATTGCAATTACAGGATGCCAGTAAGAAAAATGCAAAAGCTGGACTGAAGTTCTCTGAAAGACTAACAGCTACAAGATCTTTCTTGACAGCCACTGGCCTCGTTTGCTGGAGGAATGAGAACTGAAGGGCCAGCCACTGAGGTGCTGGTGAGGGATAAGTCAAACATTCTGGATCATATAAAGATACAGCATAAAGAGGAATAGTTATGGGGATTTAGCTGTAAAAACATGATGAAAGATGTAGCAAGAGATTTCTAAATACAATGCCAGTGATTTTTACCTAATCTACATCTACCCATACCTGTGGATTTTTGGAAGAAAAAGTGCCAGCTCTCCCCTGCCATTGCTCACTGCACCAGGCCAGCCTCTGGCTGAGGTTGGGAAGCCAAGGGAGGCTGCTCCATGGAGCACTGCTGAGCCAAAACTTCACTCCAGCTGTCATATTGTTCTTGTCATCCTCTTCTGCAACACTCTACAAGAAAAAAAAGAGTCAAGTACCTACTTATTACTTTATGAGGAAAAGCTGAGGCCAGAATTAGCTTTACCTATGGCTCTACTCCAACCTGAAATATTACAGGCTCTCAATAGGTTGTAGTTTTTAGTACCCTGTTCAGAAGATGCAGAGTGGGAAGCACTCTGAAGAACAGGAGAGTACCAAAGGTGCTCGAGGAGAAAAGATTGCACAGAGCAGAGGTGGGCAGATGGCCTTACAGGCTGTGAGGTTGTGGACAGGAGACACCAGCAGCATGGAGACGGCAGGGGTGTCTGAGGACAGCCTCACCAAACGTGAGCGAAAGGCAGGCAGGCCACATGCTTGGAATGGCTGTGCTGGGTGGTGGCCACAGCAGATGCTCTCCCAACAGGCAGGCAAGAGGAGATGGCATGAGAGAGGTTTCTTCATCTGCTTTGATTAAAGATGGGCACGCTAAGGGATGGGAGGAAACCCCCAGCCCGCTGATGGCACAGGGCAGGGAAGCCTGTGCAGCCCCACAGCAGCACAGCATGATGTGCAGGGTCCAGCATGGCTCTCTGTAGACAGGTCTGAGAGACTCCTAACATCTCCATGGGGGTGAGCATCACCCTGAGAGGTCGAAAGCTTCAAGTGAGGACTCCTAGTTTCATTTCTAGAGCATGGTATCAGGCAGAAAACTATCAGCTCATGTAAGAAACGTTTACCATACAGTGGAGATGATAAAAAATCCACTTAACTCAGGTGGTCTCATAGAATCCCTTCTTTTAATCCCTTACCTAAACTTAAAAATCTGGTCATGATGTTCAGAAGACAAAATCAGAATATCTGAACCAGTGTAGCATCCACTCGCGTTAGGGAAGTTAAAAGTTTATACCTCTGTATCTTGTCCCCATCTCCACCCTCCATGCTCTGAAAGCTAAACTAAGCTCAGTATGTACCCTGTTTGCACAGGCAGGGGCAGCATGTCTTACGTATCCTCCTTTATCCTAACACCCACACAGCAGGTCCTGAGCTATCAGTTACCGGTAGCCCATAACACACACCCTGCTCATGTACCCCTGCAGGGAGCAGGGGTGAAAGGCAGCTGGTATTAGCTATGTCTAGAACATCCTTTTACCTGCAGATGGGAAGACCCCTTCATCTTAGTTGTCAGCCCATGTTTATTTGATGAAGTTGTAAAATTTGATCAGACAAAAAGACCCCCTGGAACAAATGCAAACTACAAAAGAGCAAAAATGCCAAGTGGTGTATAAACAACAAACAGATTCAAATGTAAGCAATTTGGTAAAGAAGAGGATTTGGAGAACTATAAAAATAAACAGGCCCAGAACAAGCTGCAGACATAATTAAATCAGTGAAATGAAATATCAAACGCTGGCAGCCCACAAACACTTTGATGATGATAATAATAAGAGAGACTCAGTTGATGAAAAGCAAGAGAGAAAATTGGTCTATTAAAAATAATGGTGAACAAAATGAGGACCATGTGATGGAGAGAAGGGCATGTTGCACAATAATTTTAAAATTCTGTCTTTTTGTGAAAGGGAGAGAGACCTTCTAAGACAGTCATTTCTTCTGCATCAGTGAAGGGTAAAGTGCCAGCATTGAAAAATTCAACATCTCCAGACAATAAGCCAGACTCTCAGCCAGGCTCTGAATTTGGCATATCTCCTTCACCCAGTTTCAGAGGTACATTAACTTGAAATAACTGGGGAGCTGGAATATACATAAAAATCCAGACCACGTGCTATAATACCCATTTATTCATGAAACAAGCGGTTCATGGGCATTTTCTCAGCTGGGAATAAGTATGGATTGAAGTATAAATTTTATTCCCATTATAAATATACTGGGAGTAAATATAAATGTGCTTAACATTTAGGAATAGGATAGGGATAAGGGTTAGGAACGGTGTACACCATCCTAGCATGGACAATCTGTTGCCACAAAAAAAATAATAATATCCGCAAGTCCAAAAATATCAACATTGTCTGAAATTTATCCCAGTGAAACACATAATTAAATAGAAATGTTTGTATGAGGAACTAGGGACCTTTGGAAAGTGTTTGATGGAAGACTGATGATGGAGTCAGGCTACCTTGCTTGGCCAACACACATACACAACCTTGGAATTCCCTGGCTATCACTTCCTGATATTTATCATATTCCTCTTTCCATTCACAGGCTTTTAGCTTGACAAACGGACTGGGAGGTAGCTTCAGCATCAGCCAGAAGAGACCACAAGTAGGGCAGGGTAGGAGGGCTCTACCTCCAGTGCTGCACCTACTTTCTATAGCCCTGTGCACACGCCCACACCCTTCAATCGAGTATAATGATAATAAAGAGCATGAAAACATGATGCATGAACATCCTTCTAAGTTGACAAGGAACATAGATCATTTAACCTGATATGTTTTGCTCAGCTCACCTACCACTAGGGATTTGCGTGGTGTTTCTGAGAACACAGAAGGTAAATACAGAAGAGATGCTAGTTACCCTGCTAATATACTGAAAACGCCAGGAGATATCACCACCAGTGCGCTTGGGCAAATGCTGTTGTTAAGGGTCAGGATGGAGATGTGCAGTGCAGATTGCCATTGTCAGCTGCAGTAGAAAGGCAACAGGCAAGCTCTGACTTCTGCACCCGTTTGTTCCTGCTCCTCCTGTAACTGTATCCTCCCACTCACAGCTATCAGTATGCAAATCATGGTATCGCGTCTGACACCCACAACCGAACTGTCAGCCAGCGTGAACTGCTGTTGCTCCTCTGGGCTCAGTGGAGACACACTGATTGACACCTGTTTAGGGTCTGGGGTTAGTCTGGGAGAGGCACCCTCTGCTGTGCTCACTGCCTGTGCAGCGCCTCCTACAATGGAGCACAGAGCATTGATCCCCAGTTAACAAGGTTCCAACTCATGAAAAATGTGAGCACTGTTAACATATACAATATGTTATCATGGAATACTTGAAATCAGTAAAGAGATGAAACAACATCTGCTTCATCGAAGAATGAAGGAGTTCTGTGCAAAGCAGCTGTTTAATTATCTAGTGCTATGACATGTAATGATTTATACACCATACTCATAAACGCCAAATCAGCTCAGGGAGAGAGCTACTTTTAGGAGCTAAGAAATAATACTAGCACAGACATGTCTTGAATTGTCAGTTTTCACACTAATAAATAAATCAATAAATCTAAATAACACCTGCATTTCCTTCCTATATTCCATGTAAGATACTCATCCTGAAAACTCCAACACATAGCATTTATACTCAAGCTAGTCAAACCAAAGCAACATCATCTTTGGGATACAAACTTGCAGTGAATGTATTTATCACAACTTAATGCAGGCTACAGCATTAAACTACACTTTTAAAGTTCTCAACAGTGATTGCATTAGCTCTGGGTACAAGCTGCTGAACTAATGATGAAAACACTTGATAAAGCACGACTCCAGAACACCCTCAAAGTCTTTGGTACAAGGAAAAAAGTATGATTGATTGATGATCCAAGAAATTTCCAAGAAGAGTTGAGTATTAAGAATCACAAAATTTTTACATTTTTCAAAATATTTTCTTAAATTTCAGTGACAGGAAATGGGAAAATAGGTCTCTACAGCAGTCTTTATGTGGCTGATGTAAATGCAACATAGGTATTTTTCATGTACTCAAATATTGAATGTGGTCAGTTAGGAAATGTCAGAAATTTACCTGATGACATAGTTTTGATGAAAAACATGGTCAGAGAGTCCAAAATATTTCACGTGGAAGACTTCCAGATAGACACACTGTTGTGGGATCCAAACCAGCCAAAAGGGGGTTCTGCGTCACTACAACCGACCAGAAAAAAGACCATCCTGGCTATGCAGCTCAGGTCTAGTGTCTGGGCACTGTTCCTTGGCAATATTTATTTTATTAGTGGGAAATAAATTATTGAGTCCAAGAACCATATCAAACAGGACTTTCATTTCCCATGTTTTCATAAACAGAGGCTGCCATTCACCCTGTATTTGGCCTAAGGTAGTTGAGAATTGTTCTGAGTGATAAATCATGTAGAAATTTTAAATGCAACTACTTATGGCTTCTGTGAAGTTGTATGAGCTCAATAAAATGAGGTCTTAACCAGGAGGCTGCAAAGCAGTGAACCCACCAGAAAGCCTAATGCACTTCAGTCTCTCCTTGCAGACTTCCCAGTATGCCTGAACCAAGTTGTTCTGAATCCAGAACCAGGTTTACAAACTTCAGGCAGTCTGCAGAGTCAAGTCCCTCAGCATCATGTTTACCACATTACCTTTAAAAACACCTGCCTGGTTTTGTCTAGTCATACAGAATTTTGCACTTTCTACAAACTTATGGACTACTTTTCCCTTCAGTGTGCTGTCTCTGTTGACCCTAGACCTGAAAGTCTTCTCATTTCAGCCCCTCTGCACTCTTTTTCCTGTCCTGTCCCCCCTCTGCAATTACTCTTATTTCACTTACTGTCATTCGTATCCCCCTGATCTAAATCCACATGAAAATAGCACAGAACTAACATGTTTGCCTGCAAATATTTGCTACAAATATGCTAAAAGGATCATATTCCCTGTTCTGTCTGTTCCCTTGAGGAAAAGAACTCATTAATTTGATTTCCAGCTTTCATTTTTTTAAAGGGAACAAACGACAATTATTGTTTACTTTGAAGTGTGATCTTTAGCATGAATAATTCCCAAAAAGAAACATCTGTTTCACAGATGAATTTTGACAGCAGACAATATGCTTCCATATTTTGCATTCATACTTGAGTGGCAAGAGCTGGGACTGGAACTGGCTGTCCAGCATCGCGGTGCAGTCCCAAGACATCAAGATCTCCTCTCAAGAGTGTTTCTTGGCTTTTGGGGGTATTTTGTAGCACTTTCTGGTCTTCTGAATTGTGGTTGGCCCTGACGTCATTGTGACTCAAGGAGGACATGTGCCATATTTCTTGGCCTTTTGGGAGGTGCCTAGCTGCAAAATGACCTGCAGAGACACTGGACATCAATGTTTTAAGGCATTTTGCCTTCAGCTACATTGTGCACTTCCTATTCAGCACATGAAACAGGTTTCTGCCTGTGCCCAGCAAAGCTTGTCTGGGAGCCATCGACCCAGCTTGTTAAAGCTACTGTCTGCACACCAGAAAGGATTTTAGCAACAGGTGGACATGGGCCAAAACTTACTGCCTAAATTCAAGTCCAAACTTCTCCAAGACTTCAGGCCTTTTAGCATCCTTGGCTGACACTTTCTGAGCTGGCTGCTGGATTCAGACTCTGTGTTTATATCTGTATTGGTACACTTCAAGAACTGCAAAATAAAGCTCACAGGTAGAAAAAGATCAGGTGTGCTGAACTGGGAGCTCGCTGTGAAAGGAAGGAGTAATCTTTTTCTTTTGTACGTCAAATCGATCGAGTAGTAGTAAACAGAACATTTCAGACATACACCAAGGAAAATAACTCATGGAAAGGGATATGGAAGAAATAGATTGCCCAGAGACAGAGTGGTCTGCATCACTGGAGATCTCTGCAGACAGGTTAGACAGACAGCTGTCAGGACTGGTGCAGTCATCCTATTTGGGGGAGACAGACTGGGTGAACTTTTGAGCCTTGACTTTTATGATTTTATGTTTTCTAGCAGCAGCTCACCCTATGCTGGCCCTGGAGGGAGAAGCTCATACTGGAAACAACCTCCAGCAGGAAACTCCTCATCTTTCCTCCCTTTCACTTTACCATAAATCCACTGCTGACCCTTGGAAGCCGTTGCTATCTCAAGACTGAGTAGATAAGGAAGGTTTGTCATCATCTAGTGCAGAAAAGAGACTTGATCTCTGGCACCTTCAGCAGCCAAACAGCCCCCAAGCTACATAACCTTCCCATCCCACCCTGTCTCCTGCAAGGCGCCTGGCAGGGGATTACAGTTACAAATTTCGATTTAAAAAAGGAGAGAATAGATGGCAACTATCATAGGGTCTTTCTATTCATACTTTTATTCCAAAAGAAAATGATGGATAGTTTACCCTAAATACTAAGCTGAACTACGTGACCGTGACAACCTTAGGCCACCTTTATGCAAATTGTTGTAGTTGTGGTTAGAGTTGAGATTCTTACAAAGCTATTTTCCTTGACATTTCTCAGCACTCCATATATAACTGTCAGCAGCCACAGCACATCTCCAGGACAGCGCAGTACAACAGCCACCGAGCTGTACAGGTTTTGCTGAGAACGTGGGAGCTGGAAAGCCCTCAGTTCTTACCAAATCTGAATGGGAGTTCGCAGCACAACCTGCTTCACCAGCAAATACTCAACATTTTTTCTTTTTGTTTTATTACTTGCTATTTTTCACCTCACTGCTACTGTGGCTATATTTACATCCTATTACATATTGAAAATAGCAACATTTCCAGGCAGAAAGTAAATAAAGTGAAAGGCATGCAATATACTCAAGCACACTCCTTCCCTTTATTAACAAGATGGAAATTGTGCAATAGGGAATACTCCTTATTGTGTGTAACAGGGTGCAAATCTTTCAAATGTTTTTGATTGCATTTCTTTGTTTTGCTTTGTTTAAGAGACTAGGAAGAAAATCTAGATCCTGGTTGTTTGTATAGTGCTCTACCAAGACAGGCAGTTGCAGTGCTGTTTGAAATACACATGAGCAATTAGGAAACTGCTGAACATACAGATAAGAAGATGGCTTCTTTTTAATGCTCCCCATGATCTACAAAAGCCCATTTCCAATACAAAGAAACCATTAACTAGGTATTTCAATATGCTCATTGCAGTGTTAGAAGGTGTGTCATGGAGCTGCATGTTCTTTATTAAATTATGAAAATGATCATCTCTCTCAGAAAACACAAGCAGCACAAGAAAAACACAAACCATGTTTACAAGCTGATAGCAGAGCACTTTGAGATTCATCTTTATGAGATTTTGAAATTCAAATGGCTAAACTGTTGAGTTGTCTGAATATTTGATGTTACAGGCAGATGCTGCAGAAATAGATGCACATCTTAGGTAGTGGGTGTAAATCTACAGACTCTAATGTACTTACTAGCTGAAGTGCTTACATATTAGCTGAAGATCTCAGAACCTGCTGTATAGGGTGACTAGTCCCGTTCACCTGAAAACTGAGTGAACCTCCTATTGATTCCCTGGGAACTGAATCAGAAACAACTGACAAACCTCTCTGTCCATATCATCATCTCTCTATGAATTCACTGTCCTGTCTGTACTTTTCTTGTATTTTGTTAAGCTTAATTTGCATAGGTTTATTTATTTATTTAGTCATTTCGTGGAAGAAGTACATATTCAAAATGGAAATGAAATTACATTGAAAATATTTTTTATCTTTAACTACATACAAGGGGTTTACACATAGTTAAAGCTAGTCTGAACTGCTCGCTGATGTGTACCCAGCAACAAAGGTCTGATCCAAGGCTCAGTGAAATCACTGGAAATCTTTCAAACATCTCCTATGAGGTTCAGATTTGGCTGTGTAGGAACTACACTATCCTCTGTGTCTTATCACATTTTAATCACAAGAGAAGGAAAGGGAAAATCTGAGCTGATCAGAACACGTTTGTATAAATATGTACATTTGTATCCATATGTCCTTTTTTAAAGCCATATGTTCTTCATTTTGGTCTGTATGAGGAACTTAACTTTGGGTTTGCTATTCATTTTGATAAAAATATAAGTTAGAAGACTGCAGAGAATCAAGGAAAATTGCAAGAAATAGTCACATTGCAAAGACAGTTTCTCTAACACCAAGTTTTTGAGACCACTGTAGATAACCTGAGCCAGAATGGCCTCCCAGAACCTCATGGCATCAGAAGAACCTATGACAAAATTCCACAGCATCTTAAGGGAGGAAAATAGTATTTAGAAGTCTAATAGAAAGTACTGGGACCCTTTGTGCCTTTAAGCAAAGTAATCGTTTAAAACCAGAAGAAACCTGCAGCGGGGCCAGCAATCACTTCTTTACCAGTGATAAATCTAGTAAGGATCTTCCAGGGTGAACTGAACTCAGGGTACTACTGGCAAGTAACTGTGATGAGGAGTTGCACTTCAGTACTTATACACTCACTTTATTGTTTTATCTACCCACTCTGCAAATCTAACAAGGCTCTGACACAGAATATATTGACTGTGATTAAAGATATGCCCCACAAAAGGGTCAGAAAAGCATCAGGGTCAACTGGATAAAGAACTAGCGTAGACCAGTCCCAAGCTTTATAAATGACAGTACCATGGGAAAAACAGGTCTTGGGTAATTCATTTAACTTTCTGTGTTTCAGTTTTCTGATCTGTAAAACTGAAGATAGTGGTACTCATCTCTGCATTGCAGCTCCGTGGCTCCTGGATGAGAGCTGCCTTGGGACTGGCCAGCTCAGTAAGCACAAGGAGCAAGTGTGAAGGTGTGCCGCTGCCTACTGCCTCTGCAAAGGTAAACAAGTTGCTTGGTCACATTCCTACCACTGAAATATCTCAGTCTTTTTAGTCTGAGAGTAATAGATACAATAGCAACTGACACAGTGATTTTCTTTTTTCCCCTACGTAATGTGACCATTCAGCTACTTTTTGAGTTACAATATTGAGTTTTGCAGTTCTTTCAGGGTTTAATTGTTTACTCTGTTTCTCTGGAGCGAAAAATATGACTAGCACCTTTCAGGTGTTCCTGGGGACTGCAGCAGTGCCACAATGGAATACAGACAATCATGAGCTGATTGTAAAACAGTCAGCTCTAGCACCTATTACAAGCTAAAGCAGCACAGGGAGCTCAGCAACTTAATACCAGGTACATTCTTTCACCTCTTGAGCAGCTTTTGTCACCCACATTGAACCCCGTGCAAGCATGGCTTCAATTATCCAACCTAGCTAATTTATAGCACATTGCTGCAATACAGATACCCTATGGGAGCTGCAGACTAACGATCACTAAATATCTCTCACTCATGTTTTAAACAGAAACAACAGCTCTTTTCCCTCTCCCAGTCTTCCTAATTCTCTAAGTCTGGGTTTAAAAAATACTTACGTAAAACTGGTCACTTTGTAAATGGGGCATTGTCAAATTTATGAGGCTGAACCTCAGCTAAAACTGTCCAAGTAGTTTGGTACTGGCTTTGAATTCATTGTCACAAAGTAAGTTGCTCCTGGCAGTGACACATTGGGAAATGGGGTCAGAGCTGACTTATGAAAAGATTTATAAGAATCTTTACTAATGATTTTATGCTACAAGTGCTCTTGGCCCTTGTTCCCATAGCATATTTTCAGCAAAATCAAATGTAGACTCCTAGGAGCATAAGTTGGAAATCATCCTGCCTCACCAAGCTTGGACCTCTCTCTGAAGTAGGACAGGACTCTGCTGAGACCTTGTGCCTGGAAATGACTCTGGGCAATACTTTCAAAGAACCTTCGGAGATTTACTTGTATAGTTAGTGTCTCTTAAGAGAGATGAAGTTAATTGCTACACTTACTTTACTTATGAATTTTAGAATTATTTTTAATCCAGGATTTTAACAAGTGTTCAAGGCATTTTATTTTATGGTTTTCAGGTCTTGAGCCCTAGAGAAGAGTATCTATTTTAACTCCTGTCACTTAGTCATGTTACAATCTGAAGTTAATAATACAACTTAAACAGGTGTTGGTGGAAGTAATAGTTAACCCAGCAGCACTTACTGAGAAACTTAGTTTTAGATAGACTTAAAGTGCAGTCTATCATAAGAGTTAACTGATTTACTATATTATTGCTGGTGAATTGCAGTACAATTTCATGAGGAACCCAATTCTAGCATTGAAGCTGGAAACAATTTAAACTGCCATTCACTGGAATTTTTACTATTTTTACTACGTTAAAATTGGAAGAACTAGAAAGACCAAAGAAGACTGAAAGGGTGAAATATTTTGCAATTTAGAAGTGTTTGATGTATTGAAGCTTTAATATCTTTTATTTTCCCTGTACTCCACAAACAAATTCTTTCTTTAACAGGCAGAAGTAATCAGTCTTTCCAAAAAACTCTAATGCAGAACATCCGCAGGCATTAACAGGCAAGTGAAATGCGTATGAGAGAAACTGTTTACATGTGTACCAGGTGTCTCATCAGTAGTGTCCCCTTTTCTGAAACACCACACTTTCATGCAACAGCTGGGCACGAACCATTCAGAGTCAGCTGAAGTTCAGATCCATACTTGATCTTTGCAGCTGGATTGGCATGCAAAACTCCTAAGCCTCCACTGCCTCTGAGACAGGACAAATAGCTCACCAGCCCCCAAGAATACTGTCCCTATCATTTAATTCTTAAATTCTTTGTGAAGCTAGATGTACTGGAGATTTAAAACTGTACCATATATTCAAACTAAATGAGAAAAATCAGTGAGATGAGTATCAGGAATAAGGACAGACAATTATTTGGGAAAGTGTTAGCAAAGATGGCAATGGACGAGCAAAGAGGTCCTTGGTGGGATGGGGGGCAGGAATTGCTTCAGGCAAGGGAAGAAGTGTAGCACTCATGGTCAGACAACAGAGAAGGATGGAGAAAGGTGCTGCAGGTCAAGGGAATTTGCCAGTGTCAAGTGGGAATAAGAGCCTGCCTGTATCTGAAGTGAAACCCTGTAGAAGGGAAACACTGTGTGGCATTTTAAGGTGAGAGTAAGGTCTGTGAAACAGGTGACAAAATAGGAAGCCATAGAGGACTGAGAAAATGTATGTGGAAGATATGATCAGAGCAACAAGGAAGCTAATTTGAGCTGGGGGGAGATGAAAAGCACAGAGCTGATGGCTGATTCTCACTTCATTCTATGTTTAAAGTTAAATACATTAAGTGCTTCAATGAACTGAGCCTTCTGGAAGTAGCCCCTAAGAACACTGACCTCCCTTTATTATATATACACGCGATCCCAGAAGGATAAAGAAACTAGAATTTCTTTCCAAGACAGATTCTATTTCTGCCCTTGGACATTTCAGTGAAGTTGTTAAAGCTGTCCTGTCTAAGCCACAGAAAAGTGGAAGGCCAGCAAAGTACCAGGGCATTAATGTGGAAAGGGTTTTAGCAGACAGAGAAATAAGTCCTGACTACCAAAGAAAGGCCTACTTTTGATCATGCCTACTCTCACCTGTAGGTAAGCCTCAGAGGCCAAGAATCATGTAGGAAGATGAGATACTCTTTCTCTGCATCTAAATCTTTTCAACCTTTTCTTCCATTCTTTAGTATTTTTCAGACATTACCCTTTGTGTTGCGATAGCCTCAGATGTTGCTTTGAGCATATCACATTCTGTTCATATCAGAGCAAGAATGAAAAGAAAATCACACATGAAAGTGATGCTGTATAAAAAGTTAAAAGTGATTCCTAGTCAGTTAAATGGTATCTAATTAAGATTACTTTAAAACTTCAGAGATCTGATTCAAACGCTTGCTCTGCCACAACCTTCCAGTGGGCATGTTGCTTAAGTAGAAGGAGGAATTTAGTCAAGACAAACATGTACCTCTCAAGCACAAGATGAGAATATATTACAGGTGGCATAAGACCAGAATCACACAGGGGGACTGCACAGACACCCTGCATGAGGCGTATGCTGCACAAGCCTTGTTGTTAGAGGTAACAGTGGAATATTGCCTTTAGGCACTGTTTCTTCACTGGAAATCTTGCAGTACAGTCTCTTACAGCATCTCAGGTGCTTTAGTAGCTGTCAGTAACAGGAAAGAGCAATATTCCCATTTGCCTTTGCAGCCACAATGTGAATGAGAAGCACACTTCCACTGTCGTTAGCCTGCAGGCCAGCTGCCACCAGCTCTGCCAATTCGAGTGACCCAGTGCCAAACCTGTGAACATGCTGATTGTTCAGGAATTGCCTTCATTGTGCCTCTTGAGCAGGTGACACTGTTTGGAGCACACCTGTCCCATACACTAACTGCAGTATCTTTGTATTGTTTTGAAAGAGTTCTGTTAATTCCTTCCTTAGAGACGTCACTCCAATAACCTACTCTGTCCGTGACCTCCAGTCTTAAGCAATTCAGTGATTTATTCTAATCCTTTTGCATCCCCACTAAGGGCACTTATAAATTAACCCGGCATTGTGTTTGAAGTACTTGGGATGATTTATGAAGATGCCTGCAAAATAAATGTCCTTGCAGACAGACAAGTTTTTACATATTTTCATATATCAAAGAAATGAATTGTGATGCTTTAGAAAACACAGCAGTGAAACTCCAATCAAAGGAAATAATGGAGAATAAAATAAGAGACCCATTTACCAGGCAGCTCCGATGTGTAAAAGATTTACTTTCGTAGATTAAAAATACAGATGAAACGGAGTTCTAGTTCTATCCTGTAAGACCTTGTGATATCTGCACACACAGGGTATATCTACTACACACAATACACACATTATGAAACACTTTTTAAAACCTTTCAAGATCTGAAACTCAATCAGAGAGAGCTCATTTGTGCATTTAATGAAAGGTCTCACTCAAGTCAGGCAGGTTGATTCTCAGAGAGCTACCGTTTTTTGCAAAGATGAAAAAATAAAGAAATGCTAAAATGAGTATGATTTTAGAAACATGACTACCATAACATCGTTGAGTTTCTCATGAATGACAGCACACAGGACTGACATTTCATGTGCTTCTGCAATCTATGATACGTTTCTATTTAGAGCCCTCATACAAGTCAGCGATGGAGGAAATGATCCAGAAACTATTCCCACTCCCCCACCATTCTCTTCAGGTTTAATATACCAGAGCACAGAATCAAGTCTCAGAAATGAGTTGAAGTGAGTAGGATTGCATGGGCAGAATGTCAAAATGTTTTTAATGATTCACTGGCTAACATTGCGTATACAAGAGTGTTCAACCTACACCACTCACAGCCACACTCACATTTCCCCAAAGTTTGAGAATCAGTTTCTGTTAACTCCAGCTTAAAACATGCACTCACTTCCCTGTTATAGACTGCAATACTTTAAAGGGTAAATAGCATAATCACTGAAAGCCCCTTCCCTCTTGCTGCATATTGCCTTAGGCCCCGTTCCCCTATTTTTAATTCACATATAGCCACTGGTGATTTCTTTATATACTGAGTGTAGAATCAGCCCCCAGTGTAACTTTTGCATTGTCTGAATGCATTACCCTGTCTCGGGGTCATTAAGCAGTGTGACACCTGGCAAAACACTAATAAGGGAAGAGACTGTTGCCTAAATGTATAAGGAGGACTCAGACCTCACCTGTTGTTTTTTACTGCTGTTCTCTATATTTGCAAGCAGAAGAGAAGTGCAAGGAATTCAGAGCCAGGGCAGCTCTACTTGTGCCAATCCTATTCTGGACTTAAAGAAAAAAGCAGCACACTGATAGCAGTGTGGTTAGTACCCAGCATACTGAAATACATCTGTTCTTGTGCGGCGGATCCATAGTAACCGTTTCCCTCTCCAGAGGAGTTGGGAGGGTTAAGCATTTTTGGAAGTCAAGCAGCTGCTTTAAGGAATCTGATCTATATTGGGAGTGAGGGGTGAGCGAGGGAGAGAAATCGGCAGAGAGAAAAGGAGCCCTTGCTTGGGTTTGCCTTTGCAGTAAGCCACTGTGACACACCTACATGACCCACTTTGAAAAGGTTGGCCTTTCTGAAAGCAATGTTGTCTGAAAGGAAAGTGCCTCCTCACATCACCTGCCTAGGAAAGAAAAAAAATCTTACCCCATAAGAATGAAAATCTCGCTCTGTACACTGGGCCACAAAAAGAGAGGTATCGTAGGTGCGAGGGCTTTGCTGGAGCTCCCTTTATTTAGGTGTTTTATATGAGACAACAATGGTATTCAAGCTATAGGTCCCTGGACAGTTGTTTTCTGATGCTGTTCCAGCCTGGCTCATATTCCAGATTTTGTCTTCCAAGACTGCTCAACAGAAAACTGGAGATAGAAGGTTTCTATTAAAAGCAACACTCTTCAGTTCAGTTTAAAGATCTATTACCATTTATTTTGCTAAGAACTCACATCTGAGCAATCAGGAGGTCTGCTGTGGCTTGATTTAAGAAGACACTTGTTTTAAAACAAGTCTTTATGGCAGAGAGGATTAAAACGCCAAAATATTCAAATATTTATGCATTTAAGTATTAAGCAATATAACATGTCTTACATTCTGCTCCAATGCCTGCTGAATGGATGCCCCATCCCTGGCAGTGTCCAAGGCCAGGCTGGATGAGGCTTGGAGCAACCTGGGCTAGTGGAGGGTGTCCCTGCCCATGGCAGGGGGTTGGAACTGGATGGGCTTTAAGGTCCCTTCCAACCCAAACCATTCTGTGGTTCTATGACTCTATGAACCAGTGAAGATATTAAACAGAAACCAGCTAGTGATTAAACCAGAAATGAAATCTTTCATAAAAAAACCCCACAACAAATAGATACCCATTAGTTTTTCTTTTTGTATTGGAAGACCACAATTTAATTGCTTCCCACTTGTGGAACTACTACACCAGTAATACCTAGCAGAAAGATATATAATAATTAAACTTGCTGTTAGAGATTGATGCCTGGATAACTGTGCCTTCAGCTGGCTACTAATAGAAAAAATTATGCACAGTTATTTCTAAGTGTTGAAAGATATCCACAAACCGACTGAAGTTTAACAACAAGGCACATCCAGAGGCTCACGGAATTATACTCAAATTCCAGGGAAGTACTTGCTGAGATGGACTTGATACTAGACATGTGTCTGTGGAATGTGGGAAATCTGCATGTAGAATTTGTGGAGAGATTAGACATTTTACCTTGTCCTGAGGAAGTAAAGAAAGACCTTATGCATTCCTGAAGCACAGGAATACACCACAGAATGGTTTGGGTTGGAAGGGATCTTCAAAGACCATCTAGTTCCAACCCCCCTGCCATGGGCAGGGACACCCTCCACTAGACCAGGTTGCTCCAAGCCTCATCCAGCCTGGCCTTGGACACTTCCAGGGATGGGACATCCACAGCTTCTCTGGGTAACCTGTCCCAGTACCTCCCCACCCTCTCCAGGAAGAACTTCTTCCTGATACCTAATCTAAACATGGACTGTTATATTCTAAAATACAATTTGTGATGTGTGATTGGTAGACTTTAAATTATACAACTCTGCTAGAGCCCCAAATACTCCACCATTAGCTATTCACAATAACAAGACAGTGCACATTAGACCAAATAGTGGGTTTAAATGTAAAATGCATCTCAGTACATGCTTTTAACTTGCAAAGGAAGACAGTAGGATCGTGTTGGAGAAAACATCTGTATCACACTCCTCGGCAAGAATGCACTTGAACAAAGTCCCATTTGAGAGGGATAGGTAGAAATTCTCCAACACAAATTGAGTCTTAAAGTATAACCACTAGCTGGTACTTACTCAGTAACCTAGAAATATTATTCATTCCTTTATCCTAAATCCACAGATTAAAGGAGAGTTTGGATAATGACCAGGATCTGGCAGTTTAACTTAATTGCAAGTTGGGTACCTTGGAAAAATAAAAACCCCTGGCTGACTTGCAAGCTTGCAAAATTTATGTTCAAAATAGCTCTAAAAGCTTGTAAGCTCAGGGCAGGTATAATTAATGCAGCAAGTTCAGCTGGTGCATCAGTGTGGCTGCACAGATAAATTGATTGTTTGGGACAAGTGAGCAGGACTGAACATTGGGTCTGCCACTGGCATCGCATGGAGGGTCAGCTCCCTCAGCGCACACAGGCTGCTACACCAGAACATGCCGCTTGTGCAGACTCTACAGAGTAGGTTTCACGTGGATGTTACACCATAGTGTATTTGTGTGTTTGGCATAAGACAAATGTTACTGAATATTTTTCCTATTCTGACACCAGGAACCCTTAAAAAGAGCCATATAGAACCTATTTCTACAGGAAAATGTGGAGACCCAAAGTAGAAATTGTTCTAAGAGTGACTAAATAGGTTTCTCAGGTGTCTAGCAGTATCTTACTCAATCAGTTGAATATATATATTAAAACCAAGAAGATAGGATCACACTACAAAAGCTTTGTCTTTTTACACTTCTGGCAATTGCTTTTGGACATCATTAAGGAACATCCAGTACAATGTTCGTCCAATCTCAGTCTGAACCAATACTTTAGACACAGCATCTGGTTCTGTTCACAGCAACAGAACACTTTTTAAACAAATATTCCAACTGGGACTGAAAAACCTGAGAGTAAACAGTACAAAAATACATATTTTAAACAAAGGGAATCTGGGACAAAAAGATCAAGTAGAAGATTAACATCTTCTGTAAACAGGCAAAACATCTTTCTTTAGAAACCTTCATTGGAATTGAAACTCTGGATGTTAACAATATAAAAAAGATGTTGGTTAGTAAAAAGGAATTGTGTATCTCTCAGTCCTAAACTGTCCTGTAGTATGAAATCCCTGTCAAGCATGTTTTCCCTTCAAGTCTAAATACATCAACAGAAGTATCTCATTTGCCATTCCCAAAGAAATCAAGATTTCTTCCAGCCCAGTGTCATGTCTCAAGTCCTAACCAGCCAGGAGTACTATGAAGAAATCACCTGTAATCTATGCAATGAGTGAGCATCATGTGAGGAAAACTGGAGAGCTGTTTCTTGGATAAAAAGGTATATTAATTTTTATACAATTTAGTTTGTTTTCTTTTACATTTAAATGGTTCTGTTGCCATCACAGATGAGCTATAGAAACAAGCAAATAGCATTGTTAATTTACTACCTCATTTTAGCAATTTTCTACTTTAATGTCTCCTTAATTCAAACTGCTCCCTCATTTCAAAGCTTTATAATTTGTTGGGTTTTGTACTTCCATTGCTTATTCAGAAAACATAATAAAGTGGCCCGCAACAACGTGATGTCTTTATCTTAGGGTTTGTAACAATTCTGAACTCTTCCATATGTACAACCATTTTAAAACTCTTACAATTTGCATTGCTTTGGACTTTCCCACCATGTCAGTCATCTAGCATCAAGAAAGATGTATTTCTTCTCTGGAGCGTGCAATAACTTGCATCCTCCACACTCAAATCCAGTCCAGCCACAGTAAGTTTGTCTGTTTTAGAGAGATGGAGTTGTAACCTCTATTCACTGAACAGACAGCAGGATGTGCATACTATTCCTGTTCCCTTAGTTTTCTAATTTGACCCATTAACAATATTCTGGTAACTTTTACAGCCTCTGTGTTTGCAGAGCTGGTCATGGTCTATTAAAAAGTTTTTCATTAAAACTGAATTCCTAAACCAAGAAAATCTAGTAACTGTCAAAATTCTTCCCCCAAATATCATCTTATACCAGGATAAGTTTTACACATGACATGATCAAAATTTAAAACTAAGTATTTTTAAGTACAAGAAGTTGAATAATTCCATTAACCCCTTCCAGAAATATTATTAAGCTTACATTCAAGATTGTAATTCTCAAATATTTTTTAAAAAATTAAATAAATCAGAGTATGGAAATCCTTTTTCCACTGCCCACTGCCCCTCTGCTTCAAGTTTCTTCAATATCTCCACATTTAAAATGTGCTCCTGCATGTTAGAAACAGGTTGTTTTTAGAATTTCACACAGATCTCCTGGATCTCACTTGATGACAGATGTTTTTAGGCTTTCATATTACGTTAGTGTGCTCAGGTGTAAATCCATCTTTCAGTACAAGGTTTTCATAGTCTTTTCCCTCTCTGGAGACCTTCTGCTTGGCATGGAATTCACAGTAAACTGTCAGATTTTTATTTTAACAGCCTTTATTAGGATTTATAGCTTCTGATATATTATCTGTGAAATGATGAAGCACAGAATACAGAATCACAGGACAGAAGGGACCCCCCAAAAATGCCTAGGCCTTTCTCCAATCCAAATCAACTCTACCCAACCATTCCCAAAAGAAATTTGTCTTCTAAGGGATTCGGTTTACACACACCCACATTAAGGACACACTACAATAAATGTAGGACATCTTAAACAACTAAGATTGGTATGGCAGGGATTATCTTCAGAAAAAGTCATACTTTGAAACATGGAAAGAACTTCATCTTCATGGCATTAAAAAAAAAAAACCCTTCAACCATGGGGTCATGAGAAAATGAAGCATGAACAAATGACAGTAAGAAGAATGTGAGGAAGTACCTGATCACCTGGAAGCAAGCTGAACGAGACACAAATAAGCACATCTGGGGACTCACCGGTATTTATATGGAATAGCTTCTTATACTTCAATGTATCATGAACAGTTAGTAATCATAACATTAAATCAGGCACACTTGCCACCTAAAAAAATCTTGCTCCTGAGAAATTTTGTCTAATATCATCCATTTAAGGTGATATATAGCACGGATAACAACAGCTGACAAATCAGGATGAAGACTGCAACCATAGTGCAGTATGTGAACATGAAAGATGGCACCAAAAGGAAAGTGTGATTTTCTGGCACGCCTGACTTGTCAGTAAAACCCTGCAACATAGACGTGAGGATATCTGGTTGCAAAATGATGCAAGAGGTAGCAAAGACTCAGACTTCATTAAGTGCCTATCTGTTTGAGGCTTCCCCAAGGTTAATTTGCTGAGACAACAGGATAACATGGAGTGCACTCTAAACGCCAAAGATAAAATTAAAACACCCCTTTCTCAGAAGCGCATGGGTGCTTTTCTTCTCAGTTAAACAGTCAACATCAGTCTAAATGTCCAGGTACAGCCCTCTCCTTGCTGGAAACACCTGCTGAGGCCCGCAGGGCTCTGGCCTGCGTCAGCTCCACCGGGCAGCCAGACCCTGCTCCCACTGCTCACGGTCCCCAGGACCCACCTCTAGCCCCCTCTCCTTTCTCAGCCAAGCCCCACACATCCAGCCATTCCCTGCAGTTCTGCGTAGGGCCCCAGACCCGCTGGGTAAGGATTTTAAGTATAACCAGGATGGTGAAATTTGAGATCTTCAGCAGTTCTTTCACTGCTTTTTCCTGCTCTCTCTTTCACCACGACCCAACAGCCCTGGGGTCCACGATCCCAAGTTTCACATACACATGCCTCAGCATTGTCTCTTCCCACCTCTTCTCTCCCTGCAACAGACTATCCTCATTTTAGCCTACTGAAAACAGGATGAGCCATGCAGTCCTTGGAGAACCAAAGCCCAGACAGCCCCAATTCCCCATCTGCCACCGTCTGTCCTGGTCTCTGGAGCATCCATCAGCGCTCCTTTGTCATCTGACAGCTTTTACAGTGGCAGCACAAACCCAGGCAGAAACAGGGGCCTCTGACAGCTCGGAATTTCCTAGAGAACATTGTCAGGCTGCTAGGCATATCAGTAAACATGGCCAACAGAGGAGCCAGCAGGGTCATTGCAGCTTGCAGAGAGCTGACTGCCAAGAAGCATTACCCCGCAGCGCACAGGAACCTTTTTTACCTTCAAACCACCCAGTTGCTGCTTTGACTTGAACAATTAATTCACGTATATAAGGGCATGATTTCTTTGCAACAGGAATAGTAAATAAAGAGTAAAATAAAATAAAACAGTAAATACTTTGCAACAGAAAACATAGTACAGCACCTTCCCTTCATGCTGTATTGCTTAGCATTTTGGAGAAGCCAGTGCTCTCCTGGGGGACAGCAAGTGCAAGTTCACACAGTAGCTTGCATCAGTAGTGCTATGCAGTCTCCAATAATTTAATTGTCTTGTTATCCGTTATGGTGTTTGAGCTACACAAGGTACCTAATCGTGCACAGAGAATGGGAAAAAGAATTTTCCTTGGTACCAAGTGAAGTCACTTCACTAACAAAGCACATGCTGCAGGAAAAATACGTTTGAGGTATTCAGATTTTATACTGTCTGGCCCTTGAATGCCAGCCACTACAGGAAAAGCATACGTAATCCCCTTCTTTATATCACTTATTCTGACACTTGTTGGGGGTGGTGTTGCTGAGTTACTGAAATAAGTAGAAGTGCAGAATGTTTAACTGTATGTAATAACCAGGAAATAGAAAACACTGGCTTCCTCAATTATCTTGATAATATTAGATGCATAATTACGCAGTTCACCTGTGATGCCAAAATAAGTGAGATAAGCTTAGAAAATTACAGAAGAGAGTCATTGTTTATGATAAATATAATCCAAATGAAAATTAAGGGAATATTAAGTTGGTCCTGCAGTCCAAGAGGACTTTGTCTGCACACTTACAGAGTAATCGTTTTCTCCCAGCCCACCTTCTACCTCTCTTAGGTGAGGAACATCTGTGGACGTGCACACACACTGCAGTATTCAACACGACATTGCGCAAGATCTCTCTGAGTGGGGGATTCGAGGGTTCTACTGCAATTGTTTGAATATTTGAATGGCTGAATATTAAATGCGTTGTTTCTTCAGAAATGCCTTACAGACAGTAAACACAATGTTTGGCTTTTTAAAAACAAGTTTCCCAAACATTTTTCCAAGGTTCTTTATCTAGGAAGAAGGTTATTTATTCCATATTCTTTGTGCAGTCTGCCAGATAAGCATGATGTCTGACAGCAGAAATAGATCCTTTCAGCAATGATAAATTTATAATGACATACAAGAGTTTTGACTGCTTGTGAAGTTCCCTAATTAATTCTTATCTAAAGTTCCATTGGCAACAAATTTATGTTTTGAGATAAAATGAAGCTCAGAGGAGTTAACTGAACACTCTGTTCCTTTTTGCAGATCTTGTGTTTAGTGTCATGTATTGTTAATTTCTTTGCTTACTAAAGGGGGTATTGTTTATCACTCTGGTGACACAAACTGGCTTTTATTATCGTAAGGAATAATCCTCAATAAGGCTTACAGCTGCCAAGTGGTTGCAGACATTTTAGGTATGTCCTGAGGCAGCAACCTAAAGGTTGTCATTAACTCCTGTCTGGATTTTATTTCAGGAAAATCACATTTCATGGATTTCCATTATTTTCCTTTGAAATTTGCCTGGAAAATATTGTGGCCTTGATTTCCCAGCAGGTAGAGTTCTAGCACAGTCTGAGTTGTGTGTAATTCCTGATATTACTCTATAAATCAAGGCAATGAACATTCAGTCTATAATATTTACAGGATGTAAATGACCCATTTGCACTCTGTAAATAAATAAAAAAATCTAAAACTGTCCCCCAATGAGGCTTGCTGCGATGACCCCAGTAATGCCTATATTACAATCTGAAAATGCAAATCACCTGGATTCCAGTTTAAAATCTTAAATTTGTCTTCAAGAGGTATTTTAAACATTTAATCTGATCTATAGAAATTGTTCCTTTCCTAACTTTCTCCTATAAGCCATGAAAATTGCTCAGAAAAATGGTGTCCCAATCACTTTGCTCAAGGAAACTCTAGCTAAGATTGACATACAAAGAGATATTAATATCATGCACATTTAGGGGGAATTGTATCCTGCAACGATCAAAGCTATTTTTGGTGCAAAGAGATTAAGAGCTTGACAAGTTTTTAGTGTTCAGTTGTAAGACAGAAAAATATCCATGGCTGCTAATTCACAGGAGGATACCAAAAGCAAAGACTTAACTCTGCAATGGCAAACGTATCAAAGGAGGTTGTTGAAAAGGAAATGATCATACTAGCATGTCCCTGCTGAAGGGCTACAATTCTTCTTTAAGCTTTTAGCAATTTGAGCAGTTTCAACCTCAGCTCTATCAAATTAAAACTTGGAAAACAAATTCTGAACCTGTCAGCAATGCTACGCTTCAGTAAGTATTTTTTCTACAGACTACTCCATCTTATTTTTCAAAGCTCAATCTCCTTCCAGCAAACTGAGCATTTGGTTTAAAATACATAAGCAAACAAAATTTGCAAATTTGAAGTGGTTGGGCACAGTGGCCTGATCCATACTGCAGCTGAAATCAGACACTTCTCATCGACTTTAATGGAGACACTATCAGACCAGATATCCCCTTTTCTCTGGCTCCCAGAAACAGTTCTGGAATTTGGGAACTGGATTGAAGGATGGGAAATACCTGCAAACACAAAGCAAGGGGAGGTAGAAATGTTTGGGGGAGAAGGCTAGCAATTTCTTCGTCAGTTTGGGTTTTCCCTTTTATTTTTGATAAGACTATTTAAACATGAGCTGTAAGGGTTTCGTCAGAAACTGGCACAGATAAACTAGCAGTGGGCAGTGCCAGCAACCAATACTGATGGCCCAGGGAAGAGTACAACAGAGAAAGCGTGGTAATACAACCCCTGGATACCCATCCAGAGTTCAGCAGTCTGCAGCTATGCCTCCTTGAATCAGAAAACAGGTGTGTTTAAAAGGAAAATTTATCAGGATGCTGTCCAATGCAGTTTGAAACCCATGTAAAATGTTAGCATTTTCAAAGTGTAGGGCAAGAAGTGTAAACTCAGAAAGTTTAGGAGCAGAAAAGTAAATGCCTGAAGCCTCAGAAATTATTAAATGACCTCTAATGCTAAATTTAAATGTCCACATACTCCCCAAAAGTTTGTGGTTTTTTTTAAATGCAGCAATTTGATGGCTGAAGCAATGAACAGAAAGACGAAGTCCAGCAGAATGTCAAGTTTCATATAAGACAATTATACAAATAGCAAGACAACATCCTTTTTATACTATTTTATCCTCATTCCTTATGCTCTTCAGCCTGCTTGACCCAACCTACAAAATCTGCCCAAAATATCTATATACATTTACATATAAAAAGTTAAGGAAGAGCTAATACAAGAAAATCAAAATGACCTGCAGGTGGTACAGCTAATTCTCAAACTGCAGCCTGGTTTGGTTTTGGTTTGTTTTTCCTGAGGTTTTTCTTTTCTTCTATAAAAGATATTGAGGTCAGTTCTATATTTTTTCCACTGCTGTGTGAAAGAAGAGCAGAGCTAATAAACTTACATTTTCTCTAGGCTTTGCCTTCTATCAATTTATTTTGCCATTTTTGCACCACAGTTATCCCATTTCCTTCTGATTCTGATGGGTTATATTTCTAGTTGTCTCATGTTCTTCCCCTAGCAACAATACTCTCATCTGCTCTGCACATTCCCTAACTACCAGCCAGGCAAGTGCTGCATATCCTATAGAACATTCCAAGCTACATATATGTTGAACAGCTGGATACACATGTTTGCTTATTAACCAGTTGGGGAGTGCACAAAACCATTTAATATTGCAAGGCATCAAATCAATCAGTCGATAAATAAATGTTTCCACAAGTAGCCATAAACTTCAGATAGAAAATAGAGGGAGAGGAGGTGAAGAAAGATGCCTTCAACTGAGGGAGGTAACGGGGAGAATTATCAGTTGCCTGATATTGGCAGGGGTGGCCTTTCTCCCTATTTTTTCCTTAGGCAAAGGACTAAAGTCCACCCTTTCCTTTAGAATCATAGAATCTTTAGATCGGAAAAGACCTTTAAGATCATCAAGTCCAACTGTTTCACATCCTCTATCAGGCTTCTCACTAAAATAAACAGAAGCACGTGAGATGTTCAGCTGTGAAAAATCTTAAACCCAGCAAAGCCAACTTCAGGTGTCAGACTCATCTCCCACTCTTCAGGCAAGCTGCCTGAAACTGAATTTAAGGGAGTGCATGGGTCCATCTATGTGTGTTATCTGCTGAAGCACTGAAATTTCAACAGGTGTGCAGACCAGCAAACTGCTCCTTGCATCTGCTGTACCCTCAAAAACGATTTTGATAGGCAACATCAGGGTACAGTTATTCCTGTTACATTCCTATACAGTGTATAGAACGTGATGACTCTCACCCGAGCCTGCATGGGATTTATCATCAGTAATCTTCCTTGGATAATTAATCTAGAAATTTATTTCTACAAGACTAATAATAAAACTCCAAAGCAATGGGAATTCTCATGGAACTGACTGTATTCGACGCAGTCAGGACTGAGGCAGGCAGTGAATGAGCAGAGTTTCTGCAAATGGGCCAAACCTGGGTATTTAAGTCCTACTGGTTTATGTAGCTCTGCAGTGGCTCCCATTCTTACCAGCTTAAACCAGGTCTCCTGGGCAGCACACTTTAGAGCTGCTCAGGGCATGCCTGCACAGGGAAGGAGATGTTGCCTGGACTGCAGCGGTACATGGGCAGGTGTCGGAGATTGAGGGCACAGATCCCAGCATGATGTGCACCAAGCGAGATCATTTATTGTTTTACAGTGTGGGTTTTTATAGACAGATTCGGTAGTTTTCCACAGTCTAAACCCCTCCCAGTGTTGCAAAAGCTGAGGCTGATAACTGTAACTTTTGTAAGCTTGGCTTTGCAGTGCCTTACAGTTAGCTTATCAAGCTGGTGACTTGAGCCCCTTTGGTGTCAACATCCTGTATTTTTAATTCCTCATGTATCTTGTGAGAACAAGACCTTCAGCTCTTTGTGCAGTTTGTGAGAACCTGGTTGTGAGAACCTGACCTGTCCAGCTGGTCCACAACAGGCAGGAGGGATGGACCTCTCTTTCCAAGGTCAAGTGCTGTTCCTAAGCACATCTTGCACTTCCAGTCTGAGAAAGAAGTTGTTTCATATGGCACTGGAGAATAAACTTTCCATGGAGCTTTGTTTGCTACCTACGCTCTGCTGACCTCTCGTGCCTCATGTGCACATTGAGGCCAATAACACCTCCTTACTGCAAAGGGGACACAGCACTTCATAAAAGACCGACTCACCAGTGGTGGTTAAGATGGAAGATGCCCAAGACAAACACATCTGAAACCCAGCCACAGAACTCTCCCACTGACGACAGCACATCCCTGGGAGGTTACTTCATGCTTATCCTTCACTCTCCTTGTGCCGTGAAAGTAGAACATCACTCACATTTATTTCAAGGTACATTAAGATCTCTTTATAGAAAACATTTTCCAGGTAAGGACTATATTATGCAGACACAGGCCTTTACCTGCCCTCCTTCATTTATGAAGTGAAATGCATTTGCTGTTAACCATCTTTCTTTAAATTGAGATTGTCCCATTAGCTTTCCCGCCTGCTCAAGACTCATCAGCAGTGTTCATAATGTAAGTGCAATTTAAAGGATTTGTCTCATCTTGTTAAGCTGCTTGGAAAATGGGAGCAAAGAAGATGAAACTAATTGAATGGTTATAATGGGGGGAATGGGGTTTGCTTTTCAGTGCAGGAGAACACGGCAGGCGTTTGCTGTAGTGAAAAACTCTACCGACAAAAATAGTATAACTTTCAAATTCTGCTTTCCTAACAAAGCAGTTACAACACCAATTGTAAAATATAAGCTCACATTAGTCCTTCTTACAACTCCTAATACTTTTCTACGTCAAGAATGTCAAAAATACAGCCCATGAGTCAGACTGATCTTTCCAAGCGCTTTAATCTGGCCTGCAAAGTCCACAGAGCATTGTAATCCGGATCTGGCCTGCCAGTCAGCTCTGGGAGCTCGGTACTCATGCAACTTCACCAAGGGTAACACAAGCAACCGGGAACAGGGGGAGGATCAGGATGTGCTATAAACAGGAAGCAGCACACAGAGCGTGATGACAGCATCTCTGTGCAGCCCTGGGCCCTGGGTGCACAGAGGGGGTCTCCCAAAGAGCTTCCCAAAGGAGGCCTGCTACCCAGCATCCCTGATTCTCTGCGGAGGACTGGGGGCCAGATGTATCTGTTATATAGCAGCCCAGCCTCCTTCCTTGCACAGCTTTACTGGGCAACAACCGACAAGCAAACTGTAAAAAAAAAAAAGGGAAATAGAAACGAAGGAATTCCAATGCTTTAACAAAACTCGTCACTCGATACAGCTTTCACAGCTCCTGATTAAGTGGTCCAGCGCTGCATGAACCAACGTATACCAGCAGAAGCTGTGCCGCGCAATAACGTAATCACTGCAGGAATAAGCATCTCCTCCCTTGAACGGGTGTCACTACACAACGTTAATTGCCACTGGTACTTCTCAAAATTAGCAGACTATTAATAGATTGCTGCTGAAGACAGTTATACTGGAAAAGCTTTGAAAGGAATCCTTGTGCCTATTGGCTATTTAAAGGGTCAACATTCCCACATCAGACACCTAAATTTGTATTTTCTTGTGTGGTCTCAGCAGATCTAAGACCGCAGTGCTGCTGAACAGCCTGGCCCTCCCTCTACCACACAGGAGGAACCTGCAGAGCTTCAGCTCTTCCCTTGCGTGGGGGTGAGTGACCGCTGAAAATGAACCCAAAGCAGAGGTTTATTTCCAGCTGGATATTGAGCTGTCCTGACGCACCTCATACTGAGCTGGTAACTAAAGCAGCACGGATGACAGGATAGGAGTAATGGCCAGTGCAGAGCTGTACCAGACTGTCCACTTGCACAGTAGCATGTATTTAGAGCAGCTTAAGCTGACTTCTTGTGCTGCTTTTAGGCAGGAGCGCGGTCCTTTACAGTGCTGTCGGCTGGCCCAGAGCAGCCGTCGGAGTGTTTTGTTCCATCATACGTCAGGCTCAGTGCACATGCACAGTTCAGGGGTGGGAATTGGCTGGGGGCTGGGGCTGGTAGTGGTAGGAGTCATTAAGACTTGGGTTAGCTTGAGAGCTGGGTCCTTATCTCATTTGTTAGCTCTTGGCGTGGTTGTTAGTGGTGGGGCAGGTCTGTACATTAGTGGGTTGGGGGGGGTCAGCTGGCTTTTGTCCTGATCGGGTTGTCGCCCTGGGGCTCTGGCTCTGGGGCTTGGACTCTCACTGCTCTGGGACTTGGCTGTGTGTCAGCTGGTGGGTGGTGAGCAATTTTATCCTATGTTCTATTTTCTACCATTTTAATTACTTAGTAGTAGTAGTATTGCTAGTAGTATCATTATGATTTTAATTTACATTCAATTAGTAAATTGTTCTTATCTCAACTTTATGAGCTTCCTTGTCTTTTCCTCTGACTCTCCTTCTCCACTGTGGGAGGGGAGGAGGTAAGCGAGAAACTGTGTGGTACTTAACTGCTAAATAAGGTTAAACTGCTACACTGGTAAATCCTACTCCAAGTTAGAAGTTGATGTGGGACCATGCACCTATTCCTCCCTAAGGTAACACGGTGTTGATGGAAACAGAACCCAAAACCATCACTCTCATTAAAGGCTGAGGTTCAGAAAGCACATCTGAAACAGCAGAAAGTAGCAATACCATATTTCTACTTCCCCAAGGACTTAAGCAACTTTATTCAACCTTTCCTCTCCCCTCTACCTCGCATTTAGAGGATGTAAAGCTAGAATTGAAAAGTAAGGCAGAAGTAGTGAAGCCCTTGATTTCATAAAATATGTCAGAGAGAGTGTGGGTTATAACTAACAATAGGTCTGTCTGTTTTTTGTTTCCAAGAGGTCTCAGGAGACGTCATTTGGAGGTGGTTAAAAGAAATAAAATAGGTTGTCTCTCCATAGGCAAAGTAGGAAAAGTAGGTTTTCATGTGGGGGAGCTGCGGAAAGAACAAAGGCAGAATATCTGCTGAATCACCACGGTCTATCCACTACATGCAAACAGCTCTAATTCTCCTGAATTTGCAGAACCCAGCAATCAAGCAATAATGCTGCTGAGAGGAATTTTAACCAACACTATAGCAGTCAAACAAAAGCAACTCCACTGCAAACTAGCTCTTCCATGCGGCATCTACTGCCACCATTCAGCCCCAGATGAATTTGTTAGCACGCAATAATAATGATGACATGCATCTGCTGAAAGTCAACACAGGGCTCTATATGCTGATGAAGTCAAATGATTAATTCCACAATAATCACTGTGGGATAGTCACTTGAGAGATATATCAATCAAGAGAAAGCTCCTTTGTCAGCATTTTAAAGAAGATAAAAAATGAATATAAATAACGAGTGTGTTCAGGAAAAGAGCTGTGATGGGGAAAGAAGAAACCAGAGGGACTAAAGGGAGAGATTGACCGTTACTTACAAGTAGGTAATGCTTTAGATATTGGGCACGCAACACGCTCTGCAATCCAGCAAGGGGCCTCACGAGTTTCAATTCAGCCTGACAAACTGAGTTACTCTTTCTACAGACTTTATAACTGCTACAAAACCATCCAGTTTATTTGATTAATCTTCAAGATTAGGAGGAGTGTTTGTATTACAATATCTAAAGACCTTTTTTACCTGTCTCTGGCTATAGAATGACATGCATGAAGGTTTTATTTTTTTGGTTGGTTGGTTGGGTTTTTTTGTTTGTTTGTTTTTTTATTTGTTTTGGTTTTTTTAAAGAGGACTATATTGGTAATTAATTACTTCTCTTTTTTGAGATGAGGAGAAAATTTTGCATTCAGTGTGGAAATTATCACTGCTAATAATCACTGCATTGCTTGTACCTCATAAAGGTCTTGGTCTTGCAAGGTGCCAGCTGATTTTAACTTCCATTGAATTCAAGGGGTACAGGTTTACACTCAGCCCCACACAAGTTCAAAATTTTAATTACCAGACAGAAATAATACATATGTAATAGACTGCTTAAAGTAATCAGTCAAGAGAATCTCATTCTTGGGAATTACAAGACTTCCCTATGCAAAAGTGTCAGATCTTTGCCTCCCTGCCCTAGCTTCAACAGAAGACATGCCAGTTCTCAACTTTGCACTCTTTCCATGGCTGTCACGGCTGCCCGTGTCCAGTCACATCCACGTGGATGTGCAGTGGTTAGTGCTTGCCTTTTCCATGCTGGAATCAGACCTGGCATGCAGGCACACTAAGGCTGACTTTAACCAAGTTGACTAATGAGGGCAAGAAGTTCACCCTAGCCTTTATAAGGATGTTCAGGACTTAAATGCAGATTCATTCTTCCAGCTTGAAACACCTGAGCAGAATACCTAATTTAGGAGAACAGTCATTTTGTACTCCCTCAATAATAAATGCAGATAGGCAGACACCTCCGGAAAATTAGCAGATTGGAGACTGAGTCATACTCCGGGGGTGTTTGTCTCTCTAGTAACATAAAGGAAACCGAGGGTTTCACTCCTAACTGGCACAGCAGTGACTGCCTGAGCAATACCTCCAATAAGGCAGGACAGGTGTAGGCTGCAATGCAGAGGGTCAAGAGGAATTCACCCTGCAGCTGGGATGGACTGAACTCTCTTCCTGGCATTAACTGCTGTTGGTACCCAAGATGTCAGCATAAACCTGTCCTGGATGGGTCTGTCCCAGCCAGGGGATGCTTTCTTAAAGATGCAAACAGCATAAAAAGTGACATTTTCATTACATCCCTGTGGTGGAGTTTCATAGAAAACAATTAAACAGACTGTGAAACAGGGAAATTACTTGGTAATTCTTAATTGTTTTTATTTTCTACCTTCAGCAACACTTACATTTGTTTTCTTAGTATTTCAGTTGCCTGTTTTATAGGGTTTTGCAAAAATTATTGTGCATGGGAAATGTGGTAGCTGTGAGCAGTGATAAGGAAATACAGCTTTATCTGAAGGTACCAATCCCAACATGGTAAAAACTGTTTAATTTACTGTTCTGTCATGTTTGTGAATTAAAAACTGGATTCTGCTTTTCAGTTCTCCACAGGGAGGTGTCCACCCGAGCTGGCCAAGACCCAACCAAAACATTAAAAGTATCTACTCACTTTTGCAGTCGGACACACAGCTGTGGGATCCTTGTGTCGTGGTTTCTGTGGGTTTTGATAATGGTAAAGTGGCAGTATTCACCTGTCCCATTACCTTTTGTTGTTGTTGTTGAATACAGAAAACATCTTTTTATGTTACTACAGCAGGGTCATTCCCAACACAATCATCCGATCACACATAGATGCCATGCACAGGGGGAATTTTTAGTGACTACAAGTTGTGTTGGTGATACACTACCAATTTTACTGGAATCAAAAGGTCCCCACTGAATGCTACACCTGACAAAATAGCACCAAGAAAAGCTGAGGTAGCCACAAGACTGCCAATGTAAGCACAGTATTCCTACTACAGCCCATATCCCAGCTCTACCAGGACTCATTTTTATACTTTCACAGACCTTAGCTCGACAAAGTAACAATTCCCCTAAGAGAATAAGGTTAGTTTTCCTCCTAACTATGTTTTGTCAGTACCAAAGGCAGTATTTTCTTCTCTAGAAGGCAAAAATCAGATAATATTGAGTTTGGTGTCTCTCTTGTGCATTTGCCACCATTCATTGTCCAGAAGTGTGTGAGCATATCCTGTAACCTGTGCCTGCCAGGTATGGACGTGCACATGACAGTATTTTCATAACAGTTTGAATAAAAATCCTCTTATACTACACAGCTGGAAACTTACACAGCTGGAAACTTGCACAGCAGAAGAAAAGCCCTTTTTTACAGAAGCTCCTGTTTCTTGTTTAAATGAGCTACCACTACAGTCACGGAGGTGGTGCAAGCACAGATCACATATAATTAATAATACATCACAATGATGTAGTGATTCAGTAAAACAGTAAAACAGTAGCAGAAGTCCAGGGGGATGTGAAGTACTGCTAACAAAGCAATACACTTGGTGATTCAGCAAGAAGGAATTAATGACATCAAGCCTGAAATAGAAGTGTGGCCAACTGGCATTAAGAAAAGGTTGATCCTCCTCTTTGTATAATGGCACATGCTCTATAAATGCACAAAAACTTGAATAGTATAAAGTTTAACTATGTGATTCAGAAGAGAAACCGTAGTTTAAAGCTTTTGTGAATTTTACTGAAAATTTTACACATTATTTTGCCAATAGATTTCTAGCTAGTTCCAGGCTTCCTTCCACAGAAGCAGTCTAGTGTAACTCAAGACATCTGTAAGCCATGGCTGTAAAGCCAGTGGAAACCAGAGACAATTACTTGCCCTATATATGCACATGCATATGGACATGGCCCCCTTGTTGAGGCTTTTACATACTATGACAATGAATATAGTAAATAATAGACCCAGCTTGATATAAGTAAACTTTCTTTTCCTAGATTTTATTCTTCAATAACTAACAGAAGTATTACAACGACAACCTTAATCTTTGCATTTCCAGTTTTTGAAAATTCAGAACGACATTACTATATTAAACACTATTTTCCATTTGGTATTTCCACAAGATATATATAATAGATTTGCAGCATCATTTAGTAAATAAATTCATTATGCTTTTCATTAAACTGTACTAAGGGGAAGAGGAAACCTTTCTCTATTATTGATTCTTGTGGCCAGTTGAGCATGAAATTTTTGATGTAGTTTTTTTGAGGATTAAAAAGTTGAGTATAAAAATGTATTATTGATTGTGCACTGCAAAGTACAGTATACTGCTCATCCAACTCATATATTATTGATTAAAACACTCAACAGTTCTAACCTTTCACTCAGTTGCTCCAAGGTAATTTTTTTCATGAGGTTGTCAAGGTACTTTATTACAGATTGTACTTGGAAAACTTACACAGAAGCTACAGGAATTGTTTAAAAATGTTTTGTTAATAATCTTAGAGTCCATACATTCAAAAAAGGGACTACTGGGATGGTAAGACATACGCATCTCACATATTATGTGGAAGATGTAGCTGATGCAGCACCTAACCCTTATTAGCCAAAAGAAGCTTGGTAACTGGCTAGGCACATAAGGTGTCAAACCTGGGTTTGCAATTAACAGTCTGCCTGCTAAATACAAGAGAAAAAGTTACCTGACTGTTCCACTGCTATGCCAGGAATTCGAAGTGAATGAAATGGTGATTTATGACTCAGGAAGAATCTCTGGGATTGGCATCTTGATGGCTTTTCCCAAAGTCTGGAGTATGTTATGCACCAGCAGTGTGTCACAGCTGAAAGTGAAAGTTTCACACAAAAGGGGTCAGATCCTGTGGTTATCTCCACGTTGCTGGATTCCTACACTTCACAGATTTTTCTTCTGAGCCATGGCTAGATTTTACACACTGATTCATCCCCTTTACAGAAGTATTTAATATAAAGCATACATATTTATTATATTTGGAACATGGAGATGAAATACTGGATGATAAAAGTTAAGACATAGAGTTACTACAGAGAATCCCTTCCTGAACTGGTCTGAGGCTTTGAAGAGGAAGTGGATGGGCATGTGACCTTTCTATCCTGTGATCTGTAAGCAGAAAAAGCATCTTCTACCCATAGAAAATCAGTGGATATATATTTAACGAACACTCCTTTCCACAATGTTTAACACCTTATTCACAAAAATGCCACTGGAATATTCTAGTCTGCCATCATAATAAAAATCTAGCTCTACATAAGGACAGAAGCGACAAAAATAGCATCACCAGGATGATGGCTACTGGATGGATTTCACAGAATGATTAATCCAATGAAAAAACCCTGAACATTGCTGAACCGATGAAGAAGTCTCTTTCTTGAGTGTATCAATTCACAAATGTCTCTAAATAACACAGGCTAGCAGCCCACTCACAAAACCACTATAGAATATTTGTCATCATGTATTCCATGAATTATGTGAGCATTTAAAAATAAACTGAAAACTATTTTTTTCTATTCATTGGCCTCAGTAAATCAAAGATAGGTCTATCACGAAAACCAAGTTAGAAAGCTTTAAAATGCAACTTTAAAAATGTCTTTTGTCTACTTTTGGCATCATGACTTTTATGTTGGTGGAACAATGACAAGATGAAACACCAGAAAAACACATTTCTGAAATACCAGGGCAGCACCACAAATCATCTCATCACAGACTCGCCAGTGGGCTTCACTTGCATGGATTGCATCACCATTCAGAAAAGATCACTCAGATGCAGGACCGAATAATGAACTTCTCTGCAGATATTGTATAAAATAAAATTAGAAAATGAATTGAAGTTAATCTGCTCCACAGCCTGGCTACAGAACTATCACAGCCGATCACACATCTGGTAAAGGTTTCGGAGTGCATGCTCTGGCATCCAGTGATCCTTCCTCTCTGCTTATCATTGGTGAGGCATGTCTGGAGTGCAGGGCCAGGTTCTGGGCTTCCCAGTACAAGAGAGACATGAACATACTGGAGTGAGTCCAGCAAAGGGCCACTGAATTAAGGGACTGAAGGATCTCTCATACGAGGGAAGTCCGAGAAAGATGGGACCACTCAGCCTGGAGGGGAGTGGGGGGTGGAATGGACACAGAGAGGGCTCACTAATACTTGTAAATAGCCGATGTGAGTGTCAGATGACTGAACCAGACTCTGCTCTGTGGTGCCCAGTGACAGGACAAGCAGCAATGGACACAAACTGAGACACAGGAGGGTCTGTTCATACAAGAGGCAAAACCTTTTCCCTGTGAAGGTTGTCAAACGCTGGCATAGGTTGCCCAGAGAGGCTGTGGAGTCTCCATCCTTGGAGATACTCAAATGTGACTGGACCTCACTCAGAGCAGCCTTCTCTAGCCATCCCTAGACAATCTCCCAAGATTCTTTCAGCCTCACAGATTTTGTTATCCTGTGATTTCACAGTTTGAGCAAGCAGTGCTGAAGATGCTGAGGCAGGCAGAATGGAAGGAGAAGGGAAAAAGGAATATCAGACAATGAAATAAAACATTCCAGAGTCCATTTCTTCCATTACGTTGATGTAAGGCAGAGCAACCCCCATGCAGGGCAGCTGCACTGCTGCAGCAAGCAGATCAGATGCAGGCTCTAAAAGGTTAACCAGCTCCTGGAGCAGCATGTTAATATCTGTTTGGACTGATCTGCAATTCCTGCTTGTTTCAAGGACCAGGTACCTAAAGACTCACATTCCTTTAGACTCCGTGTTTCTAGGCATGCCTGGAGAGGCAGTGGAGGCACCTGCACAGAGAACACAGGGATCCCAGGCGTGGGCAACCCTCCTACTGCACGCATAGTTCAGTGATGAGAGGCTGTGTTAAGCACTGGGTACAGAGGTACCAAAAAGGTTACTGTCTCATCCAGCCAATCATCACTTTTTCCACTTGTGAGGTTCTCATTTCTTTTATGTTCAAAATTATTCTTAAAGAACCCCTGTGTCCTGCTTGGAATCACACCCTCACACCGCAACAAGAGACATATGTCACTGCTGCTGCTGGGCTTTGACCAGGTACCGATTACACCGTCAGGAGGGAATTTTGCCAACCAGCGATCAGGACTAGCTTGTCACCCCTCCACTTCTCAGCCATCAGAGAGGCATTGCTATGTTAGCAGCTGCAGGATAGTGCAGATTGCCATAAAACAGGCAAGAAAGCTGCTGCTCACAGCTTGCAGCCTGATGTAGTGGAAACCTGAACAGGACGACTGCCAGAGACAGGCAGTAGTGGGACTGCTCTGGCAGCTGTAGGAAGGGGGAGACCCAAGACACTTCCAGAAGGAGATTTACCTACTCTCATTACTTGTGCCTCCCAAGCCCCCTACACACACAGGGAGGCAGCAGAGGAAGGGCAAAGAGGATCCATCTCACACAGCTTGCTGAAATCAGCTTTTTAACCTCACTGGAACTAACCAAATCACTGGGCTTTGCATGTGGTTACACGTAGAAATGATGTAACTAGAATGGCAGGACGTGAGTATGCCCTATCTGCCAGGTGACTGCTCCCCTGATCAGTTCCAGCCGAGCTATGGGAAAACAGCAGCTGTGCACGACTGGATAAACTGGGACTGGATAGCCATACAATGGCACTGTGATCACATCTCCAAACCAACCAGGAAAACTTCCCTGAAACATGGATTGAGACAAGCAACAAAACTACCTACAGCATTATTTCCTGTAGTGAGCTCAGACCATTCTCCCACTCCCTCTCATCTCAGCCTTAATAAAGAGATGTCAGATTTACAGAATCATCTCTCCTGCCTCTGCATCAGTTCAACTGTGCTAGATTTTGCAAGTGAATCTCTGAGACAAGAAATGCAAATCAATTTGTTTCGTCTTCTTCATTGTGCCAGTACCTAAAATATGTTCTCTGGGATTAGGCAAAGGATTGGCAGGCTGCACGAAGGCTGCGGAGGACGAGGGAGGGGGCAGAAAGGGTAAAATAAAGGGTAAAGACAGGGATCTGCAAACCCAAAGCAGTTTGTGGGAATGAACAGTGCTTCGTTTCTTCACATTTTGGAATGGAGATGAAAAAGCACCCACTGGGTGAGCACTGACAGCAACATAAAGCAGCAACCACTACCTGAAATACCCAGGTGGCATTTGCACTGCTCTTACTTTATTTTTCAGTAGTGAAATCTCCTCTTTGTGATTCATTACTGTTCTTTGAAGTTTAAAGAACCATTTTCACTCTATCAGTAACAAAAGAAATCTTCCAGAAGAAAGAGAACAGAATCCAAATGAGAAGCAGAGCAAGGACATTCACGTATACTTGAGGATTACTTTTTTCTAAGTATACATGTAAAAAAAAAAAAAAAAAAAAAAAAACAAAACCCCCAAAAAAACCCACCAAACAACTTATCTCCTCTGAAACGGTTTCAGCTCCCTGCTTATTTGTCTCGCAAGACAGCAGGACACCTTCCTCTTACTGAAGGTGCTCAGTGTGGGATGCCCCTGACAGCTCAAGAATCTAACGTGATGCACCAGCCTAGAGCACTGCTTTGCTTGTTTTAGTCTGGTATGGCCAAAGAGTTACATCACCTAACACAAACTAAGAACTCCGCTAAACAAGGTTAGAACGATGTTTAAATTGAACCACAAAACGGCACCCACAGTCTTCACCTCACCATCCCTTTCTTCTAGAACAAACCAGAACCATCTGAGATCCTCAGATCCCTATTTATTGTCAGTTATTCACTGCTATTTTACCATGACATCGAGAATTACCAGTCTAGGGGGGTTATTTCATTACAATCTTGTATAAGTATATAACATGTATACATACATACTTATTGTATATACATATATATATATATAAAACTATATAACAAGAGAAACAACATATCTGAAATCCAATAACAAAAAGATATTGGAACAGTTTTGATCATCATGAAAACTAATAGGCAAAGATTTCATCTGAGAAAAGGCTGGTAGAAGAGAAGGAAGGCAATGGGGTTGTTTTCAGTTTGTTGTGTATAACATTCCATGCATAACTTAACTTTTCCCTTCTTTTACTTTCTTGGAGACACACTATAGCTTCTCCCTCTTCTGGAAACTTGTGCTGGGAGGACATGACAGAAACTCCCAGTAAAATATGAAGCACACACAACACCTTAGAAATTATTGCTAGAAAAATACAGGTATAAAACTTTCTAGCATACTTTGCTTCTTTAAGCAAAATGAAATCCACAGATTTCTCATTGGCATAAGCCTGCATGGTATGCAGCAGGAAAGGTGATTTTTATCCCCTTGTGAAACTGGATTTACATCTACAGTCACAACAGAAGCTTGTCAATTTAAAGCTGTCACTTATTCCATCTCCCCACCCTTCCCAAACACCTGTTTTGGGGAACAGGTCAGACTCCTGGGCCAGCTTGACTGCCTTAGTCTGCACTTCTAACCAGCTTCCCATCGTATCTAAATGCTTGGTGCTCATCACTTCCATGAAAACTGGGGGAAGGAAAAAAACCAAACCCTAAACAACCAACCAGAACTATCTAGAGCAGCATTAGCATCCCAACTGCCTTAATGATGTTATACAAACCACTGGGGCTGAGAGCAGGCATACACGGCAGCCAGACATACAGCTACAGTGATAGTTTGGTTGCTTCTATCCCATGCTGTAACTCTGGGGAAAGACTGAATGCCAGGGAAACAGGACAACTCTCCTTGTGTTTCCCAGCATAAAATACCTGTAAGAAGTTTTACTGGCTACTGACAACTGCCTCACAGGTTTGGAAGGGCCAGAAGCAGCGCAGACAGTGGCAGCCTGTGTGCTAGCTGGGCAGCGTGAAGGTAGCAAAGATAATGAACTGATCTGGCTAGATCTGCCTTCAGCTGCCAGCTCCCAAAGACATGAGCAACACAATACTCTGAAAGACCGTGAGCATTAAATATGATCTACCCTTGTACTTACTGGCAAATTCATTATATGACTCCTCCAGCCCAATTAAACAGCAGCTGCTGGCTGATTTGCATGCACCACCACTCAGTCCATGATTACTGCTGACATGACATGAGCTGTATAAGGAGCTCTTTTAGGAAAGGATTGTGTAAGCGGAATAAAGGCAGTTAGCTTTTCTTTAGAATAAAATGCTGTGCATCAAGTCTATTAGATTTGCATTGCACAAGAATTACACCAAATAACGGCTGAATCTTTAATGCTGATACTGAAAATATATTTTTCTAGCAATCAGGAAGGTAAGGGCAAGTGAGAGGGTAATGGAAATTTATTTTTATTAATCAGGATTCAGAGGGCAAACCACGGGTTTTACTCAAATGCTGCTTATTAAAATCATTTTCCAATTGAACGGTTTATTGTATTTATTCAGCATTGCAAAGGTGCCTTCTAGGTCAGCCCAGCCTAGAAAAGAGACACTTTTAAAGCTGCTACCTAGTCCAGGCTGACAGAAAAAAGCTTTGCACCTAATCTAACATCTTTTGAAATAAAAGGGTACAACCCTGAGCCCACTGACGTGGACAGCAAAATTATTAGCCATGCTAGGCCAGGATTTTCATCTTTTAAACACTATGGTAAGCAAATATCCTGTTGGATATGGAATACTCCAAAGAAACAATAAGAATGAGCACAGGTCCCTTTCAGCTCCACAGTGCAACATACTGTGGAGACAGCACCAACCCCTAAGCAAGGAAAAAGTGAACCACACTATAAAATTGTTAGCTTTTAAGTAGTCAAACTAAATGATGCACATTTAGGGATAATTTGGCAACATCCCTAAACTGTAAAAACTCATATGGGAGCTTTGAATTTGGAAGGATTCTTGATATGGTTTATAGGCAAGTGGGACATATAAAAAAACCTTAATGGCTTAAAATGACCTTTTGGATGGGCAATAGCACAAAACAACTGAGCAAAGGAAAATCCTCACAGTTATGTCAAATGCTACCACGGAATTAACAGTGATTTTTCCACAGATACCGATTTTAAAACAAAGTGTACCCCGAAAGTGTGTTCATGAATACTTGTCATGTGCTTCGTGAGATGCTCTCACATATGTGAGGTGACTCTGTAGGTCAGGGAATAGGAGAGAAGCTACTGCAATCAATTCTCTTCTGACAAAAGTCAAGCAGGAAGCAAGAGAAGAGACACCCTGATCGGAAGTGGCCAAATAAGCCTCCTGCTGTGGAGAAGACTTGCAAAACATTAAAGTCTGACTTTTTTGGCTTCATGTTTTGCTGAAGTCTCCACTCAGAAACCCACGAGAACGTGGACATTCAGGATGGAATGGAAGAAAGGAGGATAGAACGAGTATTTTAATGTGGTATTTTCATTTCAACCCAGTGCTTCAAACAGACACAAATCTCAACTAATTCTAAATGCTTAAAAATCAGCATACATTTAGCCTAAACAAACTGATCACTGTCAGCGGTTAATTGGGATGAATTGATTTCAGGAAATGCTTGTCCAACACTATTGACTGGAGAAATACTCATAATAAATCTCTATGTTCTAAAGAAATGGTCTTCAGAGATTTACTGGCACACCCTGTTAGGTAAGGAAACCATCAGCCACTGTCAGCACTGCCATCAGGACAAGCATCAGCAGAACTGTGGGTTCAGATAAAGCCACTCTTAAGAGTATTAAAAAGAAAGAGCTTCTGATATTAGAGCTCCTCAAGGTTATTTGTGGCAAGATTTGGTAGATAACTATTAGCCAGTTTTCTCAACAGGGGAAATGAAGTATTGACAATGGGGAGGCTGATAGGGTGCTGGTAGAGAAGTGAGCCTCCTGACAACCAGTCCACTGTCCTACTTGTCCTTTTTATAGGATAGCTTAAGAAATGAAAAATAAACCTAACCCAAAGCCTACAAGGTATGGAAGTGATGGATCATCTCTGCTATGAAGAAAGGCTGAGAGAGTTGGGTTTGTTCAGCCTGGAGAAGAGAAGGCTCTGGGGAGACCTTATAGCACCTTCCAGTACCTGAAGGGGCTACAAGAAAGCTGGAGAGGACTTTTTACAAGGTCCTGTAGTGACAGGACAAGGGGTAATGGGTTTAAACTGAAAGCAGGGAGATTTAGATTAGGTACCAGGAAAAAAATTTCACTGGGAGGGTGGTGAGTCACTGGGACAGGTTGCCCAGAGAAGCTGTGGCTGCCCCATCCCTGGGAGTGTCCAAGGCCAGGCTGGATGAGGCTTGGAGCAACCTGGTCTAGTGGAGGGTGTCCCTGCCCATGGCAGGGGGGTTGGAACTGGATGATCTTTAAGGTCCCTTCCAATCCAAACCATTCTGTGATTCTGTGAAGTGTTAAATTGTCATCAAATCACTGACATTTAAAATAAAAACCACAGAATTTCCTGTGTTCCCTTCTCCCCAGTCTTTTAGTTATTCATACCCAACATCAGAAAATAGGGAGAGCTAAACATTCAGAAGCTGAAAATGTTGACAGGGACAGTAGCCTGCAGGAAAATTAAAGGTATTTCTTTCTCTCCTTCAGCTGGAAATACAGACACTGGGACCTTATCCAACAGGAAGGACATCTGGGCTAAAGAGAACAGGCATATGGATTGATCTATGCCAGAATGGGCACTGCCAACAATGAAATACGACTGAAGAGATCACAGAAGAGCATGAATTGGTTTGTTACTGTCCATACTGATATATGAATTTCTCAGGAAACTCTTGGGGTTTTTGCAGTTGTCTCTCTTAGCCAGCACATAAGTATGGGGGCATAGGTATGTTTTTGCAGATTGGCACACATGGGAGGTTTATGGTTTAGAGAGTTTTGATACCTTCAGCACCAGTGACCTCAGCAAACCTGAGGAAAACAAAGTGGAGACATCCAGGATAGTGGTCTTGAACTTGGCTGCCCTTCCAGAACTCAGCCAAATTAAACAGAAACAGAATTAAGACAGCATTCCTAGCAGTTCAATCTTTTCACACTTTCCCTTTTGCCTATTTTTCCTTTCTGAAAGGAAGAATTCTTAACTTAGAAAAAATAAAGCTCTTTTTTCAATGCTCAACACACTGCTACCCACTCCGCTAACGCATGCCACCTCCAGCACTCTCCTGAGAGTCTGTTTCACAATGCAGACAAGTGTCTGCTGGCAGTCCCAGCACTCACAAAATCATGAGTCAGACATTAAAATCTATCAGATCTTTCATACCGTATATTAATGGATTTCTATTTGCCATTTGGATATGGTTTTATTTTATTTCAGCTTATAAGCTTCTTAGAAAACATACCTTCGATTTCATTGCCTCAAATAGGAGACGGAAATCTGACACACCATTTGATATCAAGGTTGGCCAGACTAGGAAAGGACCCACAAGGCTCAATAAAAGTCACAGCAGTGGGCAGGATGGTTGCTCAGTGAAAGGTTTGCTCAGTCACTCCTAGCAGCTAGACTGCTTCAGGCCTAACTTACAACCCTTTTGAGGTTGTAACATGCCTATGCCTTTTGCCAAAGGATTTTCCTATCTATCTCAACGTTAAGTTAATGAAAAACTATATGTAGATCATCAATTACTTATGCGTTCTCTATTAATATTTGAAAGTTTGTGTGCATAAATAAACCAAATTAATTAGGAACTTGCAATCTTTTTTTTTTCCCCTCAGTATTTTCCACTGACAACAGTCCTACTTAGAGATCCTCACATATGGATCTTTATTTGTCTGTCATAAACCATTCAACATGATGCTTCAGCAAATAGATCAGCTTTCTCTTTACATCCAGTAATATCAACTACACATGCTGAGAAATTAGCCATAGACATGTGGCTTGGCCAAGCTGCCAGTGCAGTACCTGAGCTTTGGCAGAGAAAATTCATCACTCGGTCACCAGCACCCTAAGCACAGCCCAAGAGTCATTCTAATTGTATTAGACACCACGATGGGAAGCAGATGCAAAGGTGTGTCGGTAGGATGCTGGCACGCCTTTGGTAATTATGTACTTCTGTCTGGTACCTGACATCTTTCATATATACACAGCTCACCACTATTTGCTTCACAAAGACATAATTAAAGCATAATCTACAAGCAAAGAAAGAGCCAAGTGAGTCACACAAATGAATACATTTATGTTACTACCTTTTCTCTGCACTATGCATCTGCCTGTTTCTTTTTTTATTCTTGAATAAAACTGGTTTTATTCTTTTACTTTATTTCTCTGCTCCCCCATGCTCCATTTTTTCTTCTAATCTTCTCCTTTTTCTCTTTTTATATCTTCCATTTGTAATTATCAGTGCCTAATGCCTTTATACAGTTCAGTATCTAGCCACACACACCACGCTCATGGTTTATAGGATTTGTTTGGACTCAGTACCTACCCCACAACTCTTCTTCACCCCAGGATTTGTGTTTTGTCCCCCATAAGCCTGCTGGGAATTACCTTAGTGTTCTTCTGTAGGCTGTACACACACCATGCTTTGGTCTGTTCACACGCAGCGCAGAAATACACAGTTACTAATGTTTCAGAAGTAACTTCCAGTCCTCTTTCTATCTGTTTTGATAAGCCTTATCCACTGAGGGCCCTGTCCCAGTTCTTCGAAAGCTCCTCACTGGGGTTATCAGCTTCTGCTTCTTCACATTTTCTTTTCCCCTTCCAGCTGAATACCTCTACTTCTTTCCATTTCCCTTTAGCATCCCACCTATGCAGTTAGGAATGAGACTCTCTCCCTTCTCATTTCCATTTATTTACACCCTTCAAACCACCTTAGAAGACCCCTTTTTCTGGCAGGTGGCCTTTGCTGGGAGCATCAGGAGTGGGGCTATCCCAGTGACGAACTTATATTGCCAGGCACAGTTCCCACAATATCTGAATGGATCTGACACAGCAGGGCCAGCAACAGTCCCACGCTCGGTAGTCAGCAAGGGAATGAGTCAGATCTCAGGTCAGTCCAGGAAAGCCAAACTCAGGAGACCAAGCTGAAGACAGGAACCCCCAGAGGTGACCACGCCCTGAGCTCTGCTGGAGCACCTGGGCAGGGGATCCAGGAGAGGCTGCTCAGAGCAATTAAAGCCCATTAGTGCCCTCAGGGCCCTGATAATCTCCTCGTCTCTGTTCACAAAGCAAACAAAGTGTTTTTGAAGTTGTTTCTGACAACATTACATGTGATCACATAACATACCCACTGCACAGTGACAGTAAGGATGGCAGCAGCACCTCTGAGTTATGCGGCTAGGGAAGAATTAATTCCTAACTTACAACCGTTGATCACCAGCTGTAGTGTTTTCTGTTGAAAATTTAATCAATAAAAAGAAGAAATACCAAGTTTGATTAAACTGGTTCAACAAAGGCAAACATCAAGAGTTTTGTTAAACTTTAGCAAAAAAATTACTTTTTTGAGAATATTATCTTTTCAGGAGGTTTGCCAAACAATTATTCTTTTTGACCACACATTTCAAAATGTGCATTACAAAAATGACAGTGCTGTATTATACCACTCTAAAGCAGTTCCCTCTGGTGAGCCTTCTGACAGAGTGTGTAAATTGCAAAGTATACAGACTATCTTCATGAGCATTCAGCCTACAGAAATACCTGCCCAAGCTTATTATTTTCTTGAGTAGGCTTTCACTGGGGCAACTGATTGAGGAAAGCCAGAGAAGTCAGCCTCTCTACCTAGAATGCTGGGAAGCACTCTTTTTACATCTCTAAGAGCTTGCTGCTGCCAACGTGTTAGGTCTCTATAGCTCTGGACCACTGCTATTAAATCAGATTAATTATTTAGTCTATAATCCCTTTTGAAAATTTATTAAATAATATCTCCATTTTTAGAACATAAACGTTAATATTACAATTAACTTTTCATCAAAAAAACACCTGCGAATCCACTTCAAGGGGAAAAATATGCATAAGTATTTCTCAAGCCTTATTCCTTCTTGCTATTCATCTTTTCTGCTTGCAGACTTATTCATTGACACCTAGAGGAGAGCTGTCTCCCTTTTTTCTCATTTATCCCCATTAACTGTTTCTTCTTCCTTCTTTGTAAATGAATTCGATCCAGTGCTGCTCAGTCACTCCATGTTCATTGTCTTTTAGCCTTTTCCTTCAGTTGCAAACTTCTCTCCAATGATTTTCCCTTTCTTACCCCAAACTGATCCTTCTTTCCTAACCAATCTTCCACAGAGCTTCCCTCCCTACCCCTCGTATCCCCTGCCTTCCCTGTCCCTTTGCCTTCTCTCCCTCTTGTACTCTTCCCTACTGCAGCTCTGGAGTGACATCAGCTCCCTCCGACATCTTTCCCAGGGAGAAATGTATGGCACTAGAAATGGTTGTTAACCAGATTTTTCTCGATTAGAAACACTAAAAATAAAGAATAAAATCTTGTGAAGATGGAGCATACAGTTTATCAGTAGAAATTATTTTTATCCCAAGAGGTTTTGTCATTCTCTACAGAAAAATACTCTGCGGTTCTCACACTCAGGATATGTCAGTGTTTATAACACTGCACAGGAATGCATCCGAGATGAAGTTTTAGTGATTCTCTGCAGATTTCAGCATTTCCAGCTAGAATAATTGCATAAATGGAGTTATGAAAGTGAAATGAAGAGTTTATGGCTTTGCAGGAGAAAGATATTTTTTAACTTGCAAACATTCATCCTAAGGCCCTTCACTTTCATTTGCTCCGTTCGCTTTCCAAGTAATTTACATCCCTGTAGCTTTATATTCCACCTCCAAGATATTTCATTGATATTATGTCAGTGTTGTCTGAGTAATAATAAAGTGAGAGTGATGCAGAATTATAACTCTGCCCTTTGCCTGAGCTAGGAGACTGAAACGTAAGGATCAAAACATCAGTGTAAAAAGATTGGATGTAGCTACAGTGTGTAACAATTTTAAACTATTGTTCCCTTTTTCAGGCACTTCATGCACAGTTTTATAAGAAAAATAGGGTGTAAGTATGTTTCTCTTTTGGTGCTGCGTGTGCAGCTATCCGTGCGATTCACAATCAGTTGCATATTTGAATTCCCCCTTTTATTCTTGCAATCACAGTTGCATCCTGCCTGAGACTGCAGCTTCTCCAAGACAGTGCGTTAAGCAAGAGGGTATAAACAGGACTCGGCAGATGATTTTCTTCTAACCTGTGTCTACTGGTTTGCTAAGTCAAAGGGAAAAAAAAAAGAGCCGCCACCACCTCATCAAAATATTTCTTAAAACATATGCTCCCTGTCAAGATTTAGATTATTTGGCCATGAAAGTGAGAAAGTAGATGTTTTAAAAACAGAATTGGAGAGAATCCATTAAAGGAAAGGTGGGCTGCCAGTTAAATACAGAATATAGTTGACTAAGTGTCATCAATGTCTTTATAGCCTTTCGTTTAAACATCAGTAGCCAGGGTTGCCTTTGCCCTGAAGTAAAAAAACTGAGAAAGTTGCATAGGTATCCTAATATAAATTTTCAGAATTCATTAAATATGAATGAGAAAGGAAGTGTCTGGAAAAAAAAAAAACCCTTCTCAAGTGTTATAGAAGACTGCCAGAGCAGTAAAACATTGAAATTCACTACCGCCCGGATTATCCCAGTCCAACATCTTAAATGCTAATTGTTAGGGCAACCTCAGATATCAGAAAATGCAAATGCTCATGGGGTTCATTTTTTTTAGCTACTTTCTCTGACAACTGGTAGATCGTTACGCATGCTAACAGCATTTTGTCCCTCGTAGGGACCACTTGTATCAGTGTTCCAACCGAAGAATCTCAAAGTTACTGAAGTTCCCCAACATCTTTCAAAGCCAACCCCCACACCTTTAGCTTCTGAGGTGGCTCCAGTTTAACCCTCTTCACCCCTCTGGAAGGCAAAAGTTGAAAATTCAAAGCAAGCCATTTTCCATGTATGGTCTAAATGACAGTGGTTTGTAGGAACTGTAGGGATTCCTGCTGCTGAAGGAGAGCGAATCCCTGTGTTCTGATGAATGTTCTCCCAAAGAGCTGGCATGCAGGACGGCACCATGTCCCTGGGAGCTGACACACCGTCCCATGCAGTCAATAACCAGGATCCCAGGTCACAGCCATTTCCATCAACAGCCTTATTGCAAGCTGCTTCTGTCATCTCCTCCACCTCAAGCCTCTGATTCCTGTCCCAGCCCATGCAGGTATGATTTGATGAGCCAGATCAGGCTTAATTTTATCCTGGATCTGTTCCCCAGCTTCACTCACCATGTGGCTCAGCAAATGGCTGTCCTGGCAGAGCACAGCAGCTAGAGCAAGATTCAGGGATGGGGCCACACTGGTGCCCATGCCAGCCCCACTGCCAGCCCAGCACTGGCTCCATTGCAGCTGGCTGCCCAAAGCTAGAGGCACAGTGGGAAGGCTGATCCTGTTGAGAAGTTCCTTGAGTTTCTCACGGAAGCTCCCTCCGCCCCAAAGTTGCTGGTGGCCACCAGAGAGAAGGTAGCTTAAGACTGGAGGAGCCACTCAACATTGCAGATACGTGATGCTGGCAGTATCAGGTCCCATTTGGGACCCTTCTGCTCATGGAAATGGGGTGGGAAGAGGCCCGAAGCAGAGGCTGGAGCTGGTGTTTGTGACTCCTACCACTGCCAGGCTTGAACCTGGTTTTCTGGGCTCATACAGGCAGTGCCGGCAGCAGCCCGTCCATGCCCCTCTGCCGCAGCAGTCACGGTTCGGATGACCTGCCTGCACATACAGCTGGTGCCACTGTCCACAGCCTGCACTGGAAGCCGTTCTCATCCTGCTCGGAAAGATGCTCTGCCTGTCTGTGCTGTGATTGCCTACTGGAGATGAGACAAGTAGACAAGGGACCGAGGAAGTGCATTATCCAGAGGAGAATGAGCAGGGATTTTAGACTTCAGTTAGACATTCAGCAATATATTGAAATATAGGAAAATTACCTTTACAGACTCAGTAATTGTATTGTATATTTTGAGTATCATAGAGTGAATCAATAACAGCATGGCCGGTTTATTCCATTTTCTTTTTTTGTTCTTACTGACTGAAAGTTTTCAGTATTAACAAGAATTTTAGCACTGAATATTCCATATTAGGTATTTTTAAAAATAAATTAATACATGCCTTAGAACTACCAGAGTGTAAAATTCAAATCCACAAAGTCTGTGCAACGTAGTACTTCAAACAGTACTGTTTTACAATTACGTGTACCAATAACCTCAGAGGCAAGCGCAGTGAAGCCCATCAGCCCTTTGAGCATATGGTACCCGTTTATAGCCAAAAGTGTGGCGATGCCAGTTGAATAGAGGAAATAGAAATAATGAACAATGACCCTGAGCAGATTTAAAAAGAAAGCCTGTTGAGCAGTCCACAAATAGCTGTTATTCAACACTTATACACTCCTATATATCAGAATATATTTTAAATAGATACTTTGAATTCTTAGTTGCTTTTATTATGCCATTAATTAAACACGAGTTGCGTACGAATGCCTGCAAGCATTCAATTGCTCTATTCTACATTAGTGGCATCTATTTACAGTTACCAGCAAGCCAAGGGCTTTTTTGACTGGCTCAGCTAGATTTGACTTTTGTACTGAAATGCCAGCTCAAGCTGGAAACATTACAAATGAAAACTAAAGGGCCTGGCTCACCACTGTACTATTTCCAAAATATACCAAGATAACAGTATGAGCTAGATCCCTGTTTTAGCTGTGCATTCACAACGTGTATATTTATTCTGCCACTTCTGCAAGGATAAAAGGCTCTTGAGGAGATTCAAAATGTGCAGTTCTGTAGCTGGGGGGGTCCTAAGAAGGTAACTCCGTATAAGAACATCTTAATAAAACAGTCACACCTTATTCCCACGTTATCACTTTTCCTGATGTCCATCACGCATCATTAACATGGAAGTGGAAAGCAGCTGCTGGTGAAAAGCTATTTTTACCTTCTTTTTCCCTGTGGGAGACTACCAGTATAGAGAGCATCCCCGGGTACCCATGGCAGATGGCTTTAAGTCATCTGAACAACTGATCATCGCTACAGCTCCCGTCAGAGCCAAGCTAATGCATGATGCAACATGGTCTCTCTTCCCTGACTTTAGAAGGAGCATGTTAATTTTAGCGTGTATCTCTTCTGATGTACAGGAAACAGAGGTGTCTGATGGATATAGGTGATTCAGCTCACAGAAAAGTCTATAACCTGCAGAAGAAAGAGTCAATGCAGTTGAAGCACTGCACAGTACTTGCACATCTCAGAAAACGGTTCCTTAGCCTGTTGTAACAAATGTTACAGACACGAAGCCAGCAGTCACCAAAGACAATATTGTGAATACTCCTACCACTATTCTTCACTAGGGCTGAAACAAACAGTGAAAATAAGAAAAAACAGGAATATTTTGTTGGAAAGACATCAGGGAGCATGTCACTATTGGTTGTTACTTAACAATGTCCATTATTACATGAGTTTGTCCTGTTTGCATTATCCATCTGAATATTCAGGTATAGCATTTCATTGACAGCCGTGTTTGTGGAAGGGAAATGCAGCTATTGTCTCAGTGGCAAATTACATTGACCAGATTTCACGCTTCCACTAGAAATATTTTTCCCTATAATTGCTATTACACCCAATAAAAAAAAGAAAACAATGGCCCTATTTTTAAATAGTAACAGCCATTCAGTTTTAAACTTGGACTTCAGAACAACTCTTTACTAATCAATGACAATCCTTTTAAAATCAGACAAGAGGTCTTGAATTTTGACTATTTCCACACAAAAATTTACATAGGAAAAATATTACTTGAATACATTTGATTAAGAAACCTATATTTCTTGAAACTGTGACATGTTCATGCCTATTCAACCAGCAGAAAAAAAGGATCAAAATCTGTCAGATTAAAAAATTTAATGCCTAACACAAAAGTTTGATAGGCTTTTTTTTTATTATTTTTTTAGAATTCCCATGAACAGAAGCTGTTAAATGTAAACAACTTTCCGTGGAGTTCCCAGACAGATTCATCACTTAAACATACAGTTTCTTTCCTAAATTTTCCTTCTGTTAGCAAAATATGCACAAGCCTTACAAAATCCACATGGAGAAGTGACGTGCATACGTATGTCTTTGAACCTTTTACACTTTCCAAATGAAAAAATGTGTATTTATGTTCTTGATTTTGAGAGACAATTTTTAAAGGCCTAAACTAGCAACAGCCCTAGTTGACTTCTGCCTGCCAAATCTGAAACATTCTCATTTCTACTGATAAAAATAGAAAAAACAAGAGATCAAAAAATATCTTAGGAAATTCCAACTAGTCTCCAACATCTTACCACAAATAAAGGTGAAGGAAAAGAGTCCTTTTCAGCAGTGGCAGCTTAGCACTACCAATGCATTACATTCACTGTGACAATCTGTTCCTTGGCTCTAAAAATCAGCTCCATAGCTCAAAAAATAAAATAACAACATAAAAGTTAATACAACATGTAAATCCAGGTTTCAGTTAGACGTTACCCATTCATTTTTGCCTCTCAACTGTATTACTGCCATGGCCTCTGTCTCCTGTTACAACTCACTGCTCCTGGAAGCAGAGCCAGGCACATCCCACGCATCCATGCCGCTGGCCGTGGGGATTTGTAGCTGATGTCCCACAGCCCATTCACACTGGGAGACGGGGTTCACCACACTCCACCCTGCAATGTCAACAATCTGCCTAATTCTTGCAGTCATTGGAGAAAAGTTTGTGCCTCTGGTGGATGAATCTATCCACTTTAGGCACATACCTTTGGATGAAATGCATGCTTGTGCAGAAGAGGAACTTTATTTCTGTCTGTCAACTGGAAAATGTGTTATTCCTAAAATGATTGTCGTGTGGTGACATTATCCATTCACCTTTGGACATCGCTGCAAGGACTAGTGGCATCTGTGTGCCCATTCACACGTGTGCCCAGTCTAAGATTGGTGTTTCCAATCTACCAGGCTGACTTTTCTGAACACTGGTACTGTTTTGCTGGGGGTTTTGTGCCTTTCTGCTCTCTCTTGCTGTTCCAACAGGTACAGACAGTTTTGAAGGGGTGTAGATGGCTTTTGCAGTGTCTTCTTTTTGAAATCTCTTTTACCTTTAGACCACTCAAATCAACTAACAGCATGGAAATGTTACTTTTCTTTGGAGGACTTTTTCACGCATTTGTAACTTGTGGGCAACATATAGTTTATACAAAACCATTCTAGATTCCCTCTCTCAGGCACTTCAGATATCTAAAATCAGGAGCCCACAGCTCTGGTTGCAGTGGAGTACAACCGACAGAAGAAGACACCCAACAACTTCCAAATGTTTTAAAAACATCTCTCTGTACTTTTTTTCTCTTCACCAGATACAAGGTCTTTTCTCCTGAAAGCTTATACATGATCCAAGAAGGGTATTCAACATCTGGCCGGAAAAGCAGATATTTCTATTTCCCTTATGAACTTGCAGCTAGCATTTACCACCATTTACACATGCAACAAAAATTTTGCAGTTCCTGCTGGGCATTATATTGATAAAATCTTCTTGTCCACATCAAAATGTTCCAGTCAGTTACTGTCTAGTTATTTTTCAAATGAAAATCCAAGTGTGCCTAGGAGGGATCTGAATTATATCTTTAGCCTCACGTGTCATCAGCAGCTGAGCACAGAGACCCAGTGAGCCCAAAGGCTGATCTCCCAAAGGGTTGAACTGAAGGCTTCAGGCTGAATCATGGCCCTTGGGGAGCCCCTGGGGTTATAGCAGTAATTTAAATTTCAGGAGGCTGAAAGAAGCACAAGTCAAGGGAATATTTGCTGATCAAAGCCAGAATCCTGATCATCTAACTACTCTTAGGTCTTTAAAATAATAATATACCTGAATTATTTTTGCCCTGAATTCAAATGGCAAAGGGATTATTTTCCCTTCTAGTGACTCTGGCAGATTCATGTCTGGCTGCATGTGTGTAAGTTTACCCGGGGTAAGTGGTGGTTTACAGACTAGTCAAAAAGAGAAATTGCTCAAAGCGTCAGCTGACGGGGCTCAGTTTTGAATTATACAGCACAAGTGGACAGCTGCTACTTCAGGAGTACAGGCGAGCTGCTTCAGCAACACACCTCACCCCGTGGATTTGTAACACCCATAAACCTTGCAGCAATAATAATCCAAGAAAACAACAATAAAATAATAAGGCATTATGCAGGAAATTCTTTCAGTAATGTTGAAGATGTTGTTTCTGCTACTTATAACAGCTGAAATAATTTCTGGTAACAATCCTAGTTTGTTTATTTCTAATTTTTTTTTTTTCTTTTTTGCATTTGTAATCATTTCTTCCCTCTGTCCTTTCCTAAGCTTCTCTTTCAGAGCTTCTAGACAACAAAACCTCATTGGGAAACAAGGGTAGATTTTATTCATGGCAGCGCTATGTTTTTGCCTGTCATAGTTCCACTATTTTGAAAGAAATGCAAGGCTATGATGTTCAGCACACCAAGAAAGGGAAGATAAGCAAGTCCCATTTAAATTTATACAGTCAAAATTTAGAGGTTTTATTGAAATATTCAACTGTATTTAAAAGTCTACATTTTTGTGAAGACATAACTTCCTGCTCATGTGGCAATATACATTGTAAACCATAAACCCCAAATGGAACAATACCTTTTTCCTGGTTAATTTCCAAGAAATAGAAATGTTTACTTCTACATTTATTTCCCAGTTTAATGACTGCTGTAGCTTTACTGGCTTACATTTCAGTTTGCAAACGAGTGCAGGGGAGTGCAATATTCTTGTGTGTGCTATTCCAGTGCAAAATTCAATTGCAGGTTTCACAGGGCCTGCTTTAAAGAAGCACACACGGTTGCTGTTCCCAGGATCCTACCCATTTAAAGAGCCAACTATCAGGAGGAAATACAGAGCACAGAGAGAAAGTTTCATTTGCCCAGTGCTGCACAGCAAGCCAGTGGTGAGAGAGAGGAAAAGGACCACCTTTTCTACTACTTTATTCTTTATGCTAGAGAGCATTCCTGGATTTTTATATTCTTTATTATTAATTCTGTCATATAAACAAGAAAAGGTCAGTAGGCAAGGTGTATAGTTGGTACACAGTGTGTGAAAACAGACAGATTAAAGTTTGCAATCCATAATCATTTTACCATGGCCTCCAGCAGGGCCCTCAGCTGCCTCCTCCAAAGAACTCAGCTTTTGCAAATATTGGAGGAGCCTCCTTATCCCTTTGCACTTAAACTACTTTGTTGCTTCCCAAGATTGTCAATGGCAGGCAACAAATATCACACACAGCATGAATAAAATCATAGTGTTAAATTAGATCCAAGTCCTATGCTCACAGAAGTTCCTTGGAAACCTTATTTTGTCCTATAGCCTAACTAGCCTGATCTATAAAAAGCTAAAAATGGGAAATGACAGCAATCACCATTACTATCACTAACCCATTTGTGGTTCTAGCCCAAAGAGCCCAGTTCAGACCCCAGTACAGATAATACAAATAAATACATACTTGGCAAATGGTACAACCATTGCGGTTAAGCACTGGCCACAATTCCTCCATCTGCCATCAGCCATTGTACCCCAGGGGAACAGCACTGTCTGTTGAAGCATTTCATCTTTTATGGTCATGCTCGCTCTAGCTAGATATGTTTAACTGACTGTTTAACTCTACCTGGTAACTCTCGGAAATAAGGAATATTCAGCATGCAGAGGGATTGCAAAGGAGGCTGTGAGTTTGAGATGCAGATTACAGATCCATAACTAAAGTCACAGTGATCTTAAATATATTTAAAATACATTCTTTTAAAAACAATATTTGGCCCTCTAGGAGCCATTGGATTCACGCTTACGTAGTTGCTGCTGCTGCTTCTCTGTGGACACAGACTACTCAGCCGAGGAAGGGACGCAGAGAGCACATATGTGTTTTATAGCACAGAGAATTAAAAAAAACCCTAAACCCTGCAGGTCTACTGTGACCAGGGGAATAACTTTGTTATGATGTTACCTTTGAGGAATACAGCTGTGTCCACTCTTAGGTGGACTGGGGCAAGGACTTTGGTACAAGTTTGAAATCAATCATATGGCTTGAGCATACTTTAGACTCTCTCATCAAAAGCAAGTCTGAAAAACTTGTCTTGAAAAACAAGCTAGTTCAGTGCAAGAAATTATGTTAAAGTATTGATTTAAGCCCTAGGTGAAGACCCTTATAATTTATACTACAACTAAAACTGATCAACAAAATCCACAGTTCAAGGAAAGAATCAACAATAAGAAGTAATAAAGTCAAAATAACGACCAGCTTATCAGCTTAACACAAGCAAGTTTCAGAAACGAAACGAAAACAGTGACTGTAAGGTAAAGAGTTTTATGATTGTATGTGCTGAAGTATATTTCACTGGGCCTGGTGTTCATCGCAAGGAAGGATTATGTCATTCACAGGCATGCCTAGAGCATTAACAAACTCAATCATTCAAAAAGCTACAGGATAATATTACAAATCACAATATTCAGGTCAAGTAGATACCAATATCGATGTTTTTGCCATCAAGAAAGAAAAGACCCAATTGTTAGAGTTACAGAGAGAGCATCAGTGGCAACCAGAAGAAAGGAGATCCTAATTTACATGAACAGGAAAGCTGGCAAAGTGAAGGCTAAGAAGGTGATAGCAGCCAGAGGAAAATACTGCCTTGAGAACAAAGGACTATAATCTGGTCATTTACACTGCACATCTGACATAGGTTTCTGACCAGAAGAATGGTGCGGCTTTAGAAATAGGGACAGTGAAAAGAAGAAACAGTTTAGGATGGACCTTGATAAATTTGATGACAGTGAGGAGTGCCAAGCATGGCTGTAAAAGTAGGGGGCTAAAGCTGGTACCAGAAACACTCTGTGTCCACATTCCTTGCATCCAGCTCTCTTTCCTTAGGATATATACTTGGCCTCCATGGATTTATGCTAATTTGCACATGCTTAAGATCCAGAACAAAAGGTTCTTTTGTGAAAGAAAGGTGGTATTTTTTATTTATGTTGAGAACTTAGGCCAAATTCGCAAGAACAGAACCACAGTTCTATTGACCTCAGATACACGAATGATGCTCTTTATGCTGAAATGGTTTCTTGACATAAGATAGCTATACCAGTTATAACCAACCAGCTAAATGCCTGAACTCCTATTTTGCATACATCTATGCCTAATTTATATCATACTGAATTTAGTTAATTTGACAGTTATATAATTTGTTAATATTTTTACACTACAGCTACCGCTGTACTCTGCCTTTGCTTGTTACATTTAACATCTTTATAAAACATTCACTACATACAAATAGCAATGCTACCTCTTCATTACTCAGCACAGATAGAATCTTACCTTACAGCAGACATAAAAACACAAATGCTTCAGAACAGATTAGGCGATGCAGGGGAAGCCATGGTAATACAATCGTCAAGAACAAGCTCATTCTTCATGTTAACTGTTTCAGGGGCATTTGTTTTCTAAATACGTGAAAAAAACAAAACCAAAACCTAATGGAGATCAGATAAATTGGTTAATAGATTTGATGCAAAATTATGTGACAAAGCTCGTCTTTAAATACACGTGCACGCACATGCGTAGTCCGTCACCTTTGCAAAGACATCACAGACATACTGTGCTCATCCACTTGCTCATTAAAACAAAAATATTAGAACATTAATCCAATCATACTTTGAAATAACACTTTCAACCCCAGGAAAACATAACTTATTGCTGTGTGAATGGGCAGCAGAATATGTAATATTCTTGAATATATTTTTCTTTGCGGTACAAATCATAACTGCAGAATAAAGGCCCAGCCCTCAGACGCTAGAGGGAGGAGACGAACTAAGAACTGGCATAAACAGAATTGCTTCATGAAATCACAACACAAAGTGCATAAAATATTTTAGTGGGGCACACCCAAGCATTTGACTTGCTAATAAACAGGAACCTGAGTCACCCATAGTACTTGGAGACATACAATCAACCTCAGTGGGTATATTTAATTGAAATCAGGATTCTGGGTTCTTTTCCTGAGAAATAAGAAATATTTTTAGAAAAAAATAAAATTAGAAAAAATATTTCTTTCGGCAGTATTCCCCATGCAAAAAGCTAGCATTGCACTTAGACTGATGCTTAAAATTAATTGCAGTGCAAGTCTAAAATTTCCTTTTTTAACCATTTGCAATTATTGAATAAAACATGGGAGATGCAGCCAAATGTGGGAACCTTGTCTAAAAGAAGAACTGGGATTGGAAAACACTTAAGCTACAACACCCTGTGGTCAAACGCAAAATCAAAGCATCATCATTTTATGACTAATTTCAGGAGGAAAAACCCCAACTTGTTTATACATATATATCTATTTATACACAAACATAAATTTGTGTATCCCAGCTGAGAAGTTCTGGCCTGATAACACGCTGTGTGAACGTACCACCTCTTTCTGCTTAACTGCTTTGAAGGAACATTGGTGTCAGCCGTAGGATGAAAGCTGTTCTTCTCAGTGAAATATTTCCACATTTATCCTGCCTATTTGCCCAGGATGCTTTAAATTACATCTTTCTCACTACACACACTTCTACGTACCTGCTTAAAGGGTAAGCTGTGGCTGCAACTGCACCCAGATTTACAGGGAGTGGCGATATCGGTGCATACATCCAGCACTATCCAGAAGGGCATGTGAAAAATCTCCGGTCACTTTGGATACGTGAGTTCCCCTCTCTGCAACCCCATACCAAGGCCAACCTCACTCCAAAGGCTTCTTTCCAAGGGATACTCCACTTTGCCAGGGTATCTGTCCTTACAGAGCTTCTGTTTCTGCAATATGTCCAGAGTATATAGGGTAAGTTTTCAATGGGATTTGAGCTGTTAATGCTCTTAGACTCCCTGGAAAATTCCAGTCCAGTGTCTTGACGTTTACAAAATAATTTCATGCCATGACTGTTTTAGAGTCCAGAGTGTTCCTTTTTTCCTTTTTTTGTTTTGTTTGTTTCAGGAAAAACATGATATATGCTAAACTAGCAGAATCACCTGCGTGCAATCTGCCTCATTACAGTTTGCAGGAGTGGCTGGAGCAGACCCCGTACGCTGTAACGCAGTATCCATGAGTAACAGAGCCAGGAGCTAAGGGGAATTTTATGGTCTACAATTAAAACTTCTTAAATGCTATCAATTGAGTAGATGAAATTAATGCTACTAAGGCTCATCTCTTCCTACAAAAATGAAATCCGTGCTAAGTGAGCACGATACCTTTGTTTTGAAAAACACATTTAATCTCCTGGGTGTTTGTTGAGACCATAAAACTAGATGGTAATTTGAAGCATTTTATTGAAATAGTCTTTTAGACCATTTCATACAAATACACACAGATGTACCCAGCCTAGACTGCACTCTGCTAATTATCAGCTTTTTCCACCAATTTGCAGATGGTAGAAACTATCCTTGTATTTTTCACATCTTGCCTATTTGCCCAGGATGTTGATAGGAAGTAAATAACATCTTTTTTCTTATGATGTTATCACTATTCTTGCAGCACAATCTTCAATCAACTTTTATTAATTAAGCAAGGGACCAAATTTGCTGCCTTGTAATGTTGCTTCGAAGTCTGTGATCAAAAAACCATGATGATTTAAAACAGAGAAAAAGCTAATAACCAACATTTCTGCATAAAATACAATTTAAAATTTCTATAGGAAACACTACTGGATCAGCCTCTAATGGTAGGAACTGCAAGACCCAGTTTGCTCTTGCTGGGGTTTCTTAATTTGTTTTATTTTTGTCTCAAGCTGATTTTTAAATCTTAGCATGTCTGGTCATCAGGGACATATCTTAGTGGAGACAAACTAGAAAGGTTTGGAATTGAATGCCACACATTGGAGGCATGCTGAGGATGGGAGCCGGTGCCTGGATGAATTTCAATAAACCTTCTTCTAGGAGAAGCCTTTGTAGATACTAACAGCACTCACAGTTTGGGTTTTTCCTTACGGATATTTCATTGATCAGGCTTGCATAGGATGATACTCTCGATACTGATACTCAAACGTACAATTTTGAACAGGTTTAGAAATAAGCTGCATTCACTGACATGTTTAAGTAAATTCACATAGTTTTTAAATAATTTGTTTCTAAATAATAAATTATTTTTTCAATCACTTGTTTCACGTTTCATATATCAATGCCCTAATTGCCAAAACATCTGATCAAGGTATTTTCTCTATGTTTATAAAAGTCTTAATTAAGACAACTGACATGGTGAGTTTGCATCTGTTGCCCACTTTTTTCTACTTGAAATGTAGTCCTTAATGCTGTTAAATTTCTTAATTGGTTATTTACAGACTAGATCCTTTGTACCAAAGGTTATTAGTACACAAGCAGTACAAAATATCTCTACCTTTAGCTAGTTCTATTATAACTACTAATAAAAAATTTGGATACGCCAATTTTCTCATTATTTTTTACTCACCTTACACCACTTAGGTGTTTGCATGGTAATAATCAACTCTTAATGACTCTTCAGCCTTTTGTTACATGGGATTTAGCCTCACACTTTATTCTTGCCATAGGTAATGCAAAATCTGTCCTTTCTCCCAGTCAGCCTAGCCAGGAGTGGCTCTGTAGTTTTGCACCCCCTCTTTGGATTCACCCTCCCTGACATTTCCGTGTCCTTTACTATAGTTGTCTCAGAAAAAGATCTGCGCTGGAACATGGCCTGAAATTTTTATTATTTTATACTATTTCGTTAAAAACTGGTGGTAGATCTAGTGTAACATGGTATGTAACCATGATATATGCACCACGGTAATTGTATTTTTCAGTAGAAAAATTCCAAGGCTAGAAGATGTTTGCTGTTAAACTACTGATCAGGTCTTTCTCTTCCTAGATAAAAAGCCATGGTCCTTTATTCTGCAGTCTCCTTCTGAATGATATTCAAAGCTAACTGATCCTCTTCCAATTTGGGAAACACAAGGAAAAAAGAAATCCTCATAGTTCTCTCTAGTCTGTTCTGTCCCAATCCTGACCCCCAGTCTTAGAGGCATAGGGACACATGCAGGTGAAGAAGATAAATCCTGATCCACTGACACTAACATTTAAAGTTCACTTTTTCACGGGATCACAATCTGTAATGTGGATGTTTCAGTTCTACAGAACTGAAAGTAATTTTGCCAGGACACTGTTCTTTCAAAGCATTTCTGTATCTGTCTCTCTTGCCATCTCACGCTCAGGACAGCATCCCACCACCACAGCTTGACTCCAGGCCTGTCATATTTTAACCTCCCTTCTTTAGGTTACTGTGTATCTCACAAAGTTACCTTCATCTGCAAAGGGATTTTTATGAGGAAAGGCTTAGAAAAGTCAAAAAGAACCCATACTGCACAGCGACCTAATCATACCTTTTCTCACACAATATAACCTCACCTTTGCCGTGAATCACTCATAGATAATTCAAGTTGGAAAAGACCTTTAAAATCGTCAAGTCCAATCATTCACGTAGCACTGGCAAGTCCACCACCAAACCATGTCCCTAAGCATCGTATCTACATGACTTTTAAATACCTCCAGGGATGGTGATTCAATCCCTTCCTTGAGCAGGCTGTTCCAACACTTGACAACTCTTTTGGTGAAGAAACTTTTCCTAATATCCAGTCTAAACCTCCCCTGGTGCAACTTGAGGCTGTTTCCTCTTAGCCTATCACTCATCATTTGGTAGAAGAGACCAACCTCCCCCGCTCTGCAACCTCCTCTTGGGCAGTTGTAGAGAGCAATAAGATCAGCCCTCAGCCTCCTCCAGGCTGAACACCCCCGGCCACTCCTCACAGCACTTGTGCTCTAGACCCTTCACCAACCTCGTTACTCTTCTTTGGACACAAACAGTCAGGTTTCCTCCTTTCAGGTGCTCTGTATCTCAACACCACTCTGTGGTTAACTGAATTCAGCTGTCTGAAACTACCAGTCTGAAAAACTGGGTCTAGACAGCAAACATTCAAGGTTAACATTTTTAAGTTCCTTTTGATATCTGAAAATTATTAGAAAAAGGACATTTAAAATATCATTGGTGAAATTAGAGTTATCGTACAAAAAGTAAAGTCCCTTAATTAGATATTAGATTAACAACTCTTAATAAACTTAGATAAAGTTAGTCAATCAATGCTATTTTCTCTTAGTATCCCCAGAGCAATTAAAATTCAGTGCTCTGCAAGATCTATTTAATGATTTGGCAAGGTCTCTTTTGAAACCATGTGCGCAGCATTAGTATCAGAACATTGTACAGAACCCTGTATACAACCACTGCCGCAGATCTGTGGCTCCTTCACACCAAATGACTCACCAACAGACCCATCTATTAGATCTCAGGTGTTAGTAGGATGTACATCCAGTGGCTTGAGGTCACTGCATATAAATGACGTAACGTGAACAAGATCATTAGAATATCCACCAACTGTATGATCAGTTTGATGGTGTGGATGTTGTGAGAAGGCTAAAGTAAACATGGTTTTTCTTTCCATGCAGATACATCCCCAGAGGTCACAGGACTGCAACATGTAATTTTCCAATTCTTTACTGAAAGAGGACAAAATAATTCACAAACATGCTTATTTTATCTGTACCTCCAGCAGCTGTGCTATGTGTACAGCAATTACTTTTCAATATTAGAGTGCTTACAGCAGAATCCATCAGTACACATTGGTCCGTTTTAAAGCAGGTTTGAAGATAAAAAGTTCTTGAAATTGATGTAAAGCCATAATTAAAAACAAACTTAAAGGGTAAAGTAGTTTTAGAAAAGTAATTTTTAACAACCTTATTCTTGCCAGGATGTGTACTTCAATATGCTCGTTTGCTGTGACTGGATGATGGTGATTATATTTTGTAAATGTATTTACATTCATTCACTGCCTATGAAAAGAAGCACTCAGCAATTATTTTAAAAAAGTAAGCTTTACGTGAAGAACACCTTATCTGTCAGTTCAGCTCACAGGAAGCCTGTGAGGTTCAACGAGGGTCTGTGATGAAGGAATGTTTTTTTAACAGCACAAAATCAAAAGATACTATGACAAAGGAAGCCTGAACCTACACTTTAAAATTTGTTCCTCGCTCTCAGGAAACCAGAACTACTAGGAAACCTACTCTCTAACAAAATATTTTGAAAAACAGTGAAGGGCTTGAAAATCAAAATCATACCTCAATCTGCCGCTGGGAAAGATACTGGCTGCACAGCTCGTATTGTCCATGCCGCAGTGCTCCTTCCCTTCTGGTGCGGGGAAGGAAGAGTGATGTGGTATTGAAGAACATTTATTTGAGGTCTATCAGTTGAGAACAGAGAACGTAAGCAGATGCAACACTATTAGACAGTGAGTCTATGGTAAAACTACAAATTGATTCATACTTTTGAAACCACAGGAAAACTGTTCCTCTTGTAAACAGACATGTCATCCCAACTGTCACTGTAAGAACCGTTTCGGTTGAGCTCTTAGAGCTTTGTCTCTTTAGTTGATTCAGACTCAGACCCATAGGTCCAGCTTCTCTTGTTTTATCCATACCATATCCATCTAACGCCTGGAGCACTCAGCCCGCACTCTCTGTGTCATCCAACAAGAGCGTGGTGATTTTGTAAGCTTTAAAGCTGTATGTTTTTCAGTAATACGTAGTCTCTCCCCATGAACTCAGGGTACAGGGAGATTTTCCTTAGGATCCAACACATCAAACCAAAGAAGACACTTTAAATAACAAAGATCTAAGATTGCTGTGCACACAGCTAGAACTCCTTCATAAGAACAGCATCATAAAAAGCAGTATCAAACTACAATATATGTGCAAATTCACAAAAAACAAACCACAACCCAGAGAGTATTTTCCATTACATTCAAATCACTCTAACAGAGATAGAAATTAAAACATATTTGGAAGCTCCCTAAAATGATGGAACTTTTTTCTCCATTTCAGGTAAAAATGCAATCAATCTCTGCTATGAATCATCACATTTTCCCTCGCTGTACTCAAAAAGATGTCCGTTTAACTTCAGAAAAGAGCCCACCATCTGTCCCCTCTATCTAAAACAAACCTTTTAGGACAAAGATGTTTTCCTCCAGTCTGTGACCAGCATCTAACATAACAGAGCCAAGATCTCCACTGAGATCCAACAAGTATTAGGTAAGAATATTAAGCCCACATCACTTTACAAGCCATACAGGCAGTGATAATTTATATGACCTCTTCTGCTCATACTGTTAGCTCAGTTCTCACACTTCTCTCTCCTCTGCAGGGAACTTCAGAAGTTACTTGTCTCCTACAAGTTAAAAAAACCTTGAGGTTCACTCAAATGCATCAGGAGATTTGTGAAAGTTTGTCACAGATTATGTGTCGACGTAGGCACTGTGACTTAGTGGGTACATTATTGAGAAAAGCTAAATATTTCATCTTTCTTCACTGTCTCTAAACAAAACTGGCATTTACTCACCAGGAGGCTGAAAGTTCAGCCTTTTCAATATTATAACAAGGAGACATGCTGGTAATTTCTCTCGGAAGGAAACATAGCGTAGCCTCTTAGCAGCTGTAGCAGAGGCAAGTCACAGTGTTCACCCCCTTCCCTCGTGGCACGCTGAGCACACAGTCAGGCACACCCAAATGGGAGGAGGGACAGTTTCAAGTCTACGTTTCTCTCACTGTTATAGGCCAGGTCCCACCCATCCTATTAGCTGCATGCAGGTGCTTCTGAGTGTGTTTGTGCTTTAATTATTCATAACATCAGCTTCATATTTTATGGATTATTCTGCATCAGTTCTGGTACTTGCCTCATGCATTATGCATGTACCTGAATCTGTTCTGATGGTAGGCACAAAAGACACAAAGCATGTCTCTCACCTGTATGCTTCTGATTAGAAAAGAGCATTTCTAATCCTGAGCCTGAACTGAATCCCAAATGTGTTCTCCTTTGTCCCGTAACTGCACACTGAACATCCTCCAGTGAACAAAAAGGTAGGGTTTTTCCCTCTTTTCCATCATGCAAACTCTCCTAATTTGACTTCTTGGCCAGTGTCACCTTATAACAAAACAAATTCTCTTATAAAATGCACCTTCTCTCTGAGTGCTGGTTCAGAAGCACAGTCTACTGAAAACTATAGCAAAGACATTTTTAAAAATAATATCTCTGAATGAACCAAAGCCATCAAGTCTGAAGTCTCAAACCACAGGCACTGCACAGTACATTGCTGTGTTACTGTAACAGGCATCAAGATAAGGACAAGGGGATACACTGTTTTGATCATACTAATGCAGCTTACTGTCTAAGAGTCAAATTATTGACATAAGTGAGAAGAAATCCAAGTGAAAGTTGGATTTTTTTAACTAATAATCGGTTTGTTAGCAATGCTGCATTCCTTTCTTCTCTTTTTCAATGCAACTAAATGACAGACCTTTTTTTCCCCACAGAGTGACAACTTTTCAAAAATCAAAGGCATTTTTCAAAGTTGTCCTAGTCAAGGAATAAATGGTTTTATGGCACAAGGAATACTCAGGTTGGATGGAGGAGACACTGGTGCAGAAGGACACTGGCTGGCATTGCTCTCGCTCAGGCTGTCACCCAGGGGATGGCTCTGACCCTCACCAGACCAGTGCCACATAGATCCTTTCCTTTTTCCTTGAAAGCTAACTTTCCAGTAAAATTGCCAAGATAACTCTAGCAAAGGACAAACAAGGAAAACTTCTTCAATTGCACTGAAATATTTTAAGAAAAACATAGCAAAATTATATAGATTTAAACGGCAGCCTCCTGCATTCTTGGTAATTGTTTTGCCTCCTACACCCAGAGCTCTGAGTTCTGAGCACAAAGATCCTGAAGCTATTAAGAACTGAGCAACATCAGCCCTTCGTCCATGCAGACACTAAACAGCATCCTGCATTCAAAATACCATGGCTATTCAACACAGAGAGCACTGTTTGGTTTGGGGTGTTATTCTTCACCACCGCCTTCAGCAGGACCATCACCTGCCTGCAATGAGGTGCCTGAACATGTTTTCCCCACTGCCTTAGCTGGCCTCCAGACAAAGACCTTGGAGGGAATGTAGCTGTTATATGTGTCTGCAAACAATAAGGAAATTATGTTATCTAGCAAATTTTGGACTTTATTTTTAACCCATGGCAGTTTAAATAAACTCAAAATACGCTGCCTGCCTTCACTGCTCATGCTCCCCTATTTGCCAGGTTGAAAGGAACTTCAACATAGTTTCATCAAGTGATGGGTTTTTTTCCAATCACGCTTAAGAGAAAAACAAACAAACAAACCAAAACAACAAAAAACCTCACAAACAAATACACAAGCAAACCCTGTGCTTTTACCTATGACAGACTTCACTTGTTGGCAAAACTTACACCTTAGGAAACAACCTTTGCTATGCTTCATCTCTTAGTTAAACCTGTTCCCATAACACACGAAGTCAAAGAAGCAAATGAGACTCCAGAGAAACATTTTCCTTTTGAGTTCATCTCACCTAGAGATTACTTATGGCCACACTCAGCAGGAGGACTCATGTACGCAAGCCTCTTCATTGTCAGCAACAGTTTTGTAATTTGCCATCTAACTCTTGCTAACCCATCCAAAACTAACTCTTCAATAAAAACGGTGTAGTTAAGCAAAGGTGACTATGATTCACCTGTCACTTAAAAGGACCATGTAGATTTCTCTTTTTTAGAAGTGCTAACATGAAGAAAAACTTCTGCTTGACTTCTTTCTTTTCTACAACAACCCTCTTTCCTCAGTCCCTCATTAGACAAAAAAGATCTTCATTTATATAATTGTGTGAGGTAATAATGGCATCTGCAGCATCAATTATGACATTTGAAATATCTGGACAAATGTGCCCAATCCTGGCTTGAACCTAATTAGCGTATTTTGAGGTTTGAGCTGTATACCCCTTACCATACAAATCTTTCTATACTGTAAACTTCCAAAGCAGGTTGAGGTGAGTGAAAAGACTATCACAGTGCTATGAGTTTGGAGTGGATATTTCACACCTCATATCAGAAGTATCAGGTCCCTGCCTTTCTGGATAACATGAACTGGTTCTCAGCCCTTCTATATCCAACTAAGATAAGGCTTAGATAAAGCTCTAAAGTGCTTTGCAGGCATTAACCACATAATCATTAAATATCGATATATGCATGATTAATGCCTTGTTGTTACATCATATAAGAAGAAAGATACAAATGTAGGGAGAAGTAATCTGCCTTGGAAGCAAGCCATGAATTTGTACATTGTAATTCTAACTTGTGTTTGAGATACGTCCCTATTAAAAAACTGGCAGCTTTAGGAATAGAACTGTGGTGATCCTGGTGCAATACTCTCAACTTTATTACATCCTGTGTCACTAATTTGGCTGAAATTAAAACATTATGTCTAGAAGGACCATCTCCTGCAACAAGCATTCTCTGAGTATTTGTGCATCATTAAGACTGAGAGATCTCAGGTCAGCATCCTGCTTCAGTAATTTTATGTCCCCCATCTGCATCACATCTGTAAGGTTTCCTTTTGTACAGTAAAGGGAAAGCAGAACCACTGATAACGACACTTTTCTTCTCTCCAAGTTTACTCACTTATTGCATGCTCTATTTTGTGACTTTGGACAAAACATATTTTTTGTCCATTGCTTTCAGAGGGGGAAAACATACATATCAAAAATATTCTTCATTTGACTAATAAGTTGCTTCTTTGTTACTTAAAAAAGGCAAAGCTCAACTTCACCAAGTAAGCAAAGCATAAAGAGCAGATGTTCAGGTGTTATAATTGAGTACAACTTTGACAGAATTCTATCCATTTACCACAGCTGAGGATAGGCTCCCAGAGCCTCCTGGTTATTTATTTCTCTATTACACATCTCTGTTAGGTCAGAAAGTTCCTGGTTTTCATTAATACAGTTCCTGCAAGAGATACACAGAGTTAACAAATGAAACCCAAGGAGATTATTTCTAATCTAGTTGACCTGCTTCATCAAGCTTCTTTCCCTTCCTTCTAATATTCCTCCTAAGACTCAGCAGATGAAAAGCCCATTTCAGCTAATCACCATTTGAAGAGAATCAATTGACAAGATTTTATTTTTCTTTTAGTTTTTAAAACTCCTTGGAAAGATTGTTAATTGTGAAAGGCAAGTGATTGTGGTGGTCTTTTTAATGCTTGGCCAGAAAGAAAGTAATTCCCTCTTCTTCTCCATGACTTTATAACAGATTCTGAAACTAGCAAGAACTATAGAATGCAGGAAAGTGAAGAAAAAGAATACAAATTTAAAGCTAATTTATATACCAGGCCACTGAGTGTTCCTATTAGAAGTGACTAGGACCTATAGCTACACTCAATCTGCAAACCTTACCCAACCCAGAGACTGCTCTCCCCTGGGGAATCTTGGACGTGTCTGGCTTAGCTTTGGGGCTGCATAAATGGCAAGCCACAGCTCCCAGGAGGCCCCGTTGCATGACAAGTACAGGTTACAACACAATGAAGATGATTTTTACATTATTTCTAACATGACCTCACTTGCTTCTCTGTTTTTATGCATTGTCCCTAAATGTACCCTCCAAATTCTGGATAGCAGTTATAGACACATTTTTGTGACTATAGTAACCATAAAAATCTGGCACAGCTAGTACAGGGTTAGACACAGCCACTAACATAGTCCAGGAAAGGAATATTAGCCAAGATATAGTAGCCCTGTGACATGTTATTCTTTAAATGCCTTCTGATGTAAAATTCTTACCCTTTTTTTTCTTTTTCTCTTAGCTTTTGCCATGTAGGATGGCAATTGGTTTATGAGCAAACTACAAGCCTCCCTGTACTGCTGGAAAGGTGTTAGCTGCTATAAACAGCAGGGACTCTAAGAGGAATAGCACAAGTCTTGCTTTGTGCAGCAAGGAGGCATGCAAGAAACTAGCAGTAGAAAGCCCACTAAGTAATCTCCTGGTTTTCCAAGCCCTATAGAGTAGAAACTAGTGGTCAGGAAGATTTATCTCAAGTCAGAACAGAAACCCTGCTCATCTACACTGAACTGTTTCACAGAACGAACCTGGAACTATATTGGAAGAGCAGCCCAGATATGCAATATACTGTGAGAGACTTGACAAACCTATAGTTATTCTCCATTGACTGTGACATCAATGCAGGTTCTTGAATACACTCTCTCTACTTGTATCATATCAGGGCAGCAGCAGACTTGCAATGATTTTCATACTTAGAGTATTTTAAAGTAACACGGTGTTTTCAGTCTCCACCATCATACATGCAAACAAAGGATATTATCTGTACCAGCTCTGCCAGTGTGATTTGATTTTGTGATGATGTACACTGGGAACTGGCCTGGATTGTATTTACACACACTCATACCAGTTTTGCTTTTGATAAGGAAATTTCTAAATGCAAACCAACATCCCAACAGTAACAAACTAGTTGTATACCCAGGGAGTTCTGAAGGACACAGAGTAGCATTTTTCTACTGTGCAACCACCACCATCCAAACAACAATTACCGTCATCCCCATTCAGAGCCTCAGCATCAATTTCCCAACCAAACATATGTCATTATAGCTTGGTAGAATCTTGGCACCGCTAAATTGTGCTAATGCTACTTTTGGCCTGATAACAAGGACCAAGGACATCAGTGGCATGATCCTGATCTTGCTGATACTGCTGACAGGACACCAGTTTGCTGGAGTGCAAGATGTAAGGAGCCTTTGCAACCCACAGGCAAACACCAGAAACTGAAAAATATCAGAAGAGACTATCATATTGTATATTTTGAGGGGTTTGGGCAGGACCAGTGCAATCAGGTGTGTATTACAGTGCAACAGTTTAATGAAAATACAGAATTTATAAGAATTTCTTTATAATAGTTATGGCACAGACTAGTCAGCAGCACCTTCACATCGATACACTGTGAAGTGTTGAAACCAGCAGAGGAACGATAAAAGGAAGGTGAATCTCTTTATAAGGGGAAATTGTGCTTTGCAAAGCTGAGATGACAGCAATTCTAGACAAATGTGTTTATTCTTTAACATTTGGTGAGGTTTTGTGATTTTATTTATTTTTTTTAAATGAATAGCAAGCAAGCTTTGAGGAGAAGTCTTTGGGAAAGACTGCAGCTTCTGAGAGAGAAATATAAGAGGAGCAAGTACCAGTTTGCCAAACCTTGGTATCCAACCATTTTTTTATGCCCCCAAATAAGGCATTTCCTCAGAACCTTACACAGATATTCTTACAGAAGCTTACACAGATACTGCTGAACATACTTTACCAACATAGCTACACGCAGCAGCAAATCATCCCTGGAGCTCATAGAATTAAGGCAACAATAGATGACAGGACAAGAAAGCCTGTAACTGCAAAGTTTAGCTGCACAAGAAATATTATCTAAAATGTGCCTCATATCAACATCAACAAGCTCTACTTAAAATCTAGGTCTAAACTTTCGGAGGCTTGTTTTGATCTATGGTAATTAGCATTCATTCATTAAAGTTCATTATTTACAAATATGCATGTTATGAAAGCAAGAAAGTTGTGTGTGTAAAGGGAAACAATATTTTATTATGGAAGACTATTTGTATTGGGTATCTACGTTTGACTTCATAGTACAACTTTATTCTGTAATCTTGTTTAAGCATAGTGCTAATATCGTTTTTGCAGCACACCACGTAATCAGGCATCACAGCTGTGGGAATCTGTTATATTGCTACAGACTTAGCCTGTGGCTCTCCACAAAGCCTTGGGAGTGTAATGCCAGGATTTGTTCTACCCAACCACTCTGTTTGACAAAGATGTAACTCTGGTGACATGAAAGGCTAATAAGGAGATTTTAGAAAAAAGACTAACTTATTTATTTAACCTTGGATCAAATCATTGCTTTGGGGCCCAAATATTTTTAACTATTTTCATTCCAGTCACCACTTTTAGCCTTCATTATGAAGAAATTAAAACTGGATAGTAAATTTTACCTTTTGATATCTCAAAAACCCTCATCCACAATTTTTCTATAAAAATATTGGTTGGGGAAATGTATCCTAATCGCTCTAAAACTATTAAAAACAGCTGACATTTTTACCATCTCCAGTGATTATGTAAAGTTCTTTAAATCAAGTTTTATCTGGTTGCAACAGATTTGTTATTTTGTCAACTACCTAAACAGCATTTTGACTGTATTCCATGTTTTATCATCCTTTTACAATTTATAGATTTTTTACATGCTATTTAAAACAAAATATTTCTTCCCAGCTTCTTTATATTTGGCCTCTACTATAGTGTTTACTGCTTGCTGAAAATAAAAAAGTAACATCAAATAAAGGTGAGATAAATCCCTAATATTTAACATTTATCATAAACTAACTAAAGATGAACACCTCTGACTACAGTTCTAGTATAACAGTACATTGTTAGGCCCTCATTTTGAAGAACTTTGGTGTTTAATCTTTAAATAAACATAAATCTATATAAATTATGTTTATATATGTCAAAGCAATTATACCATCAAATGAAGGTGTTTTCACACAGCTCTAGTGTAAGCAACAGTGTCAGGCTTTTCATATTTTTAATAACAGTTGGAATCATTTATGTTAGCAGCTATTGAACAGGAAAGAAACATTTCATGCTGCCATTTCCAACATCCTTAAAGTATTATTTTTAAAACCACCTAAAGAATTCTAAAGCGGGGGCACAATTCTCTGTTGATTACATTTTATAAGTTGTTATAAATGTTTTATAGAAAGGAATTGCTTGCTATTAAATACTCCAGGGTTTTAAAGTTATTTCTATAGAGTTATTTTTAATTTATACACACACACACACAAAAATAGCTACATTAAAGGACGCAGCAAAGTCACCCAATTGAAAGTTAGCATGTGCCAGAATTAGAGAGGCCTAAGAAATCTTATAGCAACACAGACACTCTGGGTTGGAAGAGACCTTTAAAGGCCATCTAGTCCAACCCCCCTGAAATGAGCCTGGACATCTTCCACCAGACCAAGTTGCTCAGAACCCCATCCAACCTGACCTTGAATATTTCCAGGGATAGGGCATTTACCACCTTCCTGGGCAACCTGCTCCATTGTTTTACCACCCATGTAAAAAATTTCTTCTTTATATCTAATCTAAATCTACCCTCTTTTAGTTTAAAACCATTACCCCTTGTCCTGCTGCAACAGACCCTGCTAAAATGTTTATCCCTATCTTCCTTGTAGTCCCTTCAGGTACTGGAAGGTGCTATAAGGTCTCCCCAGAGCCTTCCCTTCTCCAGGCTGAACAAGCCCAACTCTCTCATCCTGTCCCCATGGCAGAGGGGCTCCAGCCCTCTGGACATCTCAGTGGACTCCCCTGGGCCCTCTTCAACAGGTCGATATCCTTCTTATATTGTGGACTCCACAGGTGGATGTAGAACTGCAGGTGGGGTCTCACGAGAGCAGAGTAGAGGGGGAGAATCCCCTCCCTCACCCTGCTGGCCACGTTTCTCTGGATACAGCCCAGGATACGGTTGGCTTTCTGGGTTGCCAGCACACACAGCCAGCTCATGTTCAGCTTTTCATCAACCAATACCCCCAAGTCCTTCTCAATCCCTTCATCCCCCAGCCTCTATTAATACCAGCTGTTGCACTGACCCAGGTGCAGGACCCTGACTTGACCCTGTTGAACCTCATGAGGTTCACATGGGCCCACTTCTTGAGCTCACCCAGGTCCCTCTGGATGGCATCCCATCCAGCAGACGTGTCAGCCGCTCCAGTCCTCTGTTTCTGTGTGCAACTTCTCTACCGCAAGTAGCACCGCAAACACAGGATACCATTTTGGACTTAGAGATTGGATCAGAAATGCTGTGTCCACTGAATTAAAGTTCAGTGGACAACCATAAATCTAGCAATTTCTAACTTTTGAGGTCATGACGACAAATCCATTGGCTCTCAATTTACAATGATGTGATTTTTTTAAAGTGAGAAATTAATAAACAATCAGTTCATACTATTACAATTATATTTCCTTCAGTTCAACTGTCCCCACTGCCACTGGAGGATCTCACTGGTGTCCGACTGGTGGGTACATGTGCACTGAGCAGGAAGCATATGGGATGAGAGCCCAGCAGCTCTCCCCTCAAACTGGGATTGCTAGTCTGGTTCTGCGCTGTGTGCTTTATGTAGCATGCAGTATTACTGCTGCTACTTTGGATAAATTAAGCTTTAGCTCTTCAGTGTGTTTCATATTCATGTATTAATTAGGCTAGATACCATCATTTTCTTGGGGAATACAAGAACGTGGAAGAGAAACAGCAGCTTGTAAGAGCTCATAACCCAGTTAACTGGAATACACAGGAGAAGAAACAGTGGCTTTTCTGTAAACCCAGGGGCTTCCAGTTTAATATCAAACACCTTCCATGAAAGTCAAAGACATTAGGCATAGTTTATAAAAATTTTACGGTGTTCTCTACAGTATTTTTTGTCGGCAGGATGTTTTTTGCAGGTATTAACTTCACGCCAAAAATATCTGAGCAAGTTTCCGCACTCCAACCGTTGCATGCTCTTGCAGAAGAACAAAAAAAGCTCAGACTGTGAAAATCAGCTACATGAGAACCATCTCCATCTGAATTCCTTCACATACAGAGCATGCCAAGACCTGGCACAGTAGTGAGGTTGTGATTAACATGCCTCATGACTTCAAGTAGATTAAAATTAACAAGAAGGAAAACACAAATCAGCTGCACATCCTTAGCAAAGTTCCTGATCATATACTCCACACCAAGAAAGAGCAGAGTTCAGTCTTGAGAAAAGAGAAGTCAGGCCCTTAGTTGTATGAACAGTGGCATGTATAAGATTAAGATGAAAAAAAAAAAAAGAAACACCCCACCCACACAGATTTCATCCCCTTCTTTTCCCTCCCACTTTCCTCTTTTTTCTTATTTTGCCATGGCTGTTCCAATTTATGATCTTCTGCAGAAGACAAAAGCCCGGAAGAACTCAGTACACTGGCACCATGCCTGGAAAGGTGCCATATTGCACATACATTTTTCATACATTTTTAAAAATATCCGTGTGATAGGGGTTTTTTTGGTATGAATTACTGTATGTGTTTGGCAGAGCAACGCCCCACCCTTTATGCTGGGCAACTACATAAGGACATTCTGCCTTTAGATCCTGCTGAAACTTCCCACAAAAAGAGACTTCTTCAGAAAAGCAACTCTTGCTCAGAGCAGCTCGGAACTATTCTTGTAACTGTCAGCAAGATCTTGAAAAGAAGCAGTAGGAATGTGGTGCTTTATAATAGATTGGGACCTGATACGAAGCAAAAAGCAAGTATACATTTCAGGATATGGTTCAAATCACAAGCAGAGCCACCAAAAAACACAATCTATGGATACAGATTTCCTTATCTGAGAATATCTTCTCTTCTCTTATTTCTTATCTCTTATCTTCTTTTATCCTTATTCCTTGATGTGTTAGCATAAGAAAAAGGCTTTTCTTGAATAATAGCTGCATCCAGTCTCTATCCCCCAGATAAAAGATTTTTAAGCAAGTGAAGTAAAATCCACCTGGACTTGAACATGAATCTAACTTTAAAATGTATCTGTGCAATTTTTTTTCCACAGCTCTGTGTTTGTCCTACCTGCACTCAAGTTATCTGAACACCTGCCAGGCTTCATCCAAAGACGTGTTTCAAGGCAGTTTTGTGAGCTTGTTCAAGTGCAGCACTGACACATCACTGCATCCACATGGACTCCACCTCACAGCTGGCCAAGCTGCACTGGGTCTTAGCAAGATGCTGCAAACAGGCTGAACTCTCAACACACAGATGCTTGGTCGAGGACTCATGGGAAGGTGTGAAATGCTCATTTATTCAACACAGTAATTCAGAACTTACATTTTACACCTGTCATTTGAATGTAGCAGATACAAAAAGTGAGTCAAAACTCCAGCACTGAACACGGGCATTTAGGAAATTCTAAGACTCAGTTTTTTGTTCTTTGAAAGTCAGAAAACACATTCTCCTGGAAAAGAGGTTGTCTACAGTTTTCTTTGCTCAGTCCTCCTTCTGTTGCTAAAGATATATATATATATATATATCCCTCTAGATTTCATTTAAGAGGCAAAATAGATACAGTTACTGATATTGCCCTCCAATCTGATGGTGAAACTGAAAGCTGCCACTAAGGTGTCTGAAGGAGAAAACAAAGTTAGTGTTGTAGTAGGTTTCATGAAGATTTGGTGGAGTGTGAATTTAAGTGCATGTAATGCCAATGGCTTTATCCCCAGCATCCAGGATTTTTATCCATAAATGGATAAAAAGCCAAATCAAGCAAATCAATTAGTACTGAGTGAGATAAGAGCCAATCTTTGGTGAAGCATGAGAAACAGAAGTGGAACAACAGGGCAAAGTGATGGTCAAAGAGCCAGTCTGCCCTTCAGACTGCATTACGTTTTGGTCTAAAGGAAATAAACCAGATTCTGAAATGCCTTGCTGTCATGCCTTAACTCCAGCCAGCAAAATACCATGAAGCCATGCACACACCTTCCCCCCTCCTCCTCCAGCAGAGGGAGAAAGGAGGAAAAGACAAAGAAGCTCATAAAATGGAGATAAGGACTATTTACTAATTGTATATAAATTAATAATAAATATACATGAATATATACAAATACTGCTACTAATATGTTATTAAAATAATAGAAAATAAACCACGCTATAATTGCTCACCCCCTGCCAACTGATACACAGCCAGGTCCTGTGAGAGAGCCAGAGAGTGATCACAGCAGTCTAAGCGAGCCCCACAAGCGAGAGCACGACCGGGAAAGCCAACCAACCCACCAACTTGCCAACAAATGAGTGAGCAAAAGAGTTAGCAAAGGAGTTAAGGAGCTAACAGAGGAGTTAGCAAAAGAGCAAAACGAGTAATGGCCCCCAGTCCACTGCCTGCTTATGTACTGAGCATGACATACTATTGGAATGAATATTCCTTTGGACAGTTTGGGTTGCTGCCTGACCTGTGTGTCCCCCCCCACTGCTTGTAGCGAGAGAGTTGGGAACACAGCTGCAGTATCGGAAGCAGAGAAAGAGCTTGAATTTGGTGCGAGCACTCCACAGCACCAGATAAAAAGACACCTTTTCGGTACTTTTTTCAGGGTAAATCCAGAAACAACGCTTCATACAGCCACTGTGAAGAAAGTTAACCCTTTCCTGACTAAAACCATCACACTTGTGCAGACAGGTTTTTATTATTATTAATGGGGAAATAAGGGAAAAAAGTACATCCTGTATCAACCTTGGACTGTATCTCGATTAGGCACCTCCTATGGTCCTCAAAGATTTAGGACAGGACATAGGGATACTGAGAGAGACACACTGTCTATTAAAATGTGACAAAAATTAGTGTCTCCACAACAACTTCCTCAGTTTCCCATGCCTGTGACAGCACATCCAACTCTGGAGACATGAATCATGATGGTACATGATAGATCAGGGTCGTGAAAAACATGGGCAGAGTTCAGAAACAGACCTTACATGAATCCTATCAAAAATTTATCACAGTTTCAGAGAGGTAATAGATTCCTCATTCCTAGGGAGATTTATATTTCTTACTAATCTCCCAGTATCTAAAGCACGACTTGGTCTAGTGCAGCCAAAGCTAACATCCTACTTTTTCTGAATGCACCCTGACAAAAAAGCTGACTAGATCCAAATAAAAATCAATTCAGTAGCTGTGGACTGCACAAGGCAGCAATGACTGATTTGATAGTGTCCTGAAAGTGCTTTGTAACTTTTGTTGACTCCTTTGGGATCTGCTTGGCAGAAAGTAGGCATTCTTAGTGAGTACAGCCCTAGTTTTTCCTTACTGACTACATGAACGCTTCTCTGGAGAGCATCTTCCAGGTGCCTCACACAGCTGGTCTTGCTCATGAGGCCATGCACCCCAGGTGCACCCCACAGAGGGGCAGTGAGCCATGGCAGTACCAAGCCTCCCTGGTTCTGGAGTGCCAGGTATCCCACAGATTCTTAAACAGCCACTCAGTTGAAACCTCCAGCATCTTCAGGGTATTCTAGTTGACAGGTACAAAATACAGAAAATTTAAAACCTGGGCAGGGAGAATTCATACCAACATATTGGCCCCCGCTTGAGCAGCAGTTTATACACACTGCTGAGGTAGTCTATGTTAATGTTTCTAATAGAACTGTGGTATAATTTAGCCCAAATTACCCCTTCTTGTCAACACCTCCTTCACAAAGACCTGTTGTTCTTTGATCTGAGCCACTCAGTTTCCCCATCTGGAAAAACACAGGGAATACTTAAATCCTATGGGAAGTAGATCCTTCCACCACGTACGCTAAACACAGCCCAGGGTGTATCAGTGACATCATTTGAGATGACAAGCTGGTTCTGACAAAAGCATTTCTCCCTTCACTTCCTGCAGCATGCAGGATGCCTGATGGAGGTGAAGCAGAAGACAACGGCGTTGGGAAGAAACAAAATGTTTATCAACAAGAGCAGAGGATCTGGTAAAGTTCAGTTTTGAATTTTCCAGTGATGTGTCTTTGTTCCCTAGAGATTTTGCAATATCTGTCTTTCCAGTTCAAGAGAGAGTGACAGAGACACTAATTTTCATGGTATATTCATGAACACGTTCCTATTAGGCTTATTACCAATGTTTGTTATCCTTATCTGGCTTGCACGATGTATGTTTATATACAGACAAATATAAGGAGCAACCACATTATGTAGTAACTAGTTTGGTGATCTTAACGTTTCGTTTTTCTATAAGGAGGAGCATACGGCACTAGGAAAATAAGTGCATTGCTAAAAACATCGTATGCATAGTAAAAGTGGTGATTTTAACTCATTCTGACAATTTAAAATCCTATTACGGCATATATAGCCAAAAATGCCCATTTCAAACATTTAATTGTTCCAAAAGTAAAAAAGTTCCTCTCATGGAAATTTTCACAGATGTAATTCTCCTTTCTTAATGGAAGTCACTCCTGATTTATACTGATGAGAGAGTGAGACTTTGGGTTCATTATTCTTACAAGACAAATTTCCTGCCTGGATGACACTCTGCTGTGACTGTTCACACTGAGTACAGTCTACTAGTAACCTTGATGTCTTCAATATGATTGACTCATATTTCAACTTCAAGATTCAATTCTTAAAACATCAAGTTTTTTAATTTGAAGAACAACTGAATGTTGAGACAGAAATATTACATATATTTTTATATAATCTGTGTGAAGTAAATTACATGCTAAGGGATCAACATACAGCTCTCCAAAATGCTCTTTTGCGTTCCTTAATCTTGTAGGACTTCAAAACTCACTGCGGACTATGAAAAGGATCTTCTGCATTTTCAGTCCACAGGAGACCTCTCTCAAACACATGCATTGTCAGTTTACACGACTGAATAAAGACAGAAACAGAACCACCAGACAGACCTCCCATCACAGCTCCTGGCACCCCAGGGGATTATTCACAGAAAAACAAAAAAAAAAGCCTTTTTTTTTTTTTAAGACATGGCACACTACGAGAGTTTACATTTCCCAGTGCCATGGAAAGTTCTCTAAATCATGCTTTTGTTTTCTGTAGAAAAAAAATTAGGAAAACAAAAAGCTGATTAAGCCTCTGTCATCTACAGTCAAGTAAGCAAGTCCTCTGTGGTAAGGCATGCCAGCTGCTCTAGATGTTTTGAACAAGAGTTTCCTGAGAAGCAGAGGAAATGAGAGAGGCATTGGCTGTGAAGGGAAAAGCAGGTCTTTTAGTTGCAGGCTCTGTTGCTAAGAGGAACAAATGTTTCTGTCCATGATGCCAAGGATGAAAAAGATTGAAGAAATACAAAGCCCTAAAATATCCTATATAAGCAGTTTAAAGAAATACTTGTATTACTTCTAGGTTTACCTTTTTTGATTTCAATTGTGTTTAATTTAGGAACCTTAAAACCCTGTCAAGAAGTACTTGATATATAGCTAATATGTCTTACTGACTGCTCCTAGACAGAGGAGCTGCTGCTTTTGCTCAGTTTCCACTGCCAGGTGAGTCTAGAGCTCTGGAATCAGCCAAGCTAAACCAGAGACCTCCACACAGGTAATTATGAAGATGGGAAGCAGAAAGTAATCGGGAAAGAGTAGACCGGTGCATTGCTGCATTTCCCTTCCTCCTCTGGAACATTTGCTTTTGGGAAGCCTCATACGGCTTTTACTTTTTTATTTTTCACCTTTTGTAGGGAGAAAACCAGACACAGTCACGTACAGGAGAAAACTGCACTGTCAGGTATCCTGCTTGATTTGTAGATGCTGCCATATAGTTAAATACCCATTTACTGTTGTTTGCATCTGATTTGTTTGTCAAGAAAATGAAGGGCTACCGTTCTTCTAAAAGAATAGTCTATTTAATAGGAGACGGTTGTGTAATTTTATTTTCTTTTAAAAGTTGTATAAAAATATAGCAATAACTATGCCTGCCTATACTAACATAGAATTTGTAATGATTAGAACACTTTATTTCACACTCTCAGCTTCCAGTGAAGTCATCAAGGGCAGAACTGTGTTCCAAGGACAGGTGGTGATATTCCAAAATTTCTAATTTGGAGGAATCTGCTTTTCCTATGCTTCGTAATCTTCTAAAGGAGAAAACAAAACTCACAAGCCTGGAAGAATGCAATAGACAGGACTTGCAAGAATGACCTGAAAGTCCCTTATGTCCCTTGGTTTGTATTCATATGTAAATAAATGTGAGGCATATTCCACTTTTTCTGCTTGTCTTCTGTCACTAAATACATCACTCCAGTCCCCACCAACACTGGCAACAGTAAAATTCTCTTTTCACATAATCAGTTTTCATTCTCATCAGAGTGGAGCATTAAGCCTATGATAGTCTATCCTGTCTCTCAAAACCATCGGGAGGTGATTCTCCACTTCCTTCACCTGATGTGCACACAGCCCTTTGGAGGGGCTCTGCAAAGCGCAGCACGCGCATTGCTGTGCCGTTTCCAGGGATAGCCTGAGCACTAACAGATGTGTATTTACCTTTCCCTGTAATTCATTCTCCATTCAAGCCAGTTTTTCAAGTCTATTTCTAGTTGTAGATCAAAGGGTTAGGCTTTCTGCTCTTGTGAGCTAAATGTGTTTTGGCTGTGAACCCCAAGCTGACATTTGCCTATGTCACACAAATGCTGTGTATCTGTCAAGATGGGCACCAGATTGTTATTTAGATAGCTACCATGTCAGTGGAATACTCTCAGCCAAAAATATGGGTGTCTGGCAGCTTGTTTCTCCTGTGTCCAGTTCACAAAATCATCAGTTAGCATTTACCCATAAATCTCAAATGTTGACAACGTAATTCAAAAGCAGAGGTACCAGATTTTGGGTAGTCATCGAGCTAGAACAAAAGCAGTTTTCTGGACTGTAAAGCAGGCACAGAGAGAGAGCCATTAAACTGCAACGACCAGACAGGACTGGGACTGTTTTACCGCATGAGGGTCTCTCGGTTGGCTATTTCTGTGTGTTGAGGTGGCAGTTACCTTAATTTAAGGTCATACCTTAATCTAATGTGTTTAATTTAAGACACTGGTCCAGTAAGTGGATTCCAGAAGTACATGCGAATGGGCTACGATTACTGTTAAATTTCCCAAAAATAAAAGTAAGCAAAGGGAAATACAGCTTTTGTTATAAATGGCTCTTAAAACTTTTCACAGAAGACTAGATGTCACAAAGTTTGGGAAGTTCCTGAAGTTCTAGAGCAAAGCAAAACCTGTCACACTGAAGCCTTGAGATGATGCTGTTTTCCTCATTGAAGTCCCGTGGTGCTGGAAGAACAGTGACTCTTCAGTAATTTGTCACCACGTTCATATGGTAATGTCAGCCTCCTGCTCCTTATCATAACCACATGCCAAGGGTTTACCATGAGTCATTAATTATGAAGGTGATCAATTAAAAGAAAATGAAATCCCCTTTGGTTTACAGCTGCATTTTGTCTTCATAGCGTCTCAGTATCAATGTGTATGGCATTCTCCAGCGTAAGACAACTGTCTGTTAGATCCCAATGACTTGATCATAGAAAGTATTATATTGAGGTATGCAGGAGAAAAAAAAAAGGATAAAAATATAGAAAAAGTGTTCTATAGAAGTGGATATCCTTTCATTATTTATGATGGCTAGAAATTGTATTTACTGTTTCTGGGTGAGATTTAGGAGAAGGCAGCAATGTCAGTGGGAAGTTATTTAAAAAAGAAAAACAAAAAACCCCCACAAAAAATAACATTCCTCTTTAGTATGTTACCTAGCCTGAGAAATCCCTCAGTCATTTACACAAAGAGAAATTAAAATGGAAGACCTGAAATAATTTAAATTTTTCCCCAAGTACTCCCGTTCCTGTCTGAAAGGCAAGCAGAGGCCAAAGCTGTCAGGGATCCAGGAATATGCACTCACGTATTTGGGAAGCTGAGTGCACATCTCAGAATTCTTGAAATATACATACACCTAAAGTGGGGTGAGTTACGCACAAGAACGGGGTATGAAGCAGTAGTACGACACTAACCCACAGCAAGCACGTCCCCAAAGTTTTTGCATGAATTACTATAACAAGCCCATTTTCTCTGCATCAGAGGACATCAACCTGTGCCTTTTGAACTGCTTGTGCCCATTAGCAGCTCACGGGCAGCTGCTATGCCAGGGCTACACCACGTGGTGACTGACTGGCAGCAGGGCTGGACTGACACAGTGACTCCAGCTGTGATACACCCTCAGCTGGAAAAGAAAATGACCCAGAGGGACACACATTAGCAGGATCTCTTCAGAATTAGCTTTCTTACTCTTATATCCAACCTAACCTCACATGAAGCAGCTGGTGTCCTGACAAGCTGCCACCTTTTCTCACCTATGAGTTATCCCTGTACTTTAGCTGAACATGTGGAATGCGGAGGTCTTCCTCTGCGGCTTATAGAAATGGCAAAACCCGTTTCATGCCACATACCCTGCCCAGAAAAACGGCAATCCCCAAACAAAAACCAACCAGTGCTGACTCATAACATCCAACACAACCAGATAAAAAAGCCACCAAGCTAAGGCTGTATAACCTCGTGTCAGCTTAGAGCTGGTGAGGCAGATCAAACCCTTTTTGATTCAGTATCTCTAATCCAAGCCAGTGAGCACAGATGTCGTCTAATACGTCAGTGGATCAGACTTTGCAGTTCCTTCTCCTGGAGGCTGACACATGGCACCCCAGGGAAGAGTCTAAAAGAAGTAACTGTAAACTTTAATACACTACCACATTAAGTGGCATCTGTGCTCGCTGGCTGGGCGTGTTTATTTATTTATTTATTACAGTATTCCAATGTTTGCAGAATTATGTGTTAAAGGAAATTATTTTCTTTTGATCTAATTGAACTTAAATAGCACAGCTGCACTTGAAATGGGGCAAATTTGGGTAATTTCAATATTAAAGCTGCCATTTGTTTGTATTCTTATCGCTTGTTTTTCTGCTACTTGTTTACCTGAGAAAATTCAGGACTCAGCTTTTCACAGAACATTTTGTTTGCATTGTCTGGCTTTGGTTGTTTTGAGTCAAGGATGCAGCACAGTTTAAAACTGGGAATATCAAGATCTCACTGGAGTCAAGGACAGTGGAAGATTATCCAATTTAGTAGAGCAAAGTTAGAACCAAACTACTATCACTACTACTATTAGTACATTTTTCAGTTCTAAATGATACAACATTAAGGCTGAATATGTTTTCAGGCCTTTAAAGGCAGCATTCAAAGCAGAAGTTACATATCCAAGGCATCCTCGGGAGTACAACTGTGGAAAGGCAATGTACCATCCCATTGATCATTGTCTCTCTTCAATGGAACTTGAGACAGAGGATGTGCATGGAGGTTCACAGCAATGTTGCAGAAAATTTTGCTCTTATTCCTTTTAGGCAGCGTCACAGAGACATTGTCGTCTTCATAAACAACAATACTACAGTAATCCATTGTCGTCTACTGTGAAGCATCTTTGTGCCAGCTCAAAGCTCCACATTCAAAGATGCAGAGTGATTCTGTTTCTCTTGCTACGTGTTGTGAAAACCTGTGTTCACAAAGACGTGAAGTGACATTTCTCTCTGAACTACTGCTTCATGAAAGGACAACCGGTGTGAAGATTACAACATCAATTATTGATACAGCATCAATATTGTTTTTGAATTCTCTCCAGTACTCTGTGAATTACACCGATAACAGTGCCATGTGTCATTTTAATTTGTTACTCCTTTATTGTCCTGCTCCATTAGCATCTGGACACTCTAAATGAAAAAAAAAGACATTAGGTTGATATGCACTGTACAAACACAGAATAAAAATGAACCATTTTCTAAGGAGCTATGAGAGGATACCAAAATATGGAGAAAAAATTGCTTACCCAAGCTGGCAGTGTTGAAGGCAAATGTTGGCCCTTAAATCACACCACCTGTTAAATACTCTGCACTGCTTTCCATTTGCTCCAGGGTAGCACCTTCATCCTGCATGTTTCTAACAAGTGTACTTGATCTCCCAGGTGAACCAAAGTGCAAATAATAACATTATTTTGAAATTTGTTTTCACTATAAACAGGGTTTTTTTTTAAATCTAAATTTCCTGCTCTAATATTTTTAACTGTTTCCAAACAATTATTTGTTTCTTGGTTATTTCCGATTTTAAGTCAGATCAGTGCCTTTGAACCCATGTATAAATATTGGTGTTTAAATTATGAGGCAGGAGTAAGGACAAAAAATTAACATCTCTGGATATGCAAGAAGAAGAGAGTAAGGGAAGAGCATTTCTACTGTCACCAAGACAACTCACATCAAAGCCTGATCTGATGTACCCAATGTACCCATATTTCAATATATTTTACGTTTCATCACATATTATATTACAGTAATATTTCACATACACGTATGAAAGAAAAGGAGCTTTGATGTTAATGACAGTGACAAAAGAAAGGCGAAGTCTGCATTTCCATGCGGTTTACCTGTCTAAAATTATTTATGAAACAGTCACTAGTTTACACTTCTTAGCTGAAAAGGCATACCTACAATGTTATCTGCAAATGGGGAGCTAACGCACTGAGATTAAATGATTCATCCAAGGTCACATAAAAAAAATATTGGCAGAAGAAAGAAGTGACTTTTGATCTCAATCTGAAGCCAAAAGACCATTCTCACACCTTGGGCACAGGCAGCATTTGTCCAAACAGACTAGATTTGGAATGGAAAAAAAAGGAATCACTTCATATGCTGTAAGAGCTGGCATTGGCTCCTGAAACTGCTTTATATGAACATGAAGTGTAGAGCTGGAGATATTTCTAAACTGACACTAATGCAACCAGCAATATCATTCATAATCTGGACTGTGCAAAATTACCTCAAAAGTAAAAAAATTTCCAAAACATGATCTACACCTTAAGCTGAGGAACATTGCTTAGATTTTTTTTTTAACATTAAACAGCAGAGAGGCTTGCAGAGGAAACTAAGTGGTTGTCAGACTAATAGGCCACACAAAAGAATAGCTAGTACCACGGTTTTGGATTCCTGGTGTTTTCTCACATTAATTAGATTTGAATCTTGTAAATTATTCAGCACTTCTTCATAAATATGTTATCCAAAGAGAAAATGGCCCTGAAATTAAGTTAGAACCCTAGCCATTGCAAACAATGGATAGAAACTGTATGACCGTGTACCATACTGCTGTTTTCTTGTGCACAGTGTGGTGAGTGGTTCTTTGATATGGTAATACAGTCAGCTACAAAAGAGACTGTGAAAATAATCTGCTTAAAACCTTTTTCAGGAAATCTAAAATAAAAAATACACTCTAACTATACATTATAAAACAAATTTTCTAGAACACATTCATTACCATGGAAATGAGAAGATTCTGTACCCACAGTTAGCTCATCCCTTCCAGTAGGACAAATCTGCCATCACCCCTCTCCAGGAGAAGGGATGGGAGCAGTCTTTTGGATTTTTTTTCTTACTGCTCACTGAAATATATGTGCACATGGACACAAATATAGACACTGCTGTAGGTTTACCTAAGCAAAGACCTGTAGCTGATGTACACTGCAGTGCCTAGTTCATATCTTCTGTAATGCTCACCTCCTCCCAGATGGGGATGCCAGGGAAGTAAAGCATTGCCTTTACTCCAGAATTTCCGTGGCTTTTGGAAAGAGTACAGGTAATTATAAAAAAAGCCCCAAAAGCAGAAAACTGTAAATCAACGACCACCACACAAACAGGTTATTGAGACATCAGGAGCAGAAGAGACATTGGTGATAGAAGAGACACATATTTCTAAATGCTCCCAGAAGAAACATCATCAATTCCACCCAGTGATATTCAACCCAGTGGTATTCCCCCTTCTGCACAAAGTTAGACAAATGGTAAGTTTCCAGGGGTGGATTTACACCACTTGCTTTAATACACCTAACAACAAGTATTAACGACTGGGAGCAAGTCTTTCTGGGCTTCTTGCAGAGTGGAAGAAAGAGGGTTCTCCAAAGAATGATTATAAGTGATAGGCTGACTTAGGTTCGTACCTGCAGGTGGTACTACCTCAGAGCTTTTTCCTTTTAACTGAAAGAGCTTCACCTCCCACACCATTCAACATTCGCTTATTCACAACTTTCCAGAACTGATGTTCCTCGATTTGGAGGTAGCTGTCTGGTTAGCTAAGAAAGTTGTGTGTCCCATTGATATGAAACCAGCTGTACACATCACCAAATCTGGCAGAGGTCTCAAAGCACTGAATTTCTAAAATGTTGTCAAAGCACACGCCTAGGTAGAGGAGAGAATCTCTATTACACTGCATGCTGTGGCAGAGCACCAGCCTTTCTCAGACATTGTGGGATCCATGCACAAACTCCACTTCTAAAGCAAACTCATAAGAAACCAGGGTTTGGTTTTTGCTGTTAAGAAACCCAGTGCGACAAACAGAGCAGGACTTTTCTTCCATTAAGAGAGGAAATAAAAATCAAACCTCAAAGCAAGACAGAGTCTCCAGACTTAATTTATCTTATAGCCTTTTTTTTTTAATATACCTATTATGAATGTTACCTTTCAGCTATCTGGGATTATTTCTTTCAAACAGTACTGCCTATCAGAAGTAAAAAAGTCCAATTAGAACTTCAATGCCTATTTCCAAAGAACTTCAATCTTAGTGAACACAGACTTACTTGACAATTAAATGTCTCCCAGCTAACCTTAAAACTTGGAATGAGAGCTGACTGACCTGAGATATATTTAATATGGCAGTTCATCTCAAAAAAAAAAAAAAAAAAAAAAAAGGCCAGGCAAGCAAAGGAAAGAAAACAAAACATGGAAAAGGTTGAAAATAAATCAGTATTTTCCATATTATTCAGTTAAAAAAGGAAAAATATTCTTTGGGTCTAAACTAAAATTGCTAGTTTCGTGTCAGAATGAAGTGTATGTGCATGTGTTATGAAGAAGGATGGGACAAAGGTTTACACTTTTTTCATTAATATCCATATTTTACTGAAAGGTGCCATTTCAAAGTGGCAATTAAAAACTGAGTTTAAAATCATGAAAACAAAAATCTTCTTCCTGAGGGAAGATTTCAATTTTTTTGAAATGAAACATTTAATTGACATTTGTGCAGGAGGGGAGGGGCTTACTTTCATTCACCTGACCCTGGTCAGGTCAATTAACAGCATTTAGTCCAAAGCCCTACAAATTGTCACATTTTCTCTTCCTCAAAGAAAAACAGAAACCAAACACCCTCCCCAGTCCCACTGCCCTTCCCAAAAAAAGCATTTTCTCCAACTCAGTTTGGAACAAAACCATCTCTTCTCTTTATCAGCCTACGTAAGAGGCCAACAATGCAGTAATGTAGCTGAACAAACTGAAGAAAGTTTTTTGGGAGATTCAATTTTCAGTTCACATCTCTTCTCTCTACCCTGCATATACTCAATAAGCAGTTGAGACCAAAGAATATAATGGCCGTGTTTAGCTCCTTCTGCCTTTGCCTTAAGCTTCACTTCACTTGCTCCCTTGGCAATACATCTGTCTGCTTCTTTCATGAAGACATCCCCTTTCAGAAAGGACACAGAAAAGCCATTTGTCATCCCAGAGGGGCCTGTATCCAGTATCCAGCACTGTTCTCTCACTACTATTAAATCCCAGGTTAAATGCAAGTTTTCAGCTGCCACAGATGTTTTTTTTCTTCGCAGCCTGTGTCTTCCTGGAGCAGAGCAAGAGGATACCACTCCTCCTGCAGCCCTTCACTCCCCCGAGCTTTGAAAGGACTTGACATCGGCATGCTCAGAGCCCTTTATGGTTGGAGGCTTCTTCACCTCGGTAAAGCTGTAAATGTTTTTACCCTCAGATTTCTACAACAGCTCCTTATGTTATTTCCTGACATTATTGCTCAGTTTGTTGCTGTCTAGGGATGAGTGAATGCAAAAGCTTTGTACTACTTTTCAAAGTCTTCCTCCCAGTTGAAGGCAGACTCTCTTGTCTTCCTCTGACATTTCAATAGCTTGACTTGAATCTGGAAAGCCTCTGAAAAATCAGTTCATTTCAACTAATCACCCAAAAGTTTATAAACTGAGGATTATCCCAAACCACAGGGTTCGGCTTTTTCTGCCTCAGTCTTGGAGACTTTTTCCACTAAACTCTCTTTCCCCTTCCACCTCATCTGTTTTCTTTCACCTGAGCTCTGCAGCAAGGCAAACCTACAGCTTCCTCCATTCCTATGTTTCTGATGTTTGTCCTTAACACAACTTCAGGTGCTCTGCCTTAGAAGGTAGCAATGCTGGTGAAACCTCAAAGTAGGCAGGATTTGATTTTTCAGCCACCCCCACAAAAGCCTGACCAAAACAACTATCAGTAGCAGTAATGCAAATGAAAGAAGCTGAATTAAAATGTTTTTCGGCTGGGAAAGAGTGGTGCCAGCAGATACCTAGATTAACACACATGGCCAGAAGAGGAGTGTGGTTACCCACCTACTGACCCACAAGGGAGCAAATAATGTTTTAGTTGCATTTAACCAAGTCAGGAGGTGAGTTGTTTTATGCTGCTAACATGAGCCGTACAAGGTTTCCCAGCAGCGTCCTGTCTGCAGATAGAGCTGACCAGAGCAGAGGTTAGCTGAGTTGAAGAGCTAGCTTTTAAAACTTTTCTGGTCAGCAGAGGTCCCTCTGAACTGGATCCTCTGAGGTGCTCACAAGACCATGGAAAGATCTTGCTCACCGTTATTCGTGTGCTAATAAAGCTGATGTTACATGGTAAAACATTGCTTGCTTCCCTTACCTAAGAAAATGCCCACTGAAGGGCAAAACTGCTCAATGATTATTGAGATGCTTTTATGCACAGAATGAGGGTGAAGCCGTTACTACTAACCCCTTAAATCCATTATGAAAAATTATTGTATTCTTACAGTCCAAATAGTTGGAGGCCTACTTAAATTATCCATTTCTCTTAGCTGACATTCAATGTAGAGCCTTAAAATAGCTGGTAAAGAAAATACCTTGTCATTCTGCCAGAAGTTCATGCTGCTCAGCTTGTCCTGCTCTGTGTCTTTAATCAGGAATGATGGCTGCTATGTCCTTTTTCATAAGGGAATCAATGCATTAGACTACTTGTGATTTGGGCTTTAGTCTTGCCACTGTGGGATGTCAGATGCAGCCACATACAGTACACGTGTTGCATGAGAACAAGAAGGGGCAACAGGCAGAAAATAGCTTAACTATAAAGGAGCTAATATGCACCTGGATTTCTGCCTCACTTACTTCACCGGTATCAGAGGGGTTGGACACTGCACAGGACAGGATGGAATTTCCATGCTAAAGATCACTATTATACTTTTTAAAAAGAAGGATGATTAGGCATGATCCAGGTTAAACTACAAAGGTTTATTTTTTATTTCCCACCTATGTGGTTTAGCAGAATCTTCCTTTCCCCTGCCTGGCTACTACACATTTGCATGAGAGGATAAGACCCTTGATTTAACAGCAGGGCTAATGACTGACAAAATGAGGTTTTTCTATCAATATCCCCAAGATGACTTGGATCAGAAAACATGAATTCTGTCTAAAATATCAAGATTTCAAAAGATTTTGACATCTTTTACTTAAAAGGAAAGGAAGTCATCGACAAAAAGAGCAGGATCTGGAGATGATTTTCAGGGCAGAGGATCTGAATCTGATTTCCCCACAGCTCAGTTTGAATATCCTGGGCTCTAAGGTAGCGTCTGTTCTGAGATCTTCCTCCTGTCAGCTGACGTTTCTACAAAAAGTTTTCATTTTGATGAATTTGTCAAGGAGATAGTTCTGCTGAAAATGCCTTTACCAGGATTGTATTCATCTCCATGGTGATTCTAGTTTCCATGCTGGCATTTTTTTGTGCATCCATCACTAGTACCCACTGCTACAGGAATTATTCAAATGGATCCCAAAATTGTGATGCTCCTGAGTTACCGTTTGTGCTGCAAAAGCCAGAGGTCTTCTCTAGCAGAAGAGTCTGAGGATGTTTAGCTAAAGCTCAGCCTGGTGTCGGGACATGCTTTCCTGCTGGGGTCTGTCAAGTGCCAATGATTGGACTGAGTAGGCTGGATCATGACATGGGAAATAATAGTAGTGCAGGGTGTCCAGTTCTCCACCTGCTCTAATGGCCCGGGCAGAAGGTTGTACTGCGGAAGCAGCATGCACTTGCTATTCCACAGTGAGCAAACAGCAGCTGACCACACCGCCTAAGCCCGTCACGTAAGTTCAAAGAGGAAAGAGCTATCTGAAACTAGGAAGGATAATGCCGCTCTCTGGGCAGCTATCACATTGAAAGGAAAGGCAGGGATGAGCTCCAAGCAAGAGTGGCTAAAGGATCAAACAACAAACTACTGCCATCAAGAGAAGGCAACTGAATTCCACCTCAGTCTCAGCTGACCCAGATGCTTCCCCAAGGTAGTACCAATGCTGGTTTTCCCAGAGTCCTTCCTGTCTGCCCTTTTCCATACCTCATCGCACAGGGACATGCAAACTAAACTTCAAAGCCACACCAAACAGTACATCTGCCCATCACGCAACCGGGTACCTCTGTCAGAGGGTTAAATTTAACTGTCACACAGAGCCCCTTCTTCCGCACAGTGTCTACTGGTATTCAGGGCTGATTAAACACTAGTTAGCAGCTCCAGGAGCTAGGCAAAGCAAATATGTCAAGGCTAATAAGCTTTCAGATGCAGTGAGGAAATGCTAGAATGTCCAGAAAATCTGGTAAATTGAGCAAAGGGCACTGTCCCATCCCTTCAACTTTGCATGTTGATTCAGGACTTCCCGGAGCCTGTTTTAGGCACATTACACATTGTACCCAAAACTGTGTTTGGAAATTTTACCAGTGGATATAAATCAACATGTCAGCTACTGATGTTGAGTAACTGACTTCAAATCAGAAAAAGTGCTGTGCTCAGCACTGAAGGATGTTTCTAAGAGCCTTCGATCAAGTAGTTACCTTTCCAAGAATTCTGCCAAAATACATTAAGAAAGATGCTTGCAACTAGCATAAAAATATAATGTACCCACATGTGAAGTCAACTTAATACATGGAGGTCGTTCTCTCTAAGCGTTGTACCAGGCTGGACAAAGGTTTAAAATGAGTTTTTTAAATGAGGAACTGCATTTTTTGCTTTTAGTGATCCTCTTTCCCTCACTCAAAACGTTCCTCTTCTAAACAAAAACCCCTAAATTCTTTTGACTGGCAGATCACACGCCACAAGAAGTGAACAGAAACGCTTGCTTTCCTCCGCTATCTTTCTTTCTACAAAGCGTAGTTCTAGGATGCTGAATTCAGTTATGAAAATAAAAGCATCACCTTTTAATGTGTGACTAAAGCATAAAAGAAGTTTAATACCAGACACCAGCAAAATATATGGTGAGGGTTTAGTCACGCGCTTTGATACACATGAATCAAGAAGGCTCTTTCTACAGGCTATTATAACAAGCTGTGTGGTTATAAGTTGTCAAGCCTTAAAACACAGAATCAAGGCCCCAAAACAAAACAGACACAGAGATGATAGGAGTGGAGAGTAAGAGAAGATGCAAGATATTTGCAGCAGGATCAAACAGAAGAAGTTGCTCTCTGTTAGGAGCCTCTGTTTCAAGACAAATATGTAACAATACTCAAAGGAACACAAAGAAAGAAAGGCCTGTCTTTTCTTCTGATCCATTTTACTGCAAAAGTGCTGCTGACACATGATTCAAATCTCCAACCATTTCTGATATACATTCTGGCTAAGACTGACACTAGTAGTTAAGACTACTTAAAGCAAGACTGGGGAACGCAGCAGTATGGTATGCCTCCAAACTGGAACACTATTGGTTTTAACTCTGATGTACCCATGGGGATACAGGCTGGTAGGTTAAATAAAGAAAATGGCATTCCCTTCCTCTAGATAACAGTGGTGATGACTACATGCAGCATTTCTTATTTAAATTATATACAGCCAGGGTCTATAAGGGATTTTGAAAGTAGGCCAGTAACAAACATTAAAGCATTAGGCTCACTTATTATACCTGATAACAGAACTGGACGTAAACAGTACAGTTTATTAAAGGCATACATGTTACAAGAGCATTAAGGACATACCAAGGTTACATTTTACTTTTATTAAGACTTTATGAACACCAGCTTTATTAAGGGGACAGATTTTGTGCATTTCTTTTAGCATATGTCTGGACCAGATAAGGATATGAACACCATGATCAGAGCAAGTACAGTGTAGATTTTGCAGGGATATATGAATTGTATTGTTCCAAAACCTTTGTGTTTCACTCAGGATTAGAGTTAAGAATACAAGAGCTGAAAAAAAAAAGCAAAACACACTGCAAAATTATTTTTCATGAGTAAATATATTTAAATCCCTGGGTTATGACTGCCATCTTTGAAAGCCATGACCAGTCTGACACAGCCACAATGTCTCAACTAGCAGTTACTGAGCACAGTGGCATACAGATCTGTGCATTTACTGCCTGAGACCCACTGAGACCCCAGTGATTTCACACAGATTGTGGCCCTCCTTTTCCTCCTTCCCCTGTGAGCAGTCCTCAAGTCAGGATGTTCACAAAACAGACATAGCAGAAATGAGCAGTGCTAGGAAATCAGTGTTTCTGTCAGTCTTAATGTAAGTCCTGAAGCTACAGGGTCTTCTAAATGGCAGAGAAAAACAGATGGCAGCCCTCATACCAGCTTCAACAGAGACACAGGTGCCAGAATGTCTACTTTGACCTGTGGGGCAGCAAACATCTGGGAATAGGCACCTACATCCCTTCACAGCCACAGGAGAGATCCACAGGTGAGCAAATAAAAATCATTCATTCATTAAAGAAAAGCACAGAGTCCAGCTGATTAATATGGAAATGGAAGCACATACACTGATGATATGTGCAAACACATAGATGTTTGCATCAGTAGTTATTTTTCAAACACCTCTCTGACCATCATGAACAGCAACATGATTTTCACACCTACTTGGCTGTCTGGTGAAGGACCCAAAGAAAAACAAGCAGCATTCAGCACAACAGCAAGACATTTTGGTGTCTGAGAGGGATGTTAATATAGCATGCCCATTACTCCAATTGACCCTGCTAGGTTTATCTGAGAAGATGTGTGTTCAAAGGCAGAGCACACAGGGCAGAGCCCATGTCTGTCCCACTGAGATAATAAAAAATAGATTTGTGACTCCATGACCATATTTGTTCAATTCAAACTCTTCCGGGTGTTGTGGCAAAATAATGTGACATCTTTTTGGAAAAAAATGGCAATAATAGGAAATTAACTGACATGCTCAAAACCCCATAAAACACCAAATATCAGAAGCCAATAAAGAATGCATAATACCTACTTCATAGTCCCACGCACTGCCTATCCCCCTTATCCTGCACTTCTCACTTCAAAGCAGCTTAAAATACCTCCCTGACTGAAAATAATTTCCAGACTTTGCACAGAGATTATTTCACCCATCAGTAAAAGGCAGCCATTTCTGAAGTAGCATTTAACAGAGCACGGCAGCCTGGAACAAAAGGTGAAGAATAACTTATTTAAATGAAATGTGGGAGGAAATCTAGAAAGGCAGAACTTTCCTTTCAAAATTAGCTCAGGATATTGGGTTAAAAAAGATCTTGCACGTTGTGAAAATTACAACAAGCCGTTGAAAGAACAAGATCTGAGATGTTTCACGTGTTGATCAGTCCATCTCCCCCCGCCATCCTGATATAGCAACTGCATCTTAACTCCACTGCTGCAGGATTTTAGCTAGAGAGCCAGCAGCTGCAGCTCAAAATGGCATTCCATGGTGACCCCTCGTCCAACACTGGCTGGGTTAATTCAAATAGCCTGGGGAAATCAGGCAACAAGCAATGCAAAGTATAACACGACTGTCACTTATATATGAGTTCTTTCTACCAGCAAATTAAAGGTTTATCTAACAGATTTCCCCATCCAATCGTGAGTTTGCTGACCTGAAGCAAAACCCCATGTTTTCTTTTCAGGAAGGTATTTGTCATGTTGAAATGCGCCCTGGATTCTCTCTAACATGTCCTTCTCAGTGTAGGTGTGAGAGCACGTTGTGGACAGCTGTATGGCCTGGGAACCTTTCCCTTATTGAACACCCTTACTGCCCACAAACACAATTTCAGCAGCCTAGCATCATTCCCATCTGTCTGGATGGCATTTTTCCCTGCACCCTTCTTATTTTTTGCTAAGGGATAAGGCTACAAGGCTGTTGAGGGGCTTTGCTAGTCATCCTGTTGCATACAGAAAAAGACATTTCTGCTAACGGCACTCTCTGTGCCAGGAACCAAAGGTTGGTATCACACCCTCTGAGACTTTTTCACACCTACTATCTAACAGAAAAACCACCGCAACTCATCAAAAAAGAGGGAGGTACAGAGCTCATGGCCACTGTAGGCTGTCAGCAAGACAGCTTGTGTTGCCTCACATGGCTAGAAAAGCCACGAAGACCAAGTCATCTGACTGCCTGAAGATCAGTGATGGAAAGGAACACACTACAAAAGGTTCTGATGTGAAATTTCATCACACACCATCATAAAGGAGATGCAAGTCTTGGACCTTAGAGTTAACTGCACAGAGCTGATCCCACACAGGAAGAAAAGGAAAGCTGCAGCAAATGGACCATCATGTGACATGAAAATAACTCCCTGGTTTTTTTTCTTTACAAAGGGGCTGCATCCTCAGTATTTGAATGGCAAACCAAAGAAAGAAAAGTTCTTTGCATTGGTAGTTTCTATGGTACCCAGACAATTGCCCGTACTGTTATTTTAGGAATTCTCTGCCTCTTTTCTGTTACACTATTATGTGGACCGATGAGGAGTTGCAGGGTAGACATGCTCTGGCAGACACTGTTCATCACCTCGTGAGCTCTGCCCTTCTAAGCAGTAAGAGCTCAGAGAAGCTGACCTCTTAACGATGGCTACTTGCTGCCAGCTTACACCAATTACCCCAGCTAGGGAGCATGATGGGGGTTGCTTGGGGTTTTGTCCCATGAAAACTGTAGCTACTTCAGGGGTAATTATAGGGCAGAGTGAAAGACAGGTAAGTTATCACTCTGTGTTAACAGGAATAGGTGTCTTTCTTAAAGATGTTCACAGACATCTAATGCTAGAAATAGTTTTGTACAAAGAAAACAAACAAACAAACAAACAAACAAACAAACCCACAGCAGTAATAGTGTGCTCAGTCAATAATTCTTTGCTTATGCTGGATATTCTCAAAGATAATTATCCTTGAAAAAAATGTCATTTATTGAGGTTTTTGCCTCCCAACTAATTTATCCTGACTACTCTCGCAATGAAATTAAAATCTCTTTCACTATTTAGGATTTAAAATAATCTATTGCCTGAAACCAGCCATCAGAAACCCACATTATAATTTTGCTTCAAGAGTAAAGAGGACTAGATAAAGAGAGATAAATCCCTTCTTTGGGATACAATTATCTTTCATAGCTTAAAAAAAATGGTGTTAGAAAGCACGTATTATAAATTATTAAATACTGCAACATGAAAAACAGCCTATAATAAAAACCCACTCCAGAGAATATTCCTGAATATCATCACTTTCTCAGATGATCAGAATTCAGAATTTGTGCATCCCTACGCATTAGGTGTTAACTATTCTAAGTAAAGCTGGTAATGTTTCTATCTTGCCGCAGTAACAAGAAGGCAGATCACTCCATTGGCAGCCTCAAGAAGGAACTACATCCCTAAGTTATGATGTTGCAAGTTATTTTCATTACTTTCATGGCTGGAATGTAACATTGTTTTATAATTAATACTGTTTGCTTTGTGTCAAAGCCCGGACTCTTTTCCCATAAAAATAACAGGTGGAGAGTTGTTTAAAGGCTTTATTTTTAGTGTTAGTGGGAAAAAAATAAATTTAGTTCCAGCTGTCAAAATAACATACACCTCTAAGGTGGACAAAATTAGTCTAACATGAGTTGAGTTTAACTCAACTGTGATGAAAAGATAAACATCACAAATCACTGGTCATAATATCCTTATCTGTGTCAGAATACAGTTCTTTACACTAGGTCATTCCTGATCTTGTCTTGGCCTGCATAACTCTCTTGACTTCTAACAGAGAATCTTTGTATTTAACTTTAATATGCCCTTAGGAAGCTCAAGTAGCAAGCATCAAACAGTGATTTACATGACTGGATTTAGTCTAAGTATGTGTTCAAGCAGACATCATTCGGTAGCTTCACACAACAAAACTTCAACGGTTATGATAATAATACACACAACATTATCACTTCAGTAACACCAAAAAGAAAAATAAAAAGTTTGAAGGAATCTTTAGAGGTCTCCAGCTTACCCTCCTGCAGAAAACATCTATCTGACTGGGATGGGAAAAATCCCATTTCTTAGGATTCACCAAATTATGTCCTGGCCAACAATGAAGAAGTCCCCTGGGGGAGGAAAAAAAAAATAAATCACATCATATTCAGCCATCTCTAACACTGACAAGTCCAGCACAACTGATAAAAATTGTAATAAGTGTCTCCTTTCTAAATTCATCAACAAAGCTAGAATGGAAGCTGGAATATTTCAAATAATTTTATAACAAACATAGTGGCTGTGACTCAGCTGTGGCATACCACTGGCTTCCCTAATGGGACATGGGTCTCCCTAGTTCTAGTGTCATATGTTCCAGCCCCATCCAGATGCCATAGCTCTTATAGAGAAATGCCACTAATCTGCTATATTAAGTCTGCACCACTGGATGCTGAATAAACATAATGTAGTGGTTAACAACTTGCTTCTTGCTTGAACTAATAGGACAAATTGACCTAAAATCCAGCTCTGGCTATCTGCAGTTTATGTTTGCTCAAAAATGTGAATTTCTGAGCAAATATATACATATCAGGGGCTTTCAGTATTCTATTTCATAATAATAAGACATTGAAATCTTAAGTAGATCTCATGTATAGGCTCCAAATTCTAATGTTTCCCAGACTGAATATTTAATGCATGGTGGTGTGTATCTATTGCAATCCACAGACTCCCTACTAGTGATACTTAAGGAGTTCTAAGTGCCCCAAGTCCTTTCCTTCCTCCTTTTTCACAAGTGAAAACCAAAATGTTGTAATAGGCACTTCTCTGAAATAGCTTCTTAAAATAGTATTTGTAAAATGGCCTTTGGTAGATTGCTGAGGTTAGCAGAGAAATAAATTTGACACATGAAATAAAAAGCCAAATAAGGGCTAGAAAAAATGATTTCTATGTCTTTCTTAAATGCAAATCTGCCTAAAGTAAAACATCACTGTGCTGTTTGTACATAACTCCAAAAAAACCAAGCCAGCAATGAGCTTGTGCTTGTGTCTCCACCAGCTGCACAGAGCCCTTAGCATTTTCATCTGATTTTCTTTCCACTTCATATTCTGACCTTCAGCCCATTGATTATCCAAGTCCTCCAATCCCCCAGCAGTCCTGTCTCCCTCCTTTCATCTTCCTGGGGCTGCACTCAAAGGCATGTGGAACCATCAGCCAGGGTTTTGCAGTTACATGAACCAGATGGAACCCCTTGTTAAGTTCATGCTAGTGTCACACATGATTCAACTCAGAGCCCAGTAATTAGACTGTCTCCTGCTTCTGCCTGAATTTCTCACTGTCGGAGATACACAGACATCTTACATAATATTTGGGCTGCCTCCCTAGAGGGTGGCCCCAGAGAAAAACATCCAGCATATACACAGATACCCATAGCCTCTTCATATTCAGTACAACAATGCAAATTCATACTAGCAAAGGAATTGTTGTAATCACTTCAATCAGGTCCTCTCCACTTTAAACACATAAATGAACTTAATAACAAATTACCTCTCTGAATTGCCTCAGCCTTTGGCCCCTTTCAGCCCTCATTTACTCCTTCACAGGGGCACTTACTGCTATGGCTTCTTAGCACAGATTTATAATATTTGAAGACTGAGAATAATTTTGAAAAACATTTTGAAAAGGCAACCTCGCTTCAAAGAAGTATTTCTCTTCTCTCGGTAAAACTGCTACTAAATATAAGCAATACTGTCTTTGAAAACCTACAGAGAGCTAGGAAATGAGCCATGATTCCTTAAATATAGCTTCCTATTTCTGAAGTGTACCTTTACCTAATACGTCCATAATGGCTAGAAAAGAATAGGACTGTGTAGGCACTGGAGCAGTGCTAGAAATGGGGAGGAGGAGGTGTTGCTTGCCTAGATTATTTCTAATAATGAAAAGGTTTTCATGCAGCCTTTAACCTACTAGAAATTTTATCATATATATTAAATCTCCTTTTTTTTAGATCTTCATAATCCTTCCAACGAAAGTCATGCTATTATCAACTGTCATTGGGGATTTAATGATGAATTTTATGATTTCATGGATATTTTCTGAAATGGTATCCCTCACGAAGATGATCATTACTTCCTTCTCACACCATTTGTGTAAGTTCTTTCTTTAAACCACAGATTCTCCCAGGAACAGAGTTCAGTTCTGCTAGCCATACCCCACTGCTAACAATTACTGTCTCAGAAGTAAATCTCTTGAGATTTAATGCATCAATTCAGACACACAGGACTCTGATAGAAAACACAGTTTCAAGGAAAAAAAAAAAAAATCTGTTTGTTCATTTTCCCATTTTTCTGGTCCAGAAATATTTTGATTCCTCAAACACATATTTCAGTTTAGGTCAATTCTACCCAACTTTGCATCATTAGTTCCAGCAATGAAACAGGTAAGGATTAGGATCCGATGTAACTATAGCCTACAAGTACCAAAAGAAAGAGAGAGAGAGACGATCAACATTTGTGACAATGAAGGATATTCCAGCTAACCAACATAAAACACAATTCCATGGCTGGAAATCAAACCTGGGAAAAAGACTCGAGGAGAGAAAATTAGTCAGCTACTTACTGACTGATATAGATGGGCCATTTATTGAATTTTTTCACTCAAGACTGAGTATCTTTCTAGAAGAGGTACTAATTTTGGTATAAATTACCAGGTGGGTTTCCACAGTGTGTGCAGTATGGGGTGCCTGGGGTGGTCACGGAGGTGTCTTCTGCTATTCATATCTGATTCGTCATGGCTTTATCACGCTCTCCCATTTGTAATAAACTGCCTCCATCTTGAAGACAACCTGACTCATCACACCCAACGTCACCTGTCAATTCCTGCACATACCTCTTTACTCAAAAGGACCTGGCAGAGATGAGGATTTCCCTGAATCACCAAAGCCATTTATCCCTCTCACTCCCTCTCTCCTTCTCTTGATCTCAAACCTTCCTGCACTCAGTGCAGTGACATTTACCTGAATTGCTGTTACACTTCATTATTCTTCCTTCTCTTTTTCAGTTCTTCTCACGTGGCCCTTCACAGAAAAGCGGTAGGCTGCATTTATTTATTTTGCCTGAAAGTTATGGGCATGCAAAGTTTGACTGCAGTCTGAAGATCAGAAATAACTCCCGCAAGTGCTGTTACGGCTTTTTGTCTGCCCAAGTCAAAAATCAAAGGTGTTGGAAACACACTGCCAATTATAAGACTGCTTACAAATGCCATATTAATGTATTCTGAAGCACATTCCAAATAACATTTGTAGTGGATTATATAAAAAGGAGCCATTGTTTTCAGCTATACAGATACATTCACCTGCTGTTCTCTGTATAGCAATGAAATTCATAGTCATAAACAAGCAAAACCTCCCAAGTTGAGACAAGATGTTTCATTACCATGGAGATAACATGGTTGATGCCATTAGAATCTCCGTCCTTATCTACAGCCGATGACTTCTGGGGAAGGAACAAATTACCAGAAATCTAACAGCTCCACCACGGTCTGTGAAGAGACAATCACCAACAAGGATCAGATGAATAATTTGATCTCTCTTTATCAGTGAAAGACGCAAAACCAGAGATTGCTGTGTTGCTCTGATGTCTTACAATCTGCTTATGTAATACGCACTTGGTTCAGTTGGTGATTTCTGGTAAGAGCAATCTCACCAGACTTCTCGTTCCAGGATTGAACATCTGTCTACCTGGAAAGTGTCTGAGTGTGACTTCTTGCACACTGCCTTCCAAAAGACAGAGGCCAGGCTCCACTTAGCTAGGAGACCCTTGACTCTGGGATGTGAATATGTAGCATATACCCTGTGCACCTTCTTCAGCATTCAGGGGAACTTTTTTTCCCCTCTATGGAGAGAACTGGAGTGCAATGCATCAAGGAAAACTTGGTACTAAATTTCCATTCTAAACAGAGGGGAAAGCTGAGCAATGGAGAATACGTGGATCCACACTCACGGAATTAAATATGACCTCTTAAGTTCCCTTCCAGCCAAGGTTATCCCATGATTCTGTAATTTCTAAATGCAAAAATCCAGTGTAGGAAAAGGCTTCCTTCTTGATTCCAATTGACAGCATAGCGGCTGTTTTACCAATTATGCTTTTTGATAGTTATGATTTCTAGCAGTAACTAATAGTAACTATTATTATTTTCTAGCAGTAACTGAAAAATTAGTAAAATATTTCTCTCCTTTCACTACTAACTCCACCTGGCTTCCTAAGCTACAGACACTGATTCACATGTGTTTATAGGTCTCTCAGTCCTGCCTGCATCCATTTGTGTTATCCCTCTGTACAGCAGAACAGAGGAGGAAAGAAAATGCCACTGGCAGAAAAGACTAGTTATTTGTTCCTTGGTACAATCTTTCTTGAAGGAGCAGTAAGATCTTAAGCTAAAGACTGTCATAGCTTTCATCAAAGTTGGCTTTATTCAGGAGTACTGAGACAATAACAGTGGATTTGCTAGGTTTGCACTGCACAGGCTGAAATTTTCTAAAAGTCAGTTACCTCATTACCAAACAACTGTTGTCAGTTGGCTGTCCTTCGTTTCAAGGCACATCATTCAATGTAACCCAGCTTACCCGTATTCCAGAATGATGTGCTATTTCTATTGTTGCACTTGCTTTACAGCAATAAATTCCCAGTAGGAACCATGAAACTGATGAAAGATCTGTTTCTGTCAATTAGAAACAGCCCAATCCCATAATATGTGAAAAGAATCCCTCTGCAAGGTGGCATACAACTTTGATTTAGGCCCGGTAAGACACATACTCCTTTCTTACAGATCTTGCCATGAAAAAGTTGCTAAGCTTCCTGTCGGCTGCATCACATAACCTGTGTCAAAGACTTAGGAAGCAACACGTGGTCTTCAAACTCCCACACCACCTCTTCCTTGTGTTGTAACCGTGGTTCAGTCAACACATTTCACACAGAAACATTGTCCTTTTCCCATCCACTCACTACAACCCTAAACAACCTCCCTGCTTCCAGCCTGTATTATTCTTTCCATCACCACAGGAGGTTTTCAAAGACATGCAGCAACTTTGGTGGGCAGCAAGGTCTCGGCTGTGAAACATCACAACCCTTTTAATTGAAGAGGTATCCCACAGTGAAAGGCCACAGTGCTAAATCATGCAGCTCAAGTCAGAACAATGAGTAACAGGTTTCTCTACATTGTACAATAGAAGAAGTCGGTTAAATCCTGACATGGGGCAAGGGAAAAAGTTGACTTTATGAATAAGCCCTCCTGAGCCAGGTCTGACCTCCTGGCCCAGGGCAGGGGGGCAGTGAGGTAGTGCTGGAGTGTGCCTGGCTTACAGAGCTCTGAACCAGACCCTGGGTCACACAGTGCTCCTCCACGTACACGCAGCTCCTGGCGATGGCGCAGGTATGACACTGACTCCAGGATTGCCTTTGGGCTGTTCTCTGCAGCTCCTGCATGATGGCGATTCAATCATACCTATACCAGAGTACAAAGCTTTTTAAGCCTCTCCATTCTGCTCTGACCCTCTTATATATGAACATGTGTATATCAAGCACAGGTGGAGAAATTCCCTCCCACTATATAGGCTAAATTTGAACGATTCAAAGTTTGGACAAAACTCTGCTTAGCCTGTCTGATAAATTATCTAGCAGGGACAAAATTTCTCCAAGCTATTTTATTTTTGCTTTCTTCATTTCTTTATGTGTTTTATTTATAGGTTGTTCTTGACGAAAGATGAGTAGCAAATATATTTTTCCATTTTATATCATAAATATTTTAGTAATATAGGTGTATATATCAACAAGATAGGTATACATAGAAGCTGTCTTTGGTTTATTTATTAACATATACCAATGCTTTAAGAATCCATATTCAGAATATGATTAGAGGTTGTTTGTTTTCTTCATTATCTGCAATGACATTGACTCTATATTCAAGTTAAATCTTATTCATACTTCCATCACAGCCTGATTTATTTATGATGTATCAATTTACAGGCACAGGAGAGCACTGAATATGAAGTTAAACAGAAATGCCCAGAAAAAAAAAAGTGGTTATAATGAAAATGACAGCATAAGTACTGGGCAGAAAAATCACAGAAGAAATCGTGTGGAGAAAATGAGAGGGGGAGGGAAGGGAGGGGGGAACCAACCAACACCACCAAGCAAAAAACAAAGATCAGCTGAGAAAAATATTGTAGTGCAAAGTTTACATCAGTCATCTTGAAAAGGTGTCTTTTAGGTGAGCTGGCTCTATAGAAAGGTACCATAAGCTGAGAAGACTCAGAAGAAATACACATTCAGGTAGACTCCTGAGATGATGATTAAGAATTTCCACAACCTCAGTTACCACTGAAGGTACAAAATAAGATAATTCAATTTTCTTCATTTTACAATTGATTTCTAAGACCTAGATGAGTATACGTGTTTACATGTTTCGTTTTCCAAGCATTCAGTGTAAGAATTTCAGAATCTGAGATGCCATTTCACTTCCATTTGTATATGCATTTGAAGTATTATTCAGATATATTCCATTCACTGCATGTACATGGATAGGGACACTTCAGGAATTGGATCCAGAACTTGTCTACCTCTGTACAGGCAGTGCATGACCTTGATCAAGAGCTTTTTGAATTCAGTAGGAATTGGAAACTTTGGTGCCTTCAAAAAACAGTGCCCTGGCTGCTCTGAAACTCAATTTATGTTTAGGTTTATTTGAAAATATCTTCCCTAATGATAGTGTCATTGTGCAGACAAATTTCTTAAAACTGTGATTAGCTAAAATGTTGTGATGATAATGACTACACATAGATTAGTTATGAACAAGCTTCTGAATAGACCCTGTGCAGCTTCTGATTAGACCCTCAGCCCTTTTTCTTCAGTTTAAGGTTCACAAAACAAATTCTCAGTTACCCCAAGATGAATATGGAATAACTCTAGGAATTCCTGAAATCTTGTTCTTATACCAAGTATGGACAGATATATCCAAGAGGACAGCAGATAGCCTAAAAATTTAGGGTTTTATTCCTTTAACAATTATAGGCAATGACACACCAAAAGATTCCAGATCTGAAGCCAAGTGGAGTTTTAGAGTCTTTCAGAAACTTTAGCTCCAAAATTACAAATCTAACATTACATGCTGGAATCCATATAAGCTACAGCAGGTTTCCGTTTATAAAATCCATAATAAGAAAAATCTGATAAGGCTGAGCCAAACAATCCCCATTTAAAGGTAACTGCTCCAACCAATGCAAGCTGCTGTAGCCATGGTGAAAGTTTAGATAATTCAGCCATGACTTGTTTTCACTACAGACATTTTCCTTTTTAAAAGATGGATATAGGTGTTCCTGATTTCTAAACTGAGGCTTCTACTGCCATTGCCCATCCTCTGATCCATGATGCTTCCCCCTGAAGAATTCCATGCCAGTCATGCATTCAAATCTGCATCTACCCATCCATCTTCATGGCACTTGTTCACTGCTCAGGGGAAAAGTGATTTTTATTTTTCATTTGATTGATGTTGCAATGTTCAGGATAAAAACTCATTATTAGAACCAATTATATAGTCGACAAAGATTCTCCCTCAGTTACCTGTTTCCTGAATACAAAGGAATAGCAATGGTCATACACCATAAAAAGGAGCTACATCTGCACCATCCTCTGCTGAAATCTACCCAAGGATTATACAGGATACGCAGAACCTTAAAAAACATCCAAGGTAATATAATCTGTAAAGGCATTCACCCTTTCAAAATGTTACATTTTCCTGGCATGGAGAATCAGTCAGTCTGAACATGGATGATGAAAAGAAAACTGTTTGGTGGGTGATTGTTGTTTGTTTATTTATTTCAAATTTAAAAACAGTCTTTATTTTTAGAAACATTAATTTTGATATGGTCAGGATTTCCCCCTAAGACTCCATGAATTACAAGTCTTTAACCTGCAAATATCTCCACAAGACAGCCAAGGCTGAGAATCACATATTTCTGTTACTACTCTCTGTCATACCCTCCTTAGGGACTCTGAAGGTACTGTACCACTTTTCTGCGAGAGGATTGCTGTGCTATCAAACAGTGCTTTGCTGGCTGCAGTGGAGCACTCTGCTACTCTGAGCTCTTCAGCTAAGCTAGGCATCCTTTTGGGGAGTTTATACTCAAACAATGGCAACATATCAAATTATTTTTTTCCACTGGTTTATAATACCCAGGTAAAGAATTGTTTGGCAAAGCTGAGATTAGTGTTGAAAAATTAAAGCAAATCAGCTAACTGGAATGAACTAACTCTCTCCAATTCAATATCACCAAATAATCTTCTACAATTCTGATAAGTCCATCTTGAAAAAAGCAATGTACTCCCTCTTACATGAGCTCAGAGTGAGATGGCAAAGACATCTTTCTAAGCTTTCTGTAGTATGATGATCTCGCAGCATTCTGCAATGCAGAATGATAGTACTTTGCAGAAAGGGAGACTGAGACAGAGAGCAACTCACTGGTAAAACCCAGGGTCCCACAATGATCCCTGACAGAGCTGTGACATTGCAGTTCTGCTAGTACTTTTCTACTTTCAGTTCCAGGATTGTCTAACTGGATTCTGCAGGAGTAAAATTCATAAACTAGCCAGACACACAAAAAATATAATACATGCTTTCCCTTTGAAGCTACAGGACTTTAAAAACAATAATTATTATTAAACAGAAAATAAATGTTATTAATAATGCCTCATCCTGCTTGTGATCATTATAACATAATTATACCTGTAAAAACTATGCAAACATGAAGTACACATTTAAAAGAATGAAGATATTGAACAACTAAAAACACTACCACCAAAGAAAACCTCACTAAATCCAAAAAAAAAAAAAAAAAAATTCAACTAAAACCCAACAACAAAAACAGAGAGCTAAAATGGAAGACTCACAGTTCAATTCTCCCTGCTTCTTGTGTGCTGGTTGCTGCCATAAGGGAATACTCTATCTACCACATTCTGAACTCCCCACATTTCCTACAGGGTGAGCGATCATCCACTGGAGGAAAACTGAACATGTCTAATACTAAGAAGAAAGTCAACACATCCAGAGACTGGGTAGATTTCCTAATGGCCCCTCCCTCACTGAAACTCTGACCTTAACAAAGCTGGGAACAAACAAATGCAGAGGTTAGCAGGAGAAGCCTAATTGTATTGTTCCAGTGGAGCTACAATGCTTGGAAAATTCGTAAAAAATGGGGATCATGGAAAGAGCAGCTGCTACCCAGCTGCTTAGGTTTCTGAAACACCATTATACAAGCCTTTGGCATTCGAATGAAACTTCAGGTCTTTCCAGAAAGCAGCAGGGAAGGCATACACAGACATACACCATCTCTACTGGAACACCTACAGACAACTGTTCAGGAGACTTCCGAACATTTCTGCAGGGCAGGATGACTCAAGGAAACACGTTGCTCAAATAGTCTTTTGTCTTTATTAACAGGCTATTACTGCACACAACAATATCAACAAACAGCTCGGATTATGTTACTTCATGCATATGTCCATAACCAAGCAGATCTTAGTGTTTACGATTCATTCCTTTTAATGTAGGATTCCAATTCATCTCATAATGCCCCTTAGTCTGCGAGTGTAATGAAAACACAGATTACTCAAACCCCCAGAGTCTTCCCACTTATTTTTTCTCCTACAGTGGAAAGTTGTTGCAACATCAGAAATATTGGGCCTCAAGGCAATCTTCACAAAATTGTCACTGTTTAGTTTGTGCTTATGGTAACAGTAGTAACTGTCTTAGTACCAAACATTTCTAAAATACTTGCAGGTTGCTGGTCTACAAGACGCCTTAGGAACCTGCCTCTCAGCCCAAATTGCCTGGTAAGGCTTTTCAGCTTCAGCTTTATTATATAACTACACCTAATCTAGTGAAGGGACTATTTTTTCTATTTCTCTTGACCCTTTCGATGTATCTCTACTTTTAAAGTAAGTCAACCAATTAAAGATACTTTTAAAAATAGATCATCCCAAAGGAATAATGCTGGAGGGAATAACAGATTTTCAGAAGCTCTCAACAAGCATCCACCTTTGAGAGTAAGTTTTCAAAAACTTACCACTGTGACGCATACATAAAATCACTAATTTTAAAGCCAGGAGTGATTAATATCAGAATCTATTCTGACCTCTTACAAGGAACAGGCTGTAAAACTTCAACCAGTAATTTCTGCATCAACCTTACAATTTTTCATCACTTTACAGACCTAATTTACATGCAGCATGTGATAAAATCCATGCCTATCCTTAAATTAATTTGTTCAATGGTGAATTTCCCTCCCTGTTAAGTATTAGAAATTTCTCTATAATATTCAGCCTTTAGTGGCTATCGATGAACCTTTACCCTGTATTTGACTATGTATGAAGCACAATCTCGAGTAGACAAGCAACAGTAAAAATAATGATGTTGAGCTAAGAACAAACGTCGATAATTTACATTTGAATTCCAGACTCCTACTTAGAGTTTTACTAAGTTCTAGAAATAAATTTATTGAGGAAAAAAGAAACAATTTCTCCTTTATACCTTCTGATTTTTGGTGTCTTGGTCACCAAAAGCTGTTATAAACCCACTGAGCTATATTGACAGAAATAATAACTCCATTGAAACTATATAGCATTAATTAAATTACAAAACTCTGAACACTGTAGAGAACAAAAGAAAAACCAAAGCAGAAAAGGGACTAAACACCTCCACAGAGTAGACCACTGTTAAATACAGTGAGTAGCAGTCACAGTGCAAATTAGCTCAGGTATTTCCTCAGCAGCTCTGCTGGCAGCAGGGGAAGGGACACGCAGGACGTGTCCTGCTCTTGCCAACCAGCACTGACAGCTGCCCCTTCTCGGGAACTGTCCACACTGCTTCACCGACATTCCCTCTGAGGCTGCTTTGTACATACAGCCAGACAGATCCCGGGGCACGGCACCAAGATTTGACCTTATGCACTGACTTCAGTGTACTGTGGGTAATGTCATTGCCTCTTGTAATCTAATAAAATATGTTTCTTCTTTTCTAATACATTAATGCAATTCTTACTATTTATTAATATAAATATAATAAGTTATTAACATCAGCACATTTCAATTATCATAGAAACATAGAGTCTTTTAGTTTAGAAAAGACCTTTAAGATTATCAAGTTCAACCCTTAACCTGACACCACTAATACCATCACTAAACCATGTCTCTCAGCACCTCGTCCACACATCTTAGTCTCACCTCCAGGGATTAGACTGGATGTTAGGAAAAATTTCTTCACTGAAAGGGTTATCAGGCATTAGAATCAGCTGCCCAGGCAGGTGGTTGAGTCACCATCCTCTGAAGGTCTTTAAGAGATGTGTGGACGAGGTGCTGAAGGACGTGGTTTAGGGATGGCATTAGCGGTGTCAGGTTAACAGTTGGACTTCATAGTCTTAATGATCTTTCCCAACCTAAAAGATTCTAGAATTCGCTAAATCCTGGCACAGCCTGAGGCCATTTCCGCTTGTCCTGTCACCTGGGAGAAGAGACAAAACCCATGCCTCTGCAACCTTTTTTCAAGTAGTTGAAGGGAAGCATAAAGTCTCCCCTCAGCCTCCACTTCTCCAGGCTGAACACCCCCAGCTCCCTCCATACATGGGTTCCCATCTCAAAAGATCAGCTGAATGAAGGGCGACCTAATATTACTTGTTATCTTTAGACAGATGCAGCTTGTTAAGCAAAACCATCTACAGCAATACGCTCCAATGGGTTCTTCTGCTTATTAAAAATATTTTTGAAAACATTTGCAGGCAGATAAGGAAAAACAAAGGCCAGATAGCATTAATGATGCCTCTGTCTTTTCCAAAATATTTGTTCATTACAAACATCATGCAGTTCATGCAAACTAAGACAACAGTTCAACTAATGCCAAGATCACTCCCTATCAGTCTGACCAATATTAACTAACTCCGTCACTCCCCTGTGCTCCCTTTCCTACAAGTTTTCTCTTGATTTCTACAACAATTACAGTCTCCTCAATGCATAACCTGTCTTTGTGTTCTGTGTTTGGGACGCAGCATAACAGGGTATCTAATCTCTTCTGTGAAGTACAGCGCAGGTGTACTAAGAAACTTTGCTGAAGTAAAAATAATGAGCTCTTTGACTACAGTAAGTACATTTCCAGATCAGCATCCTAGATGAATGACAGACTTCTCTGTGTGTGGAGATCTGAGATAGGCTTAAATATAAGAAGAAAATCCTAAACCAGGTACCAACTAGCAATTGCAGGCAGCACAGCTAAAGCATCGCTTTCCACAGTTTCAAGAGATACAGAAAACAACATAGCGTTATTTCATGTATTGAATTCAGTTGTCACATTCCCCATGTTGATTCACAGTATATCACAATGATCGGTTTCTTTCTGCTTTGCAGAAGTAATACCTGGATAGGCTTCTGCCTGAAAATTAACATCACCCTCGCGATGAGGGGCAGTCCCCATATGGATCTGCATCCCTGAAGAACTCTTCCCAAGATGCTCCCTTTGAAAGCTGACCTTCACAACCTTATCAAAACATTTAAGGCAGAACATGAAGGCAGGAATCAAGACACTAACAGTTCACCACATAAAGAAAGACATTTTACTACTCTCTGGAACTTGGAAAAGAAATGTGCATTCTTCTTTATGAAATGCTGTGTATTTTGTCCAATCAACCCTAACATAACAGTGGCAAAGCGGTCACAAGTCTCTTACATGTTCCTAAACCGTTTACAGTAGGAGACCAGTTTCATTTTTAAGCAAGAGAAGTAGGAACAGAGGTGGGCACTGCACAGAATTCATCCAAGACTTATTTAACTTCATTCAAGGGTGTCCAAACCCTGTGATAAAGGAGCAAGCTCTCACTGTCCTGGTTAAGGATCCTCCCTCCCTCATTTCTGGCATTTGTTTTCTGCCCATGGTTAGATTTTGATGTAATTTTGTTTCCTCCATCTCTGAAACAGTGATGATGCTCATTACCAAGAAGAGTTTTCACAGAAATTGCTTTAGAGTATTTGAAAAACAAACAAACAAACTCACATCACTAACGCTCATTTCTGATATTATTGGCTCAATTTCTCAGTCCTGGCATATGACTGGGACTGTTGTTTCTTTTCCTTTAATACTGTGTTCATATTTGTCAACTGAAGAGCCCAAGTTTCTTTCAGATGTCAGAAAGTCTTAGCTAAATCAATAAGGAATTCCTAAATAAAAGAATATGTGCACATAGTACCATTTTTTAATAAATGCTTCATTTCAGCAAGGCACAGGCAGATTGATAGAAGATCCATACATCAGAATTTATGCATGCCCAAACAATTTTGATAGCTTTTGAGTTGTTATTCCAATGGAGCATTTGAAACTGGAGCTGAAAAGTGCGTTAAATTTGCATATCTAGGCCATTCCTCACTGACAGATTAATGACATCTTTTGCCATAAACTTCTCCAAGTTACTACATTCACAGTCAATATCTGCCCTCCTGATGAAAAAGCCAAATTAGTTGATGCAGTTTTCAGCTAAAAAGTATAAGTAAACATCAGAATTAAAAAGAAGGTTGGCAAGATAAAAAAAAAAAAAAGATATTTTAGAAGTATGTGTCTTATTATTCTGTTAACACCCTTTTCTTTCCCCTTTGGTCTAGATTTGTCCCTGAAAAAGAAGATCAAGAATAAGAAAATGAGAAAGATGGAAATCAGGGGTCAGGGGGAATTTATTTTAAAAAAAACCCCAAACCTGCAGCATTTTTTATGAAACTTTTTGGTTTTTCTCCACCATGGAAGACAGAATTATTTTTCACCTATAAGTCTGCTTTAGCAAGTGGTTTTCTTATTTCTCCTTTTTTTCAATAAGGGCATTTTAACACTGTGCTGTGACCATATTGCTGCCACAAGAATTCTCACAGAAGAAAAATGAGAGTCATACATCCATTCAAAAGGATTTAGTGACTGTTTCTAGAAAAAAGAAAACACCCACTGTTTCAACAGTGTGAAATAGTGACAGGAATTTGTGTTGACAGAGTTCAGTTTCATACTGGTGTACCAGTGAACCACACACTAACAGAATTTAGTTATAAAAGGCTGTTTATGCCACTGTAATTGTGTACTGTAAGGACTTCTGTTGACAGACTGGCACAACATGACACCTCTGAACAATAGCACTTTGTGAACTAAAAGCTGCTGCATATGTATGGCCTTATTCAAACCTTTGCTTTATTTAAACATTAAATGAAGAAGCAGTCATTGTTTCCATTGATCCAGGCAGCCAGTCACATGATCTGAACAGAAAACATTCAAATAATAGTGGCTTAGTGAATAATACCCAGGAAATCTATCAAGTGAAATCGGTTTGCCATCAAATCAGTGTGATTAATGAATATGCATAAGTTTATCAGCAGACAGTTCAGGTGCAGAATCAGAAAAATTGGCTGTGGCAAATCCTATGCCCCATACTCCTCTCTAGAAACTGTATCTCATCACGATAGCAGCAAATTAAACTGCTACTGAGATTTTGTCACAAGGTTTAGCTGCTGTAGTCATCCTAAAACACAAAGGTCAAATCTCCCTTGGAGCCAAAATGTTAGAAGCTAATTGGAGGATTTTTCCAAACAATAGCCAATTAACATACACTACTTCTGCTTTTCACTGGCTGTCAGAGACAGCCCTTGGATGTTTCCTGTTTGTTAATATTATGAATTACAACTATTTTTTTAAAGGCGGTGGGAAAATAGAAATATGAAGTGTATACCTCAAAACACCTATCAGCAGGAAGGGGAGAAAGGACCTTAAGAGTAACAGTAAAGATTTCCTACAAATTCAATCACAGGGCAGGAGTTATAAGGTCATGCTGTTACATTAACTTGTAAAGATCAAGCTTTGCCAGAAGAAAGCCCAGCTACTTGCTGGAAATGCTAATGGGTTACTTCAAACCCCAGGATGGCTACAACCCAGGAAACATGGGTTATAGCATAAGTCACCTGCTGTTTCAGCATCCTACCAGCCAGTAGGAAGGGACAATGAAAGCAGTACCTGCAACACCTGCACACCTTGAGGTTATGGGCATTTTTAGCATATAAAGTCACTTCAGATTACAAACCAATGCACAAGACAATAAGCCAAACTGCTTGAGTAGGACTGTGCACTTCAAGGGACCAATGCTAAATCTGAGCCACAGATCTAGAGCTGGGTGATAGTGGGGTGTCTAGGCAAGATCTTCAAAGCAGAGAGCACATTCTCATATCTTACATGCAAAGTAGCGGATATGCAGTAGCACACCTGATGACCTTCTTTCCCTGTGGATCCGTCCCCAAACACTGGAACTTCTATGATCAGGTTTCCACATACTGTGGTACTCCACACACTCTAGATGAAGGTTACTCACTCAAAGTCTTTTATGTGTGATGCACCCTGACACACTAATCCACTACTGGTAATGGAATTTCAGTGGCATGAACAAACAACCTACATATAGTCATTTACTTTTGAAATGGTGCAGGGAATGTTCACAAGCTCAGTTTATCAAGACCAATCCAAGAAAATGCATGCAGTTGTCACTGGGCACGAGGGACACCTTAGGGATACACTTCCATACATTAATGGCCACGTAGCATCTCATTAGTCATTTTCAGAAGCAGTCATGTCCTCTTTTCATGGAGAAATATTTTCCTTAATAGAACACGTAAAATGCAGTGGCTTGTGGTGTTATTTGTTCATAACAACTAACACCCATTATTTGTCATATCTTACTTGCATGTTAAATTCTGGTGGCCTTAAAAAGTGAAACTAAAACATGACCATTATCCTAGTGATTAGGCTTTCTTCCTCATTAAAGACTTCTTTGCACACACTCACAGGATGGCAGAACAACCAAAATAGGAAAAAATAAAATTGAGATAGATCTCATGAGACCCATTAGAATTTCCCACTGGAAATTTTCAGCTACATCACACACACTTCTCTAGCCAACTTGTCATCTTTGTGACTGACAACCCTTTCTGGAGAAATCCTAGAAGAGCTGAAACTGGTGATTCCTAAAATATGTTCTAGGGTATCGATAGCTCCACAGTTTCCAGGATAATGCAGTATTCTATTCAGTTCACAAAACATAAACAACTCCTTGATACAAGTGTTTCCTAAAGGGCCCTTACTCCTTTTAGCCCTTATTTGGCTGGGGGGTGGAAAATAAATTAGAAGTTGCTCAAGGAAGAATATTAATAAAATAAGAATCATTGAAAGAGGTTTTTTTTGGGTCTTCAACTAATAAGCTTCATATTTGCAATGCTGTTTGAGTTCTTCCCACATGTTCTGATTAAAAAGAGAATGTTTTGCATTAGTCTTTTGTCATGGTTGAAGTTCTCTGGTGCCTCAACAGGTGCTTTCCCAGAACTCCTATATGGAATGAAGTTAAAGCCAGGAAGGTGGGACAAAGCTCATTAGAATGAGTGAGTAAACCTGGATCATTCTTTAAAGCTCAAATTGAATTTAAGGACACAAGATATGAGTGCATCTCATCACAGAGGGAAATTCTACCCCTGCTAGAGAAAGCCAGAGCCTACCATAATCCTTCTGCATTGGAAATAAAAAGATTTCAGCATGAAGTTACATAAATGTTTAGCCATTGGTGGTTTGTATGTTGTGCCAAGGGCAGAAGGATGCCATATAGGAATGCAGAGATGCTATTAAGATGCAGGTACATCTACAGCTGTCTTAATGTTTCCACCAGCAGCACTGCAGAGGATAGCTTCACAAGGTGCTCCACCATGCTTCCACTTCAACCTGGTTCTGCAAACCCCACATTAATGCTGTCATTCACAGACAGGTACGGGTGCGCAGACCAGCCTAGCCCAATACTTGTCATAAACTTGTCTACTGCACAAAAAATCCTTTCACTTCTGCTGTCATTTGTCCTGGTACCAGAATCTCTGGTACGTCTAAAACTTCAATAAAACCAAACAAATTAACTGGCTTAGTGTGCATAATCTGTTACCTGAGGAACAGATTTATTTTTTCAGAGTTGAATCAGGTCTCTCACTTTTTAGTTTTGGAGGTATCAACTGTCAAAATTTCATGCAAATGGTTTGGAACAAAAATATTTGGTGCAAAAAAAATTTAGTAAATTAATGAGCCTTCCTTTCCAGACACCAAAATAAATATATCAGAGGCAATATGAAATAACTGAGAATAAAAAAATTGTTCTGAACATATAATGGGCAAAATATTTTATTCCAAGGCCAAAGTTCATCAGTTTTCACTTTGATGTATTTATGCAGCACCACTTCAGCGTATGGTAAAATTACAGAGCAACAGTCTTCTGAAAGTTGACAAATTTGTCTTGTCAACAGATGGGCTGTAAGAACAGAAGTTCTGGGATTAAGGATGATTTGGTCTTGAATGATTCCATCTAACTCCTAGTTACAGCTAAAACAGCTAGATGCAAAGTGAGATCGTTATCCATCTATTCTAAATTGTTCTGCTCAGGATTTTTCTTGTTCAGAAAAACTACATATATCTCTCCTTGTAAACTTTACCCCACTGTTCCGATTCTTTGAAAAAGTCATGCTGGACATCAGGTAGGGGAATTATTATTGGCTGACCAGAAAAATGGATGCCTTCTGTTCTCGACGTTTCAGCCATCACATTGAGTTATGTTGCTTAAATCTAATCATAGCATGCTACCTTGTACCGTGCTGTTATACCTGATGCAATAAATCACTAAAACCTGTTAAGAATCAATCTATGCTCAGCTGCAGTACTGCTATCACGCCCCAGTAGTTCACGTTGTCTTTAAGAGATCCAGCACCAAAGTTACACTGCTGCAGAGTGCTGCATTTCATGAATCTTGAAATTTTATTTAAGAGCATGGATTCAGGTTTATTTGTGTTTTTAGGGTGAAAAATTCCTGAAACTACAGTCCTTGACTTCTCCAGGAAAAATAGGTAGTACTTGTGGAATGGGCAACTCTGGGACCCTCATTGGCTCTCATGTCTAGGAAACCTATAATGGGTTAGACATAAAGCTGAACTTAGCCAAAGATTTTATTAATGTACATTCCTGTATCCAAATAGACACAGACCCTTAGAAAAATTGTACTCTCCTGCTGCATGAGCCAGCTCATGCCAGCAAGCAGACACACACATGAAGAAAGCTTCCCATACACCATGGCATTATATCTCTGGCTTCTTCATCCAGAGCAATACAAGGTTGCTCTACACATGTGAGACATGCTTATGTAGTGCTTCGTAGGCTACCATAACCCAGTTTGGTTTTCCAGAATGCTTGTCTTGGAAACAAAATGTCATATGTATTTGTGTATGTGCAAATGTTATCTCAAGTCTAGAAATTATCTAGAAAAGAAAAGCTGTTACTTGCAGCAAGCCTAACAGTCACAGATACCTCTGGACTGAAGCAGCAAAGAAAATAACTCCAGTAGTCTGTGAGCACAGCTTGCATAAATTTCACCTCCAAAACCAAACAAGGTAATAAAACTGTCATAGATGGCAGTGGGGATTACTAATAAGAGAAACTACTCAAATGGTCATCTGTTACAGTACTTCATTAATTAGATCTTCAACTTGCAGAGCACATTTTGTAGGAAATACTGTGCAGTTATGTACAGTAATTTACACAAAGACTGCCTGTCATAAAACATTTGTTTGGCTCGTAATTTTCTTCTCTGCTCTGTCTTATTCACCCATTAACTGTTACAAGAATTTCCAAGCATGACTACCATAGCTTTCGAACAATATTTGCACATCTTGAGTTACACAGACACTGCAAACTGTATGGTCAATACAAATTGTCTTTATCATATAACAAAGCAAGGAAAAAAACCCCAATCCCAGGATTCCTGAAGTCTGTTTATTTTCAGGAAAAGATTCTCAATGGCAAACAACAAACCAGCAGTCCAGCCACTAAAAGGAGATAGGACATCTCACACCATCAAATGTCAGTAGTGTTTATTGGAATCTCCTTACTACAGCTAACTTTGCCAGTGCTTTTTCATGTTTTATTTTTTAATTTCTGTAAGGGAAAGAAACATGCGAGACTCACCCACCAAATTAGCATACTTGTGTCTCTGAAGAGCCATGAACTCCACTCCTGGTCTTAGCTCCGCAAGCTAGAACCATCAGTCGAACATGCATTATATACACTTCTGTCTTCCAGTGCTTGTCCCACCTGAAGAGGATGGGTGTGACCAACAACCACACCTGGGGATCCTAGATCCAGCTCCTCTGGCAACTGCCACTAGTGAGCACTCTTGTGTGAGAACGTTTCTGGCCACATGCAAAGCTGTGGGGATTCTTTGGCAGAGTCAGGAATCAACTTCAGACATATCTGCTGCATACAAATTTCAATACATACATAGTTTTCAGAGCTTTTTTAACACAGGTCTAATAATAAAATCTGAATCATATTTTAAAGCACAAGCGAGCCTATCGATAACTGCCTGTGTTTCACTGGAAGGATGCCCCCGTGGTTTGCACAGTGCTTTGCTCTACTGCCTCCTTTAGCCTTTCCAAGAGTTACTTCGCTGCAGATGGGAGCAGAATTTTGGGTTACATTTGGGTTTTCCTAACTCTGAATCCTCTAGAGAAGAGAGAAGAGAATGGTATGATCCAAAAGATGTTTTCTAAAGCACAGGTCCAGACAAGATAACCAGAGCAATCCTTTGACACATTTACACAAAACACACAGCAGCTTACAAACCATCATACAAAGTGAGGATGCAGCGTTGCAGGGACAAGTGTCAGAATATGAATTTGTATGGTGACTGCTGACATGTTATTTTGTGTCCTAGCAAAACTACTCCAAGCCTCCACTGGATTTCTCAAACAAGTTCCTTCCTGCCTCTCCCCAGACACTGACAGAACATAATTGACCTCCTAGGTGCCCACTTCTAGGGCTCTCTGGAGGAGCCATCCTTTTCTGTCGGGCCATAGGTCAGTAGGCTTAAACAAAAAAAGAAGACCTTCAATAGTCACAGACCGAGTCACAACACATGCAACCCTGTGTGAACAAACCTCAGAGGGGGATGAATGCAGAAATGCAAAATTTAGTTTCAGAAAAGCATGATTTCATGAGGCTAAATGAATTTAGTGGTTGGGTTTTTTTATGTACTATGGAGTGGGATGGAGAAGAGAGTGGTTGTCTAAAACAAGCTCTTTGTTCAGCTTTGGATAATCTGTCCTCAAACAGTACATTCCAAGTCCTAATTCTTGAGCAAGTAAATGCAATTTCAACCTTGCTACACTCATGAGAATTGCTTGACCATAGCTAAGGGTTACCAACAGAAGAATTAGGAACAGAAAAGTTTGAGTTGTCAATAACATCAGTGAAAAGAAAACCTACTTCTATGCTTTATTGATCAAGGTCAACTAACTGTTGTAATTACTTTTTTAAATTTAAACAGGAATGATTCAAGTTGCAGAAGCTTAGTACACCTTTAGACAGGCATCACTGTGAGGAGATACTTTCCTTCCTTACCTACATATGTCAGCTTTCCAAATCATAGTGTTATGATCAGTGTAATGTCACTGACATCTATGATTCCCATTTTAATTGCACAGGACCCCAGAACTGTATTACATGTTGCACTAGAGTTGACTGCATTCTCATTAAACGTGAATATTGACAAAGATGTATGTACTGCTCATTACAAAAATACATTACTCATCTAAATCTGTTGTGGAATGATTCATGAGCAATTCATTTGTAAGCTATGCAAAAACTGTCCCTGTTCAGTGTTCCTTTCTAAATTTAGATTCCACAGCAGTTCACTTTAAAAGAAATATTAAAACAGTGATGGGATGTGGAACATTGTTATTTTAGATAATAATAAGAGGTTGTCTGGGGAATCTAATTAGTTCAATAAGCTATGAATGAGTATAACTAACTTTATATACTAAGAATAATTTTGAGTCCCTGTTCCACTAATTAAGAAATATCTTTAGTTGTAGCTGAACTGAAGGGTCCTGTTAACTGTATCTAATAAGCCTAGGCTAGTTTCGGTGACAAGTGAGGCTAGATAAACACATTACAACTTTTTTCTTCATTGGAAACAATGAAGATTTAGCTTCACAGTCTTGCCTCCAGCAGTGCTTTACATAACTGCATTTAATAAAATGTCATCAGCTTTTTCAGTGTCTGAGGACCTACCGTGAGAGAATACCATAGTTCTATAGATGTCACACGTATTCTGACTGCTTACCAAAATGACAGGAACATCATTTGCTTGACTGACTGCATATGGATCAAGAGGGGTTAAACTGTTCTTTCCACAACCTGACCCTCACAAAAAAATATAGAGAGCAACTTTTATTGGATTCAAATTCCCAAATGGACCTCAGTTTTGTCTTTAGATGTATGCTGCAGACTGTGCATAAACTTGCATTTACATTTGAATGTCAAAGAATGTTATTGTTCCTTAAAATAAGCATATGGACAAACATCTTTCTTTCTGCATACATGGACCTCAATTCTTTTCCATTCAACAACTCAGCCCACTTTGTTGGCAATAGAAATCACAAGGTATACTTTACTTTCTAGGCACCTGTATTCTCCAAAGTGGTAAGGTTCCCAAGGATGAGCCTGACACCTCTGGGGTTTATTGGGCAGATGATCAATAGTTACAGGCTGATGATCAGAAATTCCCTGATGACACCAGATGTCACAGAGCAGCTCTAGCATGAGACTGCAAACATTCAGCATAAAGTTGTTTGTCGTAAGCACCTAGGTTTCCAGTTGGAGAACAGGAACCTTGGCAGTCTTGGAAGACTGAGCTGAAAATAGAGCTCTCAGTACTTTTCCCTTTTTTACTTTTAAGGATAGTTTGGATGACCTTGCTAGGAACAGGATAGAGCACATTCCAAAACATCTGACTTAGTCCCTCTAAAATAGATATTAGATATTTTTCTGCTGGAAGAGGCCATTACTTAACACTTCTGGAAGGTAATGTTCTTATATAATATTATAATATTCTTAGGTTCTTTGCACAAATTTAAACGCAAGTGCAAATTGGAGTGAAGTTTTAACTATGAATTGGTTTTTTGGGAAAAAATATGTAATGATTAATTAATAATTGCACTCTGATAACACTGTGAAGAACACCATATAGGCAAACAGAGATACTATGATTCCATACTGCCAGCAGAGTGCAGAGGAAAGAGAAAATGGAGAAATTACGTCTGAGAAAGGAGCCAGAAAAGCGTATTCACGTAGCCTTTCATCTCTGGCAGACAACACAGTGATCTGGGAATTCACCTTAGCAATCTGCCTGCCTAAAATGCACAACAGACTAGGGGAAAAAAAATGCATACAACTGGCAGAGAAAAACAACATCTTGTTTCACTAAGATCTATGTATTGCCAAAGGACAGTGACATTAAAAACAGGAAGATGGCTAACAGCAGCCCCTATAGCAAGTTTATGGTAAGAGCTTGAAGGCATGTGAGCAGCAGAGAAATTCAGCAAGCAGCATCTGTTTCTTTGATTTTAGATTAGGCATTTTCTAGTAATAAGCCAAATGAATCTGAAAGCCAATGCAAATCATATCAGCTCCATGTTTTTTCTCTTGGGAAAAAGTTTGTACCAGGTCAGATAACTCAACAAATTGAGAATAAAATTGAGAACTATGTCAGGGAATAAAAAAAATAGCATCTCTGATCCTGAATAATTCTCTTCAAATGCAGTTCATAAAGCACAGTGAATAAAGCACATCTGCAATCTCCTATCCAAACTGCTTCCCAAGGCAAAGTGCCCCATAAATCCAACAGATTAATGTGTGCAAAGACCTGTTTATTCTCACTGTAATTTTTTTCTTCTTATCTTTTTTTTTTTTTTTTTTTTTTTGGTTTTGGTTTGGTTTTTGTTTGTTTGTTTGTTTTTCCCCATGAAATAGAAATGAGCACACTGGTAGGCTAGAGGACCCAGTATGCTGGTTTTTAGAAGTATTTTATTTGTGAAGCTACATAGTTCACAAATATTACATGTAAACGGCTCAGCTTTTACATATTTCCTCTGCAACTGTAGCAGCATGCTGCTAACACCACTCAGGAGTCAAAAGCAGTAGTCACTGCCTTTTGCCTCAGAGGGTGCAGGTCAAATCCTCTCCTGTTTCATGCCTCAAGCTCATTGAAAAATTGTGCCTGAAAAAGACCCCAAATAATTTATTTCATACTCACCATCAGCCCTACCAGCAAAAATACGGAAAATATGTCCATTGCAGAAGGCAAAGAAAGAGTTGCTGAATGATGCAACTACAGCAGCCAAAATACAAATCCCTATTCCCCACTCCAAATCTTTTTTAACAAATTAATTAGTCACATCATCATAGCAGAGATACCTGTGCTTCCATATTGGCTGATCTACAGGGATAAGAGCAGATGATTTTAGACAGGATTGAACAGGATTCAAAACATCATGTTGTGTACAGTCATCAGGAAACGGAAGTGGTACTGTTCTTTCTGCACCTGCTGCTTTTGGTGCCAGGAAATCCTTGGGATTCACTGTTGCCTACTGAAGCCCTTTGCATTGGGTCCTGAGCAATTTTTACCCCTAAATTATGTGGCCATTGATCTTTTATTCCCTTCTTTCTCTCTTGCTGGCATGAGTATCACAAGACAAAACTTTGCCACATTCATCTTCTCTCTAGACTGCGTGAACTAAACACAGACACTAAACTTGAAACAATAGGTTGCTGCTCTCAGTTCCAGCCACTCCTGAGAACAATACAATCTCAAAAGAAGTTAATCAAAGACCAGCCTTTTTCATGTAAAAGATGCAGATGTAAATTTTTAGCGCTGGATTCCAGTTCTTGATGCCATTGAGTCTGCAACCAAGCTTAGTAGAAAGGAAAGCCCAAAGGCTTGATCTTGAAATAACTGAAAGTTGGTAGCAGGGTTTCCATTAAATTAAGAAACACAGCCCACTAGCTGACTTGCTCAATCCATCCATCAGTAAGCACCTCACTCCCTGCTTTCTGTGCTTGTAGGAGGAACTTTGCAGATTGGCTACTCTGTCCCTTTAAATATCATCGTGAAATGTGTAGTACAGCCTGTCTGTTCCAAGAAGAAGATTTGCTTAACCTGAAATTTATTCCTCAAGACACTATTATCCAAAGGAAAGCTTATTAACTTAATTGAAAAAGATAAAAGAGAGCATAGGTGTGTTTCTAATGTCTCCTGTATCCTGAGAAAGAGAAAATGTTACATCCAGATTAAGTGGGTTATAGCTTCCGGGCTCCATTTATCTAATGTGCGACTGGAGATAATTCCCCATTCTCTGAATTGTTGTGCAGGAGTATAAATTCGATATTCATAAAAATTCACCCTGATTGCTAAAGCCATTCAAACTGTCTGTGATATCAATGCTACTAATCACATTTCCCCTTCATGTCCCTCCCTCTGTTTTCTCTCTAAAATCGAAAGAGATGCTTCTATATCAACATTAAATGAATTTGTTTACTGCCCAGAAGCCAAATTAAATGTGTTCTTTTATACTCAGCACTCACAGAATAGGGAGAAATAAGAATAAATGAGTGCCATTAATTAAATCTCACAGGGAACCACATTGCTGCAAATGGAAAAGAAAACCTATTTTTCCCGTAACTACTATTTTATGCTAAATGCACTATAATTGCTATTCAAGACCAGATTAAGAGTTTGTTTTTCCAGCATGCACTTTCTTTCCATTTGTGATCAGACTGCAGACTAAGTCTGACTCTTTGAATTCAAACCTAAACAAGAGTTTTCTGACTCCTGGGTCTGTCTGTGAATCAAGTGTAATTGCAGAGGCCCAAGTAACAAGGCAGCGTAGTGCTTTATGAAATTCCCAGCACAGGCTCTCATATATGATACCATTGTTGGCGTCATTCTGTGCTCATAATAAGAAGCCCTTCTAAAGTCTTTGCTTCATGTTCCTCTTCCTAATTTAAGGAGCGTAGAGTCTCTATGGGTCAATAACCTGCAATTGCAGGACAGACACATCCTGTGCTTTGTATGCCGTTGGGCACATGGCTTCATAAACAGAGTCCAGGCCAACAGATTTGCAAGCCCTAAAGTCTTTTCTAGGTCTGGCCATAGAAAGACCCTTTCCTTGCTAAAAGCCCTTCAAGTTTAAACATGGCTTTAATTTACCTAATTGCAAGGCTTCCCATTTCTAGGAAATTACCCAGGTGAATTTTGCTGAAATACCAAAAATGACAGTTTTCTATTGTCTTCATTTAGCTATCTGTCCCTGTGCACTGTCCCTCCCACTGAGCTGATGAGCAAGAATATCCTAAACATCTTAAAAAAAATCTTTCCTTGTGTGAAACAGTGTTGGTTTGGTTAATTTTTTTAATGAAGGGATAAATCCATAAAATGTTCCAAGCTCATCTTCCTGTATTTTGTTACGCATATAAGAACGCCTTTTTAAGTTTGCAACTCATGACATAAGAGCAGGCCATATAAAACCAAATACAAGACATCCTTGAAAGCACTAGGCATTACAAATTACTGAATCCACAGCCTGTGTTTAGAGCTAAACAGACATTTCTGAGCTCGCTTTGGGGCAGTGGAACCATTCCTGCTCCCTATGCCAGTTCACATTTTATAATCAAACCCCCACCAAAAGCCTGGCATCACTGTGACCCCTCCATCCATCACAACTACAGCTCTCTGCAACCTGCACATCCTTCCTTTGCATCACACAGGGATTACTAACCGACAGCAGTTCAAGACAATTTTCCCCCATGGGCATGCTCAGCCCTTTTAATACTCCTAATCCCCAAAAGGCTCAAGTCAAACTCAAATCAAATAAGAAAGGATCTGTAATGAAGGGAGGATCCAAGATCTCTCTTCTCAAATTTCAGTATAGGAAACCAGCAAAGGGAATGCAATCCTCACATGCTTGTAATCACTGAGCAGGCCTGGCAGTGCCTGTGAATGTCCCAACCGCTGCACAGATGTTATTTCCAAATTGTACTTCCCATCTGAGCAAGTAGTTAAACATTATGATCCTATTCTCCAAAGCAAATAAGTTTCAAAGCCAAGTTCTAACATAGGACAGCCCAAATGAGATGAAAGAAAATCTTCCACAGAACACACAGCAGAAAGACCTCATATTCTTACAGTGACAATAACTGACAGGTATAAAACAGTCTGGAGCCTCTCTAAAACAACACCCAGAAATTTGTGACTAGCAAAGCAAAGATATTAAAGATGTATGTATGTACCCAGCTATACCCATCTAAAGACAGAGCTCTCTTTCTGTACACATGCACACGAAAATAGGAAATCTTATCATGTAGTCTAGCATTGTATGTGTGCACACATGTGTATGAATGCCACAAACAATATAATCTTAAGGGTTTTCCCCATGATTCAGATTGTTTCTGTCCTCTCTCATGACCAGAGCATTTACTTTCCTCTTTTCTGTTGCCTTAGCAGCCCCCAATACACTTACACACACACACACACACCACGCCATGAATTTGTCTATTCCACTGTGAAACTATACATATTTTTCTTCACAAAGCTCTTTACAACAAGAGGTTCCATAATTTATACTTTGTTTTACATTAAGAAATACTTTTTTTGTTTTGCTTTAAACCTTGTTCCTTCTTGTTCTCCAGTTCAGGTCACCATTCCTGGTTTTAGAGGCCACTATAATTACACACATACACATAGTCTTTACAAACACCAGATACTCTATTCCAAATATGTTTTTTGCCTACATATGGAAGCGACTCCATGTCTCTCCTCCCAGATATCCCTTCCTCCTCTATCCCTTCTACCTCTGTGTTTTGTGAGGTGATGAAAATCAGAATAATGTGCTGCATGTGGATATATATATGTGGGAAGGTGAATGATTCAGAAAGAGACAGAACGCAACTTTCTTGTGTTGGTCAACTTTACATAATAATTTCTAAGACTGTGTTTAGGTTTTGCCTATCAAGAAGCCCAGGAATTATGTTTTCAGAGAATTGCCAATAATTCAATGTCTTTCTCCCTGTGTATAAGCCTCACTGTTATGTGGGCATTGATGCATTGTTATTTTTCTGCCATGCATTATGTCTCCAATTAGCCCAAGGTTTTATAACCCAGTAACTCCGTATTGTAAGGTTTATGTTATAATTAGAAAATTTGTAAGTCAATTAATGACAAAGGGCCATTGATTATCTTAAGTAGCCCTTCCTTTCTTACAATTACTGTGGAATAAGGAAATGGTTGATCATGCCATACAAAACAAATAACTTGCCATAACCGTCTTCTCTACAGGTCCATATAGTTACCTTTAAATTCTGGAAAAGCAGTGTTTTACATGACAACATCAATTCTGTCATTACTGAACTGGGCAAAAAGAAAATAATTTCAGCCAGTCACAACTTAGAAGAATAAACCACTGTATTCCCTGAGCTCTCTTTTAATGAAATTATACCAATAATCTTTACTAAATATTCTTAAAGCCTTTAAGTGCTGTACAATTTAACAAAAAACAGCAACTTCCAATAGGCTGATCTAATTGGTTTTAATAACACATAAAAAGAGGGACTATAACTCCACCAAATAATTATGTAGGATAGTGTTTTACAAAAAATGGGCAGAAAGAACATTCTCTGTCAACTGAAAATCAAATTCCTAATAACTTAGCAGGGTAATAGCTACTGAAACCTGTTGGGTTTATTCCCAGTAATGTGATTCCAAGGGACTTTCCAACATGAGATAGTAACTTTTTACACCAACTACTTTCATAAATAATGACGCACAAGAAATTGCCTTTATCAGACAGGAATCCACACATTCTCAAACATCACCAAAAGATCACAGAAAATGATATTGTAATGCATTCAAATCTTCCCAGTGAAATAGTCTTTTAAGCAGTGGTGTTATAAAGTAGGATTGATAGCACATCTATCATAGCACATCAACACAAGAGCAGCGCAGCTCTTGAGACCGTAATCATCTCCTGGATTGTGGATACTGCCACTGGAGCAAAGATGGGCTTTTCAGGTGTCAGCAGTGCCCTAACCCCAAAGCAGTTTTACTATCAGTTTGAATGGGAGTAGCACTATTTTACTACCAGTTTGAATGGGAGTAGCATTAGGCCAAGGGTATGTCAGGCAAAATTAAGAAATATAAGCTGGCTGCATCTGAGCACAGGAGTGCTGCAAACAGTATGGATGTAGAGCCATAAAGTCTAATTAAAGTCTTAAGTACTTAAAGTCCGATTTAGTTCACTGAAATTATTTCATTCTCTTAAAATTCTCTGCATTTCTTTTATTCCTATTGCATTTAATTACAGTTTAAATATTTTTTTCCCAAGCCAAGAAAACTGCCACTTGCATGTTGAAAATGTGGAAATGAGATGCTCTCAGCAGCTGAAATCTGTTTCTTAAAGCTTTTTCCACAGGAAAAATGGATCGAATCAGCCCTTTCCCACACAATTCCGGTTTTGACAAATTGGCATTTCTGGATGAAGTATGTTCTTCTAAAACATCCTGTTCAGTTCTATTTAAATACATAAAAAATGTGAGCACTGAAACTATGTGATGAAGTATATTTTATCTAGGGCTCAAATCATGAAATATGAAACACCACTACAGGACCTAACTCAATATCAGCTCCAATGAAACAAACCAGACCAATTTGTGTTTTGGTGTTGTGAGGAGAGATTGCTGAAAGTACCTGTGTTGCAAACAACATAATTTTCATGTCATCGCTTCTCTCACAGAGGTGTTCAGAATATCCAACTGCTATTTCAAGCAAAAGAGGGGGCGTGGGGGGTGAGTGTAAAATGGTGTGGTTTTAAACCTGATAGTGTGAAGCTCACTGCCACCCAAATACAGCCAGCTTAGGACAGCGTTACACACAGCTGGGAAACCATAAACAGTTCTGTTCACTTTACACAGCTGATTTAGATCTTATTACATGTTGCACAAAATAACATTCACAATTAGCACGAGACTGGATGTTATACCTTAATTTTTCTAATGTGTATTCTTTCTCCACCATCTAACACGGGAGGCTGCCATAAGTTAGTCATATCCATGAGGCTTCACTAGACTAACCAATGAACACTAAAGAGGCTGAAGTTTTAATTCTCAAACATTCCTATATTTTTTCCAGAAATGCAGAGTAGAGAACATAATTCAGTTTTCTAGATCTTCAGAATTTGCTACTCTTCATTTAGTTTAATAATAATGTTATCAATTCAGTCATTTTACAAATTTACTAAATTTCTATGCTTATTGCCAAATTATATAAATGATATGTTTAAGAAATCATAGCAAGCCTCTGTATGTTGATGAAAAGATCTAAAACTAAGTAAAACAAGGAGATGACAAAGAAAGCAGAGCTTAAAATATAAAATTAAAACATTAATTTAAATTCTTAATAATGTAGGAGACCTATTACACGACTAAAAACTGGGAGATAGACAAAAATATTGGAAAAGTGTAAATCAAGTAACGAAGGTTCTCAACCATGTGTCAGATAACAGACAAAAAGCAGCCTTCACCACAGTCGTTACAACAACCGTTTTTAACGGAAGTCCTGGTGAAATCTAAGCTGTAGCGGCAGCTGACTAGAAACCAGCTTGCAACAGTTTGAAACTCCTCTGTACGCAAACTGCTAACCTTCAGTCCAGCCGTTACATACCAAATCGATGCACATTCAAAACCAATGTGTGTCCAATTGAAGCCAGCCCAGGAAGTACGCCTCCTGTCTCTAGGAGATTGCCCAGAACAAAGAACTGGGAAGAGTCAACAGTGTAAAGGCAATAGATAGGAACTCTGGGCATCGAGAGGGTTGGGGGGAAAATCCTGGAACAAATTGCAATAAAATAAATCCCTTCTTGGCTGCTTCTAGACTGCCTTTCAGTGGATGCTGAACACAGCTCACAACTGGTTTTCCCTGATCTCTCCCAGATTACTCCTTCCCCATTTTTCCCAGAGTTTAGACAATAGGAAGAAATCCCAGACATATGGGGAAGAACTACTTGTGCTATTGATTTGCTGTCGCAAGAAACCGATTAGCGATTTGTGCAAAGGGCACAGCGATCAGCTGATACAAGGAGTAAGGATACAGATACATTGTATTGGCCCCCTGTTTCAAGGGTGAATTCGAAGGAGGGGTCAGAGACAAGCAGATAATTAACATTAAGAGAATTCAGGTAATGAGTCTGCTTGTGATAATGACAAAGATAACAGGACAAGAATGTTACTCCACTCCCACTCCCTTCTGCATCACAAAAAGGTTTTTCTCCAGATTTGGGACCTGTAATGTCCCTGCTCTGATTAACAAATTGACATGGGTTTCCTTGATGCATTAGCAAATATCCTCTATAAGCACGTGTTCTTTTTATACCTGGGTACAACTGTATTTTGCTACTACATGCAAAGCAGGATGCGAGTGCATGATGTAGCCAGAACAGTGTCTCTGCTAAACAGAGCAGCAGGAAGCAGTCTGCATTGCCATCTAACCTGGTATCAAAGTCATGACACTCATTGTCATACTGCTGGTTTTTGCAGTTGATTATAGTGCAAATGATTGAATTCTTCACCTTAATTCCTCAAACAGTGTTGTCTGTGGGACTGGTCAGGTTAGTTGCATGGCATCGTTTCAATCTACTTAGTGCAGCACTTCACTGGTTTTTTTTCCCTGCTGCATGTGTGATAGGAGTTCATGCTGTGATGGTAAAATTAATATTTATGATTGAGACATCTGCCTAAGAAGTTATGTTTGCTAAAGAAGATTCCCTTCATTTAGAAGCTAACAGTCTGTGATTGTTTTCGACTCACCACTCTAGGCTCCACTAGGAGCCATCTCTCCATATTGTCATGTTATTTACTGTATGATTCCTTGGAACGGTAGCAGTTAACAAGCTGCTTTAACACTGACATTATTTTTTCCTCACCTCTTCTTTTTCTGACACAGTACATAGGTTGGGTCTGCAATCGCTTGGCAGAGAACAGGGCAGCAGGTGGGAGATGCTGCCTGACTGTTCTCTCACGGTGATCATAGTTAATAAAGCTTCTTTCTGACCGGTTCTAAATTATACTTGCTTTATTACACAGTCAGAGTCCCCAGATTCTCTGACAAGATATAATCACTGTTTAGGAATGGTAATGCATGCAATGTTGAAATTCATACATAAATTATTTATACCACAACTGATTGGGAAATTTAACACATAAACTTCTCATCATTATTATTCTGTTGGATCTAAATTTTTTTTGTGAATTATGTACTTCTTAGAACAGATTGCTTGTACTTGGGAGAGAGTTCACTGAACCAGTATAATCTTTACTTGACATCCAGATATTGCAAGAGGTTTATACTAATTCTTATATCATATAGACTGTATAACTAACTGATGATCTGGATATAAAATTACCATTAATAAATATTTTTTAAAGTGCTTACAGGCCAGGATGAATAAATGTACACTGCAGTCTGTGAGAAAGTGAGAAGCGGAAAACAGGCTATAAAATATAACAATGAAAACAACAATATTCATGAGTGGAAATACCTGTCTGCATGTACAATTTACTGATTTTATTAGTTTCCATATAACTGTAAAGTAAGTTTGACCTTGTTCTAGCCCTCACATTATAGTAGCTTGTGTCTGATCAATCATCCTTTTTATATGAATAATTTAGTTCCAGCAATAGCACATTACTCTGAAAAATATAACTGCAGGGATGTCTCTCTGTACTTAAGTATCACAATAACTAACGTTACAAAAGCAATCTTATTTTCACCTGTTAATGTTTTCAGAATGAGCAAAAGATAACAATATCTAAATTCAGGGGTGTTTTTTCCATAGTTAAAGGCAAAAATATCTAAGCTTCAAAGAATTTTTTTCAAAATACTTACAAATGTAAATATTCCTGGAGCAGAAGGGAACATAAAAGCTGGGCTAATCAACAATATTCTAGTTTGCCAGACAGCTAGAAAACAATAAAGCACAAAATCGATTTGTTTTGTACCAACCTGATTCAAACAGCACTTGACCCAGAATAAAATGTTAAGTTGCTTCCCATCAATATCCTTCAACATTTAATTAAGGAATGAGACCAAGATACATAAAAACTACAAATCAAAATACTTAGAAGACTTTCATCATTCAAATGAAAATCAATAAGGCAAAGTATACAATCTTTCTCTCAAGATTCTCCAAAGAACAAAACACTTCAGTTTGCTTAGTATTCCAAAGATCAGCAAAATAGTATGGCACTTCAGTGGCCATTGGGTGACTTTTCCTCATTCACCCACTTGGTGTCCCTTTCAAAGGAACCACTTTGTCTATTTCTTCCGAACCACTGTGCTGTCATTCAACAAACTACTTAGGCCTAACTTCAGCCATTTCATACTAAAATGTTCAAATGTGCCTGAAATATGTAGTTCTGGCTCAGCATGAACCAAGCATTTTATCCTTTACAGCTTAGGTCTAATAGTATCCAAGGCTACTTAGCACGGCACTGAACAGGAGCAGTGATCTCTCTCTATAGCACCTCCATTTATGCTGTAACCACAGAAACGTCAGCATGGTTTAAAGTTAGCGCAGGATTCTTACTACCCTTAAAGCAGAGGTTAGAGTAATCTGCTGAGCTCAAACTGCAACAGCAGACAGCAAGGTGTAGGATGAATATGAATAAAAAAATGCTTCAAATTAAGACGAAAAAGGGAATGAAACAAATAGTATCATAGTAAATGCATCAAAAACCTGCAGCGCGTTGTCTAGCCTCTGCAAAGGACAACAGACTCTTTAAATTAGTTGTATCTAATTCTCACAGCCTGCAGATAGTGCAGGAAAAACGCTTCTAAATATATCCACCATTGATCATATTGGGAAAAAATAAGAAAACATTCACACACGGGTTTATTTTCGCAGAACAAATGCCCAGTGTTCTTAATGTGTTTCTAACACTATTACCAAATACCTCACACAGAAAAGCCTGAAGTATACCTTTTACCCGTGACTCTAGAATCACAAGTACTGAATTGTCTGGGACTGGACTAAACCCAGCCTATCAGGCCTCTCCTCTGGCCTGCCCCATAGGCTCTCCACCAGCCTGGCACACTTCTCAGCTTCACGTACATTCAAGCTTCTCTTTCACATCTTCTCCTCCTCCTCCTCACCTTTCCTGCCTGTTTCTCTGTAGCAGCACTCCAGTCACACAAGCAGGACCACCAGGTCTCTGTTAATCCAATGATGCTTCACACGTTTTTGTACAAGCACTGTAGATGGGCCTCACTCTACCCTGTTTCATCATTCCTGAGGCTTCCTCTGCTCCTATCACTCTGCACCACTCACTTTCAATCCTGTCCACCTCTGCCTGACTTCACCGTAACCTGTCTCTCCCACTGCTCCTGGTTTCAGGCTCTTCTCAGCTAGCAAGGGTGTCCTTTTCCCCACTTTTCCAGATGGATCCTATCCTATCTGGGCTGTGCTGCGCTGCCTGGGTATCCCCAGCCCCACCATTGGCACTCCTGGGGATGAACAGCAGGCTAACAGCCCCACAGCAAGACAAGCCCCCGCAGCTTCTCCAGTGTCCACAAGCATGGCCACATGCCTTTCTGCACATCGATGGGCACAGCAACGGAGGTTCAGGCAATGTCTCCCCATGGTTTCCATGCGGATTCTGCCAGTCTCTATCTCACCCTGCTGCCACCCAGCCTGCCTGCCAGCTCCCTCAGCTCCTGGCTCCTCACCTCATATCCCAGGGTGCCGCCTGGGCCTGCACAGTCCACACGGCCCTCGCCAGCCTCAGCCCCTGGGCACCCATGGGCCAAGGCCACCACTGTGCTGTGGTGGCCATCCAAGCTGGTGCTGGACAATTCCCAGTGGAACATGAGGAAGGCCCGTTCCGCTTGTTCCCATTGATTCAGCAGTGCCATAATAGACTTGGAGAAGCCATATATTGAAGCAGGAGCTGGGGTATTGAACACCTTGCAAGATCAGCCTCTGACTACCCAGCTGTTTAGAAGAGCTTGTGATATTCTCCAACTTCTAATTTGCTGAGGCAGTGGCAGCAAGTTGGCGTCATCGCATAACGGCATTTATGAGCCATTCCCGGCTCAGGACTACCCGGACAGATCTTTATCACCAGCTGTGTAAGCCAACAATACATTGCTCCAGAGATTTTTATTGATACAAATCCTCCTCTGAGGTAATTTGTCTGGATCAAACTTTGCCATGTCAATTTGTAAACTTAATTAACTGTGGTCTCAATAAAAGCCAAGATTAGGAACATAATGATTAATTAGACCCTTTTAGGTAATGCAATGGTTGAATTAGCTAAATAAAAATAGTGGAGAAGCTGGCAAGATAATGCTCCACTGATGGATGTAGGTTTGTCCTACAAAACCAAATGCAAGAAGCATTATGCATTAGCACAATAGAAATAACTACAACATTAATCATTGGAAGTATGTAAGATACACACAACTCCCTCCATATATAAAGGCAGAGCTATTGTAATGGTATGTTATCCCAGAAAAAAGGGAAACTTCAGCCTCTCCATACGTCAGAATTTAAAAATTATCTTCAATTTCATATAAGGAATCAGAGATGACTCCTACTAACCTATATTTCTGAGAATAGATATTACATAGATGAAGATAATTCACTATTTTTTTTCCTCTTATTTATGTGGGAGTAGGTCTCTAATTAACCAGTATTGCACATCAATACTAATTACTATTGTAATGTTTTAAAGCTGTTCTGAGATTGAGTTCTTGTTCCTGAATCCTGATTTATATTATATATATTTGTACATATTTTCAATTTATAATTTTATACATACTTTTATATATATAGATATGAATACACATGAAATAACAATTTCAAACATTCTGATCACTGTCCAGAGCTCTGGGAATAGCATAATCAACAACCATTATAGCAAAACCCCTAGCAGGTCCTCCCTTTGAAGGGTTTATAGCTGAAGCAAAGCAGATTCCCATGAACTGATACCCAAGACACTAGTTACTCTTGTCTTCCTTTTTAAGTTAAAGCTCTCTCCTCCATCTACATTTTACTTTAAAAAAAAACCCGAATTGATTCTATCTTCTGCTTGGAAAGCATTTCAAAAGCACAAGATATTATTCTGTAGTTATTAGAAGAGTTGCTACACAACAGTCAGAATTTCACAGGTGCATTAGGACTCTGCTTTACAGAAGTCAGGAAGAAACTTCTAAAGCTTAAATATTTGTGGAGGATTTAATCAAGCATTTGTATATCTTATATAAAACAGGCTACATTGGCAAATTGCATGGAGAACATTTCTTTAGGTCTGCAAGTAACCAGTAGTAACCAGATGGATTTAGCAGTGATTCTAATACTCTATTCTAGTTCTGCAAAGACCTTGCAGGCATCATTATTTATTTTGTCCCTCTTTTCCCTTCCAATCTCTCTTTTCTCAACTTAGGCAGTTAGCTTGGACTAAAAGCCTTTTTGGTAGGAGTACAATTAAACCAAGTGTTTGACTCCTTGAAGAATAAGACTTTAGCCTAACTTAAGTTTTCTTAATAGCAAGTATAATTCAAATCAGAAGATAAAAATGACTGATGGCTTTCTACGTGCAGGTAAGGAGCATTTAATCTCCTGCATTATTTCCCTATTTTCCATTACCATTCTTTAGACTAAAAAGATGTAAAGGATGGATATTTCTCATGAGGTTGATCCACAGTGGTTATCTTCCTTATTTGCTGAAGGAAGTCATAGCACTTGTTTTTGTTCTACCTCAACAGCAGCGTCATGTCAGTTACAGCAGGATGAACGTGGTTCCAGGTGCTGGGGCTACTCATTGTCACAGGCATGGTTCTTCTTACTGGGCAGTACTGACATTTATTGGCATTATTGTTGTAGCATAACTATGCCAAATGAGTTTAGTTGTGCTTAATTATTTTCCTGTATGCATTTGTATCTGCAGTCATTGTGATTACAGCTAATAAATTGAGACTGAATTTCATAGGTAAATTCTAATATTATTGCAGTCAAAAATGTGTGAAATGGATTGACAAAAAAAAAAAAAAAGAAAACACAACAAAATTACAAGTCTTTAAATATTCAAATTGCAAACCGTTTTAGGGAAAAAACCCCAAACACACAAAAAAACCCCTATATGTGCTACCTATTTTCTTTTATTCTTACTACAAAAACAGTACTGCAACTGAGGAGCTAACTTGATCATTCACAATGAGTCACAATTAAACGGAGACTGCCAGACTCAATTAACTTATCAGTTTAGTGCAGATATTTTTCTGTCAAACTGAAGGAAGAACTGGTTTTTTCATGTCGCAGGAGTTTATTGCTTCTTACTTATGAAAAAAAGCATTCTTCATCTGAGCATTCCAACTCCTGTTGCCACTGACTAAGAATACTAAAACAAAAGCATGAGAACTGCAGCCTATTAGGACTCTGCATATTAAAAACACATTTGCCAAAATCTGACATAATAAAACGCTTGCATGTCTGTCCAAAATAAGTAATCTCAATGTATTTAAGTCGTTGTGCTTTAAGTTTGATTAGTGTGGCTTTTTTGATTTTAAAGCAACTGTGGTAAACAATTTAAGATATACTTAAAGTATTAGACTCTTACAGGTGAGCATTCTGGTGGATTTTACTATGTTTAAAGAGTGTTGAACTAGGAGTCAAATGCACACTGTAGGCAACCATAGAGTATTCCTCCTCCACCCAGCCACATTTCAACAAAACTTTACATCCTTCACTAAGTGTGGTTCAAACAGGCCAGCAGTTTGAACTTTCAGCAATCCAAGGGGTCACTGGGAAGACAGAACAAGAGCCCATAACCCTCCCTCCCTTAGGGAAACAAGCTACAAAATAACAATGGGGAGGGGGTCAAAAAGTGGGTGAGTGTGCAAGCATGAGGTGACAGGAGTCAGAAGATGCCACAAGAATGGTTGTTATGAGGCTTGCTTTCATGCTGAGCCACAGCACGGGACTGTTTCCCAATGACCACTTTGCAGATCAGTCCATGGAGGCAGGAGCCCTGCTCTTTCCAAAACAGAGGAGTCTGCTCCTCCAGAAAGTTGAAACCCACCTGTTATCTTCAGCTACAAAATACCTTACTTCCGTTTTCATACAGCAGTTTGAGCTTAGTCTCCTGAAACATGGGGGGAAAATCCCTTACTCACCTAGCCTCTTTTTTATTAGAAGTGTTTTACAGAAGCTCAAGCATAGCACAGAAAGATAGGAGGAACTGTCAAAGAATCAAGTCCTAGCATATTGAAAAGACAAACTTGCACTCATAACTCACCCCACTGAGTGTTTGCTTCCACGCTCTGTCAGTTTTGTGTCAAGGACAAGAGAAAAATAAAGAAAAGAGCACTATCTTCTCTCCCAGTAAAGGGTAGGGCAGGACTCTAAAGGAGAAGCAAACCCAGTTGCCACCAATATTTTTATTTATGAGTTTATTTTAAAGGGCAGCTGACCTCCCTTTAAGGCAGCCACACAGATGTAATAAGAAAGGTTGATAATTTAGCCACTCAGCAGCATAATTCAGTAAACTTGGCACAATCCCTAGTCCTGAAGCAGAATAGCTAGTGTTAAAAACTTCAGAAGAAAGCTCTCTTGTGAAATGACTATAGGTTTTGTCCCCTCCTTTTTTTGTTTTGTTTTGTTTACTGTTAACTGGAGAAGGAATAAGTGCTGTAGCTGACAGCATTGTTCTGTTTACCCACTTTGGCAAAGAAGACACTAGCATTTCAGTGCCACTTACGCTGTTGCTTTTCATTCCCATTCCTCCTAGCCATGCAGACTGCCACTGCTTTCTGCTTGCCTTGTAAATAAGTATTGTGACTCTCTGTAAATAAGAATTGTGTCTCCTGGCTAATGGTCAGGCTCCAAAGCTGACAGTCAATTATCCATCTTTTGGCTGCTCTTGGAGCATGTGTCTTCTGCCAACATTTGAACCCAAACCATTAAAATCAGCTCTAGCTAGGCACAGATGTTTTTCTGATTGCTTTCTGCAGACATGAGAGGATGATGAACCTAGCTGCCTGCATGCAAGTACGTTTCCCAAATGTGCGCTGGCCTCTGTGTGAACATGAATTGCATATGGGAACAGACATGAATTGCAAAGGTGCAATGTAGTAGTACCCAAAGAAAATCTGGGAAAAAATCCCCAAACCCAAAAATAAAAATACTGCTAGTTTATAATTTATTAAACATTGGAACCTTTCAGTACATGGACCTCAAACATGTTAGTCCAAGGGAGTCTCTTCATATCTATATTACTCCTTATTTCTCATTAAGAAACAGTTAAAAAATTCAGAACATTTTGATATTACCTGTCACAGCTGGGGAGTTTTACAGTAACTATTTAAATTCTATGGCACTGTCTCCCGTATTTTCTGCTTTGCTACAACAACGGAATTAAAGAACAAAGGAAAAACAATTCTTTCCAGCAGAACTGAATTCCAGTCTGCACTTTAGGGCTCAAATGTTATGCACTCGTGAAAGGATAATAAAAATCTTTAATAACTCAATGGAAGTATGCCCTGAAGGAATGAAACTTAGAAGACATGAATAGGTCATCTAAGGGAATTTCTTTGTGTTTGAAACTAGAGAAATGTTGACAGCTGCAAAGGAGTAGTGACTATGCACATTATCTAATGATGTATTCACACAAAATACTTCGACAGCCCTGGGAACCAGGGACAGAAGCTGGGACTAAGCAGCCTCAGGATGCATCTTCTCATTCTCCAACATTCTTTCTCCAGCAGGTTAACCTTGCATTCTTAGCTGTGTGGCCTCAAGCATACCCTCATCTCGCTGGCCTGACACCTAGGGCTAGCAGACTCCTCTCAGAAGCTTTAGCTTCTAAGTCCTACCTACACTGCATAACAGTTGCAAAACAATTAGGTGCTGTTAGATGTGGCTCAGATAATATGGGAACACAGATATACATTCACATGTATTTTTAAATGGTAAGTTTTCCTCCTCGGAGACCACAACACAAATAGTTTCACTGTTTTCCCTTTTCATTTTTAAAAAATTATTAAGGAAATGAGAAAGCAAACCCTCTCCTTCCCTAGTAAATGTCTTAGCATTAGCTGCTAGTCAAGGACTCAGCTAAGGTCCTGCACACTAGCCACCCCCCTTTCATTACACAAACATACAAGTGGGCACACAAAAAAGCAATATAGGAATGACTGGAAATGTGAACAGCACCCACTTTTTTTTTGTTCTGCTGTGTCTACTCACATACATTGACCCACTGCCATGTTTTTCCATAACCAAAATCAATGACCTTTGCACTTTTTCTTCTGATCTCCTATAACCATTGGTATAACTACTAGGCAACATCATCACTAACTGAACAGTGTGTGATCCACACCCATTAAAGGCTTTTTCAGGGTTACAGAAATGTAGCAAGTAGCTCTGTCTGAGAAAACCAAGTAACAGATGACCCTAGGTTGTTTAAGCAAGCTACACAGTTGAAATCTGAGTCATGTAAGGATGTTGCACTTGTTCGGATCAAGAGACCATTTAGCTCACTCTCTGCTCTTCATCAGTGCCTGCAAACAGACCTTGATGCACTTCCAGCTTCAAGTGCTTCATTCACTGTGCCTGGTATTTATTTTAATAAAGCCATGACATATTAGACTGTTTTTAAGAATTCAGTCTATTTTCTGGGCCTGACCACAATAAGGGGGATGGTTCAAAAAACACAAATGTGCAGCGGTTGGCAAGGCATCCATCAACTTCAGTCATATTCACTGTCCCTTGGGCCTTGGCGTGTGTACGAGAGTCCCAGCACAAAAATCTCACATGCAGCTCAGGTGTGGTGTAGGACACTCCTGCTCTTACTGCAGGCCTCAGCAGTCACAAGGACTGGTGCCAAGGAAACCCACTTCATTTAATTTAATTTGCCAGAAACAAGTGCTATTTATGAGAAGTTTCTCTTCCTAGAATAAAGGAAATTTATTATAGGAATGGAGGCCAAATCCAATAAGACCTTGTTATCCAGATCTTCCATCACCATTCAATGTATCATGGAGTAATCAGTAGCATTTCCATTTTGCAAGGTTTTATACATGAATTGATAAAAAGTTTTACTTCTTGCCAGGCAGTGAACAAACAAGATATCAGTCTGGGAACTCACTGAATTAAAATTTGTACTTTCAAAAATACGTGTATTATTGCTGAATCTTTTCTTGGGGAGCCCTTACAGATACAAGTAATTCCTAGCACACAGTGAATTCCAAATTAAGTTTATAGTTGAAAATATTTGTCCTGCCAGTTATGGGTAACAGAAATTCCAACAGCTTGCTAGTTAAAATGTAATTTAAGTAGGACTCATATTTAAGCACTAGCACTACTAATTTTGCATATATTGACAAATACCAGCAAATGACTGACTCCTGCCAAGAAGTTAATAGTGCAGCATTAAGAACAGGTGCACCGGTTCAAAAGGGTTCTCACAGTGTAAAAAGCAAAACCTTCAACTAAAAAAGAAAAGCTACGTTTGGAAGTGCAGAACAGTACTGCATGTGAGGTTTATAAGGGAATCGAGTGAACAGACAGAGCTCATTGAATCAATAGAATTTGTCAGTGAATTTGTCACGAGTATATTCTCACACAGGCATTTGCAAATGTATGCAAGAGAGTAGGAAGTTACTTGCTTTTTCACTAATTTTTCAGATTTATCCTGCCACATTTGGCAAACAATAGAATTCAAAGCCCTAGCTTTACATATCATATTCATTTACATTTGCATCTGGGCCACAGTGCCATAAAAATCAGGTTATGATGTTAATCAGATATGCACCTAAGCACTTAGAATGGTCAGCATTTCATCATTATGTATTTCACTTTTAACTTGAAATCAGTTCCATTTTTTAGTGACAATCTGGAAATTCTGTGTTCAAGTGGAAGCACTTCAAAGTAATTTCTTTTAAAGTATATAAACATGGCATATAACCAAACACGTACTATTCAGTTTATCACAGACTTAGTGCCAAGCCTTACTGACAGGTATAATATGGACATCTGTCTCTTCTTAGGCCAAAAGGTTGTTAGAAGTTAGAAACAAAAAACTGGAACTAGTTTCAGGGAGAAAAAGCAGACTAGAGGTATGGTGCACTTGGCAAACTGTGCTTGTACAACTAGTACCTCAGAGAAGCCTGAGGCTGTGAGAGGAAGCAGTATGTTCTGGAGAGAAAAATGCACATACCTACACAGGCTCCTTGGAGGTGTCAGGCATGTGGAAGTCAATAGTTCAAAATTCTTACAGGAATAAAGCCCAAATGAACCATAATGTAGAGCTTTCCTTCATTTCACCTGGTGACTTATAAAGTTCTTTAGCATTTCTGGAAGAAAAAAATTCAAATATGGGTGAAAAATGAGGTATTGTTTACATATAGTAATAATAAAATATATAGTTCCCTTGAAGACATCACTCTTTCTCTTCCTCCATCTTCCCAACATCTTGATAGCCAAATATTAAAAAAAAAAAAAAAAAAAAAAAAAAATCAAGGTTGGAAAAAAAAAGACACTGAATAGTCTGGTAAAGTGATTTAGCATAGCCAGTCTGTCTGTATCACTATGAGCAGGTAGACGTTGTTATCAGAAACAGGCATTTTTTCCCCTAATCTTCACTGATTCCTAAGACTTTTCTACATGGTCACATCAAGGAGTACCAACGCCTAAAGATATTTGTATGATAATGGTTAATTCACACACCATTCACACCATCTTTTGATCAGGATTACTTTGATTATTACAGACAAGATTGGTTATATCAAATTTTTCACACCCTCAGCATCATACTGTGCAATTGTTTGCTCACCTAATTGCCATGAAAAATCACATCAGCTGGAAATAGCACTGGTAAAAGTATCCTAAATCTGATTTTTAAAAAAGCCCTCTTCCTCTATAGAGTACAGCTGAAAGTAGACAGACCAAGATAAAACAAGAACATTCATAAATAATTCCAGTGATGACACTAATGACATAAAATGTTGTGGACCTCTCCTGGCACATGCCAAGATGTTAGATTACAGTGAATGGTCTGCAGACACAACAACCTCCTAAACCACCATTTTTACAAGCTAGAGGTTCACCATGTTTTTAGGATAGTAGTCACCAGATATTTAGGGTCCAGTTCAGTGTTTGTTTTGTGTGCAGGCGAAGCACTGCAGCTCAGTGAATGAGGCATAGCACCAGGACTTAAATTACTGGTCTCATTTCTGCTCCTTGATGCATTTGATAGGTGACCTTACAAAAAGTCTTTACAATCAGTCTGCAGCATGGGGACAGTGATACTACCTCTGATTTTGAGATTGACTGAGAAGTGCTCAAAAATTACCATTGTGAGGGACACGGACAGATTTTGCTGTGCCAGCATGGCATGCTGTCAAGGTACAGCATGACAGCGTGACCTTGTGGTTGGAGGCAGACGGGGAATAGAGTCTCTCTGTTGTCCCTTCTGGTTCACGGGAGCTGTATCTATGTTTGCAAGGTCTCCACAGAAAATCTAAGCAAGAATAAGGTGCTTTTCCAATTTATAAATGTTAGTATTCCTACTTGGCATACACATGTTCTCATATGCTGGGAGCACAGGGAAAATGGTCTGAAGAAAAGCTTTTGGCTTCTGGGTGTTCACTTTTCTGCATTCAGATCTGTGAAACTCATAGAGTTGAAGGCTCAGGCTCTAGACACTCGCTCTGCAGACCTGGCTCTCAGCCAGCGCCTGCTGCAGATGTCATTGACCCCAGCCAGGCCTGCAAAGGATTATCTGTCCACCAGCTAACCCTCATTCACCATTAGAGATGGGCAGCACCCATCCTACAATGCCACAGCTAGCTGGGTGCCACAGAGCACCCACTGAAGCCACCATCTCCTATGTGGACCAAAGACAGCGTTACTGCAGGGTACTCACGTACAAAATGCTTACGAACCAAACCTGGGAGGTACATCTCAACCTCACGGATTTCAGCTCCAGCTCCAGCTCCACCAGCAACAGTGGGTCAAGGAAAGGAAAACAGCCAGCAGGTGGTCCCCCCCGAGGCCTTGCTCTGAATCGGAGACAGGACACCATCAGAAGTGGACTTCATCCGCAGTGGCAAGTGCTCAGCACCACTGAGGAACAACCCAAGCAATTGTATAAGAACTACCAGCAAGAAATCCCATCAGAATGGATCAAACAATGCTCAGGTGTGGTTCCAAAGAGGTGGAGCACACACCATTCCACAACAAGGGAGGACACCCATCCTGTCGCTTCCCAGTACCACTTGGAGACAATTATCTGTCTCTGCAACCTGACATGCGCTGTGGAAGTCCTCCAGAGGCTGAATAGACACATTGTTGTTATTAAACAAATTAGGCAACAGACATATTTCAGACTCTCCTTTAATTTTTTCTCTGAAGATACATAATAACTTGGAAAATATTAAGATTTGGTGATTAACACCTGAGTAATAACAAGTAATTATTTTGGAGCCAAACAAGGATAGAACATTCTGGGTAATTTATACTGGGTAATTAAGGTAATGAATACTTGAGAGTTTATCGAATAAATAGTCCCTAAAAGTGTCATTTTAGCAGGGGCATGATTATAGGCAGCGCTAAAGAGGATTGAAACAGATACAACATACCTGTTTCAGACATGTATTTTTAAAAAGACGTAAATCTCCTCTCTTAAGCTGTCATCTAAATTCACCATTGAACAGGGCCTGTTCCTCTAAGCTTGTTTACATGGGCAAATCTACCATCAAATTAACTGGTATAATTACACCAATATCATGACTTGTGTGAACACACTTTAGCTGCTTTTTTATTTGGACTATCTTGCACCAATCAGTACATGATATAATTGGATAAGAATGGGCTGCTATCGTGTTTCCACCCAAATACGGGTGAGCAGACGGAGGGACCCAGCATAAGAGTTGGACTGATTCGCTATGCCCATTGGGACACAAAAGTAATATTCCACCTTTCAGCACAGCGACAGGGAAAGAGCACGAGCATGGACTAATGTTTCCAGTACCACATCTCAGCAGCATAATAAAACAGATAAAGGCTATTAAAAAGTGTGTCTTGCCACAGAGCTGTTGCATACTGAATCTAGCACTGAATCAACTCTGCTGTGTTTCCCATGTCCTCCAGATCCGTAGGAGTTGCTTAAGCAGCACTCTTTAATGCTGTAACACCCAGCATGGGGAGTGACTCATCCTTGAATCTGTTTAGGTGCCTTGGCCAGAGAAATGAAGCTGCAGTAATGGTGAGCTCTTGCTGACCAGCGCAGCAAGCCCAAGCATCACTGTGTTCTATAGCTCTCCTCAGCCAAATTACGGGCCTTTCTTAGCACATCTTGAAATGTAGTCACTATTCGTCAACAGAGAATGCAGGGAGAATACAGCTATAGAGGATTAAGGAGTCACCTTGCATGGGCAAGACCCATCCTTAGGCATGTCCCCAAGTCATTATGGCCTGGGAACATCATGGATCACAGAATATCCATTTGCACCTTTGAACAGTAGTATGTTCAGATCAGCTAGCGAGTTTGGTTTGGCTGCCCCATGATAGCCTTGCAGAATGGGGGAGAAGGGACTTGTGATGTTTAGAAGCCAATCTTTGCATTAATTGCAGTTTTATGCAGTTGTCTTTCACTTCTTCATTCATCTTCATACCTCACTTGTACATGACTTCTTGGTAGGATGTCCAGATTGGAGTCAGCCAGGACTGATGGTTTGCAAGGCTTCATACGTAGATTTCTGTCTCTGCTTTAATAAAATGCTGAGTTTGATGGCAAATTAATTCACTAAACCCCTTCCATCTTTCCTCAAAGACAACATAATCCTGTTTTTTTATTGCAATTTGTTGGTTGATCAGAAATTGGTGCTTCCTTTTGTCCCTAGATTTGCATGCTGCTTTGATTGTGTGGGTCTGGTTCAAAATTTTCAATGCCTACTTGCAAGGATAATGAATTCTATGATTATCTATTTTCTTCCAGGCAGTGTTGATGAATCCTCACTATTACATTCTGTAGAAATGCAGGAGAAAATAATTCTGCTTAGAAAATACCTTATTTTTTTCTCACACAAGCACAAGCTATAATACTTAGAGTAATTTATTTCTGTGAAAAAATCATATGCTGGGAAAATAATTTAATAAGCGAAACAATTAATCAATACAGCAACCCTAGAAATATTCTTTTCTAACTGGTAATTAATATATTGCTGAACATTTTTCAGTTTGTTTCTGGAAACAGTGCTGTTGGCTCCACTATTTACAATCAGTAGCAGCACTATCCTTCAAGTGTTAATCTCGACACAACGAGTGGAAATGTGCTTTCTCCTCTGCTTCTCCCGGCCATGCACCACGCTGTGCAGCGCTTGCCTTTCCGCTTGCCGTGAGTCTGATTCCCCTCACTTTCTGGCCGGGTACTAAAGTCCTCAGGTCAAATCAAAGATGAAGCTGTCAAACGTATGTGATCTTAAGAAAAAAATGGTGGTGTGTCATTTTCCTCTTTAAAGAAATGTATAAAGTACCCTAAGGTAGGAAATAGGTGACTGTAATTTGGGCAATGCACTAAGATAAAATGAACCATACATAAAGGCTCCACTTAGGTTAAATGGCTCCAATCCAATAGGAGCAAGAAGAAACCAGCAGTTTGCATTTGGGAAGGATGTGGACTCATCTGACAGTGATATTTCAACAACTTTGTCATGAATTGTCCCAGTGTTACATGTTAGTTGGATTTGCAGCAAAATGTGGAAAGTGTTCCTTAGTTAAACAGCAGCTTTTTTGTTTCTTCGTTTAATAACAAATAAATTAGGAGGAAGCTTTTGTTTTTCACCAGCTTGACAATTATATCACTGTTTTGCTAGAAATAAGAGCAGTTGGTATTTTCTTCATGCCAGCATATGCATGTGTGAGTTGAATTGTCTCTGAACTACAAGCAATAACAAGATACTCCTTGTGCCAGAGAGCAATTAATTATTGCATTGCAGCCAGGTTAATCTCGCGGGTGGAAGCCCCTATCACGCTGCCACGTGGCAGCACAGCTTCTGCACTAAGGAAAGTCATCTCTGGGGCAACTGCTTAGTCCCTTCAAGGAGCAGACACATGCCCTCTTGGAAATACACCACCTAATTTTATTGAAAAGATCTGTATTCATTTGGAAACAAACGTAGAAATAAAGGGTGCAATCAGAAGACTGTAAATGGATTATTTGAACATGTTCTTAATGTTCAAAAGGTTTTAAGGGGTAAGGCAATTTACCACTCTCACACAAATGACTTTTTGGCGATTTTTTCTATTAGAGACTCCAAAATCTGCTGTGAACTGGGATTTACAGGACTGACACAAAACTACTTTTTCCTAGAAGAGTAAAAACGAGGGACTGAAGAAAACTACTGCAAATGCTCTCAGTGATAAGGCAGGAAACCCCGAGTCCCTCAAACATTGCATCCTCAGAGCAGCAAGCATAGTGAGGGGGGCAGCGGAACCCTTAGATCCACTTCTGTTCTCACTAACTGAGTACCAAATGTTGGTAAACTGTCCAATTAACTACAGAGATGAAAGCTTTTCTTTTGAAGCCTGCTAGCAAGAAGTCTTCCATAACAGCACCCAAATGTACAACTCTCATCCTCTCCTACCTCTTTAGCAATGTCATTCCGGTTACATAAACATGCTGTGCACACTGAATTTCACATCACTGACACTGCTTGAAGCATGCCATAACATTTTCCAGACAAATATATATGCCACTCCAACTAATATGCATATACATATATCTCGAGTATGCAGTTAATGAGATGCAATTATTCACAGCTGATAAGACTCTTGTTCTAAAACCCTCTACATGAAAGCAAGAAAAATCTGAGTTGCAGGGAGAATTCTTCCTTTCATCAGTACTGTCAATTATAATTCCAACATTATGTAAGAAACAGGAGAAATGGGCTCTGATCTGGCTAAAGGTTAATAAATGCAGTGGCTTAGGGAACTAGAGCAGAAGAATACTAATGGCTCCTGCACCTGGAACACAGCTTCCCTCTTCATTCTAATTAGCTTCTCCCACGTCGGTGCATTTACAATGCATTTGTGGCCAATGCATTTATGAAATAATGCAGGTCTTTGGCTTCAATAACTCAAGTTCCAATCAAAAAAGAAACACATGACTGACTCTGTTATGACTACTTTAAGTAGCATAAAATAATATTGACAGCTCTTCTGCTCCTCCATCCCCACTTTGAAACAAACCCCAAGTATTTTTTCTGTGGATTAGTTCACAAATACATTTGTTATTTTCCTGTGTTAATATTTTTAGATTTCTCTGTAAATATTCTAACTTCTCATACACCAAGCATTAATAAGATTTGCAACAATGCTGCATTTCTTGTGAAATCATATTCTCAACAAAACGTGAAAAACTAAACTGAATCAAAATACTATGGCACAAGATTTCCTGGCATTGAAGCGGTCAAGAATACACACCATACACTAAATTAAACGTCTGAGGGCAAAGGCAAGGGAGAGAGTTGAGTGATGAACCGCCCATCTCTCACAGTGCTGTCAGCAAGTGCAACAAATCAGATGCAAGACATGCACGGGATGAAATACAGCTCCTTCTCCCCGTCAAAGGGTCCTCCCCTGCGGTGGTCTGGGGTCACTGCCACACAGCATCACAGTGCTGACAGTTACCCCTTGTGCCCCTTGCAGCTGTGAGATGAATGATTTCTCCCAGACTCTGCTCACCAAAGGAAAATCAACCACCTGTTTTTAGTCAAGTTAGTACCTTATCAGAGTAAAGTAAACTGGTCAGAGAAGTTCAGACAACGTTTGTCATGAGATGTGCCACATTCGTTCTTAATTCTCATTTTGGGTCTTTAGCTCTACAAACCTATCCCTGGAGCAGGAGTGCAAATCCAGCTCTTGGCTGACCACTGGGTTTTGGAGACACGGCCTCCACCTCCAGCTGAATATTTTGTGGTTCATGCAACATGTTCAAGGGGAGAGATTACTGGTATAACCAAAAGTGGTCAAGACTGTAAATAAGACATTAAATTAGGTATCAAAGGAAAAGTAATTGGAGAGAGTCTGGTTTTGGTAAACTTCTTGTCAATGTGCCCTTCAAATCAAGCAACCCAAGGGGACAGGAGACCTCCATCCCTGCTGGCTGGGGCTGCCTCACAGCAGGCAGTGACCTGACCACCGTGGGGCTACGGCCGAGGCTGAGGCATCACCCTCCAGCCCGCCAGACCCCCACCAAAATACCTGCACTATAGGGATGATGATTATTTTCTTGATCTGTTTTCTTTTTCCAGGACAGGGAATCCATTCATTCAGCAATGGGAAGAGGATGGAGGTTTTTCTGTAGACAAGATGCAGAGAGCATCAGGTGTTGCCAGAAGGAAATCATATGGAGAAAACCTGCAGCAGCATCCCCCGTCTGCTCACCTCTCAGACCAAGTCTCTCTCTTCAGGACTGGAGAGCTGCCTCCTTTTGTGAACATTGCTTCTGCCAGCACAGCCAGCTGATTCCAGAGGCAGAGATACATAAAGCAGCAATTCAGTGAATCCCAGGCATATTTCCTATCTCTAATGCCAGAACACAATGTCTGAAAGTGGGGTAGTACACAGGATCAGGGCTGAGGGAAATGCAGACCTTCAGCCAGTTCCCAGACATGGCCATGAATCTACAGAGCAAACAAATGTTTACCTCTGCAGTAATTGCTTCCGTGTGCAGTTATATATAAATCAGCAGCTGTCGGTAGGAGCTACTTCAGGAGGAACTTTCCACCGTTGTGAGCATGTAATAGGTATTCTAGCCCACCACTGGTTGTGTTAAATGTATGGAAGGGTTTATTTTTGTCAAGTGTGAGATATAAAGCTTTAATTCTATGTACCTGGTGTTCCTGAGGCATTTGGCCAGGTATTTTCAAAGGGTTTCCAGTTTGTGTCCAGTGCTATGTAGAACAAAGCTTTACCAGTGAATTAGATCACAGCCTAAACCACGGACAAACTGTCAATAGCATGCAGGTGTGTTTCAAACATGCACTAACAATATTTTCCTTTACTTCTTGACTGAAAAAAACAAACACCTCCTGCCAATATTTACCTTGTGACATCAGCTCATGACCGGCCCCATCCAGCAGCTGGTTTCAGCCATCTCTGTACTTGAGTTCCTCCGTTGTTCCTCTGTACCTTCTTCCACGCACGTGGTGAGATGCAATTGCACAGACAAGTCCACCCCTTGCTGTGAAATTAGTCACTGCTGCCCCTGACACAGATTCTTCCCTGCATCATAATGTTTAATATCAAGGAAAGATTAATTAAATTTTGTGGAACTATGACTCAGGTAATTCATTAGGGACTTGTTTGCTTCTTTTTATTTAAATTTTCATTAGTTTACATTAAGTTACATTACAGGCTGCAGCCACTTTCCTCTTCTTGCACTCTGCAAATCACCTGAGATGCTTCCAGGACTGTAAACAATGCAAGGTAATTAGTCCAAGTAAAACTCCCTCGGGGAGTGACTTTTCCATGGCGTACTGCCTGCCAAAGGAAACCAGAAGCCCCATGAGCTCCAAGGAGGAGGGCCAGGCTGTGAAATTCCACTTGGAGGCACATATTTTCTCTACAGAGTTAGTACAACATGCATCCCTCTGAGTGAGAAATCCCACCTCTCCCCTTGTAGGAGGTGGTGAAGAATTACACATACCACCAACTTAAACGTTTTAGAAGCCACAAACCCTGGAGATACTTTTCCATGCAGCTGGATGCAATCACCAACATTTGGGCTCTGTGTAATACCACAGAGTCTTTCAGGCTGAGAAGGAATGAGGACCCAGTGCTTACTGCTGTCCTCTCTCATGGCCATCTACCTGATGGGGACACCCATGACTGTGCCCAAGAACCTCCCTTGCCTGCCCCATTCATTGGGCTTCTCCCGCATGCACACGTGTGTTGCTGAGCAGTGACCTGAGCAAGCATAACTGACTGGGTTGAGTAATAGCTGAGGAGAAAGTTAATGTAAGGAAATACTTCCTTTTTAGCCTGAGTATGGCCCTTCTGGTTCATGCCAGAGTGCTTCTGCACAGGGGCAGGTCAAACAGAAAATCTCCTCAGTCAAAACATGGCAGAAATACAACTGTTCAGTCATGAGTGTGACAGGCCCACTACGTTGCTCTTACAAATTTGATTGAATGTCTCGCAGTCCTTTAGGCTTTTCCCGCAACTTGAGGTCTCGACGGCAGATGCATTTTCCATCCAATGGCCCAGATGACACGCCACAGCCCCAGACAGAGTCCTTTGCACGAACAGCTCTCCATCTTCCAAGTGCAGAGTGAACGGGGGCAGGGGAAAGCCTGGCTAAAAGAAATGAGCGGTTTATTTCGGTTTTGGTTCCTATGTGAAGCCCATCAGCTACATACCCGGTTCGCTGATTGACTGTACAACCTGTACAAGTGTTTGTGCCAGAATGGCAGGAGCTGAGCTCCCCTGATCACAGGGGAGTCTCTTCTCATGCTGCTGCTCCCCACCAGGGTTGCCTGAACCCTTACTGCCCTTCCCCAGGGTCTAACCACATGTTGTCTCTCCTATTTTCCTCACTTTCTCTGCTTGCTATCCTCCCAGTTTGTCTTGTACCTTCTGTTTTGGACACGATGACCTACTGCAGGGGTATATGACTCCTTCCCTCTTCAGACACATCATGCATCTCTTCCCGTGTGCTCAGACCAGCCTCCCAAGCCTGTGCCATCAGTACTTGCTATGGCCAACTGGACAACTCCAAAGGTGCATTTCGAGTCCCAGCGCTGTCTGGAAGGTTTCAGCTCAGCAGGCCTGGCCACAGGGCAAGTGTTGGAAAGAAGGTTCAAAACAAGCACTTTGGTTAAGCAGGAATTTCTGTCAAATTGCATTTTGGTGGATGGGTTTATGTTATCTAAAATTACCGAGCAGATGGTTTTCAATATGAGAAATCCATCAAATCTACCTGGTGATATGCAGACAGCACAGATGAATGAGAGCAAGAAGCGTTATTTAGAAAAGCAAAAAAACATCTGTAATGCCAGAGAACAACGGAGGAATTCATTTCCAGGACAGGGTGTTAATGGAGAGTTGCTATGAAAAATGATTAAAAGCTGGTAGAAAATACAGGCTGTGTAAAACTGATGTTATCGGGTTCAATTTTATTTCAGTCATTCAAGGTACTGAATCAGAATTATTATAACAACCAGTCTCAATAGTTTTCCCTGTCCGCATGTTTATTGTCAGGTTTTTCAGATTAAGGCAAGAAGAGTGAGCAGCTCATGTTAAAATACAAGGTTATGAGCACATTTTTCATAGGTTATAAAAGATGTATTTGTCAACCTTCAAGTTGCCACATTGCAAGGGAAGGAAATTAGAGAGTGTAAAACCATTTTCAGCTGCAGTGTATTCCAAAAGTAATCGTGTGGGCAAGTAAAAGGATTGTGAGACATCTACTACATGATAGGCTCAACAGGTAAGACATCCACATTGGAGAAAACAGACTTTCAAAGTTTTTCAGCCTGACATAGGAGTCAATGGAGCCAGCGGCTTCCTCTGTGCCTGCCTGTGCAATACACATGCTTTAGCTTTTTTCTTATGCTGCACACACCAACCGAACACAAAATCTGACAAGACCTTTCATACCCACCACTTACAACCTACTCTCTGAACTGAAAGTTTTTGTTCCTTGTGCAACCTGTCCTATTTTTTTTTTTTCAGGATCTGAATTCAGTGTTAGAAGAAAGAAAGTAGTTCATTGTTCACAGCTTAACTGATGTATTTCTGCACCAGCACCTGCGTAGACAGTTTCTCTCATAGGTATGAAAGGACGTAACATCAAGGATGGCTGAATAGAAACTGAACCCTCCGATGCTCTGCTGCAACTAGGACAAACCTGAGGCCAACGAGACAACCAGAGGTGAGAGCATGCACCCCCTCGCACGAGGCTAGAATTCAGTGTCAGGTCACCTGTGGACAAACCCCAGGGTGTTCCTGTTGGAGACCTGTCATAGCAGAAGTACATATTTGAAGATGTGTGCCAGCATTTTCAAATTATTTAAAGAGCTATGGCATACCTGAAGACAAGGTAACCAGAGTCCACCGCGTACGTACAGCTCCTAAAAACGTACAATGCTGTCTCTCAGGATACATCACAGTGCATATGCGCAGGAGGAGGTAAGGTTTCACAGGACAAAGGGGACTGGGGAAAATGAAAAGAGATCAATTGAAAGAAAAAAATGAGTTTTCTTTATACTAAAAGCGTTTTTTCAAAAGAATAACTTCTTGCTGACAAAGAAATTAGTCATATGTGTCTTTTTCTTCACCTCTATACATCTGAGGACAGGAGGGTTTGAAACAACTTACTCAGACGACATCATATTTCACTTGAAATTATCTTTCACAGAGCCAGAAAGGCTGAAGAGAATTTCCAAAATCAGTTAAACTCCACTAAACTAGCTTCATCAATGTAATAAAACTTCAAAGTAGCAATTTATTCCATCTGTAGCAATCAAAATGTAAATAAATACAAGAATTAAAATAATTCATGCAAAAATTTGGGGGCATTATATCTCTTTTGGGAAGTGTAACACTTACACCAGTGCATCAGGGAAAGGAAAACTGGCTCATTCACACTCAGGAGATTCTTCTGAATCAGATGGCAACACTATTGAATTAGATGGTGTACAGCAGGACGGTACTACGCCTCCCAGTATTCAGACCCTAAATCAATATTGGTGTTGCATAACAGGTTCTTCAGCTCTTTATTCAATATACAATAATTCTATTCAGTAGTGGAAAGCATTTATCAGTGTACAGAGAGCTTTCTTCTGCTAGACATATGGGGTGAATACAGACTATTTTCTTTATTTAAAGGACGAATTGCCAGGTTAGATGCTGCACAAGTAGCAGCTGCAATGGAGCTGCTCCGTCCTGTCCCCAGAACTGTCACACTCCAACATCTCCCCTTCCTGCACAGGGAAACAAGTCACAGCAGCAAATACAACTTCTTACTTACGGCTTCAGTATTCCTCAACCAGAATTTCTGCTGTGGATTTTTTTGTTTGGGGTTTGTTTGGGTTTTTTTTTTTTAAACAGGTGTTTGATACCTCATTTTCTGCCAGCCGATGGACAGCTTGCATCAACCTATTGAGTTACCCAGTCCTGCTCCTCCCTCTCACCTGCCAGTGCAACAAAGGACTCCACCAAGAGATTCATTGGGGTTTTTGGCACAGGCTGTGCCGGGAAGGCAATTAAAACACATCACAATATTAAAATAGGACTGTCGCCATCTGACGTCCACAAAGAGGTCTTTAGTTTGACTGGTGGCCCATTAAAATGCAGGCCCTTAATGAAGATGTAACTCTGGCGCTAAGATCATTTTTGTAATATGAATCAACTCTTTGATTAAATCTCTGAAACCATTATTACAGGAATTTTCTTTTTATAACCTATCTCATTAAAAAAATATTTGGATCCCTCTTGTTATAGTTAGCTCAAATTCTCTCATTAAGTCCTCTTTTGCGGTCATTTTTTCTCATGCTGAAACTCTTAAGGGGAAACAAAGCTGTTTCCTTCAAAGGGCTTTTCCTTTGTGCCCCTTGTAAGGAGGACAGAGTGGTGACGTTCAGGACAGCTGCTCTGCACTGTACACAACCAACCAGCCAGCCAAACCATTGAAAAAGAAAGCCTGAAAAGGAAACACTTTCATATTCATGCATCCCTGAGGACACTTCAGCGAGTTCACAGTAAATGTCACGAGCATGGTCCACTGAAAACATCATGTGGTAAAGTCTAAACAAAAATCATCTAGAAACATAACTTATAAAACGTTTAAAGAAAATGAAGTTTCTGTCTAAGATCAGGAGAAGCAGGCCAACAAAAGCAAAAAAAAAAACCAAAAAGTGTTCCCCATGTGTTGCTGTTGGTCTCAGATCTGCAGCTTTAAAAATGGTACTTCTCTGTGTGCTCACGTCTCATCACTGTGAAGAGCAGCATAGTGTCAGACCTGTCAAGGATCTGCACTTTGTCTTGCAGGTAGCTGCAAAATGAGACCAATTTGGAGGCTTCCCTTCATTGTTATATTTCATCCTAAATGCTGGTGGCTCTAGAGTTGTGCTCTGCTTCGTTACACCTCTCTGCACAGGAGGCTTCTGCTGACAGATGGTCAGATACAGTGAAGTTATGTCAATAGCCTTCAAGGTAGGAGAAAAATTAGCAATTGAGTATTTTAAACTATTTTATTGCTGCAAAGCCAACTGGCCTCTGCCAAGACTGGGAGCTTCTTACTTTAGTGTCTGCTCTGTATGAGAAAGTGGCAAGAGACGTTAAGTCCAGCAAATACTGCACTTCCAACTGAAGAGTTGGAGAGAAACCACAGTACTCACAGGGGCCATCAGCTCACAGACACCAATGTGGTGGACGGCAAATGGCGTGCCGTTCCTGAACCAGGTCACAGGATCCCATGGAATGCTGGGGCAAGCCTCAGAAACCAGTCCTTGAGGCTTATTCCACCAATCTGTTTCACTCCCAACCAAAAATAAAGCAGAACTTTCATAAAATCCTACTGTCAGAAAGGTACAAGATTTTATAGCTTCATCCAGGACATTGTAGCAGCATACAAACTGGCCAGCTATCCCTGGGACCTGGAGTTATCAAGGTCTGCTCAACACACACAGGCAATATGCCTCTGGTTTTACCGACCACTGAGCCATCTGTCCCCCTAAAGTGACTGCTGCTAAAATCAGCAGGTAAGGGCCTGTGTTTGGGAGTGTTGCATTCACAGGAGAGAGGATTTGAAAAGCTGTTTCTTTAAAACATGCATGTGTACACACACACATGCAGACACACACAGAACCAGTAACACCCACATTTCTAGACTGTTCAAGCCCTGCAGTGCCTGATAAAGACCAAGAATGCATGACCAACTTTCCCCAGGTTAGACCAGTATGATGAAGCCACTGGGAACACTTCACAATTAGGAGGATCGAAGCGTTCCCAAGTCGTAATTGGTCTTTGTGCACATCAGTGCAGCTGTTCCTGCATGGGCTGCTGAGCCAGAGTTACTCTGCATACTCACTGGGGTAATAGACTGCAGTTCACTCTGACTTAATTTGTATTTAATTCTTTGTGGGTTTCCCACATGTAAATAACTACATCTCAACTTTTTATCTAAAATCATGGGATTTTGTTGTTAGAGCATTGAGGATGTACACTACAGCATTACAGTCTGAAGCAGTAGCCCGCAGACAAGAAGAGGGTACCAGAACCACACTGAAGATAACCTTACATGTCACCTTCCCTCTCAGCCTTGGGAAGAAGAATAGTTTCCACAGAAGCATGCAGATCCAGCTGGGGAAAACACTGATGTGAGCAATGAGCTGGCATCTCTGTCTCATACACTCTCCAATTTACCCGCCCACTGCTCTGAGAAATATGCAAAATTGCTATGATCAAATAGGGCTAGTTTTACCATAAGACCTGTTCTGCTACCTGTGTACGGCTCCCAGAAGAATTGCACTTGTGGTCTTTTAGACTGCAGCGTGGAGAAATTGAAGACGTGTGCCATTTTCTCAGGGCATCAATATTTAATACCTTTCTTGATAAACTAAACCGTGGGTTTCACATTCTGACTTCAAAGCATTTGGTGGTCTAATCCAGTACATCACATTACATAATCAAGCTTTTTTCTATGCTGAACATCAACTCCAGAAGTCCTCAGCACATGGAATGCCATTCCACAACACACAGACATTCAGGCCACAGAAGTATCTAAATCTATTTCTTAAAACACACAACTCCTAGACCTAGCCCTGGTCTGTAGATGACCTGCCATTTCTTTCCTATTCCAAGCTGGATTGATTTGAAGGAGATCTAAAATGACCTATCAGACTCGAATATCAAGGAAAAAATGGTTAGTGTTTAGAAATGGCAGAAAATAAATATACACAAGGAAAAGTAATTCAAGCTATCCAAATGTTTTGAGTGCAAAAATAACATCTGAGAAAAGAAGGTTATGGATGTCATTACGCTCTGAATACTGAAATCATCTTCTCATTGCAGAGTGGCAGTGCAGAAATGAATGAAATGTTAGTTTTTATAGAGACAGAAATAGAAAAGAACATAGAGATTACAATGCTTTTAAGTAACGCACGGGAACGTGCTGACCATGCAGGTCTGGTTCAAGGAGCAGCTCACACTTCCATGATGTTCTAGCAGGGACAAAAGTGGAGAAAACTGTTAGCAGTAGACACAGGGAATGGGAAATAAGAAAAAAGGTGATAATATCATAGCTGTTTAGTTTAGAGAAGAGATATGAGAAAGTAAACAGAAATACAAATGTGGTTAAGGTCACATGGGGTGCTCCCATTCGCTGATAGTGCATCCATGGAAAGGAACAGCAGTGGATTTAAAGCTGAGCGAAACAGGACCTGATTATCATTCCAGCATTTCTATTCAGGGGAAAAAATCTAAATGGAGTAACAATGTGAGATTTGATTTTTCATTAAAAATATTTTATTTTCTTAGTTGGTTAAGACTTACTGCGAGCTGTTCTCGCAGGTGAGAAGCATGTTCAAAGAGATTTGTGCCACCTTTTGCCGTATGCTTAGAGTTGTCTAGTCCTGTTTGAAAGGTTTTTCCCATAGCAAAAACCCTCAGCATCATCCCCACCCCTATTTTTAAACACACGCTCTTCACACACATTTACGTATAAAATAAAACGGGCAACAGGAATTAACGTGCGCTGCAGTTTTCAAAGCCCATATTAGGAAACACTCACTGTGGCCAAATCAATGCAGCAGCAGTTTTGTTCTCAGAGGAAAATCAAAGTTATTCTAGCCATCCTCATTCCTACTACTTTTATCCTCTCCAAGGTACACAAATGGTTCTCCTTTTGTAACTGCAGTAAAGGAATTCAGAGGCATTTCAGCTCCCAGGAGAATTATATGATTTGCCATATTTCGCTTGCTGGGACGGGGCAGCATAAAATCAGTATTGTGATCTTATGATACCAGTGCAGAAGCTTTTCTCTTCATCTGGCAAACCCCTAAACTGATAGACCTATGCTGTTTCTGAAATCAGGAGTAAAACCTGTCCGAGGTCTCTTTTTTCCCTTGAGCACAGAAAAGTGCCTGTTATGGTTCCTACTTGATTTGTTTTTCCCTGTGCAGGATGGAGGGAGAGAGCTGCTCATAACCAAGCCTCTGAAGTGCCAAACATCATCAGTCCCCAAAGTAATTAGTGGAACTGCACACTTCTATAAAGAGAAGGTCTTAGGCTCTGAAACCTGGTTAATACTGTGTTTTCTCTTTCTAGAGTCCTGTGCTCAGATTCTGTGCTCCGTGTACCTTTCACAGCTCCTTACATACAGTGTGAAACATTACGGGCCTGAAGGGTAGTGTGCTGCGTGTGGCCTTTGAAAAGGTTCAGTGATGTCACTAGATGTGTCATGTCGAACTAGCAGGCTAAGGTCCACTCTAAAAAGAGGGAAGGAAAACACCAGACCTTGTGCTTTTGCTGTACAAAGGGGTTTTTAAGGATTATTGCTGTTAAATTACACACAGAGCTGCATGGAGACCACTGGAAAATGTCTTTGACCTTGCAGCAACCTTGTAAACAATGTTAATCACGATTATTTTCTGTATTACTGCCCCTGTTGCCTACTGCCATGCTAAGAACTTCAGTGCATTGAAATCATTATTGCCAGAGTTAAGGAACAACCATTGCTTATATCGTAAACAGATTATTTTTAATAAGTAACATTTGAGCATAATGATTCGAACAGAATGAAATCAACCTCTGTAATGATCATTCCCTAAGCTAACTAGTGGGAAATAAATAAACAAATAAATAATAAATAGTCAATAAATTACCCCCACAGAAAGCTTTTTGGGGAACTTCTAGAAGAAAATACAGAAATCAGTGCAGAAACCTTCAGTGTGTGGAACTTCCTCAGTGGGAAGGAGGACCCAGAGACAAGCTGTGCTGTACACGGGGAGATGCCTGCTGCAGTAGACTGCTGAGTGGGGGAACAGCAGTGGCAGAGGATCACACAGTAGATCCGATGCAACTGGGGGAAGCCATGGTTTGGTATTTTTACTGTAACAGATCTACCAGGCAGGGCTAAAGCTGTTTGTAAACTGTTGGAAGAAGCAGAGAGGCAAGTGGCTAGTGTAATGAATGGGAGAAACGCACCCCAAGTACGGTGGGTGGTGTTTCTGTACATAGAGATGAGCAGTCTTCAGCAGTTGGCCTTAAAACAGGTGTTTTTGCATCCAGATTACAGGAAGACACTTGTGTTCATAGCGGGTGAAATGCTCAGTTTGCTGGGAATGCTGCTGGCAGTGCTGTGCACAGTATGTCAGACCTGAAAAGCTTCTGTTTCCCAGTCACCACTTAACTTTTATTTTTTCTTTAGTAAACAAAGTTTGGAGGACCGATAGTTGCCACAGGCACATCAGCAAAGACTCAAAAGAACGATCTGGGAGAATATGACTACTTTGAATCAGATCCCAAAGGGAATCAAAGCTGAAGCTGAGACGCCTCAGATGCACAGAGAAAAATAAGCTACGCTGACAGGTCGAGCTGGGAGAAGACTCCTTGTTCTCTTACATGACTGAAGGGCTTCAATCGGGCCTTTGGTGCATATCACTGCAGGTGAGCCAAAGCCATTCAGATCACCAGGCGTGATTGTGCAGAACAGATTAGCCTCTCCATTGTGGAAAGATTCAAGATCAGGTAAAGTTTCAAAAACCTGGGCACACTTCACTTTATTCCGTGAAGTGGGGACGTTTAGGTAACAATAGAGCAGGGTTCCTTTAAAACAGCTTTCTGGCAGAGGACAATAAGCCCAGTAGTCTTTACTCATTAAAAACCTCATTAAGGACAGAATTCCAATTTTATCTCTCTCATATTATCTGTGCAGTCATGCTTATCTTGGGAACAAATAGACGGGACTGTTCTGCTGTGAGACATCTGTGAGCAACCTTTCCCCTCCTGTCTGTTATTTTTGTATCCAACATGAAGCACATTTATCAAAACGATGCTGTGGATTTATATAATTACTTTCATCCCACTGCTTCGAAGAACATTATTCTAATTGCCAAGGTTTTGTTTATATCCATTTTGTGGAATAAAGGAAGACTTTCATTAGCTGAAGAGGCATCCTGGAAAATGAGGTCCTACAGAACCCCTTTGGAGCACCGTGTGAACCTTGCTCCTTCAGCTCCCCGGACCAGGAAAACCATCAAATCTTAGAAAATATTTTAACTGCTCTGCTAAAACCTCTATCTTGATTTAAGTTTTGATTAACCAGAACATTAAACAAGCTTGCTGATATCAAAGTGATAGAAGATATATCACTGCCATTTTATCACCCCATGGTTTCTTGTCCCCCGTCCTCACCTGATTGATCTCCAAGAGCATTGTCAGTCCAGGAGTCCTCCACATCCCCAGCTCTCCTCAGGGATGGCACGTTCTTGGCAGGAAACTTCCTCCTCCTCGGGTGGGATGCTGTCTCCACTATTGCCCAAAGAGCTCCTGCATTTCTGCAGCCAAGATCTCCTCTTCATGCAGGCCCACCCACCGCGTTTTGGGCATCTGATGCAGTTCAGAGTACGGAAACATGGTGCCACAGGCTACCGGGCCATCCTTAGCTTCGCTCCTACTGCTCCCTCTGCTGAGGGACCATCCGTCAAAGTAGCCTTCTCACAATGAAGTTAATCGTTTCCATCCTTTTCATGAATTAAACTAAACTGGGAACATCAAGCACATAGTGTCAGCTTTAGCTTCAGCCATCTTCACTTTTAGGTAATTTCTAACAGAAAAGGATGGCTCAAAGCATGTGGCTGTTACACCTTTCAAACCAAATCAGCTGCTAACAGAAAACCAAAGGGAAGCCTTATTCATAGATGATGCTTCATCTTGTACCATTTAACAAGGAACACAGACAAGAATGATACCATTGTTCATTTTCATATCAATTGGCAGAAATTATCTTTATTAGAAAAATGAATTTTTCATATATTTACAATTTTTACATCATGTTATACTTGGCACGTGTGTTTTCCCCAAATACTTATATACATTTCGGTACACACAGACATTCAAGTCCCTCATTTCCTTAATGTTTTTCTACATATTTAACAAAAATGAAGAACACAATACAATTTGTAAGACAACCATAATAATTATATATTTCTCTATCATAAAAAGTTTGAAGCAAACATTTTTTTGTAGATATGTTTCAAAATATTTATACAGTATTAGCACTCAGTCATGCACTGGGTTAAAATACGGTCGGGTGAACTGCTGTGAGACGGTATGTGTAACACGGGAGGGAAGTGCGTGACTCCCAGTTCCTTCAAGCTGCCATGTGTGCTGTTGGGGGATCCAACTACCACCAGGATTTCACAGTCAGGGGCAGTGGGTGCAGGGGTAGCCGGGTGTACACGAACCACTAACATGACTGTTAAAACTGTGTGTGTACAGACACTTGTGTGTTAAAATTCATTTCCATTTGCTAAACCTACGTAATAAAACAGGCAGTAATTGGAATGTCAAAACTAGTCCTTAATTATTCTCTTTTCCCCAAATCTCTTTCTTTTGAAGCATCCAATAGACTATGAATTTTATAATGAAATTCTGGTTTCTCTTAAAATTTAATTATTTTATGCTTGATCACATTTCACCAATGTTGTTTTATATCTACACTAACATCCCGATTTATTTTGCAAGGTGTTAAGTCTTCAAACCTCTACTATTCTTTGCTAACAATTGGAAATTTATGACTTACCCTTTGGTTTGAAATACTACACTCTTGAGAGTGTTACAGTAAATTGCACTAGTAAATAACAGAAGAGAGAGGCTTTTTAGTTTACTGTGTATGGAACCATTTGATTCCAAGATTACTGGTAAGATGTTATTTATGGAATGCAAATTTCTTCTACTGCGATGTAGATTAGTGCTCCATGTAACTGCTACAAATTAGTACACTTGGAGGGTTCCCCTCCCCCCCTCCCCGTTCCCCCACATCGGAACAAGAATAATTTTCCATGTGTATTAATACCTAATTTTCTTTCTGAACAAAAATCCGAAGTTAATACTGTGAATTTTTATTTTCTCAAGGCAAAAATGAAACTAAACCAAAGTCTTAGGATGATGACTGAAGATTCAATACTGATTTTGGGTTACTTCTCATTTTTCAGATTTTACCTGGAAATAACTTCCAATCAAACTCAAAATAGCAATACATTTCTTGAATTAATAAACGGTTGTAGAATCTTTGTTGCAATGCTGAATCTTTGTCTTGCCCCTCATTCTCCCCCAAAATTCTATACATATACATATATATAAAGCTTGTATATAGCGCTTATATATACATGTATGTATACAAAGACTAATCAGGTCAACACATTAAATTTACATCATTCAAGTAAACAGGTACAAATGTTTTTAAAAGTGTAATTTGAGATTTTAAAATATTTCTGGTGGGTTTTGTTTAGCAGCACAGAAATATTAGTGTTTGATCTAAGCCACCAAAAATCTTTAAACACGATGAAAGGAAGCACGAAATGCCCTGCAGATTTAGTGTAAATTTGAGTCTGATGAATTAGCATTATTGACTCACAGGTGAAGTGGTTCTGAGACAACCTGAACCGTATGGATGCAAATTTTGCATAAAAATAGCATACTTGGTTAAGAATCAGGTAGGAGTTTGCCTAGCGCATTAATGAATTCTGTTTGTACCTTCTGGTTTCAGCAGGGAAGACACAAGATATACTGTGCATGTGCATGTGGGTGTGAGGTGTGAAGACAGAGATCAAGCTGTTCTTCATCAGTGCAAAATGGACGTTCTGAAATGAACAAGACTATTTCAAAATATTATAGCTGATATAAAGTATAAACTGTAAACAGTTCTCACGAAAAATTGCACTAGTTCCCTTCCTGGCAGTACACAATTTTACATGCTTCAACCTCCATACCTCTGCAACATGAAGTTTGGGTTTGGTTTTTTAAGTTCTGAGCATGAACTGCACTAAGGATTTGCTCTCCCATCACTCACTCACACAACCCTATTTAAGTCAAAAGGTGTTTTGCCTAAGTTGGGAATCCAGACCTAAGCCAGTTCAAAACAAGTTACCTAAAAATTTTCTTCTTGCAGATGTATGACTTGGAACCAAGTTCTTCTCCAAGACACACCTGCAATGAACTACAGATAAAACTTGACCCTTGAAAATTTTCTGCTTTTGGGTTAAGGTGGAAAAATAACTATCCAATTCTCCCCTTGAAAAAAACCTCACGAACTACTTCAAACAAAAGATTCCAAGGTATTTTTTGTCATAAGTTTTGGTTAGAGCACTGTAAATTCAGAAAGGAAGCTGAATACCACAATCACCTCTTAGTCACAATCTCCACATCATCAGTAATAGCAAGCTCAAAAGCCTGTGTTGAGAAAAGTGATTCTGACTTAAACACCACTGTTAAATACCGTCTCCGTGTGCAAAACCGATTCTGAGGACTGCCTGGTCTGCATGGAAGAACACATGGGCCACACACCAGCTGGTCTTTCCTGGGAATTCTTGGGTTTTAGGCATCCTCCCTCAGCTAACTTAAGTAACGTATTTAATGACCAGGTGTGGATCACATAACCTGACAATTTTAAAGTCAGTCACCAGGCCAATAAGCACTCTCTGACCATGAGTTTTCAAAGCAACAAGAAGACATCCTTTTCCTATGGCTTTGTTATTACTTGTTTGAATATCATTTCCAGCTCTTTCGGACAGCTACTCTCTGTGTTCTTGTGTCCTAGCACAACGCAATCCCGATCCCAGCAAGTCCTTCAGCCTCTTCTGTAACAGATATCAAAGACCACAATAAATGCTGCTAGAGGCTTTGTGGGTCTAGGAGCTTTGGCAAGGAGAGGAGAGCATCTCTTAAAAAAGCACTGCTGAAATGTGTCCCACGGCTTTGGGCGATTACTCACACATGACTAGGTTGGAAAGTGTATGCACGCACGCATGTGTATACTGTATATATATTTAGGTTAACAAGTTTAAACTATTAATAAACAGCTTCTTATGGTATTTGGTAATTAAAATATCAGGCTCGTATCATTCAAAATAGTGCAACCTACATAGCAATATACAGGAAAATTACACACATTGTTCCTATTACCATTAATATGCCTGTGCATATCAAGATGACAGGATACCCTTTTTCATAGGATTAACCTTTTGCATATTTCATTGTATTCTTTGGCCCATTTTCCTCTGAAACCTCGTATGACAACATAAAGACTTTGGCTTTAAAAACAAAGGTTTTTTTCAGTGACTTTCAGAAACTTAAATAGAATTCAAATGACTTTAGATAAAATTATCATTTCCTCCATAAACCACACACCCCACGGCCTGTCACAGGCCACCCGCTGGTATGGATAACTGTGAACCTCCAATGTAAGTTTTTCCACTTTGGACGATTATTTACACTTCAAATGTTGCACAACACATCCTCCAAATTTTTTTTTTTTTTTTTTTTTTTGACTCCTCTAATGTTGTCCCAACAGTGAACAAGAACAGCCTCCTTCCCCAGTAGCAGGGGAAGGCACAGCAACCTCGTGAGGGCCTTTGATCGCATCAATATGAGTCCAAATATAGGGTTTGCAATGTGAAACGGAAGCCAAAATATATTTCAAAAAGGTTTTTGCCATTAAACACCATTATTAAACAGGCTTAATAAAAAATTATCAGACTAAAGAATCCTGTAGTAATAATGTAACACAAACCTCTTCAAAACAGCTATTCTTATGTACTGCAATGCACAAAACAAATTTTAAAAATGTATTTTCATAATGCATTTGCTGAGAAAAACATAGCATTTCTTCTAATAGTACTAGAAGTGCAAAACAAGACATTCTCCATTAAAATTTCATGTCACTGTAAATATTACCATTTGCCCACATTAAAGCTTAGTACCATTTCTGAGAAGTGAGGAAAACTTCATCAATTCCCAAGCAAAGTGTCATCCCACTTGGAACTTTACAGTGCACTGAATAAGTATCACAATATTTATTGGTATTTATTTTCACAGTTTTATAACGTGCACATAGAAATATAATTTTTGAAATATATTAGTGAAAACAAATACTAATACAAAAGGGAAAGGACAAAACATCTAGGAGTATAATTGCTTATCACCACTAGTTTTTAAGAGTTGGAGAGTCAAAACCATCTCTCTTAAATATGTAATACTATATTTAGTGTAGTTATCTACTAATAAAGGTATTGCATGACAACATTACAGCATGGTTATATTCTCTACTAATTTAGCGTGGTTTTCAATACAGGTAAAGAATTAGGCAAAAGGAGTAAAAAGTGTCATTTAAGTGCAAAACAACAAAAAACTGGTAAATAGTGAGGTATCTTAATTTTACTTATATTATTTCTGGTTCTTAAATTATAGATATGACAAAATCATCACAAAATCAGCCGTGGATTCTTACAATTGTTTAGACTGGCATTCATTTTAAAAACAACTTCCAGCACAGCAGACATATTCTGCAGCACGTAACAAAAATCTCATGAACCTGTGAGAAGAGCCAAGTGCATTTTCACTACATTGCAGGGCGATGCACACTTGTAATCCTGATTTCCAAAGTTGCAACGCATTGGAGGAGCACGCATTTTTAGGGAGCATACTCTGTACACGGGTCAAGAAAAGCAGGGGAAAAAAGAAATTAAAAGCTTGACTGAGGTGAAATAAACGAGGAGCTTATTTACACGGAGTGCAGTGACCCTCCCCAGCAGAGCAGAGAGAAGCAAGGCAGGATTTCTGCTCCCATTTAACAGGGCAACAGACACCAGAGAACATAAACACCCACCTCTCCATCCCACAGACATGGCTGCTACACTGTAATGAAGGTGAACATGGGATTAATTCCACAATGAAAGCTGAGCATCAACAAGAATTTTACACTATGTACAATATGTGCACATCGGACAGAAGAGTCTGCATGACCAAAGCAATGTGAGAGACATGACAGTCTGGAGGGTACTGCCATTTAACTGAACACAGCTTCACAGGTGACTCCAGCCAGAGCAGGTTGAGCCTTTCCTCTATCAGACCACACACCTGTCTGTATTTGCATTTATGTCCACAGATAAATACACACCTGCGATTCAACTGTGCTCCCTCCTCATGCTAGTAAATACGGACATGTTGCTAATATAGTTAAATAAGACGGTACAGGTGGGTTTGGGTAGAGAAATGGCTCGTATCATAGAAGTCATACTTTAAAAGGCCTTTATGCTCTTTCAGAAGTTCCTTCAGCACTGTTATACCTTGAAGGCTGACTTCTCAATAGGAAGGAAGTTTAGATTTAAAAAAATAACACTGGTAAAAAAGACAATTTAAGTGTACCACTGGAAAACTCTTTTTACGTTGCAAACCAGATTGGCCTATACAGGAAAGACATCTACCTTAAAAGGACTTTTGAGCTAAAAGACGGGACTAGAGCTGGGACAGGGAGTTTAGCAAGGGAATGTATGACACCATCTTGAAAGAAGCACGTGATGTGATGATTAACAACACCATCTAGCCAAGCCACAGGATGGTTACTGCTCTGTATTAAATAAGAGAGGATTTTTGTCAGGAAAAGATCTGTTTTCACCTAGTTTTACATATCAAACATCTTAAATGCTATGTAAAACAACAAAAAGATTCACCCCTTCCTAAATTCCTCCTAAATCCAAGGTGACTCTTAGACCCTTAGATTCATACCTCAATTCCTGTTCTACGTTGATGAACCCTGCAAGGGAAGGAATAGTACCAAAATCTTTCCCATCACTGAGATGCATATGCCACACTGCAGAAATATGAAAATAGCAGGTTATTCTACAAGGAATAGATTCTGACACTATTATTTCATGCTGGATAGTCACACAGCATAAAGAAAACTAGGCTGGGAGCACTGCAAAACCCACAAACAACAGGAGCTACCTTAGGAAAAACTTGCAGGAACCTATACGCACCTGCAAGTTTTAACTGGGCGCTCACCTGCAGATTTAACTAGCAGATTTTTGAGGACAGGGATGAATAAAGCATTACTTTTCTAAGACCACCTAACTGAGATGTCAAAGTTACGAACCTATACTTTCTGAAAAGTCAACAGGGAATGGTAAAATCTTTCAGGACACATCACACACATAACTTCTCCCAAGCCTTCAGTGCTCTGAACTACCGTCTGGTGGGAGCTTTCTCTCTCTCTCTCTCCCACTGGCAACAGAAAGAGTTTAGCCTTCCGTCTCAGAAATCCAAAGCTCCACACACAGCTCTAGCTTTTACTTCCTTCAGAATTATGTAACAAGATTTATTTTCACCAGGATAAAAACCCCAACACTCCTGATTTCCCTTGTGAGCCTTACTTCACCTCCTAAGTGTTCCTGAAAGATCATAGAGAAAGAGACATGTATTTATGAGATGCTGCCAAGACACGGTGAGCTGATGGTGATTTGGTTTTTCTTTGCCCACAGCACTCTTTCTCCTAACCGAGCTTTTTAGATAGAAGAAAAAATTAAGTCTGAGCAAAAGCTGCAAAACCATTACATGAAATTTTCCAGAAATGCAAAACCTCATAATTTTCCTTAATTTTATCTTATATATTAAAATATCTTATTTCCATGCGTTCAAGTTAGTGGGTGGCTACACTGCCTTAAGAAACACAAGCAGAACACAAAATCCATTTTAAAGGAAAAAGGAAAATCTACTGTGATGAAAAGGGAAAGACAAAAACATGAAGAAATTCTACAATGTCTTTAAAAGAGGAAAAAAGCAAGAGGCAGGTATGTCTATGTAGCTGATTTTACCTCCATGTACCTACTCCATTCCTCAGCAATTCAATATCCTGCCTCCATAAAAGTTGTCGTCCAGGAGCAGTGTAACACTACAGGACATGCTACCAAGAACGGCCCATATCATTTACAGCCTGATTCAGTTCCAGCTGGAGTCACGGAAATCTTGGTGATAGGAATGACCAACTGCTAGAGCTGTAATCAGGAAAATGTAACAAGTCACCAGCACCATCCAGAAAGGTACAGAAAGGATGGCCACTTATGCAGGAAGATTCTTTTCTCCTCTTCAAGAATAGCAGCAGCTAGAGTGAGAGAGAGGGAAATACAGAAAGTCTTGATCTCAGTTTAATTGAAAGTCAGTGCAAATATTATCAACAAAGCTCAGGCAATATTCAGAATTCCATGCGCTCTACGGCTGAGCCTCTCAAGCTGTGGCTTGTGGCTCTACTGTTGAAGATTTTTCTTCAACTTCTCAGCTTCTTCTTCTTTATACGTACGCATCTGCAACCACACCAGCTACTCGCCTACAGCCCTACACTTTAGCCTTCTCTTGCCCCTTAATTCACTGATATTATATGCCAACATCAAAACAACAGACGCATGCAGATTCTTATTCCCTCTATTTTCAGTATCTGAGTTGGGGTTTTTTTTAACCTTTAAGGCAGCATCTTTTATTTCCATGTGAACAACTGCTGTGCAACATTATCACATCTTCCCTCTATCTCTTTAATTTGTTTTGGTTTAGGGGAGGTGGCTGTATTGCATATTTGCAGCTAATACTAATAAATCTCTACAGTCACCAGAAATCTGCTCAAATCAGGAAAAGCAAACACTGCAATATATTTCTTTACCGCTAATTTGCTTGTACATTTCACAGAAGGATAAAGCCACCTGGGTTTAGGATGCTTACATTTGGATCTCAACAGTTTACTTAGAAAACGTTGTAAATGGGAATTTTTCTTTCCCACAACTTCACATACGGTACGTGTCTATATATTGAATTATATGTGTCTAGTTAAAGAGGATGATACAAAAGACTTGGAGCTATCAGCAGAAATTTTGAGAGCTCTGAGACGATGCGAAAGAAAGCGCCACTACTGAGTTTTATGACTCACTTGGTGGAATTCTCAGCGACTTGCATGGCAGCTTTTGGTATATCAGCAAATACCGTATCTGCTGAAACACGCCAGATGATAGTTCAAAATACTTAAGATTTTACTTAACATACTATGATTTGGATTGGAAATTAAAATTTTCATGAAATATTTTTATTAAGCTCATTACAACGATATTTATGCCTTCAGTGCATTTGCCTTCCTGTAGACTTAAGACAAAGACTACACTTATGTCTTTGGGACAAGGTTTTGGCTCATGAAAAGCAGTGTTCATAAAGACCCCAGCCCTGCTTAGCTCACACAACTATTCCTAAGAAATGTGAACTTCCCTACAGGCAGGTAAGGATCTTCTGTTAAGAAAAACTACATCCAGTGAGGAACGCCAGAAAGCTTACTGGGAGAGGGCAGGGGGGGACCATACAATTGTCAGGGCCAATAATTGTCACCAAACGTTGAATTAAGAATACTCAAGACATATTTGCTCCAGACACCATACAGATACCCTTAGCTATGCTTCCTGAACATACTTACAATAAAGTGTACTGAGATTTTTGGAAGCCGGAAAGGGACTCGGAAGCCCAAACCTCGTTACATTTCTTTCCTTCAAAAATATCATCCTTCACCATCACGGTGAACACACAAATACAATTGTAACTACCAACAACCCATTCTGGACTGTTTGGTAGTTAAAGTCAGCTTAAATCGGTCTAATAAAAAAGATTGTAAACAAGGCTGAAGAAGCTGTATTTCGTCTATGCCTATACATCACCTCTGTTACCTCCCGTGTGCAGCTCTGCTCTGCAGTATGCTAGCCCAAACTGAACAACTGGCATACCGCACCTCTGGCACGCAGATGCTACAATTAGAGCTGACAGGCATGATTCTACTGAAAAGAGCTTCGGTTTAGAGAAAAGTTAGGGCAATATTCACATTTTCCAATTCACAGTGGTAATGGTTTCCCGGCTCACTGTTCTTCAGTGAAATGTAGGGAGTAATGCTTGAGTAATCTAAACTTCCACTACAATAAAAGCCTAAAGCAGATCAGGGAGTAGCAGGAGAATAGGAGAGCACCACCTGTTGAATGCTTCCAGTATTTAAATATATTAGCAATTATATTTACTTCTTTAGTTTAAATTAAATGACAGCTGTACACTCTACTCATGAAACACTTCTCTCTTCCCTTCCACACTCACGTATGGTTAAAATCTAGTGGGGTTTTTTTCCCCTGTGGGGGTGAGGTGGGGTGTGTAGCAGGCATTTTATCTGTGAAATAATCTCATTGATCTTTACTAGAAGTAAAAGTCATATAACAATGCATCCTATTATGTGAATATCTTTGTACAGCGGTAAGTGATACTACAGATACCGTTCCTTAGTTACGTGTGCATATATTCAATTTATATAACAGACTTGATCAGAGAAGTTAAAAAAATGGTCTGATGTCCAAGAACAATGCACAACATTCTGGAAGAAGTCACTCAAAGGTTGTTAATCCTTCACTGTGTATGTAAAGAAACGGTATCGCGCTCCTCACTGCTCACACTGAACCTATGGCTGTCGGTGTTTGATACTATATTAAAAGCTTCAATAATATTAACATACAATTAATTAGATGTCACTAATACGCTATGAACAAAGAACTACAGTGGGTTGGGATTTGATTTGGGAAGTGAAGGAATAAAAGAAATACTATACAGCCCTGAGTAATCACCAGTAAGGGGCAAATGCAAACTTACGTACACATTAGGCCTCAAGGTTACTAATAAAGTTCACAGCTCCATAGTAAGTGCCATATAGTGATATCTAAAAATATATACTCTGGATTAGGCAGCTGTGAAATTTCTGACAAGATGACTGCAGACTTGTCAATGAACTTAGTTCGTAATGGTAAGTGCATGTGAAAGATAAGAAAAGCATTTGTACATTAACGTTAACCAATATCCATTGGGCTTCGTTTTGGTACACAGCAGTTCACATGTTTGGGCCTATGGGCTTCCCATTTATTTTCTGTCAGTCTAGAATGAATATACTAATTTTGTGCTAACACACTGCATTTTATTTATTAAGGTCCCGGGGTTTGGGCTTTTTTTCTATTATTATTTGGCTTTGAAAATGATTATGAAGCTAAAATAGATTTTTGAAAGCCTAGCTTTCTGTTCTCTTTTAGAGACTTACTTTTGAAACTGTGCAAATGCATTCCTAATTCTTTTTGTCTGTGTCATTCTACTACATGCATACCATATTGCTTATCCAGTACTAGAAAATCGTTAAACATTTCTAAGGACAAAAGTACATTGAATGATACTTAGCAACATAAATTAGAATAACCAAAATTTTAAAATAATTAGATACAAAACAGCATAGTTGCCAACATATATTGGGGCTATTTCAGTACAGCTTGCCATTTATATATAAAGCATACATAAATGGCTAATTTTTTTTTATCCTTTTCAACAAGACATATTTTAAAAGGATAGTTAAGAGCATACTAGTTTACCTATTCATGTACAAAAGTACACTGGAAAAGGGAGAGGTGTACATATCATTTATCATAGCAGGATACTATTAAAGGATAAATTCTCCCTATAAGATGGTGGCAACTATTTTTTCCCTACAGATAAAGTGTTCATGGAAAATTTAAACATCTGATTCAATGCTAGGCATTTTCTTATACACACGTCTATTGCTACAGGAATTTAAAACCCTTGGAGTTGAGTACAAGCTATTCCTATTTGCAACGTAAGGCAAAACATGCTCTGAAATGTACATGTCATTATGGATCCGACCATCCCTGGAACAGTATGATGCTGTAGACTTTATGGATGACCTTAAATAATTATCATTTCTTCCTCTTGTCGGTAATGAATGTTTATAAAGATCAGCTGGGCTTCGCCTAAGAGATAAGTGCTGGTCATCACGATACGAGTGCAGAAAGGGATTATCATCTGAGTGAACAGGATACAGGGACTTGCTCCGCTTACTGTCCTCTAGAGCATGAGTTAAAAGTGAGGCCTTGTTGCTCAACAGTTTGCTTGAGGGAACACTAAACATGCTTGCATATGGACTACTTTGTAGAAATTTCTCTCTTTCTTTCAAGCTTATACTACGAGAAGGTCTTCCAATATCAATTTCCCTGGATTTATCAGCGATATTATCAAAAGAATGTTGCCTGCTAATCCTCAACTTATTTTTTTTATGATATTGCAGAGCATTGTTGTGTGACCAAGTACGGTCATATATTTCTTCAGGAAGTGATAAGTTCGTCGTATCCTGCAGCATCTGATCTTCTTCAATATCATAGAGGTTCCCCATCCGCAAGCATGCGTCGCATTTATAGGGAGATCTGCTTGAATAGTGTCCTGCATAAGTGGGCAAGTTGGAAAGACAGCTCCTGCAGTGGGTGGAATTCTGTCTGTATCTATCGTTCATGTCAACAAGGGAAGCATTTTTATCTTTTAAGGTGTAGTGCTTTGCATAAAGTTTATACTGGTCATTATTTGGAAGACTGTCTTCGTTATGCAAGGGAGTCCTGTTAGCATGTTCTGCTTTCCTGTAGTTGTCATTGGGATCTTGATAAAACTCAGGAAACTCTACAGTTTCTGGAAGGACAATGTTTTCAATGTACTGAGGTGTGTCCAAGCGGAATCCTGGCTCCTTGTCAGCATCAATCGTGTAGATTTTATCCCGTGGAGAGCTCTGTTTGGTTTTCAGATATGTCAGTTCCACTTCACTACAGTCTTTTGGGTATTTTGATGCTACTGTCCTTTTTTTAAAATTGTCCTTTGTTTTGTGGTGCTTGTTGTTGTTTTCAGGTTCCATATGGCAAGTAGCTCGGCTGGATGTTTCTGATACATCTGAATGGACAATCTCTTCAGGAAGGTATCTTTGGCTTTTCACCGAAAGCTGCCTGTTTTCATCTGACCCGTTTTCTCTCTGAGAACCTTGGCTCTGACGTACAGATTCTTGACGTAAAGATTCAACAGATTTCCTCCAAAGCTGCCTGGGTCTGGAGTTCACTTTTGCTTCTGTTGTTACTGCAACCTCTACTGTATTTGGGTTGGACTCATTCAGCGTGAGAGGATGCTGACCTTGGAAAACATAATTGTTAAGATTGTCCTTGTGTCGATTGCCAGGAAGTGTCTGCAGTTCACTCATGTTGTCACCAAAAAAGTTGTCCTTTGTCTGAAAGGTTCTGTTATCAGAAAATATCAAGTTTCCCTTATCCATGACCATGTCCATGATCAAGGAACCTCTCTGAATAAAATCAGCTGTTCTTTTGGGGGAGTTAATTCTTGAAGGATTGATATTGGTCATATTTTTTGCTGTTCGCAGTAGTTTTAACATGTTGGTTTGTGAATTGGTCAAAGTAAAGTCAGGAGACTTCTTTTTTTCTTCAATGTGTACTCCATGAATGCAGCTGTAAATACCCTGTAATGCAAGTAATATAAAACAAATCGAATCACTAGGTGTAAATTTTAAATACTTTCATTCTAGCAATAAAGAAAAATTAACCACTGCTTATCTAATGACTGAAAAAATTAAAAGTACATATCTACTTTTTTAGCATTTCTGTCCATTGATATGGAAGAATAATTTCTGCCATATCTGCTGGAACTGTAAAGGAGAAAAATTGCCAATCATTTACAAAGCAATGGTCTGTGTTGTTCTCCCCTGTTTATTCCAGAAGACAAGGTTAGAAGGGACCCCAAAAGGTTCTCTAGGGTCAGCACAAAATGTAACTAACCTTCAGTAATGGAAACGCTATTACTTTAAACCAGGGATCAAGTTACCCCTCTAAACAAGCCTGCAGCCAGGCTATTTTCTTGGAAGCTAAGGAACTCTTCACTTTCACTGAGATAAAAAGGCTTCTAGTTATCTTATTTTAGTTTCCTGTTTCCTATCCTAGTACAGATGAAAAAATCCCAGCTCTTTCTAAAGCCTGAATTCAAGTTCATTTTGAGCAAAAGGCTGAAGCCCATCTTTTATCTCCAACCTCTTCAGCCACTCCTGTGAGCGTAACCAACTTTTCCAACCCTGAGAACTTGTAATTATCAGAAATTTGCCTCTGAAATAAGACAAAAATCAACCTGTTTGACAAAAAATACAGGAACAAGAACATAGTTCCCTTATTTCACAACAAGTATTGGCTATTTGGATATTTAAATCCAGTTTGGCACTGGTAAAGTTATCATTAAAGCCTGTCTTAGTGTCTAACTAAATATAAATGACACTTGTGTTTGAACTTTCCTCATACGGTTTACTCAAGTTTGCTATCAAGAAAAGCTTATAAAAATAGTCCAGTATATTTTAAACACTGAAAATCCACTTGTTTAAGAAATAGACAAAACTCAGAGCTAAAGTCTGCCATCAATTTAGCATTTATTTTCTTTGGATTTTTTTTGTGGAAGTAAATCAATTTCCTGCATCTGAGCAGTTCTAACATTTCTTTATCAAGATTTCCCCTAAATGTATTGGTTTTTACCATCTGATGACTGATTATTCTGGCATATGATAATTCATACACTAGAACAATAGAGAAAAGACTTTCCATGGAGTGCAAGTAGATCCTAAGCCCATGGACTACTCCAGAACATCACACTGGTGCTCTAACAGGTACTTCAAGTGTCCAAGGGAGAATAAAAGGAAAGATAATGTTTTAGGGAGGTAGCAATTACTCTGTTTCCTGAAGGGGAAAATGAAAGTAATACTAACCCTGCTGATTGAGAACAACAATCCTGGCCTATCTGAGCAGACTCCAGTGAAGCAGAATCTCAGTTTCCAGTAAAATAAGTGCTCCCAGACAAAGGTTATTAAACTGAGTGCCATGGCTGCTGCAAGCATGTAAAACACTCCTGCCATGTTGTCAATGTCCAGCTGGCTGCTCATGACTTCATTCTTCTCGTTGTGGCAAATACCAGTCAGCCACAGGGTTTCTAACTCTTCCATTTCCCCTAGGGAAAGCAAGGGATCACATCAGTTAGAATGCAAAAATTACTGCTCACAGTATTCAAAAGTCTTTGCACGTTTAAAAACACAGCACCATTTAATGCTTCATTTGTGGAGCACTTTAGAACTTATCTACTAGGGATTTGCAAATATAGCAGATATCAACTCACAGCACCCGAGTTTCAGATGTCCTCAGATTTCATAAATTACGTGGGAAGCCGGCTGCTCTAGAAAGCAGGATCTGTGATTTGGGTAAAACTTTCTTGTGCTTGCTATAACTGGTATCACTTGTTCCAGAGAGTGGAACTGGAGGGTTCCCATCCCAGGGGATTCCTCCACCCCATCCGTGAGAGCTGCATTTGGTGCACACCCAGACCCATGAAGCTCCTCCTGTCACAATCCAATGGGTGCCACCGATGTGCTCCCAGCTGCAGGTCCAGCTGGTGGTAAGCCCGCGTGTACACTCCAGAGATGCCGATGCACACACAGACCTTCACAGACAGCCGTGTCATCAGCAGCACCCACACGACACCCACAAACACAAAAAAAGATGGCCTGATCCTCCTCCTCCTGCCCAGCTGGTGAGGACTGAAGTTTGGTAGTGAAACACCTACGCACCATCACTCGTGGGACTACAAAGACACCGGTATTGATAGACCCCTCAAACGCTGCCATGAGCTAAGTCTGCACTATCTGTGCCCTTATACGTCCCTTACCCAGGCACCAGATTGGACCGTAGGTCTTTCCAGAAGCCCCATGACAAATCACATCTGCCCCCACACTCATAAACACCAACTCCTGACACGTATGGTCTCTGCTATCATCTCTAGTATGGCTTTAGTGTTGTTCTTCCTGAAGCACATACATGCCTTTGTACTCTCGTGGGGATATAGCAGCTGAGTAATTCTATTATTATTCTTAATGGCATAAACTTCACTGTTTGTAGAAAATACAGCAGGCAATAGAGGGCCAGAAAGCGCAGTATGAGCTGCCTTGGTATTTTTCTCAATTTAGGATATCGTTTCAATCTGGCCAAAGAATTCCCATGCTACAGATCCCTAATCCTTACCCAGTGATTAGGAAATACATTTTCAGTATTATAATCCACAGATCGTTGGAGTAAAGATCAGAAAAAATGTCTAGAAGCTATGTTGACATTTCAGCTAGCTTCAAGCTAGACTAGAAGATCAATGACTTGCTGTGCAAGAGCATTTTGCAGGACAGAGTGCCAGGGCTCTAGGAAAGCTGCAGCCCACAGATAATTTGGACATGTGAGCTGGAAGTGGAACACAAGACTGTGATGGAGAAATTGCTTCTCACAGAATGTGAAGGAAAAATTGAAGCAGAAAGGACAAGTACTGAGGCACTTTAGCAAAGGCATTTCACAAATTTGTAAGAGACATTATTCAGTTTCTAGTTAATTCTGATTTTAGTTCTGTGCTTGAAGCATGAATTGAGCCTCTGCATCTGAAAAAGGCGGTGTATTTTCTCCCAGATTAGTGTTCAATCTTCAAAATACCTAAGAGCATCCCTAAAGAAGAAAGTCAATCCTAATCAATCTTTAAAAGTCCTCTAAACCAGGACATAGGGACAATAAATTATTAATTGTCACAGTATAGATATTGTACACTGTAGCTACAGAGATAACTGGGGTTCATTATTGCATTTCCATATATTAGAAAATCTGGATTTCTTTTGTTCTGCTAAACCTCGGTGGACTGTTCCCCTCGTCTCTCTTTCAAGTCTTCCCCAAGGTCTGTGAATAAAACTCACAGAGGCTATAGAGGAGAAACGAACCCAAGTCCAAAGAGAGAGCAATATTTCTGGTTTGTGCATTAGTAGCCGAAGCTTCGACAGTCAGCTCTCATTACTTCCCACAGGAAAATTCACATCTCCCAAGACTGTCAAACATCAATTTGATTTGACTGCTGTGCCCTTTAACAATTCATAATAAAATTCACTAAGGATTTTAAACCTCTTTCTTATTACTGTTTCCTCTGCTTTTCTTTCCCTTTGGCATGTACGTCTAAAGTAACTATTGATAATCCACTAATCTTTCCAAAAACATCACTACGGAAACCAACCAAGCTTGTTTTGAGTTGACATAAATGACAGTGCCCTGGCAAGGTACAAAAAACAAAGCATCCCAGAGTCTTGCAGATCCTGCTGTTGCAATATCCCTTTTATTATATCTGACAATGACAGAAATCACTGTTAATTAATACCCAAAAGCAATCCACAATTTTATAGATCGCAGAGCACTGTGGATCATTGGATTGTCATATGAAATGATATTATCCAGGAATGGATAGCTGGTCATTCTGATCTCTCTATATAAATGAGTTACCATTTACAGTGTATGTTTATGTACATGAGCATGTGTATACACACAGGAACACAGTTACCAATTTAATTGTAATAATACCTCAGCATGGCTGACCCTATAAAATGGCAAGAATATCTAATCTATTGCTTTCGGGCCCATCACATTTTACCCAAGGTATTTACAGAGGGCGTAAGATATTATTACAAAATCTTCATGTATGAGGAATTTTTTTAACTGGAGTGTCAATTCATTTCTTATAAAAATCAGCTACTTCCAAACTTGACCCTGAGTTGGAATTCAAAACATTAAACATTGAGGCTCATTAAACTTTGGTTCAGAAAACAACAACAACAACAACAAAACCATTTAAAAGCAGCAAATCATTTGCAGGAATGTAGGTGTCTTTCAATTCCTCGTGGTTGGTCTGACTTGTGAGATGAATGTGTAGGGTGGTGACACCTATAGCAATATACTAGTCTTGGCAATTGAAAGGTCAGTAATTAGTGATTATCAGGCACTGGAGAGTTCAGTCATCTCCGTGTGTGCATAATTGTAATTAGCAAGTAAAAGCTCCAAATATTCCATAAGGCAGACCTTGGAAATCTAAGCCAGCAACCTTAATATATATAAATGCCAGGCCTCAATGTACCAAGTCTTAATGTAGTTCAAATCTGCATCTTATGGGGGGGGGTCTCAAGTTACTTATAAATATTAATCAGACTTATTTCAAGACTTTGTTTTCACTTCGGGTACTTACTAAAAGGCATGTAATGCCACAGTCATTTTCTACCTTCATCCACGTGCAGACTAGATTAACAATTAAGTGAATAGTTGCAGATTTCAGAAACTAAGTACATCATGACACTAGCACAAAATTAGAAAGTGAAGAGTTCCCATATATATGAGAAAAAAAGTGCATATTTTCTGTTCAGTATATTCACAGAATATTTAACCTGCCAAATTCATAAATAACTGTGTGGTGGCTACATTAAGACATTTTTTAAAATTTCTATAGTGCTGTATCATAAAAAACCTGCCTCATTTACAGTGTAAGAATCAGTATAAGCAAGTATTTTAAAGATCCATATTTCCAGCAGCGTTGAGCCTCTGCATTATTCACTCAAAACACAGTACGGCCTTCTCTAATAAATTGCAAATTCTAGCTTTCCCAGTGGCAATTCAAGACTATTTACAACATTTTGAGGCTACAGCGCAAACTGTACTCAGTCCCTTTGTATTTTTCTTGGGTTTGTCTCTAAGGCTATGGCGTGCTATGGCTGCTATTTGCGCAGGAACGAGCGAGTTGGCCATTCGGACTCTGACTATCCCTTCCTACATTTTAGTGCAACACCTCTAGCATATTTGGCACTTTATCGCTGTCGGAAGGAGCAATAAACCGTCCAGTGTGCCCTCTGAAAATCTCTTTCACAATAAAAAATCATTATCCTGGCACAGAAAAGATACAGATCAAAGGGCAGAACTACACACTTCCCTCCACCGTAGCCCTTAGCAGATTTTGCAAGCTGTGGTCGGTGTCATCTATCCCTGCCACCGTCCTCTCAGAGCTGAAAACCTGCTGCCCTTTCCCAGTCTCCGTCACTGTCTCTTGGAGTTCTGTCAGCTCTCAGTGGTCCTTTTAGAGGGGTTACTGGTATCCCAATTCCCTTCATTTCCTAGGCCCAGCACCTTCTAAGGGTCTGGCATCATCCCTTGGTTCTCAGCTCTCATTAAACCACCCTCCTGAAAGAGGGAGTGTCTTCCGAAACGATGGGACAGCCATGAGCTACTCACAGGTGAAGCTGTCTAACTTACAGGTCATTTCACTGTTATTTTGTTTTCTGAGTCTTGCTTTTTTCCTCTGTATCTACGCACGCATCCAGGAAGATGCACAAAAAAACCCCCAAAATTGCATGTTATCTATAAAAAGAAGAGAAACCCCAAACCCACATAGTTCTCACAACACATATAATCATGAAAAGCAGTTTGGGAAAAGATTTTTTTTTGAGAGAGAATAATAGTTTTTCAATACTTGTCTGATTCCTTCCTTATGCTTAGTAAAAAACCAATCAAATCTCGTGTTATCACCCAAGTATGTCCCTAGCTACAAACTGGACAGAGGTAAACAAGTTTTATAATTAGTTCCAAAAAGGAAAGACACAGACTAGGATAACCTTTGCTGCTTATTTAGAAAGCAAATAATAAATCAGCTTTCGTTCCAGGAACAAAAGCAAGACCTCTGAAGTTTGATTGGCACCTGAGCATCTTCTCTCCTTCTCCCTGAGGATACGAAAGTGGCAAAAAGTGACAGAGATGGAGAATTTAACCCTGAATCCCTCTCATGTCAAAACCAAGAACACATGAGGACAGTAGCGTGCTTGGCAGTGCCTGCTCCACCCTTCTCCACGTCCAGAGCCACAGGCTTTTCTCCTTCTCCCCACAGCCGCTGAGAAGCACCAAAGGGCACAGTCCCAGGCAGTCCAGCTGTGCGCCCAGCTCCATCCTGCTGGAAAACAACCCCACAAATCAAGCAAAGCCCGTGATTTACCACCTTCGATCTTCACTCTTGGGAAGTCAGCCCAGCCTGGGCTGGGGTTCAGGGTGACTTGGGAACACAGCCAGATTAAGAACAGACTCATGACAGTCCAAAATAGCAGTCACAAGTCTGGGACACCGTTTCCTTTTAAAAGGAGTGCTGCATTCAGGCAGCCCCCGGGGGAAACACCCCCAGCAGAAGTTTGGGAAGTGTTGGATGGAGGGAAATTGAAGAAATAATAACAGAGAGATGACTTTGGAATTGGCTCTACACAAGAGGTATGCTTGTCAAGAAGCCATTAAATAAAAGTTATGGGAGGGAAGAATAAGCAGCAACATATAAACGGTGATTACAGTCAGTGCATTGACTAAGTGGAAAAGGGAACAGAAATGGTCCTTGTGAAGAATTTATTATTTACTTCTGTTTGACTTATCCACACTCTTTGCAAGAACAGTTATCCTATCAGATGAGTAATTATATTGACTTTACAAGATGTGTCATTGTAAAATTGACTTTTAGTTTTGATTCTCTTATTATACGCTAAATGATCAAAGTAAATTGCTCAATAATTTGCTTTAATATTTCTGTAAGCATTAAAGTCTATACTCCACTGTGGTCTTGTTTTTCTTCTTTAGAAGACTGGTGGTTTTCTGCCCTACTTTAACCATGTAGGTTAAAGCCATAGGTTCCTGGGAATAATCACTGTTGGCTCAGAGGCTGCCTTAACTACTCCTGTAGGTACCCTGGAGGGGAATTTTCATGAAGTTCTTACCTTAATTTTAACTGATTTAGTTATTCGCACACATGAAGGGAGAAGAAATCTATTTTATATGTTGCTTCTGGATCCTGAAAAAGATTTTTAACACTTCACATGGTGTTTCCAAATGACAGTCTCAGGGTGGTTCAGCGTTCCAGAGTGTACCTTCTTATCATAAATCAAAACCTGTCATTGATGTGCCAACAGAACTTAAGAGAAACAGCAAAACTAAAACAAACTGAGGGAAAAATGATCTAATGGGGGCTTCTCTGTCAGTAGAATTTCTAAAATGGGCTGCTGCTCTCTTGAGCATGGGTGAACGATCAGGCTTACCCAGTGAGATCCATTGCACAAAGGCACTTGCCACCACCTGAGCCATGGAAGCCCTCAGTGCTGAATTCACCTCAGTGCTGAATTCACCAATGCCAGGTCCTGCAGCAGGCGTATCAGGCAACTGCAACTGCAAGGAAAGTCACCCTCTTCTGACTCCAAAAGCATTGCCTTGTATGAATGAATGAGAGTTGTCTGGAAAAAATTAATTCTCCCCTACATCGCATTGCTCCACACACTGCAACCATCCCTATCCAAGTGCAGTCTGCATGTTCTGCAGGAGCGCACCTAGGGCAACCAAGGGAAGGATGCTCTGTCCAAGCGGAGAAAGCTGAGGTGCAGCCAGACATCTCTGCTGATTTATTGGTTAAGCAGAGCCGACCCACTGGTGTTAGCACATCTCAACTTGTATAGGTTCAGGGCAGGAGGAGACCACTCCAGCAGGAGGTCTGTGACAGAGCATAATGTGCAAAAAAGTATTGGTGGCATAAGGGGTGGTGACTCTGTGCGAAGCGCTAACCTGAAGTTCAGCTCGAGGAGACAGCATGCAAGTAAAGAAAACTGGCATATACCAATTATAGATCTTGAATAAGAGAGTCAAATATATACTTTCACATTGGTCAGATACAGGGCATCATCTTCAAAAGGCTGTGGCTGCAGTGGCAAAATCATCTGCTTATTCAGACTGGACAAACAACAGTTTTCAAATTCAGGGACAGACTGTTTCACACTTACTCTGGTGAGAACTCCCACTAAGTGATGGAGGAGGAAGGTAGCACCCTGTCACTTCGAAACCCTAATGTAAGAGGGTCTTCCCCTGAACAGAGGAGTCAGGAGCCAAATGGGTTGATGTGTGTTTGGTTCAATAAACTCATCAACTTCAATTTGACCTAGTTATGTGATCTATATAGCATGTTTTATAGAACAGATTATATAAAAGGACAGCAACTTTTTGAATTCAGTCTGGATTCCCCAAAACAATCTCTCTCACATATTTTCTGAGTTATTTCCTCCTGTAAAAATAGCTAGAGGAACACAGATGACTGACAGCAATAAACTTACTGTGAGCTAATGACTGCACTCGGCATGCCCCCATTAGCTAAGGATGAATTAACAGAACTGCTAAGCACGACTTTCAATATTACAATCCCTCTAACTCTTGTTCAGCTACACAAACACCCTCCACTTATACATTCACACTCTCCAGTCACATTTGTTCCACCCACTGCTTAAGGAGGACACTAAATATATAAACTGAAAATCATTGGGATTGTGGGTGTATTCTGCCTGAGCAGCATGCACTGAAAAGATGTCCTTATAATCACATACGTATTTCCTTCTTGGTCTTTAACAGCCAGAGTGAGTCACGCTGCCACACTTCCTTATAATCTAGACAGCGATTTGGAAAGCTTATGATAAAATATGAAAAAAATAGCAAAGAGCTTTCCTCCTTCCAGATGTAAAGGGGCAAATCTTATTTCCACAGTTACCTATTACCCCTAAGGAGTGGGAAGCAATTATCCACCCAGGAAAATAATTCTCAGTGTACTAAGCCATCCTAAAAGCACATAAAGATTAACCAGAACTGAAAGTTATTAGGAAGGGGATAACAGACTCTGTAGGAACACAAAGCAAAACCAGTTTTCTTCTTTACATCTCTCTGTCTCCAATTGCTTTAAAGGTTGCAGCTTTAAGGGTTAAGGGCTTAATACAGCTATACCATCTGCCCCTCTTTTCCTGGAGCTTTCTTTCCAGACCTTCAACTGAACAGAGCCTTAACCTGCAGGTAGTGCAATAGGTTACAAACACCTCACACGTAGTAGATGCCTGACCTGGCCACCTGGCTGGCATTCTCCCACTCCTCTCTGTACTTGCCCTCTTTACCGAGCATTTTTCTGTTCCTTGTTTCCATCCATTTCTGCTCTCATGCGTCTTTCATCCCTCTATTTCTGCTGCATCCGCAACAGCTAAAAGCTCCTTGCTGTATTTCTCTCCATCCCATGCACAGTCTGAAGCCCTCTTACTCTCTTAATCCCAGAGCAGCTTTGTCATTTGCAGTTCAGTAATCTCATTTGCTCAGAAAAAGAAAAAAAAAAAAAAAAAGACAAAGAGAGAAAGGCAGAGAGAGAGAGAGAGAGAAAGAGGAAGAGATGCTCCTCACCAGTGATTCTGCTCCAAATCCCACAGACATGATGCTATTGGTTTCAACAGCAGTGTCTTTCAAACTGCTCTGCAGGACATTTTTGGAAAAGCACCACTCCGCTTTAAATGGCACCGTGCAGCCCAGGCCAGAGGAGCACTGGCCATACCTGGGCCTTCGGACAGCTGGCCAATGGTTCCTGCTGTTGAAGGCTGGAGGGACATGGGAGGTTTCACAAATGTTTCAGTCCAACGGCTGCAGACTTGCTAAGTTACGCAGGCTGCGTGCCTAAGCCTTTACTGCACTTCCCAAACGGCAAGCTAGCGCCAGAAAGCAGTTGACAGCTGCTCGGGTAACATGCTGGATTCTGGGTATGTTAGCCTGCCCAGCTGCTCCGTACAGGGGTTTATAAAAGAAATCAAAGCACGTATCATGAGATTCCTCAGTGCACATTGCTGTTCTGACACATTCCCGTGGCTGTGGGTGGAATATCCAAACAAAATGATGGTGCTGCTTCATAGCAGTCATATCATTTTAGTTGCTTTTGAACTCCTGGTGCTTCTATTTCACAACAGAAGATTGAGAAATAGTCTTCTGTGTCTCAGTAGAAATATTTTGATTTCTCGCTTAAAAAACAATGAAAGCTTTGTCTTGTGAACACAGCAAGCCAAAAAAAAAGCACAACCACCACTGCACTTTAGAGAATCACCCCAATGATCAACTGTTTTAAACAAAACCGCAGATGTTAATCATCAGCTGGAAATTTTTGCCCTTGATGAGATGTGATGTACAGACAGCAAAATGTACAAAGCCGGAAATCACTAGTAATGCCCTCCACCCGTATCCTTTATACAAGAAAAAGCAACTCCTAACGCAGTACAGTAAAAAGATTCAAGGCAATTAATCTTCTCACTAACAAATGCATATTCATCTCGGCTTCCTGGGAACTGGGCTGTGTATATGAATCTGCACAGGCCAAGTGATGAAACATTTTAGAGAGAATTCTATTTTTGAGACAATTAAGTAGATATCCATCGAAATTCTCAGCCACTCCCTTCCATCCTCCTTCCCTCTGTCTCTTTTCCTCCTTGTTAGAGTAACAAATGTGGCATCTTGTAGCCTACTTCCTTCCACTGAGACTTCAGAGTCGCTCTCACCGTGTAATTGCTAATTGTCAGTATCATTTTTCCAACCAGTAGAACTACCCTCAGGATCAGAACACTACTCACGCAGACACATGTAAACCACCGAGTCCAAGCTTAAAGTTAACCCTAACACAAACTGACATCCCTCCGTAATGACCTTAACAGTTTTCTAGATAAAATGGAGGGTTCACAGCCATTGACTTTAATGCAGAAAAAGCATCATGCTTTGGAAAGCATGAAAAGATGCTCCTGCATGAACAGCCATTAATACGTCAGCTGGATGTTTCACGTCAGCAAGGAAGAGGGAAAAGGTTCCTATCCACCGTGCAAGAACCCCATTTCAGTGTGTAAGTGAACTGGATTGGATAGGTGAATGACATAGAAGAAGCAAGGAAAAATCAAATTAGAAAAATCAGAAGAGAAAGGCAAATGCAGAGAAAACTGAAAGCTGTAAAACACATTTCAAAAGGCTGTCTCAGTACTGTGTAAAAGAGAGACAGGATCATGTTTTTCATAGATGCAATCAGATATAGTTTTAAACAAATTACTTGGTGTTATCACAGAACTTTCCCTCCTCTTATCAACATAATATTCATATCAATAAATTGTGTTTGTTCAACTCATTAGGATATTTTTTTACAGACATGAAACTCATTAGATTTGTAATCATTCACCGAAATCATTCCGTACTGTGATGAATGTTCTATTACATATACTGAATAATAATTCAGTACTGGTAGGCACTTTGCTGCTTTATAGGCTTAGTCTTAAAGAATAATAAATTCTGCAGAGGCTAAACATGTGAAAGAAGTATTTCTACCTTCATTCGTGTTTGCCCATTTACTTCAACAACCTCAGTCAGACTCCACTGAGGCTTTAGCAGGAATATCATCTTAAAATGAAACTTTTTCCCCAACTATATTTGCTTTTAGTCTAGATAACTTCAAAGAGATTTTATTTTTAGTGATACAGCAAAGTGATTTTGGCCTGAACTCTGGGTTCATGCTTGCTAATTCATCAATTCAGAGCTATGTACATTCATAGCTAAAAAGATTACTCATTGAACTACTGAAGTTAGATGTAGATTACAAAATCAGGTCATGCTAGTTCCAGGCAATCACTCATTACATTTAATTTTTTGGTGTTTTGTTCCAGTTCACCTGCAATGCACTTCATAAATCAGTAGAAAAAATTTCAGCCTCAACATCATTCCTATAGTTGTTTTCTTCTTTTTTTTTCCTGTTTGTTTCTTTGCTTTAATGAAAACAAACATTGTGTCACTTGTGATACAATGACGTGGGACAAGGTAGAGACATTTTGGGGACTAAAGTAAACATACATTTTCTGAAAAAATTTAGGGATCCTTTACAAGACAAAATGAACATTTTAGCATCCATGGGTTGTTCAGACTACCTTCTAAAGGTACTGAAAAAAAACCAAAACCACTTAAAAAATGCCATAAGCATAATCAAAATCCCCATGGGTTTTGCATTCAAAATTTTTTCTTATCTTCTCAAATTGTATCTGAGCAAGATGAACGTGGGATCAGATATTTCATAACAAGGTTTCATTCAACTGGGTGCCATTTGTATCTATTGTAATTCTATAAATTATTCATATGGAAGTTTTAATACTGAGTTTTGTAGACAATTCATTTGCATTGTTTTATTAAAAATCGGTAAGAGATATAAGCGTTCACATGCTATGTAAATGCACAGGTCAAAGTGTAAATACTTGATAAGATTTTCCCTTCTTCCCTCTCATCCATTTTGGTTTTTTCTCTAATATTCATAGACAAATCGATGCACAGAAACGCAGCATCTTTGATATTTCACTGAGCTTCTTCTTGAATAGCTTCAAATACTTTCCCTTCTATTTCATTTATTTTCTCTCCCTGTGATTCATTTCTTTTTGTTGGATAAGAAGTATCAAAAATTATGAAAGAGTAGACATGAAGAAAATGCAAGGTGAAAAGAATTAAAACCTTAGCAACACTCTGGCAACATCTAGAGGGGTTAGCCCACAGCTGAGAAAGACATCTCAGATCCTCCTTCAGGCTGCAAAGACTTTTCTTTAGTATGGGACAAATAATTCAACTTCTCTGAATCAACTCCTCCAACTAAAAATGGGTCAGAATTACAGCACTTAACACCTCTGAATAGTATTATGCAAATCAAAGAATACTCACAAAATATTCACAAATAAAAAAATAAAGCATATATTTTAGCCAAATAATTGAAATTGTTTGAAACAAGAATAGATAATTGCTTGAAACCTAGTGGAAGATGGCAGGGGGTTGGAACTAGATGATCTTTAAGGTCCCTTCAAACCCAAACCGTTCTATGATTCTGTTCTGGGTCATATATTCATTACTTAGCAGAAGTAAGCAATGTTTCTTCCATAAGCCTCTCTAAATCCAACAGATCAGAAGTGATGATACTAGTATCTCTCCATGTACACCAGAGAGAATGATGATTACATCTCTTCCAGTCATTTAGTATTATAATAAGAATAAAATCCAAGTGCTGGAAGATTAACACACTCACTGTCTTCAGTATGAAAATTAGTGTCTTGTTTTGCATGGAACAGGAGGCCACTATGCTGAGGTCCTGCACTTTGCCTTTTAAACTATCCTATTATACAGAACTTAGCCATTCTTAGTCTCACTGACATGTTATTAGTGACCTTAAGTGCATCTTTATTTTTCAATAAAGTCCTTTTCACTGACAGAGAAATGCAAACACATGTATCTACGTAAAAAAACCCCATCAAACTGATTATGACATACATATATTCCTATTTGATGGAGGATTTTAGTTGGTCATAACCCTGAAATATTTGCAACCACAGTTTTTTTATTTGCCTGTGCACATGAAAGGCTTGAAGTTTTGCTGTGGCAAAAAAAACCCCAAAACATTTCTACAAATAAAATGTTATTCAAGCTCTATGTGGAGAATGAGTTATTGTTACTACCTACAAATATATCAAAGATGTGCAGTGAATTTTCTTCTTCTGCGGGGCAGAAGTGCCAAGAGGACCTACAATTCTTCTGGTTTTGTGTTAGAATGAAAAATAGCTATTTAGAATCCAATAAAACCAGTCACCCTGCTTGAATTCCATAAACATTCCTTTACCAGAACTTTAAATTGATTCATCCTAGATTAGGGATCACTCACTTCAGTGCAGAACTGAGCTAAACACTTTTAATAGCAAAACAGTCGTGCCGAAAGATAACTTGTCTACCTAGTTAAAACTCCTCAGGAATTGCTCAAAGGCAAAAATCAATCAAATAAATAAATAAATAAATAAATAAATAAATAAGTAAATAAATAAATTTAGAAAAGTGCTCTAACACTGAGGCCAGTGTTACTTTGTGATGTATATGAAAACACTTTCTGAAAATAGGTGCAAACGTCCTTGGCAGTGAGGTGAGTTACAGCAGAGTGGGAGAGAATTCCTGCCTCAGCATCAAGAAACAGTTCTATTAATTTGTTTTGCATTTCTTTGGTTTTGTTAAAGACTGCAAGAAAACAGTAGTAAAAGGCTGAGGGCTAATAAAACTGCATTAACTGTGCCTACATAGAGAAAGAAAAGAAAGGGGAAAAGATTGGTCTCTACCGTCTCCAACAAACTGAAGGAGGGCTAGATCAATTTGTCTCTTCCAAGGTGATCCTTTCTGAAGTGCTATTCCATAGCCCGTAGTGGCAAAGATGTATCCACTCCCTATTGTGACAAGTTTGCAGCCTTCATCTCTTCCAGCCTTGTAATTCAGCACCGCTGCATCATAGATGAAAGCATCCAACTTCCTGAAATAAAAGAAAACATTTTACAAACCAAATCATTAGGGACAGCTGTTGCCAGACATCTCTTGTCCTTGATGTTAGGACCCTGTTGAATATCATATGGATTCTTTGATATCATTAATTACATATCCTGCTCTGCTGTATCTAAAATTAACAAAAGGCATCTATTTTAGTGAGGGGAAAGTAGGACACATAGTTTTGCATTTCTATTTTAAGGGATGCTGTTAAAAAATACTGAGCAGGAGAAACCAAGACACAAAATGTCTTGCCCTGTTATCTTTACATCTTTGCTCTCAAAATGGATAATAAAATATCTTAAGATGCAAAATTACCTCCAAAACCAATACAAATGATAATGGAAAATTTAGACTTGAAAGAACAATAACCAATTAGCTTTTTTAAAATACTGAATGAGACTGAAAATGTGACTGCCAGTTTTCCAAACACTCTCTTATTTTATGTCTCCTTCCAAAAATAAACAATGAAGGTGGAGGTTAAGTCCTTGCTAAGACAGTGGAAGGTAGTGGAGCATAGCTGATATAGCTACCTAAATCCTGCTTAGAAATTTATAGAGAATATTTCTTTATGATTTACAGTTCCAAACATATTATTTGTGTACCTGGAGCACAGCAGGAATAAAGGGACTTCTTGTGGAAAGCCTGTCAGCCCATCCACCTACAAATATAAGAATGGGATAATCCCATTCTCTAAGGGAACACAGCAAAATAGAGGAAAACAAAACCCGTAGGGAAAGGAAAAGAGGCAGTGTCCTTCAGGAAGCATTTGTAAGATGTACTGTAAAAAGAAGAGATAGGTGCATGGATATTTCACAAAGGAAGTCAGTAAAAGTGCGTATGCGAGGAGGCCATTTGTCCTGTTCAACATCTTTGCCCATCCCACAGGAGTCAGAGGAATGTGGAGGACGGCTACACACCAGCTGCCCAGGCCGCTGTAGGAGGGGCCTTCCCCGGCCACCCTCCCTGGCACTGCGGCACTGCCTGCTGTGCCTCAAGAGCCGCAATCCATTACTGTGGAGCACGGCGTAAGTTTCCTGACGGGATGCCAATGACAGCGGCTGGCAAAATGCTGCTCATAAACAGCTGGGCCCTAGCTTTATGGAAAGGGAATTATAAAAATAAATTAATTGTGGCACAAACAGGTAAAAGTGCTTCAATTTCAATTATATTATATCAGTATGTACCAGTTATGAAATCTGTTGGAAAGACACTTGCCACTAGGTTAAATCAGCTTCTGTTGCTAAGGTTTTTCATTTATATCCACAGAACAGAGCACGACCCAGGCATATCAGATTTTGGCTACTGACAGAAAAAAAAAAAACCACCAAACCAAACCCAAACCACCCTTTCATGCACGACATAATTCAATATTTGTTCTTAAATAATCAATCAATAAATTCATACAGAACCTTAACTTCTGTAGAACTCTAGATCAGATAGCAAAAATGTGGCACTAAAAAATACCCCTATCCATCTCACATTAAACCAAGAGAAATACCAGAAGACAATGAGGTGGTTGGATTTTTTTCTCCTGTCACAAAAAAGTGAAGAGTGACGTTCCTGTCAGGACTGTCTGGACTTTATTGGTTTCCTTCAAGGATACTTACCCTAACAGTCACCATTCAAGTCATCAAATTGGAACTTAGTTAAGTAGTTAATTTAGAGAAAGTACAGGTAGCTCATGCAATCATTAGAAGAAATAGCTGGGGCAACATTTTCTTTGTTTTTCCATTCTTCCCTAAAACTCAGTGCAATCCTCAGCTTAAAAATCAGCTTAGCTCCATCCATGCTAAAAGTCTGACCTTCTCCTTCCTTTAAATGGGTAATTTAACACAGAGAAAACAATTGCTAACTATCTGGAAGGTAAAAGGATTTTGTCACAAAATCAATCCAGAAGCAAGATATGGATGGCTACCTAGCACTGAGGGCAACTAAACTGGAAACAGCCAAGAGGCTGTTGGGGAGGAGGTGTACTCCCCAGCTTGCAGTCTTCAACACATGGCCAGACAGTTTTCTAAATGACGTGCTTTGATTCTGCACTTAGGAGACACTTCGATTTGTGTAGAGAGAAAGAACAAAAATTCAAGTCCCAAAACTGGGTAGGCACACAAGGAAAAAAAAACCAAAAAAAACCAAAAAAAAACCCAACAACTAAAACTGCTGTACCTCAAGATACTTGTAACATTTCTGATCTACAGCAGACAATTACTATAGTCAATAAAATCTTATCTCATGAGTTTAGACCTCACAGTTATCTGTGGGGAAAGAAGGATACTTCCCTTCTCAGTGGATGCCTTTGGCTCAGGCAAGGGGTTGGAAAGTAATGTTCCTCTCTGTGGGTACTGGCTGCTGCAGCAAGCAGACCTAAGTTAAAATACACCTGGAATTTGTCATCTGTTTATTCTGGGATTTACAGTTTTGCAATATAAGCACATAAAAAAAAATGGTAAACAGAGAGAAAATAGAGAGTTGGCTCTTCTTCCGTCAAAACAGACTCAGTCAGAAATACAGAGGAAAAAGATATCTTTGATAAAGACTCCAGGGCAAAAGCCTTGTGCTACCTCAGAAATCCCGCTCATCATATGCATCTTGCCTCCTTAGTTACCGAGCAGTGTAGTAAAACCTTGGGACAGAAAGACAAGGCACAATCACAGTTTCACTCACTGCTGTGGACCCTGTTTCCAGAAGACTCTGGCATCAACTGCAGTGGGTACACACAAGGAAAGCAGGTACTGAAGGTGCAGAAGGCTTTACTCTTGAGGGTTTTCTCTATACTACTTCTAAAGGTCACAATCTCATGCAAATCCATTTAAAAACATGAGGTACTTTCTTGACAGATGCTGAGGACTGAAAGTTTCTGCTGTCAGTTCCTGCCCAATGTCTGATCTGTAAATCAAAAAGTTGATTGCCCTGAAAAAGTTTTGTTGTCTACAAATACAAACTCATAATCAGACTATATTTTCTCCATTGCCAACACAAATCTTATAGCCTCTCAAGGTTGAATTATCTCTTGACCATGTGTTCATTACAGAACTACTCTTCCTGGCAGAGTCAAGCTTCAGAACATGATGTACCCCTGTAGCGTGGGCAGGGAGTAACTGCCAGGAATGAAGCTCTCAGGTGTCAGGGCAACCAACTCATCCATCCCTAGAGATGAATTTCCTGACACACTGACTTTTTAAGAATATTCTGACAACTTTAAACGTTCTCTAATAAGAATTTCTAAAACTGAGACAGCAAAATCTGGGCAAGTCCAGATATTTGCCCCTTTCCCAGCTGTTCGCCAACAGGGCAGCAAGCACAAGCTCCAGCAGAAGACAAGGCAAGCATTTGCACAGGGCAGCAGGCTGCTGGGGCAGCGGAGGACTTTGCTTCCTGCTCTGTCTGCTTGGGGAAAGCCACATCTGCTGTTTTGCTTGGCACTGCTGGAAGAGCCAGGCTGTGCGCACAGCAGGGACTGCTTGTCTTGTCATCCCCAAGGCAGGACTGGCAAGCCTGGATCTGTGCTCCTTTTCTTCTTTCCCTGCTTTTTCTACAGGCGGACTAGCAAGCCCCAGGATCTTTGTTCTTGCAGCAGCAAAATTCAACTGTGCTAGGCAGCTGAGAAGCTTTGTGTGTGTCTGAGTGCTGACCACTCTGCTCTCTGAGTTCCACAGTCCCTGTAAAACAGCTTACATGCACCAAGTACAGCACCTCACATCAAGCAAGGCTCAAAGCCTCTTGCAAACCTTAGTCACGTAAAAATGAATCCATTAACTTGTCATTTCAGTGCAGCCACTTCAGGGGGCAAAAAGCTTTGTCACATTGCGTAGGTTTAAATAAACTGCTAAGAATTATTAGAAAGATGAAAAGGAACTACAGAAGCCGGAATGCAGCAAGAAACAAGATTTATAACTGCCATGAACTAGCCAAACGCACCAGGCATCTTCAATGAATGCAGAGGAACAGGACTACAGTGTTATGACTCATCTGAGCAACTGGCAGGTTTGTAAACTTCCTCTGAACTACTGCAATAATCCTGGGTAGGAGAGAAAATAAACATTTTGCAATATTTACATAAGGGAGACTACAAAGGCAAATGTCCTTCATTACCTAGGGAGCACAAAGAGGAAAGGGGGTGGGGAGAATTTTAGCTCACGCAGCATAGAACTTCAGGTGTTATAAAATTATGAATTGGAATGGTTCTAAAAAAAAAAACAACCAAAAGCATTACTGAATGTAATAATCTGGAGTGGGAGATCTGTGAAAAACAAATGTGGACAGTCTTGTACCTAAACATTTATGAGTCACCAAGAAGTATAAGACTTAAAAAATCAGAATAACTATTGCAAAAACCTTAAAACATTGCCGTACACATTCAAAAATGCCTGTGTAAAAAAAATTTAAGTTAGAGGGAAAGGTACAGAAAAGTAATTGCCCCAAGCAGAAAACCCTTCCCTATAATTTTCCCATTATTGGCACATAACTTTCACCAAATTCCTATGATGAAAATTGAAAAGCAGGATTAGGAAAATGTCCCTTTATTAGTCATAGCTTCTTCCCCAACAACAGAAGTATAGCTCTCTTGGAAAATGGTACTTTGTTTCCTTAACCAACTACATGACCCTTTGGCAATTCTGTTTTCTTGATGGAAAGAAGAGTGAAAAATCTAAAATGGCAATGTGCTCAGTAGTGCTGGAGACACAAAGCAGGCCACTAGAAATCAGTGTCTTTCAATTACTTTGAGTCTTGCCATGACCAGTGTCCCTCTATTCAGCAAATGAGAGGGATGCTTTAAAGCGGTCTTGTTTATCCACATTCTTCTATTTTACTGTCAAGCACTGGAGTCCACAGAATAAATTATATTGTGTTTCCATTGAGGATCACAGAAACTGAAGCATGACTGAAGTCACTTTCCAGTTCTCAACTACAGCAGTAAATCCAAACACACAGTATCTACAGGAGAATTAATTTCTTGCTGAAGTGGGTACCATTTGGCACAGTGTTCATCTGTCAGATCCAGGACATTAACTTCAGAATCAATTTTTCTCATTTCTTTATGTTTTCTAACACCCCAAATATGTTCTTTTCACGGCCACGCAAAAGCCGTGTATTATTACTAACACAGATTTGACTTACACAAAACCAGAATGCATGTAATATATGAAGTGCACCATCACAGCAGTGTGCTTGCGCTGCATTTTGCTGGACAAAGCTGTATTGCAGTGACTTTTCTACATTCTTTTTTGATGAAGAGTACCTTTTAACTCAAATATGCACATTCTGGGGTTGTTCTGAAAAATTAAAGGTCAATTACATATTTAAGAATAATTATTCATTATAACTTATATAAATTGTATTCTGAGGAAAGATAGTTAATAAAACCAAATGTATTTTTGAAATTTGCCTAGGTGGCTTAAAAAAGTTAGAGACTTTATTCCTTAAATTTTGTTGTAAAGAAATGCAAGAGGCTACAAGGATTATTGCATAGCGAGTGTCACACTTGTTTATAAGGCTCCAGCCACGGCTTTTGAAAGCACAATATTTGAAATCAGTCTTATTACAAATATCAGACTGCAAGTCAATGAATCTTCAAACAGTATTTTTAACACCATCTGTAGCCCCACTCTTCACCCCCCACTCCCCTCATCAAGAACACGTTTACCTATTAAAGTTTTGTCTCTTAAACATAATTTCTGTAGAGACACAGCTCATTTTCAAAACATCCTGCAAAACCCACTACTTTTCATCTTTTTTTGCTTTTAAAAATAAATTGCATAGTCTGCAAAACAGATGTTGTACATGACCCTTGAAGTAGCATTTATAATTTCGTACTAGGCATAATCATGGTATCCACTTCAGACTAGATTCATCATAAGCATATATTTTACAGATCATCAATACTATTTTTGGGAAGGCAGCAAGTGCAAAAATAATGGTTTTAAAATATGATGGATTTACATTACAGATTTAATAATTCACATTTTACCCCTTTATCCATAGAAGGGATAAAAGAAAGGATGTCAAGAGTGCACAATGAGAGACACAACCATCATTTGTGCATCTCTCAACCTATGATCAGGGGAACTAATGCCAAAAGGTCACCACAGCATGACACAGCAATCAAAGGGAAAGCAGCCTGCTCTGAAGACGAGGCTTCCATGAAAGTGCTCTAAAGTGACACTTTGGTGTTGCTGGAGCAAGAGAAGCAGATATTTAACCTTTAGCATGAAGGACTGATGATTTCTTTTACACAGTTTTGACTCAAATGTGTTTCAGGTTATCTGATGGCACTTCATCACCAGCAGTGACTTTGTCTTACAGCACATACTCAAATAGCTCCACGCAGATCTTAAGTTCACATACACTGGATGGATTTCTTGACATCTTGACACTGCCAATTCATTAGTGGAAAATTTAACAACCACCCCCCTGCAACAACGCCGGTTAGCAAAGTTTAACCCAGTTAAGTGTTGAACTCATTAGCAGGGAACGAGACTTCAACTTTTCTCCCTCAAACTGTCCTCACTTCAATCTTCACACATAAAGTGTAGACGCAAAATACAACAGAGCAAGCTCTGACAGACATTAACACCATCGTGAGAGGTTGTAGAGGCTTCACCTCACCTGTCAGGGCAATCTCAGGCTGCCAGAAAAGCTCCTGCATCACTTGCCTGTGGTTACCTCAATGGGTGTATTCACTCCCTTCACGCACTGGAGCTCCCATTCACCACCCCTCTGCCCACCTACCTTCCCAGTCCATGTAACATTCCCCTTAGCAACAAAATAATGGAAAATTTAGTGTGCCTTTATGATTAATTTATGCAATGGAATAGTGTCCCACTTCAAGTCTCAGAAGCCAAGCAATGAAGTACTTTCAAAGCATCAGTTTATCAAAACAAAATTTGAAAAGCCGAGAGGGGGAATATATTTTTAGATTAAAGGTTTTGTCCCAGATACAATAGCATAATGAAGGATAAATTCAGCACATTTCACCAAGCACCTGATCTCATCCCCAAATCAAATGAATACTAAAACTTAGAATAGCTTCTTCGCAAAAGACGAGGGGTTAGATGGGATAAAGCTCCTTTCATATTTCATTTTATTTCCAGGTACTTTATAATATTTAAAGACATTAGATAGATAACTGCATTGCCTAAAAATTGTAATATAGACGCAGTAGATGATAACCTTTAAAACAAAACAACAAAACAGAAAAGCACTCGGGTACTGAGTAAAGGAATTGGAAATTAATTCCTATAAACCTTTTCTTTTCTTAGAGACAAGTTGCTATGGAGACAGGGTGGGGTTTTTCTCTAAAAAAAAACCAGCGGTGCCTTTATCTTATGGCCATGAAGAAATTCTTGAAGATGTGACCCAGCTTAAAGGACATGATGACGTTTGCTTCTGTTTACAGATTACGTGAACCTACTGAGGTATGGGCTTTCCCAGACATCTCAGTGAGTGCCTTCTTGGATCCCAATAACCTTCTAAATCCCAATATTAGCATTTGCCTGTTCTTCAAAACCAGAAAGAACCGATCTCCCCCAGAAAGTCCCCTGGAACAGCACATTGAGTTCTACCCAGACAGTTATTCCTTTAAACTTTTCAACACATGTGGAAGAAATACAAGAATGTGACAATAACTGCATTTCCTGAAAGGATGGGAAGTGCTGGGGAGACAGGGATCAGCCATCAGAAAAACTGGTGCCAGAAAATCCTGCCACAAATGGAAATGCCATGGGGCGTCTGTATCTCTGCGCTGCCAGCTTGGTGGCACTTTGTAGTCCAAACCTTGCACTCTGCTCACTTCAGCAGTAACGCTAGCAGCAAAAGCAGGAAAGCTATGTTGATTCAGGCACGCATTTCTTTCAGCCTATTAGGTTTTAGAACTGATATTTCAGTGAACAGATCCTCTGAAAAATGCACCTAAATGGAACAGCAATTTTGAATGTTTTCACATCTCTGCAGTCTTTCGGCATAACTAGCAGCTGCACAGGTGCAAACCCGCTTTCCAATTGCCGGTTTGGGTGACTACAGCTGTAACATCAATTGCAAATCATGTCCTCAGCGTGTAATACCCAAATGGATATTAGAATGAACACTGAAGCAAATGTTAGATGGAAGTCCAAAAGAAAGCATCATAATATAAATTGAAATTAAGCTGCCTCAGCCATCTGGTGCCAAACTAAATGAAACTAATGACCATGGAAGCTGCCTGGAGCCGGCCAAACAGGAGAGAAAACACCGAATGGGCCAAATAGTTTAGCAAAGATTTTTTTCTTACAGAATGTCAGGAAGAAAATCATTACTCCCACTATTAGCTCCTTCTCAGCTTCTCATGGTTTAAAGGAAAGAGTACTTGTATTTGCACAATAGTTTAGTACTTACTGTCAAAATTGATAGAGATAAACAGACGTTCTGGAGCACAGCAAACATCTCGCTCTCCCAAACAGTTTTAGATCTTTGCTCAGTGCTGTTTGACTTAAAGTTTCCCCTGAGGCATATATGGTTAGGAATAGCTATAGATGGGCAGTAGATCCTCATTGGCTTAGCCTTAGGTCCCGATAATCTATGACACTAACCAACAACAGATGCTTAAGGAGGAATAAAAGACACTAGGCCTGTATGGATGCTATTGCTCCTGAATGTATCTTCTTGGCTTCAGATGAATGGATCTCTCATGTACTACAGGCTGTATTAAGCCCCATCATGTTTAACAGCTGCCAACTTATTCACCTTCCACCAATATGTTCAGTTTCATTCTGAGCTTGTTTTAAATATAGTAATCACAACGCCTGACCTCCAGAATGTAACTAGGTCCATTTAACTCCACGAATGTAATATCTGTCAATCACTACTGAACTTTATAAAGTTCTGGTGCCAAACAGGGAAGGGAAGAGAGAGAGACTAAGAGAGAGAAGAGAGACCTAGTGATCTTCACTTTTGCTTAAACAAAAAAATTTTAAGTGGCCAACAGTTGTGATTATTTCAACTTGTCAGTATTGAGGAGTACTACAGAATTATAATTTCTGAAAGTATTTTATATCTGAAAGTATTTCTGCTCCAGCTACCAGGCAGAAAGTTTGCAGGCATAAAATACAATACTCCATATACGATTTATGGCAAAAGTTGCCTGAACTCATCAGGGCTTCAGATGTGGTCTAGCTTGGCTTCTGATTTCATTTGACTGAGAAAATTAAGGTTTAGCTCAGCTTTTTTCTAAAGAGTTTCCATGGTCCTGTCTCACAATGCTACTGAATTTTTTATTTTGTCTTTCAGACCAGCTGCAGAGAAAGATGCTTCTAAGCATCAGCCACCAAAAATGTCCAAAAGTCATATCCAGAAAAATGATCTAGTGGGTGCCTTTGTACAGAAATAGAGCAATCCAGGAGCTAGTTAAATCAGTCCTCTAAGCTATTTTATATTTCTGGCCATCAGGTATAAGTACCATTGACGGAGAATTATCTGAAATATTAATTCCTCATCTCATGTCACACATCCACATTTTGGAATTATCACCCTCCTAAAGGAATTATCACCTGGTACAATAATTTGCACTTTCAGGGTCTGACAAAAATGTTTTTAATGAATATCCTACAGATCTAATGTAAATATAGACAGCATTTTCTTACACATTACTCCTTAATGAAACAACATGTAGAGATACAAATTGGATTCAGCACTCAGTAGTTTCCTTTAAAAAAAAAGGTTAATTCCTATCTTTGATTATCAATTTTGCTGTAGTAACAGCAGATACAGACTCAGGAGAATATTTTCCCAGCTATGTGGGAATTAATGAGATTCAGTAGTTTAACCTGGTGATTTCTGAGTGTCCCAAAAGATCTCTAAGGCTTTCATACTTAGAAAGCCACTTTGAAAGCGGAGAACATCCTCCCCACTTCATTAAGATCAGTACATACTGCAACTGCAGGCTGCTGTTTCAGTGACATCTTAAAAATGTGACTGGAGCACGGATCGCCCATCTAAAAACTGGTTACTTCTGTTGTTGTATTTGATTTTTTTCATTCTGTTTTCAAAGCTTGTGAAAAACACAAAACCTAAGCAGGCTCAGAATAGAGAGCTTTGATGAGTAGGCCATGAGAAAGCAGGAAAACACCACGTTCTTAGAAAGATAGCTGGATATTAAAGATTTGATACATTATTTTTAAATTCAGTTATATAAAGTTGAACTTGTGTGAAAGCTGTCTCCAGCACGGTTTTCCTCTTCATGTACCATAACTGACATCCAGGAGGATTGCAAGAAATGAATTATTACAGGCTACAGATACCTCATGCTGCCCCACTGACCTTTCCCTTTCTCCTTCAAAAGCATTTCAGAGTCAACCATCTTTGGCAATTTCTTTAAAATTTGGTAAAAGGATTGCTGCATGTATTGTAACGTTAAAAGTCTAAGAAAAGAGTGAGTATTCCCAATTACAAATGCTGTACGGTGTTGTCAATCAGAAACAGTCCAAAAAATGTGAGCCACTAGATTAAAAGTTTAAAAATTTATGTCTGCTGCACATTTCTTTGAGTTCCGGTTGCAAGATGTTATTATCTGCCCACAAGAATGATGAAAAACTTGTGCTTTTTATGAAAAATTAAAGTATATAATTTTTCTCTCAAACAGGCAATTTCTCTCATAGCTTTCCCTCTTCTTTTTAGGTGAGAAGGTATGAACCACAGGAAACAAAAACGAGAAAGTTTTCCCTTGGATGAGAATTCTGATGACAATTTTTCTATAAAAATAAATTGAAAACACTGAAAAAAAATATTGACATCAGTTTTGCGTCGAAGTGGAGACGTCAGTTGGCTGCTTAAAAGTCAAGTTGGTTTTGTTTTTTACTTCAGGCACACCACCACTTTAATTGACAGACCTAATTAACAGAAGGACCTGCTGGGCACAATCTGAACTGTGTTCCAGCTGACAGACACGGAGACGTTTGCCTCCCGGTTACGCTTGTGCCGCGCGGGAGAAGCTGCCAGCGCAGCCTCTGACCAGTTTGTATCTGTTCAGCAAATAACGGAGTGTGCAAAGCTGTGAACTGGATGCAATTTATAAACACTGTAAGCACCACAAAGATCCAATTCGGGCCAATAAACTTAGAGACTGAGGGTTAAAAGGGCATTAGAGCCTAGTAGGGTCATTTCTTCCGCTTTCTCTGCTTAGTACTATCGGATTCTAAAATATTAATAATCATATTGTTGTTTTCACAAGGAAAAGCATGCTTGTGGGGAGGAAAGACCTTCTGATGCCATCCACACCCTTCAGTGAGATGCTTTCAGGTGTTTCCTCTCACATTATTATTTGCCATTAAAAAATACTGAGGAACAGAATCACCATACGTTCATATCGGAGCAAGGAGCAGCTCAGGACACGCGGGCAGGCCAACAGCGTCTTCTCGGGGCACAGCTCAGATTTGCTAGCCCACTGCATCTGCGGCCATACCCACCGAGGCTCCGGCAGCGCAGGAATGCTGTCACCACGGCATTCTTTCCAAGCGGCTTCATGTTCCTGCCAGCATGCCGCAGACAACTAGGGAATAAGGTACTAAGCTTGACGCGTATGAACCACCAAGCATTGCAATCTTTATCAGGAAGGCAGGTGGAGTTCCCAAGTAAACTCCAGCATCAAATCCCTGAATATATGGTCACAGCTGCAGCTGTAAACGAAAACTGAAAACCGCTCGTGACAGCGGGGGTGTCTGCAGCTGTACAACAAGGGGCTGCTTGCCTGTGGACACAAGGGTTTCATTACTGCAGTTTCCTTGAAACAAGTTATATTCCCAGCTTTTTGCAATGGAACTGAAACAAAAGTCCTCACATCAATACTCTACCGTAACAGAATCAGTCAGACCACTTTTTTCCTTGAAATAAGATATATAGTGTGTGATGCTCAGCTGCAGTCCTTATATCCAGGAAAGTTAAGGAAGTGAACAAAATTAGATGGATTAGTCAGTGATAGGCAATAGGCAAGTGAAAGTTTCCCATTTTTTCTCTATAGTAGGAAGAGACTCACAATGAAATTTTCTGATTTCAGCCATTAGCAGTTAAACACCACACAATATTCCAGTGTACGTGTGCTGGGGCAAAGGTGAGAACATGAAATACATTTCCAGTTTATTGCCACTGCATTTTCTTCTCTTGACAGTTTTACAGCAGCAGAACACACACAAAGAAACACTGCATGCAAACTCAACAGCTACGAGACGATACAACGCACACCGAAGTACCACAGGTAAGGTTGTTTTGCTTGCAAAATGATAGCATTCTTTAACTATAACTTATTCTGAAAAAATACAGCAGGGCAAACAGACACAAACTCAAACAGCCACTGTAAACATAACACAATAATTAACTACTTCCTATTCAAAGACTTATTCTCTCTTCAAGGAGCGAAATCAATAGGATCTGCCTCTCTGGGACAGAGGATTCTAGAAATGTAGACTAATTAAACACAGCATAGGCAGAAATGCTCGCAATGCATTTTTAGAACTTAATTTGATCAATAAACAGCTAAAGAACAGAGAGGAGCCACCACAGCTCTAACAGAGCTGGACTTCACCCACCAAGAATACATTAGCTAATGTCTTACAGATGTTACTCTTCTGAATAATGCTCAGGAAAATAACTGCCATTTCTGTTTTCATTAAGGAAAAAGAAAAAAAAATCTGGAGAATTCCTGAGCTGCCTACCGAGCGCTCTGAAGCTCTGTAAATCCTCACATCACACGTGGTACAGCTCATCCTTCCTATGCATGAATTTTAGGAAAAAACACCTGTATTTTTTTTGAGAGGCTTCTAAGACTGTGATTACTTTCCGTGTATTGAAAGCTGGTACCATATTTTGCCATTTTGAAGAATATGAAGTAGTACTTCAATAACAAGATGCATGAATCTGTCTCCCTTTAACAGGTCTGCTTGCAAACTGGTACCTTTAATTAATAAATGGAGTGCAGGAAGTTCTGTTGGTTCAAATGGTGGTTCAGGAGCTTTCTGAGAACAGCATCTCTGAACCTCAGAAATAAGACACTACTGACTAAAAGGTAGATACTACTGAGATTTTACAGGGGTTTTTTAATATTTTCAGAAACAAAGGTTGATTTCTTATCAAACAAAGGGGAAAAGCCAATATAGCTGATAAATTTGCCTTCACCATTGATAGCAACAAACCTTCATGAGTGAGCTGCAATGAACCCCTCCATGGGGATTCACTTGAACAAGTAGGTATAATGTCACTGTCAGTCTAAAGCAAAAATCTCATTTCCATTTAGATTTGCAGCATTTCCCAGTTGATTCCTTTCTAGAATGATCTTAAACATTTTTGATGATAATTGAACAAGATAGGTCCAAGCCTATTGCCCATGTCATGAAGCTGTTTGTTCTAATTAAAAAAAAAAAAAAAAAAAAAGGAAAAACAAATGCAGATGCTTGTAAGCTAATTTTTGAAACACTGTTAGCTTCACCTCTCAAGGATGAAAACACAAAGGAGCTGGGTATTTTGGGCTTCCTGGACACAAATGCGTGCACACTCATCTCTGCATGTACAGCAACACTCCAACACAAGACCTGTCTAACCCCTACACCACACCAGGAAATAAAGGAAGGAACATCATTTATTTTATACACATTCCTATCCCTTATTTCTGCACTTGGGGGTTTTCCTGGCCACATCAGCAACTGGACTCAGGCAGCTGATTTTTCACTTCTTGTCAGAAAGCAAGATAAAAAACCTCATATGGGTGTTTTTTTTCTGTAATTTGTTTTCAGAATGAGGAAAGGGACAGGAGCCTGTCTCCAACAAAAAAGAAATCTTAGAGAATCTTCGCATCTGAAGCTTTATGTTTGTCTCTTCCTGCTTTCTCCTTCCAGTTTAACTCAGTAACTTTATGTATTAAACAGGATGGTCTCAAAGATCAAGATACTCCCAATACATCCCAGGAGGCGAATACTAATTAAAGCTGATCAAAAAACTGAAGAGTTTGAGATAACAAAACCAGACTGTGCTGTGACAGGAGCCTAGGTCATAGTTTGAGTCTATTTAGATCACATGCCACCGGTGTAGCATTATTCAGTCATTACGTATTGCCTGAATGCTGGTATTTTTTGCTCCACCTTAAAATCAGAAACAAGCACTAGATAGCAGGAATGAAAGGCGACAAAATCTTATGTCTTCAACTAAGCAAAAATGGTTTTAAAAGTGAGATTGGAAATACATACAGTTTATAGAAACATTCTTCAGGAATAACACAGATACTATTTGTTTTGACTTGCAGCAGCATTATCAACCAGACAATCTTTGCAAGTGCTTCCCAGAGTTCAATGACTCTGTAATTACCAAGTAGTTCATCTTCAAAAAGCTGTGTAGAAGCAGCAAGCTTTACGATAGGTAAGAAAAATTGCTTGCTGTATGCTACCAATGATGAGGATGGAAAACGAAAAAAGATAAAAGTATAGGAATACTTTTGAGAAGAGATAAAGATAAAAACAGACAAAATAGCTGTAATAAGGTGAGCAGAACACATACACGCTGAAGAGGAAAACAGAAGTTATATATTTGCTCAGAAGCAGAAGCAGTTTGAGGAAGGAAGGAGAGGTCATCCCCAAAAGAGCAGCAGCAACATAGGCTCCACGGGGTAATATCTATTAAAAATCATGGGATCAGGCAAAGTGCGGAAGGTGAAAGCTTGACTGAGTCTAGATAAGGATGAAAGGGCAAAGTTTACATGGAAGAGAGAAACAATTTGGTCAAATAATTCATGAGGGACAAAGGAAGAAGATACAGCTCAGGTATATAAAAAACAAGGAAGCCGTTATGTATACTGAGAAAGAACAGAAAATTTGATAGGAGAAGTGAAAAATTATGTTTTTGAAGAATATGAGTTACAGAATAAGACCAAAGTTCTTAGCAAAAAGAGAAATCTGGGTGGGCTCAAGGTGCAAGTGACAGCTGAGGATAACAGAGCCTGATCGATTTGGTCATCTACATGAAACTGCCTTTCCAGAGCGAAACCACTCTGGGGCAAAAGGAAGATGCAGAAAACCGAAGGCAGAAAACATGTAAGCCTACTAGACACTACCTTCCTGTTGGGATGTCCAAACCTGTGATACGAGCAAACACAAAGTGACACCTGTGTTGTGAGACACTTCAGCAGCCAATGGCATTCTGTCTATTCCGTCTGCAGGTGCCACCAGACAGCGTACCACGGAGCACAGCTGTACGGAGCAGTTACAGATATTGATCCGTAAAACACCGCACGTGGCAGCTTTCTTGCACCATCTGCTACAGAATTGTCAGTCAAGGAGAGCCAGGTAGACACCTGGGGGTGTCCACACTGAGAAATCACTTAGAAGAGGAAAGAAATTCTTGCGTGAGGGAGGAAAAAGAACCTATAAAAATGAATAGCTTAGGCTGTCAAAATGACTAAAGCCTGTGAGGAAGAGCTGCAGCTGGCACAAGAGCAGCTTGAGTTTTAGTGAATGTCCTGAACTCTCTTGCAGTCAGGTAGCCCCCTCTTTTCATGCTGAAGTGTCTCCTGATTTTAAAGCTAACAGCAATATTTCAGGGCTTTCAGTAGCACAAATGGTTGGTGAAAAGTAGAAGAAATATACATCCCCTGAATAAACTATCTATCCAACTGAACAAGCCCTAGAAGGGATGAAATTAAGGACAGCTCCTTCCTTAAAAATTCACAGCAGGAATGGCAGCATTCCTCTGACTATTGATAATTCATAACTGAGCTGTCACCCAGAAAATATGATTTGCACAGGTTCGGTTGGAGCAGGAGCTCTGCCTCCAGTTTGGAAGACCTTGGGCAAGGTTCATCTCACGTTATGCTACATGTCCATCTTAGGATGGGACAAACCATGCTTGAGAAATGCCAGTTGAGAATACCCTGAGAAATGATGGCAGAGGGAGTCCAGAGAGCAGCATGGAGACAGCAGAGAGGGAAACAGTAAGAAAGATAACTTTAGATAAGGGAACATGTACTCTAAGCAAAGATTAGAGGACTTTAGGGTTTTTTGTGTAAGAAATATGTTACAATCCCCTACATGTTTGAGAGAAGGAGAGTAAAAGGACAAGCAGTTCCCAGAAAAGGACCAAAAGCAACAGCTTAATTTTATACAGGAAGAAACGTGTCCTGTGTTCACCATAAATAATAGCAGGCAAGATGTGCCTTGAAACAGCCAGTGGAGTAGATGTATTAAAATCTACTACAGATAACTTAGCTCTCTCACTTCAAAACAAAACAAATCTAAACAAACGATATTGATAAATTATTATTATTGTAATCCAGTATTATTAACCAAAATACCCATGCTAGTATCAAGGCTATATATTTAGGAAAGATTACTGGAGCTAACACATTCCTATCACCCAGATGAATACTGGGACAAGTAGTGAGTAACTCACACCTTTTGAGGATTAAGAATTAAATTTCAGTCTCTTTGTCCAACCAGGCAGAATGGGCCACTTCAGACAGAGAAAAGGATGGATGGCACTTGAGTCTAAGTTTCAGATCTTGAGGAAGGGCACTAATATTTGCCAGAATATTTACCAAGATTGCCAGAAGCAGGGTTAGAGAGAACATTTGAGACTATCTCATCTCAACAGATTTTACGAAGATCAAAGTCACTACTTCAGATGTGACAGCAAATGTGCAGGGCTATGCTAATTAGAGGCGGTAATAAAAGGTAAGAGTAGATCTAAAAGCATAGCAAAGGGAGGGGAGGTTGAAGTAACAAGTAGATGCACACTGGCCAGACAAACAAGCTTTGTCAGAAATTCACCCTTGCAAAAGCACATTCCTATGAGGGAGTGTTCTGCAAAGACATCAAGGGACTGTACAAAACGTGTTGAGCCCCACCCAAATCCAGGTCCATCTGTGTCATCTTTCTTTACATTGGAGAAATATTAATTCTGCCCTTTGAATTTATTTTACATAGGACATTGAAGCTCCCATGCAGTTTTAAAGTAGTCATACAAATCACAGGCAATTGCTTTCCTTTCTCATATCTGTACATTGCAGTTAAAAAAAAAAAAAAGAGATCCATGTACTACACAGCATGCTTGACAGCAGTCTGCTCAGTATCACAGTAAGTGCAGATCAGTATTTCTCAGTTTCTGCAAAGTTTACAGTATTCTTTAAAACTAGTGGAAAAAGCTTACCCAGTTTTCAAGCTGACCAATGCATCTTCAACTCCTTTCTGATTATACTTTGTCATGTAAAGGTGCATATCAGGGTAGTTGTTTCTGATATTCCGCTCCGTGCTCCCATTTGGGACTGTTCCAAATCGAAAAGGAGGTGAATAATCATATGGCCTTTGGAACTAGAGAGAAATGGGAAAAGCAAAGTGTTTCAGGCATTCAAAATGTGAAGAAAGGCAATTTCAGGTTGAAAAAAACCCAGAAATATTGTAAGTTGCCTCAAATTTCTTCTAGGCACATGTTGCGGGTTAATTCAGCTCTGTTACACCAGAATCCGTGTCTTCACACTGGCTGAACCTGCAGAAACATCTACACCCGAAGTAAAACCAGCTCAGTTTCGCCACTCTAATGTGACTTTCTCCCATGCATGGTGATATGGCAGGAGCATAGAAACTGAAGCAGAGAGACACTGGAAGATGTTCCTCATCTGCCAGCATCTCCCTAGAGAACCCAAACTACAAGCAGGCACACTGGCAAACAGCAATCAAAAGCAAACAGTCGTTGTTGACAGTCATTTCACACCTTCATCTCAGCCCAGACATTGTGGGTCCCCACACAAAGGCGGTGAAAGGATCATTTTCACTGCTTGAGCGGGAGCCCAACGCACTGCTCCCAGAGGGCTGGGGGTGATTGCTGGAAGCTTCTGCGCAGGGAGGGACAGGGCAAGGGCTGGCTTTCCTTTCCCCTGCGTGACTCAAGGGGGATAGAGTTCTTGCGTCCTCGCCAGGGGCTCAGCAGCTACATCACTTGACATGAAAAGGGCTTCTAAAGCGCTCACACCTATAATACTAGTCCCTATTTATTTCTACAATTTAAAACTACCAACTATTTGCTTGTTGGCACAGAGGTTTACCTGCTATATCACTATTGCTTCAGCACAAACAAGCCAGGGGATATCTCCAAAGGAAGGGCAATAGCTGAGGGCACGCTCGGGTTTCAATTTTTGAAATAATCAGACAATCTTACATAAACTTCTGCTAACAGACCTGAAAATTGTATATGTGCCTTTCAATATCTCCCTTTAAATATCAAGTGACACTTTAGGATTAAGTTAAAATGTTTCTTTCAGAAATAAATTTAAAGGGCCACTCAGATTAGAGCGACTATTGGCTAATGAGGAAATTCAATTGAGCATTGATAAAAGCAGTCTCCCATGAATTCCACAGTAAAATGCACTCTGTTTTTACTGTTGAAGTTAGAATAGCAATCTATATACCTTGTGCAGCAAAAGACAGCTAATATTTATACAGCTGCTGCTTCCTCTGGGCTACATATGTAGTACTGTTCTTTTTAAAGTTTGGTCTCAGGGTACCAAGAATTCCCAGGATCCAGTGTCAGTTTGCAAAAAGAATACAAATAAGCCTATACAAAAACTGGGACCATTTTCAAACACATCAAACCTTGACTGTGAAATTATTGCTGCAACAATATTTTCGTGTTACAGCACTACAATTAAATGCTTCATTTTAATTAAGCATATTTTGACAAAGCATCAAGGAATGAACTCTGTTTTTCTCTATTCATTTAGCTAACAGATGTCTTACTTTTCTCATTTTCCCTTTTCACAGCTTTACTGTTCAAATTACTACTTTGCTACTACTTCACACACACTAATTGACCCATGCACTAAAATTACACTGTATACTAGTCATGGTTCTTAGTCTATATTTGTTATCTCCTTTTTCTGTGTATTCTGCTACACTGAGACAAACCCTGCACGTGTCCAGAGATTCTACTGATATAAATGAAGCTTGCTATTACCTTTATTTAAATCTACAGATAATTAATCCTTGAAGTAGTGAGATGGCTTCTAATAGCTCTTAAAATCTGTATCATATTTTCCAATCACTAGAACTAAGAAAAAAAAAAATATAATTCTGCTGATTTCAAGTCCTCTAAAAGTTGCTGCTGTTCATACAGCTGACATTTCTTGGAAATTCAACTGTGGTGAGTATTCTGCAAGCTCAATTCCTAATCCTGGGGTATGGCAGGTCAAACAAGAAAACAGGAAGATTATGGTGGAGTATCCTGCTAATTTAGAAAGGGAGTTTGATTCTGAATGTTGTCCGTTTTCAAAAACATTCATATGAGTTTAAGCTGTTGGGAGGAGTTTCCTCCCATAGGAATGGTTGAAGGAATTGAGATATCTGTCCCAAATTGAACATTCATGGAACACAAAAATATTTCTGCAGGAGAGCAAAGATTAATAAAAAGTAGTAGTTCATTCAGAGATTGTGGGGATAACATGCAATTCAAGTGATGAAATGATTCACACAAGGAATTGAAACAGAAAATCCAGAGCGAAAATAGCTCCAAACACCATCCATCAACTGGAATTTCTTGGCACAAGACACCTAACCAACAAATATTAACGGTCACAAGGAGATAATCTTTTGCAAGTGATTGTCTGTTTCTACTGCCTGCCCACAGACTACTTGTAGAGGAGAAGGAAAGCTTTAAAATCTTTTTACTAATGGTGCACTCATGTCGAAGGTGTGCAATGTTCCCATCAATAATTTTAAACTTATATTCTGTGAACTGACATGTCCTGGAGAAGCACATAGGCACTGTGGTTGCAGCAAAGATCTATGTGGCAGGCATGAGAAAAGAAGGGAAAAAGCATCAAGTTTCTACATGCACTCCTTTTCCTTGAAGCCCCAGGATAGGAAATAAAATATGTCTGCTAGGAAGCAGTTGTCATCCTAGACATCTTCTGCAATGTTCATTTTTTTTAATCGCTAATAAAATCCTTAAATTGAATGCTCAAGCCCCCTGCTTGAATCATAATTGTGGAGAGATCTACTGTTCTTTAGAAGACTAACCAATTTGTTCTTGTTTCCCCATGCTGTGCCAGCTGCTAGAACTGCGGCACACAGTAACAACACTCCAATCCTACTGATCTAGGAACCCCCAACAGGATGGCTGGCATGAGGAAACAATCCTGTTGCTTTTATTTTTTTTTTTTACTTATATGCTGACAATTTCATTAGAGTCCGTAAAGCGATCTTTCACAAACATTCAGTGCTGACTCAATCTGAAGATCTGCGTGCTTGCATGAAAAGGTTAGTATTCAGAGCTGTTAGTTATCATTCTGGAGGTTTTTAAGGAACTGTGGAAAATATTACTAAAATAGTAGAAAATAGTAAATATTCTCCCTCTGCTAACACAGATTTTAATAGAAATTATGTCTGGTTTGGAGTGATAGAAAATCACCCACATTTGAACCCTCTGCTTTCTTTTTCTACCAGATGGAAAACACTGACAATCCGATTTCTCATCTTTGAAAAATATAGCTACTGTGTTTAGTAATTCCAAGACTATCATTATAATCATGTTACTGAAATGCAGTCGATTTCTCTGTCTGACAACCTTCAAAAAGCACTGTCAAGGTCTAACATTGCAGGGGAGAGCTGGACTAGGGTAAGCGGGTCACCGTAACTACCCCATCATCCATGCTGCCTTTTGACCTCAGTCTGCTGTGGTTGTCACAGACATATCTCTACAGAACTTGGGCCATCTTAGTGCACAATAAAATAAAGCCAACGTTACAAGAATACTGGGAATCATGCAAAATAAGGAGCTTGTAAATGGCATCGCTGTGGCTTCCTATTAAGTTTGAAGAGAAACTCCTAGACCACATGCACGTGGGGCATTTTTTAGATCGTGAGTGTGTGGAGGAATCATAGCAGATAAACGCTTCGCAAGACAATTCCAGCCACTGCTATCTGCTCTCTCTCAGTAATCCTGTCTCTCTTTCATTACATGAAAAAGGTATAAACAGTCTCAAAAGTAACAAGGGCTATGAATGGCTGCATACTTTTGGACTCATTTTCTGTACCTTTTATGAACACTAACTTTTAAAAATCTTTTACATACACAAGGATGTCAAAATATAATTTTCTTCTCACCTTCTGAGTCATTTGAGTTTATGAACACCCACCCCCAGTAACTCCAGTACATGCTGTGCCATGTATTTCTGGGTGATACATAGATGACATAGCACTCAGAAATGCATTAGCAACGTTATGAAGGTTGAGGAAGCTATCAAAAGGTCTTGAAGCCAAGAAGGGTAACGAGCACGTTATCACGTGTGCAGCAAACGTGGTGAACCAGACGCTAGAGTGCAATGCATTTCCTACATGGGAAGACGTTGAATGCTGCGGGTCCGGGATGACTGCTCAGAGACAGAAGGGTTGTTTCCTGACGTCTCTCCTCTGTACTCTGTCACGCATGGAGCTGGATTGAGAAACCCCAGAATCTCAGATTGGGAATACTTTATTGCACTGAGGAAAGAGCTTGACTCTTCAGATGTGGTAGTAGGAAAAAGGCAAGAGGGAAAGAATAGTAAACTGATTTACCAGCCCTGAAGTTTATTCAAAAATCTATTGAATTTCTAATACTAATTTAAAATTAATTTTACCCATACTTCTGTCTCTTCTCACTGGCTTTTATTTATTGCCACTTTGCCTGCAGCAAGAGTCAGAGTATTGTACTGAACAGTAAAACCGTTGCAAATTTCTGAGCTGTTCTACTCACAACATTGCAGCAACAAGGCAAAGAGGGGAGAAACATAGTTTAACATGAACCAATTATATTCACATAAATATTCCTTAATTATTTGAAATTTTATAATCCTAGAAACCTCAGTAGTGTAGAGGAGGGAAAACCTGTGTATGACAAGAAGAATCTATTTTGAAATAGATCACTGCTTTTCTGGACTTCTCACTTGTTTAATTTAATCAGAAAAGGCATGGCTCCCTTGATTTATCTCTCTATGCTTCAGGCAAAATTTGAAGAACTGTAAAATCAAAACAAAGGTGGCAGATCAAATAAGTTATCAGAAGACCACTCAAAAGCAGATGGTATTTTCTGATTCAATTATTTTTCTATTTTTATTTTGCTTTTTCTGGAAATTAAATCCTATTTAGCAGAGACAACAGAAAAATTACAAAAATATGGAAGTTTTTATCAAAAAGCTACAGCACAAATGCTGACATTTTCCCAGCCCATAGGTAAGAGTGGCAAACAACCAGGAAAGAGAAGAAAATAAAGGTGCACTGGCAAAATCGAACACTAGTGCTGTGCCAGGTGCAAGCCGAATCCTGCCAAAACCGAGACTTCCCAGGAAAACGTTCTGCACTTTCTCACAAACAGGAGAAAGTCATTTTTCAAACCCTTTTTTGTATCCTCAAGAGAAAAATACCTTTTATCTGTCCCTTACGAAGAGTATTATCTTAAAATAGAGGTATATTTAACAGCCTTCATGTTTTTTCAAAGGTTCTGTGACAACACAATTTAATGAAAACAAAACTACTATCATTTTCTGTTTCTTTTTATCTGTCTTTCCTCTACCCATGCTTGCAATTCATGCTTTGATACTTCAGGAGATCAATCAAAGGCTGGTCATAAAAAGCAGTTAAAACAAATAACAGACACAAGGCTATATCTGAGCTGTTGCCTTCTTTTGAATAACAATTTCCTTTATTTTCTCTCCTTTGAGATAAATCCCTTGTGTAGAACTCCTCTGTGCTACACTCTATTTAAATATTACTTGTTAATGTTAATATTTAGTTTTGTTTTAAAACAACTGGGTACAAACTTGAAAACAGCATGCCCTTCATGGTTTTTTTGTGCATATCCATTACAACAATAATTTTGCAAATGGACTTCAATTCCTCCATGCTATATCACTATTACGAAGCAGTCACAGAAATGAAATAATAAAAAAAGAAGTAATTGCTGGGTTTCTGATTTATAAGACTATTGATTAAACTTCACACGTACAAATACATCCGGGAAGTATACTTTCAGCAGAAGCAAGCTCAGCCAAGCTAGAACAATATGAAAAACAAGCATATTTATTATTTTTCAATTTGTGTGAGGCTGGAGTAGGGTTTAAGAGAACCATCAAAGTCTACTGATCAAAGTGCAATTGTCACAGAAGTTCTTGAATTAGGAAAGTGTCTTCCACAAACACATCATTCTATGTAATTTATGTCTCACTTCAATGTGGTAACACAACTCCCCAAATTTTCTTATCTGTTTATTTTTCCTACTTTTAACATTTTATAAAAGGAAGACATTCAAACATCCACTGCCGATATGCATCATGGTTTTTTGTTTCTCTTTGCCTATTTGTGCTAGCACCACTTTAAATCTGAACTCCTTCTGTAACTTCCTTGCCAGCTACATAGAAAGCAAAGGTCTTTCAGGAGCATTAAATGGTTTCCGATAATAACCGGATAGTTGCTGGTTTTATGACTTATTTGACAATTCATATATTATTAATATTCCACACAAGGCTGTTTCAATATTTTTAAATATGCTTTCCCTGCATTCAAGCTGACTTTTTCATCTTTCAAGATGTTGTATTTTTGTGAGGCATTGTTTTAATCTAACAGGAACCGATTTCTATCACAAAATAAAAGCACTTTTCAATTAATGCAGTTACTTTTGAAAAGGCAACTCAAAGACTTTGAAAACTTTGATATTTTCATGCTTTGGGTCTTAGGTTTGTAAGTAAACGGTTACACTCAGAATGAAATCATCCCATTTTAGCTTAATAACTTGCTCAGAGTGTTATTAGTACAAATTTGTAGAAGGGTTGTGAAGAATGGACACTGACCTCTTTTAAGCTGAAGACCCACCTTTTTATCACTCAGTCCAGTCACTTGGTCGACAAATTCCTCCTGAATCATAAACGCAGCTAAGTTGGCAGTATAACTAGCCAGGAAAATGACAGCAAAGAAAGCCCAAACTGACACCATGATTTTACTGGTCGTCCCTTTAGGGTTTTGCACCGGCACAGAGTTGTTGAACACTAAGCCCCAGAGTAACCACACTGCCTTTCCAATGGTAAAAGATGGTCCATGGGGATCTGTAATTGCAAAGAGCAGGTATTTTTATTGCAATCAAATTAAACCTTGGCAAGATTCCCTATGTAATAACAAGAAAACACTCACAAAGATAGAGTTAAAAAAATATTTCAGTACATATTCACCATACTCCCAATGGAATCACAGGATTTACCATAGGTAAAAATACATATTTACCTAAGGTACTATACTGTAATGACACTTATTTCCATCTTTGTAAAAAATATTTCAATGTTTTTCTATGTATGTGCATTTACTTCAAGTTTTAAAACAGAAATGGAAAGCACAGGTTTGGAGGAGAAGCAAACTAGTATGTCTCTTGCAGTGAGACATGTGCCACAGTATTGGCCCTTTCAGCCTTTTGTGCCAGCAGACATGAAAAATGGAAAACCGTGGGTTTAAGTCTTAATGATTCAATTCTAGTACTCTTCTCACCCAAATCATCTCGTATCCTCTACAGTCTTCCAATGTTATGCTTTTTGAACTTCATGTAAGCATATTTTAAGATCAAAATGTGCAAATGTCACCTACTTTTAAGCAACTTACTGTTCAAGGGACAAACCAGTATGTCAACACAAAGGAACTACCTGTATAGATACGTAACTTAGAGTAAACTAGACTCTGGCTACCTCACATGTTCAGAGTTAGTTCTGTGGCTTCAAATGTGTTGTCATTAAAAGTAAAAACCTGCCCAAGCTGATCCATTCTGTACTTTTTGTTATTCCTGTGTTCAGTCAGCTTTTAATTCATCCCAAAGCAAGAGTGGCCAGCACGATGCTTTCATGCCCACATCATGGCAGAAGTAGATTAGAAATGCTATTAATCACTTAAAAGATCTTATCTGTAGAGCTCTATGAGAATTAAGGGAAGTTTGTTCTTACCCAGCTCTAGGTAAGAACAGTGCAGTCATCACATATTGCTCGCCATCTAGACTCCTTTTATCCTCAATGGAGAGAAACAAGCTTCCCCTGAATATGACTCATTTTACCTTTTTATAAGTAACTATTTTTAAATTAAATAGCAATTCAGACAATAAGATCTGATGTAGATACCTGTAATATTACATCCTTCCCTGCCCTGTCCCTTTACACAAGGGGATGCACATTACAAACTCAGATTCAGTTATTAATTCAGTTATAAATTATTTCAATAATAATTCTTATTAAAAGAATAAAACCCAAAGTGAGTATACTTAGTGCATGTTCTCATTTCACTGGAAATGTTCTCTAATGCAGTGCAAATTTTTCACAACGCAAACAAGTACAACGTCTTAGATTTGTCTTCTTTCCAGCAGTGCTAAGACAGAGTGCAGTAAAATAAACACAATGGAGCCAACTTTTGGTTTATAAAACTATCTTCTAGAGCCACTGAAGACTGAGCTGATATAGGAGTAGTATGTATTTTCTGGGCAACAGTGATCAGGAAAGTATATGCCAAGAAAGCAGTCTGAAGTTTTCTTTATGCTACTGGAGATTGTATTATCATTGAGCTTCATCCTGCCAAAAATGTCTACGGAAAGGCATAATCTACATAAGGATTCCCATTTATTTTAAGCTTCCCCTGTTTCAAAATGAATGGTAGCTGGATTTGTGGCAAGTCTCTAGAGCTGAGTTGGGATGGTCTAGTGCCATAGTATGCCTTTGTAGCCGCAAGTACACCAAATAATCAATTCTGGCACATGAGGTGGCACAGGAAAGAACAGTCTAACCCCTAGATCCCCAGTGTCTCTAGCCACCTTTGATTTCCCCTCTGTGAATATAGTGCTTACTTTGGACAGTTTACATATTTACCATCTTATTGAAATGATAACGTTATCTGAACATCACAACAATGCCCTTTTCAGGGAACAAACTCATCATAATCTAGATGAAAACATTAGTTTGTAATAGTTTCTAGAAATGTGTTCACCAAGCTGGAAGATCTCATTATAAAATGAGGCAAGTTGATTTAGAAATTAAAAATGGGCTGCACTCTGAACTGCAAGTAAAGGGAAGGATGTGGGCACCACAATACATGGACTCCTCATTCTCAGGTCAAAGTGCTAATAATATACAACTGCAGCTGTCACTGAGAAAGGCAAGCTCTGTATTAATTTTGCTGTGCTGGTATATTTTAAAAATGAAGTTTCTATATCCATGGATGCTACACAGAAACAAGCGATGCCCTTCTGACACTGGCCTCATTTCAAGGCTCAGTTCAGACTTTCTATAGGGACTACATAAAACCATATACAATGTAACTGCTATTTTTCCAGATTACCCACCCAACCACACCAGTTTAGATCATTATCTCTGAACTAACCAGAAATTCATGAGAGTCAGGAGTCTGTAGAACTTATTCCAATGCTTTTTTAAGCTGACACTCTACAACTGATACAGTGTACTAAGCAAACACTGCCTGCATACAACTCTCTCTGATACCACTTACCCTTCTGTATGTCTTCATTCCAATGAATTAGAATACAAACACAAGCATTTAAGCCCTCAAGAAATGAAGAGCAAACGTGTTTCCATAGCTGCTTTTACTGATTTATTCCTATGTTATGTTCATTTTTAAAAGATGGAGGGCAGGGGGTGGGAAATACATGACTTTTTAATAGCTTTCGGGTTCTGTAAAATGCAAAGCTTACCTCTCCCTTGTGCTAAGTTCCTGTTGTATCCTACTGGACTGAAGTACTCAAATATAAAGACAGCCATGGCAGACACAATGAGAAGCATCACAAACATCATCACCCAGACGGAAGCACTAAAAGGCTCTGCAGCAAAACAGACAAGAGAAACAGAAACACAGTTCATTAAAGCAGTCTCAGCACAAGAATTCTAATGTCGTAAGCTAGGCAAGCCCAGCGGCTTTAAATAAACTTTTACCAACCAAAATGCTAGAAAATATGTAAGTAGCAATATATGAATAGCAATTACTATACACAAAATTCATAGTCAGAATCTTAAATGTAAGTTGCAATTCAAAAACAGAGGTTGCACACTTTTCTTTGACAAAGCCTTCACTGAATGGCAAATAATTGGTTTGACTCGCTGCTTATTCTGTTCACAATCAGGTAGCCCACTTCTACGTATCCTATCTTATATGCATGTATCCACAGAATGGTCTTAACATCATGACTGTGCTTCTGCAGAGCAAAAGCGATTAAGCATATGTTTAAAACATTTGGTAATTCAGTGAAGTAGACTTTGCTCTCATTTTCCATCCAACAAAAAGTGTTAGGGAAAAAAGCTAAAAACTTGCATTCAAACTAAACTCTCTTTGTTTCAGAATTTTTTCTCTCTGTGTTCACTTTCACCCATCTGCAGTGAAGACAATGTTTTTGCCAATTGCAAACACATCCTTTGCAAAGTCTCATTGTCATCTGGGGGCAAATTTCTGAAATCAGGTTTATATGGAAAATTGGACGTCAGTTTGAAAGACAGAAAAACCATAGTTAAGTGAAAGAAGTAGGTTGGAACTGAAAACTAAAAGCAGTTTCAAATACCAGACTAAGCACAAACTTTCTGAGAAGATGACAGATCTGGTAACAGTATGTGACAACGCAAGGTTCTTAAATATCACTTTTGCCCAGTCACAAAGTCTCTGTCATTTCAGGAGTCCCTGTGGTAGCTGCCATGGTACAAGAGTGTATGTAGGAAAGGTTTTATATGGCAAAGATATATTTCTTTATTAGGTCAGCTTATTTGGGGGCATTTTATATCCTAATTTTGGTAGATAATGCAAGTGTGAGTGTGCTCTGAAGAATGAGGAAAAAAATCTAAGTATACTGTTTCAAATTAGAACAGAATCCAGAAGCACTTGAAATGACAAGAAATTCTAAGCCAAACTCATCTCTTTCAGGTTTTAAGAGAAGGTTCAGGAAGAGGATTTTTAATTTTTTTTTCAAAAACTATTTTATTTTTAAGAGAGGTTATGAAGTTCTTTCAATTACTAAAATTGTTTGGAAGAGAACAGTAAGTTAGCAAAATAACAGACTTCTTAAAAGGCTGAGAAAGATCTGTTCAGATGTAGACAGGTAAAGGACACTATGTAGCCCAATACAGTTAATAATATGTGAATTCATAGAATATTTGTTAACTGGAATAAATTGGAATTCACATAAAACTATCACACAATTGTGAGGGCCCTTTCATAGAAGAAAGCAAGCCCAACAAAACTCTTGTCAAAAGCAACAGTATAGAAACAGCAATGTGAAAAATCTAAATAAGGCAAAGGGTAAAGCAGCCCATGTGAAAAAGTGAGCTATAAACAACAGTTTAGGCAGAACACTCTTTAATAATTTAAGCAGTCTGGTAACGAGGTGGAGGATTAAAAGAAGCAATAGGAAAATAAAAAGCTATTTAGAAGAGCAAGCAGTAAGATTGAAGAAGTACAAAATCAATTGAATAACAACGTCGATCTTTCTGTCATATTAGAGATCAAATTAAACATTCAGCACTGCTCTTTGATTCTCAAAGGACAGAAAGAGAGCTTCCTCCAGGCAAGCAGCAGGTTTTATAAGCATTTTCAGTAAAGCTATGTATGATATGGCAGTAAAATACAAATATGTGACTTGCTAGTGTACGGCAAATGATTGGAAATGGAGAACATTGAGCAATGAAAAAGATGCCGCACCCCACTAACTTCAAGTTTTACTCACCACCACCAAAACAATACTTAAACAACACATAAAATAAAGAGGGACATAGATTTTTCTCTTCCACCAATGCCTCTAAAAACAGAAAACTGACCTCACATATGAACTCCTTAAAAATACAGAAATCTGGATTTGAGGTATCCCTTCTTTTGATTTTTGTTTAGAGTTGAGTAAAAGCTTCATAGAATCTTTAAAATACGTATTCATGTACCTAGTATATATAAATCTTAGTAAAATATGAAAATGCTTTAAGGTGCATAAAACTCTTCTTTGAAGGAGGCACCCACATCAGAAACCGAACACAGCCCATAATGAGGAAAAGGCTACCAGCCCATCAGTTACTTGGATCTGTTGGACACACCACCAAATGGAAAACCTAGTTCAGACAAATTCCTGTACTTGTCTACATTCATGGTAACAAATCACAAAAACAGATCTTTCATGAACTGTAATGAGCGCTATTAAAAAAAAAATATCGTATTTCACAGATTTTTTAAAAATCCCTTAAAAAAATTATGCAAGATGACTCTGCTCTTGCACATTCATGTAACTGAAACAAAATCTGTCTGTGAATAAATCCAGTTATCTGCCTGACAGTATTTTGCATGGCAAAGCATACTATGCACACCTCATCGAAATACACGATTCCAGTAAAGTGACAGTTTCATCTACATCTAAAAAATCAGAACATACTTCTGAGACCACAGACAATTTATTGGTGCAGTAAACCAGTTTTCTTCAAAAATAATGCTGTCCTACAGAACTTTATAAGAAGGGTTTAATAGGGAATTATCAGTATGGCCAACTAAACATTAAATGCATTTTAGAAAACTAATATCCATATTGTTGTGAAAAATGCAAAAGCAGCATCTCTTTTGATGGTTATAAGCAGGTTTTTAAGAGGTAAGCAGAGTCCATAGAAAAAATTAGCTGCACTTGCAGCACATTTAGAAAACACCCCAGTACTTATATTTCAAAACATGTCAACATGATGCAACTGCAATTTAAAAAATGAATTAACATTACAAGTCAATGACTTAGAGAAAGAGCCACTATCTGAACATTTTCATTAGAAGTTACCCAATGTTACAAGAACGCAATTAAATTATCTAGAGGGGTTGAAGGATCATACCTAGAAAAGCAGATGGTGAAACTGTGCCGTTGCTCCGTGACACCATGACACTAATCCCAGTCTCAACAAATGGCACTGAAAAGTCAACCACTTCAGAGCGCTCTTCGTTTATAGTGAGAGACCCCACAGCCATAACTGCACGATGGTATACCACCTGATCCACAAAGAGAAGACAGCACCAACATTACTCAGTAGAGAATACCTCATTTCTCCAAAAGAATTAAAAAGAAACACTACTAAGTTCTTACTCAAGAGCTCTTTTACCTAACAGAACTTACTTCACCAATCATTCCATTCCACACATTATTGACTTTTTTGCCATGTTTCCCATTAGTCACCAAATACAGGTCATATGTGAACTTGACAGTTTTAGACAACTTCTTCAAGATATCGATGCAGAATCCTTTGCAGCACTTCTTCACGTTGGTTCCCTCATTAGTTGAGTTGCTGTCAACAGAGAAGAGAGACATAAACATTTCTACTAGGAAAAACAGAAGAACCAGAACAGTGAGATTCGAAACACTGTGAAACAACGTGTTGTCATACTTGTCAGTGACCATGTGTTTCTGAATCGATAGAGAAATAACCCACAGGATGCTTTATATGGTGTTTGTAGCTCTTACTAACCATATTGCAGTTGCTTGATGAGAGAGACACAGGAGATAATGGTAGACCTTTTATGACATGCTTTCTGCTGCAGTATCCAGCCTACTGCACTTCACATCTCCATCAACACATAGTATCCTCTTACTGTTCTCTCTCTTAGGCTTAAACATTTATTACTTTCACTCTCAAGACATAAGACTACATGTCATTTAGTAATTAGAGAACTCCCTTACATGTAAGCTATATAAAGGCATAGCCGTTCACTGTAAAGAAAATGGATCCTGAAGCATTTTCTGCACTTTGAGAAGCTGAATTTCAGGCCACCTTTGAGGGCAAAGCTTTCCCTTTATTTTTTCCTGAAATGTTAATTTCATGACCTCTAGAACTTTCCAGTGTAAGCATCTTCAGAAGTCAATGCAATATTTTCTGGGTTTTGAAAGAATCGAAAATTGAAATAAAAATAATTTAGAACTTGACTAAGTAAAGCTATGAAAAAAAAATAAAGTTTCTCTGGACTTGAGAAGCATGTTCACTACTATTTAGCAGTTTCTGGAAATCTTCAGAAACATGTATTATATCCCCTAATATCTGCTCAGTAAAAAAATGTTGTTATTATCATATTCAGTTCAGAAATATGTAGACTGAAGGACAGAATGAGTGAAAGGATACTGATAAATGCACAATGAGAAATTTTCCACTGATTCCTAATGACGACTTCAAAGTTATACAGCAACCAAGGCAGGGGAACTTTTATCTAGATGGTATGTCACAGTGGTATTTTACACTGGAGTAGTTTATCCTGTACCAAACTTCAGCATAAACATACATTTTCAATAGGAGACATCCTCAAATTGTTAAAGACTAATTAAATCAGGCCTATGTCAACATAACCCCCAAAAAATAAAAAAGGACTCATTAAAACAATCCAGTTTTAGAACACAATATTCTTTCATGTGACCGAAAGGGGCTAATTTGAGTTGACTTTGAATTTATTGTAAACTTGCTATCTTGTGGTCAGTTCAATGTGACTTACGTGTATAGAGCCAGAACCTTTCAACCTATTAACAAGGACGATGTGCAAAGAAGAGCATACCGTGTGGGAAAGGGAAAAAGAAAGAGGAAGTGAAATGCAGAAGGAAAGAAGCAAGAGGACAAGAAGAGCCAAGTACCAGAAAGTAATTATACAATGAAAGAAGCAGTGCAAAGAATTTATGAGAAAATACAGGAATATATTTTGCACTCAAAAAAAAAAAAAAAAAAGGAATGCTGTGTATTACTTACTTAATTTTGACAAATTTACGACATGGCACGGTGTTTTTTTGGCAACTTTCCATCAAAGGATCCACATCCTCAACAATGACAAAAGGAGCCTCCTCCAGGGTGACAATGCTCAAATGGTTATCATCTGGGTCGCTGTCTGCAAAAGAGCTGTACCTTGGCCAGACAGAGTACTTCAGGCTCAGTGAGTTGTTCTCCCATTTCCCCACCTGAAATGCCAAGATACACAGGCTGCTGATACCTGCTTGCTTCTTTTTGACAAATGAGATCTAATTTTAAATGTGCTGGGATACAGGTACAGGAAATTACATTGCCAAGATTGGGTTTTTGTTACTGTCATAGTTAATTTATCAAACTTTGAGTAATTACATCAAGTGAGAAAATGTGCTGTGGTAAAGACAATAAGGTAACGTTATTTTAAGAGATAACAGCTTTATAAAGACTGGATGACATCACTTAACACTATCACCTGGCTATAGCTGCACTGAAATTGGACACGCAATGTTTCCATTGGAGCCAGAACACCAAACAGATTTGTAATCAGGACCAATGTGCAGTAATAACGAAACAGTTCTCAAAAAAAAAAAAAAAAAAAAAGAAAACAAACAAAAAAACCCACAAAACCTAACACACACACATCTCAGACTGACAACCAAAGTATCATAATATCGTTTCTGTATCTTCTCGAATGAGAAGACTCTTTTATTCTTATAGTTTGAAAAGCCATTGGGAAAGCCTTTATCTGGGGTTCCATCGCACCTAAGCCAGGACAAACCACGGTTTTAGTCGACAGAGGTTCAACCATGCATGATGTAGTTCTTAATAGAAATAACATATTTTATTCTGCTTTGGTTAATGCCAAGAGCGGGGGGAGTTTAAGAAAGCATACTGCACTTTACATTAAAATTGTCTATTTATTTACTCTCATAAATTATCCCCTCTAAAAGAAAGTACATTTCTTTCCACTTCTAGAACACCAGAAAGGGACATATGATTTAAATATTTTGAAAACTCTCACATTTTCTTGCTTAGATTGTGTTTAACTACTCTGTATCCATAAATTCAGTTGCATGTTTTATCCGAGTGGCAGTGCCAGATAATATAAATGAGCTAAGAATCCACAAAATTTATAACCTAATGCAATTTAATAATTCTTCAGTTGCTTAAACGAAACAAATCATTACATAATCATGAGACTGTTAAAATATTTGTTTTGCAAGGGAAATGGTGGTAATTAACAGTACAATGAGAGACTCAGGTCCTAAAAAAACCTGTAAAAACATGTCATCTACCATCTGTCTTCTCAAAACTTTAAAATTAATCACAAAAATTCCTGAAGAACGTGATTTATATCCATTCCTATTTAGGGAAGCATATAAGCACATGCCCTTTGCAGTTTCCTTTCCATCCTGTTTATAAGTCAAGATGTTATGCTGAACTTTAATGTGGGAGACAGAAATGCCAAATTCCTGTACACTTAAATGGGGAAATTCAAAGTATCTCAAGGGAATTAGGAATTCACACCTAAATCAATATGAACAGGGCACAGCATGTATATGATGCACAGTTCTCGTATGAGATTTAAGCAAAACACAATAGATGAAGCCTTTGAGAGAAAAACCATTTCATACACAGGGAAACAAATCTCTAACTCTGCACAAGACAGTTATACTGCAAAAATAGTTTAATTGGCAAGTTATGGTATATAATCGCTTTCGCAGCAGTCTGTGCTGGTTTACGTTCGCTTACACAGTGTCGTTTGTATCTATGTCCTAAGCACGCCATGAAGTTGGCCATCTGGAACGGGGAGAATTCCAGCCAGCTCAGTACTACAGTCCAACAACAAACGTGCCAAGTACTACGATGAGCTTCAGAAGTGGAAAATGTGCCTGACTGCTTATTGCACCCAGCGAGAGGAAAAGAGTTCTACTGAGGCTCAGCTGTGTTTGTGTGCTCAGGACCACAGCAGTGGCAGCGTGTGCCTTTCTAAAGCACTGATGCAGGATTCTGGGAGGAGACAGCTCTGCCCAGCCCTTCCCTCTGCAAGCCAGCCCCTGCGCTTGCATCACTGTCACATGGACCACAGGAATACCAGCTGCCCATGCAATGGGAGTTCACCTAAGCCTATCAATAACTGGTTTGATGCTGTTGAAAGAGGAATCATGATACTCAACTGGGGTAACAGCCCTTTTATCATCCTAAGGAAGATACAGCTTGTGGTGTTTTTAAATAGCTGGATTTGGGGAAATGCTGATTTCTTTTGACAGCTGCATCTGTATTGAAGTGTTACGTGTTGAGCAAATGCCTAATGTTAGGTCAAAACTTTTTCATCCATCCGTTGCATTCCATGGATTTATCACAACATTCACTGTTCACAACCTCACTTTTAACAAATAATTAAACATTAAGACCTTGCCTTGGGTCTTAGGGGCATCTCTACTCTGTCCAAATAGGTTGTACTGGGTTTGTGTGCTGGGGTTTTGGTAGAGGGGGAGGGGCTATAGGGGTAGATCCTGTGAGAAGCTCTCTTGACTCCAAGTCAGACCTGTTTCTGGCTGTGGCAGAGCCAGTCATTGACAGTGGTAGCACCTCTGGATTAACATATTTAAGAGGGGAAAACAAAGAAAATCTGCAGTAGAGAGAATAGTAGGATGGGAGAGAGACAAGAAGGCAGACACCAAGGTCAGTGAGGAAAGGTGGGGAGGAGTTGCCCAGAGTAGAGGTTCCCCTGTTGTCCGTGGTGAGAAGACAGGCTGTGCCCTGAAGCTATGGAGGGTCACTGGGGAGCAAAGCCCCCCCCTGCAGCCCAGGGAGAACCCCACACCGGAGAAGGGGTGTGCCTGAAGGAGGTCATGACTCCATGGGAAGCCCGTGCTGGGACAGGCTGCTCCTGAAGGACTGGAAGGACCCACGCTGGAGCAGTTCGGGAAGAACTGCAGCCCATTGGAAGGACTCATGGTGGAGAAGCTGGTGGAGGATTGTCTCCCATGGGAGGGACCCCACGCTGCAGCAGGGGCATGGTGTGAGGAACCTCCCCTGGGGAGGAAGGAGCGGTAGAGGCAGCGTGTGATGGACTGACCCCAACACCCATTCCCCATCCCCCTGTGCTGCTGGGGGGGAAGAGGGAGAGAGATGGGAAGAAAAGTTGAGCCTGGGAAGAAGGGAAGGGTTGGGAAGAGGCCTTTAAGATTTGGGTTTATTTCTCATTATCCTACTCTGATTTGATTGGTAACTAATTAAATTGATTTTTCTTCAAGTCTATTTTACCCATGACCATAATGAGTGAGTGGTCCCTCCCTGTCCTTGTCTTGACCTACCAGCCTTTCCTTATATTTTCTCCTCCCCATCCCATCGGGAGAAGGAGTGAGCAAACTGTGTGGGCTGCATGGTGCTTGTTTGCTGCCTGGGCCTAAACCACAACAGAGGTCTACTACTGCAGTCCCAGGAAGTCACAAAGACTTCATCTGGTCTTTATGTGGCACGCAAATCCCATGTCCACTGCCAGTCATCCCTGCTACCAACAGTACAACCAGCGACCCACAGTGCCAGAAAGCGCAATGAAAAAATGTAGAAGAGAAAGATACCAGTGTCATGAAGAATGGTAGAAAAGCAAAGGGGCAGAAAAGCTCTGAAAATCCTCGCTGGAAAGGGAAGAATGGCAAATGAGGAAGGGTAGTAATTACAAAGAGCCTGTAGGTAACTGCTTTTGTTTGGGAAATGCTTCTGTTGGATTTTCTTGTTCTAATTAATAAACAGTTAGCACAGGTGTTGCATTTGCTCTGTGCTGATGCTGGACTCGCGAGTGAACAGTTTCCATGTTTATTTGGTATTTTGATTTTAAAATAGCTATACTACTGAAGATTACATGTTGCACTTCTATCATTCTGTTACAGTTTGAATGATCAAAACACTTCTCTCTTTTTCATTTATTTTAACTGGAGGGTAAGAATTCAGTTTTATACAATTAAAGCACATAAGCAAAATATGGGAGGGTTTTAATTGTATTAGAATTCTTTCAGCTTGTGTAGAATTAATTATAGCATTGATATTAAGAATATGAACCATATTAATTATTTACAATGTTTTGTATTTAGTTTTTTCGACATCCTTGCACAATTGATAGTATCGTTTTTTACAGGGTAAAGAATGAGTGAAACTAAAACATGAGCAGGTTCCTGTCAAAATAAAGAGAACTTATGAAAATGCAAATGTAGGTGTCCTGCCAGATTGGCATTTATGTCAGTTATGCGAGTCAGATCTAGTATTAGATCCAGTCAATATTCATTTTGAATGCCTTTAAAACCTTCAAATGTTTAGGGAAAAAAACATCAGGTTATAACAACTACACATGCTCATTTTATTTCAGAACATTATAAAGAGGTCTGCTTATAAAGTGTAAGAATTTGTGTGCAGACCCAAATGTTAAGTCCTTATTCAACACATGACTCAAAGTGGCTTACCTATGACAACAAAGCAAAATATCCAAGTGAAAAAACGCATGCAAGTCCTGGTTTCACCTGTGAAGGTCATTATAAATGCTGTGGAATATGAAAAAGTTCACATGTAGAATATAAGAAGTAGAATATGAAAAGTTCAGTTGCTGCTTTCAGTAGGGGACAATGGTGATATTTGAATAAACCATTTTACACTGAAACAGTTTACCAACCTGGACAGCTTCAAAGTTCCATTGCCCCCAGCACTAATTTTCAGTATGTGCTACTTCGTGACCATTATAGTTATTGAAGAAATGAACTAAACATGGCATCCTCCAACTAAGTTCAAGCATCTAGATTTGAGGTAGAAGGGGCCTATGTTTAAATAAGCATGCTTACCTACTAATGTTAGTATCCCTGATACAGATATTCTTTATGCCACATTTTCTAATTTTAATAATAAAGTATTTGAATAGTAGAACACATTAATTCACAAATTAAACTAAAAACCTCCAATATGGGACAGCAGTGAACTGTAACTCTACACACTCTTAGCAAAGACCGGAAAGAATTTGCCTAGCCAGCCTATAAAAAAATGACAGGTCCACAAAAATAAAACAATGGTAAACTCACATGTAGGATAGAAGCACACTGCCTCAGCATGGGAAAAATACAGCTATTTTTGTAAAATGTGTTCTGTAAAATATCTTTTTCGTTTAGGTAACATAACTTCTTTAGAACTTTAGAATTACACCCATTTAATAGAGCATTAAATAAAGTACATGAGGAACATTTGGACTTCTGCAACATGAAAGATGAAACTACTGAATAGTTCAAAGACAGGTCTGCAAATTTGATTTATGCACCAACCTTAAACTCCATTAACTACATTTAGTTACAGTCTATAGCAAGTCGAGCAATGGGGAATAGTATGCTTAGAGTGCAGAGCACAAAAGTGTGTCTAGAAAGAGAGCTCAGCTGCTTGGACCTCCTAAGAATCCCATTGACATTACTGGGGAAATGAGAAGTGAAACTGAGCTTATTATAAGCAGATACAATTGAGTATCTGTATTGCTAGATTCAAAAATGGAAGAAGGTAAAACTGCATTAAGAAATACTTCAAAGTGACAGAGTAGTGTCTATTTGTAAAAAAACATCATTTTTTTAAAAAGAAAATTCAAGCTGAGGATAACACTCAAAAAATGCAGATACACTCCATTATGGAACTGTCAGAAACTGCATGCAAATACTTTTACACTGCCATGCAGAAATTCCACAAGATATCCAGAGATTTATGATATATTTCTGTCATTTCTAGTTAGACTGATAATGATGTGGCCTCAGTCCCAGAGAAATACAGAAGATGGCCCTCAGTGGTAAAAAGGGCAATAGAATAACTTTTGGGAAAGATCCTACCCCGAATTATAAAAACCCTTATTTATGGCCAAAAGACCAAGAGTCTCATAAAAATAGAATTTCAGTAGCGAATCAAACCCTTGAGTCATTATTGTAGGTGCAAAGCTCAGCTTCAAGCACACATTTGCAATGGTACATACACCACTGTATTTCTTTTGAACGTGTACATTCTTACCTATTTTCGCCATCTTCATATGTGGTCCAGAATATTCCCTTTGGTTTAATCTCTGCAGGGTACAGGACGGAAAGCAGAACATAGCCGAGAGCACGGAAGAGCTTGTTTGATGTCAGACTGACTTAGCAATCACAGGGCCCTCGCCTCATCCACTGCTATGTGAAGCACCTCACAAAGTCACTTACATACATGGGCTGACCACCTCACTCCTGCCTATTTATTTTTTGAAGACTGCAGCCGAGGACAGTGCCAACGAAGCACTCGGCGTGTTTCTGTGGAACAGCGAGCTAAACACCGCTCGCCTAAGAAAGGCAGACAACTTGTAAAGTTACACATTGCTGTACCTCTCGGAGTCAGCTCTCCCGCTGTACCCTAAAGCAGTCTCTAAATAATACAAGGATGATTGACACAATCCTAACCACACACCCTCGCAGAGACCATGGAATCAGAGAAAAAGAGCAAGGCCAGATCCTGAGGAGAGAGAGAAAAGAGCAGAGTATGTTCTCCCTTGTGTGCCAGTGCTGGCACGAAGAGAAAGTCTGTCACACCGGCATATCTCACAGAAAACAAACAAATAACTCAGTCGTATCACCCTCTTTTCCCAGCAGATGGGAACTGTACGCAATACACAGTCATCATCCTTTTTGTTGGAAAAAATGGTACACGACAACACAGATACTAAATGCACTCCCAGGACTTCTCGGCCAAACCTTCGAAAACAGAAAAATTTTCAGGGATGTTCTTTCTACACCAAACACACGCACAAACTGCAAACATACTTTTTGAGCCGTCCCACTGTTGTGAAGAAAATTATGCTAAGCAAATGCAAAATCTAACCCATCTTGCTTTACAGACAAGCTATTGATTACTTTTATTTCATCACACCTTTCCACTTACAAGGAAGCACTACTCTGGCAAGTTTGAAGTCAATAACTAGAAAACATAAATTGAGTTTGTCGGGTTAATGACAACAGGCAGCTGCAGAACCAAGCACAAGAGCAAAACCCTTCCTCCAGAAACAGCATCTGTTGTGCACCTTCTGCTGCAAACCTCTGTGTCGCTTCGCGTTTCTGAAGGTCCGTATTTCACAATGACACTCTAAATTTAAATGACAAAATATGATGCAAGCTCTTTCATGTCTTATTAATGGGGAGTGTTTTACAGTCCTGGGTGGTTTGAAGATGTCCATTTAAATGACTTTGAAGTTTTCAAATTTTGCTGCAGAATCTCACATGGGGTATGCAAATGCACGGCTCTTCCCTCACGGCTGCTCCTTAGCTGGCAGGAAGGCACCAGCGCCGTGACCAGCGGGGCTCAAAGGGAAACACGGTACCCAGAGAGATTGTAAACAAACAGGGGGAGAATGAAAAGCTGCCACCTCCTGTAGCCTCATTTTTCAACACAGAATTGCTAATTAGCCTTCACCATATCCTCAGTGGTTGGTATAGTCCTGGTACTGGGAAATGTCCCAGATAGCTCTATGTGGCACACGAGTTCAAACACATGCCACAGAAGCCATTTCGTGAGTTGATTATGTCACTAGAAAGGAAAAGAGCTAAACAAATTGACAGCCCCTTCCTCCACCTCCCAGTGAAGGAAGATGCTTTGTTTTGTCACCTCTGTGCCCAGTGAAGATCTTGCACCTCTCCAGAAATGTCCAGATGGCCATACCTTTACCTCCAGAGAGGAAGAGCTGCCCTGAAAGTCTTCTTACTCTTTTATCTCGCCTCCAATATTAGCTGTAAAGAACAGGACCACCACTGCTTTCCATGGTAGCTGCGATTCCTTTACAGCATCAGAAAGGACAGAACAATCCTCCTTGGGAATACAGGATTTAAGAAATGCTGCATAATAATTGGTGCAATTCGAACAATTCAGTACAGTAAAGGTCAAAGAAAAGCCCTTTAAGCTAAGTAAAAGCTCACTGATACAGAAACAATATGCAGTTTTCACTCGACAGTAAGTGCCAGGACAGGCATATTTACAGGAAGACGAAATATGCTAAGGAACAAGGATGGAACAAGGAAAATGACAACCCAGCAGATGTTAAAGAGCATGCTGCTTCTGCTGTGGGCAAAGATAATACATCATGGTTGGCCACAGAGCTACTGACAAAAGGTATACCAGCAAATGGACGGTTTGATGATGCAATTTCACCTGTTCTAGTTAAAATATATGCATTTATTCACAAGTTGTAAGGAATGTCTGTCATGAGGCATCAGGATCCTTCAACTGTCACGACCCCTGTTCTGAAACGAGCTGAGATTTCGCAAGAAATTACCCTATACCATCTCACTGACTTTTTATTGTCCCAGTACTCTGACAAAAAGAGCTCTGTCAGAAACCTGACCCAGCGTTCAGTTTTTCAGTTCTTGTCCAGTGAAGTTTCAGCCATACCATTAGATACGATAGCGGTCTCCTCGGCCACGTGATGGTGGATGTAAGTAGCCAGATGGAGCTCTCTGTGAAGACCTTGGTTCATTTATTCCAGGCAGGAATCACGCACCCTCTGCCCACTCAGTCCTACTTAGATACAAACGTGTACAACCTCACACAGAGCTTGTAAACCTGGCATATGCTGGTTAATCAGAGCAAAATCAAGTTCTACATTAAGTCCTGTATTAATAGAAAGTTAAAGATTACTGGTCACCTTTACAATAAACCTAGACATAAGTCATGGTTCTTGCAGTGGCATTTAACTAGCAATTGTGCCACGTAGTACCAGTTACTCTTGCTTCTTGTAAAAATTCATTGACCACAAAATTGTAGGACGCATATCTCACAGATTCACCCAGAATACAGACCAACACGTAATTATTGTCTGTATCGATCTGGAAGCACCAGTAAAAATTGGTTTTATCCTGGAACTCATTTTTACACATGGAATACATTCATCTTTAAATGCTATACAGTCCTTCCTACCTTAGTTAACACATATGATACGCACAGCTAATCATATCACTTAATTTTGCCACTGCTAATTATATTCTGGTATATGATTTTAATATTGAATTGATTCTGTTTATTAAAAAAAAAAAAAAAAAAAAACAAACGAGAAAGAGTAACAGACTGTGAAGTTTGCAGCTTAGTGAAGTTAATGGGCCAGGTGAGACGCCCAAGTCACAGCTCACTGAGGTCAGCCTGGTGGGGGAGTTGCAGCTGGTACTGCTGGACCTCTCAGGGATCTTCAGCACCAGTACAGTGTTCCTGCATGCTTTGGTGATATTTGGGGAACACTTAACTCTGGCAAATTTATCAAGTTTCACTGAAACAAGCACATTAAGCTTGTGTTCTTCAAAAATCTCTTGCCTGAGAACAGCAGCCCCTCTGCCTGTCAAGATTAGCAGCAAGAATATGAATGTTGATGTCAGAAGTTTGAGTAGCTGCTTTAGGATCTGTCAAAATATCTTGCTGGATGCCTGCTGAACATGCCCAAAAGTGATTTTAAGTCTTCAAACTATTATCATCCAACCAGCTTTTTCAGAATCTGATATGGGACAAATCCCTCAGTCAAACCCATTTATATGTGAAGTTACCATTTCAAAGTTTTGATACTGAGTCATTTGTAAAGGAAAAGAAACTTATTTTCCTAGGGGTAAGACGTATGCTCTTCAAATATGGCTGAATAGATTTTCTGTAACCTCAAGCCTCAAGTCAAGTATATCAGTTTTGAGACCAATGAAAAATTGTGTTTAAGTTAAAGCAGATTATTATACTAAAATCAAAGAAAATCGGGTTTAAATCTTGTATTTTCAAGAGAATACTATGTAAAAAAATCTTCACATAAAGCACAATTACTCTTTCTTACATGAATAATAAAGTAGCTTCCTGCAATTTCTATGTATATTAGTTACAAGGATTAGCAGACTGTTGCATTGTCAGTTTTTCACATGAGTAAATCATTTAATTAGATTCTAGGAGTTGATGTTTTCCATATAGGATTGAGGATATTTAATAAGACTTCAATAAAACTCATTGCAATACTGTAGTTGGAAGTAAAAACATGCGCCTGGCTGGAAACTCAAAGCAGGAAACATTAGATGAGTACCTCCGACAGTTTGAAATGGAGCAACACAGCGCAAGGAGAAAGGAACACGGAAAAAGAAACGGGCTAAAGAGATACGGGCCGAGATAGGAAACTGGGAGCAAATGTCGAGATGACACTGGAGAGACGTTCAAATAAACCAGGGGGTGGGCAAGGGCCTTCTCATGTCTCTGAGTCAGAGGAGCTGTCCTGTTACTTCTGAAGTGCACAGTGACGCTCTCCTGACATAAATGTGGGGTGCCCCGAAGTAGCCAAGAGCTACATCCAGCTTGCCAGGATAATTGATTAGTCAGTTTATTTGTCTTCATCCACAGAGGCAGGGATCAGCTTGTGGTCAGAAGAATAATTCTGGTGGTGACAGTCTGTTCTTGGCTGCCTTTCACTTCTCCCCTCTGACATAATTAAACCTGGCCCCCTTCCCATCGTCCTACGACAGAGAAGCAGACGCGAAAGCTGAGCTAGGGGCAGGCTGTCTCTGCTGAAGCAGCTCCCCTGGTCCACTACCAAAAGGTCCCTAAAGCAAAGGGGCAGCTAGGAGCAGATGCATAAATTCTTTTCTGGGCAGGAACCTCCCTTCAGTCACCCTCTTTTCTCCCCTAGAGGCCCTCCAACACGGCAACGAGCAGGGATTTAGCAGATGGAAAACGCAGCACAGACAAGGTAAGCACCAGCCTACAGAGAGTCGTGTAGCCCAGCGCAGCAGGTGGAGAGTGTGCTGCTGCCACACACGTACCCAAGATACAGCAAAACATGCACCGCATCTTCCGTTCTCCGAAATGGGAGTCATTGAAGGTTACAACAGGCTCAGGTTGTTTCTTGGAAATAACGTCAGTTCATATACCCAGGGTTTCTTTGCTGTTGTTAGCTCATTTTTCAAAACCATCAAAACAATCTCCCCTTGACCTTTGAATGATCACTTTAGAGAAGTTTCAAGGTACAAAATGTATGGAATTATTATACCGCAAGCATTGTTGGCTGCCTCTCTAACCATTTTCTCCCTTTGGTGCCTCATACTAATATTCCCTAAGTAGTATATTTTTTTCTGAACATTATATATGCTATGCAGATTGTTGAAGAATTTTTAAATAGTGTAAGAAATTTTCATAATGGTTACTGAGCAAAAGATTCCTCCAAAGATTCAGGTTGACACATTTGAATAGGATTAAATTTATCCAGAGAATTAAATTTGCATCAAATGAACATAAAGAAATACATAGCATAATCTAGGACTACCCTCTGTGTTTTTGCATGACTAGCATATTTGCTGAGATGTCCTTCAGTAATTCTTATTTTGTCACAATTATTCAACATCATGAAGAGTTTTGTAGTGTTACAAACTGGAGTTTTAAGTTGTTTTTATGGGATCCTAAAACTATAAGAAAGGGAGTTCACATATTGCAGCAGTAATTTAGGTAATGCAGGATCATGCTGTGTGAATTCAAAATAAAACTGGTGGATGAGACTGTCCTTCCTACAGTCTCATATTGCAAACAGTTGCCAAGGTCCCCTGTTTTTAAAACATGGGACCACAGATAGCCTGAAAATCAGAACCAAAACAAGCGCAGGCTGAGGTGGGAGTTTTAAAGAAAAAACGCTTGTGATGATAAACTTTTTCTTTTATTGCTTGCATATATGATTAACCCTGATAATAAGACAGAAGATTTTTTCAAAGTGTGTAGCAGAACCTGGCCCCAGTAAATTCATTTTTAGCAGGGAAGTTCTAGAGGATCAGCCCCAAGTTATGTTTAGATTCTAGGTCACAGCATTCTGTGTCTTTATTACATATCTAAGAAAATAATATTATTTACTCTTCACAGTAACTTTTCCTTCTAGACTTCATAGAGGAGATCACTCACCTACCAGAAGAACACAAGTCAAGATTCTGAACTTTTTAGGCAAATGTTACAGGGATTATCCTCCAATTCAACAGGAATTTCAGTGTCTAAAACCAAAATGTACCTTGACTTTAAATCTGTCAAAGAATACAAAAACAAGCAAATAAAAGGACTGGAGTTGTCAAGATACACAAATCCATCCAAATTTAGGTAGTTAAGGCCCAAGTTTCAGGAGATTATTCAGACATCCATTTCAATTTTCTAAATTGTAGGAAGAAATGCAAGGTGCGCTTCACAGAAATCTTCTGAAATCCACGTGGTGTATCTCCACTGATATGTTGCTTTCCCTGTTAGAACTCCTTAGACCTACTTGGAATAAGTTAAAATTATCTTTTTTGAACTGTTGTGACAAACCTGCTACAGCAGAATATCATCACTGACATCCGTGACGTTAATCTGTCTACTTGTCACTAATAGGGTTCTGCCAAGCCTCTCCTACCTCCTCTCACGTCTCTTACCCAGAGGTAATGCTCACCTTCTCCCATTCGCGATCGTTGTTCAGTACTATCACCACCAGCCTGGGGTGCGCCTGATAACCATCTGCCGTGAAGGACAAATCTCTACCTTCCCAAGTCACATTCATCATAAACCTAGAAGGCAAGGAAAAAAAGTTCATTGGAAAATTAATGAGCTGTCCCAAAGTTAACGAGCAAGCTAGTTCAGTCATCAGAACCACTGATGAAATACATGCACCAAAGCCCGTTAATGCTGTGGAAAGCTTACATTTGCAGTATGGGGAGTCTGAGCATTTCAAGACAGTACGTAGCAGAAGACAAAGCAAAATATTGTTTACATAGAATTTTTAATGCAGATGTCATTTTTAAAGCGGCTTCCACATTATGCAGGACCTGCACACCCCATGAATGATCTTTCTGGCACTTTAGACAACCTCACCAGCTTTTCAGGACCATTTGAAACATGTCTACGACAGCTCTGTATGTAACATTATACTACTGACTCACTAGAGCAATACTCAATGGTAAGTGCATCTACTCTAGACCTCCAAGAGTCCTGTCAGCCCTTCCCAACACTGTAGCTATACACAGTGTCTTTGTGACTCCTGGATAAATTCCACTAATACCATCAGCCAAAACTAGACATGAAAACTTTGAAGGGGTCCACAGTATTTCAGTTCAGTAATTTCAAAAAGAAAAAATATAAGTTTTGAACTTTTTTTGGATTTGGGTTAATTTTCAATGGCTTTCAAAATATATATAAACTAAATAGCACTTTGAGCAGAAAAAACAATGAGAGACTCAGAATAAAATGTACAGAAATTAGGAGAATTTTTAAAATTTTGTTAAAAATGTCAGTTTAGTCACAAATGTACTGTCTTTAGATGTACCAGTTGGGGCATTGAATCAATAAAACTATTTACTACTTGCTCTTTGTTCAGCTACAAAGAGAAGACTTATTTAACTGAAAATTTTGTATGAATTTATGACAACAGAAGGAAATTACTCAGTGCAACAAGAGGTACCTCTCCTAAGATGAGCCACAGTGCTGTTGCTTGCTTTCTGCCTTCTTCTGCATTGCCACGCTAACCTACATGTTCTAAGGACAGAATACTACCACTTATAAGCAATCCTGTTGTTAGCAATGAGTAACATGACCTCTACTGAGTCATTGCTCTGCCCTGGAATGCACCATCGAGGGACACTTATGAACTCTGGAGAATGACACTGCAGGTGACTCCACCAACGCCAGTCATGAACCAGAAGCACTTGGCAGCCAGACGCTGCAGGGATCTTGGTACTCCACTCATCACCTACAGACATCCCTCAGCTCGACAGTCCTATAGCTTTTCTAGCAACCAATTTGCCCCTTAAATTTCTTATTGAGTTTATACTAATTCTAATAGAGTCTTCCTAGTTTTTCCATTTCCTAATTAGTATGTATAGATTTCTAAGTGTTGCTTTCCATTCTTCATTGAACCATGTACCCTCTTTTTCCAAACCAGTGTCCTTTTGTTGATCCAGAAATGCCAGCATTCCACCCATCTAACAAACTTGACTTTCCTCAGAAATAATTTTCCCTCAAAGTTTTCCACATATTTATAACAAAAATCCATATTTATATTTGCTCCATTTCCACATCATAGTTTCAGTGTGTCTCAGTGAGAACAGCTTGCTTCCACCGCTCCAGGGTTAGAAAGAGTGATGAGAAACTGCAGTTTTTATTTAAAGCACAAACACAGGGATCTTACTGCCAAGAGTCTGAACCACCACAGCATACAGGTCAAGCTCCCCAGGCTCTGATACTGTACAGGTCTATCATTTTATACATTATCTGAAATCCCCTCACTTAAGAAAATCAGGCATGAAAGGAAAGAGAGTAAAAGGTTGGTACTGGCATTGGTGTTCTTTGGTCTTGCTGAAAAACATTGAAGGTCCAGACTGTTCGTGTGAGCCTGACAGGGCTGTCCCGCAGGTGAGACGTAAAACTGCAATTCAAAATCTTGGAGATCCCATGGCACTTCCAAGAAGATCATGTGCTCTCCATCCCACATGCATGGTCTGAAGGTAATTGCATTGAATTGCACTGAATTCTCTGTGTTTTTCATTTGAATGATTTTCCATCCAAGCTTCCACCTAGGTGCTCTCCTTCTGGAATGCAACCCAACACCAATATCATTCCATCCCTCAGACGGATGTGTTTTAAAGGGCATTAGCTGGTACTGGTTTACATGCCTCTTTTGTTTGGTTGGTTTTGATAGCCATAGCGTGGTCTCCTGGTAAATCTGATGTAGGCAAAATTCTTCAGCTCCACATTCAATGGAGAAGGCTTTGTATTGGCACAGCTGCCTGAAAATCCCAGTACAAGCAGCACACCAAATAAAAGAATATAGACCCGGAAGAAATCACGGCCTTGTACCCTAACGGCTAATAATTGTAGGTGCGCTGCCTTAAACAGCCATATTAACATCATTCAGCACCGTTTTGACAGCAATTTGTAAATTCAGCCATCGTAATAATTCATATTTTGTGACAGACTTTCGGCGTGAAAATTTTCCCCTTGGCAGAACTTTGCTTTTCAGTTGAACTAATTTCCCGTATACTACATTTTTCATCCAGCACTAAAAGAGCTTGCCTGGGAATAAAAAGCTGGTTTGCCACCTTGAAAGCAAGTGGCAAACCATCAGGCAGAATTTGCCTGTGCATGTACGTAACAAGCCAGCATAACATGGCTCATTGCTGAACATCAAATGCACTACCCCCCCCTCCAACCCTCCCAGTGAACACATCGTCTTACAAGAGGCAGAAATCACCTCATTTCAATACAATTGAAAGCTGAGCATTTTGTCTGCTCCTAAGGGCTGGACCACAAACATGTACACTCAACCACACCAGACTGTTGTGTCCAGTTGATTTTTTAATTACGTAGCCATTGGTGATTGGACTTGAGTTGAACCCTTCCTTTTTGTAGCTTGGTAAGACCACTACCCCAGATTTCAAACACCACTCACCATGTTTTGGGATTAATATGCAAATGCCCCAGCCTAGAACCAGTCAAGGACCATGACAAGATGCAGTGCTGTAGCTGCAGTGATGCTCAAGTGTTCCAAAAAGGAAGATGAACCACAAATGCAAAATGGAAAACTGAACTCAGCGTACATATTTATCTGAGTTTCCCAGCCACTTAATAATGAAACACAGTTTGCAAGTTAAAAAAGTCCCTAATCTTTAAAGGTCTCTTAAAACTGCATTGCCTGAGTCATATACAAAGGTATCAGTGAGTGATGCAGGCTGACCTACCCCAGTTTCTCAAATCATAGCAGAAAAAACAACTTCAAAGAGATTCTTGTTTTCCCAAGCACATCCTTCTGTACAAAATTCATCAGCTGCCTGTGTTCTTCAGAAACGAGTGCCTACAATCTACATTCACTTTTGAATTGTCATTTTTCCTCCACAAAGGACAGAAGTCCTGAGCTGTTTTTACTGGCCAAGATCCTAAACTACTTGTCTCTATGAAAAACAACCATGTGCTTTTCTGTTCCTAGCTACGAAGAGTGAGAAAAAGAAAGTATTTATATGTTATCGTCACAAAGATATAAGCCCAAGATAATTCTGCACAAGATGTCGTTGGTTTCTGAATTGGCCAAAAAATATTTCTGAAGTAGATCTGGAATTGCATATTCCTATTCTTAACTACATTAGGTGCTTGCTTGTTTGAGCTTGTTACTTGAAGGGGGCAATTCAGTGAACACCTTGGATTAGTAGTTGATCTGCTTTCATACTTCATTAATGCTATAACCTTTGCAAAGACATGATAGCAGAAGGCTTTGTGATGATGTTATGGCACTGAAGTCTTAATTTACTTTTGCGAACTGAAGTTTGTAAGATTTCCCAGGTAATACATGTATGAAAAATGGGACTTTTTCGGCAGCAGTTAAGCTATTCTCACACTGAATCCAAAACAAGTTTTTATCATGCAATGAACCAAGACTGTGCTATATATTTTAAACATTTTAAAACATTTATACAATTCTTCTTTTGCTTGTCACCTTCCCCAACAAAACTGAAAAGAGAAGTGTTGAAACACCACAGCAGAACACTGTTCCCATTGCATTCACAGCAAGCTTTGGAAGCACCAAGGTTACAAAATGCTCTTGAGGTTTCAAACTTAAATTTCTAGACTCAAAAAGATTAATTCAGATAAAGCTTCAGATTAATGCCAAAACTGCAAGTCAAAATTCTGACTCTATCCAGAAAGACTGAACACATTTGAGTCAGGTGAGTTTTCCTACCCTGTAAATACTACATCACAACTTCATTGATTTTAATTTCCACTAAAAAACAGGGAAAGACTTTGCCAAAAGGACCAGAACTCATTTTTCAGAAGACTGCAGTTTTTAGAAGACCATTTCCAGGGTACAGCTGAAACAGAAGCACCTTTCTGGCCAGTCTCCTTACAGCAGACATGGGCCTTCTTTGCTCTTAAGGTGTTCGGTAAGGATTTCCTATACTGCATGGAAACAGCTGAAACCCCAGCAAAGGTGCAACCACTCCTGAAGCAGAGTCTTTGAGACATTCTGCTTCTGTGTTGTGCAACGGCAAAAATGTTTGCAAGCTATGGGATTCTTTTTGATGTTTACCATATGTATATGTATGGGAGTTTATACAAGATACACAAGCATTCCCCTAATAGATACATGGATCTGAGAGCAAAAGCGGTAAGGTTCAGTGGATTCTGTGGCAGGCATGTTTTTAAGGGAAAAAATCACCAGAAACTACAAAAATTATAAACATTGCTTTGTCTCAAACAAAGGTCAGTCCTAGCCCCAGTTTCATAAACTTCTCTAGGGGATATGAGAAAACAGTACCAGAATGAAAGCACAACATCGCATGGGAGAGCAGTCCTGCCAAACCGGAGCCAGTGCCATGCCGCCTCTGGAACCTCACCACTCGCGGTGCCCAGGGAAGTCCCCACACAGCAGTACCCTCCACGTGCTGTACCTCTGGAATGGCAAGCAGGGGGCATCCTCCCAAATATTCATGTCCTCAGGATGGGCACTGTCATGCCCACCCACTCACCTGTGCCCCAGAAGATGCTGCAGCACTGCTTTACAAGGTATTTCTCCCGTAGAGCCAGCTGCGCCTACTCCTGCTCATCCATTCAGAGCAGTGAGCCAAGAGACTTGGTCCCTTGTTTCTCCTTTCAGGGTAACTTTTGTCACAGGCAACAGCATATGAACCAGTCACTGAATCAACTGGTCTCTCCAGGGGAAAGCCAAGTTGAGGGAAAGCCCTGGCCAGAAGGCAAGGGAAATGAGATTTCTGAGATTTATGGGGCTAGAAATAAGTAAAAAATACGGAATACAATCTGGAACCATCCCTCAAAAGCATTTCACAGCCAGGAGGAAGCGCTGCTGTAGAGACAGGATAAAAGCGGTCTACACACTGAAGCAGTGGCACTCAGTGCTTGCTGAGGCCAGGCAGGTCTGCTTATGCTTAAAATAAAACTGAAGTACTCTTCTAGAAAGATGCAAGGATCACAGCATGAAAAAGATGTCATATGTGTGAAAATACTTTTACAAATGTGTAAAAATTTAAGGCATCTAGGAAATACCTGGATTTTAAAAGCTAGCAATTGTGCACATGTACAGACCCAGACCCAGACATTCCTTGGAACAATGCAGTAAATTAAAAATGATCCCTTCAAAATAAATGCATGCAATGCAGTTGTGACAATTATTATACATGAGAGAAAATGCTCTCACCAAAACCAATACAGTAAAAAAATTCACTGTTCTCCCCTCCAAATTGATGTTTTCTCCATTTTTCTCTTTCATGTTTACTTTCTTTCTACCTATCCACTGAAACATGAATGTGAAACTATGAATGATTCTCCCTTGCCAAGGTTTAAGCCTTCTTTGTCACTGACCTCTTTTCATAACATTACAGCATCTAACAACAAATACATTGTGGGGAAACATTTTGATTTCCCAGGGTTACCTTTAAAACCTTCACTCGAGAGGATGCAAGTGTTATCATGGGAGAAACTGCCCCAAGCCCTGGCCTGGCAAAGCACCAGGAGCACCGGGGAGAGGCGGCGGGGCACAGGGGCAGAGGTGGTCAAGGGGGCTGCAGGGCAGAGGGGCTGCCCACCATAGGGGAATTAACACCTTTAGAAACCAAACAGATCACACAAACAGCCTCAGCAAACGTCCCGCAGGTTTAAAAGCAAGTTTAGTGACAGAAAGCGCAGGATCTCTCAGATGCCTTTTCTTCTGGTTGCTCTGACCTTTGCTCCTTCCTTTTTCATTTTACAATGATAATTGTACACATATTCACACTTTTAAGTAGAAATTCAGGACTCGTCGGGCACAGGAACAGAGCCAGCTCTGCAATAAGAGGCTGTTTTATAATTAGTGTGAAATCCATGTAGAATGGAGCTCCCAAACAGGTCCCTGGCTGGGAGAAATATATGGATAAGGCAAAGGCATTAATAAAAATACATCACTGCTAAGCCACCTCCAAAGAAGCGAACTTAGTTACTAGACCTGTAAAATAAAGCACATGGCCAGATAGCTGCAGGGAGCAGAAAACCCACAGGAGTTCTTGCTGCCAGGAGCTCAGACCCACGGTTCCTGCCTTCAGCCTGCAGCCCAGATCAGATTATCAAATTGATATATTCCTCAGGTGCCATCACTAGGGACTATCATTTTTTATTTAGTGCTTTCTTCACCACAGGGCAGGGTTTCAAATCCGTGACAACTGCAGGCAATGAAGAGAAACAGCAGAGACATCGGGAAATAGAGGTTTCATAAAAGAAACTCTCCCCTTCCTCTCCCAAAGAAGGAATTTACAAACTGAGATTTAAAGCAGATGAAATGCCTCACAACCAACGTGTCATTTGGTGATATTTCTCTTTCCTCCCAATAGTATGAACCAACGACTTTAATAATGTAGACAGGCAGCCTGTCAGGGCTTGGCATTCACCCAGCATCACACCTGAAAAAGGAGTGAATCCAAATTATGTCTTCTGTATCTTGTTGAGGCTCTGAACTGCTGAACTTCCTTTCTATGATTCTACTGTGAAATTTGGAAGATACTTTTCAATAGAAACTGCAAGACAAATTGTGTATCATTGACAGAGATTTCCTAAAAGCATCTATGAAATGAGATCAAGAAACGCTGTATGTACAATGTATAATGTGTGGTCTGAAACACACATAGAAACAGGTCTGAAACAGATCACTATTAAACAAGTCAGTGACACGTTTTTCAAACCATGAAGCTTTTTTTAAAGAAAATTTTGTATTTTAGGCTATGTAGAATTTTCTTTTCTAAATTCAAATCCTCTGCAGTGAGGCAAAGAGCCTCTTCTTGCCTTCTCCTCCTCCACTTCCCTCCAGCCCTTGCCCTCCTAAATATAACTCCGTGCCGATACCCTGCCTTGGAGCTGCATTCCCTTAGGCCTTAAGCCAGCATGGCTGAATAAAATTTTGGGAACAATACGCTCAGTGACTATGAGAAAGGAGTGGCATGCCAACTACTTGTACCTCCTGCCAGCTGCTCCTCAAAGATTAGTTGCCACTAGGTCTGGAAAAGTCAGTTTTGCCCCAGTTCTGCCAGACAAGCTACAAAACTCTTGGGGAGTCCTTCTGGAAGAGGGGCAAGGGGAGGGAGCAAAATTGGAAAGGGCCCACATGCCTGAGAGGGTGCCACAGACTAACGTAACTCATAAAACACCAGAAGGTTTAGTGAGTTGATATTATTAGCAATAACATTTCACAAAAAGCACTAATATAGTTACATTTTGCTGCCCCACCTCAGAAACATCCCAAACCTTTCCGTGTGAGCCTGCCTGGCTTCCTGCATGGGGACAGTGTCTGCGGCAGTGCCATCTCCAAGAACCTTCACTTACATTTTGGATTTAAGGCCTGCTTTCAGCCCTGAAGAATGGCTCTGCTCAGCTCCAGAACAGAGGCCATGCTGGTTCTCTGGGTTTAAAATGTTTTTAATCATCACAAAAAGAGGAAAATGTTCTAAAAGCCCCTAAATCTGGCAACAATTTGGTACCTTCTGCTTCCTAAACTGACCTAACCTGCGAGAAAATTCTGATACAGATCTTCTATAATTTCTTTCATCACTTCATCAGTAAGCCAGCACCAAGTCAGAATCTCAAGTGGAATGTGTTCCTCCACAACACCTATTTTGCTGCCAGTGAAGTTTGGTTTTACTTTTGGAGGAACATTACAACCGTTTCATAAATTCAGTTCCTGCTGTTTAATGCAACTACATGGAAAATGCCCCCATACCATAGAAGAGGGCAATTGCAGCACATGAAATAAAAGACACAAATATCTAGTTGGTATTGGTTAAAATCTGCTCATCAGCAGTAAATTAGACTTTGCTCATCCCTGTGTACCAATTCAACTGCTACAACGCTCTACTGGGTCTCTGGATGAGAAAGCATCCCCACACAAATTAATGAGGCTAAGCGGGATCTTGCCACTGCTAAAATTTTTTCATTTCTTGAGTATCTTTTCTCATTAATCTTTTCATGTTGACAATAATAATTTCTTGTAAACTAGGATTTCTGAAATCAGTTGTTAACACCAAATCTAGGACTGGCAGTTTAGTTCTGATTTGGAGACACTTGCCTAAATAGACTGTCCTCCACGGAAACCTGCTGCTCCCCACATCCCTGTGGCCTCAGCGCTCCACAAAGGCTTGCAGCTTTGGTCATGCCTTCAGCCATTTAGGTGCATCATCCTCGTTTGGTTTGTTTCCGTAGAGCAGCATTCGCAGTAGCGAAGGAAACGTATAAGCAAATCTTGCAGAATGGAAAAACTGAAACTATTTCAAGCTTTAAAATTATCAAAAATGAAGTACTAAAGTGAAAATCTTCTCAAATTACCTGTTTCCTTCTATGACAAAAAAGCCGTGTGTGTGGCTACTGAAACTTGGGTTATGGTCTCAGATTGTCACCCTGTGTGCAATGCACTCCTGTGAGCATGCCATGGCTCCAGCAAAACCTCACAGGGATCACAAGAAGCAAAACACACAAAAAATGTCCTGGAGAGTCTTAGGTGAATGGAAATAGCATTTGTTTTTCTGCACAGCAAGTATGCTACTAGTGAAAAAGAATTTTGCTTCATATATAATTAGTTAAGTAACAATCCAGCCTTAACCATACAATAAAACAGATGCTACTTATTTTTCCCAAGTCTTTTGACAGAACTTAAATGAACAAATCCTCTGTAAATTGGCTGTTGATCTGTATTCAGGAAGAAATTAAACAGATTTTCTGGATTATTCATCAAACCATTGTGTCCATTTATTACCTAATTTTGCTTAAAAGAAAAAGAGGAAACTTTGACATTCCTAAAAGCTGGAATCAAAATATTGAACTTGATGAAAAAGTAACAGGACTAGAGAAACAGCATAGCCTTGCCCTCTGAAGACGATGCTGTCTATTAGTCGTGCTGTAAGCTAAGAGCAGCACTACAGCAAGGACAAGAAATTGAACTGGGCGGTGGCGGTGGAAAGACAGCAACACTGGGTATCACATTGCCAAAGACTGTTCCCACTGAGACCAAGTTTTTTTAAGTAGGGTGACTCAGGGCAGAGTCACCTAACGTGTTTGTATCCAGCCCTCTGGACCTCACATTGCTCCTGCTCCCTGGCTCGGTGATGACAAAGAAAGGAAATTATGCTTGGGATGGGAAAGAACTGACAGCCTGCCCAGAGCAGTTTGGACAGCTCCCTAAATCCTGTGTTTTATTTGGTTTTATTTGGAAAGTGAATGTAATGACCGCTTGGTAACTGCCTGCCCACCTAGGGACAGACACACCTTTCTGCTTTTCAGGACAATGATGACAGAGCAACAGCTCTGTCATCCCCACCCATCCCTGCACAGAACAGAGTGCTTGGAAATGTTGCTGTGAAATGTGTCTCCAGGGTTATGACTTTTACACACAACGTGAGTACTATTCTAGGCAGAGCAGAAGCATTTCTATTCACAAAGCAGCAGCATTTTCCATGACGACTGGCAGGGTTATTTTGTTTTGCTGTTTATTTGCTTACATGTTTTCCTTTTTTTCAGAGAGAGCAAGCATTTGTTCAACTGACATTGCATTAATGAGCTGCTAATTCTCTCTATCCTGCTGCGCTAGTGCCAGTATTTCACACAATGCTATTTATCCGTCTTACACAGATGGGAAAAGATTATCTGAATCAATAAATATGTATATATGTATGGGGTTTTAATGCATTGAAAATGATGCCTGTATTTTATTTTAAATCCTTTATTCATAGGAGGAAAACTAGTTTTCCCGTGTATATCAGAACTGAAGATTGATCAAATCATTCCAAAAACTAAGGCAAACTTGATTTTTTCTGGGTCTAGAAAGCCAATAAAAGGATCTTAAAATTTCAGTGGCTGGGGAAGGATAAATTGTGTGCTTCAAAACATATATATCTTCAAACCAATTTAACACTCAAAGGATTTGAGAAAGAGGGAGTAGGAGCTTTCGCTTCATGGCTTTCTTTACATAGAATTTCTTCATAAATGGAGATGAAAATCGCTATCTAGATGCATGAAGTCACACATAAAGCACTACCAATCTCCATTTACAAGCAAATTAGTTATTATGGCATAGCCCTAGAATACTGTACAGGGTTTAAAGCTGAATTAGACTGTCATTATAATATAGATGGTGTCTAAAATTCCTCATTTTTTGCCCCATTCATGAGCTTGGTTTTGCTCAAGCATCCCCTTACAGAGCCTCTTTCCTGCTTTCCACTGAGTCCTTTGCTCCTCAGATCACAAGCAGTGCCCCTTCATGGCACCCTACCTCTCCAGCATTGATTTCCAGCACAAACAGGGAGGCACAATACAGCTGATCCCAGATCCATAAACGGTTTACAATTACTTTAGCCCTGTTCCAAAATCCTATGTTCAGCATCATATACATTTTCCTTGCTGCACTGTCTGTGACCTGAAACTGTGAAGATTACATTTCAGAATAAAACCCCAGTTTAGGCATTGATTTGTCATGTAAGGAAGAAACCTACAATTTAGTGACAAGGATAAGAAAGCACAATGAATATATCTAATCCACCTTGGCATGGAGAGACTGGTCAGCTCCCAGAGATTACTTAGCACTGCTAAATGCTTGTATATACTTGCTTCTCTTGCAGATTGTATGTGACAATAATAGTCTTGGGGCGTTATTACATAAGAAGGACTTCTTAAAGTTTAGTCTAATTCTGACATTTCTAGATTAAAAACAGCCTGCTTCTTGTTCTTGTGGCGTTGAGATGCTCAAAGGATCTCTGGTACAGAAAATACATTCTCACTCAGCTCAGTGTTTTGCACCATGAAGTGACTTTATTAACCACAGTGCAGTATATTAAAACTTCTATTAATAATTTCTATGTGCATCATGCACTGCACACTGTAGCATCTCCTGGGGAAGACCAGTCTCACTGCCCTAACACTTACAAGCCCTATACTTGTAGTCGTACAGATTTAATGAGAAAAAAATGCTTGTTTGAAGAAAGACAAGTTATGCTGAATACTGAATCCCCAGTTCAAGTCAACCAAAACAATGGGGTTGAAGTCCTCTTCAAAAAAGGTTCAAGATTTTGTGGCCCATCCAACTGAACCGCAGTATTTTAAACACCAGCACTTCTGATGCCAGACTACAATTTAACTTCACAGAAACTGGTGTTCAAATATTGATAGTGAACTTCTTTGCTTCTACAGATCCCACTGTTAAGGCACAGGATTTGGTTAATGGGATAGCATTAGCTTCCCCTTTTATCTGGCGTTGCAAGCAGAGGCCTTAAGAAGAACCATTGGAGGATCACGTACAGGAGAGCCACCTGCAGTGCCATCCAGCTGCCCTGCCCTGACATGTGCACTGACTCCTGACATGCGATGACTTTCCTGGAACCATGCTGGATCGGAGAGTCACCCCCGTGCCACCTCCTGTCACGCCCCAGGAGCAAACAATCAGAGTTTTCCTGCAACACCTCTGGTAAATTCATGCCGCTTTAGAGGCAGAGGCTTAGAAATCGGAAAAAGGAGACAAAAAAAGGTGGAAGTGTCACACTAAAGGCAAGTCCTCTCTAAGGAAAACTGTGCACGTTTCTGAACTTTGGTCACACTGTTTATGAAATATATGTATAAAATGTCAAAATCCATTTACTTGGCAGTATTTTGCTTTTAAGAGAGCTTCTGAAGAATGCTGGGCACAAAGCTGCCATTTTCATGGAAAACAGCAACTGTTCCAGGACATCGTATGGCAATCAACCCCTGCTCTAAACATGTACATGCACCTCAGAAGATCAAAAATGTTCCACAATCTCCTATAAGAAATTAGCACTGACTTTCCTTCTTGTGCCAATTCCATCCTGCTTTCCTGTAGAAAGTGCTTCATCTGCAATACCTGGCCAGAACAAATTTCATAAATACTGAATACAGCTACTGCTTAGTAGCTTCCACATGAGATATTGTAAAGAGCTATTAAAAAACATGCAAGATTCCCTTTACTTCAACCCACAAACCACATAAAGAAATATGTTACTGTGGCATGTATTATGCAACATTTTGGATGGAAGTAATCACCACATCTAAAAGGACAGTAAAAAGGAAAAAAAGGGCAAAGAATCTGATTTAAACCTTGGCAGTTGCCATATGACAAAGTGTTTCGAGAATCATCCATATCAATTTAGATTAATGCAGATTAATTTTTATAGTTATTTTAGTACAGGTGACAAAAATAAAATGTTCACAAGCAGAAGTGACAGATTTCAGTTATTAGGTGATAGGAGCTGCTTAACTAATCTAATACTTCTATAATTTCCAGGGACACCTCTTTAACGCTGCACATCTCTTGTCTTCCAAAATATTAGCAGGTTCCTGCTTATGCAAGTGATTCAGGCACAGCCTCCAAAGCATTTTGGCAATTTTACCTCATAATTAAAGTACACGATGGCACGATTTTATTAACTCAGCTTCAGAGCCTCTAAGACCAATTTCTGTCACCTCCTACACCAGATCCAGAGCCGTATTTTTTCTCCACAGCATATAACATCATTTCCACGTGCACAGTTATCAGGGCAGCAAGTCCTCTTGCATGTTCCCTTGGAACATCTGAAAACCATTGCTTAAAAAAGGCATGATGGGAATAACAGGGAACAATATTCTCCTTTAAGAAACATATAATGACAATAGAATGGAAAATTACCAAGGTTATGTAGGGAAGAAAAAAAAACCAAAAGCAATAAGCCTTACTTGTGCAAGGTGTGAGATGGCCGGTCACTTTTCTCTGGTTGTCCATAGCAGCTAGTTTTTGCTTCAGGAATGAAGGAGTATTTTTCCATCATGGCTGATGCAGCAGTGGCAATAATCCCAAGGCCATCCCGTACCCGAGCTTCTAAACTGTAGTCCCATTCGTCATAAGATGCTGAAATGAGTCCCGAAGGAAACTCCTTGGGAGTGATTTCTGTGTTACCACTAACCAGGCTGGGAACTATCCAAAAGAAATCGTAGCCAGTAAGGCCCAGGGAACGAGCCTCATCCAGTATGTAGACAGCTTCATCCTTGGAACAATAGAGCAGGATGACAGATGAATGAATTTTCTTCAGCTGAATTTGGGTCTTGGCATCTCCAAAGGCGGTATCAAGTACAATGACATTCTGCATGTCCCAGCCCACAAAGCTATTTTCCACAGTGGTCTTAATGACATTGATGAAGTCTCGATATCCCGGGAAGGTTGTGGTCACCAGAGAAAACACGTGCCAGTCATAATCCTGCATGATCTTCAGCATGACGATGGCTTCTTGCTGGATGGAAGCCCCAAACTGGAAGAATGTGGACATCACATCCTGGAACATAACACAATGAAAGATTACTACTTCTGTACAAGTCTGAAGGGAATAGAATCTTTAATCCTTCTGCTCTCTTTGGTCCACCATGGCTAGCAAACTTCCGTGGCATTCAAATAACTTTCTGCACCTTATCATTTTCATATCACTAATAGGCAACATTGATGATAAGTATCACAGCAAATTAAAATATTTGCCAAAACATGAAAAACAGATATTTACGTAGAAAACTTCTCAGTGCCTGATCACTCAAATCAGTACTTACTGAGGAAGCTCCCTAGGGACAGCCACCCACTGTTAAACAACCCATCTCCAGCAGGCCGCTTTAGATTCGTCAGACTTATTAGGAATGCGACCCAACAAATTCATACCAATTTTCAGTTACAATAGAAATAACTGCAGTGCACACACTGTATAGATATGAAGAACCTCTGTACTTCCAGACCTAATGTCTGAGGGATGCCTCGTTTGCACAGGTTCATTGGACTTGGTGGAAGCCGTCAAACTCTACATTAGGTTTACCATCCCCAGGTATTGAGTTCACTACCGTTGGTGGGCTCACTATTGGTCCTGCTCCATCCAGAGCACATGGCCCATGGATGTCTGATCTAGAATTAACAGGATGGGACCCCAGGGAAAACCAGCAAGCTGCCGCTGTCCTTATTAAAGGACTTAAATGGAAATAAATTAAGACAATGGCCTCAGTCTGTAACCGGTAGCTGCAGAATCTGTGATTCTGTATTGCCTGACACAGCCATGATGCCCATTTGCTACCAGACTTGTTTCTGATATTTGTCTCAGGCTTTTATAGTATTCATAACATTTTACACAGCATGAGGGCAGGTGCCTCTTATTTTAACCACATCTATCAGAAATAGGCAACACAATAATGTATTTTGTTGACACTAAATTTAATAACATTTTCATTTGTCTATTTTTGCCTCGTTGCTGTAAATTCTAAATTTATTTTTGAATGTCACATTCTAGATTTACATACATCACAATTATTACAGTACCAAAACTATATACTGACAGCTATATAATTCTTTATTTTCATTTTACTTCAGTGTTTGTTCTTGACCAGTAGTGGCAATTTAGGAGCATCATTTTCAGATACAAAAAGTATGCACTCCTGCTAAAGCAAATATTACGATTTAAAAATGCTAACCATGCGAGATTTCTTATGTACCTGTTACAGGAAAGAGGCACATGGTGCTTCTAATTTAAAGAGTTTTATGAATGTGGTTGTGAACTGTTATCCTATTTTACACTTGCAGGGAACAGAAGCAGATTAATTGACTTAGGTTCCACGGCAAGGTGGTGTTAAACATACAATTATTAATGGGAACACTAACTCAGCTTTACAAGTTCTGTGTTTTATGCAGAAATCTATTCAGAGCAAACTGTCTATATTTTTTTCTAATAAAATATGAAGCATTATTAGTTTCCAGGTGCTAAGAACCAGGATTTTGTATAGCTTGACAGCAATACAAGCCTTACAGCTTGTGTCAGACCACGAAGGCTGACACTGACAGTACAACATACCCATGCTAGTTGAATTAGCAAGATTTGACTGCTGGGTGCTTCTAGAAGCTGTTTCCTGGTGACCTGAACTATACACTTAAAAATGAACAAACACACACGCTTTTCATCTGGAGACACACCCAGCACACAAAAGTCTGCTCAGAGTCAGCATTTGAGGGTTTAGTTACTGATTTACTATTACAAGGTAAATTAGGTATCTAGGGACAATGCCATGGATCTGTTTGCTGTAGCTTCCTAATTGAACATAAAATGTTTTGTAATGCAAAGTCAATCACTTCAGTTTTCTTCTCCAGCTCTTATCCTGGTTTTTACTTGTGATTATGCTAAATAACAGCAAAAATAAGTACAATAATTTACAATAAATTAAATACATTAATTCCATCATATCCTTTCAGTCTATCCCATTTCTATATACGGTTTGTGGCTACTAATGGAGTGGCATAATTCTTTCAAGCAATACATGCACCTCGGAACTGGTGTATGTATACATACACAAGGAACTTCAGCAAGGCAACTGCAGATGAAGTCTTTGAGGGCAAAAAACAATGTACATGGATATTTCCAAGTGTGACCTTTTTAACTAGTAAATACAGATTTTTATGCCACAGCAGTCAGGTTCCCTGGCCATGAACAACAGTCTTGCGCACAACGGCCTGTGTCACCATTACAGCAGTCTGACAACACAAGCAACGCACTAAAATAAAATCCTTTCCTTCTGTAAACATTTTGTTAGAAAAACAGTTTATGAAAACAGTTTTGATTAAAAATAGTCCACACCTATATTACATGAACCTTTTTCACATAAATGTGAATGTGATCTTCAGTCAAAATCAGGCAATTAATATCAATTTGTGATCAGAATGATAAAAAAAATGTACTCATATAGTGTAAATAAGTTTGGGTTCAGGAAATGTGGAGATACAAGTATGACAACTAAGATTTTCATCTGAAGAAATTCCATGTAGCTCCAACGACTGCATGTGATACTTTTATAGAGCTGAAGATCTAACTGTATGTGTTTACAATGAATTTGGAACAGATGGAAGTTTCAAAGCAAATTGCAGCTATAGGAACTTCAGCAGATATTTAAATGCCTAAAAGGACTGTATTCAAGGGCATATTATCCATTTGGTTTAGGGAAAGAAAAAAGAATTCTTAGTGAAGAAACAGCAAATAAATAAAACTAGAAGGGATTCAACTACTGTTTCCTTAAACATCTACAAAACTGTTCATTTTGGGGTTTTTAAAGCTTCTTGAAGAACATTATTATTTCTTTGCTTTACACTGACTTGGTATTTAGTTACACATATAGAATTTAAGTTTTACTTTTCTATATTCAAAAGCAAACTAAAGTGATGTTTGTAAAAAAACCAAAACTATTCATTTTCATTGAACTGTCATCCTGTCATCTACCAAGTCACCTATTAAGACATCCATCTAAGACTTTGATGAAGTAGGAATACAGTTGTAATATCAGCAGTGTTTTAAATGCACATCAGAAATATGTTTTTCTTTCCTCAAACATAGGTTCTTTTTCTTTCCTTGTGGCCCCATCTATTGAGATTATTGATGGAGCGTGCAAGGATGCTGTACCACCTATCCAATACAAGAAACATTTTAAAAAATAAATTCTACAGATAAATCTCAAAGCATGAAAATCCAAAGAGGCTACATTTGATAGGAGCAAAAATTTAGTTAGAAGTAGTTGTGAAAGTGATTAAGTAATGCTTTATTCGATATTTCTGTAGCTTTTGCTGGATTCTACCACAGCCATGTAAACAAAAGACATGACTTCTGTTTAAAGCCATTAAAGCCATTGTCTTGTTAAAAGACAGCAATGAAAAGAGAAGGGAAAGAACAAATGAAAACTTTTTGTTTCTTTCTCTCTTGCACATGAACATAGAGTTTATAGCAAAACATCTCCCCGTATGTTTCACACCAGAAGGAATCCTTCAATTGATCTTGTTTAACATTATTCTTGAATTTTGTACGCAATATAAAATTCCATCATTACAGAAGGGCACTTCAGCGTTTTCATGCTTGTGCACAAAACCAAGCAGCTCGCTCTGGTGCTGTCATTTCATAGATTAATATATTACAGTAAGTTGCTTTTTAATTAGTGTACTGAGTCTATAAATCTGTCACTGTTGTCAGAACTGCACGTTGCACTTCCCCAATTCCAACAAATTACAGGAATATTTCTCTCAAAACCTTATCCTCAGCTATTTTCATGACATCTTAGTTCGTAGTTCCAACTTTTCCACGAGATCAGCACGGCACACCGTACTCACAGCTGCTCTAACAGCTGAGGTAAGCCCTGACACTAGTTTATGCCTACTAGGGAAAAAACTGCAATAGCTGGTTAGTCAGAGAAAGAAACATTTGTTATCTAAAATAGTATATCTTTTGTTAAATGAAAATAAAATGCTAAACCAGAATAAAATAAGGGTCAACGTAAGACCAAATCGATTTTCCACTTGGCAGACTTGTCAAGGACAGTTGTTTTGCTGGTAAGAAAATATTATGAAAGGAAGCAAAAAACCAATATGAAATACATTTTAAAAAGCAATCCAGAGGATGATTTTATTCAGCTAGAAATGAGATTATTATGACAGGACTACAAGTAGAACTTTAAAGTTAACTTAATTACTTCATTCTTACTCACTCTGCATCTTCCAGACATCTAGCAAAAATTATTTTTCTCCTATTATACACCACTGTAACTTAGATATTCCATTTTTGTAACAGATTTAAAGTATGTGGTGGTAGGTTTACACATACAGTGCAAGCTGTTTCCTGTTCAATGAATTATAGTAGTTATTTGGCATTCTTATGAAGGCTTGAAAAACTGAAAGCCAGAGATCAGTCATGAATTTAAGCTGTGTTATTTAGCATTATATCAAAAATTCACAGAAGGAAATTATTTGTACCGATCTCAAACACAAGTAAATAAGGAATCTCGCAGCGTGTTAACTTGGTACCATTTGTCTTGGATTACTTGAAATGATGTAATGATCCCCAGGTAAACCTGGAGTGAATTGTGTTTCTCTGTCATGACTATCTAGGTTCCAGCCATATAGTCTTCCTCTGTGGGACTATACGGACCCATGCAAAACTTCCAGTAAATGCAAACACTGCAGCAGAGAAGCTGAAAGGAAAACCTTTCCTCCCAAGACATCCTGCACATTTCTAAATTCTTAAGTTATTAAATTATTGCCTCTGTTCATTAGCAGTATATAATATGCAATTCCCAACACAAACATCTCACTGATGCGCTCAGGGAGAAAACTCCTCCATTATCACCATGGGAGCAATTTGGTGGAAATTACACAAAATTATGTACTTTCAGGCAAAGCAGAGCAACAATCCCAAGCACAACTATGGGCTGGACAGAGAATGGATTGAGAGCAGCCCTAAGGAGAAGGACCTGGGGATACTGGTAGATGAAATGCTGGACATAAATCAGCTGTGTGTACTGGCAGCCCAGAAAGCCAACTGTATCCTGGGCTGTATCCAGAGCAGTGTGGCCAGCAGGGTGAGGGGAGGGGATTCTTCCCTTCTGCTCTGCTCTTGTTAGACCCCACCTGGGGTACTGCGTCCAGCTCTGGGGGTCCCAACATAAGGAGGACACGGACCTGTTGATGCGAATCCAGAGGCGGCCACGAAGATGCTCCGAGGGCTGGAGCCCCTCTGCTTTGGGGACAGGCTGGGAGAGTTGGGGTGTTCAGCCTGGAGAAGAGAAGGGTCTGGGGAGACCTTATAGCACCTTCCAGTGCCTGAAGGGGCTACAGGAAAGCTGGGGGGGGCTTTTTACAGGGGCTCTGCAAACAAGGGCACATGGGCTCCTGCACACATAGATTTTACGTTCTCCAAATCTGCCCCCATAGACCCGTGAAAGTGCTTCACAGAAGGAAATTATTTGTACCAATCTCAAACGCAGGTAGATAAGGAATCTCACAGCATGTTATCCAATAGTGATTTGGCGCTGAGCAGACTAAGGCCTTCTACCAGAGCTAGAAAAAGAATGGAAATCTCTCACTCTTTAATTTAACTGGTGCAAATGCGAAGCCACAAAATGTATAAAGGTCAACAGAAAGGACGAAACGAGGCCTTACTTTTTATTTTTAAACTTTGCTCTGGGAGAGGAATACTCAAGTTAGAAAAGGGCAGTAGCAAGCAAGGGAGCACATTATGGCTTTCCAACATCTGACATGTCCCCTTTTATTATTTCAAGGGATAAATATCAGAGAAACATGATTTTGAAAGGTTAGCACTGGCTTAATCAAGCATGTTCTTTCCCATCTCCAGAGGGAGCCTGCAGGGATTCATTTTAGAGGCTTCTGTATTTTCAGGTCATGGTTTTATCCTAAGAATTTTGCTAGATAACATGTAGGGGGGATTGTTTTGGTTGTGGGGGGTTTTTTTGTTTGGTTGGTTTTCTTTAGTATATCCAGTTAATTTTATATTATCTGCTTGAATTACCTGGGCCTGCTGCAAGACTTGAACTTTGTCACTATATTTTTCTATACCAGAATAACAAAGAAATAAGTACAAAGGAACAAGAGCAGAGTTTCTACAGACCAGAACAGAGTCCACTAGTTTTTCATCCCTTACATTCTTCGAACAATACGATGTCTTTTCTAATTAAAGTAATTTCACATGCCATCACAGTGAAACAGCATAACTTAACTATGGAAGACGAGTTTAGCACAGAGCTCATGAACCATTCCCTGGGCTGGGGCCTACCGCTTGGGTTTTCAACATATCAGGGGTTCCATTCACGGACTGTGCAAACATTGGAAATTGTGGTGTCTCAGTCTGAGCTCTTTCGTAACCAGAACAGGCATGTGAAAAATGCTTCCAAAGGCTGAAAGAGCATCAACCAGCTTGCAACCCAACTTGATAAAATCCTAAAAAGATTCATGTGAACCAGCAGTGAGTTTTGTGGGGTCATTTGATAAGAGGTTTATTCACAAGTTGTCTTCTTTCTAGATAAATTTCAGCTTCCACTATTATAGAAATGTCTTACACCGTGAATAATTCAATAAGGAAGGGGAAAATTGTGGTTCTACAAAAGACAGTGTGGAGCTAGCCGAACCATAACTCTTTGAATGATTAACACCTGTTGTACAGCTTCTGGAGTGAAAGGGAATCCCAGTATGTATGGAGCACTGATGCCTACAAAGAAGATAAGGGAGAATAAAGAGTATTTTCAGACAAACTATATTTGCTTTGTATGTTCAAATATTTGTTGACTATAAATCAGTCACTCTGACCTATACAGGACCATGTGGTGCTGTACATCGGTGTAACGTGTTAGCATTATCCTAAAACATTTTTCCTTTATGGAGATGATGAGATTTGTACAAAAGTTTTGCATTTTCTATAAGTTTTTCACCATGAAACCAATATTGAAAAATGTGTGTGACCTAACGTATCAATTCTTTAGCAAGGACAGACCTTATGCCATAACTTATAGCTGAGTATAATTTCCCTTATGCCCCTTGTCATGACTGCAGGTTACTGCCTTTTTTTAAATTTAGGTGTCTCGTTTTCTCATGGTTTCTACAAGTAGCATCCTTCTGCTTTATTCATGTAATTAGTCAGCATTAAACTGATGCAAGTAAATAGTCTCTTGAAGAGCCCAAAAGGACCTAATTTTCCATGGGAAAATGACTTTAACTTACCCATGCAGCACATCTTTCACCTCAAGGAACACCTGAGTTCACATGGAGAGCTCTTGAGTGTGTCCTTTCAGTGAAAACTCTTGAAACAGTCATCATGAATGATTGGAGAGCAATCAGGAAAGTTAATGACTTCTTAAAGACAGAGAATGCAATTGCTGTGAAGATACTCCAGCAATACTGGTGAAAGTAACTGGTTTCTGCTGTATGGAAATATTTATCTGCAAACAATTCCCATTTGAAACCTCACAACAAAGCTGTAGTGACAGCGTTAGAAGGAAATGGGAACCTGGTCCTGCTCTCCCCACAGCAACATGACAAAGTTTAGAACAAACTGATGATGATGTACCCTGCACAGGTTACCTACCTGGATGAGAAAACAAAAAAGAAGCGATGCTATAAAATGAGGTAGAAAGGAACCTAAACCATGATTTTACTGCAAAACTTCAAAACATACTTGTTGGAAGGAGGAAAGCCTAGACTTATTTTTAGAAACAAAATAATTTATTTCTAAGAATCATAGAAAGCTTTTCACCAGACAACAGAAATAAGAAGCATGAAGAGGGGGTATCAGTGAGCTTGTGAATTAGCCCGGTGAAAGGCCAACATTCAGGAAATCCAGCAGGGATAGACACAGATGTCTGAGGAAAGGAAAAGCCTGGATAACTTTCCTCCCCTAATACGCCTATTTCATTTGAACTCAGGCAATAAAGAAATTAAATACCACAAGGACAGGAAGAATGAAGGAAACCAGCCAAATGAGCCAGATAGGTTTCTGGAAAATAAATAAAAATCTTGGTATGTACACTATCTTTCTGCAAAATCCTGCTCTCTTATTTTGCACTGGGGCATTATTTACCAATGTTCATATGGTTTCATATCAGTATTGAGATACTACATATTCTACTACCAAAACAACAAGCTGGGCTACGTGGAATTTCTCACCTTCCTGAAGTTTCAGTCTGTGACTATAGGGAATTATCCATCTAATTAGTTTGTTTACTTTGAACCAATCTGCTCCCATATGGCTATCAGAAATGAGCTTCTCTTGATACATGGGCAATTTGGGATCCTTAATGGGTATAAAATCAAAGCATTTAGTTTATAGTGAGTTATATTATTTCTTGGAGCAGACAGCTAGTTCCAATTGTAAATCTTGAAAACAATGCTGCTGTTAACACCCATGCTTACTGAAAACAACTTCGTATGCAGGGCTTAAGTGTCCAGTTTCAAAATGTGCCTGATAGCCAGGTTTCGGTACAGGCAGGTGGATCTCTGACACAAAGGAAGATTCTAAAATTTCCAAGGAACTCCAAAAAGAGAAAAAAATGAAAAAGTAGTCGTTTATCTTCCTCTTTCAATAAAAAGTAAAGCACGTTAATCTGTATTTTTTAAATTTTCAGTAAATAAAATTTTATTCTTATAGTTTAGTCTTAGATTTTACTGCCACAAAGGGTTATATTATTAGCTTTAAGAAGCGCAATGGCCACATTTTTTCTGATTAACAGCTTTTTACAGCACCAATCTAATTAATTTTTTTTTCAAAATCAGTCACCCAAATCGATTTTGCTCTACTCCAGCCTTAGTTTAAACATGCATACAAATTACTGTGAGATATCTGCAGAATATGCTAGAATCCAATTTACTTGGCATCTTTTTGAGTACCTGCTAAATTAAAATATGTAGATTTGGTAATATTTTTCCAGTTTAATGGTAGTACTTTAGCTAAGCAAAAGTTCACGTGTTTACATTACTATTGCCATGGAATCAATAACCCTAAGTTTGAAGAGCTTATGGACATTTTCAAGAAGCAATGCTATACAATAACTCATCCCTGGGACAAAATTTTATTCTGGCTACTTCTTATCTAACACACTAACCATTTCACTTAGCTATAAGATGACATCACAGAGTAATTTAGATATGTATCGTATACCCCGAATCTATAGGAAAAGTGGTTCAGAATAAGGATGTCAGATGGCTGAGGAAAAGTATAATTCCCTGCTCAAATTTTCTAGTTTATCTGGTACAAAGATTGCACAAGAAAATCCTGCAATAACAAACTGTTTATAGCTCATGCATCAGTGAAATTCGCAAAAGGATTTTCAAACAGCTTTTGCTATTAGGAGCTTTAAAACCAACACCATCCAAACCTACTAATCCTGTAAAAATAATCAAAAATTTACTTACCCACAATAATATCTAAATATGCTACGGCCAAGAATCCAGCATTAAATCCAGAATCAGTAACAATTTATTATTTAATGGCAGCTGAATCAAGACAAATAGGCTTGATTACTCATAGTATGCATTGTCTGCATGCATAAATGCATAGACTGTGTAGAAAGATATGCATAATTAAATATCAATAAAAAAGCCTTAAGACATCACCTCCTTATCTGAAAACATTTGGTCTCAGTTGAATGTTAAAATACTTCTCACTTGTGTTGGGATGAGAAGCCAGAAAACCATTAACTAAATAATTTCCATACATCTACACTTAACAAGTAAAAACGAAGGCAACAAACAACCTCCCCCTCCACCCCCTTTACCAAATGGTGAGTAGAAAATATTAAGCAAATAAAAGAAATATGAAGTCACTTTAGGTTTTTTGCTGTGTGCTTGTAACTGTGTTGTTTTCCTTCATGAGCCAGGACTCTGGACTAGCCACCTCTGTGTATCTAGTCTGCTGCAGCAGCATTGGGCTGAAGAGAGAAACCCGACAGCAAGACATGAGCTGGGGAGGAGAAACAGGAGGCACATGGGAAGGAAATCTTTCAAGATGAAGGCTAAATGTTGTTCAAGGAGCCATTCAGAGCAGCTTCCCATGGCAACAGAGATTTGTGGGATATATTCAAATAGCAGAGAAAGGTAAGACAGGAGATTCAAGATTCTTGATCTCTTCAAGAAGACATATGCATTTTGGTTCCCCAGGCAGTTTGGGTGCTGAAGAAGATGTGCAAACACAACTCACTTGCCCTTGGAGGGCAGTCACAAGACCATAACTCAGTATGCTCCTTTGCTTTTGTGTACAATCAACAGATATGAAGAAGGCAGGGTACTCAAGGGAAATACTGGCTATGCTCTATATTACCCTCCTTAGGCATCATCTTTGGCCTCTGGGCAAATCTAAAGCTGTGAACAGAAATTACAGGCTTTCTCAAAGTAAGTGATTAGCCCATCAGTCTAGCAATGAATATTTTTCCCCATTCTATATTTAATAGCAGCAGGTCAGAAGCAAAGTCAGTTACAGAATTTCTGATACGAAGGATCTCTATCAGTACTTACACATCACTCTGGCTCAAGCCAAGAGGGTGGTTAACTGCAGAGCTTAACATGAACCCTACTGATAAGAACATAGCCAAGAATTCACCAACCATGGATGATGTTTCACTGGTACTCACTGAAGAGCTTTGGAATAATCATAGCCAAAATCACAAAACACAATTGTGTTAAAGTAGGTGCAGAATCTCCAGTACTGAGAGCTACTGCATCCATACTAAAGGGAACATAGAAAGCATGTGGAATTCAGCTGTAGAGCGTGCTAACCAGACAAGGACATGAGCATTTAATGATGCATTCTCTGATGGAGTTGCTGCACCTACTTTTTCTGACTCTGTTCCACACCTTTGACTTACATCTACATTTTCTTTTTGACATTTTGTTTAAGGATGCGTTGACTTACTTCACTGCAAGAATACCACACATCAAGAGATTTACCAAGCATTGTTCCTCTGAGCAAATAATATTTCGGGCAGAAAAACTTCAACACATATTCAAAGTAGTGAGATTTTTATATGGGTAGTAAAACCATTCCTTCTACGAAATAGCTTAGCTGAAGCTACTACTCCTTGGTTAAGTAGAGGCAAAATATCTTCAAGCATGGTTCTAATTTACAGTAAATATCAAGAGGAGAAACATGACTCCAAGAAATGAAATGTTCAAAATGCTCTGTTTAGGTCCTTACAACGCATAGTAATTCTTTCTAGAAATTATTACAGATTTGACAGTCATAGTAAATACAGCAGTACTGCACCGCTATAGCAAATTGAGTCTCTTATTTCCAGCTATAAAAAACCATGTTTGTACAATGCTCAGTACAGTGTGAAGAGGACTGAAGCTATCTTCCTTAACCTGTGCAATATCTCTGTACTTTGAAGAGAGCCATAATAAGCCGTGCACAGAATACAAATAAGTAACAAAACATAAGGGTTGATGCCCTTAATGAGGAGACGTTTTTTAGTTGCATTTGACAACACTACACATATAGCTATACCCTAGATAGGCGCAACACCACACAAATCAATGACTTCCATAGATCCCTATGAAAATATAAAAATAAACTTCACGAGTTCTTCTAACCTAGGTAGGAAACATGAAAGACTTTTACCTAATCTCAGTGTAGACAACAACAGTTAATCGATTTCTTCAAGTATCCATAATGTGACTAAATTGTAAGTACCCTCACATCTAAATTCAGCGGGAGCTCAAGGTGCTCAACAGCCTTCGAAGGTAGGTATGCTCATGCAGCAGGGAGCATCTGCACAGATGTGAACGTTCAGCTGTGTCCAGTTCAAACATTTATGCTACTGCATGTGTCCTCACAAAAGTGTTTCAGTACTCAGTTAACTGAAATGGACTGTCTACCAGCACAAAATGGGGGTACTTGCTCATTTGTATTTATGGAACTATGCATCAAAGGGATTTAGATACCAATCCTTTGAGTTCCTTTGGCAAAAAAGCCTTTTGTGTAGGACAGCTAACAAACAAAACAACTGTTCTTACAAGTGTCTTCAGTTCCACACATAAAAGATGAGTACTCATTACATTTCAGGGACCTTATGTAACAAAGCTTGTTAAGAAAGTTGCAATCTCAGCTTAGATTTCAGAGTAATAGGCACAAGGGATTGTGCTTTACCTTAAACCAGTGTATCTTGATTTGTCTCCATTTGTGTCCCCTAGTGGCATATCCTAGAACAGTAATTTTAAATTTAGAGATTACAAGATTGCTCTTCTTTGACAGGTCCTTTAGAAATAAGCCATAGACCTGATACTTGCTATGCACAGCAGGTGTCAAATCCCACTGTGGTTAAACATCTTATTTTAATATGTAATTTAGGATTGATCCTCAAACTTGACGTGGCTTACTGTGACATAATGTACTGCCAAAAAGAAAAAGCCGTGACGTGATTCTTTGCTATATACTCCACCAAAACTCCTGGAATACGAGTGAAATGTGGAAGAACAGAGGAAGACTTCACTGCACATCTCACTAGGCAGTTCTGGCACTCCCTTCCATGAATCATAAATCTCTATATAAAAGAAACGCTACTTCAAGTGCACCAGATGATGATAGTTCATGTTACCTTAACAGATAATTACAAGATGATGAATAATGAAGCTCAACAGAATCTCCCCCTTTTGTTCAAGAAAGATGGATCTGCAGAGCAAGCAGGGATTGTCCTGTGTTCGGGAGCAGATACAGCTCATTTTAGGAAGAAAGGTGTTGATTTATCGAATCCCTACTAAAGAAGGCAGTCTTCCTGCACAATGTGTATTGAAAATTAGAAAAGAAAACAGAAATGAGATGCAAAAACTATTACATATTCCATTCCACACAAAGTAGAATCGTTGTCTGGCACAAAGATCTTCAGGAGATGGATACTTGGCTGGATGGAAGTTCACGTGAGATCCATGATTCTTCTCAGCAGACAGAGTTTGTCGCCACAACTGTGACAGCCTGTGACAGTTCATTAGATATCAGAGAAATAAGCAGAAACAAGATCATGTAGTGAAAAGCTCCATTCTGATCCTCTCTGATTGCTATGGGAGTGAACTTGGTTGCTGAAGATGGGAACAGGAACAGGTACTAAGAAGTGTCACTATAAAACATGCAAAGGACAAATATTCATGTTTGTATTACCAAGCACACGCTGCAGGGAATGTGTCAATGTCCCACAATGTGCACCTTTTTTTCCTCTACTCAGCATTCCTTGCGCAGGGCAGTCTGGTATGGACTTCAGAATCACTGGTAAGGAATTCAGAATCACTGAGCTGCTGCAGAGGACCCTGGATAAGACCAATGGAGGAGCAAAATCCCATCCACTGAAAAGTGAGCAGAACCTCACCATAAGTCTGTTAGAAAGCACCGCAAGAGAGGAAGAATCAGACATACAAATACGTACTGGTCCATGGGCTGAGCTTCCTGCTCCCGACAGACCCTTGCTAGGCATCCCACAGGTAGAAATTTCATCTACAACACTGCCTCAGCAAGCCATTTCTGGTGACAGTTCAGCTATATCCAGCACATCCTATACCAGTTCTGCTGCCCAGAGCTCACTCAGAGCCAAACTTTCAGCACATTGGAGACACCATTAGAAATAAATGACCAGGGTAGAACAAATTAACTCCCTCAAGGGTAGCAGCAGCAGCAGTATATATTTTCCTTCACTATTTGTGGATCATGTATTATTAATAAACATTAGGACAACCATTGATTATTTATAAAAATATTAAGTATTAAAGTTTTACCCAATTTCAAACAAACCACCTTCATTTTAATACACAAAAATTAAATCCTCTGTCACTTGAATTCATACTCTCTTTCAGAAAATATGAAAATAAGCACACAGCTGAAGTAATACGATGTTGACAGGTGACTGGGCACAAATCACAAACAGTTAAGGAATGCCATTTTCTTAAAAGCCTATTTTCTTAAAGTTAATCATCCTTATTATTAAGCAAATACTAAGAATAACATGATTTTAAATAAAATCCATGAAGGACAGTAAAAGTTTAACTCACTAAATTTCAGCAGTAATTCTCCATTATTCTCAGCAGTGTAGCTCAGCCAGCAATAATCTGTCTGTCTCTTCAGACTGTATTTGCACAACAACTGTATCATAAAAAGGCATTTTCCCCTAAGCTGCACTTCAACAGGCATCAGTTTTCAAAGATATAATGAGTTTTCTTGGTAATAAAGAGTACAGCCTTAGAATAAGCAAATAGAATGCATTTCCTTGTAAATCTTCCCTCAGAATAAGGGAATACAGCGAATATTTTAGCACAACTCATGTTACAATACCACGTCTAATGAAGTGTCTTGAAACCATCCAGACCGAAAAAGGTTCTGGTCTCCTCTTTCAAGTGACCGTAAATCTGTTCCAAAGGTGGTTTTACTACTCCACGTGAAGGATAATGTGTTGCTCTGCATACCCATAATACAGGATATAACGGTACTGATTTCATGCCAGTGTATCAAAGGATAACACATCATCTGATTGTGGAACAAAAATTAAAGCTGAAAAAACTGCAATTTCTATTGTAGTCTGATTGATAAAAACTTCAAAACTGTAAAATATACTATGTATAGAATTATGTACACTGAAAGACTTCTGCACACTGAGTGCTTCTACCCTCTCCAGCAGATTAAACAACACATTTTCCTCTCAGCTTTTTTGCCCAACCAGTCTCATAAATGAGTTAAATTTATTATTATACAGTCGCTTCATAGAAACAAGACACACTAACATTTTCTTGTTTTCCATGAAAATACCAAACAGCTTGTGGTAACCAGTTAAAATATTCCATTTTATTTTTATATGAAAAAAATGTTTTTTCTTAAAACCTCACCTAGACATACAAGAAAGAATAGATTTTATGGAGTATTCATGGGCAAAATTCAACACAAAGGACAGAATTAAGTACAAATAAAAATAACATAATTAAAATAATATATAGATGCTTGGTGCCATGGCAGAAATAAGTATATAAGAAAAGTATTGCCTGCTTATAAGGAAGGACTCAAATTATTACTTGAAAATAAGACTACTAAATCAAAATGAGAGTGCAAATGAGCAGTGATATTTGTAAATGCATTGGTGCATCTGGAAAGTAAATGAATGCATAAGGGATATTGTCATTAACTCATTCCTATAAGTTGGTATAGAATAAACAGAAACTTTAAGAACACATAGGTAAAACTGGTTGTAGTTTCTTCAGCAAACAAGAGGAAGAGATACAAATGGGCCCTGATTGCTAACACCCCCACATGGGAAGGCTTTGTCATCTCTTCAGTTTCCTTTGGAGAAGCAGTGAAAGGCAGACCAGTGCATTATGAAGCCCACAGCCAGGTGCATATTTCTACTCTGGAATATGAGGTAATTTGCCAAACTATTTAAACATTTTCAGTTTCGTAACATCTTTAACACAGACCTCTTGTCACTCCCCCAAGCAGCGGCTGAAGAATGTGTTTATATGAAAACAGGAGCACTCTTATTTACTGCAAAGCTTAGGACTAATTCCTGCCCCGATCAGAAAGATGGGGCCCATACACTTCAACACCTCAGGGTCTCCAGACAGACTCTGGATATCTGATGACTACATGGAATAAAAGTTTACTTAGCAAATGTGGTTCAGTTGGCTATATACTCATAAATGGGTGTCATTTATTCCCTTCACAACAGAAGTCTGAGAAGTCAACCTCTTTTATACTCATCGCCTGGCTTTCAGAGCCCCATCTCTATACAGAAACTATTATGTGGTCCCACACTCACCAAGAGCTTAATACACGCTTTTTTGAAAGAGTGTGTTGACCAGTTTCTACGTCCTGGAGTACTATAAAAAACTGGGGGGAAGGGTAGGGATAGGGAAAGACAGATAACAAATCTAAATCACTAGAAGTAAGCCATGGTCTTTAAATAACTGCTGTGGGAAGGTGTAGCAGTCACACCATTACCAATTTATAGCTCTCCGTAGGACATCTCGTTTGAAAGGAACTTTCTACAAATTATGTTAGTCTTTGTATTATTATTTGAATTACCGTCGCTTTCTTGGGAAGGTATGTGATTCAACCACCTTCAGAACCAGTATTTTAGCTTCTAATCAAAGTCTGGGAGAGCACACTGCCCCAAGACCATCTCATTAACGTGTTCTGCGATTGCACAAGTGATGTACTCCCAAGATCTGCAGACTGGGAAATCTTGTAAATCACACAAACAGGTAGCTTGGCAGACATTGCTCAGATTTCTCAGGCCAATGAATGATAATCAGTATTAAAGCCAGCTGTGTTTAAAAATATTTAACCCATCATCTCCCCCTTTTTATTGATCTCTAATTTGTTACCTCACATTGGTAGCTGTCACCCTCGTGTGCAGCTGAAAGATTCACGTGAATAACCCTCAGTTGCTTCAGTGCAAAATCAGTCAGGTTGTCTTAAACAGCCTCTTGTGTCTCATTCATCTTAAAAACAGCCAGCTCTGCTCTGAAGATGATGAAAGGTGTGCAGTGATTTTCAGTGCTGCCAGGCCATAACCTCGAAGGAGGAGGATGGTACTGAACACTGCAGGGGCTGGAGCAAGGGACGCAGACGGGAGTGAAATGAGTTTTTTCTGCAGTTCTTGTCTGACCATAGACTTAGTCTCTTATTATTGATATTTATTAAACTAACTACACCTCTGAAGTTTAGATTAGGTTCAGAGATTGTATTGGCATTTTAAAAATTCACTAGTGGTTAGAATCCCACTGGCATTTGTAATGATATGAATTGCTAACTGCAAAGCAAAGATTATACCACATTCCAGTTCAAAAAAATCAGATCAGGCAAACTATCTCAAAATCATGTGTCCACTTATTTAAATGCATTTTCAGGATTATTTTCTCTCTGAGCTATAGCATCAAGGGACTATTTGGAAATATTAAATATATGCTAACACTTAAAATTTAAGCAAGCTCTGCATTTATTTAAAATGCAGGTTTTGCAGGTAATGCATTAAGTATCAACTGCTCAGCTTCCTTCTGCTCTGCATGTTTATTAAGACCTTGACACCAACAAATAATTATTTTGGGTTTGCTTTTCCTGCCCAGCACATAGATATGACATCTTCTTTTCATATTCTGAACAGGTAGTCCAAGTAATACTGTTACACTAGAAAACAACACAGGTCTCTGACCAACCCTTGGTATTTCTAATTTTGGCCATGCAGACCAGCATAAGAAGTGTCTTTTTTTGGTTTGTTTTGGGGTTTTTTTAAGATCTTTGCAGAGAGATATGAAAACCTGGGCATTTAAGGAAAAATATTGACAATGCAACTGATTAATCAGTCTAACCAACTGAACATGTTGGGTAAATTACATTAAGAGAATAAGCCAAAAGAATAAGAAATGTCATTTTGCGATCTGCTTTGATGGAAATGCACTGTCTGAACCAGCACTGGGGATGGCTGTGATGTAAGGTCCTGACAGTTCATTAAGAATGATGAGCACACTCCCCTCTTGCATAACAAAATGCTCAACAGTACCCAATTAATTTGAGGGTTATGAGTAAGTGATTCCAGTTGACTGGAGTTACAGGATTAAAAGTAAAGACTACAGCTACAAGAACCTCTGGAATAATAACCTCTCTTCCTTGACCAAGTTCTACTTTCTAAATGATCCTAAAGCTGTTCAGTTCCCTGCAGGATACCCTGTCTTTTACAAGTCACGTCATTATACTTAGGTACAGCTACGTCCAACATTTGGAGGCCTTGCAATAAACATCAGTTTCAGAACATATTTGTCAACTCTACATTTTACGTAATATAACAACTACTGCATAGAAAAAAATATGAACAATAACATGTATCATGTACACAGTGCACAGACAGAATCCCTATATAAACACCCCAAAATACCTGTGTGTTTATATACACACTTGCATACACACAGAAACAACATATTCCTCCTATCGTAGTGACTCCATTGTACTAAGAGGTGCCTTAGCAGCTGATGAGTAATTTGAAGAAACTATGAAAGCACTGCAGAACCAAAGATGTTTACTACTTTGGTTACTAAAAGCTTAAGTATTAGGATCTATTTTATTCAAGCAAGTTTTATAATACCAAAGCTATTTCATTTACGTTCCAGTAGAGGACAAGAACAGTGACTTCTAGGTCACATACTACCATAAGAACATTACCTATAATTTACCCACCAACCGTGATGGAGCCCTGTTTTCCTTGGAGATGGCTGAACACCTCCCTTCCAATGGAAAGCATGGAGTGAATTCCTCGTTTAGCTTTGCTTGCACGCACAGCTTTTGCTTTAGCTGTTAAACTTTATCTCAGCCCACGTGTTTTCTCACTTTCAATTTTCCAATTCTCTCCCCCATCCCACTGGGGAGGAATGAGTGAGTGGCTGTGTGGTGCTTAGTTGCCAGCTGGGGTGAGACCCCAGTTTGTGATGAAGGTAAGCAGTGCCAAAGCATTTTGGTGCTTGCTTGTTTGGTTGTTTCAAAACCCACGTCATGTCCTCAGCTCTGTACGTATTCCTTCTCCACCATGGGCCACAAATCCTTTTCATATCTGAGCTCCCTTTCCACCATCCTGCTGCCTTCCAGATTACACCCCAGACTTGCCAAGGCCATTTAAAGTTAATGAAGGTGGACTGGCTGAAATTTTCTCCAGGCTACAATTCTTCCACAGTGCTTTCATCCTTGTCTCTCATGTCAGTAATACTCTATGTACTGACAGAAATTTAACTTTGCTTTACTATACTTGCACATAGGCAGACTGATGAAACACTACAGAAAGGAGTAACAAATTCCATAACACATCATGCAGATCAAGCGTACAATTACACACATAAGATTGCAGGGGTGTTCTTTCCTTTAACACTGGTACAAAATTAAGGATTTCATCAATTTCCAGAATAATTTTTCTAGCAGTTTTCCAGAAGCAAAATCCTAGAACAGTCAAGGATTGATCCAAAATCTCAACCATTTTTACAGCTGGCCAACATCCATGGTTTCAAAACCTGCACTTCTAATAGTAGAAGGAAAGCAAATACCCATCTTACTATCCATTACAAATCATGCAAGCCTTTTCCACGATATCTTAACCTAAATGATTTTTTAATATCTAGATCTATGAGGAATCCCAGCAGAGTCAGTATCAAGTTAGGAGTATGTTTCTCCAAAACACAGAGGTCCTTTTCTTATTATCAATATATCCCATTCATCACCACTAACAGTCTCAGAGGTGTTCAACTAGTCAAACCTGTCCCAGGAAAAAATGATCCAAAACAGCAGATAGTGTCATCAAAAAGCAGGGGTAGCCATGGAAATTATCCCAGGATTATCCCAGAGGTAGCATATGTTCATAACAACTTCCAAACATAACCCAAACACATTCTAAAGTTATTGAATTAAACTACAGGGAACCTTTTTTTTTTCGGATTATACAAACGCATTTGGAAACTTGCCAATTGCTATGTATAAACAATAAGTGGAGAAAAAAACCCACTACTACTTCACCTGTGCAGATCTGGCATGCCCTGTTTCCCATACATGACAAATCTCAGGTTGGAAAACTCTGAAATGCCAGATTTAAGTTTAAAGCCTCACAATACCTGAGTGCTTAGCTGGTTGACACACAGGATTTATGTTTGCTAAAGGAAAGCAAGCATCTGTCTCTGTAACAAAAAGAGTGCAAACCTCTTCCATAAGACTAAAAAAGGTGAATCCCTAATTTCCAAATCTGTAAAGGACCCCTTTAAAATCTCCTGGCGTGACGCTTTCTAGGGTGAGGAACCCTGCTGTTTTGTGGAAAGCATTTTCTTCTGTCATTAAGAGGCTGTAATAGAAATAACTTTTGGGCTTTTTACAAATAATGAAGAGAAAATTAAATTCCTCCTCTTTTAAATGTGTTGTTTTAATTAGAAGTGGAAGAGAGACACAGCTCCCAAGTGACCCATAGTGCACGGATCCTCATTTGAGACAAACAAAAATGTCATCTGCAGCAAGAAAAGCCTGTTTGTGGGTGTTGAACCCCATGTGTACTGAGTCATAATGATGATTTCTGGAGTGCTCACAGCTAATTTACAGGCTTTCCATAAACACTGCATTACAGTGTTTGAATGCTTCCTAAACATAGAGGAGTTTATCCCAACACGCCCGTCTGTAATTATCCTGTTGAAGGAAAGCAAAGCAGACAGAGTAATCACATCTTAGAAAACTGATTCCTGGGAAAATGGTGTATAAGCCCTTCCTGTTCCTGCCCTGGCTTTGAAAGCAATTTCAAATTTTTCTAATACGTTTTTTAAAACCTCTACTTACTACAGAAATGCTTGTTTTAAGTTTAAAACCGTTAAGTTTGGGGAGGAAGGTCAATGCATAGGGAAAGGTCTCGCCAAGCACATCCACCTCCACCATCAGCTTGAAGCGGAATCCACATCACACAGTAACTTCCGCCCACAATCACTTCTGCTTGACCAAAAAATGCCACATACCAAGTTATCTGTTTCTTGTAGGTTAAGTTAAAATGTCTGAATGGAATCATTAATTTTTTAGCAAACAGAAAGCCTTCACTTTCAGATTAGAAAACCAGCACTGATTAGATGGCAGTGACTATAAAGTGACTCAGCCAGAGATGCAGTGTTTGTTGCAGACAGATGGAAAACTCTCTCACCTCAGAATTTATTATGCTAGGTTGTCTGGACCAGCCTGCTCCCAGGCTTGCCAGGCTTTCTAACAGGTCAAGAAAAAGACAAAGCAAAGTCACAATGCAGTATGAGAAATTCACTACATATCACTCCCGTCCTACTCCTCACTGACCAGGTATTTAAATTCAGCACGCATATGTCTACGCTGCACAAGGCAGCCCTTTGACTAAATGGCAGGTACTAGAGGTAGTATGAAGCACACCAGGACTCCAGCAACTGCCACTCAGCTGCCTTCTCCCCTTGAGAGCACGACTTACTGATACAGCACCCATCTCTCACATTCAGAGATGTCCCAATTGTGCTCACTACCAGAGCATTCTGTGCAGCATCAGCCTTACTATACCTCCAGCGAAGACAGTTCAGAGAACTGGAGCCCGTTCACTTACTTATTTATTTATAAATAAACATGTTGGCAGACCTAAATCATGTACTGAAAAACCTGACTTCCAATTTTTACAGGAGTTAAATACTAAGTAGTCAGGTTTCAACTCCAGGTCCTACTTAAATTCAAGCAAGAGTTCTCAGCAACTTCAGCATCAGATTTGCCACCAGTGTACCAAGGAAAATGTATACTCTTTGCATGAACATGCACTTTAAAAAGTTATTGATTAGTATTTACTTTATATATTATATCATTTAGTACTTTAGTATAGTATCTTTATGATATGATTATTAGTATTAGTAGAACCAATTAGTATGATTTACTGCCTTTCCTATGCACTGAGTTTTAACTATAGCATTACTGTATCATCACATCTTTGATTTGGCTGCCCAATAATTCAATATAACAAGCAAGCTGGCAAGTCAAGCCAACAGAAACACATGCTCAATGCTTACGAAGTCACCAGGTCTGCAGGCAGAATAGAAGGGATCTCTTGCTAAGAAAAGCCTGCACTTCTGTTCCCTTGCTGGCATCCTACTCTTTGGTCATTGCACTTTTTAGTTTCCTGCTGCTTTCCATTATAGTGGAAAAGAGTAAGTAGAAAAAAAAGTGTAAAGTTTCAGGGTTTATTGGTTGTTTTCGTGGTTGGGATTTTTTCCACCTATTTTCTATGTATTCGTATATGGTTATCGAAGTAAATAAGCTAATGTTGCCAATTAGCAAAGTACATTCAGCAAAGGGAACACAATTTCAAGAATGTACCTGTCTGTTCAAAACTGTGACCAAGAAACTGCTCCCACCATTTAACATTCAAGAGCCTTTACACCAGCTCGAAAAATGAAGTGGAAACAGGCACACAAAACCAATTAGGTTTCATTATGAGAACACATACAGATGCATCTTTATTCAAACTCTGCTGGAGAGTTACTGATTTGCCACATTTTCACATGTGGGAAAAAGCTATTCCATAATACTGTCATCACGTCTCTCTCCGGGTCCCAGTCAGCATACTCAACTATGGACTTTTCTACCAGTCCACCAGCAAAAATTGCCTACCTCAAAGCACATGTTCTGTACATTACCTGCATAATCCTCCCCTGTATACACTGTGTACTCTGTGAAAAAAAAATAATAACAGAGGATAGATTTTAAAAACAGGTAGCAAGTGTCCTTTTATAACTCTAAAACCATCAATTATAGTCCTAATGAACAGTCCCTCTGCAAACATTTTTTATAACTGCATAAATTAATTTGGCAAGGTTTGTAAAGCAGACCAAAAATCGATATCTCTGAATTTCAGAAGACACCTCCATATTTAACTGTGCTTTTGCAGAATGCTACATCAATGCTGAACAGTGCAAGAACTTAATATGATATTAGTTTAACCTAGCATTGCTCCAATCAATAAATAAAATTAGAATAATTTACTCTCCCATGACTAAATGCTGAATTTAGCAGTTTTTCCAGATACACAGCCAGATGAGACCAGAGATTTAATTTCATTAGGAATGCTTTTTGCTGCGCTCTTCTAAAACTAAATCTAACTTTTCCATGAATAAATGCAGCCATTAAGGCTGCTTTGTAATTTTAGGGAGCAGCGTTAGAGCCAAACTGTCCATCAGAATCAGGTTAACAGTAAATAGATCATACTCACTTCGTATCACAAAATACCATTTAAAATAATAAACTTAATAACTCGAAGTATTATTTCCTTAAAGAGTTAAATAAGATGTCATATTGGTCCCACTTGGCCATGATGGCCCTTGAATTAATCCTAGTATTTTAGGATCCACAATACTTTAGATTGCCATCAGCATGAAGCATCACCAGGATCAGCTGTGGTTTGGATCAGGCCAAATGAAAGAATTTCTGTGCCACCATTTCCAGCATGGAAAGCTTTCCTCTAAAATAAGATGTTGGCTGTCACTTGGCACAGCAGGGAGACAAAACTGTCAAAGGAACCATCTATCCTTATCTTTTTCCTTTGATACTTCTAACTCTGTGCTTTGCACTGCTAAAGGCTTTAAATTCTTTCTCCTTTAGGGAAAAAAAAGTGTGTCTTACAAGAATAAAACATTATTTGGTTTAATTCACTCTACAGAAGCTCCTCTGAAAGATAAATGCTGTTCTCAAGGTTACATGCATTGCAGGAGTAAAATGTCCTATGGGCTCAAGGCTCAAATTCTTGAACATAGTTAGATGACCAGTTTGATTAAGTTCAAAGGGACACTGGAGCCCAAATTCCTTTGGGATCCAGGCCTTGGTATATTCCTAACACATACGGAATTTTGAAAAAGTGGTCTATATATTCAATAACTGTCAGCATTCCTCTGAGAGAAATATCCGAGTTATCTAATGTCATCTGCCTGTATAATTTCAGTAGGGCCAACAAAACACACTATCTGTGAAAGCTCGTATATCCTATGGATTACATCGCAGCATCCAGGGAATTAAGTGTATGAAGGCAACCGATCTTAGGTCAATCCCACAGCTGGCTGCTTTTGTAGTGGAGACAGCATTTCTGAAAGTTGCCAAATGGCAACTGCAGAGCCTTAAGGTCCTTAGAAACTTCAGAAGAGGGACTTGTATGAGCAGAACCACAACTATCTGTAGACTTTGCTTTGGAAATCCCCCCCTATTCTTTACTGTCACACTCTGATAAGCATTCTTCCACAGATCGTGACATCTCTGAGTGCCAACTGCTACTGCCTATTGCCATTTATCTTGTACTGGATGTGTTCTAGATGCTTGACACGATTAATTAAAGGTGTTTTGTACTGCCCCAAGGAGTTTTCAAACTAGATTTAAACATGACAGAGTGGGGCTACACTATAAGGAAGCACAAGGTTCAGAATTACTGACACAAATAATCAGTGTGTATAGAGAACAAACAATATTCATACATTGTGCAGGTGTCTCTAAAGGCCACCAAAAAGTGAATCATCTTAGTTCGCTACTGCCAGCTTGGGTGAAAGTCAGACCGCCTGCACTAAGGAAACTGATAGTATGGTCTTTTGATGTCAAGGCTGAATTCACATTAAATCCTTCACTATTAAAACAAGCGGTAAATAACATTTCTTGCTCTTATGGGAACAGAGTAGGCATAAGAGCCATTCACAGGGCGAAATGTTTCAGCAGAAGGTTGGAATTAAGCCAGAGGCAGGGCATAGTCTCTTCCCAGCAGTCAGCCAAGTTCCTACTGAATAAAAGATTGAGTCATGGCTGTACTGGCCAAATCCCTATAATTTCCTTGTGCTAGAGGACTGAAGAGCAAGACAGTAGACATCCAGCGTTGCCCATATTGTGCAAGGAGTCTCACCAACTTCTTTGATTTCATTGTAATCCTTGTTTTAAACACTGAAAACGTATGTTTGTCTTTGCAAGAACTATCTTGGTCAGCAGATGACGTGCTCAAGTGAATCCTCACAGAAGATCCTTTCTAACCAGCACATAAGCCTCCCGGTATGAAAGTCAGGATTCTGCCCAGGACACGACTCTTCTGAGATTCTTATAAATACTTTAAAGCCCAGGACTGTTGTATGCAAACTGAGACAAATGGGAATTAGTAGTTGCCAAGCAACTTCCAAAAGATTACCATAAAAATTATATAGAAAAATAATCACTAACGCGTACAAGAAGCACAGGAGTTTGTGGGGGAGTAGAAGAAAAAAAGGAAGGGGAGAGACACTACGAACACTAAGCTTTCAAGCTTACCTAAGTATCTGCTGTCACTAACTGCAGTTCCATGAGCAAACCACAGCTCCACACCCATCTAAACATTTGGAAATTTTGCCAACAAACAGGAATCACAAGCTTCTGAACCTCAATAGCTGTTCATGCTTTTGGAAAACAGTTGCTTAGTTTCCTCAGCTACCACTGTCACAGTTCTGTATGTTAAACACATACTGAGATCTCTCTCTCAGAGTCCATCCCATCAATCAGTCCTTAACACCTACATTTATAGCCTCATCCTCCTTCCCCAACCCTCTGTACTGACTAAACCTAAACAAAAATTCCCTAAATTCAGAAATGGCTAACTCGATAACTACAACACCTATTTTAGAGGTTTCTACACCCTTCCTGGAGGTTGCTCAAGTCTGAATTACATATACAGGTATTTATCATCCTCACTAAAACCCACCACCGTTGCTGTGGTCTCAGCGTTACTGCCACTAAAGGGGCAAATTTAAGTACACTGTAATTCACCATCTGTCCACTGATATGCTAAAGTGGGTTTGGAATGACAGACACCATTTTGTAAGACAAGGCAAAGGAAAATGGGCTTCAAAATGTTGAAAGTGGTTTTTTACTAAGAATCTTACCAAAACCCACTCCCAATTAAAAAAAACCTAGTAATTTCTGTTGCAAGAAAAATAAAGATTTTTTCCATTTCAAAGAAAGGAAATACTTGAAATATCAGTTAAAAGCTAAATTTAAGGTGGAAAGGTTACTTTTCAATTTAAAGTTGAATCGAGTCACCAGATACCCACATTTCTGAGCGTGTGCAAAGACTCATTACTCACTAAACAGCCAGGACCACAAAGTAGCCCTTTAAATTATACCCTTTCCAGCCAGGCACAACAATTCCTCTGGAAGCAATATAAACAACATGAAGCATTTATTATCTCGTTCCAATTCCTTGGAGCCTTAAAGAGAAAAGAGATACCCAAGAGCAGCTCATCCGTGTGTCCTGTTTCTTGGATTTTCTGATTCTTTTTGCTAAGCACATTTTGAAAGAGCCCATAACACACAAAACTAATGCATTTTCTAACCCTGCAACAGAGGCATATTTCCTCACTCCCACTTGTCACCATTAAAGCAGCATATGGTTGAGGGGGAAATGACTTTGAACCTGCCACTTAAGGACTTCTGCCCTAAGCAGGAGATAATATATGCTTGAAAACAGTCAGATGCAGGAGTGCTTAAGAGCAGCATGGTAGGAAAAACATTACCTGAATAAGCTCTGTAGACAATCACCTCATCTCTGCTTAACTTTTATTAGTGCTGGAACTTAACAGGTTGTGAGGTTATATGGTTACATTAATCTAGATAATTTGTGTTTTCACAAGAAGGCACACAGGGAGGTCAATATTCCATGATACTTATGGGAGGGCCAACCGTTAAAATCTCAGACTTCTAGGTCCTTGGGGCTGTTGCCAGGTTGCAGCACGTAAAACAACGAGAAGATTCTGCTCCCTCAGCAGAAACTGGAGAACTTAAATCAAAACAGCACAAGTCAAATACAGTACCAAATCTTATTTCTTTTCCCTTAAAGGAACTGAAGAATCCAGGCAGTAGGTTACCAGCTACCTAAGTCTAAAAGGCTATGCTGGCTGCCAGCACTTCTTGACCTGTTTATTCATAACTTGCCAGAAAAGGAGAAACAGTGTCATGCATCTGATTTACTGTCCTGCAGGATACAAATGTTTGCTGACTGCACAAGCTATAAATTTTCCCTCTATTCTTCACATGTATTTTAAGATGTTAAATTGAATAATCCTCAGTAAGATAAATTATGCATAAATAGAGCATTTGTGATTATAGTCTTAAATAGACCATTTTGCAGTGGAATAAAAAGTTGATATTACAAGTTTCACAAAATCTATCCCATTTTCCCAATGTCTGTCTTTCTAACAGCTGGATGCTTAGAGCAGAACTGTTCATCCTGCTTTTTCTGCTAAACCTTCAGTGAACTCTCACATTCTCATTTATGCAAGAAGCAAAAATGTCACCATACTTAGATCATTGCCGTCAGAGCTATGGACAGATTGCAGACAATATATCTTTAAAGGGAAGTACAGCCTTGGTAACCATCTAGACAGAGAAGACCGAACAGAACCTGATAAACCAGAAAGGCACGAAGGCTGCAAGCCACCTGGTCTCCACCAGCATTGCTTGGAGCAGGTGATCAGACCAGGCAACCTCCAGAGGCACTTCTGAAGCTGAATTTTTCTTTGATGATTCAATCTACATATTAACCTCCCCAATGACTAATGAACCATTGTGATTAACAGAATTTTGTTAAACTCAGAGCCTTATATACAAACATCTTGAGCCATCACGGTATTGTTTCAAAATATTGCAATCCTGTCCTATTTTGACACCTGCTGCAGTTTTACATTTACATCACTGAAGAGGGGTAGCTAATTGCACAAAACCATGCAGAGGATGCAGAAGAAAACTCAGTTCTTAATCAGCTTCAGAAACACTTCCTAAGCAGTTGTTATGTTACATCAGCATTTCAAATTATTTTAACAAAGGGAGTGTGTATCAACAGCAAGTGGTGCAACTCCTGTGAGCGAGTTCGTTTGCCAACTTAAATTTGTGGAAGCCTTTTCAGGGCATGGAAGTTTAAAATAAAATTATAGCAACGTGCAAGTTCTCTGCAGAAAGTTCCTCCCGCTGAGGTGACACACGAGCCTCCACAGCTCTGAGAGGGTTGGTGCTCCTGTCTCACTTCACAGTGCTACAGCAATCATCTGCAACGCCAACACAGAATGAAGCCCCAAAGATGATTAGTCCCTACAGATTAAAGCTATTATATTTGTTTGAAGAATACTAGGTTTTCCTCATGCAGTTTTCACAGCTATGTGCCTCCATGGCTTCCAAAGCCTTGCGTTCTTCCAGCCCTGATGCCAGTTTAGTTTTCAGGCGTGATCAGCTGAATTACTTTAAAAGTCTAGCAATTATAATAAAAATGGTTGCTGAACTCCTCAGGACAGCAGTGAAATGCATAGGTGGTTCCTGATTATTGAGTGGTGTTGAGCGCCCAGTATTTCACCCACCAGCAGATGACATAAATGGCTTAACACTTATGCAAAAATCACTGAAAGGAAAAATACAACCGTACGTGAGATGGGTGTCCTAAGATAAACCAGACAAAAACCCCCATAGCTGAGAATGCAAAATGTATCAAAAGCAACTCAAAGATAGCCTATCACTGTTGAATATATTCTATCAATAGTATCAAAAGCATCTCAAAGATAGCCTATCACTGGTGAATACATTCTATCAATATCAATCATGTTCAACAATAACTACCATCCTTAAAATATCCACACGGACAGAGAGGCACAGGCACAGATCAGAACAGCCAACAACCTGATGCATTTGGGATCCCTCTCACAGGATTTTACCCACGAGCTGCACAAGTGAACAACGTTTCAGTGACAGGTCCTTAAACTCAGCCTCAACCCTTCCAGCTCAGAAGACTAAACTGTCCTAGTGAAGTGACCCTGGGCAGACAAGAGGCTGGCCACAGGCTGTTCCTCGGATTGGTGTCACCCAAAAGTCAGCAGTTGAAAACAGGAATCTGCATCTGCCGCTTTGACACTCTTGTCAGTGAGGAGCAGACATAGCCACTGTGGATACCAAGGAGCAGGCACTGCCTGGCTGCTTTAAAATGCCTAAGCAGGTCATTTTGGGGTAGAGGAGACTGTGTTTAGTAAAGAGCTACAAGGGAGCAATGCTTTAACAGCACTGAGAATCAGTGGTAAAGAAGGAAGTGGTAGGAAAATAGTATTTTTAAACCAAGGCAAACGTGGACTGGATCAAACCCACAGTAAATTTGACTTGTGGCAGTATCTACCAACCCACTATGAAATACCAAATGTCACATCCAGACATCAGCTCCCTCAGGAGTGCTGGATCTTACCAGGCACAGTAAAGAGAAAATTACCATTAGCAATGTAGCATTATTTTTAATTGACCCAAAAAGCCAACTGTCAAAGTGTTTTCAGTTTGCCAAATGAGTTTTTAGGTGTGTGGGAGGAAACCTAAGGACTTTAATGTGTTTCTTACAAAGAAAATATCCATTATAGTGAAAAACAGAGTGAAAACTTAATCAAATAGATGAGAAAGGGAGGGAAAGCCTCCAGCATACTCTGATAAATGAAGGGCTATATTCACAAGAGTACTACACTGTGATTATGATCAATTCCCATATGGGCTATATATTAAAAAATGAAAGTCTATGACTGTGCTGTACCCCATACAAAGTTACCCAAATCAGGAACCTCCAACAATTATTCAGTCCGTAGTACCTTCAGCTATGAAACTTAGATTGGTTGAGGAGCTGGGTGGGAGGGTCAAAACCCACTCATATACTTAAAGATCTAAAATTAAACTATTTCTTGCACAGACAATTTAGGAACTGGCAGTTCCCTGTCACATCAGTGGGTTTTGGCATTGCAGGGTTTTGTGACCATCTATTTTTGTGAACATAAAATGATCTGAGAAATTTTCTCAAAATGATGGGGTCATCCTCACTGTTCACATCCCAAAGTCACCTAGCCTCTTCTTGCAAAAGAGAATGAATTCATTGACAGTTGCATCCTCACCCAGCACTGACCAATTCTCCCAGCACATAAGACAGAGAGAGGTCTGGAGTGCTCCTGGAAGGGAAGAACTTGTGGTTTCATTTTGATCCTGAAACCGTTCATGCCATACACAGGAAATACCTATATGGGCACATTTTTCCACAGTCATCACCTTTTGAAATTCATTCACTTTTTGGAAAGAGGCCAAATATGATATAGTCTTTACAAGGTTGTTTTAAAAGCTAGATCAGTTCCTTGATCTGGTTCACAGCACAGCCGTACAAACATTGTGCTGGCACAACAGATGTCTGGGGGAAGGTGAGGAAACAGGCGTGCTTCATGTTGTATTGCTATCAAAAACAACTTACCATAGACATAGCCTCCGTCTACAGACAATAAACAAATAAATCCAGGATGAAGTCATTTGACAAAATTAAACACCTTTCAGACAAAGAATCAAAAGAAAAGTTTTCTAACATCTCCCATTTTCTGTGAAGTCTTTATTATTAAATTAAACTAAAACAACTAAGATTCTAAGTATTAGCCTAAATGAAAAGAAGGTACACTAGAAAAAAAAAAAAAAAGAATGGAGTGCAAATGCTATCTTGTCATTACTGTCAAGAGGAAAAGCACTGCCCCAGACATGATACCGAAATTTGACAACCGCGCATGTAGGAAGTGATTTGACTACAAATCTATTATGTAACACTGATATTAAGCAGGGTTCCTTCAAGCTTAAGATTGGACCAAAAAATTGTCCTATTTTTGGTTTGTAAGACATGTCTATCTGGAGCCCACTGGTATCTAGAAGGCCTTCTTTGTCAGACATAGTCCTTCCTTGAATTTACTACTAGTGGGACTACGTTACATGCTTCAGAAGCAGATTCTCACATTTTCAGTGAAGGAGTATCCATCTCTGTCCATCCATTACATTAGTTAAATCTTCCAATAATTAAGCACTCCAAGTTGCAAACTTGCCTGTCCTCTGTAAATTTAAGCTCAAATACCTTTCATCCCAAATCTTTGTTATTCCACTGAAGAGAAGGCTCTGCTGGCCATGGAATTACGTACCATGGCCCAGACACCAGCTCACTTTATCTTGGCAAATAAAATATTGTTGTTTAACTTCTTGCCAAGGCAACATTTCCAGTTTTTGTAAGTCTCCTCGTGGTTCTTGTGGGAGAGAAAAGTGTTGGCTGATTGGTTTTTTCTACACAAAGGATTTCATTACTATTACCAGAACTTGACAGTCAGTTCCTACAGAAGTTACCGTTGGCTAGGAACACCTTCACTATCCCTCCTCAGAACTCCTCCACTAGTAAAAAGATTGTATGGGGGATAATCAGCAAATGTAAACTGCCTTGAGTCAAAGAGCCGCCATTCTAAACACGTGCCCATAATTTTGTTCCAGATGTCCGGCTCAATGCTGAGTCCCAGGCCTGCTAGAAGTACATCTACTGAACATGGATTTGCATTTGGAATTGTATTGTGTCATTGATGGTAGGCTATCAATGTTGTTAGTCAACTGAATGTGTGACTATTGGATGATCTGTAACTTTTTTCAAATACTCTCAAACATAACCAAATGAAAGGTCTTGCAGAAATATATTTAATCGATACTATTACTTTTAATCTCATTACAGTTTAAAAGCAGCTTATTTTTCACTTTAACTGACACTAATTATATTACCCTCCTAATTTTATTAATCAAGTCACGTATCAGCTGTTCCACTATTTTACCTGGAACTGATGCAAGGATGAGGCAAGAAATCCCCAGGTCATTCTCCTTGTACCTCTCTGATACACATTTAGTGCTCCTCAAAAGACAAGCAAACCCATCGCTTTAACACTACACAGAAGTCTTTGCCCATTTCTTGGCTGTCAGATACGTGCAGCAACCCATTTTCAATGTCTCTTTAGTAACTGCTATGCAGCTTGTGAATAGCTGTTGGTAAGTATTTCGCTATCATTATATGAATGAGTTCACCTCATTGTTTTTCAAAATCAGAGCAAAAATTTCTGAATACTACTCCCATTTCTCGCTGAGTCTGCATGTCCCAAGTTTCAAACAGAGGAGTGCCCCTAGAACACTACAGTTGTACTCATAACCTGATTATTTTGATTATGGTGAGATGGAATTAAACAGGAGATGCATTTTTATCAGTCTTCTGTTCAATTACTCCAAATTCAGGGATAACCACAACATATAATCATTTCAAATACAAGTTTCTGTGGATAAAAGCTACAGAAAAGCATCTATCTTCCTGCTGTCAACATCCACAGTTCACAGAGTGCAGGAGCACCTCAGGGAATGGCTTAGCTGCTATGAATTTTCTCAGCATCAAAACACATTGCTGACATAGTCCATTCCCTCAAAAGTATATACATATAACGGTAAATACACTGTTAACCAGCTATGGCTTAAAACTGCTTATTGCTGATACACAGACTGCTGACTAAAACAGAGAAAATGTATTCCAGAGGGGAACACAGAAACCCAGCCCACTTATCCAGCTGGCCTGCAATGACAGGGTAAGTTGAAAAAAACCAAAATCTACGAGGCATTAGCTTAAGCAGAAGGTTCAGTACAAATTATTCGCTCCTTAACCAAAAGTATAAAGTGTTGTACTTCTATTTTCATTTCTGGGATGCTTAAATGCCCAAACATGAAACCCAGAAATGAAATAGAGATGAATCCCTCGGAAACAAAGTCCACCAAGTGATCCCATTTATCCAGAAGAAACTGATTGTACCCAATACATGCACTGGTCATAAGAAAAACTAAGACGGATATTCACTTAGTTGTACTTTACACACATTAACAACATCCTCATGACTAGGGTCCTACCTCATATATAAACTATTTGTCTCATAAAAATAATCCTGTATTTAGGTGAATATGGCACAGGATTTTTGGACGGGCAAATGGCAGGAAACTTTTATCGCTCTGCTTTGTTTCAGGTGTTAGTTATATGTAACTGGAGCTTTGGTAGATTCAAACACTGAAAGCAGTTTTCAGTTATCAAACTTCATGTCTTTATTTAATTATTCTGCACCCTCAAGCATAAAAGGCATTATTTACACAAAGTGCTTTTTATTCTCTATTGATAATTTCCTGATTGTACTGCCCACAGCTGTACACCATGAAAGTTTCTGTTTTTAACTTACCTGCTTTCCACAAAATAGATGTAAATCATAAGTAGCCTCTAAAAGAATAAACACCTTTTGAAAACCACATTTTTGATTCTTGATGATAGAAGGGTAAAAGTATTCCATACCTTCTTACCTGTAATTACTACAGCAATTATAAGACTAAATCAAAATCAGCTACAAAAGGCAGGAAGAATACACGCAGTAGAGTCCCTGCCTGGAAGACCTTATCAAGGAGGGGCAGGAAAGCTTCTGCAGTAGTTATACTCACCTGACACACACACACTAGTTAGAATTTACCCTTCATGGTACCGCATTGCACTATGCAGACATGCCCAGAAAATAGCTGGTCCTAGACAAATACAGCAGATACTGAAAACATACAGATGCATGGGAAAGCCTTTTCCATCCCATTAAAAACTTGAGAGGAAGAAAAATCCCAGCCTCAAATTGGGATGAAAGACTAATCTCAAAATTGTAGAGCATTGTGAAAAATTAGCACATTTAAACAGAAGAGGTTTATTTTCATTTGTCACCTGTTCTGTTTTTATATTTTCATATAAGTAAAAGTTATTTGAACTGAAAAATATTTATGTAGAAGGTGCATAAATGGTCTGAATATTTCTGAAACTTTCATAATTGCCTCAGGAAATCTCTTGAAATAAAGCACTCCCTGCTATCCCGGCATTTCCACACTGTCGGCACAGAGACCAATTTTGCCATTTTCTGTGCAGTTCTTGGAGGATGGAAGGTAGGGAGAAACTGTTACTACTTCTCTTCTTTACATGGTTTCTCATAATCTCTGCCTACACCTGCCATACTTCTTTTGCTGCTGCTTTATCACCTTTAATACAGAGTTTCCTCTGAAGCACAGATAACTATTTTGCCCAGATACTCATTTCTGAGCCAGGACCTAACCAGGAGAAGGAAGTCTCCCAGGTCTTCAGAAAGTGTCTTGAATTTCAATGCTGTGTTTCTCTTCCTCCTATACTTTCGGCACCTTTGTCCATTAATAAAGTCTTTATACAGTACATGAAGTGTTTAATCTTTCATGATTTCGGGAGTTGCAAGTGACTCATTCAGACCTGACCTGAGGATTCTCACTGTTCCTGCATTGTGTGGTGCACCAAGAATATAAACCCATCATTACAGCGATCAGGTTTTTCATCCTCAGCTAATGCTGCTCACAGCTGAAATTCCCCAAAAGAAACAGCACCACTTTTTTCCCTAATACAGAAAATTTTCCCAACCCCCTAATCTTAACAAGTAATTTTGGTGCAGAACACTGCACTGTTCTTGTACAGCAGCCTGTAAGCCAATTTCTGCTAATTACACATTTAATTGTCTCTAGAAAGATTGATAGGAATTTCTTCACCAAAAAAAAAAAAAAAAGTTGGCTGCATACTGTAAAAAGAGATATCTGAAAGTGTTACTGTAATTGAAAAGTCTTGGAGACGCTGAAAAGATCGTGTTGTGGCAACTATCCAGTATACAACAATCAGACATTGACTTTGAAACTCTTTAATATATGCAAGAAGAATAATGGGACTCAGAAAGAAGTTGCATCCAAACTCATTCAAGCCTAAAATTAAAAATAAAACCTTTTACTCAATTTGTAAACTATTAACAAGTTCTTACAAAAATCCTCCACACCCCAATGCTCTGTAAGACATGGGCTCTGGCTACAAATCCAGATGAAGACCAGACATTATTTCTTAGGCAAATTATCAGAACAGGCCTTTTAGGTTCATCTCGCATTTTTCTCTTCTCTGCTGTGCCCTCTGCCCTAAGACATGCCCTGCCTCAGCCACCAGCCCGCGTGTGAGGGCAGCTGATGAAGAGACGAGTGCTCTCATAGCACTACGTGAGCGTGCTCTACACATCAGCCGACGGTCTTCAGGCTCCACTCAGATACACAACAGCAGGAAGCGTACAGAGCCACGCCTGGGTGAAAACAGGAGATTCAAACACATTTCCTTCCTTGCCACTCCGCATCTTCAGTTACCAAATACTGTTCCCTTCATTTAAATTTGCTAAGAATATTTCTGGGCCTTCACTATCCTTATTTGTCGCTTGTCTCTCTCTACCAGCCAATGCCACTTTATTTACACTGAGACCCTGATGACAATCCGTGCAACACCTGTCATGCTGGAGTCTTCCCCAACTTTGGCTGAGCAGAAGAGTCTGATGTGACTTGATATTACACAAATCTCACTTTCTACTCTGATACTAAAAACTGCCACGCCGGTTAGAGAATTGCCCAGCCAACATAGACTGTCTGAAAACACCAGGTCCCCGAAGAGCCACATTTTTTAACCATTCTGTGCCCCATGCTGGATGGCTCTTTACAGCAGTCGCCATCAGGTCAGAAGTCAACAGTGCCCTGGTACACAGGCTTCTCCTTTAATAAAGCTCAGAGTTTGAGAGCCCATCCCAACACAGGTACACCAGCTGTTGCCACACCTCTAAGTTTAATTATAGTATCCATGTTTCATCTGCAGACTTCCATATTTTCAGGAGTTTTACAGGAACACGTAAACAGAGACTTTTAATAAAATGACTCTGTTGCATTTTTCAGCAGAGAGTGAAATGAAGGAAACAAAGTAGTGAACTTAAGAGAATTTCTTTCATCGTTGTACATAAAACAGAAATGAAGACAACTCATGAGTCAGGAAGGAAAAGTTGGCATTAAACAGAAGAACGGAGTAGTTAAATAAATTACTAACATGACCGTACAAAACTTCATACTTCTAACAGTACAAGGAGCCCTGCACTTATTTCCACATACTTTCTGTCTCCCTGAGAAAGCATCCACTTTGCAATATTTAGATTATTTGTAATAACTCAGGGTTTCTCTTTCGTAAGCTCATGAGTTTTCTGCTCATATCCCTGCTCCCCAGGAGAAATATAATTTAGAGAGAGGATTTCAAACAAATGGAGCAATATGCTAAGAAAATAAGATGCCCAAAAAAGACAGTTATGACTAAAAGAGAAAATCACTTTAATGACTGCTGCGCTGGCCTGGGACCTAGACGGTCTGTTTCTTCTCCCAGTTCCCCATCCCGTCACACTAATAACTTCAAATTAACAGCTTCTACTTAAGTTTCCTCTAGGACCCAGATTACCTGATTCTTTCCTGCTGAGATCTCCACCTAGAAATGCATCAGATGCAAGTAGCTACTTAGCACCGAGGACAATCAGCAGTGGTGGCAGCTGCCAGCCCAACAGGTACCAGCACTCCAGCTCAAGGAGAAGGTTTTGACGGCACCATCATCAACTGGAACGTGTCTTTTTTTCAAAACCAAAGAGACCTCATGAAATTCTGCAAAATTAAGCTCTCACAAAACAGAAATGGACATGCTGGTCGGGCATTTTCAGAAGCACAGGGTGTAAAAGGTTCAAAATGAACAGTGTCACCCCAACAGGCAATGATTACTGCGGCTTTTTCTTCGGGATTCCTGCAATTGTAAGGGTTTTAATCACCAGCATCCACGTTTCTGGAAATTATAGGCTGCTGAATAGTAGGGCATACTCCTCTAAGCCTTCTAGAGTGTTTCCTCAATTATTATTTCCTTTCTCAAAAGGGGGCAATGCAGAGATCTTTGTTTTATTATAGTCACAGTTATCAATAGGGTCAGGTGAAATGTCAGCTCTCATTTTCACCAGGTGATTCTGTGACAGGCCTGAACTAAGAGACATGCCCAAATGAAAATACCTTCTGAGGATAAACAGACCAATTTACTTTGTCAGAGCTACAAAACCATTCCTGGGTATTTAATAAAGCTTTTTAAGGCAAAAGGCACCTTAGGACCAATATCTTTTTATTCAAAATTCATGAGCTCCATTAATCTATCAAGCCTGTATTTTTATTGGATCTTACATAGCTCCCTCAAGGCAAGGACGTTTTAGAGCTAATTAAAGAGAAACCAGCACCTTCACTGTACTCGGTGCTCAGCTGAGGATGCGGCTTCCATGCTTTGTTACTCAGCCTTTTCCATTAACAGACTACCAAACTTTTTCCAATTACATGTAAATATACAAACTAAAATGAATTAACAAATCAACAGGTACTCCTTGATTTTTACACATCTACCTATCAAAAATACATTAGCACTGATGAGGCTGATGACTAGAAAAAGCTTTCCAATATCTGAACCACATTTTTTCAGACACGCGCAGCTTTCTAAAAATACATAGAAAAATGCCATTCCAGGGCTGAGATGTCATACGAGGCTTCTGACCTATGTGTAATTTACGTGAGCTTCTGAGCAAAACCTCAGCATCAGTTCAGCAGGTTGAGAAGGCAGTACTGTCACTTTCCCAGGAAGATGAAGCAAACAGGTGAACTATTCAATATGTCTTGTTTACAATACCTATACAGAAACCTAAATAAACATCTCGCATATTAAAGATATGTAATAGCTACTGGCCATTACACACAGAGGATATAAAAAAACTATATTTATTATTTATAGAGAAGGATGGGGGAACTTTCATTTCTTAACAGACACAGCTAGATTTCAAGGTAGTTTCTTCAGTTAGGGAATGTGTGTTAATGTATCAGTCTAGTCTGAGACAGCTAGGTGATCATATGCAAATGAGCAGGTACTCTCTGGTTGGAGTAATCTTATGATTTTGCTCAGGCCAAATAGCAGCACATCAAAGTGGAGAGAACAGCCACCCAATTGCTTAGTGATTTATTTGCCTTCCAGTTTAAGTGTTTAAGGTTCTCTTGTGCTATTAATATTTAAGACACATTTTTTCAGTAAGTAACAACATCTTAAGTGCTAGTGCCAACTCAAGATATCCACCATCTCTATAAAAGAAGGAATATATGCAGGAAAATGCACATTGAACAATTAAAGCTGTATTGAACTCGCATAGCTAAAAGCACAGGAAATGTTGAGTGAAAACAGCATTAATTCAGCTGCTTTGCAGAACCAGTTCCATATTCATTTTTTCTAGATTGAACATGCAGGTAAACACATTCGTGTTTGGTGGCAATTACACAGAGAATTTTCTCTTATCTTATAAACAATGAACTATTTTGCTATGGATCACAGGGCTTCACAGGCAAAATACCCAATGAGGAGAAATTCTGCCTGTCTCAATCAGTCCTCACATTATCAGACTAAATCTCAAGGCAGTTTTACTACTTCCAGAAACACTCTGGCTCACTGGAAGGAAAAAGTCACAGTTCCCTAGCACTTATTATAGGTGAGACAAAAGTGCTAAACAGCTTACCACGCAGCATCAGGCTAATTAACATCATATCAGCTCTAATTGGAAGCGATTCAGCAGTCTCAGCTTTGCAGTAGATGTCTTTTCAGGACTCACTGATGTGAAAGGCTACTACTGACAGGGAGAAGTGTATAGTTATCTAGCTCTCAAATCCCAGAAGAAAGCTGTATAGTAAATTGTTCACTGGAGAGTGGCCTGGAGTCACCAGCAAGAGATAATCCAGCCAATGTGTTAATATTTCATTCATGTTGCGTTACTCAAACACACTGTTGCGAGCATGCAGAACTACATGGGCTGGCTAAATCATCTCTGCATTACTCAGGGGGTCCAGAGCAGGAACAAGGTCAGAACATCAGCTCCTTCAGTGCTCGGAGGTCCTCTGTTCTTTCCAAGTTACTTCATGCAATCTGTAATCTAGAACACATACCAATTCTACAGTCCATTTCTTGCAGAGCAATACCTGTCAAAATTTTAATTCTTTTAATGAAGATATAATTAATGCTTGCATTCATCAGGTCTTGCAACCACTAACCTACTTCTTTGCACTACTACAAGTAGTGAGAACACGACGAGTTTGACAAATTAAAGATAAATTCTGATAAAAGAACTTATTTGTCTTGGATTATTTGTCTTGAGTGTGGTCATCAGGAATGTAGCCAAAATAAGCAAAGAAAAATGGCACACCTTTAAAACAAAATGAACTTTAGTGGTCTCGTACTGCCTATCTTCTACTCATTACTGCTGTCCAGCTAAATAGAAAGAGATGGGAAAACTAACTACTGAAAATGTTCAGAGTGATCAATTTATTAAAGCATACTAAAGTATCTCTTCCTTGCTATGAGACACAATCTTTAGAGAATTTGTTCTGAATGACAGAAGAAGGCTGGGACCTCCACATAAAGCCATACAAAATCCTTCAACTTACTGTGCTTTGGTATAAATGTGGCAATGCCTACCTTCTTAATTTAGCTGTTCCAATAGAAAAGTGAGTATTCCAGGGGTTTTCCCCACAGAGGCCAATGCATAGTGCTCAGGAAAGCTATTAAGCAGGATGTAAAACAGCAGCTTAAATCCAAACCAGCTCCTAAACTCAAGAGTCAGTGTGCTAAGGCATGAACTTAAAGGTGAAGGTACCCCATACCTGCTTCATCACACAGAAGTACTGCTTAATATATAAAAAAGTTGCTCCAGAAGAGAAGGTCCAGAAGCACTACTGGAAGCCTGAGCTATTTTACAAAAGGATTTCTTGCACAGAAAGAGTACAGCAGTATAAAAATGAGCTCCAAGGACACATTTCCCATTTGAGTCTATTATCAAGATATAACATTTTCATGCATCATTTTATATTGAGAGAGGCTGTGTAGTCTGAGAAATGGCAGTGTCTAGCTCTTTCTGGCATAAAAGTCTTCCTCTGTGCTGTGACAGAAGAGCGATATGAGTCACAGATGAAAATTAGCTTTTCTCTTATACCTTTTCCCCTACCACATGTAAAAGTCCATAATTCTCCAATTTATTTCAGACACGGCAACAAACAGATGGACAAAAGCTTTGCTTCTGCCATGGTACTCACATGCCCTGTGACAGACTATTCCTCCACTGGGACATCATCAGCCCTGTGCTGTCACACTTACCCAAGGGAGATGTGTCACACCAAGTCACACCATCACAGAGCTCCAAGTTTTCTTTCTCTCCCATCTCCATCATTCCACAGGGGCCTAAAATATCTAAATTAGCTGTCGTGTTCCCTATTTCATAGCTATTTTAAGCTTTATTTCAGAGTGAAGCAGTAACTTAAAAGGCTGAGTGTTGAGCTAAAATCTAGATCTAAATTGTAATGCTCTGTCACTTAGAGTGATAGCTTCTTGGTCCTGCTCTCTACTGCAGTCCACTAAATCACAGGGATGGTAAGGTATCTAAAGTAACAGGGAAGCATATGGTGTAAAACCTGGTCAGAGCAGAAAGATTAGAAAGGAAATATGAAAAAGAAATATTACAAGTTCATCTCAGGAGAGACAAGCTGTGAAAGCCAGACTGCCCCACAGAACACGGGCGATTCACAGCTGCTGCACCTTCCTCATGCCACCGAGGACAAGCATCGCCGCAGCGCGAAGCTTTTGGGTTTCGTGCACGGAACGGATGTAGCACTGGGGAAACAATGCAGAAAGCTGTCAGTGCCTACATAACTTTAGTACTAACCATGCTGAAATCATTTGCCATTTTGAGACATCCCATTCTAATTTATTTTAGTAATTACCTCTGCTAATATTAGAGGATTCTTTTTTTGCCTTAAAATCATGCAAAGCATTCACATACCTTAGCAGGGCCAGTGCACTCTACAATCATTCAGAGATTCTCTTCCTCTTCCCTGCTGTTTCTCTCCTATGACCTTACTTAAAACACTTTCCTATGACCTTAATTAAAATACTTTAGCCACGCTATAAAAACTGACTTACAAAAGGTAATCACTAGCCCATTAGGGGAAAAAAAAAATATTATTGATGATGACCTGTTAAATCAGAACTTTCCACTGGAAAAATGGGAAGGTGTCAATGAACTTCCAAGCACCAAAACCCTTGGGTTGTATCTTGCTGGGAGATACAAGGTCCAAAACTGAATGACCCCAGAGGTACTATTATTTCAGGAATTTGGAAAAGGGCTTTATGGGTCAGACTTAAGGCGAATACACAGGGTTGGATAAGAAAATATGGCCTGTTAATGCTGCTTCTCTATCTGTACAGTGTACCAAGAGGATTTCAGTATGCAGAGTGCTTGATGCTAGCTCGTGTTTAAGCTCCAGATCTTACTCAGGGTAACATGCAGTCTCAGAGGAAAAGGCCAGAAGTACAAATGTTCTGCACCAACGTACATGTAATCACCTAAAAAACCTTTTCTCTCCAAGCCAGCAAGGCTTGTGCAAACTAAAATGAACACAACAGACTAACAAAAAATACGGCTTATTATAATGAATAAAACATTTCAGATTTTAGCATGTAAAAATTAAAAAGTTAACATGGCAATAGGCAACCGAAGTTCGTTTATTTTTGGATTGTGCATTTGTGTCACTTCAGCTGCACATAAAAGGTTCTTTCCTAATTCATATGGCTTTTTAGTAGTTTGCATAATGCAAAAACTAACAGCAGAAACTAAGAAGGGACTATAATATGACTTCATTGCTGGTGATAGAAATGGAACAGCAAATGAAGTATCCATCCAATATCTGCTCTGAAGTAGAAGATATTATGACTTACCAAATTATGTTAAACCTAATTTGGCAAAAAAAAGTCACTGTAAGTTAAATCTTTCTTCAGAATGTCAGAAAGTCCATGTAGGCATCAAAGCAGTACTAGGCTGAAGGCCTAAGACCTGTTCTATTATTAATACAACTTCATTAACACCTTTTGTAGTAGTGATTTCTACATATCTGCAGAAGAGGCTTTTCATTTTAATCTCTGTACATCACCATTTCTCAGTCCATTCTGTAGTGCTGTGGCAGAGCAGCTGCTACCACATTGATTTTACCTTCATATCTGAATTTTGTCTCCTTGACTAAAAAGTCATCAAAACAAGTTTATGCTTATTTGAAGCTAATAGTTAGGCTGCCTCACTTGTAAATGAAGGTATAAGCAGATCGTTTAGCACATTAATGTGCTAGCAAGCCAATAACACTCCTGTCTTAGGGACTCACTCTCCAAGCATTTTCATCAGTGATTAAAGTATTAAAGCTTATACTGCAACCGCAATTAATACTTCTCAGTTTTCTGACAGTCTTCTGATTCTTCTGTCTGGGGTTTCAAAGCAATTTATCAATATGAATAAATTGATTCCTAATAGCCTGCAAGGTAGGAAGCACCTTTGTTTCTCAAGAAGCCAAAGCCACATGCAGCCATGTTCAAAACCGGCCCAAAGTCCAGACTGCAGACCCGACACAGTAATTAACTTCCAGCTATGGTTTAGGCTTTGCATACCGTCCACAGTTCTGAGTATCAAGACCTATATTTCTGCAATGTCTATACTCTGACCTATCTGCACTGAAAATCAGAGGAGGAAAACAATCAAATGAATTACAAATGCATATAAGTTCTTACAGCCAAGTGAGACTTTTTAATCATAAAACTGACCACTTTCTTACCTACACCTCCTTTTAGTGCTGTTTCATTTGTATTCTGAACTCTGATGCTTTAGACCAAGTATAACTGCAAATGCACAATAATTAAGATTGTCCCTTGAAAACAAAATTGTGTGAATATAAGTGGTTGCAAATTTTGAAGCTTCAAACCAGAAAGAAAAGGATTAGCTTCATCTTTTTGTCATTTGTATTTTGTCTAACACACACTTAGGGTGTAACTTTTTGGAGTTACAAGCATCCAAACGAACCGAAGCAGCTATAGTTTTTATAACCCTGCTACGTTTAGTAATAATATTAAGAACACAGTACCGTTCACATGACCCAAAACTCGAACCATGGCTCCTTACCCTATATACAGAAAGTGATGACCCCAAGCAAGATTTGGTTTCTCTTTCCTACAACTAACTGTTTCCTACAAACAGATGACATGAAAATTGTCAAAGTTCAGTCTGCTCTTCATCGCTGCTGCCACTAAACGCTGGATGCCCTCCTGACACTGTAGCCAGAGTCCTGAGTACAGACTTCCAGAGGAATGGAGAGGCTAATATGACTGATGAAGACAACATCTCACAGTGTCAGGCAACCCCAAGTGTCATACACCTTTCAAGTAAATATCTATTTAATTAGTCAACATATTTTAAGTAAGAACTATCACTTCCTTTAAAAGCTCACTTTTCTTGTGCCCTCACAAAATCCCACTGCTGCTTCATGAAAGACTGACACAGGTAGAAGCTGAGGTTCAGTGCAGACAAACATGGACTGAGGAAACCAGAGTTACTGCGAGGACCTAGAATTTCAGTGTCCATGATTTATGGTTTCTGAGCTAGTACGCTACATCACTAAATGAGTATTCTCTTTTCCTATAAAGCTTATTTGATCCTTAGCAAGAAAAATATCTTAATCAAGGAAGGGGAACAGCATCTTGAAGGTCTAGGGTTTTAAAATTACTTTCACTATTCCTCACCAAAAAATAGATTGTGTGAATGCTTGAAAACACTAGGTATAACAAAATTCAGCCGGAGCACGTAGGACAATACTGATGCCTGTGATCATGCAGTACGTAGAGCTTTGTAAGAAGCTGAAGCCAGAAAATGTTTCATAATGTATCTAACCAAAAAATAGGACCAATAACTGGTCTAATTTTGCCTCTTCCAGTCTCACAAATAAAAATGATGACATGCAGTTTGAAAAAACTGTCCCACTAGAAGTGAAAGATGAAAATGATCAAAAACCTTCTACCAACACTAGCTATAGCTTGGAAACCAACCTTAAGTCACTGGACTATGAAGCAATTTCAATTCATTATGTAAGCAAAATGCCAAGTGCTACTTCAGTATTTGTACAAAACAACTACGAAGAAAATGCCTCCAGTTAACCACTCTCTGGCTGCTTTTCATTTGAGTGAAAGCAAGTAAGGCCTCATCAATGCTGCCATCTACAGAGCACTTGTTCATATCAAAAGAATATTTTTTTAAATTAAGACTTTCATTGCTGATAATGAGCTGCTTGGAAATGAAATGCACACCACCTTCGTTTCTACTTGCAGGAGTCCCTGATGGAGTTATATTCTATGCATTTCTTTCCTAGAGGGGGAAAGGGGAAGAGCCAAGGGATAACAGTGATTTCCAAACAATTTCAGACAGTCACATCCACTCATGCTGCTGTGGTCAATGTCACCTGCAGTAGTAATGCACCACTCCAGCAGTTTACAGGGCAGAGACGATTCAAGGAAGAAGAGTGAAAGACTTGCACATAAATAGCTGAACTAAAAAAAACCTTCAGTGTAACCAGAAAGATTTTCACCGTTCTTTTTCTTCTCCACAGAAAAAAGATAAGTAAATAAATATATGAGTAAAATAAATAATTCATTCTGATAAACGCATTCTATCTCAAAATACAACATTTTCTATTTCATCTACAACTACAACTGCTTCCTGTCACAATATTCAACTTTCAGAAGGTACAAGCAAATGCCTATGTAGAAAAAGCTGAGTAAATCAAAAAGGCAAAAAATAATATATAAATACAAATGCAAGTATAGAAAATTATCTCTACAGCAACATTTTGTCTTGTTTTACAGTAGAGACAATAACCTATATAATTTGAAAGGATGTTTTGAATTATATGTACTACAAACTCAAGCAGCTTTTTTTTTTTTAAATAGAGATAAGACTCACTCTAGAAGGTACAATTATAGTGAAAACTTTGCTTTGTCTTGCCTCCAGTCAGCTCTTCTGGAAACAGCATGTTTCACTGTACAAGACCATGTTTCACCTCCAAATACACTAAATTCCATTTGGTGAGTTCTCTTCCGTAATCACAAAACGCACTCCACTTAGGAAATGAAGTCATAATTGTTCATGCATTTCCAGTGCTAACCCTTTAACTAAACATGCAGTGCCAGGTTAGCTCCACGGGCCCAGCAATGTTGTTTGTTCTGGCAGAGCACGCTGCCCCAGCTCCCACACCTCGCCAGCCCCTTACGGATACGGTAGCTGAATGCAGAAAAAAGGACCCATTTTCTCCTGCTTGTGAGATTCCTCGTGAAGTGTATTTGGCTATTCAAGCTGCGCACATTGCCAGCAGGTTGAAAATCAGGGATGAAAATGAACCCTTGCCACAGAGCATTTCTGAAGGCTGCTGGGAGAGCACAACCACAAGAGCTTGGTGCTCCCAGGGCTGTTTCCACGGCTTCTGCTACCCCCGCGACACAGCCGACTGTCCTCTCCCACTGACGGCTCCTCCTGTCCAGGCGATCCTTTCAGAAAAATGGACCTGCCTTTTCAAAGCCTTCACCCTGTTCATAGCCCTTCCCAGGACAACCACCTCCCGCACTTCCACCATGAGGGACAGTCATATTCAAGATGTAACGTGATCATCCTGACACTTGTTCACAGGATCATACAGGATCTGCAGAAAGCTCAGCTGAATCCTGGGCACCACGCCCGCTCCTCACCCATACTGTATTTTTTTAATTCCAGCAAGTTCATACTCTCCTGCTGACTGGCGTCTTCGGCGGACAATGATCCGATAGTTAAGAGTGATCATCACTTGTAAGCATACCTATTCATTGCATAGGTGCTAAAGCCCCTGATTTTCCACACAGAGCACCAATCTGTTCCGAGAGGGGCCTCGGCAGGGTGCTGCAATGAACAGAAGTGTCATAGAAGCTAAAAACACCGTATGAAGATGTTAGCAAAGCATCTACAGTAGCCGGTACAAGTAAACCCAGCATGCAGGTGCATGATCTCCACAGCGGGTTTTACAGGCACACTTACGGCCTCGCACAGTGGCCAGCATTTCCAGTAAATGACATTCAAAAGTAGAACTGGTCAATAAAAAGGATGGCATTCACAGCTGCATACTTCCGAAGCTCCTGCTAATGCACAAAATGCAGCTGCTGGGCTGTGTGGAAGATGCTCCTGCAGTGCATGGTGCAGATACCCATAAGCACCTACCCAGCTGGCGTGCAGGAATGTAGTTCCACTTTACAGCAACACTGAACAGGCTCTGCACGGATTTTAACAACCTGCCCATTTTACAGAAAACCTGAAGGGAGAAATTCAAGATGAAGGCCCTTTCAACCTCTGTTTCTAGCTCAATCCCCCTGCATTCATGATATAGCACGCCACAGAAGGATGTAAGAACGCAAGCCAGTGGAGCGCAGGAAGTGTTCCCCTGAGCTCGGACCAGGCACCACGCGGCGAACACGGCAGCAAGCTCAAACAAGCAAACACGTTTGCTTTAATTTCATATCTAAAGTTTTGTCCAAATCATACTTCGGGAAGAAGTTGTTTCTATTCTAACTTCATATGAATTTCAAATACTTCATTTTATTTTTAAGACGACACTTATCTAGAAGCCAAAGATTTAGGCAGCCTATCTTAAGCCTGAAAGTACAAAATCTGTTGAAAGCAAAACTGGCTAGGCCAGCTCTGAAATTACCAGCACCGAGGATATGCTTTAATTAGAAGGTTTTCACCAGCAGGTTCTTGTAGACAGCTAGTACCTCCCAAAAAATAATGATGTAAGAAGGAAAACTGTCAAAACTTTTCAACAGACATACAGACATCACAGGTACGAAAGGGGCAAATATTTTAAAAGTCATGGCGAGTAGTCAAGTTTGCTGCTAATTCTGTAGCCAGGCATGGTTACGTATGAAACAGACATTGCTAGAAGAAACTTCCAGGTAAAAATTCACTCCAGTTTTCTTTATTGGCCTTCATTCAACTTTTCCTGGTGTTTTGACATACTTGCCTCCCTGCACAAATGCTAAAAATGAGAATGAAAGCCATTCAGGCGCTATTTTATATATTCAGCCCAGTGAGATGCAACTTTTTGCTTTACTTATATTTTCCACCTACAATGGAACAACAAAATGATAACTAAATACACAGACCACTGGTAGAAGTATCCTGGCCTTTATCATACCCGTTTGTTCAATTTTAATGCAAAGGATGCCCTTTGGCAGTTCAGCCCTCAGGGAAAACACCACCTCCTCCGCGCAAGTACATGTGGAATCTTTCTTAACCTTTAAAAGGCTTTGAGCACAGGAATTTAAATAGTTACTTAGAGCATTACAACACAAAGTCCAATCCTTTTGCTCCATCTGTATGCCAGACTATAAATGCGAAGAAGCTGCGAAAGTGGGTCTTTCCGCTGAAGGTCTGGAACAGGCGATGAACCCAACAGTTACAGGTATCTATGTCTGCGCTGAACGTTACTTCTGATGCACTTACTGAGCCTGAGTTTCATTTCCATTCTGGGTGCGCTAGTCAATGCAGGATCCAGGAACACAAGACTTTGTAAGACGTAATTAAAATGTATTACTAAACCTTTCCAAAATCCCAAACTTAGATGGAACGTACATAACATCAAACAGACAACTACATCTCCAGCAGGTAGCAAAAACCTGCGTGTAAATATTTTTGAAAATAAATTTAAACGTTCATTTTTTCAGGAAACTAAGTATCAGCACCAAGTAACGAGTGAATTGTCTGACACCGCTGAACCGCCATCTGCCTGCGGAGATAAAGCCTACACAGAAAAGCCAAATGCACCGATGCACAATGAGGTGAGCATCCAGCACCACAAGGCGCCCCGTTCCCTCGGCACGCGTGGGGTGCCAGGTGCAGAACAGCCTCTGTAGTGCCCTGGGTAACACCAGGACCGTGTGTTTTAGTGGGAAGCTGGCTACTTAGTGCCCTTTGAGGCTGATTGCTGCATTCAGTGTGACGTCCACTGCAAAACTTCTGTAATTGCTCAGTCATAACCAAATACCCGTAACGACATCACTGCATTACGATGGCTACTTTCACTTCTGATAGTGAAACTTTTCCTTGGAACTGGACATATCAGTTCTCCTTCTGACTGTGGGATCACTACCCACCAGTACAGTAAGACTGAATCCTTCTCATGTTTTGTAAACTCCTTCAAGGTCTCCATACATATAGGCACCTAAGCAAAGACTCACTTTAGGGTCACTGCCCACGTGGAAAGAAGCAGACCCATTTGTCTCACTGCAGTGAGTGAACAGCCCTTGCATCCTCGAGATCTATCAAGCTAACACTTGCATCACACAGGCTGATCCCACTGGCAGTCACCGAACCATCGCATCTCCAAGTCATCGTCACACTCCTGTTGCCCACTTTCCCAAAGACTATAAAAATACAGTATCCAGCCATGTTTCGACAAATCTTTTTCATATGTGAAATGGTATCAATGCACTAGCCATTTATTTATTTAAATAGAGGCAACAGTAATAGGTTTACTGATCAGAAAATAGTTTGAGGGGGTTTGTGTGAGGGTGTTTGTGTGAAACATTAAGAAAAAAATTACTATCTGATCTAATCTGCAACTCCTTAAATATTACTGAGAATTTATTTTAAGAGATAAAGAGCCAAATCAAAATGTGACATCTTCTATAAGCAACCTTTTGATCTTTTACCTTATAAAGTGATCCCTGTCTGCTGTTAGACCTAAGCTCAGACTGGTGACCAGTCCTCGCCTACTTTCATTCGCCAGAGCAATGAAACTCCATTATCTCAATTGTATACATTTCTAGCTTTGTGCTATAACAAAAATCTATTTGACTTCATGCAGAATTTATGTTTTGGCAAATTCGGCAACAAATGACAGTTTGCATCTAGGGTAATATTTAAGTATTTTAGCATGAAGCTGCACCTACAGAGACTTTCAAGTTTGGGACGTGCCTTGCCTCTGCCCCTCGGGTGTCTTTACTTCCACACGGTTGCACTTCATTGCAGGGTTGACTGAGCAAAGGCTTGTGAAGTTGTCCCTTGGGTTCTCTCTCATCTCTGATCATGCTTGTCTAATCATTGCTTTTTTCTGAGATAACCATGTTCTCTATCTTTCTGTCATAAGGAGAAAAAAAACAGCTTTCAAGGTTATTAGAAGTGCTTTATAATTAATAACTATAGGTATTCTCCCCAGAATTTGCTTGCTTAATAAAATTTAAACTCCTTTTTTGAGCTGACTTTTAAGAAACTTCCAACATTTTGGTTTTGTGTGAATTCATTGAAAATGAAAGATTTAACGGCTTTTTCTTTACGTAATGGTAATACACCCTCCATTATATAGCACATTTAGTTTGTATAATAGCTCTTACGCATTTTTATCTGCACAGTTGTTTGAACAGATCTTACAAAATGTGAGAAGGAACTGAGAGCAGGCAGAAAAACAACTCCTATGCAACCCTAGCTTTGAAATGCGAGACACTGTCATCTCCCAGTTCAGCAGAAAAGGATAATAATAGCCACTGACATTTACACAGTGTTTTTCCAACTTGGAGACCATATTATTTTCTAGAATTTCCCAAACTTGTACATGTGTTATACAGGTTACCCATCTGGACAGGAAATCTAACACATCAGAGTATGATTAATTTGCTGTATAGGAACAGGTCATCTGCACAATGCGGTGGCTATACCAACAATTTCCAGGTGGCCTGGGCAAACATCCCAGATGCTCCAAATCTAGCAAGGTAAGATTTATGGATTAAAAAAGGGCATTGAGAACCTGTATGTAGAGTAGTCTTAATTATGAGCATTTTTAAAGAGTCTTTATTAAAGAAGAAATTTTTCTAATGTTAAATCATTAATGTATTCCTGTTAGAAACTTACAAGTTCGTTTTACAAACGTGCTGTGGATTTTTTGGGGAGAAGCTCTATAAATTCTTCTTACTACTTTAATTCTGCTCTTCTACTACTTCAATTATTTCAATGTATTTTAATTCTTGGCAACAGTATTTTTGGTTTGTATCAGATTCCTTTTTCCAGTTTCAACCGATAATCCGCAAATCTGTGTCCAGCATTAGCAGCTTTATAAGCCCTTCTTAAAGCCAACAGAAGAGTGGTCCCTGATAGGAGCTCCCCTGAACCAGCTGTACATGGCTGATATGTGGTACAGAAGCTCATGATCCACACTATTAATCTGTGAGAAGCGGATACTAAATGGAGCAGACTTCTTTCGGCCTCCTTGGCTCAAAATGATTCCTGAACAACAGATCCAGCAAGTAATGATCTGCTGGAGAAGATGGGAATAACTTGGACTCCTACAACTGCAGTTATACACCAGAGCTAAATGACCTTCACATAGGAAGAAAACTCCAATCAGCAGAGCTCTGGGTTTAGAGGGGAATGCACTGCCCTCTTCCCTCCCTGCCTTCCTTGATCTCATCCCTTTCATTTTCCCCTAGACACACAGACTGGTACATCAATAGAAAGGTGTCTCTCACCTCTGTCAGGTGACAATATTGAGCACAAACCTTGATGTCTTCTCTGAAGACATGATTTTAAAGATATGGAGTCACAACATGAAACAGTCATAATTATATATATAATAAGCAACTCATTTCTTTGTAAAGTAAGAAATCATACAGTTACGACTCTTGCTCCATTTGCAGCGAATCAAATGCAGCATGACTAGTTTTGGTCTTCTAGCAGAGGTCACACCATCATATTACATTTAAAAAACCCCAACAGCGTCATTCCCACTAATGGTATGTCATATCATTACCCTCAACAGGAAAGCTTTGCTGCAGCACTACATGGAAACCTACAATCAGAAAAGAAACTCTTTCCAAGAGTTAAGCAACAACATAAATGATCAGCTACTTAAGGAATTCTGTATTGAATCAAATCTTTGAGTTATATTTTGCCACAGGTGGATGCCGGCCAGACTACAAGTGGCCCCAGGATAAATCTGTATTTAAAGGAAATGATGTTTTGCAATGGCTGATATGTATGTAACAAAGCCACAGGACTTGGCACAGTAGGTGGTGACATTAAAAACTAACTCATGTTATTAAATTCCTATTTTTTTAAAGATTCCATCTGCTCAAATCCTTTTAAGACTTTTAAAATACATACAGCTTAACTCCAGATAGTAAGATGTAAAATAATAACGGTGGTGACTCTGGAAAAAGACTCTCTTGATAGCAGATGCTATAGATGCATCTCTTATAGTAGATGCTATGTGTCTGACCAGCACATTAATTACCAGAATTTTCGTGAAGGACTTACAAGTTTATCCAGAGAAATAAGCATCCAGAGCGTTCATTCTTGTTCCACCTCTTCTGTACTATCTGGGCAACACTTTGTACGGCACTCTGTGCAGTTCTCATCTATTCGTATCAACAAGTACACTGCAGCTATTGAATAATTTGATCCTGCTATTATTTTAGTACAGTGAACATTAATACAGGCCAAGACGATCTACTGTAAACATAATTCAAAAAGACAGAGCCCTGGTGAGGTCACTACAGTTTGCACTGAAGAAGCATCTGCCTGTGGTCAAGTCCGCTGACAAAAAGGTTGTGTGTGCCCCCTCAAAACTATCCATGATGACAGCAGAAGCACAATTCTCGTTTAAGGTCAAGAAACAGGGGAAACAATCCACAGGCAAAGCAAGCAGCAACTAACACGCAGGGTGAGTGGCCATGCCCAGACAAATGAGAGAAGTCCGTTCTCAGCAGAGCAGGCAGAAACATTCAACCATACGGTTTCACTGGTTAGACAACCAAAAACAACCTGCAGGAAGGGACCTGGGGGTGCTGGCCAGTGTGAGTCAGCAGCGCGCCCTGGCAGCCAAGAGGGCAAACCGCGTCCTGGAGTGTGGACACAGAACAACCAGCCAGCCAAAAGAGGTGGTTATCCCACTGTATGCAGTGTTGGTGTGGCCTCACCTTGAATACTGTGTGCAGTTCTGGGCCCCACAATTTAGGAAGGATGTGAAGGTCCTTGAATGCGTCCAGAGGAGAGGAACCGAGCTGGTGAAAAGGCAGGAACGAATGTCCTGTGAGGAGTGGCTGAGGAGTTTGGGCTTGTCCAGTTTGGAGAAAAGAAGGTTGAGGGGAGACGTCATTGCTCTCCACAGCTTTCTGAGGAGGGGAATTGGAGAGGGAGATGCTGAGCTCTGGTATCCAGTGACAGGATGCACGGGAATGGTTCACAGCTGTGCCAGGGGAGGCTTAGACCAGACAATAGGAAGCATTTCTTGACCAAGAGAGTGGTCAAACACTGGAACAGGCTTCCTAGAGAGGTGGTCAATGCTCCAAGCCTGTCAGTGTTTAAGAGGTATTTGCACAATGCCCTTAACATCCTTTAACTTGGTCAGCCCTGAATTGGTCAGGCAGTTGGGCTAGGTGATCTGTGTACATCCCTTCCACCTGAAACAGTCTGGTGTATTCTAAAATTGGCACGGCCTGATCAGTGCAACACTCCAAGGTTTTCTGCTATGCACACACACACAGAGCAGAAAAAAAAACCAGGTCTAGTTTCTAGACTTATATTTATGCCATTTCTTGCCCTGTATCTGAGTGTGGAAGCCATTCTTAGAGTTACAAAATAAACAGTACTCCACCTCCATCTGAACTGCAGGGAGACATTCTCTCTCCTGTAACTAGGAACTGTGACAGAAACCTTAAGCCACCCCACAATGGCAGTGACAGTGCAGGTGAAGATTTTCTTGGCAGATTCAAAGTAATGACTCAGAAATTAATTCCATGTTCGCCTTTCCACCAAATCAAGTCCCTTTCTTTGTAACAGAAGAAAATGTTTTAAAAAATGAAAATGATCCGTGAAAGAAGATACTGTATATGGCTCTGATCACTCACAGAAGGCTTAGCAGCACTTTTAAGAAAGGCAAAATACAGTATTTCCTGTGCAAAAGAAGGAATTACGTAGTCTGCATGGAAACAGAATTTTGTTTATCATATCTAACGTTACTAGAATCGGACCTCTTAAGTAACTATGAGATTTTCATATGAATTCTGCCTTTCCAGCTAGAGGATTCCCAAGGGGACTTGCTGCCACAAATAAGATTTACAGTGCACATGGTAGGAAACAGATCTGCTTATTGATACACGTTACTTGGCATTCTAGATGCTGTGAAAGTTTGTTCCGGGTAGTTCATTGTTCTCCTGCTATCCACCTTTCATTCACGGGATTAACTTAGTTAACTCCAGCTCAAACATGGTCCTTATTTTAATATTTCATAAAGTTTTAGGCAACCCCTGCATTCCAGTATATCAGCATTACTTGGGTGTACAGATTTCAATTTTGTGTTGAATTCAGATACCTCAGAGACCAACATTATAGGAAAGGAAGAAGAAAATTTGGAAATACGTTGTTCATACTATTTATGGCAAGAAAACTGTATACAGCTTGCGTACATGATACAATCAGTTCATCAAGGCATGCTTCGCTATTAAAGCAGACGCTTAACTGAGTTATCTATTTCATACACGTAAGGAATGTTATTGTTTTAATGACTTATTCACTTACTGATGACATTTAGATCTCCTCTCTTTCTTCTTGCAGTGAAGGGTAGCACAAGAAATAAAGGACGCCTGTAAAAATACGTTGGCCAATTATGCACCCAAATAAATATACTCAATTGCCTATGGCACATAGATGTAATTAGACGATATATTTCTTCTACCGAATAAGGCTGTTTAGAGACGTGGTTGAATAAGCACATCAAAATATGAAGTCTCTCAAGAGCTGAGCTAGAAAGGTCAGGAGAAACTTAAAATCGGTGACTTCTTTCTCTCTGAAGAAAAAGAAAAACCATGGCAAACCAAGAGAAGGGGCAAAGAGGAGAAGCAGAGGAAGTTAGCATTGTAGAAATAGATTAATTTGTCAGAAGCAGAAACAGAACAAGAATGTTTTCAAACTATATTATAAATTCAGTGATTAGAATTAATTTATCCTCTGCTTGTCAGGCTTCTGTATGCACCATCAGGGTTTTGCAACCTCTTCCTCTTCTCCTGTGTATCTGGTTGCCTGCACTCAGGGCCAGCTGATACAGCCTAGCTGTGTAACTTTGGGTCAGACTGGTGAAAAAAGACTGGTGTGAGAAAAAGTTGAAAGGTGGCTTCTTGGGAACTCACCTGAAATTGTGCTGAAGCTCAGGCTTTTGGCCTTTGCATGAGTTGTTTTCCAAGTATGTCTGTGCAAGCCGCCTACCTCACTGATCTGGACCTGACACTGACTGCAGATTGTCACCATGGACTTACCTCAAAATGACTGTGGCTTAACCTGGCTATCACCAGGTTCTGCTCTGCTCTTTTTTAGCTCCTGTGGAATGACACTCTTGGTGAGGACTCTGCTTGGCTCTCACTCTTGGCTCCCCTTCTGTCCCAGAGCAATGTGCCTTTGCTGTTTGCTAACACCAGCTCCCAAGTAAAACAACTGGTCATCTTCAGTTTAGTTATCATCTACATGGTGATATCTCCCTATAGATGATCTCCTGTGGCTAGTACAGATTCTGTCACCAAAACCTTGACACAAGGAAAACAGTTTCTTGAATTCAGTGTAGTCTTTGGAGAGGGGACTGGTGGTGTTTGTACACTTCATGTAATCAGGACTTGGACTTTGGGTAGATTATGGTAATGTCTAGTTGCAGTTGTAATAGTATCCTACCCCAGCTCTGAGCGCAGTGGAAGATTCCATATACACCAGATTATGCAAAGCACCATATTTATGGGTACACAAGATGCTCAGAAGACTGGTAATCAAGCAAAAAGGAAAGCTGTTAACTACACATCAAACCCAGGTTCAGGCCTGTACTTCCATAGACTGAAGATGTTTGAAGAACTATAGAGCAAGTGCGCTGCTGCGGAAAAGCTTGTTCCACATTTACCTAACCTTAATTTTGCTATTCCACAATCTAGAAACTTTGGTTTAGTAAGTTCCATACACACAACTGCAATTTGCATACACAAAGCATGGCCAGCATTATTCTAACTATTAAACAGATTTTTTTTTTTAACCTGGGTAGCTGCTTCTATTTTCTGCTTAATATTTTGTCCTGATTCTTTAAACAACACGAAGAATCCCCTCTAGAAAAGCCACATGTGTATATCCCATACCTTATTTCCAGAGTAGCAAACACGCTACAATGAGCATCCCCCTGCTACCAGTGAGGGAAGCAAACCTCTGCATCACCAGAGCACATTTGCTATCACAAGCTTAAGCTCAAAAGGTGAGATTCATAAACAACCACCAGGCCAAGCGCACAGGATGACACACCGCTGGGTAGACTGCATAAACACATCTTGAAATACTGGATATACTAAAGAAACTGTGCTATGCAATGATTGTCTTGAGAACACTTATAAGTAAATATGATTAGAAAAGTAAAATCAGGAGAAAGACCGATGTGAATAATTAACAATTCCCCTTAAACCTAAGAGAGGAATGCTATAGGTTCGTTGGTTAGGTAGGTAAATATATACCATGGAATATTTTGTATTCTGCTAACATGCCCAAGTCCCTTAAGACATTTCTCTTTGCCAGCCACTTCTATTTCAGATCACCAGTCTATAAAAAGAACGAACTAATATATACTAACATACACGCAGCAACCGAGCTAGTATCTATATAAATATCCCTCAGAGATAATTGCCCACTCCCTATCACCTCATGCAAAGATACAGAAGGAAGCTAGGAGTTTGCAAGAAATCTGCTTCAGTACAAAATTCTGCTTGAAATCCTTCTGCAGTAGATGGGAGGGCAGAGGTACAAATGTGAGAGAAAGCCACCGCTGCTCCCACCAGGCGCCTCTGCAACATTTTCAAATCCTTGGAGTACCCAGGGAGCGTGCTGCAGAGCGCCCACTGCACAAAGGCACTACAATGCCCACAGCTAACAGATTTGGTTCAAAAGAGCAGTAAACCAGTTAATCCAAGCCATCACAGAGGCAATGTTGAAAATAACACTGATGTCTTGAGCTGCAGTAATTTACAGGGCTGCATTTCTGCTGTTCTCAGCTTTCTCCACAGTGCTAGACAGAATTTCCTGGGCACAGAATGGTCTTTTCCTTGAGAATGCTTGATCAAGCCAGTTCTCGACAGTGCTGAACTCTCACACAGCCATGTGGACTGTCAGCCAAGCCAGCAGCGAAAAGAATCCTACCACAGTATGGAATCAGCTACAAGGAAAGATAGATTTTGCTTTAAAAGCCTTGTTTCCTTACAGAATTTAAACTCCAGTGGTTTGTATATTTAGTTCTTTTTAAGTATTCTACTTTTGGAAGTCAAATTAAATTAAACCTGAAATTTAAAAAAAACCCACAACCAACACAAAAAGCAACCTTTAGATTCCAGATCTTGAAGTAGAGAAGTAACCATAAGCCTGGAATGGGGCTGTCTTCTGGAAAGATATTCCCTGTAACATCCTGAATGCTCTCCAATGGTGTTTATGAATTCCCCCACTATTGAAATGGATGAGTATACTGCTAAGAGGTGACTATAAAAACCGTAAAACAAAGATTTCATTTTTCTCCAGTTGTGAATTCCAAACTAGAGTATCTTTAAATGGATCTCTTGCCCAGCCAAGATACTATTTTATTGCATGAAATAAACTCTGTCCTGGTCACATCAAGAGATTTCTTAAATGACTGACTTGTATAACTGTCTAGTTACTGACCCTGTGGGCTTTTTACCTAACCTGCCTGAGAAGGGTGTTTTTTGGAGAATGCTGAAAGACAGAGGGAGCTTTACTAACAGCTATAATTACATGCTTGTGGTAATTTAGTTGAAAGCAAACTGCATAGTGTTTTCATGTGGCTCTAATATTGGTACGTCTCACAGCTAAAGGAGAAGCAGGAAGTCACAGGGAACCTACAAATTAGATAAATTGGATTAAAGCTAAGAAAGCCATCTGCAGATTTACCTGTGACAACCTGTTTGCCCGACAACACAGGCAGTGATGAAGCAAACAAGCAAAGCACTAGCATATGCTGCTCCAGAGACAGCAGTAAACCACAGTGGAAAGCAAATTCTATTGCTATGTCCTGTTCCTAAGTGCCATCCAAATGTTTCCATGTTTCATCACTGAGAGCACGCACTGCGTGTTAACACAGTGGCAGGGCACCACGTTAGCACTGTGGGTGAGGCTGAATCACCCACCTCTACTGCCCAGGCAGGTAACAGGTTCAGAATAAAACAAGGGCATGTCTGTTCTTACTGTTCAGTCTTTAAAACACAAAAATTATATCACTGAATTCCTGAACCAGCTTAAAGATCTGCAAAGCCACTTAGTCTTAACGATCTCCTTTATTTCTCTGCTAGTCGAATGCTAAGCCTTTGATTCGTGATTACTTAGAAACCCAACTATACTGGACACTGAAAGGCAGGAGAGACAAGGGTGGCGAGAGCAGGGTCAGTACAGAAGAAGAGCCAACCAGAAAGCAGCTGCGGTCTTCCAAAGCGGGCTCATCTATATGCAGTGATGGCTGCTGCTGTCTTACATGACTTGAAAGAAGAAAAACTCCTGCTCCCTCCTTTTCACTCCACAGAGGCTTCATTTGTTGTTCAGAGAGAAATGGTGCAGCAGATATTGCTACAACAGCCTGTGACACCGAACGTTTCCCCCTGAAGCCCTGCAAGCCCCACAGCCTCACGCCCATCCAGCATCTGGGTCATAAGGTTGTCGTATGGCAGAAGCAGACCTTTCACTGCTGATGTTTCTTTCTCTCAATCAGCAGTCCAGGGCCATGCGAATGCCCTTCTGCCCTAAGGGTTTTTATATGGATTACTACACTGCGTATATCCTATCACCTAGAGTTCACAAACCAGGCTATTAAGAGCCACCAATGTGTCTGAAAAGACACATACTCCAATAGAAAGCACATTCACATCCAACCAGAATGGATCACTGGATCTTTCCCATGCCTATCTCACCACGGGCCACAGCTATCTCACTGTCTTTCCTCTGTGCTGTAAACAAACCACAGGCTACAGCCCATAAATCTTCCATCTCAGATACAAACTGGCATTGATTGCATTTTGTATGTCATAATTCATTTATTGCTACTTGAAGTATTGCCGAATTCCTTGGAGCTGCAAATACTGTGAACCAGACTCCTCCCTCATCAGGAGAAAATGGCAGCAATGTCTTCCCACGGAAGGGTCAAAGAGATCCCTAAAATCTATGATGACACGTGTGACAATTTCTTCAACCTCTCACTAGGTACACTCAGTATGCTTCAGTCTGTAGCAGGTGCTCTAGGGACACAGCAGGTATTGTGCTCATATTCGACATGTAAATTGGCAAGTCTTGCCCAGGTACCATAAAAATGGACAATACTTTAAAAATTAACTATCAGTGAGTACACTGGGGAGAGGGAAATCTTTCCTACCAGAATTCTCTTCGGGAAGGACGAAACTCTCAACAGAGAAAATGATGAAAAAGTGAGAAGCTATCAGAAGAAAAGGATGGTAAGAAAACTGCATCTCAGAATAAATCATATCCTTTTCCATATCTTTAAAGGTCAGTGCAAAACATAATGACTAGCAATCGTGAACAATTAGATAATCTCTACTGAGATTGCTCCACATGAAAGCAGCATCAGAGGTTAAATGTTTTAATTCCAAGAGAAGACTCAAAGATTAAGCAAATTTTTATTGTCAAGTGCTTTGGATAATGGATAATAACCAGAGACTACATTTCTGCATAACTGGCTGCGTGTGCACATACACACGTGCATGTGTGACAGTTGTCCTTTCTGTAACAGAGAAACGATTACATCTCTGCATTCAGATTCTCCCAATTCTTAGTATAAATATGGGCAGATGTTGTTACCTTTGTTGCAGAGATTAGTCTTTGGCAGGTTGCAAACTTGTAAGTTAAATGAGAACACTGCAGAACCCTGGGAATACCAGCACTGGGAAAGAGACTTACATAAATTCTCCGCAATTAATCACAACCTTTTGGAATTACTAGAACTAGGAGGATTTTTGATAGCTGATTATTGAGTTCTTATGTTGGAAAATGTCCTGGAAGACCATCTAGAGATCTGGCTTCTGCCAGCTTTGGTTTTACATTGGCCAGTATTTCCGCAGTTGGTTACAGAAGCAAATACTACGCTACGTTCAAAATCATAATTCAAGTATGTTTTGCTAGTGCTAGAAAAACCTCTTTATACAAGCCTAAAAAAGTGAGATTTTCACAGTGAGTTTAGTCAGGAGTCTCAGCATGTGTTTATGTATTTTAAGGACTATAACTTTTAAGAATGGAGCTTCTACGTAGCTCTTGGACTGGACAGCAGCCCTTTTTAAGAAAAGGGTTGTTCAGATATATGCCACTGAATCTTTTCCATGGAATTCATCATATTTTTTGTCCAACAAGACAGACAAATGTACAGAATGGACAATGAGATAGATAAAATGTTCTATAGAGAGCACAGATGTGCCTTCTGTTTAAGGTCTAGGATTCAGGTGTTCATACAGATTATCATTCCAACAGTGCTTTGAAGCCCTTGCTTTCTCAGCACTATGTGAAGATTAAACAACTTTGGCTTTTTGAACATGGAATATTCCAGTTACCATTTAATATTAGGCCCAGAGTCAACACTATAGTCTCAAGCCTTGCTTTTGCATGAGTCGGGGCACCTCACAGATCTAACGTTACAAGGCAGTAATAGAATAGTAGAGGCTAAACAGCTGCAGAGCAATCCAGCCAAATGCCAATAATGGCAGTGAGGTTAAAACATAAAAACTGCAGTAATTCAACAGGCAAGAGGAAACAAGATATTGAACTTGGATTGTCACAATGAGAAGCTGTAAACCATTTTGAACGGTAGCCCATCAGGAAACTATCACTGAATGTGTCAAAAAATGAATTATCTGAATATTAATGACCGTCAGAGAGAACTGACTTGCTTAAACATCTTTCTGTTTTTCAACCAGATGTAAAAGAATGTACCAAAGGTAGGAGAAATCCATTATCATTTTGTGCTACTTTAATAGACATGGCACAAATCAAGACAATCTGTGAGGCACTAAGATTTCACCTATAAAACTGTCTGCTGTTTCAAAACTCAGTGGTAGAAATGTCAGACAAAAGAAGGACACGTAAAGAACAGAAAATTACTTAAATAGATAAAGAAATTGAATTATGAGGAATATATTAAAGAAATACATTTATGCTTCTGTAGTTAATAAAAAGGCTAAGGGGGAACTAAAATTTGATTAACTGCTTTTCAGATCTCGGTGTGCTACATGTACCACCGCACAGAACCGAATGGAGCTTCTCTGAATACGTTCTGATCATTATCAATGCTGCAAAAACACATCCTTCTGTCAAGAAAAACAATCCTGGCTAGCCAGAGAAAAATTATTTCAAGCAGTATATTCACCAATGAAAAGAAGAAAAAGCATTTATGTAATAAACAGAGAAATGAAGATAATATAAATCCTCCACTATTGATTTAATTGAAATCATATTAAAACAAGCAGATAATAAAACTTTACTACACTGAATTAGACTCTAGTAGAATATTAGATTTTCTTTGTGCTTCAGTAATCAAGTACATCTGTACACACTTCAGTCACTGAGTTCCTATTATACTACACACTTCTTTCAAACAACTTAGAGTTCTGTCTGGATCATTTATACATTTACCTCCTCACACATTCCAAATTATTAAAAACATATTAGGTATATCCAGAACCCATGGATTTTTTCAGCTCTGGAAACTTTTACATCACGTTGCACATGAGGACAGGGAGAAAGGAGGAAAGTTTAGAAGCTATATTGGAGTGATTTTTTACCATGCTATAAAGGGGTTTTAAGGTCTTTATGGAGTCAGACAAAGAGAGCAGTATTTTATTTATTGTTCCTGTTAACACGTACTCACATATATGCAGTCTATCTTTACTTGAAATATCCTTCAGAGCCTGATGGAATAGTGAGCTGACCTGAGTGGAATTTGATGATCCAAGATACTTTTAAAAAGCTGTTGTCATTTTTTACTCAGAGATTATGTCATCTTCACCCAAGATTTTATTTTCTAGCACTTGTAAGATTACTGTTTAAAAATATACTTAGATGAAAATATTAGTGAAACACCAGATTTGGAGGATAGTCTTGCACTTATTTTTAAGCCTTTTTAATTTCATACTCCAGAGCCTAAACTTTCAAGCTATGAGCTCATTCCCGGTGGCATTGCAATTCTCCATTTTTTGGCACAGGATATCCAAAGGGGACCTAGTCTGTATCACCGTATAAACCAGTCACATCCAACTTTGCCTTGGACACTGAGTTTAAGAAATGTTTTCCAGCCAAATTACAGTTCTCCAGAATTCAAATGGAACAAGCGTATAAAACCTCAAAAGTAAATAAATAAAAAAATATCCCCAGGGTTCATACAACTCTTACTCAAAGTCACCTGCTCTCCACTGTATTTACATTGCAGCTCTATATAACACCATTTTCAAGGAAAACTTTTTTGAAAGACAAAGGGAGGAAAGACTTGGCCCAGGCAAGAGTAGGAAGTGAATGCAGATGCCTTATTCCAGGCATGGGAGATTCACTCCTTGGTTAATATTGCATGTAGTTGCATGATTTTAATTTTATGTACATAGATTTGCAGCCCTCACCGTATTTCAACCCATGCTTTGTTTTGCCGTCTCTGATTGAAAGCACATCATTCTTGAAAATGTTCAGACAAGAAAACTAGGACATCTGTAACACTTGATCATTCCCATATCATAATCTCAGTATAAATAGAACAGTGAAAGGATAAAAATACATTCAGTTCTTATGTTAAAAATTTAAGGAAGGTGTTGCCATCTGTATGTATGAAATGCCAAATACTGAGAGAAAACCGGGTAAAGACCTCAAGGCAGGCAATGTTTGTATCACTTGAAAGGCTGAAAACTTTCCCACACCAATTCTAAATTAGCTGCAAGTGGTACGACAGCAATACCCAGCTCCCTCTGTCCTCTGTCCTGACAGCAATACCCAGCTCCCTCTGTCCTCACGCTTTTGTTTCCAATCATTTCTTATTCATGTGTCTAACTGTTTCTTATTCAAGGCTATAAACACCTGCAGGGAGGGTGCAAGGAGGATGCAGCCAGGCTCCATTCGGTGGTGCCCAGAGACAGGACCAGGGGTGGTGGGCACATACCGAAACACAGGACGTTCCCTCTGAACATCAGGAAACACTTTTCTACTGTGAGGGTGACCGAGCACTGGCACAAGCTGCTCAGAGACTGCTGTGGAGTCTCCATCCTCGGGGATATTCAAGAGCAGTCTGGACACAGTCCTGGACAGCTGGCTTTCGGCAGCCCTGCTGGAGCAGGGGCATTGGACCAGACGACCTTCGGAGTTTCCTCCCAACCTCAACCAGTCTGTGATTCTGTTTCACTGATCCAGCAAATCCTTCAAAACACCCATGCACATCTCCATGAATGCTCTGTGGTTAATGGTGCAGCAGTATTGAAATAATGAAACTTAGGAAAGGCATGTTAAGAGAACAGAATGAGGAATCATCAGTCCTCCGTACAGCAATCACAGCCCACGGCAACTTATTATTAGGGCAAATTAGGCTAACAGCAGAAAACACTGATCCATACAGGGCTGTTAGTCCGTCAATAATACGGTAACGTATATTTGTTCTGAGGTGTATGTGTCAGAGGCTATTTCCTCAAAGCATCTAATGAATAAAAGGGTAGGACAGAGCTGTCATTTCAACTTGTATCAAAACTCACATTTTATATACCTTACGGGATTCTTTATAAATGAAAGCAACAACTGTATTTTGTTAGCTAACAAACCAGGTATCTTCATTAATTTAACTGAACAGTGAACAAGTCTACAGAAAAAGCTGGTACATTCATAGATGGGATATTCTTTTCCAAAAATATCTTTTATATGCTGGCGGTCACGCTCCCGTAATGTGTGAAACTATGCAAATGAGCATCCTATAACCTAAATTTCTTATTTGACATTTAAGTCAGCTCCAAATGAATCAGAACATCAAATTATTTTTATAGGAAGAGTGACCACAGAATAAATATCACCATTGAATAAAATGATTCTGTAAGCAAGCTGCAGCCATGAGAGGAGGCTGATGTAATGCACACAGAGTGTTTTGCATTTACACACCTGAATTATACGGAAATGTTCTGCATTTCCCCTTGGGGACGAGGTGAAATATGCTCCACTGAGCTGGAAACTCACTGCTCTTGATTTTTCTGCCTCAGGTTGACTTGGATATTCCCTCTGTAAAGCTGGCAGAGCCATAGTGGGAACTTCCAAAGGAAACAGTCACATTTCTTGATGTCATGTCATTATGTCATGCTTTTTTTAAATATACGTGTATATATTTTTACACACACGCTCTCCAGAAACACTTCATTCTGCCGCCATCCCAGTTTCCCTACAAGGAGTTCAGCATCGGGCTGGGGACTGCAGCACGCCTCGCATTCAGCAGCCATCTCAGAGCCAACAGACACCTACGTCAGCCTGGAGCAGAAGAAGGGGAGAAGCTCCTCACTACCACCTGTCTCCCCATGCTGCATGCAGCATGAATTGCACTCCCACCCCACGCTGCCCTGTTCATCACAGCTGTTCTAGTTGCTTCTCCATCAAAATAGCTTTGCCTATAGCTTTTGATAGAGACCAGTTTGTCACTCTTGGATCTCTCTCACGCTTTGGCAATGCTGGCTGAGGTGCAGACCTGCACAACAGATCTGTCACAGGACAAGGAGCAAAATATTCCAGGACTTGATCCAGGTTACACCAAAGTCCTTAAACAGTTTGGCCTTGTTCTGTATGTCACCACTTTGTTTTGACACATATGCCAGACTTCAAAAAGTCATCACCAGTCAGCATCACTTGTCCATACGAACAGATGTAACCTATATTGTCACCAGCCCTGTCTGGAAGAACAAACAAATGGTGCCAAGCCCTTTCTTCCACTATTCCAAGACATTCTTTGACTAGTGAACAAGAGCTCATCAAAACAGTGCACAGCTTCCTGCTACTAAATCAGTGAATTATTTCTCCAGGAAACTGTCTCATTCCTCGGACATGATTCTCCTTGTGACTTCAGTTTGTACTGCGGCGAGATTAGACCACAGTACCTCTGTACTAAAAAGGGCATTTCATAATATTCTAAAGGATAAAACTCAGTGAAGAACCATCCACCATGTAAAAACCTGAGCAGTGAAGATGCAAAATTAACAGTATCATACAACGGCATAAGAAAATCCATTAGAAGAGTTATCCTCAGTATCTGGTTTACAGACAGGAAATTTAGGCATAAGTTATCACAAATATCCAGGGGGGCCATATATAAATGCAGCATGGTTGTATTATTACTAGAACTAATGCATGTAACCTACTCTTCTTGTGCAGCTGTCAAATATTTGCTCTAAACCCATTCCCTTTTATTCTACTAACAACACATCATTCTTTTATCCCTCTACTGAAAAGGGAAAAAAACCTGAAAACATAAATCTTGCATATGAAAACTTAATAGTTATAGCACAGTCTTCCCCCCCAGGGTCCTGCTAGTCTCTCTAAATCACTCTGTATTCTAGACAGTCTGGCTACATTGCCAACACATCAATTATACTTCGCATGGTTTGATTGCTAGATTTATTAAATTCAATATAATTAAGTGTGAACCTTTTAGTCTGAAACCCATATGCTCTAAGTACAGGAACAAATATGTCTGAAACTTTTAAAAGTTAACCATTAGTAAAACAAATGTATTCTTTCAGATCCATAAAACAGTTGTACAAAGTAAGGTACGTTTAACCTTATGGGAGCACAATGGGCCATGAAGTACAAAGCCAAAATCAGCCTTCCATGAAGTTATAAATGAAGCTAAAATACAGACAGACATACCGACTTCTGAAAGATCCCAATTTAGTCCATTACAAATCTTGAGTAGACTAGAATAGTAACTCATTTTTCTGCTAGAAATAGCTAATTACAGATTCAGAACAAAGTTCAGCAAGCTGTGCAATTACCAAAATACAGACAAATTGAATGACAGGTATAATTTCAGTTGTTATGCAATTGGCAGAGTGCAGGGAAGACCAAGGAAAGCTGGTCTTGGCACTTGCACAACTGTTCTAAGATAGATAGTCCCATACCTGGTAAACAGTCATTAGTAGCATTTTGACTGCCAGTGACAGAGTTTGACCAAAAGAGATACTTAATAACATAAAGGTTAATTTGATGTTAATGACTGTTTATTTTCACAGATCTTGTCTGTACCAAAATATGAATGCTAGCTAATTAAAACAGCTATATCCATTTTTTATTATTTCTTCCTTGTATCCTCTACATTGTTCTAGAGAATATGTTTTTTTAAATCTCGAGATTTCCGTGGGAAATTTCCATAGGAAATCTTGCAAAATAAATTGTTATATTAAAAACTCAAAACTAGTCACAAGGCAGTGGTTGTAATCAGTGCTATCAACACCTTGCTTTTAATGAAATTCATTTTTTGCTCCTTTCAGTGGTAGTTATCATCATTTTTGTGCCAATGTTTTACAACCAAAATGGTCAGTATGACTCCCTTTAATCAATTATATTTTACTTCAGTGCACACTGTTGATAGGAGTAAGACACTAAAACTGATAAAGTTTAAATGATTTTTAAATAATTTTAAAAATAGTTTGTTACTGCTCCAATCAATAAACCAGTCCATTCTTTTTGATAAACTTTATCTAATTTTTTTAATAGCACGAACTTACTTATCTAGAAAAAAGAAGACAGAAACAACACTCCTAATTTTATAAGCCCTGGCCAATTGCGCCTGTGCAAGCCCACAGATCTTATGGAACAGAGTATATCCCAGAAAGTTCACATAAGCTTTGAGAAACAGATAAACTTTCATTGCTCTTAAAGCATTTAGTGCTTTTAAATCACCATCTTAGTCTAGCTGTTCAGCTGGGACCATGAAGGTACCATGAAACTGGGGAAAACAGGCTGCCTTTACCTTAAACACTGAGTCTTCTGGGTACTACTCTAAAAGCACTGAAAAGTGTTATGTTGGGCTTTTTACATTAAGGAAGGGAACTGCATTGAAAATGTAAAGAAAAGGAGGACAATCTGAAGTAGAACCAGGCTCCCATCTTGCTCCCTGCAAATAAAAGATGTGGCAGCCTCTTACAATGAGCATTTTCCTGTAGAATATGTTGAATTCAGAGGAGAGCTGTACATTCATCACTACGTGTGAAAAAATCACACTTTAAGTGGTAAAAAAGGTACTCTTGGAAAATAATGTTTATTGCCTTTGTAGACAAGGTAAACAATCTCAGGATACCTCACATTAATATCACTGAAACAGCACGCTACTTTATCCCCAAAACGTATAGGCTGGTCTGAATTATATTTGTTACTGAGCATCATGTAACATGGTCCTGAGGAAGAAAAGTTCATCTCAGGATGCGTCAGTCAGTGTCTGCAGCACAGCTACAGAAATACTAGTGCTTGTTAGCAAAGCACCGGTGAACACGCATATGAAATACTATTTTCTACGATTCTTGTTACCCACATTCAGGAAGGACACCTGAAACTGTGCACATATAGAGAAAGGTTATAGGGGTAAGAGGGTAAATCAAGAACCCAGGCTGGTTTAGCCTAGCAAAGTGAAGACTGGCAGAGAGACTCGTGTACAGTGTGAATGGGATGAAAGAGGAGTGGTAGGAAAGTGTAAGAGCTGTCTAAATTTAAAAATGCTGCTTATGCAGTCACAGTGTATATGAGGTAACCCTGAATAAATTCAGGTTCAGAAACAAAGGTGTCTAACCATGACAATAAAGAGGCTATCAAACATCATCCTTTTGAAAGAAATACTGTGTGCACCAAGCAATCTTTAATGTAATATTTGCACGGTTTGAGAGGGATTTTGTTTCTCAGTTCTTGAGATGGAAAATGGTGGGGTTTTGAACAGGAAAGGAATTTTCCTGATAAAATCTAGTAAGGTTGGAATGTAAAGAGCTAACTTGGCCAAGTGGTTCCTTGTAAGCCACAGCCCACTTGGAAACAAGCTTATAGTTGGTGACAAGTGCATGGTCATAGTGGAAAGGTTTTCCAGACCAACCAAAACGTTGTCATCTGAGGAGGAAAACTAAAAAGATGCTGTGAGCTTCTCTGAACATTCAGCAGCAGGCAGAATTACAGGACAGCTAGTCTAGCACTATGCTGTGCTATTATATTTAGATTTCAAACCAGATGGGCACTATCTAATACTCAAATATTAGCTTTTTCTACTTTAATTTTAAATAGATCACCTCAGTTCTGACTCAGTCTCAGACAAGTGGTGCCACTAACACTAGAATTTACAGAAAAGCAAAACCAAAAGGAATTACAAGTTCAATGAGAGGAAGACATACTAAACACAAGGCTGAAAATTTTAAAATGTCACAAAATAACCTGCTCAGAAGTAAAAGGCAGAGATCTTTCACCCAAAGACAACATCTCACTATGTTTAGGAAAGTTCTTGTCAAAACCAAAATTGAGTTATATGCTGGACAGGCACAGGTAATGATCTTTTTCTGTTCTGCTCCACTAGAAGACAGCAGATAGAGCTGCAGAGAAAATCAAGACACAAACCTCTTGCTCGTATCTTAAGCCTTCCAGGTTTTCTGCCTTCCTCCTCCAAAGTACACTGCCCTTAAGCTGAAATCATGCCCAGATATATTTGAAAGTAGTTTGTTAGTTGTATACAAAATTCTGTCCAAGGTCAAGTTTGGCAGAAGCCTGATGATCCCCGTCTCTAAAAATTCATATTTTACAAATGGCCTTTATTTTAAGTAGTGAAGACATTTGCTTGTACAAAATGACTCAACCACCACCCTTCTGCAAGCATCCTTTCTCAGGCAGCTTTATTGGTTTTCTTTACATTTAACATGATGTTAAGAAACGTAAGATTTTTTCTAAATTTGTTAAGCACATTTAAAGGAGTATATGTCTCATTAAGACAGCACCCTAAGCCAACACTAACATCACTCTGTTTCCACTGAAATTTCTGACACACTAGGAAATATATGCACTACAAGTAGCTAAATACTGTGCTCTAACAGCTACTGGCACGCAAGGTCACAGCCTGGACACTCAATATGTGTCCTAACAGAAGTGTAAGGTTTGGGGGGAAGGGAGGCAGTAGTCAAAAGAAGTTTACCAAGTTTTCTTATAATCATCAACCAAAATCATTCCTTATACTAAAGCATTGTCCAATGTGAACTGTAGCTCTATAGGCAAAAAGTCTTGTTTTACTGATACGCCAAATAGCTAAACTAGTTCTTCCACCATCAAAAGCTGTCTGCCCTCCGACTGGTAGCAGATACACAATATTGACTTTTCTTTCAACTCAGAGTTCTGTGACCTAGATCAGTGCTGTGGCAAAACTGGAGATGAAAACTAACATCAGGCATTGCAGGAAAGATCCTTTAACATTTACAAAAGAAATTTTAAATTAACCAGATTCGTGCAGCCTCTTCTAAAGTGATTACGCAACACACGATAAATTTGAGCAGTACCATCTGGTAGGAAGATGTACAATGCACATGCATCCATTATTCGCACATTTTCACACTATACCAAACCTCTGAGGGAATATATTTTACCATGATATTTGAATTGGAAAAACACCATTTAAGGACTCAAATTTGAAAGGAAACTGTTTGCATTTAAATGCAGTTACAGAATTAAAAGCTAAACTCATAATACAAACTAGAAATGATATGCATGTTTTCTACTAAATGGGTCAAGAGAGAAGGGTATTTACATCACCATTTTAAACATCTAGTTTAAGGAGCTATTTTTCCTGCACGAACACTGCACAAAGTCTGACTGAAGTCCACCGCATGACCTACTATTCTTCAGTATCTGTTTGGGGAACACAAATTCTTAACGTAAGCACAAGCAAAATAACTGAAGGAACTGCAAGTACTACATATTAATTAGGTCCTCATTTCATAGTACTGAAGGCTTATTTGATTTAAAGACCTCTTTCCATCATGGTGCAGGTGTGTGAATTGGTCAGTACAAAGCCAGTCTAGGTGATAAAGACTAGAAGACACTACAAGCATGCATTGCAAGACAGAAAGAAAAGAATGGCTTCTGAGAAGCCCAAAAAGATTCTTTCTTCATATGGGATTTTTCAGAAATATGGCAGGTATTGCAAACATCAAGATGCTGGGCAATTCGGTTTCTCTGGATACAAACAGGTGGCTTAGAACAACAAGGGACAACTAAGACATATTCAGGACATTCCCAAATACATTTGTATCCACACACAGAGGATCCAATAAATTTCCGTCTTTGTGCTGGGTTTGTATGCTGAGGTTTTGGTACCAGGGGAAGGGCCACATGGGTGGTTCCTGTGAGAAGCTCCCCTGGCTCAGACAGATACACCTCTGGCCATGGATGAGCCAACTAGCACCTCCACGATTAACATATTTAAGAGGGTATAACAAAAAGAGAACCAGCAGCTGAAGCAAAAATAGGGGATAGACAACTAGGAGGAGGGAGCAGTGGGATGGGAGGGAGACAAGAACACAGACACCAAGGTCAGTGAGGAAAGAGGGGGAGGTACCCGGAGCAGGGGTTTCCCTGCAGCCCATGGTGAGAGGGCAGGCTGTGCCCTGCAGCCATGGAGGGTCACTGGGGAGCAGAGACACCCCTGCAGCCCACGGAGGACCCCATGCCAGAGCACAGGGGTGCCTGAAGGAGGCTGTGACTCCATGGGAAACCCACACTGAAGCGGGCTGCTCCTGAAGGACTGTACCTGTGGGAAGGACCCCCGCTAGAGCAGTTCGTGCAGAACTGCAGCCTGTGGGAAGGACTCAGGCTGGAGAAGCTGGTGGAGGACTGTCTTTCATAGGAGGGACCCCACACTGGAGCAGGGACAGGGTGTGAGGATCCTCCCCTGGGGAGGAAGGAGAAGCAGAGACATCTGATGGACTGACTCCAACCCCCATTCCCCAAACTATTTTCCTAGACAGACTTTCATAAGCTCCTTTGCTACAAAGATATAGCTTGTAGATAGATATTGCTTTCTTAACAATTCTTTTTCCTCAGTCATTGCAGAAGTATAGTAGCCCAACGCTGTCTTCAAAGGATCATGCTGAAATTTTGCACTGAAAACCAAAACATGGGGAATTTGGGTTCACATAAAAACTATTTGGCTTACTTTCCTGTCTATTTTTAGACAGCAGAACAGAAAATAAAAGCTATTCAAGGAACTCTAAGAAATAACATACAACATTCCCAGCTATTTCCTATCCAGCTAATTATCTCAAAGTTTAGAATTAAAATTAAAATATCCCCTGAGATTATAGAGCTTTTCCTCCCTGAACATTTTGCCATCTACTAGTATCCAGTTTATACTGCAGAATCCTACAACTGTAGAGGCTTAATGAGCAAATATTCAAAATAGCCGTCGGTTTGATACCTATTGTAGCAACCTCAAGACAAGCAGTCTTCATATTTTCTTTCCTGTCTACATTAAGAAACTACACAGGACCAGGGGGCAATTTTGATGGATGTTTAAATAACACTTTGCTATATTTATGAAGTTGCTTGTGTATTTCATCTACAAGCAGCCATTACTTTAAATTAAAATGCATAGCTTGTGTTTATTAAAATAGGCATGAGATGGGAGTCCTTGTTGTAGAGTCATGAAAATTTAGAAGACTGTGAGAACATGCCAAAGAACCTCTAGTCACTCTGGCCTATTTCACTGCTTCACACTTCTTTCTAGAGTAAAGGAAACACTATGAGAAAGCTCAAACTCATCTGTTCGAGAAGGTGTAAAACACATTATAGAAGCGTGCAAAGAGCCAGTAAGAGAACCGTTGGGACTTTCTCACCGGGTGCATTTATTTGAATGTCAGCATCTTCAGTCTAGATTGCTCATTATACAACAGGCCCATACATGTTCAGTGATATTACTGGAAAGGGACCTTTTGAACCTGGTTGTGTTGCTTCTCTGTTAGTTATCAAAGCAACCTGCAAAGCCAACGATCTTTCTAAAACTCAGGAGTAACTTGCACAAAGTGATGAGTTATCATTAAACACCCTTTGAAAATAGCACTCAAGGTCGAGGCTATGACATGAAGTGTTTCTCTACAATGTAGATTTTGTTTGCATAAGCATATTTGGCAGGTAATCTCACTCACAGTACAGTGAACTTCCTTCATCAGCTCAGGTTTAATTGCTTCCCAACACACTCTTTCCCTATTCATGTTTTTGACAAATTCACTGCACGTTAATTTTCATTACTTGTTCTCTTATACAAAATGGGCCATTATTCCTCAATCCCAGTGAGTATTCAGAATTAACTAGTTTCTAGTTCAGATGGATGCAGGTGTTTGCAGCATAGCATTTGGGATACTGCCTGATTAGAGCTGATACAGTTACAAGTTTGTCAAGCAGAGCTAAAGTCAGAGCAGTGAGCAAAACAGCGTGTCTTATTTACCATGACATTACTGGAGAAAACACTACCTACTGTTGTTAAGAGTAACATAAAGAAGATCAGGGTTTTTTCATTGACAAGGCTTTTCAGCGATACAAATAGAACAGAAGAGGCTTTGAGGACTATGACTGCATATCCCTTCAGTAACAGGTAAAGAGTACCTGATTGTAGAAATAGCCCAGTGAAACAGTTTACCAGAAAAGGCAATTTATTGAAGCCTTTCTCTTGCTATTTCTTCAATTCAGGTGGAATTCCTGGAATTAGACAGGCTTTCTCTCTCATGCAAAGATTCAGTTCCCACTTGGTCCTAGACAAGGCCTTCCACCTATCACTCAAGGCAGGCTCCAACTTTCTAGTCACTAGGTATTTACTTATACAAAGCAGAACAGCAATAGAGAGATCTCTACAAGAACTAGGGTCCTTAAGAAGGAAGATCAGTTTGCACTGCTAGCAATCTCTCAGCAAAAGCAGCAGTTACTAAGATGTTCTTAAAAGTATCATTCTTCATTCAAGCTGCAAAATAAAACTTCTCCAGTGATCCATTTCATAAACAGCTCATTTGAATGGATTCAGATTTGCTCTGTTTGCCTTCTGGTCCAGAAATAAGAAAGCAATGAGGTTTTTAATGAGGTATTTAGGAAACACCAATAATACTTTACACTTGAAACAAGGTGTAACGTTTTTTATAGAGCTGACTATAAAGCTGCAATTTTTCCTCTTATAGAAACTTTGTGTAGTTATATATAGTATTAAATTATCAAAAGAAAAGTAATTTTAAAAGTTTTGCTTTTCAAATATCTTTTTTCCCAGCAATTTTAAGAGTCTGAATTAAAATCAAACTTTTCTATGAAAAATGATAACATACCTCTGAAGGGAAATCCTCAATCTAACTTGATCCTTGATCACAAGAGTTGTTCTTTAAGATTAATACTAAATTCTTGAACACTCTTGATTTCACCGCATTAATGCAGAAGGCAATCCTTGCCATACCTGGGAGACTGTAGGTAATTGTTTATGTTCTCTCATCTGCAAATTAAGTTTATTTATACATATGAAGACTCACTCTAAGGTGACAGATGGGAGCTTCTGTGGGAAATATGCACATAAATTTTAGGTTTCATGTGAGCTGTAGATGAAAACAAGCATACTGCCTCCGATTGAAATCTCCCAGCTGTATTGATTTTTCAGAATGGAACATGACTAGAAGTTATTCACAGACGCTCTCCCGCAGCAGCAAGCTGCTCTCCCTCCTCTCATGGGGAAAGGGGCACTGAAGAGAAGAGCTACTGATGGCGCTGGAGGGGGAAGACTCCAGGCATGAGTTGCAATGGATCTGAATGAAGAAAGAAGGGCAGAGGAAAAGCATGTGTTAGTAGTCCAGGATTTTTTTTTTTAAATAATTTCATTCCTCCTCTCCCTACCTATCTCATTCCCTTCCTCACACATGTACATATAACTCCACTACGTGGCCTGTCTCAAACAGCTCTATCTTGTTATACACAGCAATCCTAACCATCTCCTCTACCCCCCTCCCACCCCAAAAAAAAGTCTCAGTCCTAACTATCAGCAGACACTTCCTTCATCATCTTCATGAATCCCCGGCAACGAGACTTTCTCCTGCCAGTCAGGGAGGAAAAGCTCTATCCATTATCTTAAAGGACATTTTAATTCCAAACTTTGAGACAATTAGCTGGATAGGAAATAGCTGGGAATGTCGTATGTAAGTTTTTTATAGAGTTCCTTGAATAATCTTTTTTTCCTCTCTCCAGTCCCAGCAGCCACTGCAGGTTCACTGCAGCTCACACAGTGCATTCCCTACCTAAGCACACTGCTGCACAGAGCAGAGGAATACCACTGGTGTGGGGCTGTCCCCAGGCAGGCTGTCAGCCCACGCAAAAGCAGCTTGCAGAATAAACACAATCCAAACCTCCCACAGCTCTCCTTAGGTTGTCTTGTCTCCAACCTTCACAAAGTAAAACGGTTGCCAGAGAACTTTTAAGAAGGGACTGTGCAGCCAAGCATGTGTGGTAGAAAACACTGCAATAATACTGGAGAATCATGTACATCCCAGGTTTGGTGGACTTAGGAAAGAGAATCCGGTTTAGATTCATGGTACTGGTGATGTACACTGGGATGGCCCCAGTTGACCTTTTCTTTTTTTTCAGATCCATGACCACAACTGGCAAGCATCCCAGCAACTGAACATGTAGGGATGCATACTCAGTTAATTAACCCCTTCTCAACACACCCCCATACCTCCAGGCATCATCCAGTAAATTATTATTCAGTAACCCTGTCAATGGGATGTCCACACGTACTCTGCACCGAACCGCGTTCTGTAACAGTCTGCCTTCATGATCTTAGGGCAAAAGGATATTCATCAGCAACAAATCCTGCGCGGAAACGTTTGATACAGTCACGACACTCTGCCAAGGAAGATTTACTTCTTTAGCGAGGCACAGGATTGCAAGTGCTGTAATTCTGTCTCCTGGGCATTTGAAGTCTATAGCACCTCCACAAACTCTGTTTACTCAACTAGAAACACTAAAAATAAACCCAAACATTAATGATGTGGGAGACTGACATTCATAGATGCTGAAATCCAATGCACATCAATGCTGACCTAGAACAACCAATGCTACGAGGGAGCACACTGTCATTTCACAACCCATAGCTTGCCCTAGATAACAGACAGGCACTTTACTGACCATAAGTTGCAAAGAAAACAGCACTCAATCACATCATGATTACAACTCCTTTTTCTCTTACAACATTCCCCAGGCAGAACTGAAAAAAACCTCTGCAATTCCTCCCAAGGTTATTCTGCACACTCCCACAAAAGAGAATTCCTAATCCTGTGGGTACTGATGAAGTTATGAATCACAAAAGTTTAGAAACGACCTGGAGACCCTCAAGAGTTGGTACCGGCGGTTGGTATAGACACCCATCAACAACAGTTTCCCTTCTAACTCCACTGTCAGGGACGGAGTTCCCGCCCCACCACACCCCCTTAGGTGTTAAGACTCCATCAGTAAGACTCCCAAGGTGGAGCCAGTCCACTGAAGCCTGGCGGCGGTGCCCAGAACAAGCAGAGGTCCCACAGCTGGACACAGCTGTTCTGGTGTTGTTTATACACACGGACATGAGACCCACATACCACAGCAACTGCACGGAAACAGTACACAGTGCTCCACAGAGCTGCTAGGGTTGCAGTAGGAACAGCTTCATTTGATTCAGATGTTCCTACTGGATAGTACTTTCATTTTTCCATGAGACAAGCAGTTCTGACAGTCCCTAAAGTTTGCAGCTGAAAGCCTCATACAGGCAACAAACGAAGGTACAGCAGAGAAATGATGGCTGCTAAGTCATCATCTTTAGAAGCAGGAACCACAGATGCAGCGCTCCCTTGACATCATGTGCAGACACCTGCGAGCTCTCCAGCAATTTGTGAAAGTATTAACTATGTGTAAGATACGTCCTCACTGTAATAAAACAGGGGCTTCCTTTTGTTCACCTTCAAATATTCAAAAGGATGCAAAATAGACCATACAAAGGGAACTCCTCCGCATAAAAAATTTGTCATCTTCTGCAAAATATTGAACCCAAGTCTCAGATTTCAATTTTTGTACGGAGTTTTATAGCTAGCATCATACAAAGCCATCCTTAAATACATCAAGCAGATGTAAAATTATATAGTAATATCCTCCTGAATATTCACAAGATTGGTTAATCGAAACAGCTCATCTCAGAGGGATCATCAGGAAGCACAGTTCTCATTTCTAAATTGTAACTTCCAGTCACTACCGATCATTCTAGCAAATATACCCAACCATTATGCTTATCCCACAGCTTAAGTCATCTCCCAGATGACTGCTCCAGCCTCCAGTTTCACTTGTTATTTCCTCAGTGGTGCAGTTATGCACCAACATAAATAATTATGGCACAAAGAAAACAAAAATGATGAAAAAATCGAATAAATGGCATTTATACGTGCCAAAATAGTTTATATAAGGTAAGGCATGACATTATCATATTAAGTATAAAGTCATATCCATTTTCAGTTTTAAACCCCCTATTTTAAAATAAACCTAAAATTTATCTATAATGTTTAGTAGTTCATGTTAGTTTTCCACAGCCTCAATTTCCATTTCAATTTTTACGCATACAGGATGTAAAATTAAATGTGACAAAAAAAAAATATGCTTATTAAATCCGAAGTACTTCCTCTGAACTAAAACATTGGTAATTCTTGTAGAAATCTGCGCTCTCTCCTTAAATGCAAACTTTAGCACACCTTGATATGCTGCCCAAAACCTTGAACGTGTCTGTAAAGGAACCTGCATGCTTCATAATAAACCTCCTTCTGTTCAGCTAGCCTTGACTGCTCGTGATAACATGCTTACTTTATACCAGCACGTAACCAAGCTGTGGAAACATGACAGTGGAGAAAACAGGCTTGTTACCACAAGGTAGATAGGAAAATTTATAGGGTGGAATAAGGAGGGAAAAAAAAAAATTGCTATTTTTACCTATCTGAACTCTTAATTCACATTAAAATTAAAAGTTAAATGCTAGACCTGCCACTGAATAAGTCTGCCTAATCTTCAGGGTAGCTGCATATGAAAACAAACAAACAAACAAACGATTAATTTTCATGTCTTAACAGAAAAACAGAGAGCCCCAAGAAATTGTCCCACATGCCGCAGACAAGTTGCTCCAAAATGGACATCTGGAATAGAAAAAAAAAAGTTGAAGTTTCCAAGAAATAGGATACAGAAAAAGTTATGACCAGAAGTTTCACTTTCCTGGTGCTTGTGTGCCTTCCCTCTACTCATCATTATGTAAAAGGCTCGAATACAACATGCCTAAAGCCATCGTATTCAGTCATCTCTGGCAGTGATCTAAAGGATGCAAGAGCTTTTTTTTTTTTTTCTCCACAAAATCTGTCTTCAAGCCATCAGCTAAACATTCTACCCTCCATGGGTAACCACCCGGAATGAAACAGCATGCCATATCCTGGATTCGGGACCCTGAAGCTTTAACCAATTATCTACATAGTCATGAAGATCAGCTTGAATTTGGGAGCCGCAGAAGATCTACAGCCGAGAGGCTGTCATGGGAAACTCCTGGGAGGAGGGAGCAAAAGGGCAAAAAGCTGATACTGTGAGCCAACTGCCCGAGACTACGAGGAGATAATGAAGTGGAACCTCCTGCCCAAATAACCTCCAGAGGTACAGCCGAATGGTGTAACTAAGAGGTAGGGCACAACCACGACAAACAGCAAACAAAAATACTGGAGTCAGAGATAAAGGTGGACTGCAACCGCAAGGAAATATCATCTGAATTTTCAGCACTTTGAAGCACCTCGGCAGAGGAATCCAGTGACGTGCAGAGCCTGAGGCTCTCTGTGTTGGAGGGGAAATGAAAACTTCTAACGCTGCAACAAGAAATGCAAAAGAAGTATTCTAAGGAAAGTCACTCTCACGTGAAAAAGAGAAAAAGTCATCCCACGTTTTCATGCCGTTCTATACGTCCTACCTGAGAAGTTATCTCCCACGCACAAACTAAGAGGAGGATGGTCTCACATACTGTATTTACAAGTTAAACTAGGAGTGTAGTAATCCTCACTTCTTGGTTACAGATTTCAACTCATTAAGCACTCCAAGTTACTAGACTTCAAGCCAGCCATCCCAAGCTGAAAGCAGCGGGTTGTGCACAGCTGTGCCCTCGAGGTGAGTCCCCCGCAGAGCAGGTCTGTGTGTTCGCTGGGAAAAAAGGCCACCACTCTGAAGGAACCGCCACCGTTAATGTCACTGTCACATGCACTTTTGACAAATCACCAATTTGAATCACCAGAAATGAAAGTTAAAGACAGCAAGCTTCACAATGTTTACAGAAGAATGCTTTATTGTAAAAGCTTTGAAACCAAATAACCACTGGCCAGTTGTTAGCTTGTTCCTAGTCACATCTATTCAAGAAAGCGTGGAAGTACCTATTTATGTATCAGTTAAGACTCGTCACACTCCCTGCAACAAGCTATGGTTGTACAAATGAATGTCCAGTGCTTCTACTTTTTTCAGCTTACCCAAAGCACGTGAATCACCATGCTATCATGCACATGCAAAGCCAGGTAGAGTTTATTGTTTCAGATCTCTCCCAAAAGCTGAAGTTTAATAAATCATCCTGGAAGTCTTTCCAAAGATTTAGCCACATCTCAGCTGCCCCCCTGGACACCCACTTTGTCACAAATTGTGAACGATGAAGTATCTGAGGTTCTGCCCCATCGCAGCGGCTGTACACGTTGTCTAATCTTCAAGCGTGTTCAATCTCATTTGTCAATACATAAACTCTAAATCCAAAAGTGTTGGGAGGAGAGACATCTCCTGTGCTAGCTGGCAAGGACTTGAAACTTGCTGTCCAGGAGCTACCAAGGCTAGCTAGCATGTTCTTACCCTCTATTTATACTTTGACTGACAGTTGTGCTGAGAGGGAATCCTCTTCACTAAACCTGATTGTTTTACTGAAATGCTGCCAGACACCTCCATTACACCCCTGAGGCGCCGGGGGAATTAGAGCTCGTATTTGTGCTTTCCTGAAAATAGCTCAGTAGCATATGCCAAGATGGGGAGCCCAACATTGTTCCCAACTTGAAGGAGGCAAGCTATCAGGTACCTTTAAACAGAGCATTGTTCCTCTTTATTTTTTGGAAAAGAAAAAATTAAAAAAAACATATTCCAAGAAAGGGACACCCAGTTCTAACTACCACTTCAAGGGTATTCCAGACAAGAACAATCCTTTGTGAAGCCATAAAATACCTGCCACAAGCACACAAAAAGGAGGGATCAGTTGAGATCCCCGTTAAGCAGCTTCTTTGGTAAGCAGTTGTTGATTGCTCTGATGCAGGTACAGTCCATTTTCACCACCTTTTTAATATGACACAGAGGAAAACACCTATAGAGTGGGAAGTACTGCTTATGTTAAAATGCATTTGCATACACTCTGCAGCTACATCAGATAGTGGATTTGACAGCATCAACTATACAAAACATTTCTTAGTAATTAAAACACCTATTCATGTGATAAGCAGAAAATACATTTCTGCATATGACTGTCAGTGGGTTTTCTCCCTCTAAAACAGCACCTCACATACCCATTTTTTCCCCTCCATAACCAAGTATTTTCCCATAGTGTCACCAATGCTACCATTGTAACATTGATTTGATAGGGTGAATATTAATTATCATTAATAAAGACTAGTTTAAGAGAAAAGTGTAACAGACAATAAAAAGAGGTAGCAAGGTACGTATTCCTGGATAAAACATTTTGTTCAATAGCACTGGTTCTCCTGTGCTCTGCTTACCCTTCTCGAAAAGTAAAGAGCAGGAAGAGATGCAATGACCTAATACAAAACCCAGTTGTTGTGGTGCTGTGTTGGAGTCTCAGATTCAGATGGAGTTTCAGATAATGTTAGCTAGTGTTCACATGATGTACTGAACTTGCCCTAAACAATTCAGTAAATTATTGGTATTATGCAATAATAATAATAATAATTAAAGATCAGGGACAGCATTTATTTCTAGTCTTTCATAGACCAGTGACACAGAGATAAATACTCTTACAAATACAAAAGGAATGAACACTTTAAATGAAAAAGCATCATTCAAGACTCCGGGTACTATTCTGCTTTTACTCCCAGTGGATTAATGCTGTCTCACATCTAGAGAAATAAACAGCAGTTTCGTTTGCTTTGTTTGTCTTTTCTAGTAATCAAAAGCTATGTTATCCACCATGAAAGGCCCAGTCAAACATTGTAGGAGGGGAGCATCCCATTACCCATGCATTATTTCATAGGTACCTGCTGCCATCCTGATTATTCAGCCATGAAAATCAGGTTGCTTGAACAGCTAGTGGACATGTGTCGGCTGGGAACACTCAGCAATGCAAAATTAATATTCAGACCCAGTATCCTATTAGGGCACTTGTTCTCAGTTGGGATTTCCCATTTATTCACCTGATGGTCTTTCTGCAGTGGCCGGCAGCTCTTAGTTCATCACTCAAAACTTCACCGAGGCATTTCCCAAAGAGAAACAGATCAGCGGGATTTTAATCAACGTGGCAGGTATTCTAAATGCCAGAGGAAAATACAGATTTTTCATATACCTGGTGGGGACATTAAGGGGCTGTGCTTGCTGGACTGACTTCGAGAAAATGGGAAAAGTTGTAACAGTGAGTGCCAGAGCGGGAAAGTCTGTTGGGTTATTGTTCTTCCCTCCCTGGTAAAAGACTAAGATCATACAATTGGCAGAAAATACTTTTCTGACAGCATGAATAATAGGATTATCTGCCTCATTCTGTCATAACGCTTTGGCTACTCACTTCCTTTAAATCTGTGTGTCTGCTGATGCCTACTGCTTCAACCCTAAAATATTACAAATATATACTAAAATCATCTAAGAGCAGAGAGTACGCGGAATAAGCCAACACTGCAGCATGGTTCAACAGTCTGAAATAACAGTGCAGTAGAGTTTGCTGCTATTCCCAAACCACAGATGAAGTCTGGGAAAGCAGATTTACCATCCCTTGGTCAAAGTGCCAGCCTGAACTTCAGAGCTCTTAGTACCTACATGAGCAGAAGAACCTGACCCATATATCTTCCTTTAGAAGTCATGCCTGTAACCTTTCAAATGCCCCCCTCTTCGCAGAAATGCCTCTTCATTAGCAGCACCACTTTTTGAGCAAATTCATCGCTTACCAGGACTAGTTAATCACCTCTCAGAGAAAAGCAACAGAAAATGAACACATCAGTGGAAGAAGAAAGCACAGAAAGCAAATCATGTATCAGTTGTTCATATGTGAGCAACAATTACACTAGTATCTGCCTTTGTAGTGTACTTAAGTCCTGTGAGAATTACAAATTTGGAACTATGAATGCAAGGGGTTTGTTGGGTTTTTTCCAAAAGTGCCATTGAACAAAAGAGACCAGACTGCTCATATGCTGACTTGCTCGATATTTCTTACTGTTTTGCTCTCTTGGCAGCACGCTGATCTTCACTTTGGAAAAAGCACGTTGTGAATTTGGCAAATTTTCTGTCCAAAATAGCACACAAAGCACAGCTGCCATTCCAAGGCATCTCCAAGGAAACTGAGGCAGGAGGCCAACTCTCACTTTTAGCAGAGGCAGACCGTAGGCAACTCAGCTGGGGCCCTGAGGGCTTCTGTGTGCCAGTCACTAGATCAGATGCAGCAAAGGAATGTAAAAGACAACTTAAACTCAAAACACCTTTCCAAAGCTCTTTGTGTATCTGCAGCAGAAGGTCTAGAACACAGAGACAGGGGCAGCATGGGGAAGGAAGAGGGGAATCAAGGCACAACTGATGTGAAGAATATAAAGCTGAAAGCAGATTGTGGTTATCTCAAAAATCAAAACCTAAACCCCAACAGATAAAGGAAAAAAGGGGAGGAAAAAAAAATCCAAGGTGGTGAAGGCATTCCCAATAGCATGTTCATAAGAATCAGGGGAACTATGACATTGCACAAAGAATTATTACCGGGCCATTAGAACTGCGTTACTGAGGAGAATCACAGGTGGGCTCAAGATCAGGAAACAGACGCTTTTGTGGGGAAGTAAAACTATGGTAACAAGAATGTCCCAAGCACAAAGATACCAACTGCCCTGCAGAGTCCAGGAATGAAGCCCCAGGTGCTCAGAGGAAGTGCCTTTGTTGGTGCACATGGAGGCAGTTCCAGAGGTGTTGGCTGGGCTAGTAACACAAGCTGGTGTAGTGACTCTGCACATGCTCTCTTCTGCCAGGTGAGTGAGTGAAAAGGGAACTTTGCTCAGAACATTGCTCGGAAATGAAGCAATACACCTCAGAAAGTAATCCATAAACTTGTGCCTCGACAAGGAATTCACAAAACTACATTAACTTTTTCCAGCACTTCATGCTGTCTTATTTAATGATGTGAGTACAAACAGCACGCATCTGTTTTCTTTTTCAAACTGAGATGTATCCTTCTTTTTAACTCACTCCCACTGCAAGCAAGGGTCAGCACACGAACAAAAAACCAACACTAAACCCAAGGATGCTGCTCTGACTTTTTCTTTCTTCTCTCCCAAAAGCACAGCTACAAGTCCCTTAAACTTCCTGAAGCAGTTTTTTTTACACCTGCACTGGCCTTTTCTTTCCACATGGCCACATATTTTCATTAATAAGCACTTTATCACAAAATAATTGGCTTCTGCATGTCCCTGAAAATGAAACAGCTGTGAGAGGTAAACAGATTATGATAATTCCAGTATTAATGAATTCTGGAAGAAGTCTGAATTGCTTCAGGGAAGAAGCAGGCTTGGTCACTTTGAAACTGCATTCTATCTGCTTTGCTGATCAGCCTTTTTTGGTACACATTATTTATAAACAGTACTACCCATGTGTTGCAGACCATATGTAGCATTAATTAGCACATCACTTTAACCTTTCTCTCCAGCCACAGTAAATTATCAGTAAAAACTTTGGCCATTTCATTAAAGTATCTTAGGAAGAATATTCCATTCCTGCAAGGACATTTCAGTTCCTTAAACGCAGCCACCCAGAATGGCAAACAAATAATGCACCATAACTAATGGTTTTACAGTCTTCCTTTGCTAATGTTCTGCTGTACATGTGTATCATGTCCTGCACTTGAACTAGAGTCTCTCTTGGGTACTGAGAATACATCCTTACCCAGCTTGAATCTGCACAAAAATTATGGATTCTGAAATGCATTACCTTCTCTAGCCTTTTTTAAGAGTTATTCAATAATAAAATCAAATTCTCAGTGATAGTAACACTCATTTCCAATTGCTCAACAAGGCTAGATGAAGTATGTTGTCTCTGAGGAAGCCTTCACAGCTGATGACTGTGCAAGCTCTGTGAGCAGACACCTGAAGTCACTGATTCCTCAGGACAGCTGTGCAGAAAAACACAGCAGCCCAGGGGAAACAGCCAGGAGAGACTGTCAAAGCTTAAAAGGATATTTATCAGTATCTCCAGCTTTCATTCTCTGAGTCTTTGAAATTCTCTCTAACAGCTTAAGTCAGAAGTGCCACCACCTGCATTAACCGCTGGTCATGAGCCACAGGGCAAAGGCCGGCTTCCAGGTCCAAGGCTGTGCTGCCCTTCATGCCCGTGGGAGCAGCCCTGCGACTCACATCACCTGCAAGGAGCACACCCTAGAGCAACCTATCCTACCTTTCCTGCTCAGGTTTCCACCTGGAGGGAATAGCTTGCTCCAGGTACAATCTTAGGGGTGAAGTAACACCAACAAAGCGTGGCCAGATAAGGGACTGGGACCAGGACCCTGAAATGAAATGACAGAGCACCTAAAATCCAGAAAAATGCTTATCTGTACACTTAACTAGATTTTTTTGGAGTCTACCCTTCCTCACATATGAAGCAGCACAGTTGTACATCTTTTCACAGACACCGTGCCATCAGCTTTTCTCTCTCACTAAAAAAAACCATCATACCTATAGGGCAATTGGAACTACCTTGACCTGGTTGGCTACAACAATCACACTATGATTACCTCTCTATATTCACTAGATACATATTAGCTCATGGCACATGACGTGTCCCCTGCATGTAATGGTGCTCCCTAGAAACCCCTTCTCCAGAGGACAAGGACAAACTAATGAATTTTGCTCTATGAACCAAATTTGGAATGAGAGATTCGGCAGTCAATTCTCAGTGCCAAAGACAGTTAGTTGGTCTAGAACTTCTGATTATTTACAGAGACAGAAATACTACAACTACCATAAGCATTAAAAAACACTTATTTGAGCATTAAGAGGTTTTAAATCTAGCTTTCTGGTATTTGCAGGTCATAGAATTAAGATCTTTGGAAGAAATTATCACAGTAACTGATAATAGGAGAAGCAATTAGATAGATAGGGGTGAGGAACTGGTAATCTGCAAGAAAGTGAAAAACAGTTTATGATTGGCTTCTACATGTCTAGACCACAGAAACCAAATAAAACAAAATTAAAAGTATCCTGTGGAATATATTCATGCAAATGGGGCACTAATGGCTTGGTTTTCCAAATAAAAACCAGGCCAATCAGCTACTGGAAGAGAACAGTTTTCTGTTTTCTGATTTTTACATTATTACGTACATGTTTCCATCAAGCAAAACATCAGATTTTTTCATGCTTTTCCCTCTTCTGTCTTCAGTCCTGAGAATAACAATGAACATCCAGCACAGCCATTAAAAACTGTAGATTTTGGGGTGTCCAGCTGCAACTGCACAGCATGTCTGACACGCAGGCAACATCACATGGACATTATGGTGAGACTAGACCAAACAATTCCCAAGGCTTTCACCGTTATCGGTACTGTAACCCTCCAACCATGCAGCTCCATGGCTGTTAACAGGTTCTCTTTTTCCCTAATAAAACAGGATGACATGGCAAACAGCACTGTTTTTCTAAGTATGTCTTCATCACATCTCTTGAGAATCCTGCTGCTGCCCAAGGCACAAAAAAAAAAACCAAAAAAAAAGGACAGAAAAACCCAAAGAACGGTCATAAATTCTCCTACTTAAAAAGGTAAAATTAACATTTCCCCAGGAAACAAAAAGTATATTCTTTTCTAGGTGCTGGGGTTTTAGAAATTCTTGGAACATAGTTCACTATATTCCTACAAGGCTGTGGATCAGGATTCTGTTCATTCTACTTGATCTTTGCCAAATCTAGCATTTCTATAAGCTTGTCTAGATTTGGAGACAATCTTATTATGGTATTGAATGGTTATCTCAAGCTTTTTATAAACATAAAGAATGTACGATTAGAAAGAACTTAATGCTGCAAGTCCTTATCCTTCTTCACTCACTGGTTTCCATCATAACTCTAGCTGGCGTCTTGCCATTCCTGAACTTCTTCATTTCCCTTCTATACACCACTTCCCGTTTCTCACCCAAGTGACGCCCACCTTAATTTCCATCCTCCTATTGACTAATTTAACGTTGTGTAATCAGCTTTCCTTCATCCTGTACCCAGCTACCATATTCCCCTCACAGGCTCATTTTTACTAGATTAAGCAAAACCAACTCACCTCATCTCCCACAGATAACACTTTGCATTCCCCAGTCACTGAAGTAACTAATTTCTAAACCCGTTACAACACTAGCCAGGGCTTCTTAGAATGTGGGAGACTAATTGCAGACAGCATTCCAGAAGTTCCTCCTTTTCCTGCACAATGGCATGAAGCTGTCTCTATTTCTAAGAGCAACGCTGACAGAGGAAAACACGGGAACACCCTGCCAGTTTCTGGCCCAGAAAGGATTGTTGCAGGCAACCAGTTCTTAGCAAGATGTTACAATTTGGTCCTATTAAACACTGTCATTAGTTTTACCCCTTTAATCTTTTCTAAAATACTTCTACAATGTCCTAAACCTGATCTATTTATTGAGAGCAAACTGCAAAATTAATCTAGAATACGTTAAACTATATATATTGTGGTCTTGTAAACAGGCAATGCGTGGGTTTTTTGTTAATTGGCATAAAATACAATCCAGTAAATTCAACATACTGTCCTTTAGCCGTACCCTTATTCTCAGAAAATTTCCAGTCCCAGTCAACAGACATAACTAATATTCAAAAACTGAAATAAACAAGCCACAATGAGCAGCACAGAGATTTTAATCCTATCCACCCGGTCATGGAGAGAACTGCTAAAATCTGGGTTAATCCTTCCAATCCTTAGTCAGAAATGAAAGTCTGTGCAATTGAAATAGCATGCCAGAATTAGATTTGCTTGTGGTAAGGATTCGATTAAGCCAAAAATTAAGATCTGAAATAGCTTCAGTTAAAATCAGAGTAGTGCATTTCTCCTGACAGATATTATAATCCAGAAGAGTCGTTCTACTGAGACCAAACTCATAGCCCTTCTCTCCACAGGAAATTAATTTGGGACAAATCCCAGACACACTGATTTTCAGATAGCAGTTTTGTCAAAAAGGAAAAAAATAAAAACTGCATTTCTCCAAAAGGGTAATGACGACCGCTGGATGGGAATGGCATGAGTAAGGCACAGCCTCCGGTTAGGAAAACCACAGAAATAAAGACAATTACTTATACTGCAGTTTTATGAAGCCGATTCTCACAAACCCTAGTGGCAGTTTTAACTACTTTATCTTGGTTACGGTACTCAAAGACATGACATAGCCATTAGATGTAAAATATTTATCTCGTACCTATTTATCTGTATTGGGGCTTGTTTTTATTTTTAGCAAGCTGAGAGATTACACGTCAACACAGAAAATGTTAAAAATGAAGAAGGGAAGATACCACGCTCCCAGGAGCCATTTCACTTGAAGTTTCTTCATCATTTGATTAAAGCCTGCACAAATCAGGCTGGATTAAATCTAGAATATAACAAACAGCCTGTATGTGCTGCTGCAAGTCTTCAGACTTGTCTGTGGACAATTTATGTCAAGCCTGAAGTTTATGGTTGTTTTCTTGAAGTGACATATGAGATCACTTCAAGACCCACGAAGCCAGTGCTCCCCTACAGATGCCATGCCAGCGCACGTGTAACACAACACACTGCACAGGTACCACGGGAGGCAAAACCAAAGCGGCAGTAAAACGCCAGGTTACAAACATCTGAGGTCTATGGTAACAAATAATCCGCTGGAGCCTCCTTGCCAAGATAGCCAGAGGTTTCAAGCTATTGCATAAGCATATTTCTGTAATCTTTGTTGCTCCAAAGCTGGAAGCTTTTGCTCAAGCAAGGCTTTTTGACGTTACTTTGAAAACTGGCTCTTCACAGATGGAAAAACAAATGATTAAACCAGCTCAATAGGGAGTGAGACTTATTGTACATACTTGATTCAAAAAGAAGCTAAGGGAGGAAGAATGGTTTTGGTTGGCTGGTTGGGCTTTTTTTTGGTTTGGTTTTTTTGTTTGGTTTTTGGTTGTTTAAATACAACTCTAGGATGCTTGCTAAAAAGGAAAATATAACACCATCTGAGCTGAATCAGCTTTAATAACAGAGTTTTTAACTGGGTCAAACATGCAAATGAAACCTTAATGTGACCTGGTAAGACAAAAATTTAATTACCAATATGAAGTTTAAATAGAATGTCAGGTTTAACTTAACTAAAACCGGCTAGCATGTCAATGAGGTATTTCACCAGCAGTCCAGGAAGTCATTTGAAAGAGAATACCCCAAGTACCATTACAGTTCTTACCACAGCCAATCCTTCCTTTAACCAGACTGCTCTCCTAAGCAGGATATGACTTAAGTCTAATGTGTTGCTGGGACTTTTCACCACACATATTAAGAGGCTGTGTCTGCCTCTTTATGCCTTTATATAAAGAACATAGTAAGGCCCTTATTAGAAAGGCAAAAAACCCTCCATCTTCTCTTTACATTGCAGCATTCAGATCTTCAGGAAAAGCATTTAAGTAGGCATTAAAGGACTAAATATTTAAAGTATTTGCTTACTTTGCACTCACTCCTAGTCCTTTACTACACAATGAAAACAATCATTCCAGAGCCAGGCTCTCACAGCCAGGATTTTTGCTTTCCATATGGGACTCATACATGACCTGGATACTAGCTTTGCCTAGTAGAAGTGTGCTCCTCGGCATTTAGAAATGTCTTTGCTGACGTAGAGAATTGTTTTCTACAAAAATTATTTAAAAATAAGGTTTTGCATGCCTACAACTTACTCATCAGTTAAAAAAAAAAAAAAAAAGGCAGTAGAGGGTGGGAAACAAGCAAAGTTCATTCTTATTTTGGATTAAGTTTTCCACTGCTTTCTGGCAGTGTCCACTGAGGTGTCCCCTGCAGCTGAGCAAAGCAGTAGGAGTTACACCAGAATGATTACCAAGCTGGACCCCTACATTTTATTATTGGATAAAATAACTCACTATTTTAAGATCTCCACCTCGGACTATGAAAAAGGTCAATCACAAAACAGCTTCTCTCCTGACCACATTCATCTCATACAAGGAAACAAACTTAAACAGAAAGAAAACCACCTAAGGAAACACACACAAAAGGTCTGGAAGGCTTTCAGTGACCGTTAAAGGCACACATGCTGCACGTGACAGCTGACTCCCACTGGCTTCCCACATGTTCATTTAAATTTTAATTCAGAGTCCATGGAATGCCTTTTTATGGGAACCTGAAAATAGTTGTATAGAGAGAGAAACTACTGAGCAACTGTTCAGGATATTTTAAATGTGAAGATTTTATTATTGACACCCATCCTAAGTCAGCTCCTTAGTGTCATTTCACTCACCGACCATCGGAAATATTCTGGTAACCCTTACACTATAAAATAGTGATAATAGTAAAGAACAGGAAAGCAAAAGCGATTGTAGTCAGAAGCCAGTATCCTGGAAAAGGTTAGGAAAGGAAAGAGTGCCACATGGCTTAAGACTGAAAAACCGACAGGATCAGTGTATCTGGAAACAGCAGTCAAGATCATTTGTTGACTTCAGCCAACCTGGCAGCAGGGCAGAAAATCATGGAAACTTTTATTTTTCCTTCCACAAGTGATCTTACCCTGCAAAGAGGCACAACTATCCTTGTCTGACACTTTCCTCTGCTCTGTTCTCGGAAGACAATGCTCATTTTCAATCTCATAGTACCACCAGCCATTTAGACAACATCAGCATTTATGTACCTCACGAACCGTAACTTTGTTCTGTGCACATAAATACAATTTAAGTTATAAGTGCCAGCAAACACGAGTCTCGGAATAATATTTGCAACAGCAAAACACATTCATGTACAGGGGAGTCCGCAGAATCAGTGAGACACCTAAAATATATGAAAATAAACTGTTTTCCACAATGTTAACTGTCAGTCTGTCCTGTCCCCAAGTATTCGGAAGCCCTTAATAGTAGATCTAAAATTCAGATTAATTGAATTGAAAATTAGTTATAAAAAGAAATCATAAATATATTTTCAACTGCCAGTTCCTAATAATCCAAGATAGTAGGCACTCTGGCAAAGCACCAGAGTAGAGCAAACATACATACACAGAGAAAAAGTATGTATATTGCTACAAATCAGAGAATTATTAAAAAATCTTTCCATTTTCCATAGAAATGGATGTTTACATAGAATTACATCACTGCTGGTCACAGTAGTCAGCTGAGAGCATAGCAAAATAAAGGGATCGATTGTATATTTAGGAAAGCCTGGAGACTGACCCAGTCCCAGAGGTTATACTAAATAAAAAACCAAAATCGGCAGGGAAATTCTAAATTATATTATAAGAGAAACATGCAGACTCCAACATACCAATTTCCCGATACCTAACTACAGCCTGGACTCCCTACATTGCACCAGGAAAAGCAAATGTCCCCCTATATGTGTATGTAAAGCTGGTCAACGAATGCAGAAGGAATCACTGAAAGCAGAAGAATTGCCCCAAATCCCACAGCCAGAAACCCTGAAGAGATACGGAGGTGGAAACTGTTCAGAGTTTTGAATACTTTTGGTTTTCTCATACTCCTTTCTTCACACACAGCTAACTTTCATCAGCAATTTCTGTTGCTGGTTTATCACCACTTCTGCTCTCCACCAACGTTACTCTAGCTCACCAGGTATAGTTTCTCATCCTTTCTCTGTTTTCTGCTTATTAAACATAAACAGGCTTGGCTTAAAACCATGGCAGTTTTTACTTTCTTCTTGGGATTCCACACAATTTTTATTAGCTTCCATTAATCTTATTGTAGCACAACGATCATCTGTGCTCTGTGTACCCTGAACGAGTCCCGATACTCCTGACACTAAGGGATACATAATTTTAAACTGAGAGGTATATCCTCTCCTAGCCAACCTTGCTTCTGCTAGGAGCAAACTAAGGCAATAAATGGGAAAAAACCCAACCACCCTGACTCCAATGCTAGGGTGGCAGGCAAGCATAGAGTAGCAAATGGATGGGGTGCCGATGAGGACAGCGTAACATTAGCGTGGTCAGAAGCAGCTGTTTGGTGGAAGGAAATTTGCATGCAGAATGGATAGGGCAAGAAAAATGCTGTCTAAGGGCAAGTGAAGGAAGCAAGTGTTTCATTTTACAACTTCTGTACCACTTCACCGCTACATAGTTAAGTGACAGAGCTCAGTGTTGTGCATGCTAAGCATTGGAGCCATCCACAACATCTTCCACTAGAACCCAGATTCCGTAACAGGATATTCAGCCTTTTTGCAGACAACAATAGTTAAAATGCAGATGGAGAGAGGAGAGAAGAGGATGACAAACAGAGCAAAACAAAACAAAGGACAGGTTAGCTTATTTACTACAAACACAATGTGACTATTGACAATAAACCAGACCATCCTAAGTAGTACTTGACTACAATACGGACCTTTCCAGAGGTTTCGCATCTGTTTTGTTATGATGAGTTCACAAGGCTTATCTCATCCCAATTAGGTACTTCATATAGCTCTGATGCCTCTGCCAACACAATTTACCCAGAACTCTCAATTAGCCTCACACACAAAAAGTAACATGTAATTTGTCTGGTAATTATATGTTTCTGTAACTCTTAAAAGCAACTCATTACAGGAATGTTGTACACTTAGAACAGATTACCTTAATTCTATTTTCTGTTTATTCAGTTATAACTGTCGTTCCTAATTGCACTGTAAATTGTGTTGAGCTGGAAGGTGGCTATAAAATCCCTGCTCTTTCCTCTTTCATAGTGGTTCTACATATGCAGTGTGTTTCCACTAGACACAAAATCAATGTAGTGAAAACAAAGCAGTTCTATTGTTGATTCTAGTGACGTGGAGAGGCAAGCTGGTCAGCACAAATTGACAAAACTTTGCATCAACAAAATTACAGGCAGAAATCTTGAACCAAAAGTTACGGAAACAAAAAAACCAAGCCACTGTCAAGAGAAGGAAACAAAAAGAAAAGATAAGCAGCTTCCCACCCGGCAATCCCTTGAATGAAACATGTTTATAGAAATATCTTGCCCTGAGATGCACAAAATGCAGGCTATAAATAGTTATGCACACTGAGCGAAGGCCACGGCGCGAGACCAGAGCTGGTGTTCGCAGTCGTGCTGCAGCAGGTAACCTGTGACAAGGAAACAGTCCGGCCTATCTTCATTAAAGCCTAAAAGGAAATTACTTTCCCAAACCACTGATGGACATAGAAAGCCTAAAACACGGACTGAAGAGTCATCTGGTATTGAAGCACCTCCCCACGAGACCTTACTCAAAACCTAGATTAAGGGATACACAATTTTAAAGTTGAAAGGTGTATGGTCTCGATTTGAAAAAATGTGCTTTATCCAGGCTGCTCAAAGATGGGTGTACGTGATCCTGCTGGGAAATTACACTACCGTCGGCCAATTCAACACACCAAACCGTTGTATTACTTGTAGACTCCATCCTAAGGGACAGGTAAGCAGTGTGCTTGGAGAAAAATGTTAAAAGCATAAAGATGACCACCTTTTATTCTCTCACCCCTCCTCTCCACCTTCAGCAAGGGAATCTGCAAGAAAGCAGGGAGAAGAATCTGCACACATAAAAACCAAAAAAGACAACCTAGCTTTCTCAGACCTGATCATGTCTAAATGTAAAACACAGGATGACTTACAAAAGAAACAGAAGGAATTTTGGAGCTGTATGCAGAATATAAGTGTCTTAATCAAATCTCATCCACAGCCCTCCAGTGTGCTCCTTAGTGTATTACAGACAAAAGGAACCCTACTTTTGCCTTGAATTTGCTCCTGTCCAAATACAGGTTAATCTTGCTACGCATTGTCTGTTCTATAAATGTACAATCAAATGGAGATCCTTCACTGTTGCCCATGCTCTAAAAGTTTAGGACAAGTTTACGACCTCCGGTCAGTTTTAGTTCAGTCTCTGTGGCTGTGGAGGATATGAGCCAGGGAGGAATGGATTACATAAACCGGCTAGGTACATAGATGTGTGAATTATATCTTTAATCTGCATGTGAAGCTTAACAAGTCAGTATTCAAACACAACCTTAGTGACAAATTTGGACTAGAAACTGTTGGCTTTTCAAGAGGTTTAAATCAATCAAAAAGGTTGATCAGGGAACCCTACGTACCCCTCTGCCCACCTCAGCAGGCAGCAATGAGCCCCTCACGCCCGAGTCCCAGAAGGCACAGAACTTTCTCCAGAGGAGTTTTGCTCTTCTGGAACCTCCTTCTCCTTCCAAACACTCAGGTTTTTTGATCACTCAAGCTTCACGTGTATGGAAAGTACAGAGGAAACTGCTGTTGGGAAAGGTAACTGCACACCAAAAACTTAAAGCTGCTGGACACCAAGTAACCTCCATCTACAACTTGGAATATCATGTTTGCATACCAGGAAACAAGCTACTTTTCAGCTTTTACACTACATTATTTCTACAGACTTTAATTTCTCTCGAAAATATTCCCCCTTGTAACTGATCTTATTTCCAGTTCTGGTTTCACACAGAGCCTGAGTCTCAACTTTTCCCTGACTCAGCATATCAAGTCTCAGAATAGAGGGAGATACATCACCATGGGCCTTCTAGCACAGCCTCTTTGAGTGCAAGTACTCAAAAGAAATGCTTGCAAGCTACTATGCATTTACACAAGAGCAAAAAAACCTTCTCCTAGAAATAATGGGGAGTCACAAGCATTATCCATGAGCAGCACTGCCTCTCCAGGGCCACGAGACCCCCAGCCAGGTTTCCATCTTGAGAAGCCAGAGGGGGCTGTGGTTGGAGGGTGAACACGCAGCGTAACAAAGCTCTCCACCAAGAGATTTAAGCCATGTCCATTTTTACAGACTCTGCTCCTAGCTTACACACCTCAACTGCAAGCACGGGGGTTTTCTCCTAAGGACATTATGTCTAAATCTAATATAAATAGACAATGATGCTGCTGCTGTTTTATTTATTTATTTCAGTGAAGTAAGAAGAAAATATCTCAAGGATTTAAGCAAACAATATGGTGACAGATGGTGTGGAGAAAATCCAAGCTGGGCTCCCTCAGTAAAATCCACACAACTTCATAACTCCAGGAAAGAGGGGAGGCAGAGGAGAAGGAGGGGCAGAAAAGAGTACATGCAAAGCTGGTCCAGATGACCACGGATTTATAACAAACAGCATGGACTGCAAAGTTTCTTTGTTCATCTATAAAAAGCTCTTTGTACCATCGCTGATGTAGGCAGATCTACCCCAAGCAAGTACAAAAAAATTTTCACATTAAATTGTTAGTTGAAATAACTGACAAATAAAACACATTATTAAACTGTCTATTCAAATAATTTAAGCATCACCTCAAAAATACTTCATAGATGAAACATGAAAAATATGTTCAACATGATATCAAGACCCTCCTGTTCACTGCATCATTTTATCAGGATGGATATTTTCAGGTATGTTCTCTGGATATATTCCGATTGCCAGAAATGTCGTATGTGCTTTGTAACAGTCTTATTTTGTAGTTTAAAGGGAATAATTTTGAATTTTATATTTGAGAACGGCCTTGGGAGGGGGGAAGAATCTAAAGATGCCACCAGAAATGTCTGCAAGCAGAAAATTATGCTGAAGGTCTGGTGTCCTACTTTTGCAGCTCACAGTCTGCTCAGTTACAATTAGCTATAGTCAGGCAATAGTTCAGAGAGGTTGCATGGATGATCTACAACACCGACTTTTACTAGCAGTTTTAAAATGCTGTTGCTCAAAACAAAGACACTTATGGATTTCTATTTTCAAGAACTGGAAGAACAGACAGTTTGAAAACAGTACTTTTGAGATAAAAAAATATATTGCCCTTACTGCAAATGACTAGATCCAAGTGAAGCCAAGCACACCTCTCTTCTAAAGAAGAGTGGTTTATGGGATCCCACCTTGCACCCTGGGCCCAGCTGCAACAGTGTCCACTCAAGCAACCTAAGAAAATAGGAACTTACCCACACCTGAGCTACATCACAGTCAGGTAAACTGGAAGATTTCCATTTCCTATAATCTGCTTATTAATTAGAGAAATTCCCAATCTCTTCAAAACTATCTGCCTTCTACTTAGGAAAATTAAACCAAATATCCCCCCCTTCACCTGCACAAGAGTGACCCCTCAAGTCTACTCTCGTGGTATTCCAGAAAATCCTCCATGCTTTCCTTTGCTAAATCAAGAGGGAAACTTTCATGTGGACAAGAGCATGAGGAATAACATAACTATCTCAGGAATAGCCAGGAAAATCGTTTCAAAAAGAAAAGGGAGAGAGAGCAAGAAAGCAAGGTTCACATTATTATAATGCTCCTCTGAGTTCTGAGACTGCCCAAAGCAGCAAACGCTGCGGCTCTTGCTGTTAAAGCTTCACTTTCTCACAGCGATGACAGCACGAGAATAGTGCACAGGCACGCTGTGTCGTAACCACCTCACGCTCCCCGAGCACTCGCTCCCGTTGAAGAAAAGCACAAGATACTGTATCCACTCACTTCATTCACCTCAGTAGGACAGATTTCAAGCACGTTTTTAAACATTTAATAACAGTGATTATGGCATGTGTGCGTAAGAAGTACAGCTGCAGATTACGAGCCTAGTTCTAAAAATATTTACAGATGTGCAAGACAACTTTATTTTTTAAGAAAGACATATAGACTGAGTTTTATGGATATGGTCAAGTAAGCACAGATTTGCAAGAGGATGTCAATGCTACATTTTTGTTGCAGTTCAAAATAAAAATGAGAATATCTGAAAGTTACACTTCTGTAGTGGCATTAGTACAGCTAGAAAGAAAGTCAAATTCAACTGTTTATTGTGTGCAACAGTGCAAGCTGCTATGTTTAGGTCTGAAATACCAGTTACACAAACACTGGTATGTTTGCACTAAAGAGTTTAATAAACTGCAGTTTAATTTTCCAGTCCTTTGCAGTAGCAATCGAAGCTGAAGTCTATAGGACTATAGTGCCATACTCACGCCAATATCAGTTCTCGCGGTAAGGGCAGGAATGAAAAGTTACAAAATGTGAATTTAATATTTTCTGTAAAGCTACAGGACTGCTTTTACAAGCCAACTAGATGAGCTGGACAGAAATCTACATATGGAAGACATGCAAATTGATGAGCACACTCCATGAAGTATGATCTCCAGAAATAATTATGCAATAAAAAACAAACCCAACACCCCTTGCGCCCCACCACAACAGTTTTTAACACATAAGAATTCAAGCGTGTGTCTGCATGGTGCAGGTGTGAAGTGTGGCTTTTCAACCTTTTTTTAAACATGATCGCTGCACTAAGAAGACACAAGGCAGAAGTTGTAACATACAAAGTCATATACACATACAGGGTGGTAAATCCTCAGTACCAGAGCGAGGAGTCTGGGTGTGCTCTGATCATAGTTACAAGGCTGGGCTTAGGAGTTCTGGTTCACACAAGTGCAGTATCTTTTTTGTATTTCAGGAATGAGGAAAAACAGCAATTCCAGCAATGCCTATCATGAGCTGAAAATTAAAGGTAATGCAAACATCTGCAAGTATTTCAGTAAAATACCTGAAAAACATCCACCAAAAAAATGAATAATATTTAAAAGTACAATTTCAGTCACTACTTATTCACAGTTAGATGTCTTAATAAGTATCCCAGCATCAGTACAGGTTGGGGGCTGCTCTGTTGGAGGGCATCTCTGGGGAAAAGGACCTGGGAGTCCCAGTGGCCAACAGGCTGACCATGAGCCAACAGGGTGCCCTCACGGCCAAGAAGGCCAATGGCATCCTGGGATGCATTAAGAAGAGCGTGGCCAGCAGGTCAAGGCAAGTTATCCTCCCCCTCTACTCTGCGCTGGTGAGGCTTCACCTGGAGTGTCCAATTCTGGACTCCTCAGCTCCAGAAGGACTGGAGAGGGCCCAGTGCAGGGCCACTGGGATGGTGAAGGGCCTGGAGCACCTTCCACATGAGGGAAGGCTGAGAGAGCTGGGGCTGTTCAGCTTGGAGAAGAGGAGGCTGAGGGAGGATCTTATCAATGCTTATCCATATCTAAAGGGTGGGTGTCAGGAGGATGGGGCCAGGCTCTGCTCAGTGGTGTCCAGTGACAGGACGAGGGCCATAAACTGGCAAACAGAAGGTTCAACCTGAACGTGAGGAAACCCTTCTGCCCTGTGAGGGTGACAGAGCCCTGGGACAGGCTGCCCAGAGAGGGGGGAGTCTCCTTCCCTGGAGACTTTCCAAAGCTGCCTGGACTTGTTCCTGTGGGATCTGCTCTGGGGGATCGTGCTCTGGCAGGGGGGTTGGACTAGATGATCGCTAGAGGGCCCTGCCAACCCCAACCACTCTGTGCATCTGTAAATCACTATAGGACACAGCAGAGCTGGTGGGTGAGTTGAGTGAGCACAGCTAGCTGCGCAAGGGGAGGGATTATTCCCCTCTTTGGTACTCATGAGGTCACATCTGAAGTCCTCTGTTCAGTTCAGGGTTTCCCCACACAAGACACAGAATCATAGAAGACCTCAATATACCCGAGTCCAAAGGACTGGAGCTCAGGAGGTGCAAGAAAAGGCTGAGGGAACTCTTTTCCCCACAAAAGGGACAGGTAAGGACAGGTATAATTGCAGCCTACAACTACACAGAAACAGGATTGGACTCAGACTCACAGCGAGAACAAAAGCCTGTGGTTACAGTACAGAGGTAAATTCCAATGAGATATAATGAAAATATTTGCATGATGAGAAAGGATAAGTACTGGAACAGATTGCCCAGAGAGGCTGTGGTATCTACATCCATGGAGATATTCAAAACTTGACTGGATGATCCAATCTAACTTTGATGTTAGCTCATCATTGAGCTAGGGTTGGGTTAGACAAGCTCCAGTGATCCCTTCTAACCTCAATTGCTTTATACTAAACAATTAAATGTTTATTGCCAATTTTATCAGCAGAAAGAATAATAAAGAATGACAATTTAACCATGCATAGTACTTACTTTTTAGAAAAACAGATTCATTTTGCATAACGTTCCCAAGAAGTATCATTTGTAATAGCCCTTCTGGAAAATTACCCTCCCCTTTAATGCCATTTGGCTATGCATTGTAACTGTCAGTACTTCCATGACAATAAAACACTTCTCATTAGAAATCTTTCTGAAAGACATAACTTGAAGTTACAAACACTTAATTTTTCGATATGCAGAAGTAGCATGGTTCAAAGACACTAAGTATTCCTGGATGTATTTCTAATACACTGGGGCTTTTTCCCCACTTGTGAAGGAAACAAATATTTTGTTGTCTCTTAATTAACCATGATGTTCTGTTTTAGAAAAGTATCACAAATACTATCGTTGTAATGATAGCATGTGGTGAAACAAATGTAACTAAGTTTAAAACCAAATGTTCAAGTCAGAAAACAGTTCCTAAGTAATGTTTGGTTTGAGATCCCTCAGAATGCCAACAGATACAAGATGAATAAACAGCCAGTCTGTTTTCAGCATCCCCCGAGGGATGCTGATGCACAGCAGGTTGGCACAAATGCCCCAGACACAATTCTCATTTTGTTTCAGTAGACTATTCCACATCTGAATATGTTTTAAGTCTGCGGCAGAACTGGGGACCAAAGCCAAGGAACAGTTCATTGGCAGGAGAGTTCCTGCCAACAGCAGGTGATAAAATCTGCTGGAGGCAGAGCATGTGGCACTGGCCAAAGGGTATCTCTACAGCACAGCTGCAATCAGGTAGGTACCATACATCCTCAAGTGTCACATTGGTTTATTGGTAGGGTTTTGCCAGCAGATGTCAGGTGAAGGCAGACCAGCTAGGTTCAGAAGACATTCCAGTTTTGTTGGCTTCACGTGCCTGTCAATTTTCATAGCCTGTATCAAGCAAACGATCTCCTCAGCTGGTGCAGGCAAACTTTAACCAAACTGAAGCAGAGTACAGCCAGCTGGGCCAACGGCAGTCTAAACTACGCACCAGTCACAGCAGCTGTTCGCACAGGGACATGGTACTTCAAAAGCTGTATGTCCTGCATTACTCACTGTGTACTCCAAATGTTGGCGTACCTCCTTTAGAAACCTAGAACAACTATTTCTTTTTTAGAGATGGCTCTTCATGTGAGATTCAGACTGACACAGTATCTATTACCCGTAGAGAATAAGGTGAGCTACTCTGAGTCATTCCAGTAAAGTCATTAGCAGTACAGAGCATTATGGATAACTTCTCATTTCTGTGCCTTCAGTTTAGTTCACATTTAGGACAGCTAAGCATCGTATAATGACCACCTGGCACAGAATGCACTGAACTGTTGTACCACCTTTGTGTCAGCTAAAGGTACACCACTAACAAGCAGGTACTACACTCACTTCGAAGTAAAAGTCACCGAAAACACAGTACCAGCATAATGCCACAGTGGAGGAAAATACCTGTTAGAGCCACGTAAGGACACAAATGGAACGGCCTAGTTAGAGTGCCAGAGTACTACATCCAGAATCAGGAGTGGGACCAAGCATCTTTTTTGCATATCTAGCCATTTCAGCGTATGAAACAACACTGATCAACTTCACAATTTAGCCAACAGCCATGTGTTTCAGCTAAAATCCTGACACTGACGCGGAAGACAGATTTTACATTTGAAGTTCTCCTCCCTCAGACTTCATCTCCTCTGCCTTTATGACAGCACTGTGAATTTCACCTTCAACCCCCAGGAATTCATTCCTAAATGAATGGTTGAGTGACACATCCAAGTCTCACTACTGCAATGTTCCAAACCCAGTTGCAAGACATGGCACATGGCAAAAGCCAAGTTAAAAATTAAGGCAATTTTAGTTACATGAACAAATAATTCCATCAGGCAACTCAAGCTACTGAACACAGCTCTGTTAGATTGTCTTAACACACAAAAGAACAATTTTGATTTCCCAAGTGGAAACCTTAGAAGCCAAGTTTCAGCACAAATATGTTTTATTAGCAAACTGTGATAACCCCTAAAATCAAAGACAGTGATATAATAATGACAATATTACCATACAATGAAAACTGTGTTTTTCTTATCTCAGTAAGTTAATACTATTTCATTTTCTAGAGGCTCCCACATAAAAGTAAAAAACAGATCTGTATCGGTAACATCCTGCATCTGCTACTGAGCATGAAGCCGATTCCATAAGGATTTCTGCCAGCGTTTCATCACTCAGCACTGGCTGGGATCTTCAAATGTTCTTATAACTGGCACAGAAAAATAAGTGAAATATGTACCAAACAAAATTCCTAAATATACATAAAGCCAGCCTTAGAAAGGGGGGTAACCCTGTACAGTAATGCAAAAGCACATGAAATAACTGCCTCTAACTTGGTCACTGCAATTACATTTAAGGTACTAGCACCGACTGTAGTGATCTATCCATATAAATCAAGACTGCAAAGCCATTGTTATAGAATCTCTGCTAAAACTCAGCACTTACTGTCCTCCCCTTGTATGACATAAGTTTTAAAGGAAAGCCAGTCAAAATACCAAGTGTCTCTTATCTCAGTGGAAGAAGTCTTTCCCAGAGATAAAAAGTTTCTGAAGTTCAAAGCTGATTCCTCAATTGAAGCTAATGATTGCATCTTTCCTGCTTCTTTCCCACCTCTCAAGTTAGGAGACAATGTATCTGGACCATCAGAGAGCTCTTTTCTACTCAAGCACTATTCAAGAGACGCTTACATGGAGTAACAGTACTTATTAATAGGAAACCCTAAAGAGTGCAGATAAGTTACAATTAATATTGAAAAGCCTTGTGTGCTTGAAAACCAGTAAATGACTTCCCACACTTGCACCCCCTCTTCAGATGTCATCTTTTCCACCACAGTGGGGGCTCCTCTCGGACTTCCAGGCCAAGCAGCAGTCCACGCCAGAGAGCTTAGTCCTGCACGGTGCCGAGCACCTGCCTCACAGGCAGCAGTGAGCATTTTACAAGATCAAAGCTGCAGTGCCAGCAAGGATTTTTTAATAATTGTTACGATGTTACGGAGCATGAGCTGGATACAGGAGTCACTCTGGTCATTCCATGGTCTCACAACAGATTACGTAAAGACAAGTTTTCCAACAAAGCAATTTGTCATTCTCTCCAGAGTTCAGACAACCCCACTGTGGATTTCCATGAACTATAGCAGGAAATTAGGAGTATCTGGTTAGCACAAATCTGATTTAATATATGTAGTGAATACAAAAGCTGGTCCAGGTCTGTGAGACTACTTACAGACCGCAGTGGATCACAAAAGTCCAGCTTAATATGATTGTCCTATTACTGCTACTGTCCTCACATACATTCAGGTCTATTGCTCGCTATTCCTTATCAGCACCGCAGAATATCTGCTTAAGATTTTATATCTTATCCCTAAAATCATTTCATGGACCTACTATTTTGAGGTTGTTTTTACATCCATGTCATATTCACTAGTAAAATTTCTAAACTGACCAGAATTCAGTGTGCTGGAGAGTAGAACTTCATTCAGACTGCTTTTATAATGGACAGAAGGTTTCAGGCACAAAACCCCAAATATTTCAGAATATTTGATGAATGATCAGTGAGAAAACCACTCCATATTGTTTTTTCTTGTTTCAAGTAGAGAGACACAACTAGAAGAATCCCTTTTGATCTGCTTGCAGTGATTATTCATGATGGAAACCGACACCGTAAAGTACATTAGACTAGCAAAAGTTTATCATAAATTTTCCTACCTTATCTGCCATTATCATGGAGGCCCCGCCATGAATTCCAAGAATTGGAATAGAAGTCTGAGATGAAATAAAATCCAAAATCTGAGCTACAGCCTCCTGATCAGTGTCATCTCCAAAAACCACTCCATGGATCTTGGTGCCTGACATCAAGTCGCAAACATGAGTTATGATGCTCTTGGGGTCAGTCTGGTTCACCAGAAGGGTCACTACGTTGATATCAACAGTCACGTCTGCTGCCATTTCCCTGGTCCAGAGAGCTCTGATATCTCTCTCTGTGATAGACTTGGTCCTTCCCAGAATCACTGCAATGTTCAGGATGGGATAACTTTTCTCCGCTCCACAAACAAGATCCAAAGGCGCCAGAAGAGCTTGGAGTACCAGGAGAGCACAGCCAATTTTCCTCATCTTTGCCAGCTTTATCCCCTGTAAAAATGATCACATTGTATAAGAAAAACAGAGAGGAAAAAAAGATATACTTTTTATCCAATTAATCCAATTTAATCCAACCTTCTCCAATGAAGGTTGTAAACAGAAAGCTTCTGGACACAATGCAGACTTTAGCTGCTTTTTATAGTGCATGCTTCATCTTAGTTTCAATTCAAGCCTCTTACATGCCCCCCCAAACGCTGGCTTGCCAATGACAGGATTGCAACTGGTCTCCCGCAAGCATGGTAAAAAATGTAGCACAAGTTCAGAGGAAATACCCATGAAAATTCTTCCTGGATGGCCAACAAAATTAAAATGACTGACATGACTGAAAAAAGACATTATCCTCCTTCTCTTTAACCTTGTTGTTCTAAAACAGGTAAATCACAGAAATCTCTTTTCCTTTGTCCTGAACACCTATTTAAAATTTAGTCACAGTCTACCAAGAAGTGCTTTAGCTCAAAATGAGAGAAGCGAGCCATTTGTCTGCTGGAATCCCCAGTCCATATCCTCCAAACATCTCGCAGCATCCCAGAACCATGTTGTTTTATTTCTGAAGATCTCCTCTAGAGAGCTGCTGCTCAAGCAGAGTCTACTGCATTTTTGGAAAAGATTCAGAAGCACAATACTCTATCTTAATTCTTCTCCCTCCTCTTACGCAGCATTCACTTGAGCAGCTCAGAACTGCTGATCTCAAACTCAAAGTTGTCACTGGCGTTGAAGGGGAGGGTGTTCCATAAATGAGCATCACTGCATTGGTTTACTTCATGTCTTCACTGAATCTCTGTGGGGGCTGAATATAGGCAATAGGACGGGGAGAGAGAGAAGCCACAGAAGTGATCTGAACTCTCTGAAGGCGAGAGGAGCAGAGCAGGTCTGCCTCTGCAAGATCTCCCTCTGTTTCTGTGCCCCGGGGGATTTCCACCTCCATAACTGGCTCCCTGCTAGCCGCAAGAAGGGAGTCCCTGTGCCACGTAAAGCCAAGCTGGCTGCAAAGCGTCACACGGAACCCACCAGCGGCGCTGTCCAACCGGGGGTGGCATTTTTCAGACCTCCCCTCATCCTGCCAGCGCTATCCCCGTCATCAGCCAGCATCACCTGCTGCTGAAGCACGCACCCAGACAAGGGCATGCTGTACCACCACCTCCCTTCGGGACAGACAGGGAGATGAGCACCTGAAAGCCCATTTTACTGCAAATCAGTGCCCTGTGCTCCCTAGGTCACTGCACCGCGGGCCAGGTTCCCGCTGCTGCCGCACCGCCGGTAGCGCGGAAAGCGGTAGAAGTAAACAAACCCAAACGCCCGCAGACACGAAATCGCTTCAGGTTCCGTCAGACCCCAAGCAACAACAACAGGCACCGCACACGGAGCCCCTTTTTGCCCGCCACGGGCACGGTTCGCCTCCCGTAACCACCCGCCGCGGGGAGCGCCCCCGGCTCCCCCGGCCGCGCGGCGCGATGGCGCCCCCTGGCGGCCACGGGGTGCCGTCCCACGTACCCAGCGCCTCAGGAGACGGAGCGGCAGCGGGTGCCGGTGGTGCCGGTGCTGGTGGTGCCGGTGCCGGTGGTGGTGCAGGGCATGCCGCGGCCGCGGGCATGTCGCGCCCCTCGGTGCCCGGGCTCAGGGGCGGCCTCCGCGCCGCTGGCCGCACGCGTGATCCCCGCCGCAGCCTGCGAGCGACATCGCATCCCGGGAGGGCAGCTACGCGGAGAGGGAGACAGGCAAAGGGGGGCTGGACACGGCGGGGAACGGGACGGGACAGCGGGGGAGGGGAGGAGAGGAGACGTTGAAAAGCCGTTAGTCAGGTTGCAGATTTGACAGAGGAAAAAAATATATATATATATTTCAGTCTCATCTGGCGTGTGAACCGAAATCAAGTGTCTAGACCTAAAAGTTCCCGTTCCCCCCCCCCCCCCCCCCCCCCCCCCCTTCACTTAGAAATAAATTTCAGCAGCCGTGGGGGGAATGTCCCTCATCCTACCCAGCTCTGGAAAATCCTGGGCTCCCAACTGCCCGTTTGCCTCCACGAGAATGGCAGGGTTTGAGCTCTACGGGCAGAGACACCCAGGCTGGGAAGAGCGGCTAGAAGCAAACTAATTCACAGGATCAAGGGCAGGAGTTCCCTTGACAGGTTCAAAACAAACATAATCTGGAAAAGCGCTAAATCGGCGTGGGCTAAGGCTCTTTCTGATCTTGTAACGGAACAGATTTATTCTTAATTTATCATCAGCAAACCTAGGGAGACACACTCCATCAGACCCCTCCACGGAAAGCTCGGATTGCTTTGATTTCCCATTCACAGTTTCCAGCAAATACGCATAAAGATACTTCTTCAAGCGACCCCAGTTAGATGTAGGACGCTGGCGAGCCAGGCAAAGCCAAGCGGCATTCCCTGAGTGGTCCTCGGTGCTGGCTGGGAACTAAGAGCCAACCAAGCAGGGAACGGCGAGCGCCGGCAGCGCTGGCATCCCTGCGCGGCACCCGCCGCCTCCGAGCCCGTCCCCAACTGCCGGGCGCTCGCCAGGAAGGCAATACTTACTGCATTCTCCCTCCACATAGTTCCAGTTTAAGGATCCTCAAAGTCATTTCAGTAGATTCCTTTGCAAACAACGAAGTGGAAAACAGGTCCCTCAGTGCCTGGGTTTCATCTTGCAACTTGTGCCCGCCGCAGTAAACACAAGCCCGGCAGCTCTTTACCGCTTGCAATCCCGCATGATCAAGTTTTAGCAGGGCCGTTGCAACTGAGGTTTGCTCTTTACTTTTGGCAGGAGGCATTTAAGCGTCTTCATCTTCTTTATTCTCTTTTTTTTTTTTTTTTTCCTTTTTCTTTTTTCTGCTGTTTAAAGGGCAGTTGCAATATCGCTGCAGCAGTTCCCCAGGACGGCAACCTCGGAGCCCCCGCGCTCCCCCCGGCTCCCCGGCAGCGCGGGCTCCTGAAGGTGTGGCGGGATCTCGGAGCCCCCCGCGCTCCCCCCGGCTCCCCGGCAGCGCGGGTTCCTGAAGGCGCGGCGGGATCTCGGAGCCCCCCGCGCTCCCTCCGGCTCCCCAGCAGCGCGGGCTCCTGAAGGTACGGAGGGATCTCGGAGCCCCCGCGCTCCCCCCGGCTCCCCGGCAGCGCGGGCTCCTGAAGGTGTGGCGGGATCTCGGAGCCCCCGCGCTCCTCCCGGCTCGCTGGCAGCGCGGGCTCCTGAAGGTGTGCCGGGATCTCGGAGCCCCCGCGCTCCCCCCGGCTCGCTGGCAGCGCGGGTTCCTGAAGGTGCGGCGGGATCTCGGAGCCCCCCGCGCTCCCTCCGGCTCCCCAGCAGCGCGGGCTCCTGAAGGTACGGAGGGATCTCGGAGCCCCCCGCGCTCCCCCCGGCTCCCCGGCAGCGCGGGTTCCTGAAGGTGCGGCGGGATCCAGCCGGCGGCCGCCGCGCGGGGCCGCCTGCGCGCCGCTCCGCTCCGCCGCCCCCGGCACCGCCGCCCTTGCAGGGGCGAAGCTCACGGGCGCCTTGTCAAACCGAGACCAATCGCGGCTACTTTGAAGGCTGCCCCCTCCCCCCTTCCCCCCCTCCCCGTTCTGCTTCCACAAGCACCGGCGAATGAGTCAGACCCAGGCAATCGGGGGAGGGGTGTCAGATCTGGGGGAGCGGTGAAAACACCAGGTTTGGGGCAGAAGAGTGGCAAACTTGAGCACTCTTCCTACGTTAACAGCTCCAGCAAAAGGTTGGCAGCCCGGGAAACCCCAGAGTGTTCTCCTTTCCCTGGATGCAGGGGCTGTCAACCAGAAATCCCTGCCGTGGGGCTCGGGGGAATGAATGTGCAGCAGCAGCTTCCACATTAAAAGCAGCCCTAAAAGCTACAGACCACTGCCAAATATCACAAAAATACTCTGTAGAAGTTACTCCATCTGGGCATCCCTGCTGCTCCATCCACCATTCTCCACCCCCCTTCCAAAGCACTGTTCCCATTTCTCCATCTCCCACTCACCTAGCACAGCATCGCTGTGAGACCCACCTTGTTGCTGAGCAGCTCTTTCCTCCTGGCCCAGACCACACACCACCGCACAGCCTCCCTTGCTCCTCTTTTCCGCTTTCTGCCATCCCTCTCCAGCTGCCACAACTTATTTGGTTTTGCACGAATGGATACAGCGGCTAACTACGACACAGGTGATGTCTTTTGTGCTCCATCCTTTACAATCCTATGTGTTGCAACACTGAATACTTGAGAGGAAGGCCAATTCACACCTTGACAGACCCACTCGCCAAGGCACCAAGGAACCTTTGGGTTCAAACAGGATAATGCCAAGCGTCCACTCACTGACGTTTGCTTTTCAGCATGTGAAGACACAGAATACCAAGAGCTCAGTCCCAAAGACATGTAACAATGCATCAGCTTCACTGCTCTTGACAGTCTCTTCATAAAATTCCCCAATAGGTCTATGCCTTTTTTCCCCTCTCTTTTGAAAGATGTCATCTCTTAACTTATTTAGAGATTAAACATTGCATTAGTCTTTCTAAGCAAAGCAGTTAAGCAGCTACCACTGTGCCTTTTTTTAAGTTTGATGCTTTAACGCATCTTTGCATTTCACCCTTGCCGCGCACTTTTCTCCTGTAAATATTACAGCGATGTTTGTCATGGTTACTGAAGAGGAGACTGCATCTCCATCCTTGTGTAAGGGTTATTTCAGTGTTACCTTTCAGTAGTTTTATTGAAACATCCGCGAAAACAGGGATCCAAGATCCTCAGATGCAAGTAAAATTCACCATGGTGAAAAAATATGGCTCTAACATTAGCATACAATTAAAATATTCAAAGTGACATAATGTCTTTGGAAAATACTTAGTATAAAACATGCTGTGTACAAAATATGTTGATTAAATTTGAAAGTTTCACAGACCAATACAAGAAATAGCCAAGTTTTCTAACTTCAACCGAGCTACATGGTTTTTCATTAATCTAGATTGACATACTTTAACATGATTTCATTTTTTTTCCTCAATTACTCTTATAAAAGCTTGCAAAATATCACATTAAAACCTCGTCCAAAATAATTTACAAATTAGAATTAGAACATACTAGAAGTTTGCCCAAACACATTGGGACCCATCTTGGCAGTACCTATGCAGTCTCACCCAATTCAAGCAGGTTACTGCCTACAGAGTTGGGTACATGCTGCAAAATTAGACTGCTATTTTAATAGACATCCATAGTCCATTTATAGGTATATTTGCATAGTTTAATTTAAGATTAAAGAGAAGAGCTGCAAACATGGTAAAAATTCAACTTCACTCAGCAGAAACAAGAAAACAAAATTTGCATTTAAGTGTCTTTAATTTACCCTTGTAATTTCTGTGTAAAAAGGGAACACTTAGTTCAAAAGCAGTGTAACAAACACTAACATCCCTGCACTTGGGAGATTAAGATATAAATTTAGTATTTTCATGGAGAACATTTATTCTGAAAGGCAGATGGATTGATACATAAGTGATTGCCTGCTCCACACAAACAGCTGTGCACTTATCTAAAAGAAGCTACAACATGACTTCAAGAAGTTTGGAGTGCTGCACTTCTGAGGATGTTCTCCAGCTGGGGTTTCCCTACCTCCTGCCTGCTACATAAACCTGTATTTAAAGGTCAGAAACTTTCTTCTTACTCAGTCCCTTCCAAATCAACATTAAATTAGAAAAAGGTTTCCCTTTTCTGAAAATTACCTGTTGCAGAGTACATTTGTCAACAGAAACAAGCAGCCAAATTAGCAGGTACAAGAAAGGTTTCAAAGGAGGCGAGAGGCCGTGGGGTCTAATGGTCTGGCACAAGGCAGGTTTCTATCTCTGTTGCTGACTCATTAGTGACACTGTCTGTTACTCTCTCTCCATTTGCTTTACTTTACCCGCTGTAAAATGCTTACCTCAGACATGTTAGACAGCTGAATTAAAAGCCAGATTTAACCCTCAGATTCAGGAAGAGAATTCATCATTTTCCTCTTGCTCTTAGAAAGAGCAGTGTTAAGTAAAGGAAGTACAATCACCCTTTAAAAAAGAATTTGTTCTTACACAATGACACCATAATTAGCCAAGAAAAACCCTTCAACAGATTGGATCTCAATTTTCAATTGAGACAGTCTTTGTTGTGAAAGTTTAAGCCATGATTGAGATCTCCAAACAAATTGCAAACCTACTCAGTAATCCCTGCTACATGGAAACACCAACACACAAAACTTCATATGGTAAGGAGAAACTGCAGGTAACTGGCCAGGTTAAGGGCTGGAGGTTTACTTGGGATTCATTCCAGCATTGGAAGTGCTTGTTCCTTCAATAAACTCCTCTCACATGTAGAGAACATTGCTGTAACCAGTAACAATATTGTTTACATGCATCCTATCTGCCACAAATATTTGAATTCAGTCTACCCTGAGAGTACTCTCCAGCAAGAATCGAAAGCAACATGGATGCAAAGTCGTTTTTCAGTACCACATGGGATCAAGTCTGAAATTAAACCACTGGAGTCAACAAAAACTTAATGCATGGCAGACAAGGATACAGTAACATAAACTTACTCTTGGGTGGCAGCAAAGTTACCTGCGTAACAAATGAACTCCAAGTAGAAATGGGAGAGAACTCAATTGTTTTCAAACTCACTAAAACATTTGGTCACAGATGGCCCTCTTATTGAAAACTGGCTCAGCTCCTCATTTGGCAGTGTCCTTTCTTGCACAATTTACCAAGCCATGCATGAAATGATGGCCTTCAGCTACTCTCGGTTCTGCAAAGGACATGAGCTGCCTGCCGCGGAAAAAAAGGAGGCAACATCGCTGAATGGAGCTTGAGGCTGTTACAGCACTTCAGCCTCTCTGCAAACAACCCCAGTAGGGAAGGAACACCCCAGGGGCAGTTCAGCCAGAGTTCCCCTGTCCCACCTCACCTCTGACTATCATAGTTATTCAAGTTTCACCAGCATTGTGTGTTTGCCTCTTTTGTAATCAGTTTTCCCTATCAAATTCATTTTTAGCTTTATTTCCAAACTCTGCTATGCAGCTCCCAAGAGGATTTCTCTTTCTTTGGGAAATCACTGAATTAGTCAAATCTGAGGGTCAAGCCAGAATTTCATTGTGAACTCTGTACTCTGACCTCTGTAATTAAAAAGCTGCTCTATTAACAAAGAAACCCATGTCACAGCAATGCGATCCTGTGAAGATTGTCAGTAACAATCCAATTACACATCCAATTACAAGCACAAGGTCTGGGCTTCAGGGAATTGAATAAGCTGTAAGTACCTAGATTAAGACTGCTTCTCTTCCTCCCTCCCTGCTCTCCCCCCAGCCAGAAATTGTGAAATATGGGTATATTTCTAAAAAAAATCTACTAGGAACATGCAGGAAAAAACCTGACCACTGCATAGCCAGTACAACTTGTTCAATAATACATGGTATAGTAGAGAAGCCAAAAATTTCCATTATTTATTTAGGACCAAAGTATGGTCTCCTAATCCTCACAAAGTGACAAACCTTTATGAATCAGATTTTTTTTAAATACTATTTTTAACTCTTCTTTTCACTCACTCCCTGAACCATATAAATCTGTGTCTTCTCTATCTATTTCTGGACAGCATGATGGGTCTCCTAGCCAAGTAGTTACCAGCTTGCATTAGCCTACCTACAGGATGCTCAGATTCCTGAAATATCTAGTGATAGGAGTAGTTTTGCTCTTGCCTCACATGGAACATTCTCTGTGTCTCTCTATTTAAGATGGTCTATGTTTATAGAGATTTTATATACCTATAAAAAGCCCCTATGTATGTAGCTGTTGTGCATTTCCAAAAGCAGACTTGTTAGGTTTGAAAATATTAATCAGAAAAAATACCTTATGAATCTTGAGGATAGGTGAGCTACTAGTCTCACCGATTACTTTTATAAACCAAACTTTAATGGAATATTCTGAAGTTATTTCACTTAGAATTTGATTCAACACCGGGAAAATTACTACTTAGTCTTGATAAGAGACAGCAGCGACCTCTCACACATTGTTCATTGGTGGTACTTGTTTGCTAAAAGAAAGCTGTACTGAGTGGGAAGCACCAAGATGCCTACACTGCATCTGCTTCTCAGTGCTTCACTAAGCAAATTTTTGCTTAGGGAGTTGAGACTTTTCTAAATCGAGAAAATCAAATTTAGTAAAGGTCAATGGAAGCTTCTTATCAACACAAAGCTACCTCAGCTCTAGCTGGAAGATATTTTTAAGATGAGTAGTATTTTGCTCCTTGCATCCAACCCATTTCTTGATTGTAGGCACCAGCTCTATTAAAACTAGGTGCTAAAGGCTTATGAGACACTGGAGCCAGTAGGAATAGATCCAAGACAGAAAAATCTCCCTTGGACTTAAATTACAGTTCCAGATGATGAGTCAGAGCCTTCTGCTACCTATTTCTGCCATGCATGTTACATGGCTTTTGTTCATATACAGGCATGCTATTGAGCCACTTCAGAATTCGTTTTCTTTAAAGTGCAACTGCCGTGACCCTTCTAGGTTCTGCATTCAGTCTGCTCTTGCTCCAGTCTAAGTAAGCCCATTCAGTGCTTCCTATAGACATAAAGCCTTTTACTTTTCCCTGCCCAAGGAGAATTCTAGGCTGCAGTGCTTTCTACTCCAATTGTGATTATTAGTAGATCTAATTAGTTTCATTCTCTTGCATTTTCAAATCTTTCATGGCTTAATTTCACTGGTGGGAGCAATGAATAAGACAAAGGGGCTTTAACTAAAATAACATAATAAAACACATTTGTCTCCTACCTAAAATGCAGGCATAGATTAGCCAGATAACCACAGTCCTAGGAACTGATATCCAAATCAGTTATTACTATGGCTCTAGAATCTCCCTGCAAGAAAATGAAATGTTGTTTCACCTCAGTCTAAACTTTTGTCTGACTGACAGTAGCTCTGAATCCTGAAAGATCTGGCTTCTGCTTCTTATGGCAGGGGAGGTCAAGTTGGATGGAAGAAGGAAGCATTCAAGGAATTTTTTCATGTTTCTAGAAATACAGGAATTGTTTGCTCTCTTGCTTACCTTCAAGATAACTCATGAAATTAACCCTTTGTAGGAAACATGGCTTTTGCTTGTGGTGGTTTCTGTACTGTCAAAAGTTACAGGCCTAAATAGGCCTTTTCCCAGAAAAGTTACTGTTGACAATCCTCTTGTTTCCTCCTCTCCTGCCCTAAGGGGACAAAGAAAATGATTAATTCCTGTATTAATTCTGTAGAGGCCAAGGACTGTACAGGCTCATTTCTAGCTTTTATACATCGTTACTTGTAAACCTTAAAGGTCACATTATTGCTTTAAACACTTGACTGGAGATGGGAAGTTCTCCAGTGTCACACAGCAGAGTTCTAAGTTGCTTTGAAAAGGAAGTTCAGAGGTTGAGATTTGTGAGAATCCTACACTTGGGAGCCTCAGTTACATCAGGGAGGATACTGCTGACTGCAGACTTTGCTTGCAATATTGCTATAACCTGGTTATTTCCAAGCCGGTTCAGTTTTCAAGATGGTTCGGTTCACATTCAAGGATGTAAATTACTTGCACAAAGATTCGTGTTGTTTTGTTGTTTTCGTATCTGAACAGACTCCCAAATGCATTTTATGTTTTAAACACACATAGGTGCATCCTTTCAGATGATAGCTATTAACAAACACAGAAACCAAAAGCAAAACAAAAGTGATATTTTCCAAATGAGGAGCTTTCTATGATTTACTGGAATGACTTCATGATCATGACCCCATCATGGCAACCTAAATGGATATGAAATCTGCTTACATTACTGATAGTCTTTAAATTGAGCTCCACTACTCTTTGAAATACTGTCTGCTAAACAACAGCACTCTTATCAACACAAGTATTAAACTTCTTTTTAAACTCTTAAGATACTCAAGTATACATTTTGAACTATAAATATCCTCAGTTTTGTTTTACCTGGTCATCTACATACTGTGCATACATTCAGTGATGTTAAAAACATGCAGGGTTGGGTGTGGTTTTTTAGGCAACAATTACATCTGCAGAATCATCTAGACAAATAAATACACGCAGAGTTATTTCACCAACCTATTGAAAAATTTGTTCCCAGATCCACTTTCTGGAATTAATATACAATTGCTTAATTTCTATAAGCTTAAAATTAACTGGAATCTCACTTAGCAGACAGTTGTATGCTATCTACTCTCACACAACTATTTCTGTTCCCACCAGTCCTTTCTATAACACAGATTCCAAAATAACTGTGATATATGTAGGAACAAAAACTTTTTTTTTTTTTTTTAGTTTAAGCCTGCCAGATCTTATCTTTCTTCTGCAAAAATCAGACAGATTTCTTGCTTTCTTCATTTTAGCTAGGAAGCTGAAATGCTGGAAGATAATAACCAACAAGACTTTCTTCTTAGACCTTCTTGCTAAGTGGGGAACAATGCACTCTTCCAAGGTACAGAGCACTGTGCAAGGGTCCATGAGGTACTCCACCTGTATTTACCTTGTACTGTGTTTATCTTTGCATACTCGATTTAGTCTGCCCTATCAAAATCCACAGAATATGTGAGTATTTGCAGGACAAACATCCTGTGGTTCTGCAGCATCCCAAGTTAAAGATACTTAATATAAACCAGCTATATTCTTTAAGAAATTTCAAAACACATTGTGTTTATATTCACTTCTATGAAAGTATTTAATAACTGCTTGACCTCACTGATCTCACTGTTGTCCTAGTCCATCACAGATTTATTTCATGGTTCCAAGTTCTCCTTGATGCAAGTCTGAAAAACTTTAAACATCATATTTTTTCCCAACTGACTTTTCATCTTTGCTGGTTATCAACATTCATCCTTGAATGCAGCTGTAATAGAGCTGTTAATCCTAGACAAGCACTTCAAGGTTCAAAAACAAAATGAAAAATAGACTCAGTGTTTAGTCTTTGCAGATTCCCCAGCCTTGGTTTTTACCCCAGTTGAACAAAGTGATCTTTTTAATAACACTAATTCCTAGACTGGCTGTTTACTCCAAGAGTGAATTATAAAATTGATAGGGGGGACTTTCTCCTCAATAACCGTTTGGGGGATGGAACACAGCCATCTTAATGCTCTGAAGCAGGAGCTGGCTCAGTTTTTAAACAGGAGGCATGGAGTGGGGTTTAAGCAATTCATTTTAACCCTTCATTATTTTGAAAATGTCTTCATACCATTTACAAGGGTTTGTTTGGTGTCTTGTACCTTTTTCAAACCCTAATCAGCTCCACTAGCCATCAGCATGTATACGGACAGATTTATACGTGTTCATCTTAGCACATCTAGAACATCTGTTTAACTTAAGTTACTTTGCCCTTGCTAACACTATGGCATTTGAAACCTGCTCACAGTTGACATAATTCCCTGATGTTGACAATCCTGAGAGCTTTGATGTTTGGCACAGCCAGTTCCTCTGAAAACATCACTATCAATTACACAGGCAGGCAGAAAGTTAAAGACAATACTTACAAGAGCAGTGTTCTTGAAGAGAGTACAGGAGGATGCAGTGAAAGACTTTCCAGAAGAAAAGTTTTTAATATCAGTGCCAAAAACAAGTTCAAAGGAAACAGGGAGGAGACTGTTTCAATATGCTTTCTAATGTAAACTAAGCATCCGGGGGTTTACCAACTACCATTCCAAGTGATACACTTTCACCCTTCCCTCCATCATCAGCTGTCTCATTCAAATCAAATTTATTTGGATTATTCCAAATAAATACAGAAATGTCAAACATTCTCTCTAACATCTTGCATTGTAACTTTAAACCACTGTCATTTCTTGCCACACTGAAGTGGTGCCTCAAGCCTATAATTTCTCTCTGTTTTTTTGTTCTTCAGAGAATTATTCTTTTTTCTATCTTTACTCTGCAACAAAGTGCACATTGTCATCTGGGTATCTGTAGAAGGATAACCAAATTTAGCTTCAAATTTAAAAAATTTCAACCTTCCACTCATTCTTCCATATACCTTATTAGCATTTACATTAGTTAAGAGAAGCAATGAAAACCTGAAATTCCTCTATCTTCATGCAACAAGTCACTTTCCCAGAGCAAGGCAAAAGATAGTTTTTCCTTCTATTACATCTCCTTTTTTAAAATCTGGGGTCAGTTTGAAAAATCACAAAACAGAGCAATGTGACAGCGGATGGAATATGACAGTATGGAACATTAATAATTACCATACCATTGAATAAGAAAGTAGCTAGGGAAACCTTTTTTATCCCCTTGAAGAACAATGTACAATCTTGACCTAAAAGATGTCCTCCAAGAATCTTAGTGGGGCATATTCTGGAGGAAAAAAAACCTCAGCTATCCTCTTAATGACACTTCTGGTTCCTTAAGAGATCACCTAAATAATCCATATACAAAACTGCTGTACATCTGCTACTTCAAAATACCTCTTTTCATGCACACAGTATAATTTCTATATCATAAATATATCCCATCACATAAGGCAAGACTGCTGAATAACTAACAATTTTTCTTTTCTTCAGCTGATCATAATAGGTCCATGAAGGTTTGGTACTTTCAACACACGTTCAGCTTTTGTATTTGTTTCTTCTCATAAGTTCTGAGATAATCTGCTTCTTACCTGGATTTTGTCATGTTTTGTCTGTGCATTGTTAACTCAATGCAGTGGAGCAGTGGCAGGTTCAATGTCTTTACAGGTGCAATAGCATTGTGGTAAAGAAAAGTGTGTTTTGCTCCCTGAAGTTCAATTAACTGCTGAGTTAAACCTCATCTCAAGACAATCAATTAAGGCACTTAGACTGCTGAGAGAGAAGAGCATGGGCAGGAATAAAATTCAGTTTCTAGGGATAAGTGAATCGTATTTTCTCATTTAGATTGTTTTCCAAATAAGTTAATTTTAAGTATGAAGAATAAACATACACTTGATCTGACAAATCAACACAGATCCAGCACCTTTCATTTTACATATAGAACCATAAAAAACACTAGCTTGTGACAGGAGGGGACATTAAGTCAAAATTCTAACTGAACTTATAAACATTATAGCATGAGGTTTCTAAAAAAAAAAAAGACTAAAAAGGTAATCAATTTCTTCTCTAAATGGCAAGTGATTAATCCCCTATAAACCCAGTAGGTGTTTTTCTGAAAAACTGACCGAAGGGAATTGCTACAGAAAGAAATTGTTTCCCTTACGTTTCTTATATTCAAATTTTTCTGCGTGTTCCTGTAGAAGAGGGCTATGGGCTATAACAACCTGATTTACCATTTAAAGTAAGGTCCAACCTGACAGTTGTTCACTTATCCCAAGATGCAGACTCAACCTATATAGTCATACCTCAACAAATCATGCCCTGCTGCAGCTAAATAAAGACACTAATAAGCGTCACACTTATGCGTTCTAGTGACTACAGAGAATTCCGAGAGGCCACCACATTTCATCTTCAAGAAGCACGTGCAGACTGAAACAGATTGTATATGTATCACCTCTAGAGCATGCAACTGTTCATCTAAGTACATGAAATCATGTCTATTTTTAGTATCAAGTACATCACTGTATAAAATGCTCCTCTTCATGTGTCATATGGCCAGAATAATTTATTTCATACACAAGGGCTTCTGAATAGTTAAAGCTCTAGCTAAATCCAAAAATTCCGCTATGCCTACTCTTATCACACTGAACAGCATCCCAGTGTTCAACCTCCCTCTGAGAAAAGGAAAGGGAACAGCTGGATATAATCCACTCCCTAAAATTGATGGAAAGATGGTCTAAAAGTCAAAAGACACTAGAACTACTCAAGGGGACAAAAAAGCAACTCCATGTATTGTCTGGAATGGCAATTACCTAACAAATGCTACGTGTCACTGAAGTACAGCAGTCTTGCACCAGCACAGAGCAACTGCCTGCTGCATGTTGTTCTGTAGGGAAGGTAAACTTAGAACATGAAAACAGCCATTTCAGCAGTTACCATGCCTTCCAACCGCAGCAGCAGAATGACTAAGCTTGTTAAAACTGTGTACTGTACAGGCTGCTTGAGGAGTCATTGGTACTACCTCTACCCAGTGACAACTCTGTTCCTATGTGGTGCGAATGCCAGCCTTCAAGTTTCTTACACTTTTGCAGGCAGCAGTGAAATGATGTATTGAAAGCTTAAATGGTGCTCCAACCAAATGCTTAAAATTGTCTCTAGGTTTAAAATCCAGGCCTGCAACTGTACAGCAGTTTTCTCAGTTGGATCTAGAAGACTCTAGTCCATAAAGCTTCATTATAACTCATGTTGCAAAAGCCAAGGAAAAATTTCTGCGGTTTTGTCCTACTGTCCAAAAAGTCAAGTCCAGAATGATACCAAACATTTTGCTGTCAGAGCAAAATTCTAACCCCTATGTAGAATCCCCCCAGTCTGTACTAATATTTGCAGAGCACCAGCTGTCCAGAACACCAAGGAAAAAGTTGATTCTAGTCAACTACATTATTTTGAAAAATGAAGTCTATCCTGCATGAAACAGCCCAAAGTTAATGTTCGGCATAAGCAAGTTATTTTAGTTTGCTTCTGCATGGAAACTACTTTCAAAACTGGGTTGAAGATTTCCTGTGCACAGCTATATTTATACTGTTTACACAAAAACTGTTTGAGAAGCTATCCACATACTGTCCACATCAAATTACTTTGTCAAGGTACGATCTGTAACTACTCGAGTCATTAGCATGCAGCCTTGATTACTTAGTAGGTGTCTAACCACAGGAAAAAAAACCCCAAATCATGTAACCTCGTGCTGATTTAAAAATGGTTACTGGTGTAATGCGATGCGAACTGACAATGCACTGCAGTTCCAGCACTGCATTGCATCAGAGGTGAAACAAGCAGGCAAAGAAACAGGTAGAGCTAAGGACAGCGCATTTAACTCTTCAGAGATGGTCACAACAAATACCATAAGCAAACATAAATTAGCTAGATGATAGCTAGCATTGAAGAAATCCCCTTATTTAGGTCTTCACCAGACTAATCTGCCTGGGGCATGGGAATTATGGAATATTACTAACATGCAGTCACAGCATATGTGTACATGAACTGCTTTCAAGTACTCTGGAGCATGCACATAAGCAAACCAAATTACAGGTGATGCTTCCCTTCTTCTCTGACCTGGGTAAAAAACACATCTCAAAATCTTGCTGAATACAAACCAACATTTCAGTTCATTGCCTGGAGATTTGAGGGGTTTTGCTTTGTCAAATGCAGTCCTGGGATTTCTTTATTTCTCCTGATGCTCTTCTAAACAGTCTGTGAAGGCCGTGGGCATACACACCAACCCTAGTCATCTATTTAAGAGCATGCCAAGTTTGTAAGTGGAACTGTAGCTTCTTTCCCTTTAAAAGTTTACAGGTACATCACTGCCATAGCCTGCCTGGAAATGCCTGGAGGGGAATAAACAAAGGACAGAAAGCAGATACCACTCTCTCTGTATCCCTTTTCCCTCTTCTACACAGAGGTCAAATCAGATTACACAGGTTTTGGCTGCCTTTCCCAAGACATAACTAAGTTTGTACTTTCATTCCACTATATGTTTTAAATTCAGGTGGTTTTGCCTTTATAAGATTTTGAAGACAGACCTGAAAGGGAACCTAAGGTATAGTCACAGCAAACTGGGTCTCACTGAAGCACAAGCTTCAACTGTTTCACTACTTCTTGTGAAGCGTTGGTACCATCACTCGCGGAGAACCAACACTGCTTTGCATGCCGGAACAGACAGAAGAATGGTTTCACCAACCAATTTTATCCCAACAATCCTTCCACTGCTTCTGGACTGAGACCATAGGTCTGAGTTTGCACCTCAATCTCAAATATTCCCATCATTTTAAATGGGTTAAAAGGCACTAAGTGGAAGGGAAAGAGATGCTGCAGCACAGCCAGGAACCTGTCCATACCAGGTTATATCTATAACCTTCCACATCACATCCTTCTCTTCCCAGCACACTAGCTTTTCTGCATGTGCAGTCATTGTGATCCAAATCTATATTGCCTTTGCAAACCAAAGCTTTAAAAATTTATGGCTGAAAGAAGCTAAATGATCTCTGTGCACAAGTCAGGAGGGAAGAGAAAATGTAATGTGTGGGATTTTTCTCTAACTAGAGATATGTCCCCCACTTGTTGTATTTCACAATCTCTTCGTATGGTTATCCACAGGAGTCTTGTGATGGAGAAAAGGGGCACATTTATTTCCATCAGCTTTCTTGGTGATGAGTCATTTAGCCTCTTTTTTTTCTCAGCTTCTTTATCTTTACATAATATTACATAATAATATACAACTGTTCTCTTTCCTATCAAGGAATATCTCCCATGTTTTTTTAGCACATAAAAGCAGATTTACTTTGAAGTTTTGAATTGTTTGTAGTTTCCCCCAACAGAAACATCACAAATACTGCTGTGTGAATGAAAGATATTTTCAGTTCAATGGTTAATCCAAGATAGGGAAAGAATTTAGTTCACCTTAAATCAAAACTTTACTTTGAAGGAAATGCTGGGATATTAACCTTTTAAATGGATATCCAAACAAGATACCATTGTTTCAAAAATAACAGGCCAAAATTATTTCCATAACAGCTAGACAAATTCATTAGGATTACATAGCAGTATGATACACTTGACTGACCCAAAACTGTATTTTCTACTGAATAAATAAGTGGCCAGAAAAATATGGCCCAGTTTTACTCCTAAGTAGAACACATTAGAAACTTTTCAGTTTGTGTGTCCCTTTATCTGCCCTGACGCCTCAAAAGAGCTGCTGGTCCTGTAGGATCCCAGGGCCTCCAGTGAAAGCTCCTCTGCCTTCCTCGTGAAGTATTTTGAGTAGACCAGGGAAGATTAATTACTGTTAACAACTAGAAATACACCACCATATCTACTTACAGCCTTCCTCCTGGGAGGGCAGCCTTTTTATGCACTGACTATTAAAAGTCTTTTTCCATCAGGGCACTTTGGGGAATGTTAACCCATAATACACTCTACAAATACTGCCTCTGATAGCAGAGGCTAAACAAACAAAATTGCACATAGAAACGTGTTAGTTGTAGAAAGAACTTATATTTTAAACTGTAAAAATATTCCCCAGTGAGTTCAGTTCAAATTAATATAACAGATCCCATGTCCCATGGAGGGAACGCGTGACTTGTACAAAACTTCAGCAGAAGACTGGATCTACGTTATAACCTCAGAACGACAGAAGCAACGTCACTGCTGCAAGCTGAAATTTTTAAACAGGTACGCAAAGTGAAAAGAAATTCTTCAACATCTTATTTTCCGCAGAATAGCTGTACTTTAAATACAGACCTGATAATATTAGCAACTTCAAGACATAATGATCTCGTCATTACAGAGGGGGCACAGGATTGGTTTACTTCTAACATTATTATGGACACTAGCAACACATTTTAAAATATTTAATTTTAATGCACAATCAAGAAATTAATCCACCAATGAGAAGATTTTTCACTGCTAATAGTGTAGTCCACTGTGAATTAAAGGAGGTCAGATAGGTTCTCTTTGCCAAGCTCATTTCTGCTCTTTGAAAGCTACAGCAATATTTGTAGATGTCACCGTTCTGCACAAATTGAAAGGGAAAGCAACAAGGAACTAACGATGGTTACTAAAGAAAACCGCTTGACTAGGTCTGTACAGCTTCATTCGGTAAAGAGCAGTCATTTGTTCTGACCACTCATGAGGTGCCGGCTATTTTGTTCATAATTGATTATTCCCCTCTCTCCATACTTGCAAAGCTGCCTTTTCTGTTTGTTTTGCCCTAGTTTTATTATTATAAATTATTACTTTTGAATCGGCCTCTGACCTAGATCTTCAGAAATGGGATATTTCCAAGCTAGGATTCACAGCTTACATATTCTCGGTGACAGCCACAATTTTGGGACACAAGCTTAGATAAATGTAGGGGGGTGGGAGGGGAAGTATTGGAAAGTGGGTATTGACACTTCTTTCAGGTAGTTGACTGAAACTGAAAGGGATAGCAAGCAAACACAGTAACCACTAGACCGTAATGAAGAAATGGGCAGAATCAGCTAGTAAACCAATTGTACTAAATAGCTACAACCTAGAATGTTACATTCCCTGGCAGATTGGAGAAATTTCTTTGCTCAGCAGGAATGAGGAAAGGTCTACAGTAAGAGCCTTTTTTTGTTTTCAAAACCTAAATCACATATGACCAATTTTCAGGGTTAACAGGATAGCAGAAGCAAAGAGTCTGCCATAAAACCGTTTGTTCAGAACCCCAGTTTTCATCAGCTAAAAAAAGCCAGTTTCCACACAATCAATTATGATACCCAGCAGATAAAACAGATGGGTAACTGGCCATTCACAGCCCATTTCCACGATATGCATTCTTGTGGTCTATAAATAACCGAGTAGGGACACCTGCTTCTTGGCGATGCAGTAGAAATGCCTCTATTCTCTTCTACTTTTTTGTTGTTCATGATGGATAATGATAAAAAAATAAAACAGGATTAAAAAGTAAAACTTTTCCTTGGCCAAGACAACACATTCTGCCACTGCAGCTTCAGCACAACCAGCAAACAGCAGGTGCCATCCATTCACTTGCCTGAAAACTACTCACCATCTCCCAGATTAAACATACTCTGAAGGAATTCAACAAACTCAGAATGTTAAGTTTTGTTGGGTTTTTATTTTATTTTTATGCTGAAGATTTGTCTTCTGGTAATTGCACAGAAATCACTACTAAACTGCTACTTAGCCTTCAGGTATGCACATTTATTCTAATAAATGTCACTTGTTTTGGTTTTTAAATCTATTTAAGTCAAAAAATGTCGTGCTGAAAAAAAAATTGGAGAGTGACTGGCCAGCTCATTCATTCCTTCTCAAAAACCCATAGGAGTCATCCTCTAGGGTAAGGAGATGGATAATTTCTGGTGGAACTGCCAAAGGCGACTGTGGCCTTCTGTTGTGGACACAAGCAAGCTGGTAATGCAACCTGCTCTCTCAGGAGTCATTAGGATTTCATCAGTTATTTAGTTCCAACCAACTCGCTCATGTCTATGTGAAATTTATGAACATTAAAAATCCACTGAAATCCACTGGGCACGGCCAATCAGAGATTTCTGCCACTGAACACAGATGCAATTGAAGAAGAGACTGTCTCAGCTGTGCAGGTCCCACAGCTGCATTGTCCAAAACCAGAAGCCCAGAGGCAATATTCTTTTGCAATGTAAAAACAGCCAGCACTGTCTGCCAAGAGCCTTTTCTAGGTTCTCTGTTGTATTTCTTTTATTACAACCACTCGCACCTTCTTTGCAGATCGGGATGAAATAACTCCTCCCTCTCAAGATTTGTAACTGCATAATCCATCAGGACAGCTTCTTCAAATACCTCATCTGTCCCTTGAACATCATCCTTTTTGCTGTGTTCACCTTAGGTGCATTTCTTCTCAACTCCCTAACACCACTTTCCTCTATTCATTTTCATTAAGAGCTAATCACAATTTAATTCCCTTTCTGGTTTTTTTTTCTTAAGTATTCTCAGTATCTACCTACCCCTCTCACTTCATAACAGAGAGAACATATCAGAAACTTCTCAACAGGCTGCTCTTACAGAAAATAAATGTTTCCATAGGGAGTACCAGCTCTAATAAAAACCCCCACTGCTGAATTTCCAGTCAGAACCATGAACTGGCCCAGAAAAGAAACAGTTTACTGACACTAGCCTGGAATACAAACCCCTGACTCAAAGTCTCCGTTTCCATAATGCTGAAGAGAATGGCTCCCAGTTTAATAGCTTTGCAAGAAGAAGTTGATGGAGCTCCATGAAGAGCAGGGAAAAAGTATCAAAGTTTGAAGCCAAATTATACAAAAAGGGAAAATCTTCCTGTCTTGCTACTAAGAGTTAACAGTCATTTAAAAAGAAAAGAGAAAAGGAGGACCTGGGCAAGGGGAGGGAGGGGGGGGTGAGTAATCAAAATCCACATCCTTCACAACCCATACAGCTGTTAAGAATTTAGTTTTCACTAATGACTCATGTGAGTCTCCCTATAATCCCACTCTTGCCTACTTTGTTCTCCTACTGTTCTTGGCACTCTTTTTTTTTTTTCTACGTATTTTAAGTATTTTCATAAGTAGAAATTTATTCTCTAGCCCACATCTATGAAGTTAATGTACAAATAAATAGATATAATATTAAACAAACTGCACACCACAATTGCCATGTTTGCTTCCCAACTCTAGCATTTTGCATCAGAAGGTGCCCTCAGACAAATCTGTCACACACTTAGAAGCAGTGTCATTACTGTCATCATTCGGGCTGTCAGCCCAATTCCATGCAAAATTAAATGACATGCAACTAAACCCCTCAAGACTAACTAAGTTTAAAAATAGCCAGCATACATTCATTCACACCACCAACAATGGCATTAGACCAATAAACTCAGATTCGCAGACTAATGCCCTTCAACAAGCAAGGAATTCTGGCCAGATCTTGATCTGAGATCCATGGTAATACCCTATGGTGTGAAACATGAGCTTGATTTTTCTGCTTAATTGTTTGAGCAGAGTAAAGTATTTTACCTTCAACAGTTTCATGTAGGTAATGAAAAAAGTTACTGTTCTGTTATCAAAAATATTATCATCTCTCCACATTGATCACTATATTGAAAATTTAAATGCTCAGATTTTCAAAACTGCAGGGCATGAATGCCATGGTTAGAAGTCAGTTCAGATAATGGTGACTGCTGTAAACATTCCTGATCAGGTAATGAGTCAGCAGCACTAGAAAACATTTATTTGTGAAACAGGTATAGTGAACCATTTTAATTAACACTTATTCATCACTACAAGGTAGATAAAGCGCTTTCAAATGTTTATTTTCCAGCTCTGAGTTCATTTTTAATGGTTTCTTCAGCGTTTCTAAATTCATTTAAAAGGTGATGTCCAACCTACATTCAATATTCTGTCCTTACGGTCGTAGCTGAACTGTTTTAATATAAAAGATGGATAATGGCTTTCCATGAATGATGGTGCCGAGCACTGCAGTTGTGCATGATTCACACCACAGATCATGCTCCAGTTGAATTCACGTTACTTCCTAGGGACACATGTACTAAACTGCCACTGAATAATGGGCAGTTTCTCTATTTTATTTGCAGGACAAGTAATAAAGCAAAGGGAATTGATTTGCATTGCCCAAGGATTTTACTCTCCAGCTAACTCTCCCTCTCGCTGGGATATGGTTACCTATATGGAGAGGTATCAATAAGGAAAGCTCACTGAAAAAGGTTAGTGAATTTTATAGTTTTCACAGTGGAATATACCTGAGTATGCATCTCAGCCCCATACCCATCCAGAAAAAAATGTATTAGGAACTGCACTTCAGAGATCATCTATATTTTTGCTATGTACAACTTGAGGCAGTAGAACGCAACATTCCAAATCAGAGCTTCTCTAATTCATTATAAATTTCACCTGAAGAAGTAACAATTGAAATGTGGCACCTTGACATTTCTATACAGCCTTCCTAGGAAACTACTTGTATTTTCACTAGATTAGATATTATTTATTTTTCAGCCCATACTTTACTTAGCTCATGACGAGATTTTTGATTTTTTTGTTATTATTATTTTTTATTTGGGATGAGGGTTGGATGTGGTTTGGGCTTGCAGTTTTGACCTTCACCTGTTTCATTAAAGAGAACAGTGAAGATTTCCATCACTGCATATTCAAGAATTAACAAAGTTTGGACTCATGATCAGTTAAGAACACTTGGTATTCAGAAGATCCTGAATATATAGCCATGCAAAGTTAAAGAAATTAGATAATAATTCATATTTATGGCTAGGCCCTCAAATTGAGGGCTGATCTAAATTTAGTAATTTGTCTCATTCTATTCTGTATTTGTTTGGGGGGGTGGGAGGGGTGGGTGTTCCCCTACATGCTTCATCCTGTTGCAAGCTAAGTATTAATTATGAATTGTCATTATTCCAAATGCTGTACCAAGTCCTTCAAGAAACCTGTCAGAAATGATTGCCTCATCTGAAGCAGTTGTGAGATGAGATTTACACAAGATGTAAAAGCAATGGATTGCTGTATACCAAAGTTAATCAGATGCTTTGTATTAGTATGAAAAGGGACATAATTTAGGACACATTAAAATAAATAATTCAGCTCTCTTTAGTAAAGGATTAAAATTGGCATCTTTCACAAACTTCCTCCTCTTGTCCCAGTGCCCACAAACCAGTACTTTCAAGGAACTCTGGAGTCTTGTGTAAATACCATAAAAGCTGCTCTCTTACCTGGGGAAAAAGGTGCACCACAGATTTTGGAGGTTAAATTTCCTATACTTGGATAAGGTAAATTTCCTCGGCACTTTGTGTTCTTTTGAAAAAGCAGGAAATGTCTAAAAAAGCCCAGATGCTCCTAGTGAGCTTCCAACAGCTGATGCTGCATAGTGTAGTCAGTCAGAAAGCCTCAGTGACACCCATGTGACATGCGACAGCCACTTTAGGAATCTGTTATACAGAATCCACAACAAAACCCTCCCAAGTTGTGCAACAGTGAAGTCTCAATGCTTATTTAATCTCAAAAGCACTTCCATTAAAATTGCTATCTCCACAACCGCTGCCAATAACATGTACATCTTTATAACAAAGATCAGAACTCGGGCAAAGGACAGAGCAGTAGGGGGAAAAAATGACCAAAAGCTGAACACACCCCCCCCCAAGTGTTTTGAACAATTTACAAGTGTAAAAAAAAAAAACTCCAAGCCAATAGAGGTTGATGGCTGAATGCTTTGAACCCTTCTGCTCAGAAAAGAAAGTGGATGGGAGAAAACTGCTAAGAAATTTCATTGACAAATCAAATCATCTCTATTGCTCCCATGCTCCGAAGTACATTACGGCGACCAGCTCCATCTGAAGGATGCTCAAGTCCAAGCAGCCACTGTTGCCTTCTAGAACTATGGAAACATGAGCTTGTTACTCCTGATACATGACAATTCTCTATTTACACCATAAAACTCCAGTCTAGTCTCCCCTCAGTCACCCCATCCGTAGCTTGAATCTCTGCACAGCAAGTTAACCTATAAATGACCTGCTTTATGTTAATTCAGAAGCATTAAGATGAGTCAAGGAGGTTGGCAGACAGTCAGCTTCTCCCTGGCCTGTAAGCACAACAGGAATTTTAACAGCCACTTTACTCATTTATCTGACCCAATCCTCAACAGTACACTTATTAATTACAGCTTTAAATCCTATAAAGAAGTTTATTGTTTATTATAATAGCTTATTACAAACACAAAGCTGTAGTAGTGAACATTTTTGGAAAACTGCCTTACTAATAGTTTTTCAGACAGTATCTGCATTGCTTCCATAAACATTAAAGTACTGTTCGCCTCACAGCGTATTAAGAAAGCACATAATTAACTTTGTATCAAAAAGCACAGCCAAGATCTTCAAAAGCGGTTAGCATTTTTGTAATGGGGTACGAAAAGTAAAACATTCAGGATTTTTCCTAAAATTGAGATCCTTTTTAGGGTATTTTCATACAGGCTCTAAAGAAATTAAAACACTGAAGGATCACAAATGTTTTCCAAAAAGTTCTTAACATGTCCAGATTAAATGGACAGAGATGTCAAGAAAACCAAAAGCATGAACAAGTGGATGCAAAAAAGTATTTAGGGACTGTCTGTTCCCTGCAGAATTTGAGGGAAAAAATACTTCTACTGTCTCCTGACTCTCAGAGAATGTAATTCCCCTTGCACTCTGCAAGCTGAGTCTCAGTTTTGGGGGGTCACTGTTACTGACACATGAACCAAAACTGAAATCAACCCCCTCTAATTCTAGGTGCTTTCTCTTCATCCACCCCCCAACAGGTAGAGGAAAACACCCCACTGGAGCAGTCAGACCGCAAACAGGAGCTGTGAGGATGCAGCCCACATCTCCTACCTGCCATGGGAGCACCTCTCTAGCAGGCTGTAGGCTGGCGTGAACTCAAAACAGCATTCAGCAAGATTCTGCAGGCCTGCAGCAAAAGCAGCACGCTATTGCCATTCCTTGCTAGCCACGGGTCACCCACGGGCTTTGTGTTAACTGCGCCTTGCAACACCCAGGAGCTGGCAGCCCTTGTCTGGACTTGTCTTGGTCTATCTGGAGGTCAAACCGGAGGTGGCTATTGCTCACCTTGTTGTAGCTTTGTAATTCAGTTTGATAAACTCCCGGCTTTGCCTTTGCATACAAAGTGTTACTTCAGCCCGCAAGCAGCAGTGCAGCTATTCATGCAGCCAGAGAGAGTACACCGGGGGAACAATTTCAAAAGGGGAAATCCTGAGTGCCAACTCCTATTTCAAAGCCTCCTCCTAGATTTCATGTTATGCAGTCATAAATAAGAGAGATAACTTTGTAAGCAGTTGTATCACTGCTAATAAATGTTTTAATTACAAAGGTTTTCTGCATAGGATGAGGTATCTAAAAGTGGTTAAAATCACATATTAAAAACTTGTATATTTATTACTTAATAACAAGTACACAAACTGCTTATTGTCACCAAAGTTGAACAGACAACACTTATGTCTACATGAAAAAGAAATCTGATACCAGCTGTGAAGACACTTATTAAAAAATGAAGTTCATTTACTTCCCTAGTCATGTGTCCACGAAGTACTCATTTTGGAGATACACTTAAGTATCTTGATTTTCTTACCTTCCCAAAAAGTTCATACAAAACCAGTGATGTATTGATATCTGAAAAGTGGATGATGACAAGAAACACTACTCTTGAAGCAATACACAGGGCCTTGGTGAAAATACCTAGCAGAATTGTTCTGTCTTCGAGTAAGCATTCTTACTGTTTGAGGTACGATAGTTCAGGTATAGATATAATGGCACACACATGTTTGTGCTGGCAGGAGCATTTATACTACCAAGTACAAAAATTAAATACAAGAATGATAAGCAACAATTTTATAGTTACTTTATACTATTCAACTATCAGTAACAAACAGTACCTGAATAACAGATTAGTCAAAATAACTTTCAGGTTGGTGGATTTTTATTTTTTTTTTTCCCCACAGTGGTAAAGCTAATGGGCTTTTGTTTTCACAGACACATCCATTTTCTCTGCAAGTAAGTTTTGTTCAAGCATCTCTCAGTTTCTGTTTATCTAGCTATTCAGCTACTGAAACATCCCTTCAGGTCAAACAACACTCCACAGAGAAAGTAGCTTCAAAATGATTGCCAGAGGTTAAGATGCTTTAAGACGTGCAGAAAGTGTGGGCAGTAGGACAGTGTAACACACAATAAGACCAGTGCTTTCATTAGCTCCACAGCAATTCAGACATGATTTTGAAAGCAGCACACATGGGCACCACATGGTTCTTCCAAATACATTTCAATAATGGAACCATATGTAAAAATAAGATGAGGTGTGTAAGGAGACCAACTTAGAAAAGCAATTATCTTGAGAAAATTTAGAATAGCAGTAGTGAAAACTGTATTTACTGATATATGCCTTTTCATATGCATGCACATCTGTGTTAGACTTGTGCTGTGCTCTTTCTACCTCTATTCCCCACTCAGAGCAGGACCTGGTTACCCACAGAACACTGGGTCTGCAAGTTCTGGCTACCAGAAAGTTGGGACCCACTTACAAGCATAATCTTGTGAAGTATTCAGTTTCGTTGAATTTCAGGAACCATTTCTGAAATGACGATTTTAAAGTAAAACTTTGTTATCAGTTTGGATGACAGGAGGATGAAGGCACAATTGCAGTTGTTTCACTACTACAGACACAAACCCTGAATTACTTGATATTTTGCTTCTTATATACCCCTAGTGTGCCCAAAGTTGAAGCTCCAGTGCTTCTTATGCATCAGAGGGGCATCCTGTGTGCAATGTAGCCTTTCAATTTTTCCAGAAAAACAAGCTCTAATCTCATTTTAGAGACTCACAAGACCACATCAGAGAAACAGAGGCAAGAAAACTATACACATTTAACTAAAACACCTGCCCTCTGCTAGCATCATTAAAGCCTGACTTTCGACTACTTCAGTCACATCTACTGGTCAATCCATTCTTAGCTCTGAAAGGTAGGGTTGAAAACAGGCAAAATCCTAAAGAACAGATTGCCTTAATTCCATTGTCACCATGTGAAGCAGCAAAGTGCAGCACAAACTTATCCTCCTCACCACACTCCCTGCCCAGCTGCAGTTGAAAAATCACCATATTCCATCTTGATCAGGGATTTCAAGAGTATATTGGGATTCTGCAAAATCCGAAGATATCCTGAACCTCCCCAGGCACTGCAATCCACAGAACAGAATCACAGAGTGGTTTGGGTGAGAAGGGACCTTAAAGCCCATCTAGTTCCAACCCCCCTGCCATGGGCAGGGACACCCTCCACTAGCCCAGGTTGCTCCAAGCCTCATCCAGCCTGGCCTTGGACACTGCCAGGGATGGGGCATCCACAGCTTCTCTGGGCAACCTGCTCCAGTATGGAACATTCCAGAATATGATTGGCTAGTCTACAGTGGGAATCCTGCAGTTAAGGATTCCTGATCAGAGACAGTAGAGATCCCTTAACCCACCTACTCTCTGATTAAGATGCAAGTGTTCTACATTCAGTGATTCTTTTTCCAGAAACCTTACCTTATCGTCCAAGATTTGATAAAAAAGAGGTAAGGAAGAGGGGGAGAACAGAGGAGGGTAAAAAAGATATATAAAGAAAGTTCAAATGACATTGATCTCTTTTGTTATGACTTTGCCTTCCAAGTCTGAATTGTACTAAAATTTAAATACCACTGTTAATAAATACCCTAAGTAGCAGATTCCACTAGTCAGTGTCCCAGATGTTTCCTTATCTCACAAAAGAATCCTTATAATTATTTCTGTTTACTGAATTTTTGGTTCACCTATCACCATCCTGGTTCACAACTTCACTGCCTGCAGGTAGGACACTGTCAAAGCAAGGTACTGAGTCCAATTATACGTCAGGAAATGCTGTCCCTTATAATACTTAATTCCAGAGACAGATTCTGAAATAAAAGAGTAAATCTTCTAAGTACAATAAGTACAGTGGGATTTTCTTGTTACGATGCTACTGCAGCATAGAGCAAAATCACCTGAGGTACAGCAACTGCAGGCAAGTTAGCACCATTAATTCATTTGAACAAACACTCAAAGTATTCACCATCATGATGCTACGAGATAATTTGACTAGAAACAAACAAAAAAATCACCTGAAGCCTTAAGAACATTATGATACATCCCATATCTCTAACTGTTCTATATAGAAAAGCGTATTTTTGCATAGAACAATAAGCATATGTAACCGTAAGCATCTGAAAGTAGGATAAAAAGGCAATCACCTTTAATTTTTCCCGACACAGATTAATATTCAAGCCCAACTTGCCAAAAAACACAGAAAACTACACAGTGCTCTCTTATGATACAGAAGCTGCCATGCAGCCTGATAAAGGAAGAAGTGCTCTGCCCCCTTTCCCCACAGCCATTAAATCCAAATTTAGGACAGGCTGAACTATTTTGACAAAAAAAAATGCCATGCCAGTCTTATATGTTGTATATTACAGAAGGATTCATAAATCTTTGCTCGAGACAACTGCATTATTTATATAAAGAACTAGATTACTCTGTGCTGTGTCTTATATTCATGGAAAGGGGGGCTGTGACAAATCCATACTAATAGAATTTCATTAACCATTTTTAACTGTCATCTTAAAGGAAGTCTACCTGACCAGCACAGCCAAAATCATCTTCACTGTCTGCAAATACATTTCATCCACTAAACCACATCAGGTGTTAGTAAAGAGTCCGTTATTCTTTGTAATTTGCAGTTAACAGAGCAACTGCTAAGTTTCACTTGAACCTCTCTAAACCGCTACACATTCTCCAAAAGCTACAGCCATTAAGCAGGAGAGGCAAACTGTATTTTTAGTAACATGACAACTTACACACAGTGTTCTGCAAACCAAGCTCTGGGAACAGGAATGATAAGCAAACAAGGGAAAGCAATAAAAGAAAACACTGTTAATAGGAAAAAAGACCAGGAAGAACAGTTCTGAAGAGAGTTTAATAAGCAAAGGAAAATACAGAAAAATACCAAAGCGTGGCTGCTTTGGGGAAAAAGGACAGACTGGCGGGACAGCACCCATAGAACAATGCCAGAAGTTGGAAGACACACCTTTTTGAGAGGGGCAAAAGATCTTTTTTTTTTTTTTGGCTTCTTGCTTCCTGTTCCCCCTGAATTCCAATCTTCACAACCTGGAGGAACAAGGAGCCACCATCCCTTACGAAGATGCTGCTACCCACAGCAGTGTAGCATCTCACAGGGGGCCAAGGCAGCAGCTCTTGGCTCCTGTCAATTTCAGGAATAAGCAGAAACAATTAAATCCCTACTTTGAAGATAAAAATACAGTTTTGCTCACTGTCTTTGAAGCTGCCAGATTCCATACTTTGGATTCTCACTCCAAGTAACACAACATCATCTTGATTAAGACTTTTTTTAAAATTAGGAAAACTCTAATAGTCAACAAAAGCAAGCCAGCCAGTCATTCTTTGCAACAGCAAATCAGATAAGGACTCCGGAGACTAATGACTGAGAATGAACCTAACCTCATCACAGCCAAAAGCAAATGGTCCCAATTCCTCCTCTTTCTGCTCCCAAGACTCTTTGATGAATTGACACAGCTGCCGACCCAGCAAAAATACTTCACTCCTCTTGGCTGTGCAGCCCAGTCAGCTAAATTGGCCCAGCAAGGGGTCTGACAGCACAAGGTGGAGAAGAGGAAGGAACTGCATACCTGGAAGAGGTGGTGGGTGGAGGGGGAACATCCTTTTGTCAGGGACATCCAGCTTTTAGATCAGCTGCTGTGATAATGGAATACTTCACCCTTCGAGATCTGCAAGAAAATGACAAGAATTGCATTATTCTCTTGCTCTATGGAGAGCAGTCACAGTAAAAAGGTGACATGATTAAATGAGGGGAGGAAAGAACATTGAAAATATTACAGAGATATCTGTTTCGCTATCATATACTTTCAATAATTCATGAACAAGTTAATTTAAGTATTTTGGAGGTGTTACAATCAGCCAACTATTCAGTGGCAAGTCACTACATCCCCGCAATCACATCTGAAGTTACTTTTATTTATCAGCAGATGATTGTAATGAACTGACACTTCAAGTTTTTAAGTTACATTATCAATATTATGACATTTCAGTACAATTGGGACCTGGTTTTCAGTCTTTCCTTGGCTGCTGCACCTCACAGGGAGACACAAGGTAAATTTTTGACCATAATCTCGGTGTGGTTATGTCTCCATTGCAGCTGACCGAAAGACCCAGTTTTGAAAACATTTTCAATCCTTCACTCCGCATGGATCTTCTTTAGAATCTGTTTATTCTAGAGTGACTGAAATTACTGTGTTTAGTGTAACTGCTTATGACTGTTTACTGCAATATGATAGTAGTATATTGTAAAAAAGGTTTTAATGTGGTAATTTCCCACTACTTGAAAATCTAGAATTGTAGAGAGCAACACAAAAGGCTCACTGTCCCTCAGCAGCACAAAAGAGAACAAGCTTGCCAACTTATTCAAACTCTCCACTATTAATCTAAGGGTTTAAGAAACAACCGTACTTCACTAAGAGCAGTGGAAAAAAAACAAAGCAGCACAGAAAGCCTAAGAATAACTTTGCAAGTTGCTTCAATCCCCTAAAGCATAGATAAGGAAAGCCAATCTGAGCTCAAGTTCCTGTAGTGGGACAGCAACCGCAGGGGAACACTAAGATTTGTTGGCAACTAAATATGGTATATTAGTCTGCTCTGGTTTTCTTCTTGTAGGTTGGCAGCCCAAAAAGCAGTTAACTAGATTGCCTTCACTGGTGCTTCCTGCAGAATCCCGAAGGCGTAAGGCCAGAGACCACAGGTAGTAGCACAGTTCCCAGGTAGTTTGGTTCTGTCTTGACTTTTTGAGCTGTGGTTTTGATAAGGTACTTTATTCATCACATCTAGCTAATTCTAACTTGCATAAGGCAAGTTCTTCCTTCTGGTGCAGCTGATGACCTTGTTATTACTCTACCCTTTTTCCCCCTGCACTGTAACACATGTTGGTAAATATGAGCATATTCCGTTTATTATTCAGACAGCAACGTAAAGAAGCTTGGAAAGTAGAAATGCTTATTGCATTTACACAACTGAAAGAATGATCCTTTTCACTGTTGGTTTTTTTTTTAAGGCTCTATCAAACCAGCAGAGACTGAGTCATTTATAGTGTTAGTTCACTTTCTGACATTCTCTATCAGAGATCTGAAGTTCTACATAACTCCTAGAACCACCCTCCCATATCTCACAGGGAGATGAGTAAAGCATCTAGTTTCGTGATTAAGCACATAGCTAAAGCCAAGAAACAATTTAAGTAATTGCTCACCTCCGCAATGTGTTCATAACCTAGCTGAAGCATGCACTGCACCTCTGAAAACGGAGGATGGGCAGGATCAACTACCAAGGTCAGACTACAGGTAAAACTACCATTAGATCTAAACAACAGCTACCGAGCTAGAAAGCAAACTGAAGTCTAAGACGTGATATTCTGACATAGTGGTACTTGCAATGGCAGAAAGAGTAGCAATTAATGAAAACAATTTAACCAATATCTCTATATAAAACAAATGCTTAAGTACATCTACTAGTTATTGTATTGTAAACCCATGCCCTACCTTAGTCTCCTGAAAAGAGGACTTGAAGGCAGAGCCTGCATACCCAGCAAAAGACCAGGGTCATGGTTGATGCCTCTGCTATTGCTTTACCATTTATCTTCACTTTAATGCAGGCTAGTTAATAGGACAGTTTGATGTATCATTTGGACAGAAGAAGCTGAGCAGAAAAATCTATTCTGGGGAATGGAAATGGTTTGGTGGCCCTTTTTTTTTTTTTTGCATTGTGTAATTAGAAGCAATAGAAAAGACATTGAACATATCTTAATCAATTGAAGAAGTATTTCGCTAAGCATTTAGCTTGAAGTCAGGCATGCCTCCTTTAGAAAGTAGATACACTGTGAATGCAGGGAAGGAAACTGGCTGTAATATCAAGGCTAGCTCTTCTAACAAAATAAGGAACAAATGAATACAATAAGTTTTCTCCAAGATAATAGCATTTACAAAGGCTGAAGTCTTTCTTACTGAGAAGTGATACGTTACTAGAATGGTACAAACTATGGAAGTGAATCATTGGCAACAAGACTTCTGTATAACTGTTAACTGTTGAATGAACTATGCCTCAAATTACTCCAAATTAGTATAACTTGTGCTTAAATAGTTAACATGTTAATAATATTATAACACCATTTCAGCTGAAATCTCTAGGAATATTAAGAATACAATTCCTAATACCAGTTAAGCTGGCATAAAGCTCAGTACTTGAAAACTCTTACCTGAGATCATGGGTTACCATACCATTACTACCTACTGCTCTACAAACATCTATCATTAAATTGCTCCAGCTGTTACAACATACCAAGTCACTTATATTACCATTAAAAAAGAGCTCATTTTCACAGAACTGTAGATCCAGAAGGGGTGATTATTTTAAATTAAATACCAATATTTGGGAAAACCACCATGTATCAGTATGGTTTTTTCTTATTTTATTATGCAAGGAATTATTGGAAAGAAAAATCTCTTAAAGTAGTTCACTTCTAGAAGAGGATAGATTCCCCTTTGCCAACCTAATAAGAAAGAATAAATAAAACGGAAATTGGTGATTTTCCTTAAGCCTACCATATTCCAGCCAGAAAGGCAATTGTCAAGGCACAGCAAGGGCTGGTTGCTCCCTGCAGGACAGGGAGCCAAGCACAGCAGCACAGCCAACAGGGCAAGGGGCTTGCCAGCAAAAGCCACAACCCAAGCAAAGGAGCAGGGTGGGTTCTGCCAAGAGCCCAGATCATCAGGCATATCCAGAATGACAACACAGGTCTAAAGTAAACCAAGAAGTCAGTCCACACATCAGGATCAGGTCTGGTGACAGCACCTGGGATCAGACACAGGCCAGTGACAGGTCCACAGGGTCAATCCAAGGCCAGGACAGTGGCCCATGGGTCAGAATCCAGCTTTGTACAACCCACAACCAGGCAGGGCACAGCCATAACTAAGCTAGAAACCAGCACTGCTAACAGCACAACAGGGGCATAGGCTGAAAGCTGAGTTTAAATAGGGCCTGGGCCCATGGGTGTGGGTGAAGGCCCCAGGTGAGGCTGATCAGGGCCCTCAAGGCCTATTAGTGCCCTCAGGGCCTTGACAACAACAAAGCAGCAATTCTGAAACCTGCACTTTCCTCTTTGCTGGTTTACTTGTTTCTCTTTAAAGACTGCCTGCCTTCTAAATAAGGCAAAGACAGGAATTTCAGTTTGCCTTTGATATTGCAGCTACGGCATACTCTGGTGTGTCAGCTTATTCTGACTCATCTGCATTTAAGTTTGTCCTGGATACTGTTTGCTTGTTCCACTTTGCACTTTATTTGCCTATAATTTACTCTTCATCTATCAAAATCTGTTAACCTTTTCTGGTTTTCCAATTTTCTCTACGCATATGGTTTTTTCCATTGCTGTTGTTACCTACAGCTGCACTCAACTACTTTCTGCCCTGAATGTTTCCTGCCATGATCTATCTTTCTCTTCTTAGACCCATCACCTCTAATAACATATATGCTGAATAGAAATATGAACTTCACAGGCGAAATACACTTCGGTTTTGCCTCTTTTCAGGGACACTCTTAATAATACCCCTAAAAGCAACCTGCACCGCTGATTCTTAGTTCAGAATACCAGTTCAGATGCTAAATGATGCAGTAGGTGGATTTTTTTTTTCCTCACTATTTAAAATAACCAATTGTTAACACAAGTCAGTTTCTCCCACTTTCAAGTCTGAGATACATTATACTATATTTCAAGAAATTAAAGACATTGCTAAGAGTACCTGAGTGAATTCACATTTCACCTTTTCTTAAACTTACTGTTCAAGCGTTTTTGGAAGCCCCAATACTACTTCAGTCTATATAATTCAACAGATGTAATTTGGCAACTATCTCATGTAATAGCATCCTAGTTTGAATGGGTTGAAATGATACCTGAGGCAGACTCCAGAGCTTTGCTACAAAGGGCAAGTGTTTTCTTAAGAACATGAATCTTCTTTACAAATATGGACAGTCACACATACTAGCCTTTGGATTATCTTTCTTTTCTAAGTGATCGAATTTCAATCACTGAATGCAGAAAACACTAACATTAAAGTGAATTGTACTGTTCAGTGGTAATTTATCTAAGGCAATCAACAAGGCTTTTCTCCCTGAGCCATAGAAACAGCTCAGGTATTACAAGTCAAGACCTCTATTCCCAGAATCCTGCTCAGCCCATTAGCCAGTGTGCTTCCATATTTTGACATCTTAGAGGGAAAGAACGTACAGCGCAACACAACACCCAAAAGCATACAGTGGCCTCAACTCAAAGCAGTGGCTTGAAACTGTAGGTAAAGGCACGTACGATCTCACCCACACATCCATCTTCTGGATTGTCCCACAGTATCTCCCGAGAAAGCTTTATATTAGATAGCATGTGTGTTTGCCTTATTTAGCCCCCTGCCCACAACAGTAATGTATGCTTTGATGACCACATGACTGGGAGACACTGAGTCCCTCCCTCGTAGGAAGGATTACAGCACAGACCCTTTGACTTTGCAGCCAAAGGATGACATACGCTCTCAAAACCTAGCAGCCCTGATCCCAGGTTTCCTGCGTGAACAGGCCAGTCATGCCAAGCTGATTCAAGAATAGCTTTCTCATGACACTTGCCTGAGATTTTTCTAGGAGAAGGTCTAAGTTTTTTGATGTAGGTGTTAGTGGGAGATGAGAAATTTCATGAACCAAAGTACTTTGTCATCTTTAAAAAGAGGCATCACTCCTATCAACGTTTTGAGTTGAGTACTATCTTTTGATCACCAATTGAGACAAAACCATCCCACTTTTTTTTTTACCTTAATACATCCCAACTTTTGATGGTAAAACATTTTAAAAAGCAGTTAAAATACTTGTACTGTTTAGTCTTCCTTAGAAGGGATTGGGAAATATCTATAAATCAAAAAGCAATCAAGTCCATTGTTCCACTGTACAAAATAATGTGCAATCAGCATAAGACCCAAGGGTCACACCAGTAACATATTCCTTGTTTTCCCAGAGCCAAAAAACATGTCTCAACTGCAAAAGTACAAAGTATCCTTCACTTTAAAATTTACCTTAAGACAGCTCACACCCAAAGTGATTCTGCTTTGCTGGTGTAGCCTACACAAGGCAAGATGGACTGGCACCTCCATACCCTGCAACTTCTGGCATGAATGTCTAGTCAAGAGGAAAACACGCAGCATTGACGATACGAGCAATGGGAGACCCCAGGTACAATAAACACACAGAATACAATTCTGAACCTATTTGAACACACAGTACAAAGCGCAACGTTAACAGTTTTAGAAACACACATTGCCTTTTCTCCATCATGCATGTCTCAGCCTTCAGATGCCAGAAATTCATTACCTACCAAATTGCACAAGTTCAAAGCAAATAAGGCAACAAGAAAAAGCAAGAGCCTAAATCACATTTATCCTTCAAAGGCCAGAGTGACTTTTTTGGAGCAGCAAGTAGTCCCATTTAATAATGCTGTGTGACACTATTGCCTTGAGATTTGACTTCACAGTAACTCATGGATTTTGCTCGTGTTGCTCAATAAATCTTTTCCCTTGCTTTGAACTGCTTTTTAAAGCCATGGGCCAAATGATGCTGATCTGACCAGCCATACTCAAGCTCAGATACATTTCTTAACTACACTCTACCTACTAGTTCACTCTCATTCAGAGGTACGATCCTGTTACCTCCTTTTCTTGTCCCTTTTGGCACTGCCTGTGGAGTTAATCTGAATGTATAGTAAAACATGTCACCCTGCTACCATAGAGCAAACTACTTAACATCTTAGGTTATTTTTCTGCCTGTTAACAAATTCATCAGCTCATCACGTCATCAAACCCGCTCAAAAACTGACAATGAAAGCAGAGAGGGAACATAGCCAACTTTTTGTCTAGTTGGGGGGCAGGGGAGGAGAACTACTACTACTCCTTCCTTCCTCCCAGCAGCAGCAAGCTATTAGATCAGCTTAGCCATTCATGCATTTCCAAAACAGCTATGATAATGTAAGTCAGCATTACCACAACCTAAATTATCAGTCTGTCAATCACATGGCTGCTGGCTCTTCACTGACCCAACAAAGCTGATTTGAAAAAAACCAACACAACACACATCCTGCTAGTCAGCTCCCTGAATCAGGTTTTCATGGAGCCCTGTAAAGACACTATGGGTCTGCATCATATGGAGGGAAGGGGAAAGGTGGAACCACAACAATGTTGACTTCAATTAATTTAAACTGTTGTGTAATGGCATGTGTAACTACTTATTTAGTAGCTTAAAGTGATTAGAAAATAAAGGTTCAAATGAACTGGATTCTGTCAGACTGGATGCATACACAAAATTGCATAGACAATCTCCATATGCTTTTAGACTACCCTCAGGCTTTATGTTTAATGTTACCTAACTTATGGTATTAAGGACAAGCTACACTGTGCTTTCTAGGTGAGACACAAGTCTTTCGGTTCAGGTCTTTATTTGAAAGGAAAGTGTGTCACCCACTGCTATTTCCCAAGGCAGAAGCCCCAAGTTTTAAACGGCTACCAGATATTACTGCTAAAGGAAACAATTTAACGACTGAAAGATTAGATGACACAGAGAAAACAGCTACAGCAATAAATCAAATCTATGTAAACTTGAGAAAATGATGAGAGGGTCAGGAGAAGAAGTTCTCCAGCATGGAGTGCATCAGCTAGTGCTAGGCTTCCCCAAGGAAGGCAGCCATAAAAACCTGAGACCATCAGACTCAAATTCTCACTGTGACCATGTTAAGACAAAACAACCAGAAGACTTGTGAGGATCTCAGGATCTAGTGCCTTCTCCCCAGCCTACCAGCATCCTCAAGAACTAACATGTTTAAGCAAGACACTAGGCAGGTAGTTTTGAGGAACAGTGTCCAGCCCTTTCCTTAATAAGTATGTCACATCCCAGTGGTTATTTCTCACCACTAGTGCATAAAGATAGCATATAGCCTCCAATTGAAGGTGGCCAAAAAAACCTTAAACTTCATAATTTAAAAGACTTTTACTCATTATGCTCTATATAGATGGAAAAAAGTATAGTTATTTTGAAATTTATGCACCTGAGTAGCATGTGTCTTTACTGGTACTTGCAAAATGAAGGCAAATATACTCTCATTTGCTTCTATCACCACAGTAACAGATGTTGCAAGAAGAAAAAAAACAAACAAACAAAACATATGGAAAAGCTTGGAAGCTGGTCCCTAGAAGAACGACAGATCTGTAGAGACAAGGCTACCTTGGAGCATGCTAGCATCCACGGCTGGTGTAACAACAGCTCTCAGGGCTTCCATCTGGGAAGATGGCAGAAAAGTGCCATAAGTGCACTTACAGAGATGAGGAAAATAACTTTTCCTATTATAGGCTAGGAGTGCCCAAATAGAACACACGGGAGTCAGAATTACACAGAGAGAATATAACTTATTTTTTTAAGTTGACACAACAGCATCATGAGGTACTCACACCATTTTTCAATAGTATTCTCAGTGGTCATTCACTCTTAGCACAGCACAGTTCACTGCTGCAGTTCAAGGAAGGGCACGCAGTCAACAAAACCGGCACAATGAACTTTAGGTATCTTTATACTGAGATCCCAAGTTTGTGATCCAGACAGTACTGATTTTAAGGCACAGTTAATTCTGGCTATACAATACTGCAGTTTCGAAGTCCACTTTCCATAAGATTTTGACTCCTGTTATTGAAAACAAATGCACTTTTACTAGAATAGGTCAGAAAAAGTATTTTTGTTTGTCTCTCCTAAGTACAAAAGAATAAAAGTACATCCACAGTATGTTGTGATGGAAAAAGTGTCCAATTAATCTGATAGTAGATGTCACAGTGATGTTACTGATTTCACAAGAGAATACTAGCCTTTAAGGATGGCATGAATTTTCTGTGTGTCATCCTATGTGCTTTTAAGTGTAAACTAGGATGAATAGCTACAATCTGTAGCAGTTACGGAGTATATCCAAGTTTGCACATGAGAACTGATTCTTCTTGAGATCTAATGCATGGAAGAAGTTTATATTTTAGCACGGTAATAGCACACTTAACATTCATGATAGGGAAGATAACAAATATCAAGCCATTAAAGAATTTAGTGTGCCAAACCAGATAATGTGCTCTGCAGAACATCTAAAGAATATGCTGGAGAGCTCCATGAACTATTTATATCCATTTTTAAATCATTCTTGAACAAAATGGGAAAGCTCCAGCTTATTTCCAGAAAAAAAGTGGAGGGAAGCTTAGTGTTGGGTTGTTACAAAAGGCAAGAAATGGGACTTCTAGGAAATTCTAAGTCATTTGGTGTTGGTCTCTTCTCTGAAGTTACAAGCAATAGCACTAGAGGAAATGGCCTCAAGTTGCCCCAGGGAAGGTTCAGATTGGATATTAGGAGAAATTTCTTCACCAAAAGGGTTGTCAGGCATTGTAACGGGCCACCCAGGGAAATGGTGGAGTCCCCATCCCTGGAGGTATTTAAGAGACAAGCTGATGTGGTGCTTAGGGACGTGGTTTAGGGTAGACTTGGCAGTGCTGGGTTGATGGTTGGACTCGATGACTTTAAATTCTGTGATTCTATGATTCTATGACTTGGCCTGGAACTGCTGTTAAATCAAGTCATTAAATTATGGAAGGTAATCAATAAATACAAAAATAGAACAGTTAAGCAAAATTATGCTACTTAGCACAATTTGAAGGAAGGTTACTTAATATGACCACTAACTTTCTAAGGCAATGTTTTCCAAAGTTTTAAACCAAATATCCATATCCTAGAAATTTATGTAGGACATTTAATTATTGAAAATAATTTTTTTCATGTTTAATCTGGCTAATCAATACGTTTTTTTCAGTTAGTTCTCCATTAGACCTCTTTGTGCTATTCCAGGTGTGTATTAAGAATTTAGACAAAAGAGTTAAGAGTTGGTAGATGGCAGTTAAATTATTTATCAGCACTCTGCCACCACTCCTTGACTTATTTCCCTTTCATTTCTCAACTCTCAGCTTACTGTGCAACACTTCCTGCTTGTTAAAAAGCAACAGCACTAATTCTAACTGAGCTGCTGCATAGGTAAAAGCATTACGTAAAGATCTGTATTGGGCTACTGTACAATTTAAGTTCTACTTTTCTACTTAACATTTAAAATGTACTTTCTTTCTCTATCTTCCTCTCCCTAAGAGGTAAGGAGGAAAAATCAAATGCATTTTCTTATCAAAGATTCACACTAGACTGAACTGGACTTTGGCAGTTACTGCAATTTGTTACAGTTAAGGAGAACAGCTGGATATTTTCTTTTTAGTAATACTTCAAGTGTCTCCCAATTTTAGAACAAGACTATATGCCCAAATATATCTTCATATATTTGTCTTATATCTGCCAGATCTTTATCTGGAAAGTATATTTTTACAGTTTGGGTAGATTCACCATTATTAGTCATATTTAAGCACCCCCTTTTGCTCTGACATACAGATGCTGGCAGCCATAAAGATGTATCCTACAGACACTACGTAGTAAAGTGCTAAAAAATAGAAGCCATAAGTGGATGTGGTCAATCTGATTTGTGTCCCAACAAACTTGGTGGCACTCAGAATCAGTGTCTGATCACCCTCTCTGCTACTATAGCAAAGTCTCCTTTCTTAGAGTCATGGAGTCGAGGGGAAGAAGGGTTCTCAGATGTTCTGCGTGGAAGGCTTTGATTTTCCTCTGGTTGTTTATTGCCCTATGCTGTAGGGAAACAAGTTTTTCTCTAGCTCTTAGGAATACTGTACTTCGTAGTTTATTTAAATCTTTTTGACAATGACAAATTTTACCATACTGTACCTCTGAGAACCCCTTAAGGATAATTTTGAAAAAAGTCTTACAGGATACTAGGCTATTTCATATATCCTTTTGAGCATCTTTTTTGAATAAAAGCTGCACAAAATTACAACTTCTATAAAAAACTATTCCATTATCATTTTATTCCTTTCCTCCCACACAAGAAAATACCTCAGTACTTTTAATTTCAGCACAAGAATTGGGAATAGTAAGATGTAAAAGTTCATCTGAGTGATGGTATTTCTTTCAGGATGCTGAATGCTGTCTTCACTCCTGATATAGGGTACTTACTAGTACCTTCAATCTGGGCATTCTTGACTGTTTAGATCATCTTTTGATGTAAATTTTGTTTCAAAAGCAGCGCTCCCTGTATGGGAGATTAAACATTTTATTTCTTGCAGGGTGGCATTTCTTTTGAGCTGATTTTCACTAAAATAAGAGGATGACTCCATTTACTCCCTACTCCCAGCCTCTGAAGAACAACCTTGTATCCAGCCCATGCAGCAATGGCACCACCTGATGGAGCTGTTAGTGGAAGCCCAATTATCCTGCAGATTTTTCCCAACAGCAGGTCAGTACTTACCTCCAATTATTAGTCTGGCTAAACATGACTTCAGAAAACTTTTGAGCTAAACTCAGTTTAAGAAGTGTGTGTAAAGAATAGCATTTAGTAGAAGTTGCTTATATTCTTGATGTCCTGCTGGTCCTTTCAATTGGTATCAGTTAACATGAATTTGAAGCACAACACATATGCTCTGCCACAGCAAAAGTTGGAGTATGGAAGCTTTGTGTATTAAGGTGTGCACAATGGAAGACAAGACAATACCATGACCTGCATTTAGAAAGTGAAAGTCAAGAGCACATTTTCCGTATCCTGATTTATGAAGATAAGGTTCATGTGATTTTAAGCAAATTTTCCCAGATCTGTGTGTAAATTCCACATCTCAGCACTACTCCATATATCCATACCACGTTCGTCTGCTCTTCTCTGGTGCAAACCAAGTCTGTTTCTGCTATCAAAGGCCAAGAACAAGAAGCCATGTCACTGAAGCTGCAGCAGACAGCCACTCCTGGCTAGCTGGTTTGTTCTCTTCAAAAAGCATTAACATTTTGAAGTACTATGGACCCAAACGTGTCAGACATATCTTGCTTGTCTATTTCCACAGTAAATTAAGCAAAATTAAATTAGGTCCTTGGACTGTAACCTCACCACAAACTAAGAATTAGATCAACTCTCCAATGTCAGCAGTGTTGTAAGCAACCTCCTGAATCTGAAGCAATTCATATCAAAATCCAAGAATGAGGAGGGGGAAGGATAAAAATTCCTATGTTCTGACAAGAGCAAAAAAACACAAAAGTGACAGCACCAGAGTCAGCATTAGTCAGCACATGACAGGACAGCCAAATTGCAAGATTCAATCAAAAGAAAATTCATTTACACCCAAAACTTTAGTTATTTTGCCTAAGTGATTTAGGAGCCTTCTGTATTTTACTGTTATCAGTGGCCATTCAGAATCAACTGCGGGCAGACACCACAGCTGGCAGAGCGGGATCAAGAATCTGACTCTTTCCTTCTACCTAAATCTGTTAGTTCTGCAGGCAAGCTGCAAGTGCCTTTCTGGATTAAAAGTAACTGAATATTACTATTTTCAGTACTGATTTGGAAAATGTTAAGAACTACCTGTTATAACTGTTGTAGATTTTCTTTTCTTTGCTTCAGTATTTTTTTCAGCGTAGGTGAATTACAGTAGCATTCCAAAACTGCAGTCAATTTTATTTGAAATGTTCTTCCCAGCAAATTCATGTACTAAGAACTTCCCTATTTTTCCCTACAGAGCAAGGCAGACCATTATAAATGTGTCAGAATTCTGGAATGAACTGCTGGTGTTGGCGCCTCTGAGGATCAGCTTAACTTCATAAAAATTACTTTAAACCTTAACTTCAGGACCTAGGTTTGAATTGTGGTCCAAGCTGAAATTTTCATTACAAAAATGGTAAAAACTTTGAAATTTGGTCCCTTAAGCTGGAGAGAGTGGTAACACTCACTCATTAATTGGTAGCATATGCTTACGTTTTCAGCTATACCTCTTTTTCTTTATATCATTCTTCTGCTCTCGTATTTTGTGAGGGGTTGAACTGACTGGAAACTAACAAACATCTGCTTTCTTACTAATGCACATTCAAAACTGCCTGGGACTTGCAGTCACTGAAACACTTGGCTAGAAAGATCATATAAAGGAAACAAAAATCCATTGCTACTTTTAAAGACCTTTCTAAAAAAAAAAAAAACAAGCAGAAAAACAAACAAAATTTGTTTGGCTAATGCAGATCAAAGAACCACATATAGTAGGAAAGGAGGAAAAATAATGTGGATTAATGGTAAACAAATTTCTTAATAGAAACCCTCTGAGAACATGTTCAATAGGACTCATAACTTTTAGGTAGAGAGGAGAAGCCAACGAGACATTCTAAGCCTGCTAAATGTCACCTCTTCTCCAGAAGATGGAGCATCATGCTAAAGTATTACAAACCAAAAAGCGTAAGTGAACTTCAGAAGGTATAACATTATCCCATAGATCATGTTATGCCTGTTCCACTTGTGCTGAAGTGAATATGGCCTTCGGAGCAGACACAACACCTCAGTGTGCTAGGAGAAAAGAGGCCCTGGCAGTGCTGAAGATGGTCCGAGCCTCCTGTCACATCTTGTCCTTCCAGCCAGCTTCTAGCACTGTGGAGTGGGCAGAGTGTTGGGCAAACTTCCTTCTTTTCTGATTTTTCCTACAGCTGCCCCAGCACATGCTGCCTAGGCGCAGGGATATGATGTGAAGGGAGAGAGGTCTCCCTAGATCTCTCCCTTCGTATCTCAGGGGTATGAACTCTACAGAGGGTAATGAAGCATCTCCAGTGAGAGCTCCAACTATTCCTATCACCTCTCCAGAGCTTCTGTGGGCAGATTCAAAACCCAATGGTCAGATCAGGCTTCAAAATCCATTTGGAGCAGAGCTTCTGGTTTCCTTTCCTTTGAAAGGAATCTAATCCATACTTGCAAAAGATGCTTTAAGAACTGAACCGACGCAAACTAAATTGAAGGAATCGGGGCATTCCCTTCAGAACTGCACTGAACTTAATTGCTAATGCAGACAGAAGCCAGTCTGAACTGAAGTAGGTACACTGAGGAGACACAAGTGCTTTCACCCCCCTTCAGAGGACAGAGAAGAGGAAATGACTCTGTAACACATTAAGAAGCCAACTCACCTTCAACTGATATGTGCTTATAAAACCCTATTTGATTTTTTAAAAACAGCCACTTTAAACAGCCTCTTTAAAACAGCCACTCAAATAATATATTCAGTGTAATACAGTGAATTACACAGGTTTATGGTGTATTGGGCGCAATGCAAATGTAACGTAGCATATGAGGTTGCTAGTATGTAAGCTTGTATACTTAAAAAGAAGGTCTGAAAGCAGCAACTTGAATATTCTTCCTTGTTTTATTTAAATTTGTAAATCAAAATAGGAAATAAAAGGGTATTGTAGTTCAATCCAGGAGGGGGGAAAAGGGGGGGGGGGGGGGGGCGGGGGGGGCGGGGCGTAGACTGTGCCTTGCAAAACAAATTTTAGCAAGACAAAGTTTATTTTGCAAGGCTAGTAGTAATACTGAAAACTGGCAGGTGTTCAAAGCCTTGCCTGTTCTTAGAGACTCCGATTCCCCACGCAGTCTATCATATGCCTAACCTGAACAAGTCCAAATACTGGCCCATCAGCTTAGCAGGCAGAGTTACTCTTCTGCTGCTTACAAATCCTTTCTAAAGATATTTTCTTCTGAGGTGGAGTTAAAACACCTCTATCTGGTCTATTCCAGTGTTCAGTCCCTGTTTGCTAAAAATGCCAACATCTCAGCTTCCATTCCTAGGGAACAGCTGTAAATCACATTAAGAACTGAATCAGGCTGAATTGGTTTAGGTTTCACTGTTACGGCTTTTATTATTATTATTTGTAGCTCCCAGCGATGTTAATCACAGAGCAATATAGCTGCTGAGCAACTTTACTATAAACAGATTTGCTTCTAACAAAAGTTATATGCTGAAAAAAATCAAGTAGACCTAGATGGCCTTGGCCCACAGAAACACACTTTGGTATAGGAGCTTGATAAGGCTCAAGACCATGTGTGCAAGGCTGCTGTTAACTCTTGGCTATATAACCCTAGCAAGAAACAGCTGCTGAGTGAAAAGAACAAGCCTATCTGATTTTTGAAATTGTTTTACATTTATCCTGGAAGTAAAAATTAATGTCTAAATTCAAACAACTTGATGAAGCAGGAAGGGATTACAGGAATAGAAACTGCGGGATAGGTAGTAAATATATTTTAAGCTAATATCCAGGCAGTCTGAAAATAATTTTTGTTACCTGGAGACATCAGGCCATCCTAGATATCTGTAGTTCTCTAATAATTTGCTTACCCATCCTACCAATAACCTAGTTGTCTGAGGAATTTCTAGACCCCTTCTATACCTAGCAGAGCAGAAACAATGTACTTTTTGGTACTTATTTTTATTTTGTAGTTATTTTTTACACAGGAATAGCCAAGCTAAAGTCACACGGGCTTCTATGTATGTGGGGGTTTTGTTAAATAATCACTGGGGAAAAATACATGACATTTTACGCTCTAAATACGCTTCCCTGGGATATGAGAATTGCCGTGTAAGATTGTAGTCTGAGCGATGATGGAGCAACTAGAGAAACTGGAAACATGATAAATCATTTTGATTAATGAAAGTCATGCATGTTATAGCCCTTCCAGAGAAAAATAGAAATAAACCCCAACCTCCTCTGTATTTCTGACTGTGAGTTTGTGACTAAACCCAGCAAGACAAAAGATTATAACTTGAGGTCATCTATCATTCCTCCGTCCTGCTACTTTTCACCTAAGGATAAAACATCAAAAAAACTCTGAATGCAAAATATTACATTTTTAAGTGTTCAAGCAGCCTTCCACCCCGGCTGTATTCATCAACCCTACTCACAGCAGGCTGCATTTGAGAATCTCAAACCATTTTCCTTCCAAAAAAGCTGCACAAGCTGCTTGTGAGCTAATCAGATACTATTGCATAGTTACGAATGAAGGCAAATACCTCCTCAGACGTGCGTAGTCTCTAAATTACCATTCTAATGTTCATTAATAGCTTTATATAGAGATATGAAAATGTGTATGAAAGAAATGTTGCTATTGGAAATGAATGGTATCATTTTAGAAAATTAATCATTCTTAAAATTTTAAAACAGCAACAAACCCTTAACTCTTGACATTCAAAAGGCAGCACCAAGTGACATTACATTCTTCTGAAACGTTAACCCTGTCCTTCCTCCTCCCTGCAATAAAACACAACAGCAAAGCTTGGTCTGTAGGAGTAAGTGCCTCAAAGTCCTGCTTCTCGTGGAGTTCTAAGGGAAATGAGCCAGACCTCCTGAGCCTGGGTCTCCCAATTCCTCTACAATTCCTTCAACACAAAAACATTCAAATTCAAAGTGACAATACACTAACATCAAAAGAGCTTGATGCTAGCAGAAATTCCTCTGAATTTAATCATGCTTTTCCTCATCTTGGGAACCAGAAAGATCAGGATGAACAACTTTAAAAAACTACTGCTTAGGTTCACAATGTGAATTCCGGTGTGTTCAGTTCTTGTTTGTCCGCACTGCTGAACATTATCATGATCACAAAGAAACCTACTGTCATCTATAGAAAGTTTAACCATCAATTAGAGTTCAAATGCTGTTCTTCCAGACTTTTCTATCACTGGGTGAGCCTCTTGTCTTTAGCAGCATTTTAGAGAGGTTAGTGCTAATGCTCTTGCTTACCCTCAGCTTCTCACCCACTATTATGCAAAGGGGCACGCTTTGAAGCCTGGACAAAATCAGGGCAGAATCCGACTCAGACCGCACAGAGAGGAGCGTCTGAAAAATTGCCATAGAGATAACAAATGCACTCAAAATATTCTTGTTTACAAACCAATTATTGGAATAACACAATAGTGCATTACAAGCTTTAATGCACTACTACACCATTAATAAAATGTGTCAGTGTTCACAGTTTTAAATTACTCTGTTACACAAGCAAAAAATCTACTAAAACCAGGTATCTCACTATCCTGTTTTCTTACTGCAACATCAAATGCTTCAATACAAGCAATAAATCATAAAGTGTTCAGTGGGTTTAACAGAGCAACAATATTATTATAATGACTACTAGATATCCTTGAGCTATTAGTCACCATTACTACGCTAATTTATTAAATTAAATACCTACTATATTGCAGTGACAGTGATACAGTAACATTTAACCAGCTTTTCCATGGTTCGTTTTTTTTGATGCTAAAATCTAACTTTAAGAGTGGAAAAGCTGGAATGATTGTTATAGAAAAAAGTGGCTGAGGATGACATACGACAGCCTAATCAGGTTTGAAACAGATGAGACTGATTACTTTTAGAAAAGGGAGCCCAAAGGAAGGGTTGAAGACGCCCTTGGTCAGTCTCAAATATTTGTTGTCTTTGATGCAGAAAAACTGTACTAAAATTGAAGGTTGCTGTTATAAGAACAACAAACTGATGGGGTTTATGTTGTATGGACAAGGATGTGCTCCAAATGGGGAAAGCTTGAGGCTCTACGCTGAGGAACACCTAACCAGCATACGCTGGCACTGCTGCGGAAAGAAACAGTTCTGTATGTTCTGTCATCCATGGAAACAAACACCGACAACACTGGGAGGAAACAAATGCGTTTATATTTGTAAACATTGACAAAGCAACATTCAGATGTTAAAATTCAGGGTTTATGAAAAAATGAATGTTTGTCTTTTCATATTTTTAACTATATATCATAATACTATCTGCTTGTTGACTACATCTTCATGTCATGAAGGTAGCAGTACATTACTGTGCTGGGTTCAGTCAGGAAAGGGTTAACTGCCTTTACTGTGGTTACTAGGGAGCTATATTTCTGGATGCTAAGAGAAGCACTGATAAGGCCTCAGCTGGTGCTGGGGAGGGCCTGTACTGGATTCAAGGTCTCTCTCCGCTTTTGATACGGCAGCTGTGTTCCCAGCTCTCGCTGTCTCGTGAGCAGCGCAGGGGCCACAGTCCAGATAACTGACCCAAACTGACCAAGGAAGTATTTCATCCCATAGTACGTCATGTTCCGGCCTCTGGGGTGGGGAAGGAGGTCCGGTAGCCATTACCCTTCCCTATTACTCTCTGCCTTACTCCTTTGCTCGTCTCTCCGGGCACTTGCTAACCCTCCTGCGTTAGCTGCTTTGCCAACTCCTGTGCTGGCTCGTTCGTGTGGGAGGTGGTGGGTTGTTTTGAGTTCCTGGCCGGGCTGTCGCTGACAGGGTTCACTCAGAATCTGCTGTGTCAACTCCCGGGCTCTGGCCCTCGGGCTGTGATCGCTCTCGGGCTGTGGTTCTCGGGCTCTCTGGGTCTGATTTTCATCACTCAACATCTGGGTGTGCATTGGTCAGTGGATAGTGGGAAATTGTATCATTGTATACATTGTATCATATGTTTTATTTTCTACTATTTTAATTATTTATTATCAGTAGTATCTGTATATATTGATTTAGATTTAATTAGTAAATAGTTCTTATCTCAATTTTACGAGCTTCCTTATTTCTTTTTCCTCTGATTTTTCCTCTCCACTGGAGGAGGGGAGGGGGATTTGTGAGAGCAGCTTCGTGGTATTTTGCTAGCCAGAGTAAACCACAACAATTACAGAGATGGGCTGACACACATTGGAATTTCACACAAAGGAATTTTCCACATGTGGAACCAGCTTAGAACAGCTGGAGCTTTGCCATTGCTATTAATCTCCTGAGAGAGGCACTCTGGGTCTGAGACCCCTAAGCTTGCACTCACCCAAGCAGACGGCAAGGAGCAACAGTCTTGTCAAAACTTCCAGGACCTTCTCTTCCCTGAAGCCAACCAGCAAATCCTTTCACCCTGTGAAAGCATCTTCTAAGCCCCTGAACAAATCCTCCCCAAAATTCCCTCCTTTGCACCCCTTTTAACATGGTCTGGCTTGTGTTTTGTGTAGGTCAATTACTGAGGAAATAAATCATTTCTACCATTGGGATTTGTCTTAAGGAGTTCCCCTAATTCCTGCTCTAGTGCATAAGTATCTTGGAAAACTTCCTTCCAAATGCCGGGTCCCTTCTCCCAGGTCACACAGCTGGGGCAAACACCATGAAACGGGGCTGAGCTTGGCCCTGAGCGTTGGTGAATGGCCAGCCCGCGTCCCCCGCTCCCTCAGAGGCAAGGGAAGTGAGGGCTGGCCTGGCTCGGGATGAGCCTCCACAGTACACACTTTGCTGACCAGAAGTGATAGAAAATAGAATCATAGAATCATAGAATCATAGAATGGTTAAGGTTGGAAGAGACCTTAAAGATCATCCAGTTCCAACCCCCCTGCCATGGACAGGGACACCCTCCACTAGCCCAGGTTGCTCCAAGCCTCATCCAGCCTGGCCTTGGACACTGCCAGGGATGGGGCATCCACAGCTTCTCTGGGCAACCTGTCCCAGTGCTTCACCACCCTCTCCAGGAAGAATTTCTTCCTGATATCTAATCTAAATCTCCCTGCTTTCAGTTTAAACCCATTACCCCTTGTCCTGTCACTACAGGCCCTTGTAAAAAGCCCCCCCCAGCTTCCCTGTAGGCCACCTTCAGGTACTGGAAGGTGCTATAAGGTCTCCCCAGACCCTTCTCTTCTCCAGGCTGAACACCCCCAACTCTCTCAGCCTTTCTTCATAGCAGAGGTGCTCCAGCCCTCAGAGCATCTTTGTGGCCTCCTCTGGACTCATTCCAACTGGTCAATATCCTTCTTACACTGAGGGCTCCACAGCTGGACACAGTACTCCAGGTGGGATGTCACAGAAGCAGAGCAGAAGGGAAGAATCCCCTCCCTCACCCTGCTGGCCACACTTCTCTGGATACAGCCCAGGATACAGTTGGCTTTCTGGGCTGCCAGCACACACAGCCGGCTCATGTCCAGCTTTTCATCCACCAGCACCCCCAGGTCCTCCTCCTCAGGGCTGCTCTTGATCCATTCTCTGCCCAGCCTGTCCTTGTGCTTGGGGTTGCTCTGACCCAGGTGCAGGACCTTGCCCTTGGCCTGGTGGAACTCCATGAGGTTGGCAGGGTCCCACCTCTCCAGCCTGTCCAGGTCCCTCTGGATGCCATCCCTTCCATCCAGCCTGTTGATCACACCACACAGCTTGGTGTCACCAGCAAACTCGCTGAGGGTGCACTCGATCCCACCATCCATGTCACTGGCGAAGATGTTAAACAGGACCGGTCCCAACACCGACCCCTGTGGAACGCTGCTCGTTCCAATAGGCGCAAGGAGGGTCCGTTTTGCTTCCAGTTTGTGAGACGGTGGAGCAGGCATCCACCTGTCAGTGACTAAGCCGGCTCACAATCAGTCACCACCTTGGCTGCACCGGCATCCTAATAATTAGCCCTTACAGGTAAGAAGAAACGTCTATGGCTACAGCAAAGCTCGAATTCGTAACCAGCCGCCCATGAGGCTGCCTGGGGAGGTCGGTAGAGTTGCGACACGGCGAGGCGGTGCCCGGCCCAGCCCCGCCGCGGGGTTGCGGGGGCAGCGCCGGGCGGGAGCGGCACGGCGCGCGGCTCCTCAGGCCGCTCGGGGCTGGTTTGGCGCCTCACGGCTTCACGCGGGACCTGGCGGGATCCCCCCGCAAGCGAAGGGGAAGGCACGGGGCAGACTCCTCTGGCCGGCGGGGCTGATCCTCGCCGCCGTTCCCCTGCCCCGCGGACGGCTGCCGGGGCGGCGCGGGGCTGAGGGAGCAGCTCGGGGCAGCTCCGCTGCTCCCGCTGGTGAGTTGTCGGTGCGGCCCGACCCGGCCCGGCCCGGCCCGGCCCCAACGGGCTGCCTCGAGCGGCCAAGGGCGGGCAGCGCGGAGAAGGGTGAGCCCGGGGCGTCCCGTCACAGCCCCGGAGACCGGCGCTGCCCCAGCGGTTCGGGGCAGCGCCTGCAGCCGGCTCCGCGCTCGGCCGTTCCGCCCCCGCCCCAGCCCTGCCTCCCGTTTGCCCCCGGGGAGAAGGGTTTTGGCAGCTGTCGGGTCCTGCCGCGACACTGGGGCAGGGGACTCCGGGGGCAGTGGGGGATGGGGAGCAGGAGCGTGATTTGCTGCTTGATGGTGGGCTGTGACCCATGCTGCCAAAAAGACTTCTGGCATGAGATCTAAGGTATACCAGTCAGCTCTTGTGGATACGCCAAGTGTTGTAACTGACTTGTAACAATCTCCCAAAGTGGATGTGGTCACGCTGGCATGAGGAAGCGCAGCTACTTCTCTATGGAAGGTGAATAATGTACTAGTGTGTAAGTGTTCTGTGCGATTTTCATAAAAAATGGAACACCTGTAACTGAAATAGGCATCTTTAAATGTGAATTTCAGAGTCAGGTTGAGCTGACGAGGATCTCCAGTGACTGGAAAACAGGTGAAATGGTGACAGCGGGGTGGGGGGAAGGTTGCCAAGGGGAAGGAAAAGCGTGCAAGCCACTTACTTTGCTTTTCTTTGTCACAAGCTATGGTATTTACATCTGAGACTGAAGAAGCGCTGTTTGAATGATTTTAGTAAAATCTTGCTGGCTTCACAGCCGAAAGGAACTGAAGGATGAGAGGAAATGTCCTCACATCGCCCCAAGGAAGGTTTAGATTCGGTATTAGGAACAATTCCTTCACCAAAGGGTTGTCAGGCTTCGGAACAGGCAGCCCAGGGAAGTGGTTGCCGCCATCCCTGGAGGGATTTAAGCGACATGTAGATGTGATGCTTAGGGACATGGGTTAGCGGTGGACTTGGCAGTGCTGGGTTAATGGTTGGACTTGGTGGTCTTAAAGTCCTTTTCCAACCTAAGTGATTCTGTGAATGAAGGAGTGCAGGGAGAGCAAGACTAGGTAGGGCGATTGGCTGAAATGCTGTGATGTTAGTTGCAGTTGTAGAAAAGGTGTGTTAACATGATCAGTTTGGCTTGTCTTTCTTCACTCCCATTCCGAAACGCCGATGTATTTTGCACCATTCGTGTTGAACACAAAATAGTTTCTTCACAGGCCTGAACCAAGCAGTATGGATATAGAACGTATAGAATATGAATTAAGCATATGGCATAGAATAATGCAGGTTGGAATGGTCTTAGGAGATCACCTAGTCCAGCATCCTCCTCGTAACCCCTCGGCGTGGGACTTTGACAGACTGACTCCACCTTGCCATTTCTGTAAGGCTGTAAGGGGACTGATCTTCCCCAAAAATGCACTGCACGGGGTACAGAAAAGAGCTCAATCAACTTGTTTTGCAGTGTAGGTGTGGTCTGCTTCAGAATCTGCTAGCTCTGAGGCCTAAAGCCAATCCATTTCAGTTGTCTGAGGAGGCTGGGATCTCTGCTTCTGTGCAATCTGCAAAACCAGTGTGGGTATAGCATGTGATGGAAGATCTGAAGATGGTGGAAGAAACAGAGGAAGTGATTTAATTTTTTCAGTGTTGCTGAGATGTTACCTCACACAGGGAGTTCACTGCATTTCAGGAGGATGCACTGGAAGTGGCACACATCCAGAAGAGAAAAATGAGAATATTTAGAAGCGTCTGGAAAATATGTTTGCCAAAAAAATACTGAATACGTTGGAAAATGGAAGACTGGATGAAACATTAATCTTTGATTATATAAGGGGGCTTCCGTGCAGGTGGAGGGAATAACTTAGTGGTCCTGGAAGATAGGATGGGGAGTAACAGGCTTAAATTGCCAGTTATATGTCAAGTGTAAACATAGGGAGACTGAAATGTGTGTTGGGGTGGTTGTGGAATTTCAGCTGGTGCTGAGAGTTTTGACAAACGCTTGCCAGAGAGAATACAGGTATCGTTTATCATACCGTGGGTTGGGGAATGAGCAAGTGACCTAGTGAATGCCAAGCAGCTCTGAATGCTTATCTTCGTCTTCCCAACTTCTCAGCCATTTTGTGTTGAATCATGTGGAAAATAAAATTTAATCCAGCTGGACCACAGAGATAGGGGCTTCAGAAGATGAGAAACCTGTTTACCTTTGAAAGTGAGAAGATATATAAACCCTGTTAAGTGTATTTGTAACTAGCTGAAGTTAAATGGAAGCAATGGGACCAATAGAGCCGTCAGTTTCTATCCACCCCATATTTATCTTTACTATGAACAAAGGTTTCCCAGCTCAAACTGTGAGTGCTCTGTGCTGGCCTGAGTATGGCTGAGAGGTCTGAGAACACAGCATTGGGTGCTGTTAGTGCTAGCTCTTTGCATTTTGCTCAGTGTTCTGTCCATCGTCACTTCTAAATCTAATGTGGGGAACATTCTTACTTTTTTAGGGATAACGGCATTTTCCTGCTCTGAAACAAAAAGAGATATTTAGAATAGGATTTAATAAACTTCTATGATGTTTTATAAAATATTGTTAATTCACAAAACCATAAAAATTCAAGACTTTAGATAAAAGTTACTCTACGTATTTGGTTTTAAAATCTAGTTCTTTGGTGTAGGTCACAAAAGATGGAGTAAACGTTTGAAAGAAACTAAAAATCCATGGCTCTAAGTAATCAAAAGCAACTAGAAAAGCTGAAAAAACCCCAAAGAATACTTCAACAGAGTAGGAGTTTTTGCAAGATATGGCTTGCAGAGTAAAGATGATTCTCTTCAGCCATGTACCTTAGATATAACCTGCAAAAGTAAGGATTATGTCAAAAGAAAAGTGTTCTCTGAATCAAACGTTTCTAGAGTGCTAACTGAAAAACACACCAGTGTTCTGACCACCACTCAGGACTGTGGCTAACACAGAATGTTCTCGTGGTGTAAATGTTGATCAAAATATTACTCAGAAAGTGTCAAAATACTGTGCCTGAGAGAATTTGCAATGAAAATTCAGATGCAAACCAACTTTTAAATGCTGGATGTTTAAAATATCTATTTCATAAAAGATGTAATGATGTAAACTACCACCATCAGCACCAGTTCGAGTGCATTTTTGCTCGAGTCTGACGTGACTGCTCATTGATCATGAGAGAGAGTGCCCCAGTGGAGGCTGCAATCAACAGTGGTAGTAAGGAAACTAGCAATGCCATTACCGTCCTACAAAAGTTGAGCATAAAATATGCAACAAAATCTGGAATGAAAAATTCATTTCAGTCTTGAAAAAAATATATTAAATAGGGGCCTTGGAAAAGGAAAAGAAGATTTTGCTGGTTTAGTTGCTTCTATAAAGATTACAAGAGACAGAAAAGCTGGTAAGGTGGGTAAAGTGGCGGGTGGAAATGACGGTTCAAATATTTTAGAAAATTATTAAATTATGCTGCTGGATACATTGCGTGAGTCTAAGAATAAGTCAAGAACAATACAGTTATTAACTAGTTCCAGAGGAATTATCATTCATGTTTGGTTGAGTCTTTTTCCCCCTAGAGAAATATGAGATTGGAAAGTCCACTCTTCCAAAAACGTACCCTTTAAGAGCACTTTCTCTGCTGAACAAATTATTGTAGTTTATTATTTGAAACTGTCTGCCCTTTAACCAACCTATGCTATGGGAATATTTGTAACACTTTCTTAATAATCATTTTACCCAACAGCATGAAATATCTTGACCAATTCTGATTGCATAGACTGGGATAAATTGCATTCAAGCATCAGCAACTAATTTACCAAGTCAGATTTGGGGTTTCCTAGGCAGGAGGAGTTGCTGGATTTGAAACTTGCAGTTATAAGGACTGGACTGAACTGGCACCCTTATTCACACCTGTGATAGAACATTATTCCTAACAGGGCTTAACAGGTGTTTCACGTCTTCATTTATTAACCACTTTGCATAAAATATATCAAAGCAAAGCTGAATCAGTAGAGGAGTGAGTAAAATGGTTACAGATTAGCTTGGAGGTTTGAGGCAAAACCACGGCAGTTTCCTCAACTTTGCTTTTATTTTGTATTGCAACTGGCTGTAAACTTTGCTTCTAATTTATGTTTCAGTAATACTGTGTTTATGCGTAAGGAAACAGACCTAAGCAAAACACCTCTTTTCCAAGATGCCAGTGATTACTTGGGTCTCTTTCAAAAAGCTTAATAGTGAACTTGAAAAAAGCTTTAATAGTAGCTTTAAATTTGGAATGATTACTAGTTACTTATTTCTGTCTCCATACAACTGGTCTTGGCTCTTCTTAAGAGCCTCTCAAAACATTGTTGTGAACTGTGGCATTAAAATGCGTATTATTTGGGAATTATCAGTGAAGAGTCATTTCATTTGCCATTAGGATAAAAGCCAAATATTGGGGATAGTAGGCAGGAGGAGTGTGTGAAGGCAGGTGGTGAAGACAAAAAGACCACCTAAATACTCCCCCATACATTTCCCTTCCCCTGGAACAAAAAAAAAGAGGGTTTGTTGAAAAGCATTCCTGCAGATGTTCTGGCTTACGCAAACCTCTATTTCCTAACTAGGGTAAATGGTTAAAAAGTAACCATGATTTATGCTTCACTATGCACCAAGTAGCATAGCGGGAGGCTCATTGCTCCAGTACGGAGGCATGAATTATGGTATACTGGCAGAATGTGTGGAAGCATCCTTGGGTTTCAAGTTCCTGGACGTTTACTGTTAGGAGGAAGCTTGTTCCCTTTTCTTCTTCCGGCTTACAGATAGAGAGACTCTCTCCTGTCTCATATAGACAAGAGAGTTTTCTTTCTGCAAGCTGCCTAAAATAAGTGACAGTGAAGCAGTGTTACTGTAGAAGGTGATCATACAAGCCTGGCTGTTAGGGGTGGAACAAGCAAGGGTTTGCTGGGCTTTTTGGAGTGAGGAAGAGAGGAGTGGTTTCAAACCACTGATGGCCTAGAGAATGAAGACATTCTGAATCACTGCTTGGTTACCTCTGCATTGTCTTTAGAAAGCCACGCTTCGTAGCCTTGAAAGTGCAGGACAGCTTTCAGTGGGAACTGCAATAAGCGTGCTTCCTTCAAACACAAGTGGATTTTGAGTTGAAATAAATAAATGTGGGTTTGCTATACATGTTAGTTACCATTTTATAAATTCAGAACGGTTTTTTTTCTCTTGAATCTCTGAAATGCTTATAAGTACCTTTCAGCACTTTGTACTGTGCTGAGCAGTTCATGGGTATGAAAAACTGTGTGCTTGCTTTAAGAGGAAACTTGCTAGGATGGAATAGTCACTGAATTTCATAGTTACCCTCTTCTGCTGCTGAGTGCTTTGAAAGTTACTGTTTAAAGAAGATTAAAGTATAGGTAGCTATTGCTTTCTTAATCATTTGAAAGTTGTTATATGCAGAACTAATTACCTTGGTTTGATTGTGCTTAATAGTACCCTGTATCTTAATATTCTATGTATAAATAGATAACTAAGTATTTCACCTTTTCCATTGTAATGGTAGCTCAATTACCTTCCTAAATGAGTAAAAATTCAAACTTTCGTGGAGGCCAATGACTTTACTGGCCTATTCGTGTTCAGCTCATTGGCTTTCACAATGTTCAGGAGTGGGGAGTTAGTTCCAGCCCTACTGGTTACTTCAATGACTCCAGCTGCTGCTGGTGCTACTGCTTGAGTTATGTTCAGTGGAGTGGAACAGAAATACCCTGTTCTGCTTGGTTGTGGTGCACAACACCTCTTGTACAGTCATAAAATACTTGTTACATTATAGAGCAGTATAGTCAAGTAAAGAGTCAGTTATACTGTTCTTCTTGGCAAGATAAGTACAATCGTTAAGTTGCAGTTGCAATATTCTTCCCTGACAACAAAGTGTTCCCTCATTAAAACCCCTAGAGAACAATTTCCTCAGTATCATTTTTCATTTTAATATAAGGGGTAGGAGGAGACATATTTCATTTGCTGGTAGCAAGAAAGAGCATTTCTAAAATTATGGTGGTTCTGACATGCCTCTGAGGCCTGCTTCTCAGCTGATAAGGCTTAAAGAATCCCTAATCCCAGGAAGGGGCTTTCTGTGATATGTCAGAAAGCTCTCAGGTAACAGAGATGAGAGACATGGGCCCAGAATAGGATAGGAAAAACCTTCAGGTATATATCAGGCATATTATCAGTGTTATCTCAGCAGAAAAAGCATTGTCTTCTTTTCTTTGCGTGCCTCTGAGTAGAGAGCATGTTGTTGTCACTGGGGAAAAAAAGAAGAAAGGGGAGAGGGTATCAGAATCACAGAATGGTTTGGGTTAGAAGGGGCCTTAAAGATCACCTAGTTCCAACCCCCCTGTCATGGGCAGGGACACCGTCCACTAGGCCAGGTTGCTCTAAGCCTCATCCAGCCTGGCCTTGGACACTTCCAGGGATGGGGCATCCACAGCTTCTCTGGGCAACCTGTCCCAGGGCCTCACCACCCTCTCCGGGAAGAATTTCCTCCTGATGTCCAATCTCAATCTCCCTGCTTTCAATTTAAACCCATTACCCCTTGTCCTGTCACTACAGGCCCTTGTAAAAAGTCTCCCCCAGCATTCTTGTAGCCCCTTCAGGTACTGGAAGGTGCTATAAGGTCTCCCCAGAGCCTTCTCTTCTCCAGGCTGAACACCCCAACTCTCTCAGCCTGTCCCCATGGCAGAGGGGCTCCAGCCCTCGGAGCATCTTCGTGGCCTCCTCTGGACTCACTCCAGCCGGTCGATACCCTTCTTACACTGAGGGTCCCAGAGCTGGACAGGTGGGGTTTCATGAGAGCAGAGTAGAGGGGGAGAATCCCCTCCCTCACCCTGCTGGCCACACTTCTCTGGATACAGCCCAGGATCTGGCTGGCTTTCTGGGCTGCCAGCACACACAGCCGGCTCATGTCCAGCTTTTGATCCCCCAGTACCCCCAGGTCCTCCTCCTCAGGGCTGCTCTCAATCCATTCTCCCCCCAGCCTGTCCTTGTGCTGGGATTGCCCCGACCCAGGTGCAGGACCGTGCACTTGGCCTTGTTGAACTTCACAAGGTTGGCACAGGCCCGCGTCTAAAATAAAATAAAATAGCTCTCAGCAAGTATCTCTGATAGAATTCTAATAGTGAGAAAATGAATACCCATAACCTGATCTTGTCTCTGCACCCCTCTTCCCTCTTTCCATGCTTTTCCCTCAGTTTTTGGTTTCAGTTTCTTTTTGCACAAGATACTATATCCTGACTTGTTCAAGATCAAACTGCTGCAGCATATTTAAGGAGGGACATCAGTGATTTGAATGATACAGCCCCTCCCTCCACTGCCCTCAGCTGTAATTATTCACACTGTAATGTGGAAAGAATCATGAAAGGTTGATGGTGCCTTTTTTTTACTTTTTTTCATCAGGGAGCACTCAAAGGGAGATGGCAAACTCAGAAAGCAAAGAAAATGCCCAGTGTAAATGTGTTAAGATTCCTGATGAAATCAAGAAAAGCAGTATTTGCACAATATCAAAAAAAGAAGACTTTTGGGAAAGGTAACGTGCAGCAATGTGAATGTCTGAATGGCTGGTGTATGTGTGTTAGAACAGATAGGATCACCCAGTTTATAACCCAGGCTGCATTTGTGCTGAGCACTGGTATTTGCATGAGCAGTATTGGCAACCGTCTTTCTAGGGAGAATCCAAAGGGTGTTTGGAGGGGAGAAAATACAGAAGTTATTTTGAACGCGTTCTCCACTTGTCTAATGTAAAATATTTGATAGATATGTGAGACAAAATTTACATACAAATGCATCCAGTTCTTGCATGTTTTAGGGGAAGTAACATTCGCTTTGCGGGTGGATCTGACTATAACTTTTTGAAAGTGTGTCAGGCTGCAAGTTTGCTCCTGCATTTGGTCATTTGCTTCGGATAATATGGATTTACGGTCCTTCCAGAAGACAGCAACAGGAGGAATTTCTCAGAGGGATAATAATTTCCTTTTCCATTTATAGAGAATATCTGAAAATTCTCCTCTATTTCCTTTCCACTTTAAGGGAACGTTTATCAGCTGCTACTGTTTGAGACCTAGAATAGGGAGCACAGTGGATTGAAGAACTTGGCACCTTCCATTAAGAGGGAAACTGCAACTTATGTTCAGTTGGTCCTGGACAAATTTCTAAGTCAAAGAATTAACAATTAAACACTGATCATCATCTCAAAATTGCTGTAATACTCCCACCGTGTTCAGTGGGAAGCATGATTTTATTGTTTTCTGGGGACTTCCATGAGGTGTATTGTCACATGGAAAAAAATGGTGACACTGAACTCCACTAGTTCAACGGTGTTACACTACTTAGAGCGTTGTTACGACTGCTGTATGTCACTGAAGCGTTTGAATTCCAGCACTTTTTTCCATGAGAATGAAATGGACCATTCAGTCTGGTGATTCCCGAAGTGTGTTACCCCTGTGATTCCTTCAGTCCCTGGTGACACAGAGGTACTTGGGGATAGAAAGGTGGGTGGAACGTGCTGGGGGGCTGTGGCCGCAGGACTCAGGTAATGTTTGGTGCTAGTAGGAAGGGATGAGGAGCCAGACTTGAGTGAAAAAGTCAAAGTTCTGGCAATCAGCAGGATTGGAAAGAAGTATTTGTACATGCACATACGCACACGAGAACGCGTGTGCTACTTTTTTTAAGAGAATTTGAGAGAGGCTTTCATTTGACAGCAATTTCTACTAGGAGAAAACTTCCTCCTGTCTGAATGGGAATGGGAGAGGAAAGACTGCCAAATGAAGGAAGGAAAAGAGGGAGGAAGAACAGCTGTATAGGAGAATGGTAGTTAGTTCTCAATTTATGGCTGCAGTGAATAACCATCAAGAGTGAAAAATCAGTCCTATGAGTGTCATCAACATAAGTATCTTCCGTATTTACCAGGACTGTAGCACATCAGTGTCTACTGCTCGTCAGTGTCTCTTGTCAAGACAGATTTCTCTTTCAAACTGGGACCCAAGACAACACTTTGTTCGAGGCGTTAAGATTGACAGTATTTTAAAACTCTCAACATTTTAGAAATTAGCATGTATAATAGGAAATAAATATTTCAATTAAGAGTATTAAAGAAGCTAAACACTTTCATTGCTCTTTGTAAAGAAGAGGGAACTATTGTTCCCTCTATTGTCGCAAATCCTTGAATGAAAGAAATGAGTTTGGCAATTCCTTTTTATCACAGAGGCAGGAAACAAGTATGCCATGTAGAGATTGTTTTAAAAAAAGTATTTGGAGTCTTTTTGTTCTTTCATATCTAATGAATGAAAGAATTGCTTGTGACAAACATGCAATCTTGTCTTTTTGTTCAAGGCTTTCACCTGCTTTACAAAATCAGCTTCCTATCTTCTTGGCCTTTCCCAAACACTTCAAACTAAGCATAAAACAGGAAAGGTCAAGTAAGATGCTTACAAGCCACAAAGTTTAAATCTGGGTTTTTTAAAAACAAGTTAAGCTTCAAATAAAAATTCAAAAACAGTGCCTTGGTATTGCTGTGGATTTAATGGGATTTTCTTTTGTTGCTGTGTTTAAGTACACCTTGATTACTTTAACACTTTTTGCAAATATGGCCCTGTTTATACCGTAGGTCTTATGACAATGCAGTATTTCTTTCCTCCTTTGTCAGGCAATGCTTCCCAGTGCAGACTATCAAAACACAGTACTAAACCAGCGTGGACCCTCTGCTTTCTCTCCTGGTATCATATATATATACCAACAAGTTCCTCAAATACACTTTTGCTATCTAAACCTTACACTGGTTTCAGACTTTGCCTTCTGTAAAGTCTGGCATTGAGTCTTCTTACACAGATTGCGACAACGGCAAACTTGTACTTGATGGGAAAGAAGATGCTGTGAAAATGTTACAAAAGCACGCATTAGGTGGGCCTGTTGAGATTAATGTAGATCCAGTCTTTGTCAGGTATGTCAGACAGGCTTAAATGTGATTTTTGCTTAATGAATTACACATAAATACCACTGTGTCCCTATGGTGATTTGCCTTTGGTTTGTTTGTTTCACCTTTAGAGCTGGCCTAATTTAGTGGAGATTCTGTCTGTGAGCTTTCCTCCTTGAAGGTGATTTGGCATTTTCATTTTTGACAGGGACAGTTTAAAGAACAGATCAGCAGTGATGAAGTCAGACGATCAGAATTCCCCCGACGCTTCGTGTATTCTTTACTACATGTACAAGGTGGTTCTGCTGATCAATGTGAATTGGAAGGAAAATGCAGGGTGGGGGGAGATCCTAAGCCCTTCTGGGAATAGCGGATGTGGGGGTTATAATGTCTATGCCCCTAAGAGTTACACAGATTAAGAACAGCTTTAAGATTAAGGAAATACTTTCAAACTCTATAACTACCCTTCTTTGCAAGAACTTCTGTTGGACGCTAGTAGTCTGACATATAAAAATTGTTCAAACACTCTGACATATTAAAATTGACTCCTGTAATCTCAGTTGCATCTAAATGCAAAGGAAAAAGAGAAAATCTGGCAAGAAAAGAGAAACTCCACACGGTTTGCAGGTGCTTAGGGAGATTCTCCTTCTTGCTATGCACGTGTTACCGCACAAATACTTCTGGGGAAGACAGGCCTAGTTTTAATGGGTTTGTTTTGTGCTAATCTCAAAACCAAGTCCCGATTCTGTGTAATCGCTACGGGTCACATTTCTTATTAGAATAATTTTTAAATGTAGTGACGTGAAAAATCTGGTTTGAACAGATGTGTTACTGAATCCCTTTGATAATTACTAGGTTACTTGAAATGAATTACCATTCCTGTAACCTGCCCCTTCGCTGCTGTGCCATTCAGCTGGTGTCACAGTTCGGATAACAGGTGTATAGCTTTGAGAGAAGTCTGAACGTTCTTTTGTCAGTGGAAGAAATTTGCTGCTCGTCCTGTGCGGGATGAATTCGTATCCTTCTGCTGTCCTTGTGAATGATATTTGCAAACCAGTGGTTACAAGGATTCAGGCTGGACTCATCCTGTTCAGGTTTCACCTAATGATGACCCAGCTGGCCTAAACCAAAGCAACCTTCCGGCTGCCCTAACTTTCCACGCGGTGTTTTGTAAAGCCGAAGGCCATAGCCTGAGCCATGCCACGCACTAGGGAAAAGCCCACAGCAGGTAGAGAAAAATCATTTGTGTATGAAGTAAGGATCTCAACAAATCTGTCTTTTGACAGGCAGAAATACAGCATTTAAAGCTTGCCTCTTGCCAGCAGGCAGAACGGCTGACGATCGCAAACGCGTACTGAGCGCACACGACGCAGCGTGCCCCCACCGAGCGCTCCTAAAGCTGGGAGAAGCGGCACCAGGCGAGGGACTCTTTCACCCAGCCCGGGTTTGACCTGTGGGGCGCGCACTGCCGGGCGGGAAGTCAGCCCCGGTGAGGCCCTCGGGCTGGGGAAGGCAGCTGGGGCCGCCGGCTCCCAAGGGCGGGCTGCGGGCCGCCACCAAGGGGCGCTGCTGCAGCGGCACTGCACCCGCGAACGCGCCGCGCAGGGAGACGCTGCTTGGCCAGGCGCGCGCGCCCCACCCACCCCCGGGCTCCGGCCCCTTTGGCGGCCCGCCCCTCTGCCTGGGCTGCTTCCTCCCCTCCAACCCCGTCATGCCCGAAAAGGCGGGAAAGCACGCCTTGACACGGGATTTAAACTTCTAACCTGTGGGCTTTGAGGTTCCAAACCACTGTCAGCTCTTCACTAGATACTGCAAGATTTTTCTGCTGAAAGCATTCAGTGAAAACGAACTCGAAGAACGTGAAAAAACCCCTGCCGAGCAAAAGAAAACATGGCCCCTTTTCCACTTGGTGCTGATGATACATTAGGCAGGTCGAGGCTGTGCCACAGGGCAAACGTCACCTTCCTACCTGCTCCTTTGTGGCAACACGTGCCTATGTGGTGTAAATGATGTTTGCTGAACTGTAGCACTTAGCACAGCAACACAACTGACTTTTTAGAAACACAGTTTCATTTTTAGGGGGGTTTGGGGGGTTTGGTTTGGTTTTTTTTCTAAGAGCAATGGAACTCCAAGAAGCAGCAGTGTAATGGACCAAAATCTGCACCAGATGACATAGTTCAGATACCATCAGAATTGTCTCCTATCTGTTGGAATTTATTCTAGCAGCTGGATTTCATGAAGGCACCTGCAATTTTACACATCAGTGCAATGTACACCTGTTTTAGCTAAGAAACCAAGTACATGCACAGGTGTGTGGCTTTTTGGCTACATCTATTAATGGGAAAAAAATAAAAACCACCACCCCTTCTCACATATAAAAATTCAGTCGTTGCAGAAATGATCAAAGGTAATGGAGTATCCCTCTGGGTGTAACGGTAACCTCTCCAGCACGCCCTTGGACAGCACACAAGTTGTTGTCCTGAGTTGTTACTACCAGCATGTAAGGAGTATTTTCTGCTTTGGGGGAAAACTTACTGAACAGATAGAAACCAAAGGTCAGCAACATGCTGAACGTTCACACGCATCATCAGGTAATCGGTGACATGCCTGTTAGCTTAAAAACTACACGGACAGTGAGAATGCACAAGTTTACATGTTTCCACGATGCTAAGTTGGTATGAATAAAAAGTAGTGCAACTGGCCTATTTGTTATCGTTGTTTAACTAACGACTGGGTTTGCCTTGGTGCCTAGGCTGTCATTTTCCACATCTGCCTCCCCTGCCAAGGATCCCTCTTTGTCCACAGCTTGCTGAAGAACTCAAAACTCTCCTCAGAATCCTGAAACTCAGTCACTTATGTGCAAAATCTGAAGGGGGCTGCGCTGTCACGGACTCTTACAGAAACTGCTCCAAAGCGTGCTTCCCTACACAGGTGTCACTTGTGTCTGGCCCATGACAACCTTACTAACAATCTGCATCACACTGGAAGACCATCGGCAACGTAAGGGCTTTGTGGCTTCCAACCGCCGGCTGTGTATCACAGGGATCATCCCAAAGAAGCACTGCTTCAGGGGAAAGACGTCAGACCGTATTGTGATACACAACCTGCAACTCCTTAAACAAGTCTTTAGAAGACCCAGACTACCTTAACAAGTGCTCTACTACTGTCCCACTCTTAAGTACTACATTGTTACTTGCAGTGAGTTCTGAGTCAAAGCATTATCTGTACTGCAGACGGTATGAAATTCTTTGCTTCATACATCATCAACTTTATTCTGTGAATTCTGTAAGCTTGTTTCTACCACCTGGAAAATGAAGTCTTGTTTGTAAAACTCATTTACTTCCATATTTCACTTTCTTTCATCTTACTACTTCAGAGGGGATTGTTGTACATATGAAAGAAACAAAACAAAATTTCAGTGGCGCTGAAGAACCATGAGTTTAGGGATCCTGGCTCTCTTCAGTGTTTGGAAAGGTAGTGGCTCATCTTATTTTTAGAAATTATAGGAAGGAATCCTTTGTTTTGTCTGTTTAGCTAAATGGCACAAGCTCCCACAATGCTCAAGAAATGACAACACTGCCCTTGTCCCTCCATTATTCTTGACGCCATTAAGAACCATGTAAACTGAATTGATGTAGCTGAGGTAATCAAAGAGTTAATGCCTAAGCAGCACAGTTCCTACCACCGACAATGCTTTTTTTTAAGAACAGGTATCTCATCGCAAAGTAGTGCAGAACTTTGTTTTCTCCTGGCTGGGTGAAATACATTTTAAAAATACGTATTTTTTTTAAAGAAAGAGCATATTGATGTAAGTACTCTAGATGTGTTTTCCAAGATTGTTTCCTGCGCTCTCTTTCCGCTGCTTATTTGCTGGGTAAAAACTGCCAAGGTGCATTCACAGCTCTAGTGAATGTTTTAATAGCTTGGACTTGTCAAGGCAAGAGTCGTATGGAGTTTCAGAAGTTGTTTCTGGGGAGTTGGGGGGTTGGTTTGGATCAATCTAAACAAAACCTTCTGTGTGTTATCATTTTAGTGCAAACCTGAAGCTTGGATGAGAGCAGCTGCAGAAGTAACTGGACTGTTTCTAACATCATTTTCTCACGTGGTCAAGGCTCTCAGCCTGGTCTCAAACACAGCTGTTTCTGCAAATGAGAATAAACCCCTAACAAGTAAACTACTTACCAGGGCATCTGTGGCTTTTTCATTACTCAGCAGCTATTCTTTTGACACCACACACTTAAATGTTCCATGTCCTAATGTCTTCTCTGCTTACCCTGCAACACCTTCAACAAAGGACAAAAATAATAACCAGCTTGTGGTTCTAGTACAGGCAGGAAGAATTTAATTTTACCTGTTCACACAAATACTCGACTATTTCTCATCCAACACAGCATAAATATATCCCAAGCTTGAAGACAAGGTCAGATTGCTGAATGTATTGAGCTTGCTATTACAGTACAAGAATTAGTTTTACCTTTATTTTCATCTACAGTTTCAGAATATATAGAGCATAGAAAATGGTGGATTTTAAAGGCATATCTGGTAGAAAGAATATCCTAAAATATGTTTGTCCTGTTAAAACTCTAGTTCCAACTGGTTTGGCATTTGTTTTCTTGGTATGCAGAACATTCCCACCTGTTCTGTGTCACATCATGTGTATGCCGCTGTTTGCACGCGCTTTTCACTTTTAAATTAAGGGACAGAGCTTTTACTGTAGAATTAAGCTGTGTGTTCACGTATATATACACATCTTTATTTTAGATATTTGCTCTGTAAATGCATCATCAAGGCAAGAAACTGAAGAAACATCTCCTCAAGTCAGTGGCAAAACAGCTTTACTTACAATTTTACATGACTGTCTTCTAGATATAAAAGTTGTAATCCATATTTGCCGAAGGCTTTCCCTTACTATTTCATGTTTGAATACAACTAGCAAAATGCCCAGGTAATAATCTACATTCAACCTTACATCTGCATCTGCTTATTTCAGACAAATTCTGCTTTGCTGGAAAAATTCAGGTTTTGAATCTGAAACATACTCAGCAAACTGCAGAAACACCTTTTTAAAAAGTAGGGTGATAATTCTTGAAGCTCAGAGCATTCCTACTAAGAGAAAAAATGACAAAATACCTCCCTCATGCTAGACTGGTGAGAATGCATTTTGCTCGGACTCATTTGCAGGGTTTTTACTATTATATTTAATATGTGGTTCTCGTCTAATTTCTTAACAGTCTTGTTGGGCTTTCTTAGACAGGCCAAAGCATTTTAGGAGGCTCAAGGAATGGAGATGGAACTATATGACCTATTACTCATGCTGGAGACAGTTCCTATGTATTTATGCACTTGAACATTTACTTTGTGAGAAACCAAGGATGGGTTGTCTGAAGGAGTGGGTCAGACCACCAGCTGATGTAGAATGCAGCAAGTATGGATTTTAGTAGAGCTACACTACGTTGTAAGAACGAATTCGTTCTACACTAAGGTACGACCTCCTTCGAAACCTGTTCACTTCTTTGTTGCCTGCGTTTTGGGCCAGCTGTGGCAAATACACTGAAACATATGGATAGTGCTTTTACAAAGTCAAATCTGTATTTAAGCATCAAAGCTGTCACTGACCAGAAAAAGCCACATCATTCGTCCTCCACACTGACCTCCCAACTCCAAAACCACCGCCAGCCAAAGCCAGTATTACACTGCTGAGCAGTTAAGCCTGGTATTACTGTACAGATTTCTCTCACAAAATTACTGAAAAATAAAAATCACCAAACCATTTTATCTTGGAAAACTACCCTGGAATTCACATGCATAGTAACTGCACTCTGATTTATTTAGTATGAGTGTTTAGTTCAAGTACAACCCACAAAGGAATTTAGAATGAATTTTTTGAAGGCCAATTTCCTAATGGGCAGGCTCAGGGAGTGTCTTTGTAAATGACATATTAGCCATAAAAACACTAGATAATAAACACACGGTGTAATGAACACGTTGAGTTTGGCTGTAAACACCTAAATTTGGCACTGTTGATCCCTAAATTGCTTAAAAATTTGCAGATGTAGGCAAGATAACGCTTGTTTTTTCTCCCTTTTCTTCCACCCCTGGCTGTCTTCAAGGCCAGGCTGGATGAGGCTTGGAGCAACCTGGTCCAGTGGGGGGTGTCCCTGCCCATGGCAGGGGGCTGGAACTGGATGGGTTTTAAGGCCCCTTCCAACCCAAACCATGCTGTGATTCCATGACTATGCACAATGCAACAATGAAGGGATGGAGGACTTGAGTGGGGTATTTCTTCCTGCTCAGACTGTTCCGGTCCTGAGCTGTAATTTGCTGGTAAATTCTCCTGCCAAACTCGGGGGAGCTCTGTGTATGCTTACATTAAACGCAGAAGAGAATCAAGAGGATCATTTCCTGGAGTACAAAAAGGAGTTGCTTACGTTTGCAAAGCACGTGGTTTTAATAACAGCTTGGTGACACTTACGGCACATTATAAACAGCACACCACCAGTCCTCTGCCAGAACAGACACATCGAGCGCAGCTTTTGTAATCGCTTGTTTTTTCACTGTGATCTGGGCCTCATTTATTACTCCCCTGTATTTAGCCCATTCCAAAGGGATACAGCTGGTCCAGGAATATAGTTAGCATATTGCTTACATATTAATTTGCACAGGCTTTATTTGTAATCTGCTAGAGGTCAGAAACAAACTGTTAATGTCCAGTAAAGGGAAAACCATTTATGATGATGAAATAGGTAAAAGAAACAATTTGGCTCTGTCCTGCTCAGCCCCCTGACAGGTCAGTGCCAGGCACCCCATTAAACCTGCCTGTTCTTTTGAATTTGGTTTCATATCAAGAACACAGTACATTTTTAGAGAAACAATACCTTTACTACAAAACCATGTAAATGATTATATACAAAATGGTTACTGGAATTTGGTTTTGTACTGCAGTGACAGCAATAAGTAGCTGCCGACATTTATTTACGTTTCCTTAATACTAGGTACATAACGCCACTGATGAGAGTAAAGGCAAATGCGATCCAGGCTAAGACGAAAGAGTAGCCATACTGGCCTTCAGTAACGTCAATGCTGTATTCACTGCTCTTGTGTAGCTCTTCGTGCCTGTCTGTGTAAACGGAAGCTGCGATCATCACACACAGACCTGGAGGAGGAAGAAAAAAGTTTAACATCTTAAAATATTACCAATACGCATAACAACGTCACTCCCCCTCTTCTGTCAGCTTTTTCCACCAGCGTCCTCTTTTTGCAGACACCCATTTGCCATCCTCAGACTGAACCAGAAGCATTTCAGGACACATTTTCAGTTTCTTCAGCATGGGTTAAATGTCACGTGCTGTTGTGTATTTATGCCATTTGCAGGGAACATAACATCACTCTGAACATCGGGATGGTTTTAAAGACTAACAAAATTCAGGGGGTACCTGCCTGCAACAATTCCAGAGTTATTTAATTTGTTCAAGAAGCTCAGAATCTCAGATCCTTTCTCTTCAAAGTTTAAATGACTTTATCCTGAGCAGTGATGCCACCCATGTTTTAACTGCCTAGATAGTACGGATTGAGTTTAAACAAACACGAAGGATAAACTACGGCCTCAAGAGCCCCACAAATTTCTCATGCAGCTCATTCTTTCTGAAACCTTTTTCCCCTTCCCTTTCCTACTTGCATGTAAACATCACTGAAGTCCCAAGTGTTGAAAAGGCACTCACATGACAGGAGCTGGATAATAGAGGTTAACACAAATCTTTCTCCTTGCTTTAGACGGAAGAGTTGGAGAATGAAAACCAGAAATGCCACACAACAGAAAATAGTAGATAGGATCATGGCGGCCTGAACTGCCTGAATCGATTGATATTCTGCAAAAACAAAAGCAGCCTTGATTAAAAACACAGTTTCTCTCTTTGCCCGCTCCTGCAATGCGTAGAAGGGCAGAGCTGTCAAATGCAGACACACTAAATTCGTGTCAGCTTAGATAAGTCTGCACGTAGCGGATCATCTCACCACAGCACAGACGTGCCCTAAACCTACTCGATGTTTGGAAAGCAAAGTTGCTTTAGGGACATGTGGTTCTTCAAATCATCTACCTCTTGAATATACACAAAGATTCAAGGTGTAGAAATAAAGTAAACGTAACATTTGAGGGTTTTTTGTAAAGCAGGATGTTGGGCTGTGCTATCACATCCTCTTTGTTAAAACTCCAGCTTGTGTTCTGGCTTTCCTCCACTTTTTCCCCCATTCCTGCACACAGCCAGTTTTTTTAAGTTCTTCTTTGAAAGTTAGAGTTCAGTTCTGAGGGAAATTCTATCACTTCAGCCACACTTTCAGACGACTTCGCTGGTTTTACCTGATCTAATGTTTTAAGAACTCTTTAGCACTGATCGTTAGTTGTTTGTGTTTACTCTCTTGCACTGAGCTTTCAAGGGCACCTGACAGTTCCCTCTGTTTTCTTCTTACAGAAACTGTTGGAAGAGTTTGCTTTTCCAAAATGAAAAACCATTATTCAAGTTTTTAGAAGACCTGAGTACTTAGAGCATGCAGATTTTTGAAGAAAACGTATTACTGTCCCCGCAGATTTCGCAGCGATCTCCTCAGAACTCCTGCTGAAGGAACTGAGACACAGGTATGGAGAGACACTCACCTCCGAATTGATCAGTAATAGCCACACAGGTGCTAGTATTCCTGGAACACATTCTCCAGACATCTGTAGAGAAATTATCTCCTACCCACCAGGCCTGCCAAATGAAAGGAATGGGCTCATACAGAGGGAAAAAACCCCAAACCCACCCAATCCTCCCCACCCAGAACTCCTTAGTCGTCCAAGTGCCTCCTGATCAGGTAGTCCAGCTGGAACAAATTTCTGCTCATTTTTGATACTTAACTGCTCAAACTAAACTCGAGATCTAACGGCATTTTGGAATACAGAGCTTATCATTATTCGCGGGTCATTTTCATTTTAGACCTGTGCAAAGTCGAAAAGGGAATAGATGGCAATCATCTTAAACATCCCAACACACAAGGGATTTTCCACTGTTCAGGCAGAAATTTTGGATCGTCAGTGATTGCTCACTCCTTAAGGTACCTAGACAAGATCTGCTTTGCTCATCCAGACTCCGTGTAGGATGCATTACTCTTTAAAGGCATGGCATTTTTTAATTTGCAGGAAATAGCAGAGCATACACCTATGAACCAGAAGCCCTTTATAAATTTTCTCGTTTCTGACACTGAATTAAATTCACCTCAACTTAATGCAGCTGTGCTGCCAATGTGCAACTGCAGGATGTACACTACGGCATCTGACTGGAAGTGGCTAGCGACAAATTAAGATCCTCCTGTGGTATTTCTATTTGGTTGTTTTATCATTTAACACAAAACGGTACTACAGTGACTGAACAGATTTGTACTGTAGCCTGGGAAATGCCAAGGACTTCACACAAGTGGCATTTCCTCAGGAAACCCTTTCCCTTTCTGACAGCTACCCAGGCCTTTGTTTTGACTAGAGCTGGAAAAATATGACTTTTAAATATGTCTCCTGGTAGCATCTGCTGCTTAAATAGATATTCCAGAAACTGCACAGTCGCTGTGCAGCTTGGCAAACAACACTGCAATGAAAGCTCTAATGTATTATGAAGGTAGACATGTGTGTAATAGTAACACTGTGTTAAGAAAACGCGTTCCTTTCCCAGGATGCCATCCATTTGGATGTTGCAGTCCAAGTTCCACATATTAGTTTTGGGCTCTAAGCACTATATAATCCTTTCAGAGTTATTTCATGACTATAAAAAGCCTCCGAAGATAATAAAATCCAATAGACAGCAGTTACACAGCTTAAGTTGGAAACTGTTTAAAAGTAGCTAAAGACACCAAGCACAGTGCTGGGGTTTTATCTCTGTAGTAAGTTGATCTGTATGCAGCAGATCTGAACTAAGAATAATATGCTTTGTCCACTGTTGTAGGTTTCCAAATATTCCAAGGAACAGGGTAAGACAACCTGCTGTAGGGCTCAATTAATGACCTACTTCAACGGGACTAATCAACCCGCTGACTGAAAGGTAACATCCCAGTTTGTACCATTTTGCAATAAAAAGTTGTGGGGAATACATCATTTCATTTGGAGCACAGTCTTGGAAAAGACTGTAGGATTGAAACCAGCCTCACTGAGTACAGTGAAGTATTTTCAGCAGACAATTCTTTTAAATCTTAAAGCGTGTACATACACCGACCCTCTTAGGGAAAGAAAGACTCCAGTGGATAGTTAAGAGATCAGGACAGCGGGCTGGTTTGGAAAGAGCGGAAGTCAACTGAGAGTCAGATGTAAATATTGGAAGGTACATTCCTTCTGGTCACAAAAATAAAAAAGGAAATTGGAAAAGAATGCAACATAAAGTGTTCTAAAACTGTGCTGAATGGAAACAGATAGTGTCTCTTTCATGATGTAATTGGGCATCTTGGACTCCCCCTTCTGAGGCAAAGCATACCTTGACTGACATTATCCCCAGGCACTAATCATGAGCTACCTGACTTCATATACTTGACACGAACGGAGGATGCATTTTCTCCTCCCTTCCCTCATATCCAGCTGAACCAAGTCTCACCACCCCACCCTGCAAGCATGGCAGTATTGGTAAATACACTCCCCGGCCAAGTACAGCTTGCAGCAGGAGAGAGCTGCAAAACATGATGCCGTACAAACGGATGGCATCCACTTGTAACGCCTGATCCATGTACACCAGCAACACGCGTATTCAAGGTGTTTCTGCTACAAGAAGGTGTAAGGAGACCAGCGTGCCTAACAAAGTTACGTGCTGTCAACAAGCAGGGTGAAGACAACTAGAGAAGAGTAACTCATTTTTCTGGGGCAAAGAAACACCACTGTGTGAGAGAAAAAGAGAAGAAATGAGACTTACATTGTCAATAGTTGAGATGAACAGCAGTGCTGCTGAGGTTATATGGAACACAATAATGAAAGCCAGAAGAATCAACATCCTTGATCTGTGGAGGCTTTAGTCTGAGATAAGTCTGTTAAAATAAGAGCAGATATGAAGAGTCTTTAAAAGCTGCCAGCGGATCAACCTGTCATCACAGCTATTTCACTGTGGCTGCGCGCAGTCAAGGTCAGCGTGCATGTGTTTCAGAGCGAGGTGCTGCTAGTCAGGAACACCGTATGCAGTTTGAGTCCACAGCACGCGTTCTTTCTCCAGAGATAAAAGATTTCACCTAATCAGACCTTACATCAGCATAACAGCTTTCTGTTTGTTAAATGTGATACGTAACTAGCATCACTGCTGTTAAAATGAATCACAGCTTGAAATGAAGCCAAGGGGTGTATTTTGCAACCTGCCAGTGGGATGGCCGCAGTGAGTAAACACACAGGGAAGTTTCTTTCTGTGTGCTTCTCCAGCAACGACAGAAAACTCCTTCTCGTTGACTTTGAGAGTAGTACTTTTCAAATTACAGCCTCAAGTGCACACAATGCTAGAATCTCCACTGGCTACAGTAAGGTCTGGTGCCAACCATGCTTTCAAAGCAGGAAGAAAGGCAGATTTCAACAGGATGCTTGTACAACACATTTTAGTGCGTCAAGGGCAATCTCCTAGATTTAGTAACAGCTATGTTGTACCTTAGGTCTCATACAGATTGTCCTTTGTTCATATAGTTCAATGTTTCATCCACTGATGAATGACTTAGGACTACTGCTTCCTTCAATATATTGCTATGACTGGTGGGGTTGAATAAACCCATTAGTCATGTAATTATCCAGTTAGTTACGTTCAGTCACTCAATACTCCTAGTCTACCGATGCTCTTCACACCTTATCTAGCCCATTTATTACCATTTCATGTATCAAATTAAAAAAAAAATATGTTCTCATATCATGTACAGAGGAACCACAAACTTTATTTGAACTGGAATCCCAGGGAAATCTGTGGGCACATAACAAACAGGTTAGGGAAAACTAATGCTACTAATACATAGAAATGTATGATTGCTTGGTGTATCTGTGACTTTTTAATCTCCTTGTGTAAAAGTGCTTGCCCATTAATACAGTCTGTCTTCTGCAAGGAATCTGCCGTCCCGCAGATGGTTCCCCTGCATGTAACGCGCACCATCCTGTAGCATTATCTGTGTGTTATCACCCATCACTACATTAACGCACGCTTCTCCCCTTCTTTGCTTCGGACACATTCTCTCATGTCAGATGATGTCATTCATGTAACACAGCAAATATCCAGCAGAACAGGCAGTTACCTTTTTTTTTTAAGACTTACCTGTTTTTTTTCATGCCTAACCCTCTCCCCCCACTGCCATTTACTCCAATCACGAACCACGTAGAGAATTTAACCAAATAAAAGGACCACTTTGACAGCATTTTTAAAGCAGCTCCACTGGCATTCCCACAGCCCAAAATGCAACTGCTCTGCAGAACTTGAACAAAACACAACAGACAGCACGTAAACACGCTGAATAGAGGAGGAGTTCCAGGCTAATCCTGTACTCCCACAGTGCACTACAGCGCTTCACTGCAGCGCAGCGTTACAAGCACGAAGCCAAACAGTGGTGGAGTCCTTTTAAGAAAACGAAAATTGATCGGGTAACCTTCTGTCTGTATCTAACTGGAATGACCATATGGGAAAGCAAAGTCAAACACTAGGATAAGGAAAGCAGCGACTCAAGTTTTTATTCCTTCCCATTTTCTCACTCTTACACTTGGCCTTCTCAGCCACAACGAAAAGCAGGAGCGGTCATTTCCTCCAAAGAGCTGATTCTGCTGTATGACTCAAGATTCTCCGAATCCAGTGCTGCTTCTATAAGTGTCATTCATGGCTCTCTATCGAGCCTTTCTTGAATGGAAGGAAGGAAGAAGGAAGAGAAGATATTTTGTGGTTTTGTATAATGCCACATCAAAATATTTTCACCGTGAACTGTACCAGTTCGCACAGCACTCTCCCATCTTGTGGTTGGGTTTCTTCGGAGTTTCATTTGTTGCACAGATGGTATCGAAGCAGACGATACCGCAACAGTCATCTGCCATATAAGGAGAGAGAATCAAATGGTACGCGGTATTATTTTAAGAATAACAATAGGATTTCATCTTACTACATGAAGCACCATAAAGTGAGAGAGACAGAAAAATGTAACCTAATTAAAACCAATCTTGCAAAATCAAGACTTGCCAGCACAGAAAAATCCACTTAATCTTCAATCAAGTGAATGTGTTTGTTTTACTGCTCAGCCACAAACAGAAGTGTTTCAAACAGGGTGGATAAACAAGTATGGGTGATGAGAAGACATTTTATGTTTTACCCAAATAAAGCCAAGACTGAATGAAAGAGCTTTTTGTTCTGTCTTTACCAAAAAATAAAGGACAGTAAGAATAGTTTGATGTTTCTGAAGAACCTTCGTAACAGCCCTTTTTAGATATTTCCTCCTGACTTGCTGGCAGTGGGTCCCTTCATGAGCTGCTACAGCTCCTGTGCACACAGTGCTACGACAACTATATACAGATACGGGAATTAAATACGCTGGGAGAAAGGAAGGAGACAGACCAATTCCAAGTAACCTGTACCAGGAAAAGACAAGAAGAACTTGTTACACAATCTGTCATGCCTGAACAGGGATCCCAGAATTGCACAGAAAGCTCTGTGGACTGCAATAGCTCCTAGCACCTTCCCTTCCCGTGGGGACCAAGAAGCATCTGGTTCACCACAGCCTGCGCAAGGAGTAACGAGGGGCGGAGGGTCTGCCAGCTAAACCCGATGGCACCTGTGCGCTGGAAGCAGAGCAGCTCCCTTCTAAGGCGCAGTCGGCAGCTACATAGAAGCTCTACAGTATCTGCATCCCTCTCCAGGCAGAAATTCTGGACTTCATCTCTCAGGGGGTACTATTAGCAATTAACTATAAGCAACAGCGCTTACCTTAATAATTTATGACTAACCAAATGCTTTGGCAACATCCTATTCTGCATACTAAACATAGTCCTCTGTGTCTTATTCCCCATTAACTGTTTCTCTTCAGGTTTACAACTGTTCCTGGTCCTTTTAGCAGGAGCAGAATCCCCTGCAGCAGCTTGCCAAACCAAGAGCATGCCACCTGGCAGGGGCTTTTGCCTCTCTCCTCCAAAATGCAGGGTACCTGCAAGAACAAATGAGCTAGCACTACTGTTTTAACCTGGCTGAAGGAATTCTGCTCAACAGAAAAAACCAGCAATTTGGGTTAGATTCAAACCCTGTCATCTTTTACATTTCATTTCTGCAGCCGCAAGAAAATACTGCTTAAAAGGGGTCAGAAAATACATTTTTAAATCACACATATTTGGAAAGTAGTGCTTTGTACTATTGCACTGAACAAGAATCTGCAAACAACTATATTAAGAAGACGTATAGAAATGATCAGACTCTTCAAATAAAACTTTGGTACAGATGTGTGATGTGATAGAGCATTCTGTAACACTTTTTTCCACTGCTGTTTTGCAGTTGGAAGCCCTGCCCTGTTATCTGTGCTAATACACACTGCTATGAAAATGTTTCTCGCTCTTGCAGGAGTCTTGCTCTCAAATGAACCACTGCTCAACTCTCCTGTTTTAGTCTCTTGATTATAGGTGAGGATACTTGTATTGATCAAAAAAAGCTATGCTCTCAAGTCAAGGTGTTTATGATTTTTAAGTACACCCCCTTTAGGCATGGATGAAGTCTGGGATGATGCAACAGATACTTGTCCATCATTCCTCAAAGTAGTTGGAATTCTTTTAATAGTTTTTATACACACACACAGGAGAAAAGCTTTTTGGACACTACAGTTGTCTTATAATAGAAATGATGGAGCCACTCTTCTCAGACGTACATGATGAAAAGACTGGAGGCAGTAGTCACAAGCTGCAACAAGGAATATGCCCACTGTGAAAAATGTATGACTTACATTCAGTGAGCACCATTAAGTTCTGGAACAGGTCCCAAGAAGCTGTGGGATCTCCATTCTCGGACATCTTCATAACTTGACTGAAGCATGGCCCTGAGCATCTTGAACAAACCCCCTGCTTGGAGCAGGAGTCTGGACTAGAGATCTCCAGAGGCCCCTTCCAGCTCTGCTCTCCTGTCACCCTGTAGCTATTTCAGGAATCTCCCTGTACTAATCTCCAGCAAAGCTCTGACAAAAGACAACATAAAATTTGACTTAGCTCATCACATGTGACATTAAAACCAGATTTTGGGGTTATAGTAGGAATGACACTGGATGCCAACATGACATGTCAACATTTTTGCCTCAGTTTTCACCACCAAGTGCTCAAGCTGCACCGCCCCAGTCGCAGAAGGCAGAGGCAGGGACTGGGAGAAGGAAGAACCGCCCGCTGTAGGGGAAGACCAGGTTTGAGACCGTCTAAGGAACATGACGGTGCACAAGTCCATGGGTCCTGAGGGAACTGGCAAATGACATTGATAAGCCTCTATCCATCCTATCTGAGAAGTCGTGGCAGTTTGGTGAAGTCCCCACTAACTGGAAAAGGGGAAACATAACCCCCATTTTTAAAAGGGAAGAGCTGGGGAACTACAGGGCAGTCAGTCTCACCTCTGGGCCCAGCAAGATCATGAGGCAGATCCTCCTGGACACTAAGCTAAGGCACATGGAAAATAAGGTGATTGGTGACAGCCAACACAGCTTCCCTAAGAGCAAATTGTGCCTGACAAATTTGGTGGCCTTCTACAACAGGGTTACAGCGATGGTGGATAAAGGAAGAGCAACAGATGTCATCTACCTGGACTTGTGCAAAGCATCTGACACTGTCCCGCACAACATCCTTGTCTGTAAGTGGGAAAGACATGGGTTTGATGGAAGGACCACTCAGTGAATAAGGAATTGGCTAGCTGGTCACACTCAAAAAGTTGTGGTCAACATCTCAATGTCCAAGTAGAGACCAACGAGTGGCATTCCTCAGGGATTGGTATTGGGACCAGCGTTGTTCAACATCTTTGTCAGCAACGCGGATGCTGGGATCGAGTGCACCCTCAGCAAGTTTGCCGATGATACCAAGCTGTGTGGTGCGGTGACACGCTGGAGGGAAGGGATACCATCCAGAGGGACCTGGACAGGCCGGAGAGGTGGGACTGTGCCAACCGCATGGAGTTCAACAAGGCCAAGTGCACGGTCCTGCACATGGGTCAGGGCAATCCCAAGCACAAGGACAGGCTGGAAAATGGATTGAAAGCAGTCCTGAGGAGAAGGACTGGGGGGTGTTGGCTGATGAGAAGCTCAAGATGACCTGGCAATGTGTGATGCTCAAAGAGTTGGAGCCCCTCTGCCATGGGGACAGGCTGAGAGAGTTGGGGGTGTTCAGCCTGGAGAAGAGAAGGCTCCAGGGAAACCTTACAGCACCTTCCAGTGCCTGGGGGGGGCTACAAGGAAGCTGGGGGGGGGGCCTTTTTACAAGGGCCTGTAGTGACAGGACAAGGGGTTACCAGTTTTAAATCTAAAGCAGGGAGACTGAGATTGGATATCAGAAAGAAATTCTTCATGGAGAGGGTGGGGGGCACTGGGACAGGTTGCCCAGAGAAGCTGTGGATGCCCCATCCCTGGCAGTGTCCAAGGCCAGGCTGGATGAGGCTTGGAGCAACCTGGGCTAGTGGAGGGTGTCCCTGCCCAAGGCAGGGTGGTTGGAACTAGGTGATCTTCCAACCCAAACTATGGGTTCTATGACCCTATGACTTCGTCAGTTGCCACCCCCAGCATTTAATACCACTTTACAAAGTATGTTGTAAGGCAGAAACACGCAGGTACAGCTGAGTTAGACATGCAGACTGCCACCGAATCCAGAAAGAGTAAGTTATGAGAATCCTACTGACCACATCCAGATTTGCTGTGGTAATAAAATTTCCCACAAAAGCTGTGAAGTTGCAGGATACTTACACAAAACACATTGAAAACAGAAGGCCAGTTACATTAACAACAACAATTGTTTCAGTTAGTGCAGAAGAACTGTTTCTGGGCAATACTCCAGTGCTACCTTATTTTGCACAGGGAGGACAAACGCAGCAGCCACACTTATCTTTAACCTTTTCAGTAATGCAGACTATTGGAAGCAGTAATTTGCACTTTTGTTACGAAAGCCCGGTGTGATGTGCTTTACAAGAGGTGGCCTTTACAAGAAAGGCCTCTGCTATAATCTTCTAGACAAGTACCTTCTCACAAGATAAAACCCTAGGACAGTCACAGAACTGCACAGTAACAGAGTATCCAGGCCAGGGTTCCCAACATTTCTGCACTGTAGTAAGCACACACATTAGAAAACCGGATTGCCTTCCTGTGTCCAACTCCACACCCCCCCAACAAAAAAGCCTCAGTTTATCTTTAAGATAAAGCTTATCTTTAATGCCAGCACTACAAAGAAACATCCCTATTTGATCTTTTTTCTGCTGTTTAGTAGAGCAAGCAAGCAAAAAGGAAAACTGTCTTTGACAGTTCTTAGCAGAAAGCCTATCCCTGCTTCCCAGTCCAGATGTCATCTCCTCAACCCATGCTTGCCTTTCTTCCCATGCGGTTCAACTCTGCTGCCAGACTATTTCTCATGTTTGTGCAACTTGATTTTCGCAACCAGGGAAACATGTACACAGTACAGTATGTTTATCCTGTGCTCATTTGCATTGAGCAGGCTGCAGCTTACCCTACAACGCTGTCCGCGGCCCCCACTTCCTACGCCCAGGTCAGGGGTTTGTATCATTTGAGTCCATGCACAAAGAAAATCTCAGCGCAGGCAATCCTGGTTTATACTCCCAGAGGAAACACGGCAGAACAGCTCCTGCTCCGTACGGACCACGGCTGGAGGTGTGCAGACTGCTCGTCACCCACACTTGCTGTGGTGAAAGGACACACCCAAAAGCAGGGTTAGAGGATCCTGCTGAACAAGTTCCCATACCTGCAGCTTTCTGCACCGAGATTTTTCATTGCAACTAGAACAGCAGGTCTTTGGGCCATCAATAAACATTCAATTCAGCTGAACTTTCTTGAGGTCACTGGTGTAACACTGAATCAAAGCAAGGCTTCTTAATTATCAATTCTTCTGCCCCTTGGTGCTACAATTACGACTGTATATGTGAAGTTGGAAGAAAGAGCTGTATACCAGTGGCATGAGAAGTCTGTCGTCTTGTGATGCATCATAAGATGTTTGGATTTACATGATAATCACTTCGTTTTGCTCAGTGTTCTCGTGCCACATCTCATGGTGTCTCGTGACAGCGGACTCAGGAGTTGGCTCATGTTTTGCCTGTACCAGTCTCTAAACTTGCATAAAACTCCCTGGTTTATAAGGAACAGAGTGATACTGTTAACTTTTTTCTTTTTATTTTTTCCTCTTACCAAATATGAAGGGCTCTGTTTTTCTTCTGTGATTCTCAGAACTGGAACCAAAAGTGAACTAAGTCCAGACAGCAGAGTTTCTCCCAAACTAGCAAAAGCTTTGAGGATTTCAACAATCCTCTAATGCCTAAATATCAAACAACACAAAGGACAAGAAAATCAGGAAATTTAACTACAAGGGAATAATTATACCAGTTGAAACAACTTACTCCCATTTCATTATTCCTTCTGCCTGAGTTAATTTAAGTTTGGAACACCAATGCTGCAAGATATAATTTACTGTGTGATATTCCTTAAAACAAGGCAGATAATACCCCAACCCTTATACTTTCTTTCTACCCTGTGTCCTTTCAGTGTTCTCCACGCTTACTGTTGCTCTGACCCTATTCCCAGTCTGTAGCAGCTGTACGTTAAGCCATTACCTGAGTAATTTCCATCGGATCACCTGTCATTTTTTGTTGCTGCAGGGTTAACCAGGCCACATCCCAGCCACAACAGCCTGACACAGGCACCCAGCGCCGCGGCCCTTCCTCACCGTCCTCCGTGCTTCCGCACACCCCTCTGCGTTCCTGTGCACATAACCCAGCTGTGACACGCTTGGATCCTTTCCATGTCAGCTATGGAGTAATCCTCCTATCATGCAAGGAGAAGTCTGCAAAGGATAAGCACATCCTCCCGCTTTCTTTCTTATTTTTTTCCTGTATCATCAATGCATATTGGAAAATACAGCTAGAGCAATCTAGTTCTACTTTAGATGATGACTTTGGAGCCTTACTTTAAGGAACCAGCCTTCACGCATTTCATAGGACAGGAGCGCTAGTCTTGAAGCTAACAATGCATGTAAATTTACAGACCGCCTGCAAAGGTTTTGCTGCCAGCAATCCCTGAACAATGTATTGATAGTTCTCTGGTGCATGAAGTGAGCTGCTACTGTTAGAGCTCACAGGTGTACTACATAAAAACTGAGTTTTCTCTTTTAATGAGTCTTATTTGTAAGTGTAATTTAACAATTAAAAATATAAGTCTACCAACAGATGTGGAAGGTTCTGTATTCGTGCTCACATATTCTCTGTTTTCAGGGAATCTAATATATTGTAGAGCTGGACCCTAGCTGAGCTATGCTTTGTGTTCAGGTGTACATTCAAATTCTGACCTGTTTTCATGCTCAGGTATGACAGAGCTAACAGTCAATACCGAAACAGGATGTCCTCCCTCAAGCAATGATCTCTTCAGCCAGCCAGCAAACCTCTAAGAAGTGTTGGTTGGTTCTGACTAGACCTCTACGCTATTAACGGGAACCCAGGAGGGAAGTGTAAGCTACGAGTAACAGTCTGCACAGCAGAGAGGCTCCCACCCGATTTTCTCCTGGTATGAAGCTAAGCAATGAGCAATGTACGTCCTCCAAGAAAAGAAGTTCAGGCCCCTGCTTGACGCTGGACTTAGAATCGCGTGCCAGTGTCTGCTATCAGGCCCCAGATGGCACAGACACCGTCAGCTCTTTGTGCTTTGCACTCAAGCCCGTGGGCCTTTGTACCACCTATTTTATGTAGAAGGAAGACAGCTTCTCACTTGCTTCCAGCTACTTTTCAAAGCCCTTCATCACAAAGCACAGAAATCAGAAGGAAATGAAACAAGGTTCCCTGCACACAAGTCGCTGTAGGTGGACAAAAACAATTTAAACATCGCTACAGCAAAGATTAAATCACAGTATTTTCTAGAGCTCCATTTGAATTATAACATGTATGATTTTTTAAGTTAACTGCCGAAAATGAAAGGATGAGCATTCTGCCAGACGCGGATTTGTTGGTGCCCTTGCAGAAGGCTGTGTTAAGACCCAGCAAACTCCAGCGCAATTAAAGCTTGATGCATTTTGATAGTGAAATACAGGGGCTTGGAGACAAACTGGCAAGATATGGTATGACCTAGTTTGTATCTAGCTTCTTTCAGGAAATCTTGCCTTGCAACCAAAGCCCTGAGGTCTGCTTTTTGTGTGCACCAGGATTAATATAAATGTGCATCTATAGCTTAATAAAGGCTTTTGTTATTACGGCGGTTGGGTGTTGGTCCATGGCACTGTGTGGGACTGCCTGAACAAGAGCAAACTTACAGTGAATAAGCTCATGTTCCGGGCCCCCCTATCACCTGTGTGCCAGGGGATGCTGACACACCCTTTTCAGCTCTTGTTGAAGCTGTTTCATAAACACTGAGTCTTAGCGCCTCTCCTCAGAAACCCTACTTAGTTACCAAAAGTAGAACAGACCTTGCATGGATTTAGGCCTGGCAGATCTTCCCTGGACTTCCCCCATTGCTTTTCACCCTGTCCTCCACATTAGACCTGTGCTATTTGGCCAGAACTCTAAAGTTTGGGGAATTATAACCCTGATATCCCGTACATTTCCAAATAAAAAAACAACAAAATATTGCAGCAAAAATGCCAAGTGCAAGCTGTGAGTACTGAGACCCAAAGAAGTTGATGTTTCCCAGTTCTTAGGAATGCTTCTAATGAAGATTTGACCGAGGGATGCCAGCATCGCTGCCCCTTCTGTAACTGTCGGTCAGTAATTTGCAAACAAGTTCGGACTGGGTTTAGACTTGCCCTACCACTCCCTTCACTACGGCCGGACTGCGTGCCCTGCAGAGGGAAGTCACGGCCATGAAGCCTTTGTGGGCAGGCTGAGCAAAAGAAAACAGGCAGGACCTATGGGAAAACGTGAACACAATGCCCTGTCGTGGGGTGGGGAAGTGGCACTTACAGGGAAAATGAGCCTTGTGACGTCTTACCTGAAAATGCTAAAAAACAGCCTCAAGCTTAAAAGCTTCAATATAGATGTATTCAAATACTCCAGCAAAACCTGGAAGAGAAGTGTAACAGCCACTGTATGCTGAGAAGACAATTTAGCAAGTACAAAAGCCGGCTACCTACACCAACAGACCCCTGACTACCGGCATATTTGAATAAGTTTTTAAGCCTTCATCTTTTCAAAGGTGCTCTTCACAGGTTTTTGTGTGTTCAGCAGAAAGACAATGTTTGTCCTCCTCTAGCAGCACAAACCAGCATCTTCCTCAGAAGTAAATCTTTATTATTTTTTTTTTCCCTAAAGCACTTTTACTTGCAACTGCACTTTCAGATTAGGTAATCATCATCTCACATTTAACCTGTTCTATGCCTGCTTCTAAATCCCAGCACAACCCACAGCGCTGTGAAGTAGGCTGCCTTATTACTAAACAACACCTGAAATGGTCACAATTCATCTCTCATCCCCATCACACTCGTTGCTTGTGCTCGTCCACCTTGAGTTTATGCTGAGTCACATGCCTTTGGAAAAAAGCTAACTAAAGCTGGATTTTCATGGAAGATACCCCATGGAAGCAATCTGCTCAAGAGATTGGTTCTCGAAGGGCACATACTGTCCAGGAAGTTCAGCAGCAATTTTTAAGAAGGCACTGCTTCTATACCGTAGTTTCTGGTTTCTTACAATACATGAATGTATTTTCTCAGCTTTCACAGTGGCTCTGCAACACGTGTTACAAAATGTTTGTAACTCCAGTTCTGTAGGGGTAGAGCTTAATTGTATGCTTACAACTTGAAAAAAACACACATCGTGTCAGGCGTTCAATGCATCCTTTCCGTTCTGCCTGTTCGCTGCAAGTTGTGTACCAAATACCACTTCAATATAAACAAAACTGTGGTTTACATTAAAACCTTCTTAACAATCAAAGTGCTCTAAAAGTACTAAAAGCTTGTTTTCCTAGGCTAAACAAGACAAGAGCTTCTCGTTCTGACTTGTCCATTCGCAAAGATGAAGACAGACTGGGATATACTTCCTTGCAGGTCAGGGCAAACACAGGGAAGGGAAAAGAACTGCTTAACCAAAAGATGAAAATAAATGCTATAAATCATGCGCGAGCACATTTAGGAAGGAAATTATAACCCTTAGAGCTGTCAGGTTCTGGACCAACCTTATGATCACCACAGCAGGGGAAAAAAAAGTGACTGTGGGACCCAGGGACTGTGCTAGCAGGGCAGAAGACCTGGGGACCCAAGAGAGCCTTCACAGGAGCGCAGAACTGGAGGGGCAGTGAGCGAGGCCTGTCCCCCTTTCCTAAAGGTGACCCAAGGGTCACCGCTGCCTCCCAAAGCTCACAAGTGTGGCCAGAAGCCACAGAGCTCACCGCAGCCTATTGGCACCCTGCCTCTGGCTCCGGGAATCAGCCCGCCGGTCCATGGAGCCTGGACACTGACATGGGGGCATACCACTCGGCTGTTCAAGCTACGAGAATCCTCCTGGGAACCTGCTTCTGGAGAAAATAACTGAACTGAGGTGTGCGGCCTGGCCTCACCCCTGCTCAATCACTGCCTGGTCACATTTTGGCATCGAGGTTGTCCCTCTTCAGGACCTCGTCAGGGCAGGGAGGGACAGACCAAGTATAATACCAGACTTTTTCATCAGGTTGACAGATGAAATGTGTCCTCAGTCTGATCCAATGAAAAAGAAACAAACCAACAAAAGCACACCTGCAGCATTAACTCTACACATTAATGTAATTCTGAGCAAATCTCAGACCCTGAGCTCTACCGACTACAGACCGCTGCTTATCCAGAGATTATTCCAGATACGACAGAACAGCTCGAGTGATTTATGTTGTTCCACCTAATTAACCAACAAAGGCAGAAAAGGTCTGTCTTTCCAGACTGAAAGCAGTGCGTTTAGTTCAGTAGAAATGAAAGCTGATATTGTTTTAACTTTGGCAGATGCTCCATGGAAATCGCTAGCAATTAAATGTGTTACATTCAGGGCGGTAAAATTTTCAAACTGCTTGTTTTGATTTGGCTTTGACTAGCCGTGTATTGAGAAATTTTGGTTTTAGTTATTCCAGAGTTTACACATCATCTATCAAGAGTGTGAAAATACATCTCTATTGGCAGTAAAACAGTTGGCTAGAAAACAAAAAGTGCAAACTTCACAACTACTACTAGTTTGTCTCACAGCCATACCGTAGCATGTGACTGGATTTAATGCCCAGCCTACCTTCGCATGTCATTTTTACATTCCAATCTGTAACTGGTGCAATTAAAGTAAAACTTACGGGTTGCCATGTGAACTGTGCCAGTTCAGGCAGATTTCGAACACTTGTTTCACTGCAGTCGAGCACTCCAGTTGCACTGCTCTACTACACTCCGGCTGCTCTGTGGAAACAGAGCCCAGCCACCCCCTGCTACTACCTGCCTTCACTCTACCCTACGGCTCCACCTCATCTAGGCTGGCTACCGTATAGCGGCAGGTCACTGCAGAGCCACCTCTCTCTGTACCAGCCACAGCGCCAGGTAAAGGCCCCGTCGAGCATGCTGGCGCGTGATAAATGGGCAGGCTCAGCCAGCTCTCTTCAGCACTGCATCAGTCTCCTCTTGCACGTTCCTTCAAGTTTGTTTCTGTGTCTGAATTAAGGGGCTGGTTTGTTGCTTCTGTGGATTGAGAACTATCAGCCTCAGAGACCAGATGGGGCTGCAGACTGCAGAGATCACCATAAGCGCCCACATCTCACCAGGGATATCTGGGGACTCTGGAAGGCTACTTTCTGCCTGGAAGAAGGCCATAATTTTGATGCATTTCAGGACACCTGACACCTGCATTAAACACCCGAGGGAGCGTTCATACTGCCCACCTTGGCTGCAGCCTGTGCAATTCCGAACACTGCGTAGTGTTTAAGAATCAGTGAGGTAAACCATAAATATATATCCTATAGCCATCTCTAAGGGGTGTTTGAGTCAGTCCACTTTCTGCCCCGCCTATAGACTCCTGTGAACATCTCTACACAGCCAGAGGGTTGTATTTTAAGGTCACACCCAAATTATGAGGCTTCACCTGGCATGCACATACCATCATTAAACCTGCCCATGAAACTTCATAGGCAAAATAAAAAAGCGTAATTACATTTTCCCCATTCAGTGAAGAAATAATAATGCCTTTGATGGATGAATTCAGGCCATCAGGCTTTCTCTTGAATCCCACCCAGCAGGATCTGTTTTCTAAAAATTAAGATCCTTATCTTCCTGATGAAGTCATGAGCATTACCTGACAGAGAGATGTATTTTACAAAATTATCTTCTCTCCAAAACAGTAAAGCTTTCAACAAAAGCAGTGAAGACTGAGTCCCCACCACAAAGATCACTGGTTTGCTTTGAGCATCCAAAACACAAACAAACACTAACAAGCAAATGCTAACAAACACTGAACAGCTCCATGAATGGAATTCCTTAGTGCTGTGCCTGTTTCCCCTGCTTTCCCTCTGAGACCAAGCTGATTTCAATAAAAGCTGTGCATTCCTTTCGACTTTCAAATTTGGCTGTGCTGAAGTATCACGTGGATTTTATATAAAGTATTTGGTACACTTTGGAGTAAAGCTCTTTCTTAGTAGTTCCTGTCTAACACAGTGCCCCATTCTGCTAGGTCTACTTCCAACAGGAACTGGCAGTAGGACCTGAAAAGCACACCTTCTGCCAGCTAACAGTATAAAACATCTTGTCCCCAGAGACCTATTTATCTCCTTCATTAAAGACATTCCTGCACTGATTTATGTGGTGGTGTCATGTCTTACATGATGCTCGAGACCCAACATAAAGTGGAAAACCAAAACATACACTAACTACTGAGATGAAGAGGGAAGAGTCTCCTCGTGCTACCCTCCATCTCATTTTTAAATGGACACAGAAACAGCATTATGAAAGGAGACAGACTACAACTAACATATGTAGCAAATGTGGAGGAAGGTCTTACTCCTCTAAATATCTGTATGGGACTCAACAACACACCATTCTTCTAATCATGGTAGGAATGTCAAACCCAGGATGAGAAACAACCTTGAGACAAACAAGACAACACAAGCAAAGCCATGACAACTGAAGTAAGAGGAAGATACAAGGCAACCACGAAGCGAGAGATGCTGACAAGTCAAGGGGTGAAGAGTGCATTAGCTGAAATCACCTGTAAGATGAAGGTAGAGATGTTAATTTCTTTTAAGCCATGTTGGCCAGAAATAATAACTACCTCCTCTAAGAACGGAGACAGAACTCTTGTCTAAGAGAAAGGCACTGCAGCAGCCTTCAGTCTTGACGTGCTCAGTCTGTCGAACAACTTCCTTTGTTAGCAAGGTTTTAAATCCGTGTAAGCAAACAGAATACACTGGTTTTCCTCACTGGCAGATCCACAGCATAATCAACACTGTTCGGGTGCTCATGACAGAAGTCTTTCCAGAGACCACAAATAAAGAATACACCACCAGTAGTGTCCTGTCCACTGACAGTTTGTTGGTTTTATTTTAAATGATACTAACACACTGTTTCCCTTCTCAAGTGAGCATGCTAACAAGAAACTGGTCACCTCCGAAGAGTTTTCATGGTATTACTGCATTTCACCTTGAGTTAATGTGCTATTGTGTTATCAGCAGAATAATTCCTGGTTTTCTGGCTGGGCAGACAGCTGACCTGGTAACATCCCTCTCAGCCACGCAGCTGACATGATAAAATCTGCACACATTTATGTTCAGCATGGAGGATGAATCTTCATCCAGGTATTCCAACAGACCATTTTTATTCTACAGGTTAACAAAGGGATGCAGAGGACAATAAGAGTCCTTTCTTTCAATGGCTTTGACCTGTTGAAAGGTAACAGGTCAACTCTTTACATCTTACACTGAATAAACTCACATCACCTTCTCATGAACATGTTTTCCATATCCCTCTGTTTCCACTCCCACTTTGGTTTACCAGCTGTGGCAAGTACCTATACCCCAGCTGCATTCCTCAGCATGGCATTTAGTGTCACACACTCTTACTATAAAGCCTCTGGACTCCAGTAAACTGCAATTCACGTTTCTCCCCTCACTGAAACTCATGCCCAGCACTCCCCCACCATTCCCGCTGGTTCCCGCCCTGCAGCCACCTGCCATCTCAGCCCTGGCAGTCCACAGCTCTGCTCCTGAGCTACCCCACCCTGCCTGGACAGCAACGCTTCAAAATCAACATCCGAGAGCAGGTCTGGATGGAAGAGTCATTACAGACCATTTTATTTGACAGAACAAAGTCTGCTCGGGCAGGCAAGAAGCCTTATTTTACATAGTTAACATACCAGCACTGTACATGCAGTCTGAAAGTGAAGAGAAACGCTACTTTTTCCTTTTTTTGATGGAGATTTGCAAGCCATAACCGTTTACATCCAAAGTTCCTAAAGAAAATGCTAAGAAAATCAGGTGTGTATTTTACAACTACTCAGCAGGTTTCTTCACAGCCTTTTATCAAGTCAGAAGATACTTTTAAGAGGCTCCACTGCAATAATTACTGATAATTTACATATTATTCCTAGGCGTTGGGAAAAAAAGGCCTCCCTGCACCATGTGAACAAAGCACTTCTGCTAATAAAACAATGGAGAGGCTGAACTGCAGGTTTCCTGGTGGCAGCATTCAGTCAGCAGGAGCAAGGCCCAGGTATGTCTGCTGAGGAAAGACAGCAGCGCAGTGTCTGCTGGAGAAGAGAAGGCTCCGGGGAGACCTTACAGCACCTTCCAGTGCCTGGGGGGCACTACAAGAAAGCTGGGGGGGACTTCTTACAAGGGCCTGTAGTGACAGGACAAGGGGAATGGGTTTAAATCTAAAGTGGGGATATTTAGACTGGACATCAGGAGGAAATTCTTCCCAAAGAGGGTGGGGAGGCACTGGGACAGGTTGCCCAGAGAAGCTGTGGATGCCCCATCCCTGGCAGTGTCCAAGGCCAGGCTGGATGAGGCTTGGAGCAACCTGGGCTAGTGGAGGGTGTCCCTGCCCATGGCAGGGGGGTTGGAACTGGGTGATCTTTAAGGTCTCGTCCAACCCAAACCATTCTGTGATTCTGTGACTTCCTGGAGATGTCCAAACAAGGAGCTGACCTCTAAAAACTGATACTGAATATTACAAGCCACCCCTGTTACTGAAAGCTGCCTGCCTCGTACCTAGCGCATAACTCCCGGGTCTCACTGGGCATTACACAGAGAAAAAACCCATCAGCGAGAAAGTTGGAACGGCTTGTCAAAACTGCAGTTTGACTCAAGTGGAAAAATGTGTAACGCTGGCAAAAACTTCATAAACCGAAATCTGCTCTGAATTATCTGTGAGTGCGTTTCCCTTCCACTGGGGGGGGTCAGCTGCCACAAACACTCCAACGTAATTGTAGGATACGCCAACTCCACTCCGAGCACATTAAAGAAAAAAAACACCCAACCCAGTGGAGACAGCGAACTTTCTGCCGGTTTGGCCGGGCCTCAGAGGCACCGCGATGCCCGCGTCCCCCGCCCCGTCCCGCTCCCCCGTGCCGAGCGGGCCGCCCGGCTCCCGCGGCCGGAGCTCCCGGGACGGCGCAGCGCTCCGCGGCCGGCGTTAGGGCGAGCCCTGCAGCCCCGAGAGCCGCCCGAAATGAAGTTTGCTCTGTAGCCAACAAGCCCCTTGACTTTATTTCCGCCCCCCTTCTTGGAGGTTTCTTCCTCCCCACGCTGGCAAAGCTACCCCCTTCCCCCGCGGCCGCCCGGCCCCCGCCCCGCTCCCCCCGCGCCCCCCGCCCGGCCGAGGCTACTCACGGGCGCGGGGCCGGCGGGCAGCGCTCAGCGCGTGCTGCGACCGTCTGGCGGCGGCGGCTGCCTCCCTCCCTCGCTCCGTCCCGCCCGCCCTCCTGCGGGAATGGTGTCGGGAGCGGGCTGGCTGCGGAGGAGCGCAATTCTGCAAAGCGACCCTCGGCCGCCCGCGACGGCGGAGGCGCGTGTGAGTGTGTGCGGGCGGGCGAGTGCCTGCGCGGCGAGGGAGGGACGGGCCGAGCACGGGAGAGGCTTTTCCCCGCCCGTTTCCACTCCGCGGCGGGCGGGCATCCGGGCGCGCCCGGCCCTCCCCGGGGGCGCTCGGCTCGCCGCCCCCTGCGGCCGGGGCCGGGCCGGGAGCCGTGAGCGCGGCGCCGGGACAGGGCGGGCTGAGCCCTGGCCGTACGGGGTGCCACCGGGCGGGCGCTTGTCCCCCTCCACGGGCAGCTCCCGCCCTCCGTGGCGGCGGCGGCTGAGGCAGGAGCGGGCCGTGCGCTGGCCGCGGAGCGTGTGGGGCGGCAGGCACCGGGCCCGCCTCAGCGCCCCCGGCCCGCCTCAGCGCCCCCGGCCCGCCAAGCCGCGCACGGCGATGGCCGGCGGTGCCCCGCCTGCCAGCCTCCTGTCGGCCAGGGCAAGGGAAGGGGCAGGCGGCACGGTGCCGGCCCGGCGGCGGGGCGAGGGCTTTCCCCGGCCCCAGCGCGGCCGGGGGCACTCCGAGCCCCGCGGGGATCCCGGCCCGGCACCACAGGCGCTGGGAGGCCGGCGGCGGAGGAAAGGCGCAACCCCTGCCGCCGCGGGGCAGCACCGCTCCTCTCCGCGCCGCCTCCCGCCCCTCGGCGCCGGGGCGCTCCTCCCGCGGCGGGACGGTGTGAAGGGCGCTGAGCCGCCTCAGTGCCGTGCGAGCGCAGAGCCTCCTGGACGGGGAGCGCGGAGACGCGGGGGGTTTCGCTGAGGAGGAAGAGGTGTGCGTCGCGAGCTGTGGAGATCCGTGTTTATAAAGCCAGCTCCGGTGAGCCCCAGGCGGAACCGCTCGCACCTTACGGACCCTCTCTCCTGAGGAGGTTCGATAACCACCATCGCTGCTAGTTATGAACACATCAGTTACAAACTGTCTGGTTTCAGCTTAGTTTTCACTAAATACATGACAGAATAGTTGAAGTAGTGACCATCACCAACTGGGTGATGCTATTTGCTCCTGCTCTGAAGCAGAATGCAGGCTAGCTCAGCTTTCCCGTGGCCTTGCAGGTGTTGGTGTCAGGTGTTGGTTCGGCCTCTTCGCGAGGTCTCAGCAGCCGTTCGGGGTTAGCGCTTAGCACTGTGTAAAGCTGGCAGGGAAACCTGGCTGTTCCAGCGGGACTGTAAACCTGTCTGGTTTATGTTTGTTTTCTTTCGTGTCTTACCTTCCGTTACGGCTCTGCACAAGCTGCTGTTAAGATTGGTTTGGATGTTACCTAAGACCATGACTCCTTGGACTCACACCATACACGCAGGTTTATGGGCAGTGTTTCCCAATCTCAGAGATTACCTGTTCTATAAGAACTGTAGTGAATTCCAGCGACACCACCCCTATTCCTAAAGTCTTCATGCAAATAGCAACTACTACGTTGACCAAAACAGTGTTGGTTACTACTCAGAAACTAGTAGCAGTATCACTCACTTCATTGCACCTTCACCCCTTCTGAAGTGGAGCATTAGTGGCCATGCACAGGAGGAGCCAGCCCTGCTTGTCTATTCCCAGGGATTTCAGGGAAAAAAGTACCTCAGGCAGGGCCGACCACTGTAGGCATCAGCAGCCTGACTTCGGCCGGGCTGGAGCATTAGAGCTGAAGTCACTTAAAACGTTCTCCTCATACAGCGCTAAATTTGCCAGTGGAATTGTGGTATGAAACAGAACACTTGCTTTTTAAACAAAAGATATTGTTGCTTACAACTTAAGTGTCTAGAAAGTGGAAAATTGACTTTCTACTTCATCATGTACTGTGCTAAAGGCACTGCTTGCCAACAAGCGTGTCATATTGTCCCTCTAAGAAAATATTTCTGGTAAAAATAGTCTCTTTTATTCTCCCTCAGTTTCTCTTAGGTTTATTTTTAATTGTTGCATAGTTGTCATCCCTATTTTGTCTTGGCTAGATGCTAAGAATAAATATTTTTAAAGCAATATCAACACACTGCCAGATGACTTCAGGCTTCTCCTGGAAATAAATTTTCCAGGTGCTGCTTTTCAGCCTTGTGTTGGACTGATGTGCTTTGAGGGGAGTTGGGTTTTGTTAATGCAGTGCTGTGTCTGAGATTGGTGTTGACATTTTTCCTGCCTGCTTCTTCACTCGTGGGCATGAAGGATGATGGAGTGAAGGAAAAGGTAGCATATCTTTCTACCTTGGCAAGCTTATCTTGAGAGATAAGCAAGGTCACCAAGTTACTGACAACAGAATTCATAAAGGGCAACACAAGACAACCGTCCTATGCTTTTCTTCCTGCTTGGCTTGTCACACCCTAGACCGGATCTTTGGAACCAGACGGAATTCATGCGTGGACAGACGTATCTCTCCCATTTCCCTGTACCAGCTGTTATACAGTGGACCAAATTTGCCTGTATATTTGAGAGAATCCTTTTCTCCAGTTGTTATAATTCCCTCTTCTACAAGAAGAGCTTTGAAAGTGCAGGCTGACTAGCCATCAGGACCAAGAGCAACTGTATAATGGAAATACAGGCTCGAATGTTGATCTTACTGGCACATGTGTGTGCACTGAGTGTTGAAACTTCAGTGTGGAACAGCTTACAGACAAATTTCAGATATGTAAAATGGGACAGTGGTGTACGTGTTGGTCTCATTAATTTGTAATATAAGGAGGGGAGTAGTAAGTTCTTTTTATTTTTTAGCCACGGCTTATGCCTTATCAGGCATCTATCAAAATTAGCAAACAAGTTCAGTATTTACATAGCTAGAAGGGATCAGGGCATGCTTTCTGCTGTGCAATAAGAGGTTGTAAGTGAAAACACAGGCTAACAAGATCTTTGGATTTATCTGATCAGGAATAGGAAGGAACCTGCAGGAAAGGAACCTCATGACTGCCAGTGACTCCCAAGAAAGAGAAGCCTTCACTCTGAGGGAGCTGCTGATCAGTAAGGTAATTGAGTAATTACTTGTCCAAATCTTAAACGTCTTCTGATAAAAATATCTCTGCCTAGATAGGCTGTATTCTGGCCTCTCTCAAAATGGAAACACTATATTCCTCCTAATAAGGGCAATATAAGGCCATATCCTCTATACGCATCCTTGTAATACCAATCTGTTAGTTTGTCCCAATGAAATCCAGTGTACCAATGGTTTGTAGCACAATAACAAGACTGACACTGTTTTTTCTTCAAGAATCTTTGTAAGAATCCACCAGATTGTTGATTCAGAGTATACAACACTACCAGACCCTTTTCAAACTTACTTTTCAAAAAGAAGTTACATTTATTGCCAATATTCAGCCATGCAGACACAAATAATACTGATGAGCTAGTGCTGAATGGTAAGAGGTTTCATTAATGAAACCGTATTCAAATGTAGGATTGTATGGCTGTGTTGTCATTTTTATTGTTGAATAAATTGGGTTTAATCCGCTAGGAAGAGAGATTTGGATGTATGAATTCTGTAAGCAAGACTGAATGTTGGAGCCTTGATTTTCCTCACTGCCATTGATCAGGAAATGAGGCTTGCAAAAGCTGAAAGCCCCCAGACTGTGTACTTATGAAAAAAGACAGGACTACTTGCAGGCACAAGTGATTTTAATCTAGGGATCTGAACAAGGTATAGAAGTCTTAACTTAGCATTCAGAGGGGAAGATGAAGACAACTTCTATAAGACCTTTCAGACATAATATATCATTAGTAAAATAAATGGGACTTGAAGATTAAATTGCTCAGTTTTCCACTCGAAGTTTAAATTGCTCAGTTTTCCATTTGTAATAAAATACCAATGTTATTTTGCTTTAAAAATAGCTTTTCCTTTTCATCAGTTTATGGAAAATTTTCCTTAATGATTTTCAGGCAGCACAAAGGGAAAAATAGTATACTTTCCATGATATGTATTAACAGTGTTATGAATCTTTTTCATTTTCACCTGTTAGTTGGTTTTGAAGTCTTTGCATATACAGAATTATAGAAAAGTCTAGGTTGGACAATACTTCTGGAGATCACCTGGGCCAACCTTCTCTTGAAGGCAGGACCTTAGACTAGGTTATCCAGGAATCCATCTAGCTGAGTCTTGATTATTACCAGTAAGGTAGATTCCACCACCTCTTAGGGCAACCTCATAGTTGTTTCTCACAGTGATTTTTTTTGTATATCCAGGCAGAATTTCCCATGAAGCAACTTGTGTCTGTCGCTTCTTGTCCTGTCACCATGCATCCTTGTGAAGGCAGTACCTGTCTCCTCTGTAACTATCTTTCAGGTTTTGTAAGACCATGATTAGATCCTCCCTGAAACTTCTTTTCCCTAGGCTGAACAAACCAAATTCTTTTAAGCTTTCTCCAGAAGTCATGTTCTACAGTCCTCTAACCATCTTAGTGGCCTTCTGCTTGTCCATCTCCAATGTTTCAGTGTTTCTTTTGAACTGGGAGGACCAAAACTGGACACAGTATTCACTGGTTGGGCTAGAAAGTGCCAAGTAGAGTGGACTAACTCTACTGGCAACTTTTACTAACACAGGCCGTCATGTGGTAAACCTTCTTTGTTGCAAGGGCATGTTGCTGACTCCTGTTCAACTTGTCCATCACAATCCCCAGGTCCTTTTCTGCTCCCTAGACAGTTGGTGCCCAGGCTCTATTGTTTCTTGTGATTATTCAGTCCACACTGCAGGACTTTGCACTTTTTGAACTTGGTTGAGCTTTATGCAGTTGCTGTAAGTCCATTTTTGCATTCTGTCAAGTGCCTTCTGATTAGCAACCCTGCCACCTCGGTTACCAACAATGCCTCCCAGCTTGCTGTAGTCTGTGAACTGTGTGAGTGTGCACTCCATGCTATCAACCAGGTCATTAATAAAGACATTAAACAGCATTGGTCTCAATATTGTCCCCTGAAAGATGCCCCAGGTCTCCAGCTGGACATGGCAGCACTCATCACTTCTCCAGTCTGTATCTCACCATCATGGTGCCAACATCATTAATGATATGATTAAACTGTTTGGACAAAGCATTTGAGGGCTCTGATGATGAAGGAGCATTTCTCTTCCAATACCTGTTTCTTTCATTCCTGGTTAGTGTTATTCTACTTCCTATTTACTCCATTTCTTGTGTTGGAATATAGGATGGTTAGACCTGGTGACTTACACATTATACCTGTAAACAGTAGCGCATGGGTTTGTGTAAGTGGGTTGTATAAGGTGACCTAACAGACTCAGTCTCTTTTCAGGTTGATTTTATATTGCAAAGTTTTTAGTAAGACAACTCCAGATTTGCATCTGAATTAGAAGAATGAAAGTCTGAATATGATGGCTTTATTTAGAAGGCTTAGACCTGGTTTTTTTCAGTACCGGCAGATAGCTTATATATTCCTCAAGTTATGAGGTGAGTTAAAGTTCAGTAAGGCAGTGAACTCCATCTATTCTTCGATAATGAGTGAGAGAAGAACCCTTTCATTGCAATTTGCCCATTCTATTTTTTACGTTGTAGGGTCTCTTAGTTTCTGTCTTCCAGCAGGATGGACGCTGAATTACCCCAGTCATCGCTTCCTCTGGATGCAAAAAAAAAAAAATCCAGTTTGAGAGTGGACGTACTCCTGCTTGAGCTATGTTTTTTCCAGATGAGTTTTTCACAGGAAGAGGCAGTAGTTGCCAAATACTTAGGGAGGAGTAGAACTGACTTCAAAGCATTCTTAAAAGAGCACTGATGGAAGAAACCTCATGTGTTTCTTCCATCAGTACCTACCAGGTACAGTAGCATGGGGAAAATTAGCATGTGCTTTAGGTAATTGAAAGGTCAACTTATAAATATATCTGTCTAAAAGAAACCCCGGTAGTTTGTAATACTTCATTGTTGCCCGCAGTTCATAGGGCTGGCATTCACAGAGCTTCCCATGCTGCAGCTTTTATCCTTCCTTCCTTTGGCACTTTTTCTCAACATAAGGACTGACACGCAAAATAGCTTTGCAGAAATACTGAAGTGAGACTCAAATTTTGTTTATTTAGGCTTAAAAATTCTTAGAGGAAATTCTGTAAAATAGGGCTTGTGGAGTTCAAAGGTAACCTGAAACACAACAGTAAATGCTCAGCATTGGAAATTTTGAAAATGTGGAGCTGAGATTCCTAAACCGCTTGCTTGGGAAGCATCCATGCCTTATCCTGCGATGCACATAGTGTTAGGGACAGAGCGACGAGTACCATTCCATTTACCCTAAATATGTATTATGTCTTTCAGAGCAAAATCACACTCTGCTAACACTCAAAATCCAAATGAGTATGTTTTCTTCCCCCCTGTGGACCTTAGGAGGTATGGTGTAGAACAGTTCCACCGTTGGACAGCTCTGTGAGGGGAGGAATGAAGAAAACAATGGGAAAATAAAGAGTGAAATAGACGTTGCCTCTCTCATGGTTCTTTAAAAGTCCATACAAAGGGAGCTGCCGTGCCCAGTGTAGGGCATCATTTCACTAGTCGCCGTAGAAACCACTGAAGCACATCCAGGTTCTCACAGCTTGTCCCACTTCTTCCCTTCTGCCGGTGTCAGAGTTCTTTGCTTTCATCCCTGAGCTCCCTGATACACAAATAGAAAGTGTCTCAGATCTTTACAAAGCTTAGTGTGCCCTTGAAAAATAACCTTACCCACATACTCTGCAAATCTGTGGAGAAGGCAATAAATGAAAAGGAAGAGCTTACCCTTCCTTTCTTTCCCACTCTTATGTGCTCTCTTGGAAAATTCTTTTCTTGTATTAATGTTGTAATTACTTTAAGAAAACCAATAAAAATTTCTGGCAAAAACTGGCCAAGACAAACTGTAGTGCTGCCCCTGGAAATGTTATTAGTGCATCAAAGTTGTTTGCCAGTGCAGTGATCTCATCATGAGAACGTCTTCAACGCAGTATTTCAGAAAATGGTTATGGATGATGGTAGCAGAAGCATTTTGTCCTGGGGCCCTTAGGTCAGGAGAGTATTCTGATGCTGTCGACGTGGGTCACGTCTCTTCAGCCCATTTGCAGCGTTTTTATATTTAGTCAAAAGTTGTATGGTCAATGGTAAATTAAAAATCAGCTCTGTAACTGGATCTAGCTATTAAAATTCTTTAACGTTGGGATTTTTCAATCCTAGCTTTGTTCGGAAAAGGAAAGGAAATAAATTGGCAACGACTAAAGGCAAGCTGCAACAAAAAATAAATTGTGGAGCCTCTGAAGTACAGTACAGTATGTCAAGGACTGAATACATTACAAATAAACCTGTGCGTTGCTTACCATCCTGCCAAAACAATGGCAGTAGCAACCCAACCCTCTAAACATAGAGCTTTGCAAATCAAATGGTTAAGTAAACAGCTTCTAACCTGTCGCTTTGCTAGAGGCATGAAGACAGGAGACTGAATTCTTATGTTAAAGATGGGTAATAAGGACTTGGCCACAGAAAACTTGCTGTTGTTTGAAATCTGCAGGCGTGTGTGGTTAAAATGGCAGGACTTGGATTTCATTGTACAAACAACATCCAAAGGAAGGTCAAAGTGCCCTGTAAGAAGGCACTGTTTTATAAAGTAGCCACTTGTACTGCTTAGGGGAAGGATGTATTTTCTCACTTTGGTTACTGACCTTGTCATCCAGAAAAGCACAAATCTTTCATCACTTACAAATCATTGAGAGAATTAGAAAATATGCCTGTTTGCTCCCCCAAGAGAACTGCTCACTCTCAGCACATTTCAAATAACATCAAATATTTAGAATGTAAGGAATTAATAAATGATATTTTCTTCTGATCTGTAATGTATAATAAGGTACTTAGCATTTTATTTCTTACTGGTGTCCAAACACACAAGGAGACTCACCCATTGGCAGCAAAAGGTGAGTGGCAAACAGCTCCACCAGTGAGGATGCCGTCTTTCTGTATGAACCTGTTCTGCAAAACACATGTAAATAAACAGCTCTAGACCCTGACCCATCTGTGGGAGGGTGCTGCTGCCCTCCCCACGGAGCACCCCTCAGCGTTCCTGCAGCCTCCTCACTAAACAGCAAGCCTGCGGTGCGGACACGCTTCTCTGCGTATGTATCTGTGCACGTGTACGCATGTGCGCTTCCAAATACGCACACATAAAAATTCCAACCCAGGAACTGGGTCATCTGAAAAGAATTTTGGGATTAGCATGTTTTCTGAGGACCAGCACACACTACAAAGGCTCTTATTCTGTACACCAGTTGGAAATTCATCATCTTTGCTTACTATTATGGTGTGTCTCCATGCATGTGAGTGTTAGCTCCCTCTGAGGCTGTTAGAACACAGTACTGTTATTCCTACTGAATTCTTAACTAAGTTTAAGTATCTTAATGATCACTTAACTAAATCTCATAGGAAAAGCAGTACAGAAAAGGGAGAAAACTCTACAGATTTTAACACTTGCTGAAGTCGGTGGAATACGCACTTAACTCTCCGTGGGAGCACTGCGGTGCTGCATGAGACGCAGGGTGGCAATGAACGAGCTTCTGCCTGCAGATATGCATTTTTTAATCTCATTGACTCAAGTGGATGTTGCCACAGGCAGGATCTGGACCTGTGTACTCTTAAAGTGGAAATTGTTTTCGTAGTGGTTGCAAGTATTAATACTAAATGGGCACAGCATGAGCCCTATCATCAGTAAGAGCTAAGTTTTTAGTGAGTTACAGCCAATTTTAATAAAAACCATAAATTAGAAGTATTACCAAATCTTACAAATTTTACATTTTAACTCCTACTGCATAAACAGTGCATAAGGGTATCAGGAAACAGCAGTGTGTTGTAACTCTTGCAACATTATTAGGAGTCTCAAGGCATTTATTGTTTTCTCAAAGACAGGCAGTCCTAGGAATATGACAAAGCCTTTTACCCTCATATTAAAAAATAAAAATAAAAATTAAAAAAGTGTCATTTAAAGGAAGCCTGAAGCTCATTTTTTAAACCTCATGTTGTTTTTTAAGCCAATCATAAAATGTATAGTGACCTGACTCATGGTTTTTGAATGTAGGTACTTGCCAATACTAAGATGTTATCATACGGGTCTTCATCCAAAAAAAAAATACAATTCCATACAGCAGGTGAAGCTGTATTGCAATAGCTGGGAAATGTACTCTGATTGTAAGTAAAATTTGGGAAGGAAGTAAATGTGGCAGCATTGCAGCGTACTGTAACAATCAAGTTGCCATAAAGGGAATGAGCAAGAGAGACCGATTAGTTCAAACAGAGACTGTTAATGAGTGGAAGATTTGAAGCTGAGAAGGAAAATACTAATGAGAGAGTTAGGTCTGTCTGTCCTGGGCTTGCAGACCTGGGTGTGTACAGCCTCCTCCCTTTTCCCTCTGACCCGCTCCCTGCTTCCACAGGAAGGAAATACATACATGTAAGTGAGAAGACAATCTAAGTGTGCTCCACCACGCTGGCCAGTTGTCCCAGACTGACATTCCTGACAACTGCCCTTCATTGTAGGTAGTGAATTAGTTGCATTGTTGGGAGTAAACTGAACAGTGGTAGGATTTAGATGAAGCAGCAGGAGTTTGTTGAAGGCAGGAGTAGCATCATAAATTTTAAGTAGAACTTATTAAAGCTGTATTTTTATGAGAGGGTATCATTAGGATGTTCAGGAAGTGAGACGAAGCAGAGCGTGGGATCTGTACAAGTAAGTTTTAGATAACCGAAGGGGTGTCAGGTGCATGCCTATAAAGATGGGCAGGGAAACAGTTAAGGGCCCAATCTGGTGTTGTGAGTAGAAGCAGATTTGAGCGAGATTGATTTGCATGACTAGTGCAGTAGCTGTGTTTGGGACCTGGGCTTTTCAACTTGGTCTGCACATACTTGTGTTAAGAAAGAGGGAGATGTGTTTGTCTAGCAAAGAGCAGAACAAACTTAGCTGTTTCACCACTCATGGGAGGTGAAGGCTCCTCTGGAACCAAGTGCACTTCTGGGAAAACTGTTTCCTTCTCCCTCCCACCCCCTTCAGGACTTGAACACTTGTAACTGTTCCTTTGCCAGGCAAATGTCATGCACCGCACCGTTGGATCCATTTCTTTGCTTCTTGCGATCAGTCTAGACTTGTCTAGCATTGCTTTGCATTCCTGGCAGTTCTAAGGAAACATATGTCTCGCTGGCTGCGCACGGGCTGCTCAGATTGAACGAGCTGTGGCTGGAGTGCCCAGGCCGGCCTGTTTTCCGAAAACCACAGCAGCTACATCTCTCTGAAGAATTCCATCTAAACTGTGTTGTGTCCTTTTCTCTGTGGTTAAAATGTCATGTCAGATGCTGTTTAGAATCCTCTGTGTGGAAAAGCACGTTCTCATGTAACATCTAGGCTCGCAGTACTTCCTCTTCCACTTAAACTGAGTGGCTAATAGCTACTAATATTCGAGGACGGGCACTAAATATTGAGAGAATCAGTATCTTCTTATTTTTATTCCTGTACAAAACTGGTGTGTATTGATAAAGATTTAATGTCAAAGAAAATCCAGAATATTTCAGAAGGAAAGGAGTAACAGGAGTTCATGTGAGGTTTTGCCATTTATTTCCACGTGAATTACGTAAATCTCTTGGTCTGTTTAGCCTATAGAGTAACTAAAGGGGCCAAGTACCTCTCTTGAACTTGTCCTGAAGGTAAAAAGTTTGGTGAAGGGGCACTGGCAGCATGATTAGAAGCTTCAAAACTGATGATGATAATGATTATATTTTGAGATTGGGACAGTTTATTAGACTTTTTTGTAATGACCTAAAGGTATATTTATGTCATGAGTTCCCTATTTAGTCAGGTTTTAGACACAAATAAGTGAATCATTATATACAGATCAGGAAATTGAAAATTCTGCAAATGACAGGTATTCGTAAAATGTGAATAGTATGTGTCTAACCATTCCCTACTATTTCTAATTGAATGTGTTCACATGTGCACAGATTACACTGGAAATAAAGATCTGTGAGCCTGCAGGGCCCATCTTCTGGAGACCTCTGTGTGAAGACAGGAATATCCAATATAAAATCTACCAGTCAGGACATATGATACTTTACATTTTTGTACAACCTATGGTTTATTTTAGGAATGAAGAAACTACAGCCCTCAATAGCACAGGAGCAACGAGATTATCTTGCTCCCGGTTATGTATAAATTCATCATTTAAGGCGCTGTGTTTATGTATGTAATAGTATGCATTTGGAAATTGTTCCCTGTGGCACAGGGCCATATGTTAGCATCAACACAGTGGAAGAAAGTTACAGGTGATCTGTTTGGCTTGGTCATTTTTAGCTGAAGCTGTTAGTGCATCAGGGGGAGAGTATTTCCGTTTTAGGAGAGTTTACAGGTTTTAATTGCTCTTATTTTGTCCCTGTGCCAGTATGGTTGGCAGTACATATAATTCAGTAAGTGAAAGTGTCTACCCTAATCTAAGAGGGTTTTCATAGGAGAGCAAAAATGATTTGTTTAAACACAGCACAAAGCAAAGAGAATATAGGTGAGACAGTATGCTGGAATCGACCTGATGTCAAGGCATATATGAATAATATAAACTGTATAATGATATAAACTAAACTAATATGAACTGTATGTTATTTTCGCAGTATGTTCTAGTGGTAAATTTAGAATACCTTTAATGATGATTTGGTGTGCAACTGTCCTTACTCCTTAAGTCTCGCAACATTCAATCTGAAGAAGTCCAACTGGGTAAGTAGAGCTCTTAAGTACCAGCTGTTTTTGTTGGAAAACACTGACAAATCTTTTTCTCTATGCTCTAAGAGGCTTTCATTTACCAAGAGCATAGTCCTAACTATCATTCAGTAGTTTTGCTTCCTATACCTCCATCATTTTTGACTAAAAACTATCTATCTGCAATTTTGTTTAAAGAGCAAACAGTGTGGCTGTCTGCAATGTCGTATGTGTTTAGTGTGAATTCACAGGAAGGGTGTTGAACTTCCTCAGGGTCTCATATTCAACCTTTGGTTGGTAACAGCAATCCCTCTTTGAGGAGATGTACTGCTCAGCAAACATGTTTCAGTACATTAATGATCCACTGAGTATGAAGGCACTAAGTGCATGGACAAGATCTCAAGCCACTCATAGCAGGGCTTGTAAGACCTGGACTTTTAGGGCAGTGTAAAAGTCAATGCCTTTTGCAAAGAAACACGTACAAATCTATGTTAAGTTTTTAATGGCGTGCAGTGTACTTCCACGGTAACCTTTGTCCACCAACAGGGCTCTTCAAGAAGCTCTTTAATTATTTATCCAGTCCATCTACTATTGTCATAGATTGCCCCCCTTCAGGCTGGAGGGGTGCAAGGAAAGAAATGCACCGAGATCACATCACAGAGCAGCGTTTCTCTCTAGACAGCAGGACTGCGTAATGCCTAGTCTGCTGCTGTGTCTGCCAACTGCTGTCAGACAGACTGCATTGTTGAGCAGGAGTTGGAAGAGATTAGACGATACAGGGAATAAATAATAAAGTGGGACATGGAATAGTTTCTTTTTTTTTGTTCCCAGTAATTTCCACTTTCTGTACTTGCGGTAGAGAAGTGAATATAGAGAATGTTTTAGACATCTCATGTTATCCATCTCCTCCTTTGTTCCACTCAAGGAGATAAGGCTGGTCTGCATGCACAGACTGAAAGGAAGACTACTGCTGGAAAATCAGGTTGTCTGGGCCTTCAATCTGGTCATTAATAGTGCAATAAATATCAAAAATATAAAATATTTAAGTACCATGGTAAAATGCCTGATTTTAGCAATGCTATTAGTGTACTACTAGTTACACTACAGCTACTACTACAACAGTTCATTTAACCTTCAAAAGGCCAAAGTTCTTCCCACCCCAGAGCTGAAGAGGTTACTACACTTTCAAAGCTCTGGCTATTTTGTAATGCTTACTTTAGAACTGTGGATATTGCTGTTAATAGAATCATCTCACCCATTTCTGAGTCCAGCGATGCAATAAACATCAGTGATGTTTTGTGGCAGTGCATCAGCTATGCACTGCTGAAAGGGGTTCCTTTTTCCAGCTCCGAATTTGTCACCTCCTGAAGTGCATACACTCATAATGCAAGAAAGGTTTCTGACGTACATTAACTATGTAATTCACTGGTTTGTTTATGTTTAGTCTGTACTGTCTTATTCATCTTTCCATGAGCTAAAGAGACTAATTCTTTTCAAGTGTCCTCATTCAAGATGTTTCCCATGCCTTGATTTTTGTTACCTGTCTCTGCATTTCTTCTTTCTAAGAGCAATAACTAGGTAACAAAATCTGGAGTCAGATGATTGTGTGGAGTCTTTTAGCTGCAAAAAACCCAATAACCTTAAAAAGGGATGAGCTGGGTTTTTTCTCTCTCCTGAACTAGCAGCAGGTTTTCATGCGGATAAATGTATATCTGATTGAGAGACAGGCACTTAAATCAAATAGGGTTTATTCATTTTAAATCTTCCACCTGTTACTTAACCGCTCTCTTCCTTCTAGTTTCCTCCTTAAAACAAACAAAAATGTTTTGCCTGGAAACTCCATGCAGTAATGACCACCCTATAGATACCTCTATCAGTTGTCTGTGAATCTGCATCCTCACAATGAACCCACGAGTTACTAACCTTTGTCAAAAATCTTTGGGCACTCTGAGCAGACACACTGCAGGTAATCAGCGCTGGGTCATGCTTTGATCCTGCATCTTCAATCACTTGTAAACCATCTCCATGTCCATAGCAGATCCTTGGATTTTCTTCTAAATCTTACTCTCTATTTTTTCTTTCTAGTTTACAATCATACTTTTTAGCAGTGTTGATGTTGGTGAGTGTAACCTGAAGTGCACACATTTGGCAGTCTTCACTGGCTATTCAGGGATGGCATAATGTATTGCCCTTTCTTTGTGAATTTAAATTTAACCTTACCATTAAGGTCTGGATAAGATTGCTTTTATCACCTCCTTGGAAATGGGTGAAGGCTTTTCAAGTGATGTTTTGTGAAAGAGCTAGAAATGTTAATTGTAGCAGTTTCAAAAGATTAGGGCTGTGATAAAACACCTTTGTCCAACCTAGAGTACTAGTTAGCCACTTGGGTTTTTTTGTAACACTAGTTTTGTTGGGCTGGTGCAATATCTGTCTTTCTGATTCTTTTTTCCTCAGTAAGTTATATTCACGTCAACCAGTGGCTCTGCAACAAAGGTAGGAATTTCTAATGTTTTATCAGTGGTGTCTGGAAAGGTGGAGCTGTAACTTGTATAACTGTGTCTAGGCTAACTAAACCACTTAGTCGGGGTGCAGAGAAGGATAATCATGAAAGCAGACAAATGGGCTATTTAAGTTACTCTGGAGCTGGGATATTGAGTACTTGGTGTTTGAAATCTGAGCAGGTGCTGTTCGTATGCTATCAGGGTCTCCCACCTGCATATTATTAAGGTGGTGGGAGGGAGAAAATCTCAATGTCTGTAGCCTGAATTGATCAGATGAATTTTAGTGAAGTAAGTAAATAGGAGGGTTTTTTGGTTTCTTCCCCCTTTCCCTCCCCCCTCCTTCTCTGTCTCCTGCAGTGAATGCTGGGAAGGTAAGGATGTGATGGTAATGTTCTATTAGCTATGAAGTCTGTGTAAAGTGTGTTTGCTTGTAGATTCAGAAGTAGATATTTCCTTTCCTCTGATTAGGAAAAAGATCATCCCAAAGATGATGGATGCTTGCCAAGCAAGTGGTAAAAGAGCCCCATTGAGAAGCTTTTTCATCCGTGAAACCAGTCACCTTCAGTTCAGTGATAACATGGCTATTTGTGGTGTTAATGTTCTACACCTCAGGTAGTTCACCAAAGTCAAGCTGAATGTTTGGCATATATCATCTTCTCTCAGCATTGGTGATGCAGCATGGTATGAAAAAACAGTGTTTTTTAAGTGTTAGGGGAAGTACCCAACTTTCCTCTGAAAGAACCCACTTTATAACACAATCAGGATATTTAAAATAATCTTATTTTTACTAGAACATTTATAAACATATATAGATTCACACACAGGAATGAGAGGGTGGAGAAAGCTACACCTTGGACAAATGCATGTCGTATAGTATTAACTTCTGGAGAGCTTTATTGTTTGGCTTGAGGCAGTAGAGAACAGTGTCTAAACATGTCCAGAGTCCATGGCACCATTTAGAAGCATCGGGTGTTTGGAAGGATGGTGATAGGCAATCCCAAAAAATATTGTACTTAGGAAAACTCACCTTAAAGGAGGAGAATAGAATACTTCCTCTCTGTCTGTAGCTTCTGTAAGTTTGTGTTCCCTGAAATTCTTTTTCCAGGATTGAGTTGTTGGTTGGTTGATTTCCTAGCTGAAAAGGAGGGAGGGAATATTCTTTGCTTTCTTATCCTTCCATTTAGTTGAAAGATAGAAGCTCTTTCTGTATTTTCTCAAACCCTCTGGTTTTTTTCCCTCCTCACAAGTAGGACTAATTAGCTTGCTTTCTTATGCTCCCACAACCTTATAGGACTGCTCTAGTCTAAGTGCAGTGCTGCTTTGCAGAAGGTATTGGAAGGTAAAGGTCTTGTCCTTAGCAGCCTTTTATGTATGTAAAAGGTATGGTAGCTAGCAGATCAAAACAGACTTCAGTTGTTGTGAAAATATGGACCTAATAATGCTTTGTACGTGCAAGTGGTTGTGGGTTTGGTGGGATGGAGCAACGTTCTGTCATCAGCATTGAAATTGCTTGAGTTCAAAAGCTGTATAGGATTTCTGAATTGTTCCTGAAAGAATATGTGCAGTCTGCTGGGATGAGTCATTTATCCAGTGTGTTCTCATCTGAGTTTCCCCATTAGTCCCATCCATTGATGTTATTTGTCTTGGGTTTCTTCATTCAGTTCAGGATGGTGAAGCTCCTGGGGAGCTTTTTACCACATCTTAAGAAAACATTTCATTGGCTCTAAGTTTGCAGACTTGTGTTTCTAGGTGCATTTCTCTGTTCTAACAAGCTTTGTCTGGTTTGAACACAGTATGACTTGAACGCAGACTGGATTTTTGTGTGCCAGTTCCTCCCAGCTGGCCCCTCGTCAGAGCTGTTGCATATGCCTCTGGTGCTGCGGTACCTGCTCTGCCTGAGAGGCTGCTCTCACGGAGGTACCTCCAGTCATCATCCCAAAGGGGATCAGTACCCCTCCCTCTTCGCCCACGTGTTGTGTTTTTGCTAGCCTCATGACCAACTTCTAATCAAGCTCTCATGTGGTTTAGGAGGAAGCTAATGCTGCCCGTTCAATAAAGATGATCTATGGTTTGGGGTTTCCCCCCCCCCTTTTTTTTTTTTAAGGATACCTTTGAAATTAAAGGTAGCTGGTATTCCGCCTTCACTGTGACAGGTTTGACCCAACTCAGCAAGAGCAGCAGCTTTCTACTTAAGCCCCTGAAGAGCACAAATGTGAAAGATCCTAGAGCAGGATCTTATATTTTCTTTCCTTCTGTGTTCTAGCTCTTTTTGAAACAGGCCGTTTCCCTTACGTGAGAGAAGCAGAAATTCTAGCCAATGTGTTAGCAATACAGTTCTGAAATTCAGAAGTCTTTGAGAATTTTGAGCCTTTTATGTTACTGAAGTTTTCTGAATGAACCACATCAAGCAGTTTATTCACCTTTTATTGGTTGCCTATTTCATAGTCTCTTAAATTACAATTGGAAAAGTGTTCCTGTATTTTTTCCTCACTACTCCTTTATTAATTATGCACAAATTTGCTGCCATGACTTATTTTCCTTAAATTATCAGTGCATAATAACACATATCCGTCCTCATTTGATTGCAAGAATATATATTTGGTTCTTCTTGAAACGTTTGTCTAACTCCCTCTCAGGTTTGCATCAGTTAGTGGCTGACTGCCTGTCCCACTAGTTACTGCCCAGGAGCAAAGTGCTGGTCACAGCTGCTCAGACGAAGGCCTGGAGACTGGCTCTGTGGACAGCACAAGCATCTCCTCGCCTTGCTTGCTCAACCAGGTGCCGAGCTGGCCCTGGCAGCAGCCTCAGGGTAAGCAAGGGGTGAAAAGGGACCTGCAGCCCTGAGGTGGATATTAAAGATCAGGAGACAGTGAGTCCACTGAGGTGCACAACACTACTCATTTTCTGCAGTGAGGCTTTACTACAAGCAAGGAACTTCTGCTTTGCTAGGACTGCTGTCAGCATTTTAAACATCAGCTTCATCTTTGGAGTTAGCACTGCTTGCTTCAGGCACTAATGTAATCAAAACACGCACAGCAAGAGCCTTGATCTCTTTGTCACAAACCACAAGATACTGTAAGGTGCCAGTCTACCTTCTTCAGCCCAAAGCATGCTGCTGTATGTTAGCAAGGTGCACTTGCAAATAAGTACTTACACCTGAGAACAAATTACTTCAGTTACCCAAGGAAGGAAAAAGTACAGTATTTATAAAAAGGAAAAAAATGCTTTAAAGAAAACACTTTTTCCCATAAATAAGAGTCCTCTGTGAGTGAGGGCTGTTGTGAAGGTCTGAATCCAGATTCATGTGCATTTTAAATGCCATAAACTGCTCATCACGTTCTGTACCGGATGATTCACTCTTTCCAACCGCTTCAATGTCGCACATATGGAATCTGTTGTATATTGTCAGCCAGCGCTGCACTGTGTTTCATCCCCCTGTGTATATAAACCATGCTGAGCCTTTCAGCCATTCCTGTAATATCCTTACTTCTGCAATGCTCCTCTCAGGAGAGAGAGGGCAAGGCGTTTTGATACTGTATTTTGTAATCCCAGCACAGGATCTAATAATACCTTAAACTTTATTGTAACAGGAGCTAAAAGGACGCAGCAGATTACTTGATGCTGTGTTAACTTGGACAGTTTGACTTCAAAGTGCTTAGTTTGTGATCCTAAAATTGTGTTTACTTTTGAGATTGTCGGTTCTGGTTGTTGGTTTTTGGGGTTTTTTTTAGTCCTAACAAGATTATATTTGAGCATTTTAATCCCCTGCAAGTTTTGACAATCACATTTGTAGAAGATAAAAGCTTCTTCCTGTGTTGTAAGTCCTTCTCATCTGCCTTAACCTTTCAGTGTTTGGCAAAAGGGATTAAAACTTTTACTTGCATTAAAACAAAAGTTTAAAGTAATCAACTGTCAATAAACCTGTTGGTAGTTGTTCCAAAATGTTCATGATAGTTTATAGATTGCTATGGCTGATTGTGCTTGCTGAATTCCTCAAGAGGGTGGAATTGGAACCAGACCTAGTGGGTGTGTTGCTAGGAACGAGGGGGCATGTGGATGTGCGTTCTGTCATTTCTTCTTACATCTAACCTGGTACTACAGCAACTCTTAGAGTCTTCAGGCTTTTTTTGTGTCTGTATTCTAAATGACAGCAGCACCAGCTTTCAGATGAAGCCTGCTTTTCACATTTTCTGTGTGACTAGCTGCTGCAATCTCCTTCCCTTGGCTTTTGTTCGTGACAAATTAAGCTCTCTGAACTTCTTGTAGCTTTGCCCGGATAGGGCAAATAGATGCTGTAAATTCAGACATAGCATAATGAAACAACTCTTAAAACTATTGAATCACTTGTGTTGAAAACACTGGGGACTGACTGAACCTGTTGAGGAGCCAGTGCTGGAGAGCCGTTCCCTTGCCCTCCTCCCTCACTTGCACCCAAAACCAGCCTGACAGGTGAGAAACAGGCTTTCTGGTGTGGTTTTTGTGCCTGCTTTGATATTGCCTGCAGCTCTGCCAGGTGCGAGGTGTGGCTGCATGGGAGCTGAACTGCCTTGTGCTGGGTTGTTTGTCTTTGCTGGGAAACCTGCGTTTACCAACCTGTGGTAGGGAGCTTTGAGCTTAGACACTGTGCTGGAAGCCGACCACCTGAGGTGAAAGCAGCCCCGGCTGCTGCTGTGAGGCTGTGTCAGTTCAGCTGAATAACTGAACCAAAAGGAAACGATAAGAAACTGTCCTTTTGGAATATCACTGTCTTGTTTTCTCCTAATGGCTAAGTGTAAAGATTACAGGCTCCGTTACTATCTAAAGGAATAGTATCTAAAGGAACTTTCCAACCTTCCAAGAACAGAATTGTTACTTTGTGAACTTCCTACCATCTCAGTTTGCTGTGTATTCAGAATAAGTAGTGATGTGTGGTTGTGGGTGGTGTTTTTAAAAAAAATCCCACAGTGATAGTCTGCCTGGAAGGCCTCATTTGAGACTCATGATCAGTACAGCCAGCCGAAAAGCAATTCCTCTGCATTAAACCCTGTACTAAAGGCCTGTGGTAGCTTTACTGTTGAATGGGATATTTGCATGTGTCAGTAAATATTGGAATGCAAAGTCTTATTTCATAAACAAATTTGGGTTTGATATAAACAGGTTTCCATGTTTTGTTGCATTAATGGGTTTGAGCACAGCAAGCATTTTAATTTGGTTTTCTTTTTTGTAATCTCTGGGTTGTATCCATCTGCCTCATCCTCCTCTTTCTTCTCTCACAGAAAGATAGGATTCCCCGAGAATCCTGTCTTAAGATGAGTAGGGGCCTGGAGCACCTTCCATCTGAGGAAAGGCTGGGAGAGCTGGGTCTGTTCAGCCTGGGGAAGAGGAGGCTGAGGGGGATCTTATCAATGCTTATAAAAACCTAAAGGGTAGGTGTCAGGGATGGGGCCAGGCTCTGCTCAGGGGTGTCCAGTGACAGGATGAGGGGCGATGGCCATAAACTGGGAAGCAGAAGGTTCAACCTGAACGTGAGGAAACCCTTCTGCCCTGTGAGGGTGACAGAGCCCTGGGACAGGCTGCCCAGAGAGGGGGGAGTCTCCTTCCCTGGAGACTTTCCAAAGCTGCCTGGACTTATTCCTGTGGGATCTGCTCTGGGGGATCCTGCTTTGGCAGGGGGTTGGACTAGATGGTCTCTAGAGGTCCCTTCCAACCCCGACCACTCTGTGAATCTGTGAGAAAGTTTTAATTTAAGAAAAGAGAAAGAAAAGCAATCTTGTCTGGGTTTTCAGAAACATGAGGAAACCAGCCTTATAGGCTCGTCCAGTGGGTAGGGATGTATAAAACACTTTGATAAATGACTTGTACTGTGAAGAACTGCAGGGGCCTGGTTTCTTTTGAAATCTTGCAGAATGCAGTACTGCCTTTCAGATCTTGAACTTGCAGTGGAATACTAAAATGAGCTCTTCTGGGGAATTTTCCTAATGGCTTTACTTAAAATGACTGCTTTACATAAAATATATAAGGGAAAATACTGACTTGTGAAAATTCAAATCATTTTGTGGGAACAAATCATTTACTCGGGGTTTTTGACGGGAGGATTCTTCTCAGTTGAATGAGAGCTTTTCCACTCCCCCTCTCCACTGAGTTTGGCTGGCCCAAAGTCTCCACTCACAGTTCTGCTGGCAGCCTTGCCTGGTAACTTCTATTAGTTTTCAGTCTCTCCTTCTGAAATTGTTTCGCTTATCTGTGTTAAGCATTCTTCAGGACAGAACTGAGACTGACTGTATGTAGTCTGCATGGGCAACTCCCAACTCCCCCGGCTCAAGCTTCTGCGCTGCGTTCCCAGCAGATGCCAGGCATCTGCCCCGGGAAGGGTTTGCCAGGCATCTGGTCATTGAATAGAGACAGGCTGAGGATAAAGCTCCTGTTCTGAATGGATGAATTCCTGCTTTATCCTTACCTCTGAGCAGCCTGTCTCAGCCTGTTCATCTGTCTAGGCTGGATCAACATATGCATTTGTTTTCTGTCCGGTTGGTCATATGAAAAAGCTTGGTGACCCCTGTTTTATCTGCATGGAGAACAGGGTACTCAAATGATGTGCATCATGGGATGTAAAACTGTTTGCCTCTGGCATGAGCATGATTCTGGCCCCCCACCCCAGTCTTATGGAATTCAGTAGGTTGCTATCAGAGTTTAATTCTGTGCTTTTGAACTCCATCGCAGGATGAGAGGCCTGAATACACAAACTTTTTCTTACAGTGCTAGTTTTCAAGTTCATAAAGGTAATAGCCAGTACTGTTTTTCTCTTAATTGGAGTCATGTGGTAGAATATGTTCGCTGACTTAGGACTGCCTGAAGATGCAATCTGTTGGAGTAGTTTGACTTCCTGTCAGGAGAACCTGCCAACATTTCCATTTTGCAGTTTTCCATAAGAAGCTGAATTTTTTTCCCCCCATTTCTTGGATAAATGTAAGTCACACTTGAAATGAAACCAAAGCTAAGGAATATTAAAAGCTGACTGTGAGCAGGAACGTCTGCTTTCAGTTTGTTGTTTCCTGTTCTGATCATGAAAATTGAATCAAACTTAGTTGAAAGATAACAGCAATCCCACAAACCAGTGTTTGGTGTAGCTATGTCTGCTAACACTTCTTTGAAGAAGGTGCCACTATAAAAATCTGTCTTTTAGGGCTTTTTAGTAAAGTGAGGACATTTTGGTTGCCAAGATCATAGTTCTGGTTCTACTTCTTCTTTCCCTGTTTTGAATAAAGCAAAGAATGAACAAGTTCTACATAGTTCTTACTAAAATTCACAGAATATGTGTGTTCTTTTTCTGGTGAAAAGAGGATTGAAGGTTAGTTTGAAAGAAAAAATTGTATTCTTGTATACTGAGACTAAATTTTTGATTATACTGAAAAAAATCACTTTAAAACCACCTATTTTACGATAATTTCATATTAAAACGCCATTGATTTGCTTAGCAAGATTCTTCTATTGCACTGTAAAGTGTTTGTAATCAGAAAGGACTTGGGTGGAGATTCTAAAGAAATGCTAATATTTATTACGGAAAAGTGGCAATCCTACAAAATGTTGGGGTGTTTTACCCTCTTAAGTCATAGGAATCTTTCTAATAGGATTATTTAAAAACAAAAAGAGACTTTGAAATCTGTGATGCTCAGCAAGCTAGGAGTATAACTTTCTAAAGGCACATGAACAGGATTAAAAGCAACATAGAGTCCTCTAGGTGTATGCATGAGAAGACACTTGACTCACTGATTTTTCTGTTTCAGTACTTTCTTTGACAATGGATTTAAGAATTCTGAACTTTGAATGAAAGATTAATTTGGCCACCACAAATTCCACTTTCAGAAACTTTGTACTTCTGCAGAAGCTCATGCTTTTATCTAAAAATCAGTCGACCCTGCTTGCTTGTGGACAAATCCTTGCAGCTCTGCTCCTCCCCAATCACACTGACTGGGAGGAGTTTAACTGGAACTCCGGAATTGTCGCATTTGAATGCCTGTTGGCTGCAAATCCGAAGTTTCGTAGCGATAACCACAATCAACTTTATCAAGCCTTTATGCATATAGTGAAACACCAAGTGGAAGGGGAGAACAGAGCTTGGCTCCTTTTCACTGTATGACAATACAGAGGAAGTCTTCCTAAGCAGATCTATGTTTAAAAATCCTCCAGGCCAATGCCTGCTGACTTTCAGCATCTGAATCACATCCCCAAATATTAGGCTGTTAGGTTGTAGGACTGCCAGAAGTCCTTTCTGCTTGAATTCCAAATGGCTTTCTTAGATGGTACATCCTCATACTTGGGCTGAAATGTGAGTAGGTGTGGCAAATTGGTGATGCCTTTCTTATCTTTTCACACAATGCTCTCCAAATATATGAGTTAAGGAGGCTTGAGCATAGCTCATCCTCAGTTAGCGCAGAATATATTATTAGAGGGGGTTTTCTGAGCAGGAGGAGCTTTTTTACCCTGATATCTAGGGGATTTAATATAACATTAAGTGATCATCATAAGCCATTCAGGTATGGAAGCAGAGGAATATGTAGTGAACTTGCCAAATGCTGCACAAAAATATTATGGACAGCACGACTCCTGCTGCTTCTTTTTTACCTGTATGTGTTTTGTGGCTCTGGCTGTTTGAATTTTCTGTAATGGGATATGTGTGTTGGTAAGTTGCTTTGCAGTAACAATTAGAGATGTTGTCACTTCCAGAATCTCAGCTTTTGCTTAAATACGTGGTAGGAGATTTGTCACTGCTTGTTTCCAGTATTCTAAAGCAGAAGAGAATGTGAATATGGTTTCTTCAGCCCAATGTGAGGACTCTGAACTGTTGACTGAAAGACACAGTGATAACGCCTGGGGTTGTTTTCCCCTTCTGTTGAGGAAACTGCTTCATGTATTTTTATCTTTGGCTGAAACTGATTTGCAGTGTTGAAGACTCACTCCTGTGGAAGGTTATGACATGACACTAATATCAACAATCTCTAGTGTCAAGACTTGATGGGTTTGAAAAGAAAGCCTTGCCAGTTCTGGCTATGATAATTTTAGTATCTTTTTACCCAAAAAGAATTGGAGAAGATGAAGTAATAAAGGTTAGTGTTTAAATTTGGACCTGTAGGTTTTGCTGTCAGGCAGGTGGTGCAGCCAGACTCTGCCACCCTTCTGATTTTCTAAGGCAAAAGGTGGTTGGAATTCCTGCTTCTATTTAACTGCTGTAGAGAAGGAAAGTGAAGGCTGTGTTTATTCAATTCAATGGGTGGCCAACCCGCTGGTCGTTTCGCCCACACCCATCCCTGGGGTTTCAATGCCAAAAGCCTTTCAGTTGATTCCAGTTGCTACTATGAAGGAATTACATTTAAAAGACAAGTGAAATTACAGACATTTAACTGTAAGTATCCTGCTGTGCATGCACCTATGAATTAATATGAACAACACTTGGATGCCTGCCTCTATCCATCTGAGCAACTGTTTTGGCCGATTTGTTGGCAACTATTAAGTGTCTTGTTAAGTGGTAACAATAAACAAAAGGTAAAACCAGTAAACAAAAGGGTAATGCATGTCTAAATACAAACTGTGGAGCACCACTAATGCAGCCATAACCTTTGAATAATATTAAAAGACGACATCCAAATTATTTTGTTATTTAGTCAATTTCATATACAGACCCTTTTTTTATTTTCTATCTCTTTAACCCAGTTGGCTTCAGAAGTAGTCATCCTTCTGCCATTTGTAGTCTTTGGTAGTGTCCAGGTCTTTCAGGTCAAGTTGTCCATCTTGCCAAAGTCAGTGACTGGGCTCCTGTCTGCGCTGCAAAGGCGATGTTTGATTTTGATTGTGTGTGACTGCTGAAGCCAGTGCTTCAGCAGGTGTGCGATTCCTGAGGGAGGGAACAGCATCATCATCAAGACTCCTACTGGCTGGTTTCTAGGCAGTAACTTCATAGCAAACATTGTAATTACAGGAGAGCAAAGAGAGCACTTCCTTGATGCTTGCCAAGGCTTCCTCAAAACACTTCCTTCAAACTTAGTACAGATATTTATTCAAAAATTGAGCTTAATTCGAACCCAGAGTAAACCAACTTAAGCCATGTGTAGCAGTGCCACCTAGTGTAGTCAGCCAGCCCTTGGGTTTCAGGCTTAACAGAATCTTTGTTGTGTCTTGAGTCTATAATGGTCTGGGAAAACAAACATTACCTCTTTGTTGTAGAAAGTGTTAGAGGTGATGCTCTTGAAATCTGGGCCAGAATATCTTCTTACATGAAACAAGCTCTTACCTGATGGCTTTTTTCACCCCTCTTTGCAGAATTAACGACAATATATTTTGAAGTAATCCATGCACAACAGGTTATTTCCTCTTTTTTATGTTTAGCTTTGAAAATTAAACGGACAAGTAGGATGGAGCAGTGATTGGATACTACTCTTGCTCAAGAAATATCAGCTTGATATTGTGAATATTCATTGAGGATCGATAATATTTTGTAAAATTATTCATGGAATAAAGTAGCATTTATTATGACCCAAAATGGTAGAATTTCACATGCCAATCTACATAAAACTTGATTTGGGAAGTGGAGGAGTAGAAATAAGGATTTAATTGCAGACTTCAAACAGTAAGTGGTTATCCTGTGTGGGAATTCTGAAAAGAAATTGGTTTAAACTTGCCATGGTTCTTAGCAAATTGCTGTAATTTATAACTCTTAGCCTAACAGCTGTTACTGCTGTTAAATTTTGGGTTCTAACTGGCTAAGAATAGTCCCCACAACTCTGAACCTTCTTATGACAAATAAACAAAGCCATGGAGTGGATTTTTATTTTCACTGTAATACCTCTAAAGACTAACTAATAGAATCTAGAGAAGTTTATCTGGATTTTCACCAGCTTTAAGGAAACAGGTTTAGTTCTGTGTCCCTCTAACCAAGAGGAAGTTCATCACTGCAGCTGGAGCTGCTGGGAACTGCATGTTTTTTCTAGATTCCCAAAGGAAACACTGTCAGCCAAAGTTAGAAATGGCAGGAGGACAGAAAGCAAAAGACACAACTGCTGCATCTATACTTACGTAGGACTTGTGCTTGGCCTTCTGACTCAGCTGCTGAAACTTTCTCAGTTAAGAACTGTTTATCTAGTGCTGTCTAGTTCAGTACCCAGAGACACTTCTGAGGCCACTCATGGAACATGGGAAGTCCTGTCTTGAGTTCAGGTGTGCAGATGTGCCTATCTTTGCTGATTCCAGCCATGAGATGGGGAGAACTCTGCCAACAGGGTTGCTGAAGGAAAGACTGGTATGAAAGGATCTCAATGTTGTGGGTCTATCATAAAGTGAATCCTCGCGAATGGAGAAATTACAGCGTATTGATCCTTAGAATACCGGGATGGTGTGCTGTACAAACAGCAAACTGCTCAAAGATACCTCCAGATAATACTGACTTTGAGTCCTTTATTTGATGGGAAAGTGAGATTGTGACTACTCCACTTCCAAGGCCCAGTATAACCGATATAGGTGTAGTGAAAACTAAGTGAGCGGGTATAACCAACACTGTCTTGTACATGGAGATTTCACATGTTTCTCAAAATCAGACCATGGACCTGACAATTTGGGCACCCCCTGGACTGCCTTTATGCTTAACAGGTGATGAGGCAAATATGTTCACAGGACTTCTCTACCCACAAGGCCACCCTTTTTGGTTTTTTGCTTGTAATATTAGAAAAAGTAATTTGAAAACTTAAACATCTAATAGGCAACCTAGTATTTCTCTTACCTGTTCTGAGAGACAACAGATTTTGCTGAGTCCAGTCCCTTATGACTGAGGTACAATGAATCGACCCTCAACAGCAGAGAACTACATGTTGCTCTTGCCTTCACAGCCAAAGGGTCTAAAGGTAATTCAGCAGTTGCTTCAGCTCAGATGACTGTTCAAAGTAGGTATTATTCCCTGAGTGTGATTCCTCAGCACCAACTGCTGGGTTGTTTCACAGCTGGTGAAGACCCCATTGTGTGCTGGAGAATGCAGAACCATCTTGAAAAGTTGCTTCAAGAATGCACACAACTGCAGTATGTCTCTCGGTGTTTTACTGAAAGGTTCCTTAAATACTTGTATGCCATTTCCCGTTTCCTAAACAGTGTAGTCACTGAGCATTGCAGAGTACTAAATGCTGCTTATGTAAATTAGATTTCTGTGAGACTCCCCAAGTGTTCCTTGTTCCCATAGCATCTTCCCCCTTTCCCTGTTTTATGACACAATTTTGAAACATTCATGTCATTCCACATCATCCACTTTCGATGACTTTTGAAAAGTCCTCCTGATATAACCTGGTCTTGTATGGGCCTCAGTATGATTTTGTTGTTGTTGTTGGTTTGACCAAATTTGGAGCTTTGTTTCTACAGCACTTTGATCAAGAGGGTCTTATGTCCAGCACTTTGAGCTGCATCCCCTCTCCTAAGGGGGATTACTGTTTTAGCTGTTACCAGTGGAGAGAATGGGCAGTGTTTCTGACTGAGCTCACTGTTTCACTCCCATCTACGTAAGGGGTTTTTTTAATTGGTTGTTCTAATGTAGTACAATAATGGAGCAATTCTGGAAGCCCTGGAGTGGGAAGGCATCCTCCACGTAACTTCAGGTTTATGTAGCTTGAGTTACATAAATGTATTAAGATATTAATCAGTGGCTGTGCAGTTGGTGATTCTGAGCAAATGTTACCAATGGTGGGAATATTTCAAAGTGCTTCCTAGCATTAATAGGCAACTGGTGGCTTTGAAGACCAATCTGAAGCATACAGGGAGAAGGGAGACCTTTGCTGTTGGTAAAGGTGAACTGTCTTATTCTGATTTTGCTCACTGATCTAGTGGGGAGTAATGGCCTATACGGAAAAGCAGATGATCTAGTTCCATTCTTCTCTATTAATATGCTTCTGCTATGTGTGGGTTTTGTCACCAACTAATAGAGGAACGTTTCACGGGACTCCTTGTTAAAATGTTGGCATTCTATCACAGGCTGTTCTTTTTCCCCTGGGTTATGCAGTAAAAGGTTTTGCAAGTATAGCAGAGGTGGAGATCCTAATGGCAATGTCTTCCCGACGCCACAGTAGCCAACCTGGTTTGTTTTGGTGTCACAGTCTGCAGCAGGTCCTTCTGCAGACCGCTCCAGGGCAGTCTTCTGCTGCAGTCAGCAAAGCCAGGTAGCTTTGGAGGGTGATTACTTGAAACCCCATCTCACAGCTTTGCTTGTATTCTCTGATGGCAACCACATCAAATGGTAAATGTACTTACATGGTTCTTTTAGATGCAGGGTTCATTTGTGGGTGCCAGACTGACATACACAGTAAGAAGTATATGTTTTGGCCCAGGGAGAATCAAAACAAAACTAAAAAGCAAGCACCAGTTAGGCAGCCTTCCAAGGGAGTCCAAACTCATGACTTACTGTATCTCACTGGCCTTGCATCACCTACAGCAGGACACTGTACAAGGTACTGTGAGGTGGCGTTGCACTGAGGGCTGTGGTGAACATTTCACCTGGCGGACTACAACTGTTTATTTTAATATTTGGAATATTAAAAAGCCTCCGTGGGAACCTAGCAGGGATCTGATCATAGAATCGCAGAACGGTTTGGGTTGGAAGGGACCTTAAAGATCATCCAGTTCCAACCCCCTGCCATGGGCAGGGACACCCTCCACTAGCCCAGGTTGCTCCAAGCCTCATCCAGCCTGGCCTTGGACACTGCCAGGGATGGGGCATCCACAGCTTCTCTGGGCAACCTGTCCCAGCGCCTCCCCACCCTCTCCGGGAAGAATTTCTTCCTGATATCCAATCCAAATCTCCTCTCTTTCAATTTAAAGCCATTACCCCTTGTCCTGTCACTACAGGCCCCTGTAAAAAGTCCCCCCACAGCTTTCTTGTAGGCCCCCTTCAGGTACTGGAAGCCTGTCCTTGTGCTTGGGATTGTCCTGACCCATGTGCAGGACCTTGCACTTGGCCTTGTTGAACTTACGATTCGAAAAGTTACCAGGCTGTCAGGTTTTCCTGAAAGCTGGAAAAGAAGATTTTAATTTCCTCCTCCCAGATGAATGTCCTCTGTCCATTTAATTCCTTCTAGTGGATTGGGATTTGCGGGTTTTCTTTTGTTCTGCTGTTTTAAGCGAAAGCAAAATACTGATGTAATCTTATCAACAGTTGTAGGGCTTGATTATTTTTAAGGATTTGAAAGGGAAAGTTCAGATAATGTGTAGATATGAAGGTGGGGTGTGGCTGTGGTAGAGCTGAATTGGAGCCGCGTTCAATCTTTGAGGCAGTGACAAGCTTTCAGCAGGGAACCTGTGTGGAGCTGGAACTTTGCCACACGCAGCATGAGTGGCAGTGTTCTGAAATAGGCCCTGCTTACCAAAGAAGTGAACAGTGAAATTCTGTCTGCAAATGGAGCAAAGCTGTAAGAATACAAGTTGCCTGTGTCTAATTAACAACTGTACTTCTGTGTTTCATAAGCAGATCAGAAACCTGGTCACTCATAAGAAAGTTCCCCACATGCTCCTCTGAATGAAGTTCAAACCTTAGCATGGCTGTTAATGTCCAAATAGCAAAGTGACTGATCCCTTGGGGATCATTTATTTACATTTTTATAAAAGTACATTAAAATGTTAGAGGTGCTTATATGCTTTTGGGAAAGGGAAACTTTGTTCTGCTCTTATCCGAACCAATGTTTTGCCTTTTGAAAATCTCGTTCATTAGCTCAGATATTCCAGTTAAGGAATGAAAGGTTTTGATGGACTTCTTTTTGCTCTAGTTCAAAAACTGAAGGAAGCAATGAGAAGAACAGTAGATCACACTGACTAGCAAAGTGCAGTACATAATCTCAAATTAATTCCCTATTTGAAAGCCTTGTGATTTCCTGTCTGAAACTGGGAAGGGGGATTTTCTGGCAGAAAACTGCTTCCCAGTCAAAAAAAGGCATTCTGCAAACAGTAGTTTTCTTTGTCTTAGCAGTGTTGTGAGCTCTACTGGATTTTGGTGAGGAGGATAGAGTAGGTGACAACTAATGTTCAGTCCATGCCATATTTTATTCTATCGTACTATAAAATCTCAAAGCTTCTCTATTAGAGAGCATAGACGCAATATCCCTTTACACGTTTTATAAAGAAGTTGAGGTTTCATACCAAATAAGGCTGGAAAATATTTTAAGCTGAAGACCAAATTTTGTTCTTGCACTTGTGAGCAACGCAAATACAATTAGAAAACTAGACTAATGTGTACAGCCAATGACAAATACTGTCTGCCCATCTACAGCAGAGATGGGCATAAACAAGAGGAGGCAGTGCCAGTACCTAAAATGGTACACTTTTGTTTTTTCCTCTGGCTGATGCTTGGATAAGAAATGGTTATAAGACCTCATGCTGACTTCAGAGGGAGCTGCCACAACCCATGTCCTTGGCTGATCTCCTGCTGCCTCAGATGAGCTGTGACCTCAACAATTTGACTGTTTAATTTTTTTTCAGAGTGAGCCTAGCTATGGCATTGATACTAGAACTGTGGATAGATGTAGCTGTGTATTGGCTTGAGCATCAGTATTGCCTAGACATAAAAATAGGAGAGCAGAGTGAGGTGAAGCTGGATAATTCCTCCCTCTGAGTTGGCATTATTTGCTTTCTATGATACCTGAGTCAGCTTTAAACTGCCTAACTTGGGCATGGCAGTGCTTAGATTATATTTTTTGCATTACCATATCCTTAGTCACAGCATCTTACTTTGAGATGCTCCTGTGCATTCCAGTTGGGTGTAATTTAACATTTAGATTTTTAGCTAAACTTAACATCCCTAGAGGCTTTAGAGATTGAAGGCTTTTTTTAATTAAAGAACTACGATGCGAGGCAAGCAGTATTTTCCCAGGCCGTCTGCTGCTGCTGCTGCAAAGTGGCACACTCGGTTCGCTCACAGCGTAAGATAATGCTCTGCTGAAGGAACTGCACAATTCAGTGGCAGAGACTGAGGAGCACCTGGATTATTAGTCATCTGTGTAATGAGAACTATTTGAAATCATGGCTGCTAGTCCAAGGAACTACTTAAAAAATGAACACACAACCCACCCCCCACCCCAAAAAATCCCAGAAACAAAAAAACAACCCAAAACTCAACAAAACAAACAAAAAAACCTACCAGCCCCACACAGGGAAACCCAGGATGGTATGATATAGGTCCAATACCCGTTTTCACTAGGAGCATTGGTGGCAATGTAGAACAGTTGCAGATATGGTGATGTTACCTTTATTGACAGAGTAAACAGGGTGAAAGTATTTTGACTGCTCTGTCATGAATGAGTAGCAGAACTGCATCTCCACTTTTGTTTTAGTTAGACAAGCACAGTTGTGTTTATTATTCTGAGTACGGAAGTCAACACACTTCAGACTTCTGGAAAACCTTCAAGGCTTTGCGTTCTGTGCAAAAGGGTTTAAAACAAAATTTGCTGCTTGTTAGAAGTGGCCTATCCCAGTTCCCTCTACAGCTAACAGTCCCGAGCAGCAAAACAGGCTAGTATTGCTGTGAGGGGAGAGATCTGTGCAACAGAAACGCACGTGCAGGATCGTCACGTGATGCCAACGAGAAATGTCTGTGAACACAACAGAGGTTGATGTAGAGTCTTAATCACTAAGCAGTGTTGATGCTGTGAAGCAGGTACCTTACAAATTGGAAAATAGATAGAGTCCAGTCACTGAATAGTACAGCAGGGATGGAAAATAACTCCCACTGTTTACTCTGATATTTTAACCATAAGCACAGCCTCCTGACAGTAGAAATTTTTCTGAAAAAGAGCAACTTTGTCAAAATGTTCATAAGGTATAGAGTAACAGGAGAAAAGAAATGGCACATAATGGGGGAAGTACACAATCACACACAAGTGTTCAGCTTGTTTCACATACGTCTTGACAGCATTTTTATGCTACCATAGCTGAGCAATGTAGCGGAGTCCTACGAGACCATCCATGGCTGGGCTGAAGTTGCAGCAGTTCTCCTTTGATCTTCACAGGGTTGCTTATTTGCCCCCTCTTACGTGAGATGAGGAGCATTTCTGGGAGAAGTTAGCTTTCATTTTCATGAAAAAAGAGCAGGATTTGGACTCTAACTTTTTGCCACAGTGCCAGAGAACCAGGAGATCAGTTTGGTTAGCATTTACAGCAAACATGAACAAGTGCAGTGATAGAATTCTCAAGCATTGATGAAGTCAGAGACTTTCATACCTTTTGTTTTCTTATCTTGCATCATTAAAAACACTGGCAAGATATATTTGCAGGGTGGGAGGAGTCCTCTTTATGTGTGTAACATGTCAGAAATCTTCCTACAGGTGAAGTTATCAACACTGTAAAAAAGCAAACCTATACAGAACTGTATGCTATAAATGAGATTTCCTTGAATCACAAATAGGATAGCTATGTTTGTTAATGATGGAAGTTAATCCAGTAAATATGACTAATCCAGTAGAGTGTTTTCCTAAGGTAGTGAATGCCCTCATTTGCCTTTTTGAGTAACTTGTGGAGCAGCAGCAGGAACATCTTCTGAATGTTAGATAAATCTACAATGGACTAGAGCAGAAAGAATAAGGGGAGTTTATTCTTTTGCCTTGCAACACTGCTGGACAATGTGACTAGGTAAGTTTGGGAATTTTCACAGCTCTTCTTAATTTTTGTAGTTGGTAACCTTTCTCTAACATGATTCTCTTCACTCTCTGCAATTTTAAATGCAAGTGGTTCATGGCTTTTAAGAACACACATGTAATGCAATAATAAAATGCTTCTGTTTCTGTGTACTTAAGGAAGTAATAACAAAGTACTTTTGAGGTTTTGAACCTGGACTCTTGTTTCTGTTTATTGTTGTAAGTTGACCAGTCAGTGAACAGTTTAAATTCATTATGCTGATGTGTGGGATGTGTTGAGAAACTCTTGATGTTGTTTCTGAAACTAGGGCCTGAGTACTTCTCAGATTTCATCAGCGCTTTCCAGGGGAGCAGTGGCAAAGTTATACAGATTACCTGTAGCCTATTGTTCAACCTGAGCGCATTCAAGTTCCAACGGCGCTGATACTGCTGGATCTCGGTCCGTATTTCTGGTTGAGGGCGATGCTGTGACCTACGCTGGTTATTCTGCGGGTGCTCAATCTGGGCCAACGTGGAGATCGTTAACAGATGTTGATAACTTAACATGAAACAAGTGTGCAGTGTTCAAATGCTCTAGGAGATGGAGGGACATAAAAGATAAATTAGCAGTAACTAACCTCCGTTGCACGGCAGCCTTGAAAATCTGGCTTTGACTGAGGGGATGGATTTTTGGGGGGAGAGGCAGGGGAGCCAAGTGGGGGAAGGAAGTGAGGGGCTTACTTTGCTTTGCTTACATCTTAGAAGAATTAAATCTGTAGCTAATCAGAAGAAGCAGATGGTTGGTGTTACAGTATTAAGTATTTTTTACAGTTCATTATTAAGGGCTGTACTTGAAATGAGACTTACATCTGCTGGGAACGGGAAAAGTGTAGAAACTGCGGTACAACCACATCTTTACAGCCTTAGAGCCACTCGCATCTTTACAATGCTGTGTGGTGGGGCTGAGTACTAAAGCCTCAAGCTAAAAGGTTATGTTCCGCTTGCGTGTGGGTGTGGAAGGACCTTGACTGCCAAGAAAAGCATCTCGGACTTATTACAGTAATGGAGGTTTACAGGGGATGGCTGGTAGAACAGACGGTGCCAAGTGGGTTCATGCAATCAGTCATTGCCTGAGCCTTCTGATTTAGGCTACGAGAGTTTGGCTGGCCTTGATGAAAAATCAAACTGTCCCTATTGCCTGGCAAACCCTCGGGAAGGCTTTGCTTAAAGACACGTGCGATGGGAAGTGTGCCTCCTGATGAAATGGCAGACTATCTGAGACGGAGACGGGGAGCCCACTGTGTCTGTGCTCCTATCCAGCAGTGGTCTTGCCAGAAATACCCACCACTAGAGAGCTGCTGACAGTCCTGCCTGCTTCACAGCCTGATCAGAGCAGCTTGTCACAGTATCCCATGCACTATGTTTGCACATCCCCCGTTTTCCCGCATAAGTAGGAAGATGGAAGCTCATAATGCCCACATTGGAAATGTCACCAGAAGTGCCACAATTGCTACCAAAGCATTTCAATGTTTCATCTGTTTTAAAGAGGAAATTATATATAAACAATGCTATACGCTTCAGCAGAAAGAAGCTGTGATTGAACTAAGGATTTAAAATAAATCCAGCTGCTCACAGTAATTGCCTAGCCGTATATTGTCTGTGCAAATGCCAAAGTCCAGGGCTTGCAGCAACATCTTAGAATATATTACTTCTGTCACCCAAAATGATCAAATTCTCCCCACCCACCCCATCATGCTCTCTTATTAAAAAAAAAAAAAAACCACAACAACTAACTTCGACAAACTGCTTCCGTGTCTTACTTTTAGCTTTGAACACTCCATTAAATTAAAAACTTGTTTTTTACACAACACTTAAATTCAGGAGTTGAAAGCAATGGGTGGGTTTGCTTTCATCAGCACAGTAAATTACTAATTCATTTCTGTATTTCTTTACTTATTTTTCAGATTTTATAGTTTAAGTAGAATTTTGTGTTCAATTAATGGAGCCAAGGCAGCATATTGAGTATACAGTAACATTTTCCAGATGATATGTGTTTTAATGAACTAGTTCTTCTGCCAGATTCCTTTGCCATTGGCTCTCTGTTGAGCAAGAAAAAAATAAGGCAGTGGTCTGGATACCAGAGTCTTCAAAGAATAACAGGTGGAGGATGTGCAAGAGTGTCCAAGTAGGAACTGAGCGTAGAGGCCAGAGAAAAAGCTCTGAAAGCAACTGAACTAGTGATGGAGAATGCAATAAAGCCTTAAATCACTGTTGACTTGGTATCAAAATGGGACTCTGAACTGCAGTTTTTAAAAACATAATGCTTTAAACATAGATGTATCAATCTGTGATTGCATTGTCAAAATAAATGAGACATTCAGAATCTGCATGTTGTGAACGAAAGTGCAACCAACTGCCAGTGAGAACAAATTGCAGTGCAGTGAGAAAACTCCTAAACTCAGCATCCCCTCTCATAAAGATTAATTAGTTGCTATCAAAAACATCAGAGAACAGTGTGCATAGGCTCACTTAGGTCTCCAGGGCACATGGGAAGATTAGTGGCATATATGAAGTGTAATCATTCTCACTGAGCAAGAATGAATGCTCTTTTCTTTATCAGAACAGTGATCCACCCCTTTCTCTACATGATCTCTCTCTGTGGACTCTGAAGCAATTTCTTCCATCGTTCCTGTTCCCCCTCCACTAAGGAGACTGAGTCTTGTTCTTGTCTCTCTCACCAAGTACTGGTAGCAGATAGTTCTCCCAGTACAGCCAGTAGCTAGGTCACGTTCTTCCATGATAGCTCTAAAATCCACCCACTAGTGTGCATCTAGTGCTTTTGGACAGTCAGAGGTGGAAGCTGCTACATCCCAACAAGAATCGTTAATTTCTTAGTATGTGCCTAAGGGTTTTTTTGGTGGTGTTAAATGGTTAGAAGATCAATAGGTCAAATTACTTCTCATTCTTCCTGTCTCTTGCCAGGTTCATTCAGTATGAAACTGCTGTGTTGAAGGTGTTCATCCAGACACTTATGGGAATAGAAATGATGAATACTGAAAACCTTCATACTGATGTTCTCCATCACTAAACTAGTAAGCAGCTTTAGATGTACTCTTCTACCAAGTGATACGGCTACGCAACAAAGTGGTGGCGTTCTGCAATCTACATCTCTATGCACGCAAAAAATAAATTCATTATTAAATGGAAGCACTATGACATCTTAGTCAAAGACTGTCTTCCATGACCAGATGACTCCAAGGAATGCTTGGCTTCTGTCTGCTATCCTCTGTACCGGCTCCCCTTGAATACAAGTCTGTAGCAGGCCGAAGACCTGGCTGTTAACCTGCCACAGGGTTTGTCTGGGTGTCTAAATGTTCCAAGCTGCAATGATGGCTGCTCTCTGCTGGGACTAAGGAACTGCCAGCCACCACGGGGAATGCAAAGACAAGGAGGGAAGTGACTTTTCCAAGAACAGACTTAACCTGTGAATAAGGGAAATGTAACTGGTTGTGCAGCTTTCAGTGGCAGATGAAAATTTATTTCTATCACTTTCAAGTAAAGCCTTTTTTAGATCCTAACTAAACACAGCAGAATTGTCCCCAATATCTAATTAAAGCTGATAGTGCTACGTTAGGTGGCTGGAATATACTATTTTAACTTCTGTTCATTTAATACAAGATGAAGAACAGTATTTTGGTTAGTAGGCATTAATGCACGTAAATATTGTAGCCGTGTATATTGCATTGCTGAATTCTAAGCGGCATTGTTTCCTTTTTTAATTTCAATTTGCTCATCTACTTTCGTTCACTAAAACAATCCCTTATTATGCAAACGTTAGTAATGGCTTTTAGGTGAATGGCAGAAAAAAACCAACAGGTGTACAAAACATTACCAAAAAGCTGTAAATATTTCATGAAAGGAGGACAAGGTTCCGCTAGAGTTGTTAAGGAGCCAAGCCATCACAGCATCGAACGTGTATGTTCCAGTAAGACAGCACCTGAAGGGCTCAGTCTGCAGGGAGCTTGTAGGGCTGTGCCAGTCGTGGGTGGAACTGCAATGCGTGAATGGAATCACATGGAATAAGGCATGCTGACTGAAGCCATCTTTGACTTGCTGGATGGGGGTACTTTTTGACCAAGAAATGAGGAAAAATCTTTCTGTTGAATGAACCGTGTGCATATTTACGGGATTAGATATATAGGTGGAAAGTACCTCTGCAGGTTATCTGGTCTAACATCTGTGTAGCAGGGCTATTGCTGTCATTAGAGCAGATCAGCTGTAGCAGAGTCTTGAAAACTCCAAAGGTGGAGATGTTTCTTCTCTCCCCCCAGGGGAGAAAAGATGGTCCTGCCTGAGGTCCCTTCCAGCCTCAACTGTTCTGTCATGGGGGAATGTGAAACATACTCTAATTGAAGGCTTCTTCCCTTAAATGTTAGGGAGCGAGCACACCTTCCCACCAAGTCTGTCATCTGTATGATTAATAGTGACCTCTCTGAAGATATAATGACATACTAAGATGTGTTCAGTTAAGAAACACTGCTATACCTACTCTTTATGAGATGTGACTTAACCCTTCCAACCCAAACCATTCTAGGATTCTAGGATTCTTCAAGGCTCATACAGCACTTTATCCCTCTTGAAGATCACTTAAGCTACAAGAATGTACAAGGACAAACTGTAAAGTCAGAAAATCACCCAGGCAGAGAAAATATTAATGTAATCCAAGCTGGGAACAAAAATGAGGGGGAAGAAACAGATATTGCATGAAGTGGAGAGTGGTAGCTCTAGCTCTGAATGACCTCAGCAGAGCTAACTCTCAGGTTGCACAATAATTGAGGTTATTTCTGAAAGCCAACACTTGGGATTCAGTACTACATTACATCTTCTCCCATCTCTGCTCCTGGGACATGACTCAGAAAAGTCTTGAGACAGCTACAAGAATTGAACTGTTTCAAGTATGTTCTGTGTCTGTCTTGTTGTTTTGGTTTTGATAACTCTTTATTTCCTATTTTGTAATCAAGAATGTAACCCTCTGCTTTGCTAGACTAAACTTATGTGCCTTTTTGGAGTTGTCTAGCATTAATGATAGCATCACACAATTGTGCCAAGCATAAAGGATCTCATCTTTTTCCCAAAATAGCTGTATGTATTATAGTATAATGGAGAAGTTGAACTCCAGAAAAGGTTCAGGAAGCTAATTCAGGGTGACTTTCCCACCAAGCTGCAGAGGTTGATTAGGTAGGATTGCATATGAGAGAGAAATACCAGCCAGTAAACAGGCTCTGACAAGGACGGGGCAGAATACAGTTCCTCTGACTGCCACTTCATGTATTTCATGCAGTCCGATTTCTGCTACACTGTGCACACCCCAGGACTGACAAGGGAGGGTGGAAGGGGAGTAGTTGTTTCTATTTCTTGTTTCCAAAGACTTTTCAGGAAATGATGCAATACTTCTGCCTGGTCTTCTAAAACACTGTAGACAGGTGAATTTTACCTATTTAAGACTAAATAAAGGAGAACTGTCAGGAAAAGCCTTGGTGGACAGTCTGGAGGAGTAAGAGGTACTGGATGATCCCATCACTGAGTGAACCAGCCCAGGAAATAATCCTGTTCTTCCATCAGAACTGTATGTGCACCAGTGTATATAGTGCTGTATGGTGTATTTCCATGCAATGTCTATTAATGGTACCTCAAGGCAAGATTAAAGAGGAGTCTGGAGAGTGGCAAAGAAGAGGGTTAAAGATGGTTGTTTTCATCCTCCTTCCCCCTTATTAAGTTTTCTGCTTATCCTCTAATTTCAAGGCATGTCTCAGTGGATAAAACCTGTTGTGGGAAATGAGCAAACAACGTGCTTACTGTTTGCCTGCAGTTGTGCATTCAGTGGTGCTTATATCAATCAAGGCACCCAGTTTCATCTTTTTCCTCGTTAGACTGAAGGTGTTCTTTCGAAATTAAACATGGGCACTGAGCAGGAATGCAAATCTCTGTGCTGGGGCTGTGGGAGGGATATCCCTGGGGGGGGCCAGCGTAGAGAAGCACCAAGTTTCAAAGCATAGAGAAAGCACATGAATCTGAGATGTGCTTAGATGCAATGGATCTTAATTTTTGTGGAGCCCAACCCTCCTGTAAGCAAAGACAATTGAGCACATTATATCGAAGGATAAAGGAGTCTATTCCTAGCTTTCTGGATAAGATTTTGTATTGTTGCTTGCAAGCAAACCAGATGTTAAATGTGACAAACTCAGTGTACAAGAAAAGCCCACGGGCTGCAGACTGAAATCCTGAAAGACAGCCTGTCAAAATGGCAATGAGAAAAATACCCAGTACTTCTCTTCTGGGTGTTTTTGTGTTGCACTTCTACGGGCATCTTTACAACAGGGAGGGAACTCACACTTGTGGTATCCCATAGTATCCCTGGATCTGTTGTAATATTGTTAGCTGTAGCATTTTTTGTGTGTTACTGCTGGTAATGCAAATTAAGGTTCCTGCTCTTGGCTTTTAAGAAGATATTTAACACATTGGATTGAAAGGGAGCACCTGGATCAAGTCAGCTTTGCAGCTGAAGTACCAGTGCAGCTATGGTAGCCAGCTCAAAGGATATAAAGGAGTTAATTCATAGGCCACTAGACTGCAAAATCACTTTCCAAAACCATGTAACAAATTCTGTACCAATGAAGAAGATCCCAAAGCCACAGACAGCACAAGAGGATGAAGTTTACCTCAAGTTTTTGGGCCTTTGCAGTAATTATGAAATTTGCTAAATAAAAATCCAGGATCTTCCCAATAAAGGACATTTTCTGTGCTGGAGAGGACATCTGTTTGGCTCTCTCAAATCCCAGCCTTAAGTTCCAGATTTGTAACCAGAGTGGAATTTGAGGATTTCGTTGTAACTTCTGTGATTATTTTTTTTAATCATTAAACAGGGCAGTTCTTGAATTGCACGTGACCCACTGTGTGCTGTGGGCCTGTGTCTATTTTGACTGCCTTTTCTTTTTTCGGCCACAAAAGTCAGAATTGCAGTCTGTTACGCTTCTCTCGCAGCACCTCAGTTTGAGTCCTGGAAACTGCATGTTATTGCTGCCCGGTCACGCACCTATAACACCCCAGCGCTCGGTAACAATACTTCTGTTGTTTGAAGTATGAGGTTTTCAAGCTAAGAATGCTGGTCTTGCTGCTTCTTCTAGTTATTTAACCTTTTCCTAAGTCAAGAAACAACTTCTACCTGCTGTATACCCAAAACTAGTTAGTGTAGAGGATATTTATATAGAGAAGTATCTAGGCTGGACATGGATTTGTAACAAACGTGCAGAGTTGAGCAGTATAATATGTGAAAGGGACTGAAATCTGAATTTAGGCATAGACCCAAGCTCACAAACCAGTATTGCTTTCAGACTCTGGAGTTCTAGTAGGTTCCTGAGCTCATTCCTTACCTGGGAAAGACCTTAATAGCCACAAATTCCTTATGCAAATAGATATGCTTTCTTTCTAATTTCCCTCCTCCCCACCCTTGATTTGCCAGAGCCTCTATAGCTTTTAGAGAAGAGGGTGCTTGTCTGTGGGGAGAGGGGTGATGTGAAGAGAAGGGATTATGTGCTTGGGTTAAGGAGTTATAGTTCTGTTTGAAACTCCTGTGGGTGTCCCAAACCTGTGCATAGGGTGGATGGAGGTTGTGATGCAGAACTTTGGAGACCAACACCCTCCCAGCACAGTAGTAAGAAGCACGGTGGGATGCTGCACAGGGTAAATGACACCAGGAATATCAAGCGTAGGCAACTGAACCCTGACCTTAGTGTTGTTTGAATATTGTCTTAGCTTGTGATGTTCCTTTTGAGTTTACAAAGACAGCAGTGTCACCCTGGAAATAAAAGCAAATGGATTTTAAATTTGTTCCTTATCACTGGGTGCATTGTGTGATGTGCCTCTTTGTCATTTCATAGGTTTTCCTCTGAGTTCTGCATTTGTGATCTGTTAAGTGATGTTGGTTTATGTGGTTAGAGCTTCCTCATGATCACAAACATACAGCAGGCAACCTGGAGTTGGGCCCTGCTCTTCTAGGTTCCTCCTTAGATGTCTGTGGAGATTCTAACCCAATGCTTATGTGTTTGTCCCTTTCTATTAAAACCAGTTGTCCCTACAGTTTTCTCTGCCAACACAAATCCTGATGTGCAGGGAGTGGCAGTCAGTAATTTAGGGGATCCCAAGGGAGAAGTTAAGATTGCAGAAGCATGAAGTTATAGGATTTGTCAATAAAAGTAGGCCAGTCGTCATAGCCTGCCAGTATAGACTACGGGAGAGGCTTTATTTGGTTGTCTAATGTGTGTATGCATAATTGTACCACTGACAGTGTTATCTAGGGGCTAATTTTGATTCAAGGCTCCTGCAGTGGAAAAATGAAAGATCTAGGAGGCTGGTTTGCTTGACAGGCTATGGTTAAGTGACATGCTGTTAGGATTTGCATAGGAGAATATTGGTAATATGCTGATGGAGATTGCTTTGCCTGAAAGCTTCTAGGGGCCTGTCCTGACTCACTCTCATCATGCCCTTAGCACGTGTGCAGGGTGTGCCAGGTTTCTCACCTAACTGTTGCGGATCTAGCCATGGCCAGCTTGCAAGCAGCTTTTATCAAAGGGAATATAGGTAAGTTTACTTGTGATGGGTGGGTAAACAGGAAGGAGAAGAAAACCCTTGCCTAAGAATGGATAACTGCAGACATGCCAAGCTCTGTGAGGCTTCGGATCTGGAAGACACAAGTAGACCCCAAGGAGTACAAGGGGGTGGATTCATGGTATGTTTGGTGTGTAAGAACTGGGGTTTAAGCATAATCTAGGGACCGTCTATAATACTGTTTTGACAGACCGGACTCCCCATTTTAGGGCTGTATGTGTTAACAAAAGCAATTCCATTTAAAATATGTCTCGATTCAGCCTTACTGCTGCTTCTCTGGAATGGTGACATCCAAGTGGCAGAGAGTCAACACTGACATCTGGGAGAGGGGCGATGCTACAAGCACCTGCCGACTGCGCTGTTCAGCACCTGGCTTGACCTGGTGCTGCTGTGGGAGTGCAGATCTGGCAGGTGCCTAACCCGGCTCCCTGCTGCAAGACAGATCTGTTTTTAGCCAGGACTCTGCATTTTACCTGTAGGCATGACCCAGCAGCAGTCCTGTGGGCAGAGCTGGAGGGAAGCAGAGGACATCACAAGCCCAGGCCTTGGGAGGTGTGGAAAGCTGCCAGGTGCTTGCCATTGAGTCATGGCTGGATGTTGTCCTCAGGCTGGCAAGGCTGCATGCTGTTCCAGTTCGGTCTGAGGGCAGCCCCAAGCAGAGAATTACTTTAAGGCCAATGACCACTGATGTATTTTTTTCCTTTTTGTAAGCTTTTAATACTCTGTGTATTTGGCATTTCCCTTTTATTTTCAGTTCTGTTTTCCTTGTGTAGGTAAAATATTTATCCTTTTCCTGCTTTCCATCTCATGAGTTAAGCATCCTCTTTCAAAACCAAATTATTATCCAGCTATAAATTAAGATGATACTTGGATAGCAGTTAACAGGAAGAGCACTCTTCTTTCCATGAGTAAAACTTCAGGAGTTTTGGTTTTGGAGGGTTTAGAACAAGATCCTAGTTAGTGGAAGGTGTTAAAAGAACACACTTGGTTTAACCCACTTTGGTTGTGTGTGTCATTGCTAAAAATAACTATCTGTTAATAGGAAATAATATTTGGCAAAACAGTAAGAGTATACCTGGTGTAATAGTCATAAACTTGAGACTAACATCAAGATCCTGTCTGAATGCGAATGTTGTCTTCTGAACTAATATGAAATATCTTTGTTCAGCAGACTCTAAGGTGCTTTACAGTGGAACCTCAGTCAGTGCTGCACGGGGGAAGGCAGAGCAGAGGCCTCCTGGGGTGTCAGGCACGTATATGGGTGTTTGTGGTCAGCGTGCAATCTGAGCATCTCATCTCAGGACACTCAAGATCTTAAAACTGAGGCTGAGCTCTCCTTTTATGTTGTTGAAGGCAGGATATAATAACCTGAAGGCACCTGTTGCTTTGGTAGCAGTTAGCCTTATGGCTGTGCTTTTCAATAGTTTCTGTTCTCCCGTGCTCATGGCAGTGTGAAACAACTTTAAGCACACAGTCACCTCCTGTCACTTTCCAAACTGTGACATTCACTCTTTTGAGGTGAATGAAGCTTGCATTAAGCCTGTGCCCATTCCCTGTGCCTGTCTGCATTAATTCATGATGCTGCCACTGAGTTTGCGAGGACAGCCTGACCACAGAAATAAGGAGGAGGTATGTGAACGCATATAGCTGAAGACATAGCGTAGGAGGAGGGTATTTTTTCTGAACAGTGCATTCATATTTTCTTTATACTCTTCTTCTGAATGAAAGTGAGATCACTTTTGTGGCCTAAAATTAGAAAATCTGGAAGAGGGGTACAGAAATCAAATGGGATGACATGATTTTACTGGTGAATCTGTATCTTCTGTCCCCCCAGTCTGAGAGAATGAAGTAGCTGAAACAATAAAATTTTAAAATCCTCAATGAAACACACATTATACAATGCTTCATGAGAGAAGTGGGATGCTATAATAACTACTAAATAACTATCATCTACTAAAAAAGTAGATAACAGTAAGAAAGAATGAGCGAGGATCGGCAGGTGTAATATTCCACTGAACGTTACCTCAGCCTAAATCCTATAAATCTTGGTTTTATTCTACTGAAAGACAACTTTTTAAAAATGTGTCTGGGGGTTGTCCTTTTCCCCTAGCCAACAGATGACAAGCAGCTCTTGGAATTTCTCTGTGCAGTGCTACAAGTTTTTCTGTCACTATTTGTCTAGTTTAACCTGAAAAAGAACCCAAATCTGGCTGTGTAAAAGTCATCCAGTAGGGTAGCTGTTGACCATTTGAAGTTAGGCTGTGATAATAACTGAATGCAAAGATGGGGAGACAAAATACGTAGTGAGTAGATGGAAATCATGCAAAGGAAGCACAAGAACAGGGCAGAGGTCCTGTTGCACCCTTTTGTGCGTAAACCAGCTTACTGGGGAGGCAGTGAGAATTCTCCTGGGTGTGTGAACGTCACTTTGAAAACTGTGAGTAGTATAAATAACAAGTAATAGCATGGTGCTAGAACGGCAGCTTGGGCTGAAGTAGCTGCTGTCCCTAGGAAGAGAAGAGCAGTCCCCCTTTCAGGAAAAGGAAACTTGATTTTTTAATTTGCAATTGCTTTTGGTTTTAGCTGGTGGTAGCTGTTGACATCAGTGTCCCCAGGCTCTGACAGTCCATAGAGAGGGCCCAGTGGGGTGGCTCAAGTGGAAGTGCAGCTGGGAGGAGTTTGTGGCAAGACAGCGAGGACTGCCAAACATGGTGTAGCATCATTCGCACGGCAGCTTCCGCAGGTCCGCACAGCTTTCTGAAACAGACCCTCTGAAACACATTTTAGCTCTCATTGTAAATCAGAACTAGAAATGTGGACAAATGAGAACTTTTATTTTGCTTTCCAACTGAGAGTGTAATCCCAGAAGCTCAGTGGCTGATAATATTGAGGGGACCTTTGTCAGTGATGTGACTCTTTCCTCGCGACGAACCGTACTGCATGGTGTACAGCTGAGCGACGCAAGTTCCCAAGACGTGTCAAGTCTTAAAGACTGCAGTGATGGCCTGTAAAATCCAGTTTGGTAGTGCTAAAACCCATGAAACTACCTGCAAAAAAAATACTAATCTTTCCTCCCCTATCTCTCCTCAGTCCTGGACTGCAAGACAGCCAAGGAAGCATTCCCCAGAGCTCTCCTCACTCTGAGTCATTTGCAAATCATTTTTAACTTCTTTAACAGATTTAAAATAACTTTTGAGACTTTGCATCTGCCAAAGAATATATTGCAATAGTTCATGTAATGTGTTTTGTTTTTTAAAGAAAGGTGGGGGTTTTGGGTCTTTTTTAATCTTGTGTTTCTATCTTACATATTTGAGGAACGAGTGAGAAAGCAATACTGTGGCCACTTTATATGTGAAATGGCATTGGAGCACGTGTATTTATCACTGCAAGAAGCCAAATACTAAGAAAATTAAACCCAGAAAACTGGTAATTTATTATACACAGGCTAGTAAGTAGGTGTTTTATGCTGGTGTAGGGTTAAGTTTTCACTCTGAGGGGAATTGGATTCTTCAAGGCACCTGTAAGCAGGGATAAGAATTAGGTTCCCAAAGGTTTGCTGAATGCTTGAATTCTAATAAACAGCCAAGTTTGCCATGACCAGTGTTTGAAAAGACAATATTTTTCTAATATTGAAACTAATATTTTTCTAGCAAGGAAACATCCTAAATGTTTCCAGCTTAAACTGTTATATAAATATTTGCATTTCTTCAATGATGCATGTTCAGATTTACATAGTGCTGTTTTAATGACTTAATGTCATCACGGAATTCACATAAATGTGTATGAAAGGCAGTGCAGCTCATAAATTTAAGGCATGTAAGACACAGTGAGCGGAGGAAATTATGTACCAGGAGAGAAATGCATGCTTTGTAGTTCCCGTTCAGGAGGGTATGTTGCCTGGTTTTACATGATTTACAGTATGGAGGCAGGATTTATAGGCTGCTCTTCATCTGTGTTTATTTGGATTACTTATTGTAGCCAGCCCTTTGTGTAGAGTGCAATGTACAGATCTATGACTTTTGGTCTGCCAGCGTTATAATCTCATCAAAATTAAATAGCATTGAAGACACTTCAAAAAAAGCCAAAAACTGAATGGAAAGTGGTCATCTGAGAGATTAGACCTCTATATACTCTGTATTAGGGAAGAATTGTGCTCTCTGGTATTGCTGTGGCAATTGGGTTATAAAGGACGGGTTAAACTGATACTAATATAGTTACCCAAAGAAAATCATTCCGGTAGGAAGTGATCACTGGAGCTTTATTGAAAACTTGAATATCTAGGTTGCAACTTAGAAGATATTTCAGGAATCTGTTGAGCTAGGCAGCGTGGTCTGTGTTGCTAGCTATGCCAGTGGTACAGTACGGGGCTAATTGTAAATGTGGAATTCCAACAGCTGAAGCTTTGGGTCCATCTCTCAACCTGCACCTCTTTCTCATTGACAGCAACAGCAGAAACCTCAGCCTTGACTACCGTGTCTTTGAGGCAGGGACAGTAACTACACTCCTGAGACTGCTTCTACAGGGGTCTCATGGTCTAAGGGGCATTACGAGTGCTACCATACCGTGAATGGTTTTTCAGCTCCATGAACTTCAGTTTTCACTGAAGACAGGGAAAAGTGGGAGAACAAGGATGCGGTTTAGTACCATATGGGATGAATCAGGTCTGGGAGGCCTTGCCTATACCTGTGTGTGCATCCTAACCTGCCAGTCTAATGTCTAGCTACAGTGTGTGTGTTGATACAGTTTTAACAGAAGAATACTACATTTCATGTTACCATGCCTCTGCGCTCCCTGCTTTAGTCTGTGTGAAGATGGAGGTGTGGAGTTTTCCTTGCTGTGCTACTTCCTTGGGAAGGTGTGCGTGCATGCCCAGACACACGCTGGCCTTGCGGAGGGGAGGAAGAGCGGCAGGTCAGCCTGCCTCTCAGAAAGTTGGCTCCTGTCTGGTCAGTGGTCATATTTTATAGCGAACATTCAAAATGGTCTAAAGGAGTTAAACTTCTCCTCTGTCTTTGGTACAAAGCCTGGCTTTACATTTGAATGTGGCAGCATTTTAAAGAGAACCGAAGCCCACTGTTCATTATTTGGGTCATTAGTAACAAGAAGTGTGTGGGAGGTGGGGAATGTGGGTCAGGGGATAGCCCAGGAAATACATGGAGAAACAGTTTGGACCCGTTGCTGCTCCTTGTCTCCAGGCTCAGTAGCAGTCCAGCTGCGTACGTATCTCAAAGACCTGGGCAGCATGGTGTAAAGGATAAAGCAGTAAACTGGCATGGAGACAATGGATGTAGTTGATCCAGCACGGCCGAGTAAGGAGCAATAAGCCCAACTGGACTCAAGGAGACTCTGTATGTTGGTGTCTTGGTTGCTGTTGTGTGCCGCTGGGAGGGTGGTATTGGGTCAGCATAGCTGGCTCTCTGTCCGGCGGGTTTTGTTAGCCCAGGTTTCATGCAGCCTTACCAGGTTAGTTACTGGGGTTTTTAGTGAGCATGTAAATGTTACGCTGTACTCTTAAGTTTTCAAAACGGCAGTAATATAAAGGGAAGGTACAATTAGTCCATGGAATGTGTATGCTATCCACTTTCCTTCTTAAGCCTGTGAGGACAGATAAAAGGCTTTTCTAAACTATCAAGGGATTTGTTTGCCAGATGCTTTCCAGATGAGTGCAGTGAGGGTGGAGAAAGGAGGACCTTTGGCTCAACACAACTCCTTTGATTCCTTTCATATTTCTTTCAAAACAAGCTCTTGTTTGTTATTTAAGGAACAGGGAAAAAAAATATCTTGGCAAGTGGAAGGCTTTTCACAGGGAAGATTAGTTTGAGTAATATTGTACAGAAACATTGAGCATCTTTAGTCCTCGAGAGGTAGAAGAAATTCCTCAAGGCTTTTCTAGATTCTCAGAAGGATTTTATTTTTAAAATAAATGGGTGTTAGCTTTGCTAATGTTGAGGAATGTCCTGTATGCGAGAAGTCTGAAAACAATAAATTTGGCATTTTAATTACGCGCATCATTTTTTTTTCCCCTGTGTCCAGTATGTAAAAAGCCACTTGTTCAGTGCACTCTGGAAAGCAAAAATGGAAACAAGCTACTACTTTGTTTTCTGTTTACATCCTGACATTTCTAAACAAGAGAAGAATGCAGAACACTTGGAGAAGAGACTATTTTCTCCTAGTTTTGCAAAAAATAACAAATGAGAAGCTTGACTGTGATGATTTTGATTTGGTAATGATACAGTTTATGAGAAATATTGAGAACAATTAGAAATTCCTAGAGAGTCAGGCACTGTAAACCTCGCCATTATAAATCCCAGACTCTGTTTCCTTCTGGAGAAAGAAATGTCACTCTGTGTGACAAACTACTTCAGCATTTGGACTACTGATGATCTGTATCACATAAATCATAAAGATTGAAGGGTCCAATGGGTAAAAGAGAAATTAAAGAAGCAATTAACTGTTCATGACTGTCACTATTGAAAGTGGAGCACACTCAACCAACCAACCAACCAGACAAAAAACCCCACCTTATTTCTGTATTAGCTTGTTCACAGGCTTGGAGCTGAAGGCATTTAATAGCAATAGAATAGGGCTTCCCGTCACAAAAACGTGCACCTCTAGCTACGGTTCCAGAGCCTGTGGCATCCACAATCAATACTCAGCAGCCCAGAAGACAGACCTCTATAAGCAAGGGCTGGTTAGTTGATAACTACATCAACAGAACTTGTTTCTGAGTGATTCTCACTGATGAGCTATCAGTGTCATTTCCTCCTGCTCACAAGGGCAGGATGCGTGTTTCTTTTTACGTTGTACTTTGTATGACTGGCTGAGTATATTATCCAGCTCTTCAGCCTCAGCATGCCTATGGGAGTGCTTTAAATCAGCATTCAGCTGGAACTGTAAACGTCTAAGTTTGGTGCAGCCTGGTTGTTTTGCTGTCAGGAAGCAGGCAAAAATAATTCCTATGTGGTTCCCCTTCAACACACTTTCCATAAGTCCTTCCAAAGGACAGACTGGTTCTTCTATAGGGGCCTGGGAAAGAACTGTAAAACATCTCCACATGAAGAGTCGTGAGCTAAGACCATGATCTGCTGGTACAGTACAGAAGCAGGCAAGTGAGGGAACAGGGAGGACATAACAAAGCACATATGGTTTTGCAGTCAGAATGCTTAGCATAACTCTGTACCACAGGCTGAACTGCACGTCTGGAATATCTCATTGTCAGTCCTAAGACTGAAAAATCAGTATATTTATGCTGGAGCTAATGCTGTTCATTGCAATTCTTTCACCTCATTACTGAGACAAGCTGAAAAGCAAAGGTCACAATTTGCTGAAGCTGCCATTGCTGAATTCATCAAGCAGGAAGGAAATGCCTTCTGCAAGAGAAAAATATTGATAGTAACTATTGCATTCTCAGCTTCACCCCTGTATGTGATAAAATTATGCTGACTGCTCTAATTCCTTCTCTGAACACCTTCCCCTGTACTGCCAGTATGCTCCGTCCTTCACAACTTGTTCCACATTACTCTTCCCACTCGGTGAGACCTATTCCTTTCCTGCCACTTGTCCTTCAAAGGCAGCAGCACACCAATTTCCTTCACTCTAAAGCCTTCTCCACACTTTCTGTGCTCTGGGTGGCAATCGCTGCTTGTTTTGCCAGGACCGTTGTGCCAGGGAGCAGCAGAGTCGGTGCACGGCTGCAGGTTAGTGATGGAGAAAAGTGTGTTTTCCTTGGGTAGGGAAACAATTTGATCTGTGACCCCAAATACTTTAGCCCAAATGAGCAGGTCTCAGCCTTAGCACCTGAGACAAAAGGAGCTTGCAGGAAGACGCTTGTGAAAAGCTGTGGATGGGCAGTTCAGATCTGGAGTCCACTTCAGTGTCCGTAAGAAGATTGCAACTACTGCTCTTTGGAATAGTAAACTGATTGGAGGCTAGGAAAAAGAAAAATCCATGACACTTTTTCTGTGTAGCTTTAACAGCATTCTTGTCAGAGCCATAAAGACATTTACTGAGCCACATGATGTTACCTTTGTCTGTTTTTCCCAGTCAAGTCAATCTTCCTTCAGGAAAAGGCCAGGCAGTGTGATGCCGAGCACACTTCAGACGTCTGAGATCCATAGCCGTGTCAGCACTACGTTCTTCGTGCCTTGTGAATCTTTGTGCTTTATAAAAGAAAACAGCGAGTCAGTGCTGCTCTTGTAGTCTGTCGGTTACTGCTTTGGGGCTGGAGATACTGATGCCAGTGAAAGGCATCTTAGAGGAGGAAGGCTGTGTAGTTGAAGCAGAAACTGTCTTTGGTCAATGCTAGTAGTCCGTCTGCATCTGTGTTGTAAGACTTGCACACATCTGCTGCTACTGAATCTTAACGAGAGAGAACTTGACGGTTTTAGAGGTATCTGAAGTGTGAAAACTGGATCAGCAACCAAGGGGGACTGGTTACTTGACCTCTTGTGGAGCACTATAACCTGGATTCAGACTATGCAGGGAAATCAGTCTTGCCTGTTTTGGGATAGTCTTGAGTCCTGCTATAAGCAATTCTTCCGGTACTGGGCAGAAATTGATGTCCAGTCTGTTGAAAATGATTTGTGGTTTGGGGTTTCTCCTTTCGGTACTTAACGCAGCAACCCCATCTAGCTCTGTGGGAACGTGTTCTCGGTAAGTTTGGTTTCAAACTCCAGCACGTTCATGTTTTTCAAATGAAATCTTATGTTTTCCAAACTAAGATTAGCATTGAAAAATGAAATTAATGTAAATTTGGAATGAAAAGAAAAAAAAAATTCCATTTGCAATGCAAAAAAACCCTTATTGCAGAGCTCCAATTTCTGGCTCATTCTTGGAAAACAATTTTGTATAAACCCAGGGCTATTCATGCAGGATTTAATTTTAGTTTATTGTATATTTTATTTCTTGTGTTGGATTTTTTCATTATAAATTTTTTTGGAGGGTCTTTTTGTGATTACAAAGCTGAGTGCTGTCAAGTAGTTTTCTGAAACGTGCCCCAGAGGCATGGTGAGGTGTTCTGCCTGACAGGATCACTGCATGCTTGTTAGCTCTTGCTGGAATTAGTCTTTTCTTGGCTCCTCTAGACTATCTGCAGCTGGGTCAGATCTTTTTTTTTTCTGGAGTTCTAAATCAAACAATCTTAGTTCAGAAACAAAGAAACCGTAAGGAGAAAAGCTAGAGTAGTTCTAAGAATATTCCAGTGTGTACTGGGGAGGGTGCTGGTGGTATGGGGAAGAGGATACTTAACATGATTCTGATTAAAGCAGTTGTAAGCAGGTACCCAAACCTCCTTGTGGAAATCCCGCGATACAAAGGATGTGTTCAGGCAACTCAGCACTATGTTACTTGTGCAGTAGGTACCACTGAGCCATGGTTTGTGCATCATATGCATCTCTTCTGGGTGGGGGAGGAGCCAGACCAGTCCTTTCCCAGCAGCCCAACCAAGGAGCTAGGGTGAGCAGGAAACCGGCAGAGATGAGGGAGGGAGAGCACAGCACCCGACTTTAAAACTCCTCACATTAGCCAGCTCATTACCTAACGATTCTTGTATTACTCAGTATTGCCTTCAATAGAGTTAATTTCCCATCAGTTAAAAAGTGTTAGACCGAAAACCCAGATAAGGTAGATATAGTACACTTCCCAAGTTCAAAAGGGAAAAAAAGTTGTCCTCTCAGGGGAAGAGATGGTTACTGGATGCCTTCTGTCTGTGGTAAATCTGTATCATTTGCCCTCTTTTTGGTTGCACTCATCTCCGCAGCTATGCTCCTTTCCTGGACTCTTGCTCCAAAGCCCTGCATACTGCTCAGCTCAGAAAAACAAGTCTGCCAGGGTCGCATCAGTTGCTCCCCCTTCCCCTCATCTGTGCCTCGCACGTGCCCCGGTTGCTGGCGGCATTAAACATCCCTGCCCCCAGCCCAGCGCCATGTGCCGGGGGACTCTGCAAGACTGTGAGGGGCCTAATTACACAGTGATGGCCTCGAGCAGGGAAACGGGGCTGCATACGCTCTGTTACAAATGTTGTCGTACCCAGAATAGTTCTGCTGCTGCTCCTGGCATATGAGAGAGAAATGAACAGCAAGGTGCTGGAGCTATCAACCAGCGATAAATCACAGTGCTTAACCGTTAACGTGTGAAAGCCGCGGAGCTCGTCAGTGCACAGCTATAATGGAGAACCAGGTAGCACCTCCTTTGTGAAGTGCTTTCAGTTGAGGTTCAACCATAATGTATCCTTTAGGGCTGTCTGCTTGGCAAAGTCTGTCAGCGTTCCTGCACAAACTGCAGACGAGGGGGAAAACTCCTGATTTTCCACCCACCCTTGGATGACCTGTTTAGCAGCAAAGCCTCGTCCATCGTTTGCAGATAAACGAAGAGGCCGGACGTGCTCAGCAGTCTCCCCCAACACTTCACTTCTCTGCTAGGCCACGTTAGTCCTGAGTTTTCCTTTGCAGAGAGCTGACTGCAGTAAGTGCCATTGTGGAGGCGCTTACTCTGTGCAGTGTTCAGGACACAGGAAACCTCAGCTACGCCAAAAACCTTTAACGGAGTATTCAGAGCACGTTCTTAAAGGGCATTCCTCCATCTAGCTGTAATACTTCCCCTGCTCAGACCAACAAACGAGGAGAAATACATGAACGGATCTTTTTACTGGGCAAATGAAGCCATTCATGCTTAATCCAATGCTCAAAACTAATTCTGCACTAAGTAACTTGTACAGATGAACTCCTTTTTTTCCAAAAGCCTTAAAGAACACGCTTCATTAGTAGTTGTACGACTCTTTCTGTCTTGAACCTGCCTTATATGTCACTTCATTTCCATAGTGCCCCGAGCCCATGTAACTTGGGCTGGCACTTTCTACGTACAAAATTCAGCTGGAAAGCTAATCGCTTTTTCCAGCTTGCCCTTCTCATGTATGTATGCCTTTGCAGATGCCTGGGAGGCTGCGCTGTGCAAGCAGCACTTGTGACACTGGCATCTAGCAGCTTTTTCCCGCGTCTGTTTGATCCGTAATTCCTGCGTGCAACGGAGGCGCGGCGGTGCCGTTTCTGTTGGGTACTGGGTGGCGGGAGGGAGGGCCCTGGCAAGGGCTGTGCTTTCCCATATATGAGAAAGGTGAAGCGGGGACACAGAGCCTGAGCGAGCAGAAAGGAGGAAGAGTAGGCAGCGAAGAGCTTGTGTTGTAGCTCCCAAGGAGAGGGGGCAGGGTAGGGCCCGTGGCTGGGGAGCAGCAGCGGCACAGACTAGGGCTTGCTAGAGGCAGGTTACAACAAGCCACTGCGATCCCGTTCAGCCAAACTAGACTGCACCAGCAAGAGCACAGCCCCGGTTCTGCAACGGCTACATGCTTTCTCAGCAGCTCCTCGCGGCTCAGGCGCTGTCAGGCTCTACCAGGACAGGGTGCGCAGCAAGAGCCCGCCCCCCCGAACCCTGCAGAGACTTCCTGCAAAGTGAAGAGGTGAAGAGTGTAGCAGTCACCGTTAATTCCATTCTCCCTGGACAAGCCGTTCCCTGAGAGGTGGCTGTTTGTTTCCAGCGCATGGTTGGTGCTGGCTAGCTAGAGGTAAACGACGTTCGTAACCGGTCTCCAGCACAGCTAGAACTGTTCACCTGCCAATGCTGAAGCGGCTCTCGCGGAATCTGAGGTAGCTAACCAAGACAGCCGGTTTCCCGATGAAAAGAAGTTGTCCCTTTCAGCACTCTCAGGGTTTGTGCAAACCCGTACTCTGCTACAGGAGGATGGAGAGAGGTTTCTTGTTGAAGTCCGTGCAGGCCGGTGCGTTATGTTCACGAGCACGTCTCTGCAGACGCTGGTGACAGCCCTGCTCCTGCGTGGAGCCATCCACAGCAGTGAAGCAAATGCTGCTTTGTCCTTCCAAATGAGGTTTTTCTGGTGTGTCTTCACCAGCCGCTTCTCGTACCTTCGCCTAATTCTGCAGCAGTGGTTACAGCAGATCTTGGCGTAGCTGAACTGTGAAAACTTTGTGATAACCGATGGGGGAACGGGCAGCCGCTGCAGATCCCTGAAGTACTGCACAGTGTTAGTGCTGACAGGCTGCTCAAGGTCAGGGCCCTGCAGTTCAGCTTAGCAGTACGTATCGATCGCTCATAAGACAGGCAAGCTCCAGAAGCAGTCACACGCACGTGCCAGGAAAACGATTTGTGTACGCAAATACGGGTTTTAGCCGGTTACCCAACATACCCCGCAGTCTAGTAACCCGTGTGTAATGCGTAAGGGATGCTTGTGCTAGTTGGGTTTGAACTCCACCTGCTGGGTTTGGCCGCACAACTACTGTTGAGCCATCAACAGCCCAGCCTTGCGGCTGCTGCCTCTGTGCTCCGTAACAGAGGATGTCTGGCTGAGCTCTGCGGCTCACCCTTTCTGCTCCTCAAAGCCCTGGGATCAGGCATGGACCCTGGAACAAGGAATCTGGGGCCCGTGGAAAGCAGCAGTGGCAGTTACGGGTTAGGATGCTTGAGATGTAGAATACGCTGCTGCGGAAGGAGAGAGCGGGCAACAGGACAGGTAAACTGCCACTAAAGCCTCCAGCAGTGCTGCAGCTGATGGAGGTAATGCAGTAACCACCGGAGCACGGAGCTCAGCTTTGGCTGGAAAACCTACAGACTCCTTGGCTAACACTTCACCAGCTCAGTCCATGGGCTGAAGTCGCAGCAGCATCCGCAGGGCAGAAGTATCACAAACGGCCTGGACACAGGGCTGGAGCAGAGCTCCCTCGGGACTGAGCAGCAGCACAGCGCTGCCCCGAGAGCTTCAGGAGCGTTGGCACGTTCAGATCACTGCGCTTCTGCGCGGCGTACGCAAATGAACACAACAGGCGCAAAGAGCGCTCCCGACCCCTTTCCGTGTTTACCTTGTTTTCCTGTATGGCGTGTTTGCAAACGCTTGCTAGTTAGCCACAGCGAGTACTGCAGAGGAGCACTGGGGATCACGTACACCTTCCTGGCAACGTGTCAGGCTCTGGGGGAGCCAGAGCTGAGACAGTTGTAGGTGGAGCTGTCTGAGATAGCTGCAAGTACAACTTTCACAGACTCCTGTCAGAACATTGCCTGCAGGGCACAGATGTGATATGAGGGCATGAGTACACTTCCCTCTTGGTTGCATGTCTGCAATAACATGACTGGGTTTGGTTTTGAAGCTGAGTTTTTACAAGTGTTGCTCGTCCCCCTGCAGTGCCCTAACTACACCGTAGCATATGAAGTGCCTACACGTTTAGCCTGCGCCCTACTGCATCAGGTGCCCCGTCAATAAACCCTTTCCTGCTTGCATGCACGCAGGGGACCCAACCAGAATGCACTGGCATTTTGCAGGGGTTGCTGCAGGACGCCTGTGATTAGGCAAAGGCAGTGAGTGGGATGGCTCTCGTGATCGTAACCGCAGTGCGGTTCACTGCGTTGCTCTGTGCTACTCAGGACCCGCAGTGCCGCCCTATCTCCCAGCTCCGGCCGTGCCAGCTCCGCCTGGTTGGGGAACGACTGGGATGAGCTTTTAGACTGGCGAGGCGGGACCCACTGGCCCCCATTGTCCCACCACCTTCCTGGCCGGGCTTTGCTTGTTGCCTTCTGACCTGGAGGTTATTTTCACCGCTGTCTTTTGTTTGTTTAAAGCCTGGGTTTGATGTGCTGAATTTTCTTATGAATGCTTGTTTCACTACACTAAGAAATTTCCCACCAGAAGCAACTTTTGCCTTGTTTATTTAGAAAGTTCCCTTCCACTTTAAAAATTCCATTCAGTACTGGAGGCTTTGATGACAGTCAGACAACAGTAAATACCTGTCCAAAACCCCAAACCCCACGACAAAGACAGACCCCGCTCACAGACAACTGATCAGGAGTCGCATCTGGACGGCACAGTCTTACATTAAACACACCAGATCAGCATGCGTGTTTTATGTAGTCTTGGTTTTCTTTGCACTGGCAGCAAATGAAGGACTGGTTGGGTGTTTATAAATACTGAGAGAAAATCCAAACAAAAGTTCCGACCACTGTGTTGTCTCCTCTACTTGTTTGTCTAATGTGGATACCGGAGTGTTATCTGTGTTTTGAAAAATAAAAAAGTAAGAGATGAAAGGACGTCATAGGAACAGTGGGTACACAGGCATGGGTTTCAGTTGAAAAATATCTAGAGCTGTAAAGTTCAAATAGGGGGATCTTTCCTTCACTAAATAGTATTGAGACCAGTCTAACCTGTGTCTTATTCCCCTGACCAAGTTTTAACAGGCGGGTTTGTAATAGCACGGTTTTTAGCAGGCCTGAGGCCAGGCAACAAATCTGAGCTGGTAGTGCACGCAGTGAGGAGCCAGCGATTATTTTATGACTTGAGGAGAGGAAGCATGTCCTTACGTGATGTGGGATCAGTGATGCTACAGTTTCTACCATTCTTTAACACTTCAAAGCGATTTGCATTGGAAGAAAGATTTGCTGGTTTACATCCTCTATAAATTTAAATTCCTTATTGCAGAGTAAAACGTTATTTATTTATTTGTGATGGGCTATTTATTTTTCATTGTTGGAATTGATTGTGCTTTTACTGTAAGAATTTAAGCCCTCAGTTTAAAAAAACCCAAAGCCTGTCATCTCTTTGGGATGGGTTTCCTTCTTTAAAAAAAAAAGGATCTGGGGGGGAGCAATGGAGAAATAAGATGAAAACTTCATGGCGGTTTGTAAACTGATGCTTTGGTGTCAGAATCCGGGTCCAGACCTGTCAGCTTTTGCTTTTTTTTGCCACTGGTGTATCTACTTCCACTGCGTGGCAGTTCTCTGGTCTCACGAACCTCTCGTGTAGGACATGCCCCTTACGCTTTCTCTCACGGTGAGGGAGAATGAGCCAAAGCCGCTGTGTGTGGCGACGCGGTCGCAGCTGCTTGTCAGTTACAAACTCATTCATCTAACAGAAAATTCTCCTCTTGGGATGCGAGCAGACAGGAATTTGAAAGCTCGTCTCTGCTGGACGTTGTTTAGATGCGTGCACTTTGCCATTATTTCCAGAAGCTATCAGGACTTGTGTTGGGGAAATGCATGATCATAATGCTTTAAACTCATGCCTGTAGCTCTGTTTGGCGGGGGGTGTTGGGGGCCGGGGGGGTGGGTAGAGAAGCCCAGAAAAGCCGTTGGTCTGTAGATCTACTGCATTGACCAACATAGGCTAAAGAACAAGCTCCTGTCACACTGCCTCACCAGTAAAAAAGGAAAAACTGATCTGAAAAGGAGAGCGTGAAAGGGAACAGTTCCCCAAGTTCTTCTGCCTCAATGACACCCACCCCTGTCCTCAGGGAAAAGGAAAGACTTAGTATCTGAGGGACAGCCTGAAATAACGTCCAGGCGTTTTTCCGCAGCACTGCCGTCACGAGAGGCTTGGCCGCTCATGTTTCATTTCAGAGGTTTCGCACAAGATATCCAGGTTGTTTGTGGATTTTGTTTCCTTCTTTCAAGGAGCGTAATTCTGAACATCAGGCTCTGAAAGGAAACAAGACAAACAGGTCGTAACCATGGGCTTCAGCAGAGCAGACTTTGGTCTGCTCAGGGATCCCATGGGATGCAGGCCTGGAGAGAAGGGGGGTCGCTATGATCTTACTGATTTTTTCAAGGATGACCTCTTCGGAGCTTGAGAACGGGCTATTAAAATGGGCAGGCAAGAAACCAGAGGTGGTAGGAGGCCTGTACAGATAAACAAAGAGGTGCTGACAAAGGCCAGGCATGAAAACATACATGCCAGAGGTGGCAGCAGTGCGGGATCGCCCAGGAGGCATGGCATGCTGAGATACTGTCCAAGCATGAGCAGATGGTCAGGAGAGGCAAAGTCTTGCAAGGGACGTGAAGAGCTACATGAAGGGCATCTGCAACAAAAGGAAGACCAGGGAAAATGCAGCCCCACTGGGTGAATGGGGCAGGGAACTCGGTGACGACCGTATGGAAGAGCCGAAATACTTCAGGCTTTCTTCACCTGTGGTCTTTACTGGTAACGTATGTCCTCAGGAATGTGAGGTCCTTGAGACCAGGGGTAAACTCCGGACCAAGGAAGACTTAGGCTTGGTAGAGGAGGATCAGGTGAAAATACAGGAAATTCTATTTAAACTTGAGAAAAACCCCATTTTTACTGTGAGGATTATCAGACACTGGAACAGGCTACTCAGAGTGGTGGTGGAGTCTCCATCCTTCCTAAGAATCAAAACCCGACGGGACGTGGCACTGAGCGGTGTGCTCTGGTCGCCTCTGCTCTGAGCAGGGGGATGGCTGGGCTAGATGATCTCCAGAGGTCCCTTTCCATGTCAGTGTTGTGTGGTTCTGTGAAATCAGTGTGGCTGAAGCAGTTGCAGAGTGATGACCTGAAGGTTTGACTTCAACTTCCTATCTCCAGTGGAATGCTGGAGAGGTCTAAGCCAATGGCTAACTTTGCCCAAGACAGCAGTTGCTTACCAACTGGATGAGGCTTGGAGCAACCTGGGCTAGTGGAGGGTGTCCCTGCCCACGGCAGGGGGTTGGAACTGGATGGGCTTTAAGGTCCCTTCCAACCCAAACCATCCTGTGATTCTGTGATTCCTGGTCTCCTGCTATTCACACCTTAATATCCCGTGCGGAAAGCACATGCCAGGTCTTGGCCAGGTGAGCAGCTATACTGAGAAGACTTGTCATACAAGAACTATCACAGGTATTGACTGGGGACACCATCTGTAAATTCTGTGTGGCAAGTCATTTCATCCATACATGACTAATTCTGCTTCCTTGCTGTGATTTTAAAACAAAAGGAATAAACTACCAGTAGATTTGGGTAAAACGAGCTCCTTCACTATAACCAGTAACCTTGTGGCAATGAACTGGAATTATTGTTAGTGAAGATACTTAGATCCATTGTTTTCTTACTCTGTTTGGAGGTTGAGTCCATAAACTTTTATGAGCTATAGTTTAGATAATGTTAGGAAATAGCTTGTCTGGAACTAAAATTATCTCATTGTTTGAAACGGGCAGGGACAGGTTTTGGTCTTTTCTGCATGAATCTCTTTGCTATAAAACAGATCTTATCTTTCCAGTATTATGGAGCTGCTCATTAAATTTCTGAGCTTACACATGGAAATGCAGTAGATCTGGCTTCTTGATGTCTGTGGCTGCATGTGAGTACAATAATTAACGATCTAGTTCATCAGAAGAGGGATCTGTGGCAAAAAAAGCTGAAAGAATGTTTATATTCTGTTTGGGTTTTGTTGGTTGTTTTAAGAGATTCTCAGGTCTATCTGTGTGACTATCTTTATACTTGTTAGAAATGTGTTTCCTTTGACGTATTCCCGTCACAACTGGGATTAACTGCCTTCTGGAGGCTGAGTCTGAGTTTATTTACGCAGTAAATCAGTGGCAGAACAAGACTACCTGCCAGGTTTTCTGTATTATCCATCTACCTTGATTTCCAAGAAGCAAATAGTGACTGATTCTGAGCCTTTTTGGCTTCATAAAGGTTTGCAGCCTAGGTCCATGAAGGTCTCCTCCTTCCTGATAGCCTGAAGAGGAGGATGTACACTCTCAGCAAACTGAAACGTGCTGCATGCATGGATGCCGCTGATGAAAGACGAGCGCTCTCTTCACTGAGGTTTTTTTCCACTAGGATAATATACTTAGTATCTTCTGGTCAGATACAGTTAGGGAAGGAGATAATTTTTGTACAGTGCTGTTATTTTTGCAGTAAACTGTAGAAAATGATTCTTGCCGGTGGTAGCTGGGTCTCACGCAAAATGATGCTCTCAAAGCACAGCACTAACTGCCAGAGACCCATGGGCTTGGGCAGTCGCTCTTCGTAGGAGTTCACGCTGTTCAGACAAGTCCCGTGTTGTTTGCATTGACAATGTACCAAGTGAGTACTCCACCCAAAAGCAGAGCCGAGGTCTTGGAGAGAACGTTGCTGAACAAAGGCAGAGTCAGGAAAGAGCTGGAATTTGTGACGTTCAGAACAATTGTTCACCCCCACCGTCTCTGCCCCACAGCCCCCAAATTTTCAAATTCAGGGCTTTGATTCGGGCTGACTCCTCACTGGTGTTGATTGTTTTCAGACAGATTTTCTCCTTTTCCCCTCTTCGGACAAGAACTGCTACAAGAATTCAGCTCTCTCAGAAGTGCCTCCCTTCTGCTATATATTTCTTAACTGAGTTCTTGGCATAAGGAGGGGAGAAACTATTTCTAGCTGTTAGTAGTTGTGTGAGCTGGGAAAGCCTCCAGCTTCTAGAAATGTATTTAAAGGCTTGAAGAAGATCCAAATTTCCAAACAACTTTTACTCCTTTGCTTGGTCAGCTGTCAGTATTTGATAAATAGGGTGGGACTACTGTCAATATTTAACAGCTTAACACAAATATTATCATTCAGACACTGTAAAAATAGGACCTGAAATGCAAATCAAATGCTTTATTCTATGGGTTGGTGGTAACAGGAGTAAGCGATAAAATCTCCCTTGCCTCCATACAAAGGCATGGAGAGGGAGGACGATGTTACCAGTGGTAACAGTCTGCCGTGCTGAGAAACACAACGGGGAGATTCCTCACTCCTCCCACCTAAAGTCGTGGCCCCCGGCAGGTTCTCTGGTAGAAGCTGCTTGTGAAGTGCTTCCAAGTACGAAACGGCAAGGTAGGACTATCAAACCAGGTTACCACTGAAGCCTCCAGTAACAGAGCTCCTCCTGCCTCCAGTGGCACGCCACCAGGACCCCTCGAACGGCTCTGCAGTCATGTATCGCGACATGAACACCAATCATTTCGGGTACTTTCCCTGTGTTCGGAGGAATTCCTCCCCAGGAGCCACCGTTCAGCATCAGCGTGCTGGACGGAGCAGCCTGCCCTGTTCCTAGCCACGTTGCGCCTGACTGTGGCATTATCCTCACCTAGAAAATCAAGATGCAGAGTGGTCAAGGTGAGGTGGGTTTCATGCGTATCAGAAGCAGGCCTGGATGTCACTCCCTAGGCGCGTGCTCCAAACTTGTTTCCCATGGCTTTAAATCTTCAGAAACTTATCCCCGTCTAAGCGCTTTGGCACGGTGGCCAGCACACACTGCTGTTTTACCTGGAGAGAGGCGGAGTGTCAAAGGGCTCAGCCACAGCCGTGCTCAGTGAAAAGTGAGGTTAACCCACAAGCACCGGCACCGTCGGCTCGGCGTGCCTCAGCAGTGCTGCTTTTCTGGGTAGCTAGGTTAAGCTCCCACCCACACGAAACAAAGGCTAAGGAACCCAGCCAGTTTCTCCAGGGGACTTTCAAAACTAGCATTGTTTCACCTTTGGCTTTGGTCCCGCGTAAAATGCGTTTCGTGTGTTCCTAGAGCTGCCCTGTAGAGCGTCCCCTGAGGCAGCAGGAAGCAGCTCAGTTACTAGAATCGTAGGTTGTTGGTTACTCTGTAAACGTGAGTAAAACCAGGAAAGAAACACGAATAACAGTAAAATATTATCACTCCGTTTTGTCCAAACCAGTCAGAGTGCTTTACCATTAGTTAAAACGAGTTTTTCCTCAAATCCTTTACGAGGATTACTGGGCTGTTAATGTGTTTCAGCTGTCAGCTAGAAAAGTCAGGTCAAAGCCCACTCCATCCTTCCCCACAGAGTAGTGCTGCACTGAGAACTAGACGGCCGAGCAATCTGGTCTTACAGACCGAAGGACAATTTCGTTAGGCTTTAGGCCCATCACGTTCCTGTACACCGGTTCCATTTGACTTTGTCTTAACTCCCTCATTACTCACAACAGAGCGATGGTACCGCCTTCGCTCCTGAGGTCCCCTGAGATCTAAAGATAGCTAGTACACATTTCAGGTTAGTTAAGATCTTTGAGACCTAGACAAGTATCGGTCACAAATAGTTCATATGAGTATACAAATTTTCTTCATACTTGGTGTATGAAAAATCACATGAAAAAGGAAAAAACAAGAGGCAGAGATAGAACTATTCCCTCTCAATGGATACAGGCTACATGTGTACCTGAAGTGGTTGCACTGAAATTGCCCTCCAGCTCCTGTGAATTGAGTTTGTTCAGTCTCCTCTAATTCCAAACACCAAATCTATCATTGCTAGCCAGGAGATTGTGAGGATGGAGTAAGCATTTGACCTGGACTCCTGCAGACAATGACTGAAACACAAATGACGCGTTATCCTCAACAGTTAACTCCCGTACTGCACTGGTTCTGTTCAGTATGGCATTTCGGTCCGATGTTTTCCCTAGCTAGTCACTCACGTATGTCTTCCAGTATCTGTCTGGTTATGTTCGTGCGGTCTCATTTGTTAGAGTAAGTCTACTAATTCTGTTTGTATTGGTAGCAGCTACAGCTGAGAACATGAGGTTGTTGAAGGGAAAGATGCATGACACTAATTTCTGTTAGTCTATAGGATTTTATTATTTAGGAAATCAGAACTATCATGTTTTACTCTAGGAAATATTTGTAACCTCTGCAACTCTTACCTTGCACTAAGATCGAAGGTTACTATTCAAGTGTCGCCAATGAGCCGGGGGGCGCTGAGGAAGACTTTGCGCATGTCCGTACCGTTCTTGTCAATAAAGAAGGAGGTTGCCTTCACAGAAATTTCATGTTCCAGGTTTGGTTTGTTGAGCGTCAGCGTCTGCAGAGTATGGCGGGCTTCTTGCAGCCGTTGCTTTAAGGTCTGTACGGTGTCATCTCTTGTGTAAACTTCAGTCACAAGCCTGAGAGAAGAGAAGGGGACAGGTCGCTCACATAACTTCAGCAGTCCTTCACCACGTTCCTTTTTTGACAGTGGACAGGTCACACTTGCAGGCAGGATTTGAGCAGCTGCATTGGATTGAACCCATATCAAGCCTATTTGCCAAGGTAGTTTGCACAGCACCTGTAAGAAGTGATGATTTCTTGTTTCTGCTGACCTTCAAATGAAGCCGCTCTGCTTTGTTACATCTGTCTAATTGCTGTATTCTTCACGTAGAGCCTCTCATTTGTGTGGCCTCGTTAGGGCTAGCGCTGTGCTGAGCACGTGCATATCGTCCTGTGGCGTACATCTGGGAGTGCTGGTGTAGTTCGTGATAGTTTAAACTTGCGCAGCAGGACGTGCCACGCGGTCTGGGTTTGGCGCAGAAGCATGTTAGTCAGAACAGGAATCACGTGCCGGAATAACCACTGAATGTGGAGCTCTGAAATCAACGTTTTCTGTGAGCTGGTGTTAGCCACATTTCCACTGATAAGCCGCTGGAAGAAATGTGGCAAATCTTCTTGTGTAGCCCCTGAGCTGGTAAACTCTTTAATACTGCCAACTTTGCCGTCTGTCTAACGTGCTGTTAGTTGCTCGGTGCACTATAACAGGTAAGAAAGGTTGATTTTCCCTGACCTCACCCTTCACATGTTTTGGGATAGTCCCAGTTGTTTCAGCACAGAAAAACTAGACTTTATTAATTTGTTTTCTGTCTAATCCCTTCCCCTTCAACTACAAAGTTGGCAGCACACCCAGAGAACAAGTGCCAACATCAGCACTTCCTTTCAAATAAACAGCAAACTCAGATAACATTTACATGTTACAAAGAACTGGTTCATTTGATATTTTCTTTCCCAACTACAGTTGAGCTATTGGGCTGAATTCCTTTGGCTCAAACCACATGAAAGAAATACACATAAATTATTGAAAACCAAAAAAACCCACCCTTAAAAAGTGAATTAGCAAATGGTTTTACTTTCTCAGATAGGACTTTGTCTCTAAGCAAATACATTTTATGTGGAACGTGAGCTCAGCCTAAAACTGTTACAGAAAAAAGTGTCCAAAGTTCAAGTACTCTCAGAATTTCTACTTCTAATTGCAGTGACGGTGAAGGTAACATTCAGTGGTTTGGATCAGGTAAAGCTTTCAAAATAACCTGGTCTGGGTGAGGGAGCTGTGGTAGAGCAAAATGCGTACGCAGCGGCGGCAGGACAGGATATGCTCATTATCCATCGGTACGCTACATCTGGTGACGTATGAACATTTTGGTGAAATATTAGAAGTCGTGCTGACAGAAAACCAGCACGCATGCTAAGCCTAAAACACTGCCGAAGAGCTGTGCGTGGCTTGTGAAGCTCTTCCATACCTAGACCTAGCAGGAGTTGGTCTGATTCAGACCCTGAGCACTTGAGGTCACATTAGTGTCCTTTACTTGAAGAAGATACTCAAAGACGTCGTTTTAGACAGGACCCTTCGGAACATTAACAGCATCGCTGGCAATTGTGGGAAGAAGAGAGAATGCAACGCTCCGCTTCAGCACATTTTTCACCCTTACTCCAACAAGTTTTGTGTCTTGGATCTGTGCAATCCGCCTGACTGGACGGATATCAGTGCTGCAGGCCGTTTTGGGGAAGAGGCGCTCAGGAAGACAGCAGGGAGAGAACAACCGGGAGTGGGTACCACTGGAGTTGTCTGTTAATATTTAGGGCCATCTTGGTTTGGTTTGATTAATAAAATACTGCTATTAGCTTATTTGCATACCTAATTGATGGTGTAGTGGTAACGGAAATGGCAAATGATCTGCTCCCCTAGTGAAAACAACTGCTAAGTGAATGCTACAGTGCATCAGGTTTTCTGGTTTCTCAGGCAACCAGAAACTGCGTCTAGAACAGGCGTGATTTACGTGATATGAAAAGCCACGTGAACAAATCTACGTGGATATGAAAGAATTCAGAACCAGAACGGTATTTTGTGACAGAATGGATGTGCAGAGCAGAGTGTGAAGTTGAAGAAATCTAATACATGGATACACCGCAGGAAATGTCAAGATCTGATTAAGGAGACGTACGGCTGAAAAAGGATGTATCGCATCGTACGCTTTATGGCTTAAGGGGTCAGAAAAAGTGAAAAGATGCCAGTACAATAAACGATGATTTATTCCCCTTCTGTGTTTGAATAGAAGCTTTTTGAGCTGATAAAACACTGTTTAGGGAAAGAATAAATATTCAGTTTAAAGCATTATGCCCTTCATTAATCTCACTGTGTGTGAAGTTGTTGTATACAGTGGGATTTTGCTAGAGACAAAAAATAAAAAGGGAATAGTTTTCTACTTTTCATAAAAATACACTAAATTCTCATACTGGACTGCGAAATTCAGCTATGGGAGGAAACCTGGTGCAGTATTTCTTGAGAAGACCCACACAGAATATTCTGAAGACAGTATTTTGAATGAGGTATACTCGATACAAGTCCTTTGGGAACACTGGTCCCAACTGGATTGGAAGGAGATAGGTGGGATTAAAATGCAGAAGACCCTCCTTCAGTCGTTAGGGAAGGAAGGCTAGTATGGTGGACATCTTCCTGTATATCCAGGGAGAGACAACAGGCGCTACACAAGGCATCGTAGCACAGGGATCACCAGGCTGATGCCAGCGTGCTGGGAAGCCCCCACAGCTCTGTACCCAGAATTTAGGCCAGATGAGCTAACTTGTACAAAGGTGATACCGGGGGCACTGTGTGCTTGAAAATTAGTCGAGGCAGTAAGAGATGCTGCCTCATTCTTACTTGTGATTAACTTTTTAAGGAGCTTGACCAGTAGAGAGTTACTTGTATCAAAAGACGGAATTTTGTCTGGGATAACATATTACTGAAATTAGGTATTTCCTGAAGTGAAATGAACGGAATTAAGATCAGTTCCTAAGTCCCTGCTCAAATATGAGACTGAATCCCGAAAGACAGCAGGCACCAGCAAGCAATCGGGCTCTTCACTGGCCTGGCAGAGGGACTCTAAAGGCACCTACTCTCATTGCACATTACATGTTTTGGCCTGTTATTTCAACACAGCGACCTGGACTGTTCTGCCTTCTCCCAGAATTTGCATTGCAACGTAAGGACTGCAGTTCTAATCCCATCAAACTGATTCGCGCTGTCCTTAGGCTGCCTGTTCCTGAGTGGCTGATGAAAGAAGGGGCAGAGCAGTCTGGCCTTTACTTACCGATACTGAGGCGCATCCCGGCCACGTTCCGTGAGGAGCCGCTTCGTTCTTCCCAGCAGGCGGGTCAGCGGGCACTCCTTCGCCTCTATGGGTTGCTCCAGTAGCGTGATTGTACCTTCTGTCCGGAGGTTTCCTGAGCTATCTGAACAAAGCAGAACACCTCTGTAAGCCTCCGGTGCACGCAGAACCAGAACTCAGCCCTGCTTCTGAACACTCCTGCTGGAACCGCTTCCATTCTGGCGTGTTATTTTTCTTCATGTAGGGGAGGAGGGTACTACAAACTCACGGCAGTCGATGGATTTCTCTGACGTTGGCTTGATGCTGCCATTTCTTTGAAAGGACATACGGTAATCAGATCTCATGGAGAGCCGGAAGGAGGGGGCTGTACCCTCGTACTTCACAGGAAGGCATCTAACGAAGCTGTGCCTGGAAAGCAGGCAAGCAACTGCCACTAAGAAACGCACCATCTCTTTCCTCTTACAGAATCAAGAAATCCGTAGGCGAATTGGGAATATACATTTCTTACAAGCAGAAGAGAAGCACTGAATTAATGGTGATGAGGGAAATTCCAACGGTTTTTGCAATAAAGCCATTTTCTTAGGGGCGGCGTTTATAGCTCTACAGGGCTTTATTTCCATTTTGCTTCACTATCAAATTTTTCTCCCAAATAAAAAAATCTGCTGCCTGATCCATGAACATTTTGCAGAGGTAAAATTCCAATAAACTGCCATTTTCATTTAAACTTTCACTCGATTCTTATTTCCTTTGCCTCATAAAAATTCAAAAGCAATCAAATAAGTCCCCTCTGAAATTGTTTCATACTCCAAGTATTTTTTGGGACATTTGCTGCAAGAACACAAATCATTTTCATACTGAAACTACATTTTCAAAGTTTTGAAAACTCCACTGGGAGCTGGAGAGGGAAAACCAACTCCCTTTAAAGGCTTATTTTATGTACATGGACAAGACATGGAGTGAAACGAAAACGGAAAGGCCCATGGAATCAGTAGAGCATAGATTTTAGCTGCAGGGCATGTTACATAATCATATTATCCCTGAGAATCCTGTAGATGCTTTAGCTTTAATCTGTATGAAAAAATAGAGACATTGCAAGGGAAAAGTTTTGCTCAGTCTTAAGAAGGAAGGGAGAAAACGTTTATATTCAGGTAACATTTCTCAGCCAATTGCCCCTTGTTACTTTCATTTGTGAGAATTCATCACAGCCAAGGGGTGAACCTGTTCAAGCTTTTCCTGTAAACAGCTTTAAAATGGGAGAGAACAAACCCAACGAATGGAGTTTCTCAGCCAGCCTGCTAAAACCAAGGCAAGTTGGATTCCAACCACCGCCAAGAGTGGCATCGTGCGATTTAAATTATGTCGCTCTTCAGATCTTGCCTGCATGCGATGTTGTACCAGGCTTGCTAACGGTGTGTGGTTTGAAAATTCAGTTAGTTCCTGCTGCTGAAAGATTATTTAGAGACAAAACCCAAAGAGTTAAGAATGCCCAGAACCTGCACCCCAGTCCAAGTCCTTAAGGGCTAGCTGACGTCGTACAGTAGGGCCATGTGAAAGGTCTCCTGGCTAGCACTGTCCAGAGCCGTTCACCCCTTAGAGCAATGCAGTTTTCCAGCAGGTGAATCATCCTGGACCCTGAAGCAGCAGCGTATCAACACGACCGCACTGATTTGACGCCAGGTCTCGGCACTGCACCAAGCTCTTTGGGTCCAAGGTTGGTTCTCAAGATGCTTGAGAGCATCTTCACCCCAAAAGAAGCTTTAATGGCTTGTAGACTGCAGGGGGGAAAATCTGGTTAGGAAGGGAACACAGTACGGAAGCAAGCGAAGTTAACGGTAGTACCCTTCTCCCGACGGCTTCGTCCTGCAGTGGTTCCTTCTTCAGCAGATGATCACACCAAGTTAGCTGTGCTTTACAGGGAGTATTTATGTAGGTAAGCCAGTGTGCTTTGGCAGCTCTTTGTTTTGCAAAGGAACTGCTTACGAGTACCTTGTTTACATCTTGTCTACACTTTCACTGGTTACACATACTGATTTCTATGGAAAAAACAAGGGAAAGAGACTTAATGATGTTAAATGTCTTCAGTGTGCATCAAGCCCACACCCTTCCTTCTCGCTGAAAGCACCAGGGATTTGGGGTTTCTGCTGCTCAGAAGCAGAGCTTGAGTAGTCTGTGCTGTTGACAGAACTGTGCTGTTTATAAACCCCTAAGAGAATCCCGTCTGCGCATCTCTGTGCGTCAGGGGTGAGGTCGGGCTCCTCGGCAGGCCGCTGGTGATGAAGCGGATGCACACCAGGGAGAGGTTTACAAGCCCCTCCGTCCTGTCCTTCGCTCCCGCTGTTCCCCTTCATTGCTAACCAAACCCGTCAGCCTGGGGGAGGTACCGAGGCTGTGAGGCAAAGAATACGCCGTGCTTTTGGAGGTCACCCGCTGCTTAGCAGGGTCCTCCTTTCCTGTGTTTATGTTAGAGCTTCTGCCACCACAGCCAGGTTTCCCATGCACGCCTCACCGCCTGCAGGTGAGCCAAATTCACTGTAGCAGTCCGGTCCCTGCAGCGCGGCACGGTGAGGACGCTGGCCTCTTACATTAGTTCAGCTTACAATCTGGACCGAATTGTAAGCAGATGTTTTAAAAATAAAATTAAAACAGTGAAGCCAAGCAGCATGTACTCAGCCCGGTGAGAACTGGGCAAAGTTATGTCTCAGTTTCGGAAAGGTTTGTGTGCGTTACTTGTTTCCTACTTACGGTGGAACAGCGGACTTGCGCTCTCGGTTCGGCTTCTGGGTAGAACCTTTGTGGCTCACACTTTGAGCTGTTGTTAGTAACGCGCTGAGATGGGCAGCAGGTGGAAATGGGATTCCCCTTTGTGGAGCAGTGAGTGAATCAGCGCGATGCCACCAGCCCAGAGCGCTTGGTTCCAAAGGAGCCGTGGCCGTGAAACCCCCAGAGCGGTGCGCAGCTCACACGTGTGCTCCTGTTGTGGTGAGCGTGTAACGTACTCGCCGTGCTGATGGTTTGTGTCCTGTGATAACGTGAATCAGAACAACGCAATTCATTCCGCGCGAGGAGTTAGGTGACAAGTCGCCTTACGCTGAATCAGTGCTAATTGTCCTAATCAGGTTAGAGAGGAAGATGAAATTAATATTTTCTGCGATATTTTTTTCCCTTGCCTTCTTTTTCTTTGCAAGCAGTGTAGGTATCTCGTGTTTATTCCACACGTGGAAGGAAAGCAGGAAGCCATCAGAGGGGACACCGGGTGCGCAGAGAAACACACTGCAGAGGCTCTGGAAGCATGACACAGATTTGTAAGAGCAGGGAAGAAATATGGCAGTCTTCACTAGTTCAGGTAACAGCTGCCACAAATCCTCGTTATACACAGACTGGCTACACCAGACCATGGCCATTCCAGCACCACGTGGCAATGCTGTTGTAATGGTTGGGTGCCCTTTACTTTCCTCCTGCCTGTGTGAAAAAATCAATTACCTGTCAGGTTGGGGGGTTTGAAGATGCAGAAGGAACGAGCTCATTCTCGCACAGACAGTGCTGAGCAGATTGCCCACGATGGGCTGTCCTCAGCCTCCTGCAAAGGCTCCAATTGTCTTTAAGCTCAGCTGGCAGAGAGAACTTTAGAAGAGCAGTTTTCTGAACGCACCCTTTTCTCAGATCGCTGTATGTGGCCGCAGTGCAAGCACAGCAGGCAGACCACACGCCCCTGCGTTTCACATCCAGTGGTAGGTTTCAAGTGCGTGAATGTGGGCAGTGCTCAAAGCTGAGCATCGTGCCCGTCCCCCCCCAGCACACGCTGTGCTGTCAGACAGCACCCGGCTGCGCCTCTGCCCGCTCTGCACATCGCACACGCGGGTGTTCCCGTACGACGCCGCAGCAGGAGGCTCTACTGGCCTCTCGTTTTAGAAGACCGAGTCGCATGTGCGCTTCCCCGGTAAGTAAGGGCACGTAACTCACGCAGGGCAGCAGTCTTGTGTCTCAAGTGACCCAAAGTTTGTCGCTTGCACAGCCTCCACGTTCACCAATGTTAATGTTCGTAAAGGGCAAGCTCTGAGGTCTAGATAGAAAATATTTCACTTTCATAAGGAACTACTGGATCCTGAATATAGATTTCATCCAAAAGTCGCTGAAAACTTAGTTTTCCATGCAGCCCTTACAACGTTCTGTGTTGGCACGGTGTGCAGTGACCGCAGGGTCGTGCGCACGACTCCGCCGGGCGCTCGGGTGTCCCGCTCGTCAAGGTCGGAGTAGTCTGCAAGCACGGTACGCTCAACCAAGGCAACTCACTGTGCGTAGGAGGGTGCTGCTGAGCAACCCCCTCATTCACTGGCTAGTGAAAAGTACTGTTTGAACCTGGCAGTGAACTCAGAGCTCAGCCGTGACCCATGCGTCCATCTCTCAGCCCTCGTTGGCTGCGTAAGTGGATGTGGTTTAGGTTACGGTTTTTGTTACTTTTTTTTTTTTTTAAAGCTCTGTCATTTAAGACATACAAAGAAAAATGTCCTCGGGGGAATCGCCTCCAACGCATCGCAGCAGCTTTGTACAAACGGGTTTAGATTACTCATTCCGGCCGCTCATTGGATAAAATGGTTTCGATAATCGGCCGTACGTGAACGGATTGGCGGGGAGGATCAGCAGATAGTGTTGCACCAGGCTGCGTCATTCCTGGATGACCTCCAAGGGCAGGAAGCAAAAACAACACATGCTGAGCAGCGTGTTCCTAGGAGAGCACGGCTCAGGCAGCTGCCCATCCGGAAACGTTCCCTTCCAGGACAGGAGTAAAGTTGTGCGCGGCAGCGTTCTTGAGAGCAAGTGGAAAGCGGCGCTCCCACTGTTCTCCCGCTGCACCAAGGCCACGATTTGTATAGGCTGGATACAAGCCCAAGAGAAGGAGCCACTGAAGTCACGCGTGTTGCACCCTGTAATCAGGGTAGCCTCAGGTACCAGACAGGCATTTGTCAGATGCTACGGCCTGACAGCTAGCCTTGGTTTTTTGTTGTTCCTGCGGCTGCTCAGTGTTCAGTACCCAAATGCAAAAAGCCCAGCAATACGGTGGGAGGAACATTCTTGGGAGGCTTCCTCATTTTGCAAATTCCTTTATATTTAACATTTTGCCTCTCAGCCAGTCTTTTAAACTTTTCTTCATCCGTGTTTCCGTATTTCATCCAAATTATTTTGTAAAAGATACATTTGTTGAGGTTATCATGCTTAATAGTGTAATTTTGACTGATTTCATGGTATATGACCACATTATTTCAGTGTAAAACTATGGTATCTTGCAATCTTTGGAACACAAGTATAACACAGATCTCAAATCCAGAACGAATTTGAACCTGACAGTTTTTACTGTCACGTCACAGACAAAATCTTGATAGAGATTACCTCGTCCTTTGCTTGTGTTGGTTTGGGGGTTTCTTTACTTCTTTTGAAGCTTAATTGCAGGTCACTGTTTTATGACTTATCAAGTTTTGTTTTGTTTTTAATCAGATGGTGGTTGGGAATAGTCCAGGAAACTTTTAAGAAAAGAAGAAAAGCACTTTTCCAAGGAAAAACAATCACACTCAGTGTGACATCAGCAGGTAACGCATTCTGATGTCTAACTCTGCTTCAACACAGTTAAGCTTCATTCTGAGCAGGAACTTTTGTGCATGTGCTGCGTGTACTCCTATGGGATGACCGAGTTTCACAGTTTAGAGAAGCAACGGTTTGGTTTCCGTCCAGGGAAGATATCTCCGAACCGAGGCGTTGCACAATTCCTCAAGCGTATTGGGAGTGGAGCGATTGGTCTGGATTTAGCAATCCTGCATTATTTATAGAGCTGCACAACAATGGGACTCGGGCTGATACCAATACAGTCAACAGACCTGAAGGCTAAAGCGTACTGGAAATTCTGTGCGTACCAAAGGATACCTATAAAATCCCCAACATTTTCTTTGCAACTGTGACATTTTCACAGAAAAGAGGAACCTTCTGGAATGTAAATACTTTTAAAACAAATAAGGCTTTAAGTATACATCTGGTTGTTTAATGTGTGTTCTTACACAGATTGGTCTGTTGAGCACAGACTGAAACCGAGGACCCGGGGATCCTGGGCCTTTCATTTGGTTGGTGTAACAATTTACAGTCTTCCAAAAATCCTCCTTCCACTGAATTCTAATATGCATGTTTTACTTTAATCTCTGAAAAGTAAGGAATTTTGCATTTATATGCAATCAGTTTCTATTTAACTTTTCCACTGGTCCTAAAAATGTAGATGTTTATTTTAAAACAGCTTATTAAAATTTAAGGGGAGAAAAACATGGTATCATTTAACTTAGCCTGGATTTTCGACAATATTTTGAAAGAACAGAGGAAGCAATAATGATACCCAAGGAAACATTTAACTCTCTGCATACCTCCTTGCCACACATTTAACTATCAGAGAATGAGAGTAAGCCTCAGTTCTGTTGTATTTCCCCTCCATTTTACACTCTATCCTGCTTTTAGATGCTGCAGGACCAGCACTTTTGGAATGCGTCATCATTTAGGAGGAGAAAATTAAGTGCTGTGTTATGAACGGATTTTTGCTAAACCTGGCCCAAATCACAATAACCTTAACTGAGAGAAGGCTATACACCCCTTGAGTAGAGAGAAGAGGTCTCTTTCTAGAGATGATGCCGGACTGAAGCTGCTGTGGCTCATGCAGTTGCTCTATAATACCCATTCTTGTCAGGACTGAGATTCTTTCTAGTCACTAATGAAATTTCAACCCAGTCATGGCCAGCTAAATTGGCCCTGTCGTTAGAGTCAATGCAATGTATTTGTCTCATGATCCTTTGAGGCCTGAAAATGCTTCTTTTCTAGAAAAGCTACTACCTATGTCCAGCTCTGTTTCCTGCAAGACAGCCCTTTGAGAATACGGAACAGTTTCATATATGTGAGCACTGCTGCCTCGAACTAAATCCTGTTTCCTTTGCCAAGCTCACCTTGGCAGATGGGTTGCAGGGAGGGCGCTGTCACAGCAGCAGTGTTGTGGCAGGAGGAAGTTACCTTCTAGATCAATGCCAGCAACGTCTCGCATCCACTCACTCCAGGCTGCCTTTACTCAGCAGCCGTGAGCCCCTCAGTGTGAGGTTTCTGGTGTTCTGCAACTGAGGACGCTCGGATTCATGACAGCCTGAATACATCTGGAGGTGCGTGGCGGTCACGCGATGGTGGTAACTCTGGCCTTCCCCGTTTCACGTTCCCCGCAGGCTGATCCATGAAGGGGAGCATTGCTGCATGGCAGGCCGAGGAGCCAAGCTTCTCTTGCACGGTTTCTCCTCTCACCCGTAGTTCACACTCGGATGTAGTCTATGCAAATCTTCGGGATTTTGTGAGATTGAGAGACAGAAGTCTGGTTTTGTCTTCCAGTGAGTCTCAGATTTCATCCGTAATACCTCTTGGTTTGTAGGCAAGTCTATTCCTAGCTTAAATAACTATTTCCTCCTTCAAACGAGTTTTTTACAGGCCAGTTTGAGCTGCCTAAACACCTCCCCAACTGCTTCTGAGTCACTCTCCATGAATCATCTGAAAACTTCACTCCCAAGCAGGTTCCAGTATTAAATGATACTGGATGCACTGCATGGCCAGGCACCATGAACAGGCATGAAACGAAGCTCGTGTTCAGAGGAGCACGAATGTGTATGTGCTGCTGCCCTGCTAGGTGTGTGCTAATGAGTAACCCAGCAGTAACAGCATCATCAGTTCATAAGGGGCAATCTCACTTGATACTTTTTTTATCCACATACACCGGACAAAGTAATCATACTTTATATAAATATGATTATTCAGGTCTCTCTAGATAGCTTATGACTGCAATTCAGTGCTGTAACAGCATAGGGACAGCTTTTTTCCCATTATACACCCGTTGTCAGCAGTTATGTGATAGTATCAGCGGGACTCCATGGCAAAATCCCTGCTCGTGTTGGTATCTCCTAATGCACTTTGTGATTCCACGTGTGCACCCTGTGCTACCTTACGCTATAAACCCTTTTATAAAAGGGGCACTTACAAGCGTTAGAAAGGTCATTGGAAAATGTGAAGCAGATGTTGATAAATTAAATCCATGAGAAACTTAGACGGATGGCCAGTTGGGGGATAAAGTGCTGTCGTTGTCTAGATCCTATGCAAGCTAACACGCACAAAAAATCTATATTCAACACCTTTCATGCCTTATAAGGGGGTGGGGAAAGAAGAAAACATTAACTTATGTGCTGTGACAACACACGTTTAGCTGGTTAGCTCGCACTTTCCTAAGAGTCCCTAAAAATAAACCGAAAACGTCACAAGCTACTGGTGGCAAAGAGAATGGCAGGAAAAGCCCATTGTTCCCAACTGTGCGTGGAACAAATGAGTGAACGTGAGGCTCCTCTGTAGGAGAAAGAGTCTTGATGGAAGAACTCAGTGAACTCTGGCTGCGGTCACGTGAACGTAGCAGTGAGTCTTGCTCGCTTCACAAGGTTCTGTCTGCCAGCACCAGGCAGCTCCTCTGGTTATCTATCTTCAGCACCGATGTTTCAAAATGCAACTAATACACTTCCAACACATCACTTACTTCAGTGAGAACTGACTGGAAAAGGTAACGCGAATAAACACCGGTCTGTCTCCTTCCGTGCCATTTCTGCGCTGTATAATATGATGGCGAAGGCAGAACAGAAGTTTGAAAAGTTCACTGTCTGACCCACTCCGAGTTATCAGGCTGTTTCCAACCAGGACTGGGCCAAAATTCGGGTTGAAGATACGACAATGGATTTTTCAAATGGGAGAGGAAAACTTGGAACTTAGGTGTCAAAGGTAGACGGATGACATTCCGATGTAAACCCTTTCAAATTTCAGTTAATTTGGGATTCTTCCCTTGCTGCTGTAAAATCAAAGTGTAAAAACCTCAGTCTTCTCCTTCCTCTGAAACAGATTAAGTGTGCTGCTGTTTGTGGGCCTCTCTATTTGCACGCTTTCCGAAGTCAGTTCACTGTTTAAAAAGGCAATTCATGCACTATTTCTGCACCAGGAAATGGCCAAGGAATGTCATCGATGATGTAAAACAGAAAAAAGATGCCATCTAAGGTATCTTTCCCCACTTCAAAGACGTAAGTGGCCAGCGACCGTGATCAGTGTGTAACTAGGGACAGACGTCGCACGGTTCCTTGTAAAACCTCATCGTCTTGTCAGTCTGCCTGTCCTGGAGCGAGCTCTCCTCGCCCCCGATCAGCTGCACGGTGTGAGGAAGGAGACACGGGTGTACCTTTTGAGGAGGTGCTGACTCAGGAAGGACGTAAACACTGGAGAAGATTTCTGTGCCTTCCAGGTACAACTGAGAGAACACGCAGCTGCCACCTCTGTGAATCCTACCTTGAGTAGTTGCGTTTGGAGTTGTTGGTCCTGATGGAATGATTCCACCTCACAGGGGTGCGCCCCAGTCCCACCTCTGCCTCCTGGCAGAGCCTGGCAGAGTGGGCCCTTGCCTGTTGACGGCACCTCACATTGTCTTCACTGAACCTGGCCCATGTTGCAGGAACTGAAACACGAGTAAGAAATGTAAAATAAGGGGAAAACAAAAGATAAAAGCTTAGGGGTTTTGTCCTACTTATTATTAGCTCTGTATTTTGAGCTAATTTTTGTTCAGTGACAATTACACTGAGATAAGTGTTCATCCACTGCACTTTGCAAACTGCAGATGCATACAACAGGTAATTCTGCTGGTTTCATACCCACTTCTTTCTCCTTTTTTCTTCTATAAACCAAAGATGTGGCAACACCAAGTGAAGATTTTGGGTGATGGTCTGAGCTCATACCTGCTGTATCTCAGCTGAAATCTGACATGTTTGTGTCAAGGTTCAGAGTGCTTATGGCCTTAGTGGATTACCATGACCTCCTGTACACTGCAAATCATCCAGTTGGGTTCAACTACCGTCTGTTTTTGTGAACCCAAACCTTTATCCTGGGGAACCCAATTATGTGTCACCAACCACCAGAGAACATGAGAGGCCAAACTAGTTTAGGGAAAAGAAGCAGGAAACCAAAGGAGAAAGGCTCGTTACCAGCTCTTCAGACAGCTCTGGTTTGCAGCCAGAGCAACCCCAGCTCATGAGATATGTGTAACCTAGTCATAAAGCATGTGGCTCTGACATCCTAGTAGCCTTCATCATCAGAAGGAATGACAGGAGGAAAATGGATAAAGACCTGACCTAGGAGTAAGGAGAACTGGAATTTTTCTCCCAGCCCCAACACTATCGTTCTGTGTCGTTCAGATAAATATCTCCATCCTCTTACCTCTCTCTGTATTAAAATGAGAACCTCTGCTTTACCTTGCAGGGCTGTTAAATTCAGTAATGACGATGAGCCAAGCAGAAGTGGCTCTGCGATGGAACAGCCTATGAATATACAGAGAAAGACTGAATACAGGGCTCCTGCACTGAAAAATGCCCCCCGTGAACGTTCCTGCTGCAACGTCCTGTATGCAAACAAACCCTGGGACGCTTGGCTGTGTGTCCAGGCTTCACCGATGGCCTTCACTGCAGCCGACGTAATGACAGGCATTAATCCCGCACTCAAGCCTTTCCAAACTGGGAATCTGCGAGGCTCTAAACCTGCAGCCCGAGACCCCGGCTTGAGAACGGGTGCAGCATAAGCTACTCTCTCTGGAGCTGAATTCACCGCCTTCCCTAATGCATTGCTTAGCCTACTAGGCTGCTTCTCCTTTCACCCAGAAATATTTAGTGTATTTTATGGAAAGGTACAGATATTTTACTCGCCAAACTGATAGACTGAGATAAACTTTTGCCTGCATTTAGACTTCATTCTCCATACAAACCTTCCTTCTACGATTGATGCCTGTACATTAAACTCGGCAGGGAAAAGTCGCTATTTATTGAGTTTCACGTTTACTTTACATTTTAATGGAACACTGAGAACAAATATTAAGGGATGCAAAAATAAAAAGGTGATTTTGTCAGTGTTTGCTTTCTCAGGGGCTCTTTTTTCAGTTTTTCGAAGGGTATTCCTCTCTCTCAAAACTGAAGTACTGATCCTCCTAAACAATCTGGAATTCCTAAGTGTCACATCGTTATTTAGGCAGTTTCAGGTAACCAACGTGACACCACAGTAAAGTGCAGAAATCAGGGTACTAAACCTGAGCTGACATTACTTACAGCTGCTGATCCAGACAACCTCAGTGTACTTTCTGCAGGTTTTTGTTTCCATGGTCTGATGGTTCTATCCATACTCTCATCAGAAAATTAAATTTCCAAGCATCTGAAATACTTAGCACTTAATCTGTTCTTCAGCACTGCTTTTTCAGACTGTAATTTATCTGGCTGGACTGTCGAGGCAGAAAACACCTGCTCTCCTCCCGAGTGCTGCAGGTATGTCTCAGTCCGCCAAATGGTTTCAGGAAAATGGTAATGAAAAATGGCATTTCTTTGGATAATGGTTGGTTGAGAAAGGAAAAGGGCTGTAAAACTTATCCACATGAATCTGCTTTTTACTACAGCTGACGAGAATAATTTTATTCATTGCTAATCCTAAAAGCAGGTAGTGTTACTCGAGTCAGCAGAATGCCTGCCAAGTTTCCTTCGGTTAGGCCCTCGCTGCAGTAGCGAACGAGGTGATCTTTTAATGAAAAGCAGAACATACGTAAACAAATAATATTGATTTTTCTTTTCTCCTTCCAACAGGACAGAGACATTATCGTTTGAGATTGTGGAGTACGTTCACCATTCAAATATCGCCGTGTTAAAGAGCGGTAACGGAACTAACGAGTCATTAGTACAAAAACACTGCCCTCTATTGCAAGCTGCTTCTCCTCACTATTGTTTTTGGATTGGATGCAGGTCTTGATGTGGCCCCTATTCATAAACAGTTTTAAAACTGCCTACAATTGGGCATTTTAGTTCAGTAATTTTAGTTCAGCCTGTAACACTAAAGCTGTGCCAAATCTTTTGGGTCAAGCTGTTTAGTACGTAACTGTATAGCTTGATGGATGAATTTCCAAATAACCCTAGCTTTTTTCACAGAAAATGTATATAGTCCTTGGTGTACACTTGCGTGCTGTTCAGCACGTTGCGCTTAACTGCACACCTGCGCTGGATTTGATTTGATTGGATGTGGGTTTAAAACCTGAAGGCCACAGAACAGCGTGGGAGCATGGAAACCAGAGGGAGCATGGAAAGAGAAGGCTACCACAGCCACCCATACTCACGTCTCGTCTGTTTTCTCCACTCCATGGTAAAAGCTGATGCTTTCCGACGTGTCCCTCAGGTTAAAGCACTTCTCATCAATAACATGGGCTGAGTTTTTGTCAGAAGGATCCTGTTCCAGGGCATGCTGTGCATCTCTGTTGATGCTGGGAAGGGGCAAGACTTACGTTAATTCTGAACCACCTCCAATGCTGTTACCCTAGACAGCTAGTTGTTTTCATCAGCTTCCCGCAATGCTTCATTGCGTAGTTTGTTGGCATTTACAGTAGCCTGACCATGCTTGGTGCCGTAATTTAGCTAGAGGGAGCTGCTGTCCCATTCACCCCTTTTAGCCTCTCCTGAGCTTTCCTCAAAGAATGGCATTGAATTCAAGAACGGCAAGTAATGAAGAAAGAATCAAAGTCTTGCTCTCCAGCGCAAGACTCACTGACAGTTTCTGGGGTGTGCTTGTCAACGGGCAATACTCCCGGTCTGCCTGATGCGGTGACGGAACTGATCAGGGGTCACCAGAAACGCCGGCCTGAAGAACAGGCAGGGTTCACGGCACCGCGTACGAACTCAGCTGTTATCCGACCATACACCGACTGTGTGACGGCAGCGGGATGAATGGCGGGAATGCATACAGCCTGCCTCATGGGAGTCCTGAGGGCCTTTAATAAACACAGTCTTTTCTAATATGTACTTGTCTTTTTCTCCTGTGATGTAATAATCAAGAACTGCACAATTTTATCTTCCTTGAGCTGTTTCTTTTGAGAATCACGTCATGTCACATAAACATGACTTTTAAAATTTGTGTCAGTCCTGTGTAGTTAGCAGAACAGTATTCAGAATAGTTTTAGCTAATTAAATTACCTAAATAATTGGCGTTTTCTAGGATATCTGTGTACTCTCAGAGAAATAAAATGAATTCCAAAGCCTCCCATAACAAAAACATATACAAATATACATTGAAATAATTTAAGTCCATTCCATAACTCATCTCATACCTTAGACTCCTGTTTCTTTTGTCAATAATAATTTTCCTTTCAATTTACTTTTGTAATTAAAAAAATCCCTTTGAACTTCATTCCAATGTGCTACATAACAACATGGGCATAACTAACCTGTGATTTTGCTGTCCCTGATTTTAATGAAGGATTTCAGATTAAATGTGCCTTTAAAAATTGTGTTTAAATGGTAACAGTTGCTCTTCTGCACTTGAACACACAAATTCTGTCATTGGAAAGAATTACAGCTGGAGGGGAATGAGCATCTAACAGGCTGAGTCTCTGATTTTTGCCTTCGCTGCTGTCTGTCGTTAGACACTAGCCAACATTGAGTTCAGCTTTCCTATCTCTAGGAATTAAAGTCTTACCCCAACTGATAACTGATTTTCTGTGCAAGTTTTGTCATTTTTTCTTGACAGTCCCTGAATGCATCGGCCTCCTACAGTGGAAAATACACAGCGTCAGTGCTTTCACCACACTTCATTTCATGCAGCGCATTTATCCTTTTGATCTTGTGCGCTAGATGTCGCGGCCCTCTCGCGTATCGCAGTGGCTGTTTAGGTCAGGAAGGGTATGTTTTGGTCCCTCTCTTCCTCGCTCCTACGAGGTTGTCTCTTTTGACTTGTGTTCGTGTGGTTTTTTCTATGTTACCCAACCTGCTGGTGGATTTTATTGGGTAGAGTCGCTCCCGTGAACACGAAGTGAAATCCTGCTGGCTTAAGTACAGCGAAGGTATTTGAAACATGGCCCTGCATCCATCGAACCACCCTCCCTCCCTACTGCTGGGTTTTCGAGAACAACGCAGACGTTTTGCTAGCGGTAGGGTAGGCTGAAAACCTGGCTGATTTCAGAACAGGCTCCTTAGGGAGCCTTGTTCCAACATGCGGCTAAACCACCTGAGGCGCTGCGCGCGCCAGCCTGCGGCCCTGCCCTTGGCCCTGCCCGGCGCCCAGCGCTTTCAGGGCCCAACCCCCCGGCGGGCGGGCCCCGAGCGGCTGCCGCCACCCCGGCTGACACCGCCGGCCGGGCGCTGGGGCGGGTCCCTGCGCTGCCGGCGGCTGCTGCCCGACGCGGTAACAGTGCAGACACGCCCCGTACCTGAACGCGCCGCTGCCCCCAGCGGGTGCCACTGAGGCACCGCCCGGCCGCCCCGCCCCGCCGGCCTCGCCCCCTGGCGGCTGCCCGCCCCGCCGCGCATGCGCGCCCGCAGCGGGCGCCCTCTCCTAGCCCCGCCTTTCTCCGGCGGAGGTGACGCGCGGCGGGCGGAGCCATGGCGGAGGCGGCGGGCGGGCCGCGGCCGCGGGGTGAGGGGCGCGGCGCGGCGGAGCGGGGTGGGAGGGCCGCTGCCCGCGGTGCTCCAGCCCCGGTTGTCGGTTGCAGAGTGCCCAGGGACCAGCAGCGCCCAGGCGGGCAGGGCCGCCGCCTGCCAGGGATGCCCCAACCAGAGGCTCTGCGCTGCCGGCGCCGCCGCGGAGCCGGGTGAGCGAGGCGCGGAGGGGGCGGGCGCTGAGGCGCGGGCTGTGCGGGCCTTGGAGGGGGCCGGGCCCCGGCTGACCGCGCCGTGTCGGCCCGCAGCAGAGGCGGCGGAGCTGCGGGAGCGGCTGCGCTCGGTGAAGCACACGGTCCTGGTGCTGTCCGGGAAGGGCGGCGTGGGGAAGAGCACCTTCAGCGCCCTCCTGGCCCACGGGCTGGCGGCGGACGAGGCCAAGCAGGTGGGCTGCGCGCCCTGGGGCGGGGCGGGGGGTCCCGTGGCCGCGGCGGTGCCCCCCGCTCCCGCCCTGGGCACGGCCTGGGTCACCGGGCGGGGTACGGCCGCGCTGAGCGCCTTGCCCTGCGCCTGAACGGTACCTTCTTGGCCGTACGAAGTGCCCGCAGGGTTCCCGGGAGGCACTGGAAGCGGTGCTGTGCAAGCTTGGTCCCGGTGGGGCGGGTGGTTTGTTTTCCAGGTCGCTTTGCTGGACATAGATATCTGCGGGCCATCAATCCCCAAAATGATGGGTCTGGAAGGAGAACAGGTAAGTGAAAGCTCGGCCGTGTTTTTAAAGGATTTCTGTTCAATTTTTCATTAACGTTTTAGGGCTTGGAGGCTTAAAGCTTGGAGAGGGACTGCTTATTGGGAAACGTGTGGCCGTGGGTAGGGAAATAAAGGAGGCGAGATGGAGTTTAGCATCATTTAGTCTGCAAAAAGCTCATCTGCTTTCAGGGTGACCAGTTCCGCAAACCAACTTTTGCTGCACATTGGCCACGTATTCGTGGCTGCCTAATACTTGAGTGAATTCGCGTGACGCTCTTTGTCAGCCCTAGAATATTTTAGAGAAATACGTGAAGTCACGGGTAAATTTCTTGCCCAAGGGTGCCGCAGTTACTCCTCAATGATTAATGGAGATCTGGCCCTTCTGCAGTTTTTAACTCGGCTGCCCCAGCGCAGCAGTACGGTACCTACAGGATACCCGCTTGCCTAGTTTTGACCTACGCTCGTGTTTTACGTCACCTGTGTATTTATTTCTAGTGTAACTTTATGTATCACTTCAATTCCCAGGTCCATCAGAGTGGATCTGGATGGTCTCCAGTGGTAAGTGAGCTGTTTCAGAAGGTTTGTGGGTTTGTTTGGGTTGGGCACTGTCTTCTGAGGTGAAGAGGGGGCAGCAGGGGGTGCTCCTAGTCATTCTTTTTCTCATTACAAAGATGTAGGCTACATGGATCAACGTTACATTGCTTTTGTTAATCGTAACCATGCTATATTTTTGGAACAGTTTCGTTATTTTACGTAGCTCTTGTTTACGGACTGTCCTGTGGGCAGTGAGTGTAAGTTACTTGATTTTGTTCTTCCCGGTTACCATGCGGCTGTACCGTGCGTCACCTTTTCAGTGACAGGCAGAAAGTATCTTACACCCCAGAAAAACCTCGTTAACCTTTAGAACAGGCAGGGAAGGTTTTGCAGGAGGGAGGGTTGTCTGAAGGTCACCGTTAGTGCACGCACTAACGGCAGCTTGATGCTGAGAGGGGAAGCAGCTTTTATCTGGACGCTGGCTCTGGTGATGCCACAGACCACTGTAATTACTGCAACTGGGGGGGTTCCATCTGTGAATGCAGCTGGTGAGTTGCACAAAAATAGTAGTTTTTAATGCCCTTTGATAAGAGAGAAGTATAAGGTTCTCTGCCTTTATTTTTTTATAATGTCTCCACCCATGCCCAAACTGCTTTTTCTATAAAATCTGGTTTTAAAGTAGGTTTCTCTACTCGTTCCTCTACTGTTCTGTACACTCTGCTTTGTTTCTCCCTTTCTTCTAGTATGTTGAAGAAAACTTAGGTGTCATGTCCGTGGGGTTCTTGCTTAGTAGTCCTGATGATGCTGTCATCTGGAGAGGACCAAAAAAAAACGGTACATCTCAAGTGTTTTCCACAACGGTTTATATACTTGACAGATGTAGTATCGTGAGCTGGTTTCATTAATAACCTAAATAGAGTGTGGTGAGCTATAGGAGAGAACGCGTGACTGGTTCCTTATTGGGCTGAGCGTATCTGTTTGATGAAGCGAGGTCAGATGCTGTACTGGGTTTGTTAATGCCGTGGCAAAGTAAGCATTTACGTAGGTTGACCAGTCAGAAGACCCTGCGTACCTAGACTCTGAAACTCGAAATAGACCCTGAAATTTGAAATGTAGGGAGATTTATTTTTTCCTCCCACACTCTTACCCTTTCTTTTAGGGTTGATCAAGCAATTTCTTCGGGACGTGGACTGGGGTGAAATCGACTACCTGGTTGTAGATACACCCCCGGGAACATCGGATGAGCACTTGTCTATCGTGCAGTACCTCAGTGCGACGCACATAGATGGTGCTGTCATAATCACTACCCCTCAGGTACGAGAACTTGGCTTCTGCTGACAGCAGCGTCGTGGCAGTTAAAGCCAGTCCTTGGTTCAGACTCTGGTGAACTTCGGAGAGTCTGGGGGAGATGACTTTTGTGCCCACAGCTGGCAGGTCTGTGAGTTACTGTCTCAGTGGGTCAGTAAACCACTGAGCGGTTCGCAGTCAAAAGCTGCCATGACCTGTGTGGAGAAGGGAAGTGGTAGTATTTAACTTCCCTCTTCGAGTACAGAGTTCACACCATGACGAATTTGCAATGTACTCGCCAGTGGCTTCAAGTTCAGGAGCCGGTAAGAAGCTTGGCTTTTAAGTGATAAGGTGAGCAGTCTGACACCACGTGAAGCAGCCCGTTGCCTCCAGTAGGCGATTTGCGGTGTGTGTTTTTGAAAGAAAAATGAGCCCCTGGAGAGCTGAAACTCAAAATACATCAAATTCTAATGTGGGGTTTGGAGCCTGGTTTGGAAAGGAACAGGAGATCAGACCAGCCAAAGGCACCTGGTATTTCCACGATGACTGAAAGAATGGGGTGTAAAGGAAGTGAAATGTTGAGGGCGATGTGAGGTAGGGGGTGAGGGAAGGAGAAGGCAATAGGAGAACTGGATGAGGTCAGGCATGCATGCTGAAAGTTGGAGGAAATGATAAGCTATTGGAAATTTAACCTGATAAGAGATAACAGGCGCAAGCCGCGTGTTCTTGTCCTTGCCTGCTCTACTGAGAATGCCTGGGGTCTTTCTGTAAACTGAAAAAATTACATCTAGAGAACCGAAGTTAAGAGATTAATGCAGGATCCAAAACACAAACACGGCTGAATCTCTACTAGAGTCAAGTCTGATTTCAAAACAATCACGTTCAGTAGGCCAGAGCGTGGTACCTGTTCTGTTGCTGCTCAGAGCTGGCGCTAGAGCACGTAACACAAGTTTACGTTCTTGAAAATACAAAAAGAGTGGTATAATTCATTATGACCTTTCTTTAAAATAGCTCTAAGGATGTAACTGAATGGGCTTGGCATCAAAACGTTCCAGCCAAGGTAGCAGTGTTTCCTAATATTGTAGGAAGTATCGCTTCAGGACGTTCGGAAGGAGATCAACTTCTGCCATAAAGTGAAACTGCCAATCATAGGTGTTGTGGAAAACATGAGCGGCTTTATATGTCCCAAGTGTAAGGTAAGGCTCTGTATCTTACAGCATTGTTTATCCTGACGATGTCTGTGTGTAACGTTGCTCCAAAAATGCCTTGTTCCCAGAATTGCAGTATTTTAACTCTATTTTCATGTTGTCCCAGAATGAATCTCAGATCTTTCCCCCGACCACTGGAGGTGCAGAGAAGATGTGCCAGAACTTGAATGTTTCCCTCCTGGGTAAAGTGCCTCTAGATCCTCAAATAGGTACCGTTACTGGATTTCACTATGTTTAAAACAAGTTTTTCCACCTATGCTGATGTTATTACTGGAAAACCCCAACTTGGACACTTACAAATTAGAATATTAAGCATTTTGATCTTGGGTAAATATCCACTTTTAGACAGCACCTTTTTGGAATCAAAGGTTACTGGAACTGCAGTGTAGCACAGTGTGGGAAGAGGAAGGTGGTAGGGCAACTGCCTTGGCCTGAAACTCCTGACTGAGATTAGGTTGTGCAGCTGCATAATCGTACTCCAAGTGCAACATGTCTTTCTGGTGTAATCACCTGGAAGTGCAGACTGAATCAGCAATCCATACTTGATTTAATGACGGCAAGGAACAGGTCAGAACTTCCAAAATAATGACTGAAGGTTGCTGCTAATAGTATTCCTTCGTAAAACGGCAAGCTGTGCTTCTAGTTACATTACTGACCCAAGGACTTCTTCAAAGGAATAGATGGAAGTGGCTCTTTGGAAGGGGATAACCAGCAGTGGGATAAAGGGTAAAATAAAAGAGTTCATCTTTTCCCGTTGCTTTGCTTTCATGTTTCTCCCTGTCCTTCAAGGAAAAAGCTGTGACAAAGGCCAGTCTTTCTTGTCTGAAGCACCAGAGTCTCCGGCTACGCTGTCTTACAGGAATATCATTCAGAGTAAGTCCGCAAGTCCCTGTGCGACAGAGCCCTCTGGGTTTGGAGCACTCCTGCGGTGTATAAAGCTGCTAAACAGAACTGTGTTGTTCTGCCACAAATAATACCACCAGTAGATGTGCACAGCACTTGTGAAAGTAACAGATGCACGTCCTGTGTTCGCTTCTGGCCATCAATTATGACAGGCTTTTGAAGCGATAACGACTTGTACTTACGAGCTGGTTCCAGTATTTGGCTTCAGTCACTCTTCAGTTTGCTGAAGAGCAGTGGGCACTGAGTTCTGAGCTTCTCAAGCAGGCCTGTCGGGGGGCGCTCGCCACAGCTCATCATTGCCTCCACTTCCCACTGCAGCTGCTCAGCAACCGATACAGCAGCTACCTGAAGAGCTGGTCACGTGCAGTGTAAAAATGCAAACAGCTGGGAAATTCCAAAAGCCGTTTGCACTCCGTAAAGGCCCAACTTGATATTTGTGCCAGTGGGGGCAGCGTGATGCAGCAATAACTGACTCCTGGTGTGCAACTGAAATATTTACGTTATTTTTTTCCCTGCCTTTGCAGGAATTCAGGAATACTGTGATCAGCGCCATTTTCAAGAAGAAAATACTACCTAATCTATGAATGAAATAATCTAGTTCATGCTTAATTATAGAAAAGTAACTTATGCCTTGATTTAACAGAAGGAATGTATTCTTTTTGTATATTGCAAATAAATTCTTAATATAAATGTTCTTGCCTTAGTTTTTTTTCCATAGTTCAGGATTCTTGTAGCGCACAAGTGCTCTCAAAGCTTGCTAGAAAGCTATAAAACTGAGTCTTCCTCTGTGCTACATAGGCACAATCTGCGTCTGCTGTCACAGTACTGATAGCCCGAGTGTGAAGTTGGTGTTGGAAGGCACACATATTCAACTTTCTAAATAAAATCTTGTATATAAAGTACACTTTGGTGACACTGGGGTGTTGTATCTAATGTTTCTGCTCTGCACGTGTAGTAGGTTCTGTCCTGCCTTCTGCGCTAGGACAGATTGTAATGCCCACTCCCTCGTACTGAATAACATCATTTAAGTATCATCTCTACAGAAGGATCTGCATTTGCAGTGGAATTTGCTGTAGTAGTGTCCCCTTTTCTTATAACTGGCATCAGTTTTAAAATAAAAACCTACCAGAGTGTAGTAGTTTATTTATTACAGGTATCAGAGTGTCAGGCACATATTTCAGCTGTTGCTGCCTGACCGGCTGCCTCACGCCAGTACCGTGTGCACGTGCTGCAAGACTCCTGTGCTTTTACATGACAATATTTAAAAAATCGGTTTCAGTATCTTTAATAACCAAGAGGCCCTTTGTGATGGCAATTCCTCTTTTTATTGAGGAACTCAGGATGTTGTACAGGAGGGAAGGCAGTTTGATGTTACTTATTGTAGTTTCAAAATTAAATAAATGAGCATTGTTTTTCAGTGACACTCTAATTCTTGGTTAAGATAATCCAGCAGTTTCAGGTTAGCTGACAGATTTTCCCTTAGAGAAATGTGCTCCGTGTAAACCATAAGCACTGTGGTTGTGCCTATCCAAACCGCTTTTTGATGACACTTTTAAGTAACAAAGGCTCTAAACCTTTCCGAATCTTTCCGACTCACACACAAATGACAAAGTTCTTACTTCGTGCAGGTGTAATTCTAGTAGAGCTTCACTTAAATATCTTCATAGGAAGAGCAGCAGCCTTCATGAATGAGTATTAGTACTGCTCACCCTTTTCGTTCTTCCTTGATTAGCGAGTGCCTGTCTTCCTGTGGTCTTCAGCGTGGTCTTCTGGAATCCTCCTTGCCTGTCCTGTGGAATGAACGCAGGCAGCGTGGCTGTTAGCATCACCTGGTGTGCAGGAATCTTTCACAAAAAGCAGGGGGAGCCTGAGGGTTGAAGGTAGCTCCCCTGGCTGTGCCTAGACCATTGTAGTACCTCAGAAGGCATCCCTCCAAGGATTTAACAGAGGATGTTCTTTATGGGGCTTGGAGGCAGCTCAGCTCCGAAGCTTCAGTGGGCCTCTGTCACTCAGGGCAAAGTGCTATGGGCATGGCCCCTTCAAGCGAGTTCCGCGGGAGAGGCGTATCGGCGAATCAAGATAGCCCCACCAGGAGTTAGTTTAGGAGCTCAGGCCTGGGAAGCGCCAGGCAGGTCAGCCTGTGATACTTCAGGGGCTGCAGCTGACGGGCCAGCTCTGTACTTACGTTTGGCAGCATCTGCTGTGACAAGGACCCTTGAAGTTACTCTGCTGGCGCCTTTCTGTGCCCCTAGTTTGCAGTGGATGTAGCCGTATAAGTTAGCCGTCTGAAGGGAGATCCCCGCTATCACCAGAGCCTGTGGACAAACAAGCGTTCAGCTGGGGCAGACACTGCTAGATACAGGCTGTGGGGGCAGAACACGTATACGGACTATGTGGCTACACATACACGCCATAAGGGGATATTCTGTCTGGTAACAAACGACCTTCAAAGGGAGCCAACCTTGCCAAAGCTGAACTCTAGCTCCTAATGCTTCTGTCTTTATCACAGCACTGGTACAATGGGCTTTTGTCATTCTTGAAAGACTTCCATTACTTTCCTCAAAGCATCTGTTCAAAAAAGCACCTATTCAACTGACCATTTCACTTTTTTTAAGCCCGACTTGTATCTGAAAGTTTCACACCCGGAGAGATAGGGAGCCTGCAGGCCTGTTCAGCTGGCAAATTCCTTGTGTGCACGTAAGATGCTGTAACTACCAGGTTTACGAGGAGCATGGATAGGTATGAGTCAGTATCTGGCATTTACAGGCAGTGAAAGCAGTGAGATCCTCCCATGGTGCCATAGGCTTAGCAGCAGGCAGAACCCATCGGACTGACTAGTGGGATAACCTACAAATCATGTTTTCCTTAGCCTCAGACACAGTTTCCTGGAAGCTGTCATATTTTCGTTTGTGTAACTCGCCTTCTACAAGCACCCGCACCACCTGCCTCCAGTGCTAGTTAGGGTTCCTTCTCCAACCAGCTCTTAGCTTAGCTAACGATCTCGGGTTTGAAAAATAAAGGTGGAGCCGTGGGGAAAGGCTGCTGGTTTAATTTTAACTATTGCTTGTTTAGCTGCCATATTTTGGGCACTAGAAAGCGCTTAATGATCTGCAATTGGTTCATACCCATAGCTGAATTTCCCGTTTCATTTAATAACAAGATGCAGCGTTGGCTGTTACTGGTGATGCAGCAGCACATGCGCAAGGCACTTCATCGCGTCAGACTGAACGGAGAAATAGTGCTCGGCATGGCTGGGAGCTTGACAGGTCAGGTCTGGGGTGATTATCCAAGCACGGAATCTTTACATGGGGAAAGGGGAAGATTTCCTAGCCAAAAATAGGGTAAATTTCCTCTTCTATTTAGAAAAGTGTGTAATGTTGTTGCTTTCTTCATAAAGAAGATGGCTTCTAAATACAGTATAAAATACATCGTTTAATTTATCAAGGTTTTAAGCACTGTGATACTGGTCCTTGCAAAAGGAAATGGTACCACAGCAAGAAAATCCCTAATTTTAAGACTGAAGTAACATTCAAGTCCCAAGGAGATGGGAAAACCTGAAAACTCCTATCAGGTTCCTTTGACTGAAGCAACTGGGGAAAAGGAAGTTGCCCCAGTTAAAAAGAAGTCCCGGATTTTGCCAACCACTGCAGGTTCTCAAGTTGGATGAAGGAGTGGACATCCGATAACCTAGCAGAAGTGGGGCTAAAAATTACTGATCCCTTCCAGAGCACAGGGCTTGACTGGACAATCCCCGATTTCTTGAAGCTGTTAGCGGGATTGTTGTACTGTTGGAAGATTTGGTTCAAAGCCTGTTGCAAAACTAACAGGTCTGGGGTTTCCCTCTACCAACACTGTCAGCCGTCAGTCCTCAGTACCCCCCGACTTACCAGCCATTTCAGCTTCAAGGAGAACAAGGTGCTAAAGAAAAACACTGTCCAAATAACTGGGCAGATAATGAGACCAAGCCAGAAGATTCGAGCTTCAGCTTCAGTTGAGGCAGCTATCGTAGGCACCTAGAAAGGAAACGATTGAAAATTCTTGTCACAAAGACAAAATCCACGATAAATAATAAATGAGCAGAGGAAGAGAAATGGACAAAATTACTTCTTTACCTAAGTTTCACTTATTATATGCATGGACAGAAGGCTGAATAAGAAGAGAAGTAGCTGACACCAAGTTTTCTGCCTGCAGCCCTACTGTATGTGACAGCATTTTCTTTTCAAAACGTTCTGGGCTCTGTTCACGTTTAAATGAAATGATTATTCCTTTTGCCAGTGATAGCTCCCACTGGCACTACAGATTAGGAGTGTTTTAAAGTCAAAGTTCTGCTACGCTGGCAGTTGCTTTGAAACTGCTGAAATACGAAGCTCACTTTGACATCCCGTTCCAGTTGTACCAAGGCCTTAGGGAAGCGTGCTGCAGAAGACAGTGTTGCAAGCAGAGCTGTGGTGCGAGTGCTGCCCCGTCTCCAGTGTAGATTCATGATGTGCCCTGTTCACGCATCACAAGTGTGGGGGGGAAAAACCCAGTCCTGTGTTGGAAAAGCTATAGTATCTCACGTGGCAACTGCAAGCAGCTGTTGGAAGTGCTAACAAGCAAACTTTAAAGATCTCCCATAGGATTTATCAGTTGGTTCCAGTTCAGACAATGGAATTCTCCTAACAGTGCCCATTTCCATACCTTTTCCTAAAAACATGCAGTATGTTAGCTTAGTTTAATTCTTGTGGGAAGCTTAGTTTTCTATTATGTAACCTAATACTTCAGTCTGGGTTATGAGGTCCACCGATATTCCATAAACTAAGAACTATAGCTTCAAAAATGCCTCTTCTGTAATACTAGTGTTGGACACCATAGCAACTGCTGGCGCCTCTCTGAAAATTCATGGTGCTCTACTTTGTTCTTTAGGGAGAGAAAAAACATCTCAAAGCAGGCTGCAAAAAAAACCCCTGGATGCAGGTTTCTTCAGGTCAGCACAACTCATGTGTCTGTCTACACTGAGAGGCTCAGTGTTAACTCCTAACACTTAGAAGACACTTTAAAGGAAGAGAATTGTTCAGAGGGTTCTGAACTTTCCTAAGAGACCAGAAATCTCACTCCAAACCTCAGACCACTCAACCACCACCCATGCTAGCTTCCGTAACACAGGCTTCGCAACAGGAAAAGAAGAGCCTGTGCACTCTTCCGCTCTGAAAAATGAAAAGCCTTTTTGTTCATTTTCAGTATCCTAAATTCATGTAAAAACAAGACTCATCCATCCATCCATCCAGTATGAGGCAGACAGTGGCATCCAACACTTAGGTTACTCTACCTTGCCTAAGAAAACCCTGCGAGATGCAATAATTACAAGGTGTCTAATTTTTTCATGTACCATCTAAACCAGTGATGTTGCAGAGGTCCAGAATCATAGAATCATTCCTATTGGAAAAGACCTTTAAGATCATCGAATCCAACTGCTAACCCAGCACTGCCAAGTCTACCCTAAACCATATCCCTAAGCACCACATCTACCCGTCTCAAATACCTCCAGGGACGGCAACTCAGCCACTTCCCTGGGCAAAATGTTCTATGTCCCCATAGTTACAGAAAAAGATGTTTTGAGTCAATAACGTGGTTTAGTCACCTGTATCCCAAATTACCAACAAATTACCCAACAGTGACATTGCATTAGCACTAACTATTTAGGAGGGAAAAAAGTGAATACACCTGAGAACTCTGCACCTAAAAGACCTGGTTAACTTGATGAGCAAGATTACAAAAGACTGCAGTCATCCCAAAGGAAAGAGAATGGTGGCAATGTTTGGAATGTAAGTGTTACTTTCCTCCTGACAAACCTCAGCAGAAGCTAGGACTGCAAGGGCTAATGTCTGTAGCATGCAAGAATTTGCTGCTTTTTGTTGGTGAGTGATTTGGAGTATTTCTAAGCAAATCTACCTGTAAAGGAGGAGACCTTAAAGAGGTGTGGGGGGACTGGCAAAGGAGGTGGGGAACCCCTGACTCTGGAAACGAAGAGCATCCCATGTATTCCAGGGCCTTGCCATGACAAAGTATTTTCTCATGGATAAACCGTAACAAAACTACAATCTCTAATTATGTGTTCCTTCATGTGATACTGTGACCTTCACAGTAATCAAGCTACTTGATTACCAGAATCTCTGGAAGGCTTTAGCTCATACAGATGAGTCAACTTGGTACTGCTAGGCTAGGATTAACAAGGTCGGCTTGCTCATTTTACAGTAATTTTGAGGACAGGAGGTGTTTTTATGGATGCCACTGGTTTTAAGTGTTAAGAAAGCTCTTGCTTGCGGTCTTCACAGAACTAAAACTCTGGAGGTTTTCTAGTTTCTTTCATGCAGGCTTTCCTATGTTCTCCAGGTTTTGGTTAGATTCCGGGGAGGGTAACATCCCTTACCCTCCCACCGGTGCACAGCCCCGCCGCAGGGCTGCTAGAGGGCACTCCTGACCCGCGCACCGGGAGGACGGCATCCTGGGCTGCGCACCCGGGCGGGAAGGGCTTGAAGGGAGCGTCCTGGTGAGCAGCACTTGAAGTGGTGTTCTGCCAGGCTCCTGCCGGCATGCGGCTGTGGGGGGAAGGTTAGCAAACGAAAGCTAAAACATGCAGCCGTGACCCTGGCAGCGATGCCAAATGCCGTTTTATAGCTTTTTTTCGCTAGGGGGTTTGGGGGAGCACTAGCAGTATCCGAATGCTCTGTGATCCGGGTCCTATTCCCCACCATGTTCCATGAGCATGAACGAAATATTCATTTTCAAATAGTAAATTGGAACTCTTCAGCACCGCTTTCAGCACAGACGTGAAGAGGATGCTGTGTTGGGATTAACGATGGGAAGACGTGTTTGTTAAAAGATGTCCTCAGTGGAAAAGAGACCTACCAGAACCGTTTCATACGGATAGTACCATGCTGTGCATATTTATTCTTCCGGTGCATGCGATGACAATGTTGTGAGACCAGTTTTGTTCTGAATATTTCCAGGATGTGACAGTCGGGTGTGCTTGCAACTGAACACTTGCATTATGTTCTGTAGAAGCTGGATAATTAGTAACGGTTACAAAGATCCCCCACTCATTACTGTACTAGACTTGGTATCAGCTTTACAATCTTCCCTATGGGTTGTCTGTCCTGTGCCGACTCTTAATCGTACTTACCCTTTCTGCTTCAAACACCCAGTGGCTTTTTCCATCTTCATCAATTTGGTTCCACCAACGCAAACCGACCAGGAGTCTTCCTGTCACATTCTAGTGACAGAAACAAGTATTTGCATTAATCAGATGCTTACTTCACTTGTCAGACTAACATTAAAAAAAAAAGACAAGCTTGTCTGAAAACTCCATTCTTTTCACAATTCATTTTAGTATGTGATAACGCTGTCCCAGCTTGAGCACAACAGTCGTTACGGATGGAGGAGTTACCACAAATGTAGAGGCCTGTTCTCATCTTCTACATGATAATTAGCACAATAACACTGATTTAGGTAAGAAATGATAGGATCTATCTTTTCTAAGTCAGTCAGTTGGAGAAACCTCCAATGAACAGAATTCCTCAGTAAGAGGAGAACTGCAAACAAACACACTGGAAAATGGAAGATTAATTATAAGTAAGTAAACTGCATGAAATCAAGCAAAAATAAGAAAAAAAATTTCTGCACCTGGATGAATACTACAAGTTTTCAGCATGCCGGAGATGCATCAATGCTTCACTTGTACAAAACAAAAGCCTTTTTCCACATGTGGAGCCCCAGGGATTCCGGGCTGGCCTGTCCCACCTGTCTGTATGTGATCAGAGCACTGGTGCCATAGCCGGGCTCCCAGGACCCTTCTGATCCCCTGCGTGCTGGGTCTGGGCACAGCAGTGCATCTTAGGACACCCTTTGGGATCCAGTAGGGAAAGCCAGTATTACTTTATTTCTGAGGGGTTTTGTAAGGGGGAAAGTGTACAAACTAATCTACCCATGGCAAAGCAATTTTCTCATTACATTAGTAGTTTGCATCAGCTGTAGAGAACATGCTGATAAACAGTAATGGTAATTAAGATATGTAAATGTCTTAATTAAAATGGGCTAGACATTTAATAAATCAACAGATCACAATGTTTTTCTCATTTTTGTCAGTATACATATTTCCTTTTTTCATATTGTTAATTTAATGGCACACAAAATACTGGCAAAGGTAATTACTATTCAGGGTCATCTTACCTTAACTGACCAAAAGTCAAAGGATAGGAGGAGGAGAATAGTGACAAAACAGGCAACAAAGCTGTTGCTGAACCAGTCACAGAACAAGTAGGTAATGATAGCACTCACTCGGAAAAACAGGTGGAAAAATGTGGCCAAAGGGTGCCTAGAATAAAAAACCAACAAACACAAAACAGAGTGCTTAGAAAGTTACGGGACAAGAAGGAATGTTAGAGTGTTTGCTAACAAGGTAGTATAACACAACCATTTCTAGTCTCTAACAGTAGTTTAATTTGTGTCTTCTATTATTACACATATTGATGTATATCTTAATTATCAAAGGAATAGTATTTTCAATAGCCAACCTTCAATCTAAAGCTAGAAAATGGAATGCGTTGTTCACGTCAAAACTGTCTCAAAGATAGGACAAAATCTAGAGTCTTTCACCAGCTTCTTTGGTACTGCCTGAAGGAATTCAGTGGTTGTGTTCAATACTACCCTAAAATCCTCATTGTTTCATAAAATGAATCGGCATCACAAGGCACAAAAGAATTGAGATAGATCTTACCCCTTTCAGAACTGTTTTGAAAACAAGAACAGGAACTCTCAAACTAAAAAAACTGTAGCTGTAGGGTGTAAGACAAAATGAGCCTTCCATGTAATATCTGAAACCAAACACTTCCTTTTACAGAGGGAGTGTGATTTCAAAATGTAACCGTTCTTATGAATGAATGCTCATTAATTTCATTAGATACCTGTGCTTTGCTCATCTAACAAAATTATGTCTGTAACGAAATAAAGGGGAATTTTGGTGGAAGAAGTAACTACATGGCGTGGGATATTGGCCTGTACGTTAAGACGGGGGGGTTGGAGATTGCAATAAGGAGCACAGTACAATTTTCAGGGTAATATGCCAAGTACAAAAACTTACTCTGTACGGTTGTTTGTGTTAATTAGTTTAAAGCAACAATTAACTAGAGACTATTACATTTAAGTAACTTCTTCCCTTGAAGCTGAGTGAATAAAACTTGTTTTCTGAATCAGATATTTGTTTTTTAAGCCAGCGATTGCCTCATTAAGCTCCTCTACCTCTGTAAACAATTAACAGTAGCATGGCCTAGATCATAATTAACTATTCAACTATTAAATTTGTTATTCTATTATTGTGTATAATAAAATGACACAGTATTATAAACTTAAATTATATTTAAGTTATAGTAGTTCTTTATATCCTTATTGTAATACTCTTACTCTACAGCTGTTTAGCTGTCCTAGTAATGATCTATCCTATAATGGCACTGTTGTGCCACATGACCGGAGAAGCAAGAATGACACACAGCTGTAGTTTGTATTTACTCCGGGTCATGCCCATGCTACCCTTAAACTTTCCAAAACCTTCTTCTGACTTAAAACTAAACATGTGACATTTTAAGCGAAAACTTTATCTGCTGTAAACTGATGGTGGGTGGAGCGAATATTGTGGACTGATAAAACCAGATAGTGTCTCGCTACTTCAAGTCTTAATCTTGTTCAAGAAGACCTAAGAGTCCATTACATAAGGGGTATCTCGTGCCAATACGAGCTAGTCACAGGCCACAATTCCAGAGTGTGTCAGGGTGGGCCAAGCTTTTATAATTGTATCGGCGCTTCACATGTGAAAGTAACTTTGGAGAAGTGTTTCATTTTGGAAGTCAGATGATGAATTACTGTTTGGATGCTGAATTTGTTTCAACATCAAACTTGGAAGGGGGTTTACTATAACAACAGTACGTGAGCAAGAGTTTCACACGTATTACAGCGCTGAACACTTTATTGAGACTATGGAATATTAGTCCTCCCACAAGGATATGGCTAGCCAAGCCAAAGACAGACTTGCAGGTTCTTGTCCTAGGGGAGGAATATGGAGATATAGCAAAACTTGCACCTCATTCTTCAGACAGCTTTCTCAGTCTCAGAAAACATCCACCTATTTATGCTTTAAAAAAAAAAAAAAATCCTGAAACTGGCAGAGTCCAGTAAATAAACTGTTCACTTCCTCACTTAACAAATGTGTTTTCTTAATTCAGTCATCAGATGAAACTTACAGCTTCTATCATAAAAGAACAGAATTTTGAATGAGATAATCCCAGATAAAATTGTCTCTTAAATCCTGATGCTAAACCACCTGCATCCTTTCTGAAAGACTGTGCAGCTTTTCTTAAGCGAATGCATTTCTGTTGAATTCAATTGTACTTTATAAAATGTTTAAAAAGCTAATTTCCAGAAATACGATGGCGTTAAGAAATCGTTGTATAAACTGACATGATTTCTTCATGGAAGACAGTACAGAATTCAAAACATGGTAACTTTCTTCTATTTTTTTTTTCCTTGCCTTCAAATCCAGTAAAGGATAAAAGTAACTAAAACTGCACTGGCTGTGCTTGGCATACAGTGGCTCCTGAAAGTACAGCAGCTCAGCTGCTTGGACTTTTCAGTCATCCTGTTGTATTTAGACATCCATATAGCGGACCCTTGAGGCTGAATGATTACCATTTATTTTGTTACAATAACCTCCATTCAGTTTGCAAGCATGATGCCAACTGGGATAGGAATGAGCTGTTACGACTTCAGTTGCATCCCATATTAAGGAATGGAATTTGGTCAACCCCAAGTTACATCGCTGAACCACAGGAGAATCATTCCCAATACCTGCTCCAAAGCGCCATGGCGGCACTCTGCATGCTGCTTTTTATACCTCTGGCTGGAACTCCAAACACATCTAGGCAAATTGTCAACTAACAGGCTCCCTGGCTTGATCACCTTGTGTTGTTACCTGGCTGATTTGAAAAAGCAATCCTATGCTCCTAACTGTTCCAGATCAGATGTTCTGATACTGCAACGAACTGCACAGGCAGTGCAAGTTACCTTTCTCCTAACCTTATGAAAGTAGCCACTAACTAAACCACTACCCACACACCTTTTGCTTACAAGGAGCACTTGTGTATACCTTGGAGAATCCCAAAAGCACAACCTGTCATAGCTTACGCAAATTCTCAGCAGGTTCAAGGTGCATGAAACTGGGATAAAGACTGGAGTATGTTGCTATGCCCTCTAATAAGACAAAATTTTGCAGCACATGGGTGTGTTGCAGGCTTGTTTGCACAAGATTCTTCAGAAGTATAAAAACAAACTTCTGTGTGAACAACATAAGTTTCATTTCTGTATTCTATAGCAGAAGAGGTTTTCACACTGAAATTACCCTTTAGTATTGTTACAATGAGGGCACAAAAGAAGAGCAGTCTCTAATGAAGGAAGTATTGACACAAAGTGGATCAATTAGTAGTATGGTTTATGGATACTTTGCCTGTCTTATTGGGTAGCGTGAACCAGTAGGAACAGATCTCTAGAGTAAAATAACTGGTGCTGTGGACCTCCTACAAACATTTCAGCACGGTTTCACTTCATGCTAACTCTAGTCTGGTCCCATACACTGAATCTGTAGCTCGTGTGCTCAAGACACACTTCTAAATTGTATTCCTCAGTTTAGTTTAATCCTTTAGGCTATGCTTTACAAGACTGCTCCACAATACACACCTTCATTTAAAACATCTGCTGCTGCTAAAGCACAGAAACAAAGCAATTACGGGAATGTTAATCTTGTGTCATGGCTGACTCATCACCTAGTTGCAAAGTCCAACACATTGGAAGGGCAGAAATGCTTCACCAACCACTAGCAAAACAGAGTAACTTTAACGTGATTGCTTGCTTGTGCATCTTGGATAACACCTGTGTCAGGTGTAACATCTCTTATTTTTCTTTAAGTCTACAAGAAATACTAACATTGTCATGAACCAGAGTAAACTGAAGCAAGGTGGAAGGGAAGAAAGCAATATAAATCAAAGCTGATTATACACATTGTTGACAAGGGCATGCATGTGTGTAAATCCTTTTGACATAAAACTTTTCCCTTGACAGTCTTTGACTGGAGATTTTTCAAAGGCCACTAATGGAACAACAGTTCTGTCACCTGGGACCTCGATATGGACAGAGCTGCAGTGACACACAGGACACTGTCAACAGGACAAGGGGTAATGGGTTTAAACTGAAAGCGAGGAGATTTAGATTAGATATCAAGAAGAAATTCTTCCCGGAGAGGGTGGTGAAGCACTGGCACAGGTTGCCCAGAGAAGAGGTGGGTGCCCCATCCCTGGAAGTGTCCAAGGCCAGGCTGGATGAGGCTTGGAGCAACCTGGTCTAGTGGAGGGTGTCCCTGCCCGTGGCAGGGGGGTTGGAACTGGATGATCTTTAAGGCCCCTTCCAACCCAAACCGTTCTGTGATTCTATGACACCTCTGGTAATGTAATGGTAGACTGCTTAATGTGACAGATCAATGAGCTGCATTTTATTAGGTAAGAGCTACAAGGATAAGATAAGCTCTATTCCACATAACATCACATCCCATGGTAGGAAAACGTGGCAGTTTTATTGCAAATAACTTGCTCCTTCCCTTCAGCCAGTGTGCAGTGCAATGCCAGAGCATCTGCTGCACAACTTGTTTGGCTGGAGACGAGACTGCTCTCCACATCTCCAACAAGGATAGTGTTTGGTTGGGATTTTTTTGGTTTGTGGGTTTTTTGAGGGGGGGAGGGGGAAGGGGACATATGTTGGCTTTGGGTATGTAAAATTTCCATTTCCAACGGCCAGACGATGCAGAACCTGCCGGGCAGTCGGGCTCGCAGCAGCGGTGCAGCTGGCAGGGCCGTGGGCCTGGCCTGCTCCAGCCCGGGCAGCCCGAGCTGGCTGCCCAGCACCGAGCACCTCCCGGGCAGAGGCTCCCCAGCCTCCCCGGGCAGCCTCTTCCAGCGCCCTGTAAAAAATGGGAATTAAGTGTTTAAATGGAGTTTCTTGTGTTTCGGTACGTCAGTCCGACCGGAGCAGCGAGGGCTGCCCAGGCCCGGTTACCTAGGCTGAGGCTTCCGCGCCGAGGCCGGGCCCGCTCCGCTGCCCGCGCCGTTACCTGATCCTCGCTTTCCGCAGCGCCAGCTCCTCCTCGCTCCCGAAGTCGAGGGACACATCCTCGGTGTCGTCCACCAGCGCCTGCGGCGGGGAGCCCGTCAGCGAGGAGGGACCGGGGGAGCCGCGCCGCCGCCCCCCGCCCCGCCCGCCTGTGCCTCTACCTGCTTCATCCTCCGCCTCCGCCGGCCGGCCCAGCCCTCCAGCCCGGTTGCCAGGCGCGGCGGTTGCCAGGGCCCGGGAGGTGTTTCAGGGAAAAGGGTCCGGGCTGCCGCCTGCCCGGGGTGAGCCCTCGGCGGGGCCGCCCCGGCCCTGCCGGCAGCGGGGGCCGAAGCGCGCGGCTCCCGCTCGGCTGGAGCGGAGGGCTGCGCTCGGGGCTTGGCAGCGCCCCGGAGCTGGAGGATCCCAGTTAAACTGGTGCGAGTGCTGGCCCCGGCGGGGAGAGCCGCCCCCACCCAGACGGCCGTGTCGCTGAGGTGCCGCTAGCTGCCAGCCTCCTCCCCATCACGTTTAGGCTCAGCGGTTGGCTTTGCCGAGGCCAGGGCGGCCTGACGGCCTTCGTTTGAGGGCCGTGCCACAGGCGTGAGGGGCCAGAGCCCACCCTGCCCGTGTTCAGCGTTAGAACATGTCTGCTCCGATGGTACAGCTGCTTGTTCACTGAACACACCAACCTGGACGGGGCTTCTTCGGTCTTGTGCTGAAGATAAACCCCAAAAGGAAGAAGTAGTGGAGAGAAGCGTGATACAGCCCGCTTGCCTCCTTCAAGGGCTTCAGCTGGTCCCACAGGCGGCTGTCCTGCCGGCGCTGGGCCCAAGCCCGTGTGCTGTCCCGGCCTGGCGGCAGGCCCTCTGCCCCGGTTCCCACACGGCTTTGGGGGCAGTCGGGTATGACTGTTGCGCTGCTCATGCAACCTAGGTAACTCGGCCCTCTAGTTAGAGATTGCTCCTGCTTTTACCCAAACTGCAGGTGGATTATGCATCTCTAGGAAAGTGAAACGAGATGACTGAGGTAAGGGAAACATGAGAGAACCAAGGGGTTTCACAGTAAGGGGGGTGTACGAGTACAGTATGAAGTGGAGGATCAAGGAAGGTCTGTTAAATTGGTTATTTGTAGACCTTACTACTTATTAACATTAAATAAACCTTCAAAATAACAACTTCCTAGTCTTCTAAAATCTCTAACTAAACCAGAATGAATCTGTTGCCTCGGTACAGAAGGTTCACTGAAGTGAACGATTCAAAAACATTAATTGGAAAGTGGCTTTGTGCAAGACCTATCGTTAGTTATGTTTTGGCCTTGGTGGTGTTGAAACAACGCTTTGTAATGTGTCACTAAGTACAGCAGACTTGCACTGAAAAACTGAATTTGATGGGATGGCTCCGGACAGCTGACAATATTAAAATATTTAAGTAGGCTTGTACTCCCAAAGAAGATAGAAATTCTTTGAGACCTATCATGTGATACAGTTGTTAAATAATTATGTGTGCTCCTGAAGCTGACCTCTACTTGATTTCCTGTATCAATATGCAATTCTGTTTGTCAGCAACGTATTAACAATAACTCAGAACTGGTTTCTGATTCAGAAGCAGTTCCCGGAACTGCACTGGCAGAAGCACTAAGCAGTAGCGTCCTCTTGACTGCCAGATTATTCATCACAGTTACTCCATCAGCTCTTTTTTTCACCTCTCAGCACAGTTCTGCCAACAAATCTGATGGTTTGCATTCAATATTTCTGTAATGTTGCTGCACTGTCTCAGCCGCTGCAGTTTTGTTCTAAGGCACCAGAAAATAACTGTATGTTACGTTCTGTACCAGATAAAACAGTACTTGCCTCTCTGGGAGAGGTGAGAATTAGCTTGTCACATCATTAGGTATCTCATTTATGACTCTGATGCTGCTAACTGATGTAATCAGAGATGAAAGGCTGTAACTAAAAAAAGAAACAGAAATTGCGTTTTGGTTTTTAATTTTAACAGATAAATGCTTCTTTAATTTTCCCTCCTTCCAGTGCTTGTCCCCACTGATTCACTGCAGGGATTATTTGTTTTCCTAACAAACTCTATTAGGTAATCCCACAGAAGACCATCGCTATACCGTGCAAATAGTTTTAGTAACATTCTCTGAAAAGCTATGTCAAGTTATAATGTGTGATTATTCAAGGTATTGTATGAGTTGTTATTTTCTTTTAAAACAAATTAAGAACTAGAAAGAATCTGGTAACTAGTTGAAATCATTGGTCAAACCAGGAATTTCTTCTTTGGGATTATTAGAAAAACATTCTTCCTTGTTTTAAAATAAATGCATCCAAGCAAAACATCCTTACAAGTTTCCAGTGTTTTCTAGGATTTTGCAGAACAAACTGCCATCCCATTTTCAACATTGTTTCAATGTTCTGATTTAACTACAAATTGTTTCAACATTGGAAAGATTAACAACACCCCAAAGGTGATGTAAATCCTCAAATGCTGCTTCAACAGCACAAAATTAAAAATCGTTACACTGAATTTATGAATGGTGGTTTGGTTTTCAGGTTTGTACTCAGGAAAACCGTGACCATTTATGAAATATATTAAGATTTCATTACATTGCTGACTGAAACATAGCACAGAATCGTTCCAAACTGCATCATTTGCTGCTGTCTGTTTGCCATTACCTTACAGGCAGGCCTCTGCTCAGAACAAAGAATGACCTTGCTACCATGGAGCACTCTCGATGCTATAGGCTTGGTATCAGTAACAGAAATCTCACTCACTTTCTGTTCCAACAATAAAAAAACCATCCACTAAGACAAATAGAGTGTTTTACTCACGTGATTAACATGAAGTCAGCTGGTTTCTCATTTTCTTTGGAGCATTGCCCAGAATCCTGCACTGCCCTGGTATCAGAGACCCGCCCTGTAATCTGCATGAGGATGTCCTGAATAACTCAACAGTCATGCTCTAAGTATTTCAGTGGTGTTTACAGATAAATACTCTATTTCTTTGAACAGTGGAAAATATTGTTAATCCAAGAACAACTCTTACCTCATCTCATCAGATACAGGGTTTGTTGGAGGTTCAATAAAATATTTAAATTTTGAGGAGATGGGCCAAACTAGAGAAGCTATTAAATAGATAACTTTCTATTAGCACTGCCTTCTAATTAATTTGTAAATGATGATTTCCTGCTTTGGCCCAGAACCCATTTCTGTGGATTTTTTGGCTGTACATACCTGAATTGGTGTAATCAGCTGCACTGTATAAACAGGGAGGAAGCTGCAGCATTTACTTGACAGATTAGGACAGCGTCTTTCAGTTGGGTGGTAAGTAACAATACCCTGTCAGCAGAGATCAAGTTCTCCCCTCAGGAAGGAACGACTAAGTGAAAGATATGTCCAAGCTGAATTGGTTTGAGCCCTAAATATAAATGGAGATTTAAAAAAAAAAGGCTATATACATCCTTCATTCAGTTATGTCTAAAGAGTTGAAAAATAATTTTTGAGTATGTCAGGAGAGGAGTATAAATACCCATTATTCCACAGTAACTGGTTTGGAGTCTAAAAAGTACAATAGTATCTGTATTCCTTTCGATTAGGACAAAATAAAACAAAATTATATACTTTTATTTAATAGCTTATTTTATGCTCTGTATTCACTGTGTGGTTTTAGGCCTTATTTAACTCATGCTGTAAGAATCTCTAGTGTGGTTACCTGGGAGACAAAATGCTTTGCAATTATTCACGGGTTTACTTCAGTAACTTCTTCTGTTGAGACTGTGCAGTGGTCACTGAGAAAGAGCCAAAGCAAAGGCAAAGCCATCAGCTGTCTTCCAACTCAGGGTGCAATGCTTCCCACTTGGATGCAGACTTCTTAGTGTGTTTAGCTTTAGATACGTCATATATATGTATGCTTTGATACGCCCAAAGCTGCAGTCATTCTCAGCTGCAGTTCTTGGTACCTTTTACTTCTGCAAATAATCTCTTATTTCTTTGTTTGGGAACTCCAAAATTAAGGAACTTGGGCTGTTTGGACACGTGTCAGAAATTTGGTTTAAGTGACTTCATAGATCCAGTGTGGTAAAGAGGGATAGGATCCATTTCCCAGAGTGGCAGTCTTCTGCTTTCACCAGAAGAGGTGCTGGGCTCCCTTCCCTCTGCTATATGAATTTAAAGGGTCTGTACACACTCACACAAGTATCCAATACCTTCCCTGATTTAAGCCAGTCCTCTATAGGCTTGCTGAGAGAAAAAATGATAATAGAAAAGTAATCTGAACCTATTAATTAAAAGACCTTAAGGGTTATCAAATGGTTGAGAAACTAAGTACAACAGGAGGTTCATATGAAAAATTGGGTACTGTTGCTTGTCTTGTTTCCCTTGCAAAAATAAAAGTTGCTTATAAAAGCTGTAAGCTATTTATTCATTAGCTGCTTTTTTTTCCCCCTCTTGCTGCTAGTAATATCTGCATACATATTGAGATCCCTGCAGTGCTTGCTTCCATTGACAATGTCCACTTTATCTTTTATTGTGGAGGCTGTGGTTAAGCAGCTTTTGCTGTATTTGCTTGCATTTGTTCTTATTTATTCTAAACTGGTTTCAGAGGGGTGGTAAAGGCAGCAACTTTCTCAGAAAAAAAAGTAGAATATAGACAAAACACAAAAAAGAGAAGTAAGAAAAGGTTCCTGAGTGAGAAACCTGTACCTACAGTTCTTAATTCTTTTGACCTTCAGATTTTTGTGAAGCAGACTGTGGTCCCTACTTCTTCAGCATTATTGTTTAATGGTATCTTTCCTTAATTTCTAACTACTTTTTTTTTTTTTAGCTCACTGAATAGCTTCAGCTCCATAAAATTCCTTGTATTCCATCACCGAGAACTTCAAGGGGTGTCTGAGGGATTAAAATTCACAACATCCATACTGTTTCTGTAGGCCTGAATCATATGAAGAAGTAGAGGTGCTCAGGATTGGTCTTTAGGTAGCTGGAACCCCCATATAAGCCACAGGACCATCAAGTGCCTTGCAGCGGGGTCCAGCACGTTGACTGCATGTTCTTTACAAGGTACACCGGGTGCCACTGGAAATAACTTGCCCCATATGCAGTACACAGCTCTGAACCTCTCCTGGAGTTAGGGGCCCAACCTCTTTTGGCAAAACCGAAAGCAAGGGTCAGGTCTGGGGTCTATGAGCCCCTTTTACAATGGAGTCTGTGAGAGAAGAGACCGCAATTCCCTCTGCGGCCTGAAAGGTGACAAGCCTCAACCTCCCAGCCTAGGAGAGGTGGAAGCTCTGGGCTGTACTGGGGCCCTCCACAGCTGCTTAACTCCCCATCTGGAGGATGAAGCGTTTATTTCACCTGTGAATGGGCCTGAATTCATGATCTTTAAAATTTAGAAATAATCACCAATGAAAAATACTGAAATAAACCTTGGAAGAAGGGCAAGGACCCAAATGGGTTTGTTTCTTGGAGAATGCTCTGTCTGGCTTTCATTCTTCATGCAGGTGAGAGCAGCTTCGGTAGCAGGGTTTGAGAGTTCCCCTTCCCCATGGCAGAGCAGCCCAGAGACCACACCGCAGGAGTGCGGAAACATGGACCTCAGGCTCCTGCAAAAGGAGGCGGTGTGACTGTGTCTGGAAACACATTCACTGTCTGCAATTACAAGAATAACACCACAGCTCCTGGAATGAAAGTCATGGCAAGTGCTGATTTACTCAAGTGACTAAAGCCAGAGTTACTGTGTCTGGTGTGGGTTTAGTATCTTCTGTGTCTGGTGTTTTAGTTGACAAAAACCAGAAATGGTCTAGGGAAGCCCCTGAAATATGTGGTTTCTTCAACTGTCAGTGTAGTATTTTTGCCCAGTTTTCTTGCCTCCATCATTCTGAAACTTGACAAAGGCTGTGGTTTTGCACACGTCCTTTTCCTTGTTGGTTTGGGTTTGCATATGTATTCTGTTTCCCATTCTTGCTCTATTTTTTTTCATTGTAAGGGGAATTACAGACCTTTTTGTCACATGCTCCAATGCACCAGTATAAACAGGTTTTTTTGTCATATGCTCCAGTATACTACTTTACTGGACTAGTTGTATGAAGTCCAGTGGTGGTGACAAAAAGGACATGAATTCTTTTTCTTTTTCTTTTTCCTTTTCATTTTCTTTTTCTTTTTCTTTTTCTTTTTCTTTTTCTTTTTCTTTTTCTTTTTCTTTTTCTTTTTCTTTTTCTTTTTCTTTTTCTTTTTCTTTTTCTTTTTCTTTTTCTTTTTCTTTTTCTTTTTCTTTTTCTTTTTCTTTTTCTTTTTCTTTCTCTCTTCTCTCCCCTTTTCCTTTTCCTTTTTCTTTCCCCACATTCTTGGCTTCCTAATGAAATACCATATGCTAGTAAAGTTAGTGTAATAAGAGAACAGTATAAATTGCTTATAAATCAGCAATACTTTAGCACAATACTGCTAAACCAGCAATATTTTGTTAATTTTCAGTTGTTACAGGGTTTTTTTCACTGGGATGTTCCAGCGCAATCATTCTAGTGCCAGTGAAAGTAATGAATCACTGGTATTAAGGTGGAATTCATAGTTTAAATGTGGGCGTATCAACACAAAGATAGTTTAGCAAAATATTTGATGCCTTGCTGCTGAGAACAGCTTCATGTCTTTGTCTTCATATGTCTGCCTAATTCTCTACAGAGCGCTTTGTGGTACCTGTGTCCTCTTGGCACAACAATGAATCTGGACTGCACAAGCTGAGCTAGCAAACTGATAGTATGTTGTTACCGTTATCAATGTTATTAAGCTAAAAGTGTGAGGGGTATGAGTTTTTAAACTCTACTATTTTAGCGAAACAGAAGAATTTCATTGAATGTTTCTGGCAGACTAGCAGCAAACTTAGATATCCAAGCCTCATAGAAGTAGAAACCAAGGTCATTTCTGCAGGAATGCCTTTTGAAGTTAGTCTGTGGGGATTTTGCAAGGCAGTCATCTCAACAGGTTTTTCGTTCAGCCTGCCTTGCTCCGTCAGCCTTCTGAGAATGCTTGTCTGAAGTTCTGTGAGAGTCTGAATGACCGCAAATATTTGAGCCCCTAATCTTTCTTTGCACTTACTAGATTGGAAATTCCCAATCTTTTGAGTTCCTAACTGTTGCAAATGTGTGGTAGGCTGCTTGAAAAATCACCATCAAAGACATTAAAAAAAAGGTGATTTTCATAAGCATTTGTGAAAAACACAAGTTAACAGAATTCAGTGGCAATGTTCAGTCTATCACTTATTCAACACAGAAAAAGCATGCAGGAGGGAAATCAAATTAGAATTGGGTTAGAATGAGTTACACATGGATCGGGGAAAATTATTTACACGGGGTCAGGGAAATGGGGTTGGTGGGATTTATATAGGGATTAGGGAAAGAAGATGAGGGAGACCCTGCCATTGCATCATGAGGTTCAGAACCTCCTTGCTTTCTAAACTCCTCCTCAGAGAGGAGTCTAGGTGCAGCTGGATCCACAATTTGTTCCGGACTCTATAGTTTATGACTAAAGGGACTAGGGGCAGGAATCTCAGTCATTTAACATATGATTATGTGTTTTACATAACTCTGGAATAGAAGTGGGGGTTTCAGTCCACGTCCTGTTGTCAGTCTTCAGCGATGGTCTTCCGATTTCGCAAACTTGGGAGTTCGCAAGCTCTGAGAGGCATCCCACTCCAAGGGAGATGCTGGGCTCAGCCCGCTGTGGTCCACAAGAGCTCAAAGGGCTTCATTTGGGAACACTGTTAATAGGGTCATGACATGATTGATCTGAGACATTGGTAAATTTCCATCCTCATTACAATCCAAGTTGGTAATTACTGGAATTCTCAAATTGCCAGCAATTGCTGGTACCGACCTACCTGAGTTATATGTTCCAGGGCTGTCAGAGGATGATTAGTTATCCCCGCTCTTGTTTCAGGCCACTGAGTTCCTGGTATGGTCAGTGCCATTCCGCCCACCTTAGCTACACGAGGGTGCTTGATGTGATCAGGGGATGCTTCACCACCAAATTCGTTGCACCAAGGCGAGGTCTTGATGGGAATTCCTAAGACCGTAGGGAGGTCCAGGAGCTGTGAGAGCTAGGAGGGAATGCACCACCACACTAACCTCACTTTAGAAAATTATGTTCTGGGGAAGCTGCCAGTATGACCAGCAGCACTGTGGTACATTACCTTGGGCTCTATGCCATGTCTCACCTGCAGTGTTCATGCTGCACTGAGGCTCATCGTAGTGTTTGGGAAGTAACATGGTAGGTGATACTAGAAGTGTGGGCATCAACGGATGCTGAAGGACTTTCATGCATCAGTGGAAGAACAAATTTCTGAGGTGCAGAAGCAGGGAACAAATTTGATTGGATAGTTTTAAAAAAAGGTTTTGAGGAAAATTCTGAAATCTAAAAGACAGACCTTTTATGTTCAAAACATCTTCTATAATATCACACCTTTACTTTCCTATGGGAAGTCATTTTCATAATAGAGCTGTAACCCTTGGCAAAATTACTTAGGAGGTCCTGTGCCGGTGTGTACGCATGACGAAAGACACAGCATCGGCAGCCAAAGTCTCCATTCTAAGATTTTCCCAAAGTAAGTTCCTGCAGTCCTGCTTTGCAAAACGTAACAAAGTTAGAGAATAGGCTGGTAGTTAGGTATTTGCTGAGGGCAGCATTCTCTAATGCTCATGGACATTGCTACAAAGTCCCTATTGATTTCAGTAGATGTTATGTTATGAAGGAACTGTCCTTCCTTGAAAATTCCTTTCATGTTGCCTGAGCTGTTGGCTCTATTTTCAAGCTCTGGTTTTCCACTCAGCCAGTGACTTTAGCCCCTCTGGCCATAAATTGAATTCAATACCAGAATTTTTTGTTTGGGATTCCTTCTATTCAGACTGAATAGCTTTGTACTGCCGGTTGAGCAATATTTCATAAACTGGAATGACTATTTAACAAATTTCCTTACTTTCCAGTTGTAACGACTCAAGCTTGTATAATATTTCGGCATCCGCATTTCATTACTTTGCTTCACGGCTGAATGTATGTGTTCAACTGCACAACTTCCCTGACTGTTCTAAGGATTCTCTTTAACTGACACACAGCTCGTCTAGATAAGAGTGATGTTTCATAGCAGCTGTATCTCTTTTTAAGGATTGTCGTGGTAGTCCTCTTGTCCGAAGGAAAAAACATGCCTTAGCTAGAGTAAGTGCTAAACAATAACAACATAAGAAGCAACATATAGTGAAAATGTATGGCCTGACTTAGTTCTCTTTTTCACACACATTGTTTGCTCTATGATACATTTTAAAGAGGACAGATAGTTAAAAAGGAGAACTCATGCTTTTGATTTCCCTGCACTGAGGGGAAGTATCACTTCTAAGTAAATATGGTGCTGCCCAAAGTCTACAGCTAATTTTGAAATCCAAATAATCTTAGTAAAATGTTAACATTTTACTGTTTTTCCTAGAGACAGTGAAGCAGCTGAAGGTGTACCAATGCAGGCCATGTTACGTCCTTCGGTACCTGAATTCTGGGTATGTCATGAGCGTTAGTAGATTTTACCTAGTCTCAAGATAGAACGATTTTTTTTAAATTATTTATACAAATGCAAAAACCAAAAGTAGAAATAGAAATCACATTTAATTACTTTCTCAAAATTGCAAATTAAGACTGTAGCAGCACTAGAACTTGAATCAAGTTTTCAGAGCTGAAGCCACTGTAGCCCCCTTTCCCTTATTTTGGCCTTAGTTACAAGATGATCAGGTTTAAGGTCAAGGGCAGAGTACTTCTAGCACATGATTGCTTGATACGTTTGCCTATAGCCCTGCAAAAGCCAGGGACAGCTGCATAGAAACCACTCTTCCTCCCAGGTGATGATCTTGCAGATGTTTTTGGAGAACTCCTTTGGGATCCTTAAAACAGGAATCAACTTGAAATCTTTATATCTTAACACCTATGCACAGGCAATCCCACTTTTGATCCATTTCAAGTCTAGACATAACAGAAGAAACAAAATTGTATTTGTGTTGAAAAGCCTACAAGCTCCTATTTGCGGTGAACTCTGCAAATTTGCAGGTGGAAATTGCTTAAGGTGGGAAACACTTGCAGGAAATCTGCTTTTCTCATGCTGAAGTGGCAACTGTGATGACGTTATTGCAAGATATTTGCTCACTTGCTTGTGTGCTTCTGGAGAGAACTAGCCTATGGAAGGGAGAGAGTTCTTCATCCACAAAAAGAAGTCTACCATCCCCACAGCATTATATCCCCTCACCGTCAAACAGATGCTCTGGAGCACTGAGCAAGGCTTTCTCTATCTGGCTTTTGCAGAACTAAGGTGCAGCAGGTCAATAAATTGCACAGACTGGCTGAAGATTACAGTTTACATTGAGATTCTTCTTTTAATGCACAGCTGCTCATGTCGCTTGAACTTGCCACCTCTTAGTCAGGAGAACTCCTGCCTAGAGGGGCCGTGAATGTGACTGATGCTGCTGAGAAAGGTTTCTGAAAGGCTCCCCAGCCAAATAATGGTGACAATACTTTTTTTTTAATCTGTTGAACCCATTCAGGGGTTCACTGATAGCAGGAGAAGCTGAGATTGAGACTGTCTCTGTTCCCAAGCTGTGGTGAACTCATTCAGATCTGCTGTGATAGCAAGCAGTTCCCAACTTTCTGCAAGGCAAACCTCTAGCTGTCTTCAGCACGTGTTCTGCTCCACAAGGCGGTAAAGCACAGGTGGAGGCATCTCATTCAGTGCAGTTTTATGTTGATAAAACTAAGGGAAGCAGTCCTTTTCACACAATACTGCAGGAACAATGCTGCTCTGAATGAGTTGGAGCTTATTCTTACTCATACTTCAACAAAACCAATGTTGTCACTTCTGTTTTGAATCAATGTCAGCAGCAACTTTGAAGGAAAATACATTTAAAAGACAAATTCTGAGTGGCATAAGAATATGCATGAAAGATCCAAGGGATTTACTTTTATATAACAAAAATTATCTGCTTTTCTCAGCTGCCATTTAGATAGTTGAACTTTTTACCCATCTGCACTGCACGTCAGAATCATACTACTGGATAATGAGATAGCCTAATTTTCCCAGTAATTTGCATGCACTTCCTGATATTGAACATAAACGTGACTGGAAAAAGCAGCAAAATCTTGATATTTTTAAAAGATATGTTGGGTCTTAACCAGAATTTGCAGTAGTGCACTTAAAATTTGTATAAAGATTTAGCAAGTTCCTCTCAGTGCATTGTTTCTTACTAGGTGGAATTATTGCTCCGCTTTCAAATGTGTCTGACGGTGAAAAGAAATCACGTCAGTTTTCAAGGTGCTAAAACCTAGTAGCAAATAAAGAGAAAAAGACTTAAATTATATTTAAATACTTAGGCCATACTCACCCTACAGGCTTGTTTAGGCAGCCATGGAGCAGGCTGAGTTGTTAGTAGCAACTGTTTGTTTTATGATCAAAGATTTGAAAATGTGAAACGTTGCCTTTAAAAGGTTGTATAGATGAGAAAATTAGTTTAATTTACCGTATTTTTTTATATCATCAAAACTGGTAGTTTCCTTCGTGCGTGTAACAAATTGTTAGCAGCTATAGCTGCTATGTTGCTGCTGAGAACCATGTCAATAGGATGTAGTTAACCCAGCTCATAAATGACATGCTTTATTTTTGCCTTCCATGACTGATGTTCACCTTTGACTCAGGGATTCTTCTGTTAAACACAGTAATGTTCTAGTAACTAATGATATTCTCCAGTTTGATGTTGGCTTTGTAGATTTATTCTGTGTTGTGCAGGCAGTTACAATATACTAGAGTGGTTAATAACCTTTGCCCTCTTAACAAGACAAAAAAACCTCTACATGTAGATACGCATTTTACTGATCTGATCAAGATAATTTGCTGTGTTTGTTTTACTCTGCTCTTACTGAAAACCTGGGGTTTTTTCTTTTTAAAGTTACGCAGTGTGAAGGTCCCCAGTCTTTATTTTACTCCCTGTTAGAAAATGTTCTCATGACAAAGGTGACACTACTGATTGCATTTAGGAGTCTTCTAAGTGCCCTAATTAGACATTGCCTGGTCTTGATCTCTACAACAGAAGAGCAAGAAATTACTCAAGGAGGCAATATTAAAAAAGACTTCTTAATAGTGTTGAGCTAAACTGAGGCTCACCTTGTGGCAGGTTTAGAGCTATATTTTAACCCTGTTTGGTGCTATGGAAGATTTGCTACCCATTTAAACTGGGGACTTGAAAACTCTTCTGTTTAAGGAATATAGCTTAAAGTGTCTGCCCCCTGGAAAACAAGTATATTAACTTAGAATAAGAGTACGTGGAAGTCATGCCCAAATTGTTTCACAGTTATTTTTCTTTCTAATAACTTCAGATACAGCAGAAACCAGAGCCAGATTTGGGATAATTTTTTTATCCCAGAGTTCTAACGCACTCTGTTAGAACCTATGTTCAAACCCATGTTCTAACGCATTGGACTTTTGTGGAAGTAGAATTTATTCACAGCCTAATCTCTAATTTTATATTAGAGTCTCCAAGTTTTAAACCGATCCCTCTTGCAGAGGATGGGTTTTGTGTTGAAGCTTTTGTTACTGTTCTGATTCAGCAGTGACCCTGCTGGGCCCACACTCAACCTTGGCCAGGAGACAAAGATCCACCTATAGCAATCCTTCTTTAATGGGATTTTTATTTAATTTTTTTGTTTGTTTTTCCAGGTGACCATGTTGCTATTTGGAAAATTGTGTTCTATGAATGCTTGAAAGAATTGTGCTATTGCAGCATTTCATCAAGAAGTTATTTCTTGTTGGAAATGTTATTTAAAGGTTTAATGGAATGAGGAAATACGTCTGCTATTGCAGGCCAAATCCTCTTAACTCTTTTTTTCACTTCATCTTTTTGATGCTGACAGTGGATTTTTAAAATTTTATTGAAACAGTTCAGATTTTGCTCAGACCTCCTTCAAACACCTACACTACAAACAGGTTTGTAGTGGGCAGCAGGAGAGATAGAAATGCAGACACTTTCTCATTCTGAGGCAGTAAACTCATGTTTTAGTCTCACCCACCAAAAGATTAATGTGATTAATATGCTGGAGAACAGGGATAGCTTTGGGACAATCCTAACATTGCCCATCCTATGCAAAATGACAGAATCCCAACTTCAGTGATAGCATTCAGAATTACTTTGACAAAATGAATGAACTGTGAAAGGACAGTAAAAGAATACTTAGCAGAATATTGGGGTGCTCCTGATGGGAGGACCTTGGGCTGCAATGTAGTGAGGGGTATAAATTTTTTCCTTCTCCTGAAAGACAGTATTGGATATCACTTCTCAAGGCATGGAGGAATGTACAAGAGGCAATGCTAGGGGAAAAATAAAAAGAAAGTCATGAGAGGGAAAAATACTACCCTGGAATATTTTAGCTCTGTTATTACACACATTCAAATTAATGCCAAGATTTCATAATTTACATGTAGAACATCATAGCAAGTGGCCTAGTGTCACTTACGCTGGGAGTATGTATAGTCTGGTTTCTACTTCTAATTAAATCCCTGAATTGCTTGAAAAGATATCTGCTCCTTCTCATTTTTGTAATGGTAGGACCTACAATCTCCTTTCAAAGATCTTGATCCCTTCATGCCTGGCTCTGTATCTCTGTCACAAAGCCTGCGTTTATTTGAGACAAGACAGAGGGAACCTGAAGTGTATCAGAATAAGCATTAGTTTTCATCCCGCACATGTTCCACCATTCTTTAGATTTTGTAGTAGAGAGGGGCTTAAAAACAAAGTGGTTTCAAAGATATTAATTCACCAGGAAATGACTCAAATTGTATTAGAGGCTTCAGCTTCCTTTGAAGGAAATTCTTTTCTGAGTTTCCTTTTGAAATTTGTTAATTTTTCAGCCTAACGTTCAATCATTGTTTCACCCTGAAGAAGCCTTGCACAGAAAATCTGGATCAGGAACAGATTGATATCAGCAAGTTTCTCACTAACTACTTCATAGTTTTGCAACTATTTCTACCACAAAACAGATGTTTTCAATTTCTGGACAAGAAAGTCCCAGCTTTTCCCCTCTTGCAAAGTGCACTATTGGCATCCGTTTTGCCGTGCTTCCAGTACTAACCAAGATGTTCTGTTCCCTCCTTTCGCAGTAGGGCAGCGTATCACCAGACACTGAAGCAAAGAAGGTGATGGTCACGTGAGGACCTTAGGCAGCTTTCAGCAGTCTCACAACCTCCTAGTTTTCAGTTTGTTTTTCTTGCTGTCCCTAAGACCATCTTGATAGACTAGACCACTAGATGGACCAGTACTCTGTTTTGCTCCAGCAATTCCTTTCTGCTGTTTCTAAGCAGCTATGGGTGTTGTACAAGAAGTGGGCAACCATTCTGCGCTAATTACAAACAGGAATCACAGTGAACAGCTGAACTCTTCCGTTCCCCAAACTTTTGTTCTTGAAGTGCATAGGTCGCCTCATGGGATTGCAGCCTCAGAAGCTGATAAACAAATCAGCCTGCAGGGCTGGTAAAGGAGCTTATAGCTGGTGGGGTTGCGTGTTAGAACAGGGCTAAGAAATGACCCTATGAAATTCTGTAGGGGTTTCTCATGCAGTGCTTGTATTATTGTCGCCAATCAAAACAGAGCACTAAAATACAGAGTCTCTATTTGTGCAGCCTTTCAGTATTTTCTGGTCTAAATGCTGTTATACTGAGATGTTGCTTTTCTAATGCATGTAGAGGAATTCCAAGAACACAGCTGCCTGGCTGGTTAGAGAGCCCAAAGAGGCTAGTGCTCTGCGTCACATGCTGAGCCCCATAGCTCTGTAAATGCTGGGAACACTCCACTGCTCCCGGGAAGGAAGCAGCTTTCTCTTTTCTCAGTGAGTGAGTTCCCATGGAACCTGGTGGAAGTGAATCTCTTCTGCAAAGGGAAAAGGCTTATGCAGGTCAGCAGCTGCTTTGCTTATAGGACCTGCTGCCTTGTGCCAAAGGCATTTGTTGCCAAGCAGCTGATTAAAACCCACCTTACTGAAGCAGCAAATCCTGGATGTCATTGCCTTCATCAAATCTCACTTCCCTCCTTTTGCCTTCAGATTCTGGTGGAACTTTTGTTATAAGCTATAGCCAATGGAATAATATTACAATAAGTATTTTCTCATTTGAGAATATATTCTCTTTCATAATTAATTTCTAATTTGTGTAGGTGTGTGCATGATAAAAGATAGAAGAACAGGCAAATAAGCTTGCAGAGCCACACAGAAGCAGCTGTAGGCACCATGATATGAAAGCTCATGAGCTAGGTTTGTTTTAAAATGGTTGCTTTTCTTATGCCAGATAGGCGCTGGCAGGGTAAGCAATGATTAGATGAATAAACGTTCTGTCAGATGCAGCTACAAGCAAACCCTGAACACCCTGTGTAAGCCAGGCAAGATTTACTAACTTGTTTCATAGAACATCCTACTTGTGGTTTTGGGCCAATGGCAAGAGGCACTAGCACAAGAGATCAAACTGATTTTGTACTGGTAGAGTCTGTGAACATGTGAGAGAGATACTTTCACTTCTGTTACACCAAATGGAGCTGCAAGGTAAGAGTGTCTGCATGCTGCTTGCTTTATCTTACTGAAGGACTGTTTAACAGCATGAGTTTGGGACAGATTGGAGCTGGAATAAAAAAGGGCAGGAAGAATTCTGGGGAGCACCAGAAATGATTACCGCCAGCTCTCATTCAATTTTAGTTTCCAACCGATTAAATCAACCAGTTCCTAACGAGTGACAAGTGCAAGCTCTTCTTAGCAGTGACAAGGGACTGGTAAAGGTAACAGTGCTTACTATGTAAGTGTTGCTAGAAGGGAAGTTCCTCTTAATTTTCCTCTTTGGAATTCCCCCTGAGCCTTTATTTTTTCTGCAGTGACTGCTCTGGGTCATTTCCTCCTTTCTGGTGTTACTTTCTATAAGCCCTGGGCATTGGTAGCAGCTCTCATAGTTTTCGGTACTGAATCCAGAGTGAAAGAACAGGAACTGTCCAGTTTCCTATGGTGAGTTTTACCTTAACTCTTGAATTCAGTGCTTGTGTCATGGTAAATTCATTTTGTCTTACCTTTTGTAGGTACAGTGTGTCAGTATCTTGTATTGCTTGAAACATTAGTGGGATGAAGTCTGAATGCGGGTGAAATTTTGGAGAATTTTTAGTGATAATCTTTGGAGAATTGTTTTGTGGCTAGCCCTGTTGCTTGCTCAAAAGGTTGATGTTTGTTTCAGACTTTATAAAGAACGAGTTAGTTTTCTGTATAAATGTTGCTCCTATGGAAAGTGAAAGTAAGAATCATTGGAAGAAATTTGCTTGTTTCCATTTTTTTCACAGATCTAGCAAGACAGCCTAGAGTTTTACTTTCCCATTTAGGAGGGCTGCCTTGAAGCCAGTATCTGAGTGCAAATGTAATTTTTCTGCCAAGAAATTATTGTAGGCAAGGTGTCTGCTGTGCTGCTTTATTTCATCTTACTGCTGGGTTGGGAGAACTGCGCACAGCTGTGACACATGAGGCGATACTGGATGTGGAAAGGCAAATTCTGCTCTCAAATCACAACTCTGACACCTGCAGGAAAGTACGTTATTAGTCTGCCTGGACTTGGCTGTCTCCAGCGCAAGGCTAATCACATTTCTTTTATCTGTTGTGTTGGTCACTATACAGCTAAGTTCACTGAAGGGCAGAAGCTCCTTTTACCTGATATTTATAGATTTTCTAACTTCTTTAAACTTAACTGTAAGTGGGGGAGGGGGACGGACATGGACACAATGAAAACGTGTTAGGATATAGAACAGGTTTTTTTCCAGCATCATCTCTGTTCTTCCTTTTTAGACTATAAAGCCTATGGAAAGTAACACACCACTCCATTGCCAGGATAAAGACTGTCGGTAAAAGTAGTATCTTTTGTTAATCCGAGTAATACAAAGGGTAAGTTAAACCAGCTTTCAGATGTATAAGGCTTTCATAGATCTGAAATAGAAACTAAAACCTTCAAAGCTAAATATGAATTGAGCACTGTTACTTGCAGTTTACAAATAATCAGGCCATTTCTGGATGGAAAATCTATTTTCTTCTTGTGGAGCAAAGGAATGATTAGTGAGAATTTGGGGAGAGGAAAGGGAGACATGTGACTGTCGCATGGAGGGAACTTCATCCCTCCTCACTGCTGGCTTACCCACCTCCCAGAGAGCATTGCCCCAAAACACTGCCTCGACAAAAGCCAGGAAGCACATCCCTGCCTTATGGTGTGTGTATTGTGCACGAGGACATAACCTTTGGGGGATGCAGAACAAGAGAGAAGACTTTAGAAAGTTGTTTAAAAAAAAAAAAAGGCTTTAAAATTGTGGCTGATGATACAGGGCATTTAGCTCGAAACACAGTAAATAAGGTGTTTCACTGGACTCCTTATTTAGAGTTTGAGATAACCTGGGCTTTGTCAGCTTGTTTCACTCAGGTTCATGTGTAGCACTTAATGGACCTGGGGTGTTGCAAGAAAATCAGCAAACTTTGTGTGTAAATTTTCAAACTCCTGTCTTCACAGCAGTCCTGCTCTCTTATTTTTCTGTAATCTAAGGCTTGGACCTGCAATGTTATGTCATCCTCTGGTTAAGAAATGTGTGATTTGCATGGCACTACTACTCTTTTCTACGAATTATTCTCAGCTTCTTAAACTGGTACAAAAACCAAATTGCAGGGGGTTTTCCTCTATTCCTGATATGACTTTACATATTTTCATTTTCTTAACCTCTATACACATGTGGAAGATTATTATATTACCTGTCAGTTCAGATGTCAACACTCTGGGGAAGGAAACCCCCTAACAAACCTCCTCAGAAGCATCGACCTTATTTTTGGAGTAAATGTTACATTATTGTGCGCATAATCCTTCTCCACTCTCTTAGCTACCATTTGTTTTTAATTAGTAGCAGACTCCATTGCCTGGAATCTTTAACAGGTTGTTCCTTGAACATATAAGACATGGTTAAATCAAATTATTGGGGAAAAATGATAAATCACAACCACCTCCCTTATCTTTAGAAATCTAAAATGCCCCATCTCACTCTTAAAACTTGTATGTGATTTAAGTGAACACCTACACCTTCTTTAATTACATTCCTTGTCCTGGTACGATGACATTTCCTGTTCCTTTTACTACTTTTCCAGCATTTTTGGTTCATATTGTATCACTTGGACTCTAAAAGAGCGCTGAAATAAACACTGAGCATCATAGAAGCGAATCATACTGTTGTGCTGCACACACGGAATACAGTGCTCAAACAAACGCATCCCGAGTAGAAACCTTGCTCTAGCAGGCACGCACTGAACCACTGCAGAGGTAATACGAAGGGAACGCAGGTCTATGGGATGTAGCCAGGCAGCTGGAGAAAGGAGGTGTTATTTAAACAAAAAAACCCTGTCTTAACCAATGTCCAAACAACAACGAACTGAACTTTCTGAATGTCACGGAAATACATTTGGAAGCATGTCCTGTCTTTCCCCCACCCAGCACATGCTCTTTGTGCATGGAGGCCTGCCACAAAGGAGGGCACAGGAACCCCTGGGGACGTCAGTCCTTTATCTTGCACATCCCAGCCTCCAGCTGAGAGCTGGCTCTGGTGTCACAGCCCTAACAGAGAAATTATTACAAAATTTTTTACTCCTCTGATGTGAAAGTGTGCCAAACACTCATTTTGGTAGCACTATGGAACCCCAAAGGGAATGCGTGATCAGTAAACTAAGTTAAAATCATGTATGAAACAGCAGAGAAAGTGCTGAGGTTATTCATCTTTGTTCTCAGACAGGGGACTGCTGGGATGCTGTGAGAAAAAAAGGGGAAGCCCTGGGAAAGGAATTGCTGTTGTAAACAAGCTTGGTAATGTCTGGTTTCATTTTGTCTGCTTCTGTTAAAGATACAGCAAAACACTGTCCCTGAGCTGTAATTCTCCTTGCCTCTGGCTTTCTTGGTGTAAAAATTTTCATCTCTCAAAAACTCGCTTCTTTTTTCCTGCACCCTTGGACAGATTGCTTTTCATGGTGGCACCATGATTTTAATGCAGCAAAGCATAGCTGCTAATAACAATTTGTTGGTTCCGCTACAGAAAGAAATCTCAGCATCCCAAATCCAGTGTAGTCCATAGAACGACAGCAGTATCTAGATTTGTGTCAAAACCAAAGTAATGAAGAAAAAAGAGGGTAAGCTGAGGGCCATTCAGACCAATGAAACAAAAAAAGACAAATAGTCAGGTTTTCATTCTTGAAAGAGTGGCAGTCTTAATTCTTCCCAAGGTAGAAGGCTGTGTTTGTCTCCCTCCTGTGCTCCAAGCACTTTTATGGTCTAATATTCACCACTCTAGCTGGATGTGGCACAGGCAAGACTTCCTCTTGGTTGTTTCCTGACTTCTTGACCCTTGTAGCTGACAACATTTTGCATTGCTTGTGAATTTATCCACAAGGAAATGCTATTGGAAGAAAGGTTAAAATAACGAAAGCTCTTGTGACTATGACTTAGTTAAAACTTAGTATTTCCATGAAGATTAAGTAGGCCTCCTTAGTCTCTGTCCATAGGACTTGGCCTTCTCTTTGTCTGCTGTAATCAAGCCATTTACTAATCACTGCGCTTGGAGTGATGCATTTGTCTGTCTTGCATTCTCTTTTCAGCTTCTGCCCCGTCACTTCTCTGTCTCTAACCCCAAAATTGTATTGACTCAGAAATAACACTGTTATTCACAAAGTCTGGCAACCTGGCATGCTCAAAGGCCCAACTCTGTTCAGATTTTACATTAATTCAACAAAGTAAGTGGCACAGCAAAATGTTGCAACAAGTTTAGTATTTAATCTGGGGTGTTTGTACCCTCATTCTTGGTTGTCATGCAGGTTCGTCAACTTCTGCTTTCCATTTATAGCATGGCAGGCAATAATACCATTTTTTTGTAGTCTTGGTAGCGTAATGAGGCCACACAACATGAAAAAGGAGAACTACCTGAGTGTAGGTTATTCCTACTTGTGGGACCTCACTGTGTCCAGACGCTTTCCCAAGTTCTGGCTCTAGATTCTGGTGTCTTCTGCAGCAGAACGCAGAGAGGTCCGTTTCCAAGCTGTGCAGACGGACAACCCATAGAGGGGTAAGAGGAATGACGATTAGTTTATAACAAAGCGGCATGTGGTAGTGTATGACTAGGCCTGCTCTGTCTTCTTTCATCAGGGCTGCAGTATTAGCTGTATTTTTCTTTTTTTTTTTTCATATTGCAAGTAGACTTCATGGTGCAGCAGGTTGCTCCACGTTTGCACACCTCGGGAAAGCAGCTGTGCAACCAGGGACACCACTGGCATTCTGCTGAAGGCAGGGTCTTTGAGAGCTGTAATACTGTCTTCTTTCATTGCAAAATATGGTGCTTGATGCCAAGCTGAAACTTTCTGCTGTTGTGGTGTGTGGACACCTATTTTAACAGGACATGGTCTGGAAGTTTTGCTGGTTGTTCATTTCATGCTGGCATCTCAATATTATGTTGAAGTAAAGTTGGATCACCAGCCCAGGTGGTGTTCATATAAGGAGTGTGTAAACACTGAGGTGCCAATATTTGGGTTTAAAATAGTTTGATAAAGTTGATGGATAACCAGCAAGTGGTGTTATTTCACCACCTGTGGAATACCCATGAGGAATGTTTGAGCTTATTCTAATGCCTACTGCAGTAACGGAAAGTAAATAGAAGGGATTTAAAATAAGGTGGAGGAAGAGAGAGACTGCTGCAGCTACATTTCCTGATGGTTTAAGGAGTTTTCACATGAACGTGGGTGACTGGAGCAGGGAACACCTTAGATTAGTCAGACTTGGCTTGCTACCATATAGCACTCTTCTTGAAAGGCTTCTTCAGGAGTTGGTATGTGCACAAGTTCTGAAGGGGAAAGAACATTGATTAAAAAATTATTTGTGATAAATTCCAAAACGTCAGTGAGTACTCTGATACCAGAGACTGATTCCCAAGGTGACAATGCCATTCTGTACACAATCAACTGTATGGATTGGGAAATAATCATGTCAAATAAGTGTTCTACGTTTCACTGTTCCTTCTTGAGCTGAGGGGATGTCTCCCGGTGCCACCTCCAGGGCTTAGGAATTGGGTGTAGGATCCCAGCCAGAAGCTGCTTCCCCTGAGAAAAAAAAAGTGTCCTGACTGTAAAGAATGGGATTCTTCTGTCCTCTTCACTGCAGTCTTCTCATTTCCCCAGTACCTGCCAGATCTGCACTTGCAACATTTACATCCTGACAAAGATAGAGGAGTTGCAACTGCAGTACCCCACTCCCCTGATTGGAGTGATAAAGAGATAAGACTCATTGCAAGCTGTATGTGGATCTGTAAGTTTAAGTAATTTGGGGTTATAACTCAATGCAAGGCTTGGTAAGCAAGACCAGTTCCACAGCCTTAAGGTCTCAATGTCTTGTCCACAGAAAACCAGAGTGTTTTGCAATTTGATTTCAGAGAGCAAGAGACGAATAATGGATTCAGCATTTGTGTCTGAAAGCGGCTATCTTGATTTGCTGCACAGTGATATTGACCCATTGCATCTGTATACTTTCTTTGATCCTAAGTCATCTGGAAATGAAGACGGCGACTTCTCTGCAGGTTAGCAAAACACTAACAAAATGTTTGTTGAGTTTAGTCATCATGCTGTACGTTATTACCATCTCCTGGCAGTCATGTAGCCATCCAATGGCAGTTTATCATGGTAGCTGGAATAAATTCAACAGACACTTGACCTTAGGACATCATAACTGTGTCTGTATCTGTATATAAAATAGTGACTGCTTCCAGAAACTATCATGTTTTCAAAACTGTACATATTTACAGCTTCCTGCTCAGTGAGCCTAACAGAACATACTATACCGGTCACTCATGGAAGTATGAGGCTAATGCCTTTGGTTTGGATATCATTCCTGTAGGTAGTTTATTTGCAAATGTTCCCATTGTAAGCTGGACAAGTGTAATTGTCAGCACTCTTGTTGTTGCAAGCCTAAAGCTTTGCAAATCAGAGACTTTTAGATGAGTTTGTGATGAAGCCAATCTGCAAGCAACTAGCGTTTCATTTCTTTCCGAGATGCCAAGGCACCAACAGAATGGACTTTCATTATCACATGCCATTTTACAGCTTTTGAAGCACTGACCAATGATTTTATGATTGCATGGTAGAGGAGAAAGGGCCAGGGAGTAAAGATGTTAGTTTCGTGCACATAAATTCCTACGGGTAATCAGATTAGGGGTTTGCCCTGACTCTAAAACTTTCTGCTCCTGAATTTGTGTGGAGATTGTGGAACGTTCTGCTCTCCCTGACACTGCTGGTATAGAAGTATGAAAGCGTATCTGTGCTGCTGACTGTGTTGTGGAGCAATAGCTGAGCTTATTTTAAACAAACAAGCAGGGCTGTGGGTTGGAGTGGCAATGAAAGGAGAAGAACAGATGTATGCCAGATATGAGGACCCATAGCTTTGTGCCCCATAGGTATAAAATGTGACCCAAGTGGAGGATACCCCCTTGTATCCTTGTTTCTTTCATGAGTGACCAGTGTCAGCAGATACAAGGACAAATCAGTGGAGAACTGAGCACCAGATCCTGGAATCATCTTTGTGATTATTTCCCAGGTTGAGCTTTGCTCTCTCAACTTCTGACAGTTAATAACACCTGCAGGAGTGTTGGTTCACTCCTGTTACCTCGCTTGCTCAGTGACTAAAAGTGGGATGAAATAGGGACTGAGGATCTCTTGTTGTATCAGAGATGTTTCACTGGTTTGGATACTTTTGAGCGTTAGCAATGTCTGAGATGATGTAGATAAATTGAACATTGTCAGGACATGGCACCAGTTATTGGAAGATGAACATCTCTGCTGTGAAGAAGTTAGCATGGTCCTTAGCATGTTTTTGACTTTGGCCAAATAGCAGCTTCACAGGGAATTTATAGCAGTTCAGAGGTTATCATGGACCCAGCGTTGTTCTGAACAGGGAATCTGGATGGTACCAACATGTCCTGAAGAATAAGAAGGTTTAATAGTATGGATGAGTCCAGACCGTGCGTGTAGGCCTTAGTGTCATAGACCAGATTCTGGAAGTGTTTTATTTACTAGGAGAGATGAAATTGCAGAGTTTAGCAAAAAAAAGGTGTTGATTTCAGGGTGATTATAAATTACTGAGAGTTCAGTTCAGTTCCTACTTAGCCAACGTACAGTGAAGATCTAAAACCTTGTGCTGGAGTAACAAATCTGCCTTTTCTGCATGTCCTGCTAACTAGTTTTTTACTCCTTGGTTATGGTATTCAGTGAGCCCATGCATACATTTTAATTCTAGAACCTGAACTTGATGCCAGCAACTATGATCAGTTCAATATGGATTTCCTGTGTACGATGGAAAATGGTGAAAACGGGGATGAATTGTATGTCTGCTCCAACACTATAGAAGCTTATGCTCAAATAGGTAAGAAAACAGTCTTTCTTTTCTAAATCATCCTTTTCCAGTCACTTGCTATAGCTATGTCTTACAAACTCGATTTTCAGTCTAAAGCAGTGGTCTCAAGTGGCCTGTCCCTCATGTGTGATAGAGCTAGTCAGGGTACCTAAACCTGTGCATTGTGGGGAAACAGAACGGTAGCTTGTGGTTGTTGGGGGAAAATCTCTCTATTAATGGATCCTTCTGCTTAATACTTCCTGTCTCAACTTCTCCTTTCTCTTGTTCTTTATTTCCTGAACAAAAATTTACAAGAAAAAATTAATGTAACTCTCCAGTTTCACTTATTCTGTAGAATTCTTTGCTTACAAGGGGTTTATTGTGAAATTTGCTGTGTTGTACTGTGAACCGTTTTTTTCCTTCTTAACAGCTGGATTAGCAGAATATGTGCTCAAAGATCAGCAGGAGAAGCAGATGGAAGACACTTTTGGTAAGATTTATGCGGCATATTTTCTCCATGACCGTGTTCTGACTGATAGCTGCACTGTACTTGATCTCCACGGTCTGAACATTAGTAAGGTTTCTATACATTTTGGTATCCTCTTCTTCCCCTCTGGGAACTGTGTCCCAGGATTTTCTTGGCAAACTTGGAAGATTTTTTGTATTTTTGCAGGCCTTTCTTAAAGATGGCAGGTTTATCTCTAACGAAATTGCTGATCACGTCGCCATGGCCATATGTCTGCACAGCTTAACTGTCTTGTGCAGTACATGCCCTTCATTAGCCTCAGACTTATTCTGAGCACAACACGATGATATACATAAGTTCATTAAACCTGACCCACCCAGTGGACTTTAAATGCAAATAGGTGCAGTTCACACACACTTATTTCTGTCCAGGATGCACAGAGCTGCCTGAGGAAGTGCGTAAAATTTTACTTCTCTCCCTGTTCAATGCAGCAATGGTCTAATATACCTGTGGTATGTGATTCCTTCATTCAGTGCTTGACCAGAGGTAACTGCTTGGCATTTGGTTCAAAATGATTGCTTTGGTAGTGGCACAAATCGACTGTTCACTGTTTCAGAATCTTAGCATGCAGCTGTTGGGAAATCCATAGAATCAGAAAGATTCACAGGATATCTGGGCATCCTGTTGTGTGTTTGAGCAGAGTAATTTGGAATAACGTACCAAAGGTCAGTCCTTCCCTAAGACAATTCTGGCTACAGGAAGCTCACATGACTTTTAATTAATTTATTTATTTATTTTGTACCGCTCCCTGGTGTCTTTAGAATTTGGGAGATTTGCAAAATTTACATTGGTTTTAGAGGAAACAAGATACAGTATTAGTACTTAAGTATTTGCCAGTAGCAGAATGGTATGGATAACTTCACAGTTCTTACAACACACCATATAAAATCTGTTTAGAACCCTTTACTCTGTCTCCTAAAGGATCTAATCCTTTTCATACATAAAATGAATAAGTAACTTTACTCATACTGAGATCACACTGTGATACAGCCATGATGTTTTATCCTCTGCTCGTCACTGGAGCATTGAGAAGTGTTTACACATTATTAGCCCCTGAATGTATGGCAGTAGATTAATATTTTGCAGTTCAGAAGCTAACACAGGGTGACAAAATCTACATTCAGGGCTCTGCGAGCTTTCTAAAGCATATAGATCTGGATATGTGTTTTATCAGATGATCTGGGGTTTATCTTTTTTGTGGAGCATATTTCATCTTTCCTGCCTGTTGGTGTGTTTTACTTGCTTTTACCTCTTTCTATAATGTTTCTAGGAGAACAAAGGTTGACATTTGGCAATATTTCATGTTTTTAGCAGGGAACCTGATTTTGGATGAAACAGCTGCTGAAAACACTGAGAAATTTACTGACATAAAGATGCAGACATGTCACAAACGAGGTAAGTGAAGAACAGTGAGAGTTTGAAAGGCTATAGGGTTTGAATTCTAAATACGCATTCTGGTACTTTGGTATTAACACAGCCCCAGCACTTCTCTCATGTCGTTCTTCACTGATACAACCGGATATGATGCTTCCTCTGACTTTGCTCATTCTGTGTGGGCTGGAAGTGAAAACAACTCCCCCAGGCATATTCTTTATAATTCACAGGATTTGTTGTCCTGTAACATGACATTAACCATGCTATATTTCTTCCCCTTTTGTGTCACCGGTGTGACAGTGTTGTTTTCAGTGTATCTATCGCTTAGCAAGCATTAGCTGAATGATTCCCTCTTTAATAGCAAGAACAATGGCAAAAGTCTTTGATTATTGGCACAAAAATCTGCAACCTAATTGAAACTTCGTGTTCAGAGTAAAATAATATGGGGCTTTTCACATTCATGTTTTAGGCATTGGACCTGTATGGTTCTGAAATAGCTGAATTGAAACTGGTAACACCCCCTTTTGCTTTAAAAAGTTACAGTAAGTTTCCACTGTGAAAACTTAAAATTACCAAACTGGTTCCATTTTTACCACTTACTGTCACCTTTCTTTCTGCCTTCTTAGGCTCTGCAGAGAGCTGCTCTGATGCTTCAGAACCCAAATACAAGAAAATTGGTAAGTTATTGGCTGAATAGGAAAATATTATTGAATATTGAAAATATTATTGTCTCATGTTCCAAAGTCTTATTCTCTGTTAGGTATTATAACTCTACCTTCTAGGGAAAGTTTGCTGTCATAAATTTGATGATACAGCATCGTCATGCATTTTCACATTTCTACTTCCAGCAGAGTAGAAATCACTGTAGAATCACATTCTTTTACACCTCTGACTAATTAATGATGCAACAAATCTATGGCCTCCTATCAGTAGCTATTAAACTGTGCATCTTAGGACCAGCTACAGGGTAGCATGGGAACAATTGGATCCTTATGGTTCAAAAACACATGTTCCTGTCTGGTGATAGAAGAATTACTTCCTTAGCATCAGCAGAGGCAGAGGCTTTTCTAAATCCATCTGAGAGAAAAAAGAAAAACAGTGGAGAATTAGGTCAGTGCCAAATTTTATAATTGCTATTACATACAACTTTTTTTGTGATGGCTAATATGACTCAGCCCATAATTTGGTATTTCCTGGGTTTGATCCTCTTTGTTCTTAGTGTGACACCTTCCAAAAGTCCAGTGAAACATCCTGGTGAAAATAACTGAACATACAGCTTCTCGTCCCAGCCCATGGTATACAGCCCTTTAAGAATGGGAGAAAGGGCAATTTCTAGGTGTTTCACGCTGTTAGACCATCTACAAGGCAGTACCTGTGGCCAGCAGGCAGGCTGTAACTTGTTCCCTGGATGTAAACTGGTGCTAAAGTTCTTAGCCAGCTGTAGCCTAAATAGGTGTCTCAGGCACAGCTCAACTGGTGAAACACTTTCCGAAAAATCCATGTGAGAGCAATCACCCTTGGATGAATATATTACACTGTGTTTTGAATTGACATATGCGTTACTGTACGCTAGCACACTTCCCAAGCCTCCTAAGGGGAACTCTGACTGTACCAATCCCCCTGGGCCACGTACATGTCAGGGTGGGCAGCCAAGACCAGCATGTAACCTAGAGAGCATCCGGAGAGTGCTTGGATCACGGGACTGCACCTCAGCAAAACGCAGGCTGGCAGTTGCCAAGGAACTGGCATGGACTGGATGAAAGTCACAGGGAGAGCACACATGGGACTGTGACCCAAGCTAGCTTTCCAATGTTCATGTGGACTTCTGGGGGCAAGAAGGGGGTGTGGGTGTGAGCAGAATTAGCTGTGAAAAAAACACAGTTGCTGGATCTGGAAAGGTAATCAGAGTTCCTACTGAACTGGTACCTGCTGGTTGCAGTTATTCAGACACAAGTAAAGTTCCTGGCAATTAGTACCCATTAAAGGTGGACTACCTTCTATCTGCTTAAATTCCTTTATAGGTTTGACCCTTCTTAAAGCCCATGTTTATGCCACACTAACAAAGAAAGTTTTCAATAAGGAAGTGGCTCATCAGTTCCTGATTTACAAAAAAAAAAAAAACCCAAAACCCAAACAGTAAAATTGCCTCCCTACAGAACTTTCATTCCAGTCTGTAGTATCATCACAGAGCTAACTGGTGCTTTGTAAAGCTGCACCTATCCTTTTCTGGGAAGTGCTCAGAATATTGTCACCCTCTCCACCTTACTTGGCCCAATGAAGGTGCTGAGGGAAGGAATATATACATCAGGCACTGTAAGTACTGGGTACGAAGAAGTCTAGTTGACAGAAAGATGAGCCTCATGACAAAATCAGGAATTTATTTAACCTGCATAAAACGAGTGTCACAGCATGATCCTGCAACAGCAAGGGCATCAACTCTTCAGAAGTATAAGACCATCTGCAGAAGATAATGTGTACTGAAGTCCAGAGTGGTAAGGTAGGGATGAGGTTCTTTCAAATGAATTGAATGAAATGAAACTTTAGATTTGGCCGGCTGTTTGTGGCAAGCTATAGCAGTACCTGATCTTATCTGACTGTAGCAATGCAACAATCCTTGGATAGGACATTACATGGGGATTTCACATGCTGATTTACACTTTTTAAAGTCTGGTTTCATACCACAGTAAAATGGAAAGATTCCTAAAACAAAATATTACATCAGTTCCTGATAAACAATGTAAACACATCCCACCCTAAAAGGCTTTCATTGCTGATGACAGTGTGCACTAAATAAAGATTTAATTGTTGCTGCTAGAGAGGAAGGGGAAAGGAAAGCAAAACCAACTCTGAGACTAAGGGTGTGGAAAACCAAGGAAACGAGCCAACTTGTTCAAAATAAACAAGCGTGTCTCACTTGATTTGTAAGAAACCTTCAGTCAGCAGATGAAATCATACAATGCGCATGTCTCCCTCCCCATTTGTCCCCTTCTTGAAAAAAACAAGTGCTGCAGGAAAGTTGCATCTTTTAAAACGCAGGGGTTTGTGACTGTCCTTTGGGAAGCCCTTTAACACTGACTGGCTCTCCGAACGAGCACTGCAGTGTATGAGTCAAGGTCCTCGGTTTACTGTGGCTGGGTCTCTCTAACCTTGTGCAATATTAAGGTAACAACCTGTGCTGGGGAAACTTCGTACAGACAATGTAAGACCTTGTTATGCTTATCTGTCGATCACCTACGTGTAAGATCATTTACCTCGAAACATGTGAATGTTTCTAGAAAGAAGACAGGCCAGGAAACATGAAGGAAAAGAAACTTTCATTTTCAACGGCTGAAAAAGTGATCTACTGCAGAATTTCATAAATACGTTTTAGGCTGAGACCTGAGTAAATTTCAGAGACCTATTGTGAATTGTTCTGGCTTTTGGAAAATCAAACCACAGCTGATCAGAGCCAAGCGGTTTATGATATCTATTGACACCTCTTCTTTGCCTCCCTTAACTTCTAGCAATGAAATAACTTTCTCCTTTTGTTTTGCTTTTTTTTTTTTTTTTCAAGTGGAAGTCCCTGCAGTGTCTGTAGGGAATGGCAACTTCTTAGCTATGCCTCTCAACAGCCTTCCGGCTAGCTCCACCTCACTACCTAACCAGCACGTGTCCTTTTCTGTTCCTGCTACCAACGCGTTCGAAAGAAGTTTTGTCGTTCCCGGTATGTACAGTAAGGTATAGGTGTGCATCTCACACAGGCTGATTATGCAAGGGGAAAACTCTCTTGTAAATCTGATCATTACAATAGCAGGGAAAACAAGTGTGGCAGCTGTTTCAATCAAATGATTTGAAGAGATTTAAAGGATGAAGGCTTTTCAAGGGAAATTAAAGTGCATTGCCCCTAATGAAATAACGTCTTTCGTTTATCTGGTGAAGTGCAGATTAATAAATAATAGAACAGTGTTATTTACTATATGCTAATCTAAATCATTAATTACTTTTCCTAAGAGTAGGAAATCACAAGATTTGCATTAATAAACTTCGGTTTAGTTCCAGTTTCTTTTTCATCCAGAGGTTTGTAAAGGACTGCAGGATACTTATATTTGCAATAGTAGAGCAAAATCTAGGTTGGAATTCTGTTCACAGAAACTGAGAACTAATCCAAGTGATGGGCTGTGTAGCCACCTTCCCTTGATGAGTTGTGTAGCAGAGGGTGCTCGTGGTACACTGGCAAGTGCTAATGGCAAAGACACAATTCAACACCTTTCACTGTTACATCTATGCTGGAAAGGAACCAAAAGCAGTGGATAACTTACAAGTCTTACGTATCTGATGCTAGCTAAACCAGCACAAAATAGCAAAAGAAATTCTGTCACACTTACAGAAGCTCAGAGCTATGGCTGATTAAATTGCAAGCACGCATCATCAAAAAAATTTCCCAGTGCATGTTCAGAGTGAGGATGCTTGCTAGCTGCTGTATAAGCTGCATGATGTGTAATTATGTGGGAAAGATATAGTGTAAAGGCTGGTAAAATTAATTGAGATACAAAATATTTACACATTTTCTCTCTTCTGGATCCCTGGTCCATATATTTACAGACTTTGCCTTGAGCACTTTTCCTTATGTTGATAGAGTTTCCCTTTGGACTGTTCAAAACCAGTGGTCACTAAAATCCAGGTGATTGCTTATATTTCACATTCATCAGGCCTTTTGAGGGATTTTGTTTAATGGATTCTATGGACTCTCCACTGGGAATATTTGCCCAGAAGCTGCCAGAAGGGATAAGTAGCTTTTAGAAAGCTTTTAATTTCTTAGAAACCTTTAGGAACCAAGAGCCTTTAAAAACAGAAGAGTAATTATTCTGCGCTCATTTCAGGATCTTCAGCACCTTTGATTCCAGAGTGTCTACCTGCTGGCATGAAAGGAAGCCAGGAGAATACAGGGTCTGCAGATCCTCCTCAGCAGATACTTAATTTTGTTCTCGGAAATGGCACACCTGATGTTATATTATATCCAGGTAAGAGCAATAACTTTTTATCTACATAAATACGCAGAAAGTGCTGGGAAATCAAGGCTGTCAACTAAGTACAAAGTTCCCTCATTTCAGTTACTGATAGCTATGATAGGCTGAAAAGTATCATTTGTTTCTTGGCAGTGCTGACTTCTTCCACTGAAACATTGATCTCCCCAAGTTTTCCAGTTAGTTTATGTGGTAAGTAGAAAATGAATTTTTATATATACAGTACTTTGGACTGGGAGAGGGAATATATTGCTTCTACCCGAAGCCAATTCTCCCCTCCAGGCTTTACTCATGTTGACCTTCTTGAGAAAAATCAAAATTAGTGGCATTTCCTTCTTTGTTTTGATCCCTGTCTGGTTAGTCTAGTCCAAAATACAGAGCAGGTAAGGGGTTGTAGAGCTACGGTTTCAGCCGTCCGTTAGCAGCCAACCCACCCTGTTTGCCATGAAGCCCAGTTTCTGGAAGAAGTCGTCTCGTGTGGTTAAAACAATCCCAAAGCCCAGGGTGCTTGAGCACCATCAGAGTGGAAGTTGTGCTGGTACTGGCATGGCCTGAGCATCCCACATGCTCGGTGCTGGAAGCCAGGCTGCAGTCAGCTCCCACGGCAGCCCCAAAACCGAACCGATGCCAACCTAACTGGACAGTTCAGACGGGTTTATAAAGAAACCGGAGCCTTGGTCAGGGTGTAGAGCCCCACCCGTGGCAGCAAACTCCCTGGGCACGTCTCGGCCAGCCCCCGGGGAGCTGTGGGGAAGGTTGGGGGTGCTTCCCGGGCGGTTCGGGGGGCTGTGGCCCTGCGAGGGCAGCCGCCGGCAGCCCCGTGCGGGGGGTGCTGCCCTCTGGTGGCCACCGCCACCCGAGCCGGCCACTGCGGGAGTCGGGGGTTGAGGGGCAACCCCCCCTCGGTCTGGGCTAGTATTGGTAAGTTATATACACTGCTGTGGTCAATACACCGTACTAATAATTCCACCTGTTTTACAGCAGCACGACATATGCGAGTACGTCACAAACCTCAGAATTCCAAATGCAGCAGAAAAATTAGCCCATAAGCTGCCAAACTAGACTCTTTTCTTTTAAAAAAATTCTTAACACCTGATCGGTTTGACCGATGCTGCGTCCCACCTAAGTGTCCCATTGCAGCTTTCCTTGGCTTTCCATTCTGTTGTTCTTATTTAATAAAAAAACCCCAGACACTTGCCTGAAAAAAGGCATGTCCCCTCTTTATTTAATATCTTAAGTAAGTCATTTTTAATTCTACAAGGAGGAGAACTATCTCTGTATCAAATGTGTTCTTTCACTGGAAAAAGGACTTGCTTATTAGAAGTCTGTGGGTGCTTCCCTGCTAGAAGCAAGTCTGAACACTAACCAGTCCATCTGCTGCTGGCATGCAGAGCAGGAATCGATTTCCAGATCTCTGGACATTAAGATCTGTATTTTTTAACCACATTCTGCATCAAGATTAACCAAATATTGTGGTAATAAATACACATGTACAAATCTAGGCCAATTAGTCTGTTTTCTTTTGGGATTTTTTTTCCACAGCGCTGCTGAGTGTAGTTACCACAAGACTGTTGATGACATTGGGTTTGTTACAGTCTCTGACAATTTAAAGTCTGTCCTGACTCTACAAAAGTTTTTCCTACCAAAAGTGTTGTCAAAACTGATACCCTGTCCTGATTTCCCAGTATATGGCAGACACTGCTCACCTCACCGAGTGCAAAAGTCTGCAGTAGTTTGAAAATAAACAGGCAAAACTAAAGAAAATTGGACAGTGGCAGTACTTTGTCAGGAAGAGTAACAGGTAAATTCTGTTACCAATGGTCACTTCTCTGTGCCTTTCGTCCGTAATGCTTGGTTATGAGGTGTAGAACAACGAAAGGAAGTTATTGCTTTTGATGGCATAAAGAAGCCCTATATGTGAACATGAATTTATGGAGAACGCTGACGTTTGAAAAGAACAGTGGATGTCACCTTGTTATGACAGGTCTTCATACAACTGCTGGATCAGCTGTCATCTTGTTTGGTGTCTTACTGCCTGCAACAGTTCATGTCAGCTGAATTGTACTTGCCTGAGGATTTTTTTCCTTTCCCTTGTAAAATATGTCTTTCTTTGGATAATACATAATATATGTTGCAATGAACTTGAAAATTTGCATTAGTCTTATTGTTAAAAATAGCAAAGTTGAATCTATGAGTACCTAGATGTCTTCCTCAAGTCTATTGTTTTGTTTCTCCAGGTTTAGAAATGTTCAAGGAAGTCCAAGTTCCCATAATTCCTTCTGAACAACCTTGCAAAAGACCAAGTGAGTTTAACTCTCCTGAACTTAAAACTTCCAGTATTTTTGGCTAATTTTTCTGTGTTTCTTTCCAGACATAAAAGCTACTTGTTGTAGGAATTGTCATTCAACAATTTGTGAAGCAGCTCTGAGTGTCTGAGCACAATTCCTGTTTTTAAGATGTTAGACTTGTCTACCTTTAGATATCTAGCTGTAATACCTACTTAGAAGGTCAGTGTACTTAGCTGGTTTTAAGATATGCGTAGATACCTCGAAAATTATTTGGTTCATAGGTCAAACAGTGTCTATTGTGCCTGCACTACTAATTTAAGTACCTGCAGTTGCATGGGATAGATCCAGACCTACATGCTTTATGGGAACTGATGTATTTTGACCTTATTACAATTACGTACTTAAACTACCATGAAGCGGTGTTGTAATTTGTGGGCTGGTTTCTTTAGTTTGTGTGTGCTTTTTAATTTCTCTAGAGCCAGTGGAAGCTTTCTGTACATCACTGATGGATTATTTCCGAGACGTGTGCAAATCTGTAGCCACGGAGCGTGAAGTAACCCTTGACCACCTGTTTATTGACGGGACACTTGTTCAAAGCCAAGTTGAAACCAGGACTGGGAAGAATACCATAAAAGCAATGGAAAAGGAGCTGGTAACTTGCAGTCTGCAGGGGAAGGAAAAGGCAGCCCTTAAAAGAAGCCAAATATTTCATATCCCAGGAGGTAAAGACTTAGAGACTAAAGTGATTGTGGTGCTTGGAAGAGCAGGAATGGGCAAAAGTATTCTTGTTCAGAAGATCTGCCAGGACTGGTCCAATGGAGAGTTTTCTCAATTTGAGTTTGTATTTTGGTTTGACTGCAAACAAATAAGCTTGCCTGAGAAGCGGTACCGCCTGAAGGATCTGCTTCTTGAATATTTTGTAAAACCTCAAGAGGGAAGCAAAGAGATCTTTGAGTATATATTGCGAAATCCTGCTAAAGTCCTTCTGGTTTTTGATGGTTTTGAAGAGTTGCATGATCATGAGAATTTTCCTCGTTGCTCGGCCAGCCAGCCTGAAAAAGACTTGTACAGTATAAAGGAGCTGCTGTCAGGACTCATGCAAAAGAAGACACTCAGCGGTTGTACTTTATTACTCACAGCAAGACCAAAAGACAAGGTGTACCAATATGTGTCCAAAGTGGACAAGACTATTGAAATAGTAGGATTTTCCCCTCAGCAAAGAGAATTGTACATAACCAGGTACTTTGAAGGATTACCCTACTCTGAGAATGCACTGAAATTAATCAAAGAGCGTGAGTACTTGTTCAGTCATTGTTACAGCCCTTTTATGTGTAGATTTGTTTGTTTTCTCTGTGAGACAGTACTTGAAATGGGAGACAAAAGCCTTCCTTCAACTCTTACTACAGTCTTCCTGAAATTTGTTCAGCAAAAGATAATACGCATGCAAACAGATGTTGCAGCCATGCAAAACCAGGAGAGTCTTGCTGCGCTAGCCCGCATAGCCTGGTATCTTGGAGGAAAGCACCAAAGTGCCATGAAAAGTGGTCTTCTTCCTTCTAAGGAGCTTAAAGAGTTTGCTCTGAAAAATGGATTTTTCCTACCATTTGCATTCCCCAGACATTCAGATAGCGGAGAAGAAGAATTTGGGTGCACATTCTCTGATTTTGTCATTCAGAATTTCTTGGGTGCACTTCACCTTGTGTTAGCAGAAGAGATCAAGGATAAAAGTCTAATAAAGTACCTGTCTTTTCCATCCAAGAAGAGAAAGCCTTATAACTGGTTAGATTTAGTGCCTCGATTTTTGGCTGGATTTTTGTTCCTCCAGGATGACCGCTACTTCTGCTCCCTTTCAAATAAGGATGTAAAACAATCCATCAAGAAGCAGAAAACATTCTTGAAATATATTAGAAGGCTGCCGATAAATGAGCTCTGTCCGGAGAGGTTACTCGAGCTTTTACACTGTATTCATGAAACACAAAGCAATTACCTCTTGGAGCATGTGGCGTTAAGGCTCAAGCCTGACATGTCTTTTCTGGGCGTAGTTCTTACACCAGCGGATGTCCATGTACTGCACTCTGTTTTAAAAAGGTCAAGAAGGGAGTTTTCCTTGGACTTGCGCAACAGCAGCATTGACATGCAAGGGCTAAAAGACTTGGTTGGCCTAAAGAATGTGGCATCGTTCAGGTTGGTCATTCTTTGTAGATCGTAGTGTTGTTCATACGACTGTATGTAGATGGTGCTTTCGTGCAGCAACAGCAGTCATACCTGTTGATTTCACATGTTTTGTCACTTCACAGGGCCTCCCTCGGTGATACAGTCAGGCTCTGGAAATCTTTAGAACAGACGAAAGACTATGAACTGCTGAGAGAATCAACAGAGAAATTTGTTCTTGATCCTTTTAAGGCAAAGACAATGAAGGACGTCAGTGACCTTGCAGGCCTTGTAGAGATGCAGGAGATGATGATCAATTGGTAGGCTCACTTATGGTCAAAAGTCCTCTTCATATACTAGCGATTTAAGAAAATGGGAGTTCACTGGCAGTGCTGGAGAATGGAGTCCTCTGCTTGTCCGAAGGAGAGTAACAAAGGCACTGCAAGCTCTTGTATTGTCTGAGAGTTCTCCTGCCCTGATGGTGGTTGGCATGGCAGGGAGGAGCAATGGCAGCACCATGCAGAATGTTTATCAAAACTGCCGATAAAAAAGCCAGCTGTCATTTTTTTTCTTCAGTTTTCTTTTTGTTCTCGTAGTATGTTAGCTTTCAGTTGCTTTCAGTTGCAGAACTTGCGTGAATCCCCCCACAGAACCTGGGCCATAAAGGAAGGCTTGTTTTGCACCGGTCACAAGTGACCTGCGTCGGCCCTTTAGCTCAGGAGATAAAAGCTTGTGTTATGGGATCTGTAAACCCTGTGTTTCTTCCCTGCTCATGTTGTGGCTAGGGGATTGGTTGCAATTAAAAGCATGCATAAATATTTTGGTTGGATTTTTTAACTAAAAATGGTGACTTCCGTTTTAACATGGGCAGGTTAAAATATACACAAAGGAAGTTTCATGTTCGACACAAAATACTTGATTTAAAAGAATGTACTTTTAGGTTTTATTGGAAAAAGAGCAAACTGCACTATGAAAGGCAATTATCAGATTAAAATTAATTGAATGAAGTAAGGTTGGAGCATAAGTTATTCTGAAGTTCCTGGTTCCTCGGTTAAGGCAGCGGTGGTTTATTTCCTGCAAAAGTCTACTAAGAAATTATTTTTAAAGCACTGTTTTGGTTGCTAAAATATTTATCATACTCTGGTTCTGCTATGGTTTTAGTGTGCCAGATGCACCTGGTTGCAGCAGCTATGAAATTCCTGCTATCAAAAACCTCCGAAAGCTAGAATTTGCGTAAGTGATCTACCTCTCTGTTGATGGATATATGGTCACGTTTCAGACTGAGAAGAGTCACGGATATTGGCTACAGTCATTGAACTGATGTATAGTTAGTTTATGGTAAAGCATCAAGTAAACCCATTTATTGCTGTTTTGCTTGCCAAAACTAAAAAAATAAAAATAAAAATCTGTCTCCTGCAGTGATACAGATCAACGTGGTTCTATTAATGTTTGATTTTACTACAAATTAGCTCCTTATCACCAGATGTAGATCTTATGCCACAGGATATAAAATATCTTGATTGTGATCCAACTACCTGGGAAAGATTTTTCCCCAGAAATACTCAACTTTTCCATCCAAGTCTTCTGAAGTAATTTTCTGCTCTATCAGAGCTTAGGCCATGAGAGAATCAGGTCAGAGAATGCCTCCCAAATAAAATATTAAGCGCTATTTTCCTGGAAGAAGGAAGACTGACTTGGAAACACTGACTTTAAAAATGAGGTGTAGTAATGTTTCTTTTTTCCCTCAAACTGTAAGCAGCCTCCAGGGCTATTCCATTGCTTAAAATATCCTGCCATTGTGTGTGAATTAGTTTGGGCAGAAATTATACCAGTGCAATGGAGAGCTCTTATCAGATTCATCTGTTTCTTGCTCTTCGCATCTGACCCAGTCTAGATCTAATATCCTTGGCCTCACTTACGATTTTATGCTGCTTTCTCTTCTCATTTCCTCTCCTACTTTCCATTTATTTTAAATTTTTGGTTAAAATTCCAACACCTTTAACTAGGCTGAACTTGTTCTGATACCAAGGAAACTCCAAATATGAGGTTAGCACCTGAGAGACAAATGCTTGGCACTGGAATATTAAAGTTCAATTGCCAATAGTTGGGGAAAAAAAAACCCTTTTTTTTTTTCATCTCAGTTATCAAGTTTATAATACTTAAAATTATAAACCTGAAAAAAAAAAACCCAACCCAAAAAACCAACCAACAAAACAGAAAAAGAACAGAAATACAGTAACTTAAAATAAGTTGTCTTGCAAACAGCAACAAAAAAGTGGCAAATGCCTGTATAGCTGCATCTGTGCAAGCAGCTCTGCTCTGTCTGATCTCAGCCTTGTGGGCTCCTCATCTAGAGGCTTCAGAGCAGAAACCCTCGCTGCAGATTGTAGGGAACGGCTGCTTCTGAGGGGCGTAAACTAGCTTGCGTTTGGGGCTGCAGGGGAAGAACATAAAAACTGATAACTCTTGCTGTTTCTGAGCATGTGAAAAAAATGTTACGTGTCTATTTTCTTCCAGGCTGGGTCCAGTATATGGCCTTCAGGGATTCCTAAAACTGGTGGAAATTCTTGCAGCATTTCCATCACTTCAGCATTTAGAGTGAGTAATGCTAAAGCTTAGCTTTGCTAATACTGCTCTCCAGCAGCCCTTGATGATGGGGGAGCTCATGTACCCAAGAAATATTTTATTTGCCACCAAGACTGCTTCCTTTGATGAACAAACGGAACAAAAACGTTTAGATACTATAGCAACAGACTAAAAGTTAGCGCTCTTCAGCCTCCCCTAAGACACTCAGTAGTGGTTCGTTCGATACCTCTTCAGTCGCTTCACGGTGTGTTCCTCAGTGGTTAACAGCTTGTGGGAAAGGCCTAGTACGGAGCCCTGATGGGTGCTCCCCCTTCCTGCCACTGCACCCATCAACACTGCCTGCGGATTACTTATTTCTTCATTCAAGCTCCATACCGTGCCTGAGCCCCAGGCTCTCTCGTGGTGATGCTTCTGAGGGACTCATGGTCGTGTCTGGCCAGGAGAGAACAGGCTGCCTCCTGAACCAGGAGCAGTGTTACATTTAAGGGTTAACTTCAGGATTTGTGCTGGTGCTGTGCACCTTCCCCTGTCAGTGAACATCCTGAAGTTCTGCTAGAACTTGTAAGAGATTGAGCTCTGTGGATCCGATTCATATAAAAAGCCATACTCACCTGCTCTCTGGTCTTGCTCTGCCCGTGTGTTTTCACACAGCCTTTGTCCCCTCCTTTACCAGGAGCAGTATTAGGGATACAGTTTTAAGAACTCCAGTTACTATTTATTCTCCTGTATCCATGACAAACCAGCTGTCCCTGAATTTTCAGCTTCTTTATGCTCAACAATTGTAGCAACAGTAGCCAATATTCTGCCATCATCTCTGTGGGAAGGTTAGTGGGTTTTGAGAGGGCCTTTGGCCTCACTGGCTCTGCCCATTGGCCGTTTGTAGTGTACCTAGCCTTTTCATGGTATTTTGGGAAAACAATAAAGCTCTAAAACTGCAACGAGTCTGATGTATCCCAGCGTTGTCTGTCAGATTAGAAGGGGATCCAGTATCTAAAATTGTGGCTATGTGAAACTCTTTCCATCTGGATACCTGAATGAGGAAAAATTTCATTTCTAATACTCCCTATCTGGCAAAGGAGCTGTTTAGGCAGGGATTTACAGCATCTGCTGGATTTTGTTAGTTCTGTATTTCTGTGTGCACAGGAAATCTCATTGCAGCATAGCTGGAACACAGCTATTTCATAACCACTTTAATGATCTTGCATATCAAAGGAAATGGGTCAAGCCATTCAACTGGTTTAAAAAAAAAATAATCTAAGGCTGTACATTTGGGAAGCAGAAAGCTGCTTATTAGAGAAGCTGTAATTTGCGTGATGTTTGTTGCTGATTGAGGCTACTGCAGAGAAGGAGCTTCTCAAGATAGATAGAGTAGTCTCTGAGGTGAATAAACCGCAAGAATTTAGATTAAAAGGGAAGCTAATTCTCTCTTTGTCATCACCCAGCCTTGATGCTTTCAGTGAAAATGGCATAGGAGATGAAGGAGCAAAGAGTCTATCTGAAGTCTTTCCAGCCCTGACATCACTGGAAACATTAAAGTAAGTGCAAGGTTAACAGTTCTGGGAAATTTTGAAAAGAAATAGAGTAAACCTAGTGCCTTAAGGGACTGTGTGTTAACAATTACGGGCACAACTAACCCATGGGCGTGGAAGACCAATGAGTGTACGGATGTACTTAATCTGTACATTTATTAGGTTAATCCTATGACATTCCTCATTTCCTCCCAAGGGCCGTCATTTGTCTTTTTCCCTGCATTTGGTCTAAACAGACTGTCCCAATTATATTTAAAAAGACACTGAAAGTGAATTTTCTCCACTCTGTAATAAATTAGAATAAATGTGCTTGACTAACAAAGCAATCTCACTTACTGTAGCTTATCACAGAATAAGATAACAGATGTGGGTGCGGAGAAACTAGCTACAGCTCTTCCTTCCTTGTCTGCCTTAAAGACACTAAGGTAAGTGGTTGTATCCTGTTCGGCTGTTTCATACAACATACCCTGTTGTCAGAAATTACTGAAAATGGAACAAATACATATGCTGTGCAGCAGCCAAGCTTTTGACTTCACTATTGCATAAAGCCTTTGGAGAAAGAGGAGAGAACTGTGTGGACATCTCAGGAATTTGACGAGGACTGTACTGATTTTTAAATCAAAATCCATAATACCCTGCTATGAATAATACCCTGTACAAATGTGCACCCAGGGCCATGATCTACTCAAAGCTTATGCGGAGCTCACTAAGCACGGTGCTAAGCCCTAAGACAGCAATGAGGCAGGACCAATGGCCTACCCCACTTCATTAAAATGCCTGGCATAGGCCTGAATGGAGTGTCTTGGTAGGGAATGCGAGAAACCATCGTGGGCAATTGTGGAATAATTTGCTCATGTGGAAATCTTTTGAATGCTGTGCCCCAAATGCTTGAGCTTCATTTTCTTGCAGGTTTTTAATTTGATCTAATGCAGACAGAAATGTTCCTCTTATTCATTAAGAAGCTAGACCTATGTTTGCTGTAGCTGTGCTAGCTGAAGGGGGGATGTGGCCACTTGCCTTACTTGGTACAGAAAATACAAAACTGTGTTTTGAACATTAACTGCAAATAGATAAGGATGGATTGGAGGCTAAGATGTACCAACTGTATCTGAAATCCCTTGAACTAATATACAATCTGTTTACATTATGCATTATTCAGTTGTGACTGTATACCGGTTTGCTTTTCTGCAGCTTATACAATAATAGCATTTGTGATTTTGGAGCAGAAAATCTTGCGAAAGTTCTTCCTGCGATGGCATCTTTAAGAGTGCTAGAGTGAGTACGAAATCTTTTGAGATGGCCCAGGAAAGCTTACTTGCTGGGATACTAAAAAACCAAACCACCTGTGCTGGGAGTAGAGGAGACAGAAATTGAGGAAAACAATTTCAGGGAAATTTCACAGGGAAAATGTGCTTATGCAGAGTCCAGATAGCTAGTGATTAGAAAGGATTAAGGAACAGTTCCCCATAAAAACCAAAAATCAGTTTTATGATGGCAGAATTAGGGTCATGTGGAGTTGGAGAAGGACCTCAGGTACACAGAATAAGGAATCCCTCAGATGAACTAACTTAATGACGTTCCTGTATGACCTTTTGAGCATTTTCACACAGGTTTTTTAAGTCAAGAATCTATTTGGGGATTTTATTATTATTATTCTTTCTTCCCCTATCTGCAGATAAGACTGCATAGTGGTTTTGATTTTTGAATGAAATATTTTATTACACTGCTACATGATGTGTCTGGATTAACAAAGTTGGGTTTTTTTCTCAGTGTTCAGTATAACAAAATAACCAGTGTTGGAGCCCAGCAGCTGACTGACAGCCTACGAAAATGTCCCCATATAAAGAACTTGGTGTAAGTCTCTTATTATGCTGTTTGCTGTATCTTCATTCTGTAAATTGGGTTAGAATTCATGCTAAATCTGTGTTCTGTATTTGTCAGATTTATAACATGCACAAAAAAAGACATCACCAAAATAAAAAAGCAGTCACAGAAATGTTAGATGTTGTCTGTGGTTTCAGCTGCATAAATTCCCCATCATCCCAGGCAAGCAAGCTTGTCCTGCTTTAAACATAGTTTGCATTGAGCCTCCCTTTGTTAATCTTCTACCCTCCCAGAGTACCTGACCTACTCTGTGCTGCAGGACTTGTATTTGATGGATAAATGATGAGTAGCCGTCATCAGAGGTTAATAGGCAGAAGCTGCCGGTACGCATTCAGAGGGAGGGAGTTTTTGATAGAAAGCTGAAGAGCAGCTATGGGTACAGGCCTGTAGGGTGTCCCATATCCAGAGCCAGCTAGGTTACGCAGGAGTGAACTGCTTTTTCTAAACAAAAATGCATTTTCATTTATTCCATAGCTTAAATACTTTTATAGAATGATATTCAAAAGGGAAAGGCAACTTTAAAACAAAACAAACATACAAAACATAAAAAAAAAAAAAAGTGTGAAGTAAACTACGCTTCTTAAAATCTCCTTCCTTTCTGAATTTGCCCTTACAGGATGTGGAATCCCACCATTCCCTACGGAGTTCTCGAACACCTTCAGCAGCTGGACTCCAGGATCAGTGTGTAGATTCAGGTGATCCCATAAAGGTAACATAAACCCTGGCTTCCTGAAACAAGATTTGTTTCTGTGGCAGCTGTTGGTTCTGGTTTCCCTGGTAGCAGGCACAGTAACAGCATCAGTGCATACATGGTTAAGTAAAGAGATGCTGCCCTAGCGTGGCACAGACCAGTATCACCTCAGACCCCTTTCCCCCTACTCGCCTTGCATCCCCCATCTCCCTGGCCCCAGCGCTAGCAGGCTGCAAGAGCTGCACTGACCACAACGGACTTCTTCTAGGACTCCTCGTTCAGCCCCGTTCAGTGACTGGCAGCTGGCCTGCTTACCTTCTCTTTTCTGTTGTGGAAAACTAAGCAGCTCTGTGTACTCCTCATGTTTAATAGATGAGTTCTGTGCTCCTTCGAGATTGTTCTGTGTTGATTTTTAGTAAGTTCTTTCCCTTTTCCTTTGTTTAACACAAATCCTCAACAGCCGCTTGTCTCACTGTGAAGCTGTGCCTATACTATACTCCGAGCAAACCATTGGTTCCTCCATTCCTTGTTCTCAGCCTGCTTTGTGTGGTTTAGCCACTGGCAGACACTTTCACTTCATTGATTCTATCTGCATGGTTTCAAGGATCCTTGAAATAATTGCACTGTGCTAACAGTTTGCTGATGACCGCCAGGACCCGACTGCCTTGGTGCTCCTGGACTGAAGGAGCTGCGGCAGGCACGGGAAGCTAGGGTTTTGTGTAGGGTTTCTGCTCCCACTTTTCTGCCATGTCCTTTCTCTCGCTCTTAAAAATATTATGCAGGATGCATCAGTGAAGTGATCCCAGTGAGAATGAGAATCCAGAGTCAAGCCAGACACCAGATGCCCTCCAGCTTTCTTTCAGATGGCAAAAACCACATTGCAGAGTGATCGCCAGCGGCCTGAGCTGTGGTTTGAATGGTCCTGGCAATGGATGCGGTTGCCAGTGGCTCCCTGAACCATGCAGTGTGCCAGGCTTTCGCATGACTCTTGCTCTCAGTCCCTTAATCACTGGATGTAGACTGGGCTTATGTATATGACGCTGATCAGACCACGAGCTGTGGAAGACTCATGTGCCAGACCTGCTTTATACAGCAGCAGTGAAAAACTGTAGTGATTCTTAATAGCCTGCAGTACAGCTACCTCTGTCTTGCTGCGTAACCATACCTGCTTGGGAAAGAAGACGTTAGGAATGTGAACACTGCCAGGAAACCTTACAAAAGCAAAGCTTTCTCTAACCTCCTGTGTCTTCCTTCAAGGGGAGCATCCGATAAGAGTACCTGAACATGTCAGTCTGTTCCCAAATGACTTTGGTTTTCCTCTGGACACAGAGCAATGGCAGTCAACGGTGAAGACCTCTGCTCTGTCAAAGACAGTGATTCTTGGACACCGGTCAGCTTTCCCACCAAGCAAAAGATGTGTTTAACGCAGCTGTACATAAACAACCCCTTGCATCTCCCTGCCCTGCTGTTCTGTCACGTTTGTAGCACATGCCTTTGGCCCTGGTCACCACATTAGTGTAGCACCTGAGTATGTGAGGAAGCATTCTTCTTCACTGGCCAGGAAGATAAGTAGCAGCAGGAAGCCTGGATCCTGTCTCCCAAGCGTGAAACATCCAGCATCTACCAGTCACTCTTGTCTGTTTTCAGAGCACATCAAATGCATGGGTTTGATGATGTTAATGGCGATTAAGCTGATGGGCATACAGCTAATACTCTGTTTTCATCACTCCACAGGTCACAAAAAGAGAGGGGAAGATGTCCTATGTGTTTTCCTATCTTCTTGCTGCTTTATGAATCAGTGACTGGTTTTCATGATAGTGACAAAACAAAAAAGTCGCATTTAAGCTTCTGAGTGATGCTTGAAGTGGATGAATGATGGAGTTCAAACTTTTTAAAGGTCATTTAATATGCTATTCAAAGACCCAGGTGTGTTTCTACTGAAGGGACGAAGAGTTCAGCAACATGAAGTTTCAAAGATAGAGCATCTGGATGTTGTGATCACCAGTAAAGGTGACCAGGAATCACCAGGATATTGATGGTATAAAATTCCGTCATCGATTCACCAGGCTGGACTGTAAGCCGTTGGACCTGCAACACCTGGCGTACTGACACATCACAGCTAGGTGTTTCATGGTGCCAGTGGGAACTGCGAACAAATTCGGTTCGATGATTTTGGACTGCCCAAGCTCAGTGTTATGGTTTCACCTGTCTGTCTGCACTGATTTGAAGCATTAGGGTCAGAGTCATAAATAAGAATGATCAGTCTTAAATAAGTCTGATATTGTAAGGTTATCCACGAGAATCTAGAAGAGGCTCTCTTCTTGATGCTAAGCACCAATGCTGTCTTAAGGGAAAGAGATTTTCTATCACTGTCTTGTTATAGAATCCTTCAAAAGATTGGGGGGGGGAAGAATTAAATAGAAGAAAGGAATTAAAAATGGAGAATTATTAAGGATTTTTCTGACTTTATCGCAGAAATCCAAGTGCTTACAAATAGCTTCAGTTTATTGCACAAAAATCCTCAAAGTGACGATCTTCAAAGCTTTTGATTCTCTCTCAAAGGAGAACTTTAAATTGATACACGTGGATTGGGATTTAGTTTCTCACTTGCAGGTGGCAGCATAAATGTACATAAAATGTACACGATTTTTATAGCTGACGGTGCAGTCACTACCGTGTGTGGCCTACGTGGCCTTCTTTCGCAGAGCTGGGACTAACTAGGCCATGACGGACAGTAACGTGTTCCAAAGCATTATCACGTGTCTGTGCTGCTGGTCTCAGTGACACGTGGGCCAAATACTGGTCCTGCTGACAGCGATAGCAAACCGATTGTCTCCTTTTTATTTTTGTTTCAGCTCTGTGAACGTGGAGAAAATTTATAACCGCCCAGAGACAGTTGTCGGGACTAGCATTCTGTCTCCCTGTCCAGATACAGTCTGGAGACAGAAAACAAAAATGGATGGAGAAAGCTAGGAATATTCAACATGCCACAAATTGGGAAGGGAGGTCACATCAGCCTGCGGCACTCCAGCCGTGCAGATCTGCGGTCAGCCCTTGTCTTGGCCTCCCTTAACTAAGCTTTGGGTGACAAACGCCCCTTTCAGGATATATTCTGCAGCTACGCTTCACTGTGACTGAACCTGAGAGTGTGCTACATGTTTCACAGGCAGCTGAATGTCACAGGACATGTCTGGGCTGATGAAACCACGCGGGGTATACTACTGTTCTCTTTGTATGAGTTAGTGGGAGATGTGTGTTTACGATGTACAGATTGTAAATTGTGATACAGTGTTGTGGCTGTCTTTACACGTATTTTGTAAAGTATTAATAAAAGTGTGTATTTCTTTTTACAGTAGCTTGTAGTACCTGTTGAAAATGACGTTTTCTCTTGGCAACACTGAAGCCACTGCTGGCCTCTGAACATAACGACACGCTCAGGGCTTTGTGGTGCCGGTTAACGGAAAGTGCTGCGTGCGAGGGAGACAGGTTGGTCCTGCTGCACTTACCAGTTCAGTGGTCTGGAAATGGAGGAATAACTCTTTCTTAACAGGCAGTGGGACTTTGCAATGCCAACTGACCGACTGTAAGTCCAGAATTAGAAGATATAAAAGTGCTGACTGCACAGCAGAAAGGTTTTATCAGACTTCTTGCAGTTAAAAGTTCTAAAACTAATCTAGATTCAAACTCTGGATATTCTTGTGGCACAAAGCTCGTCCCAAATGGTTTTGTCAAATGCCTTGTGTGTAGCGGACTGACTTCACTGGCTGCTTGAAAAATCTGTTCTGGTCAAATCTGTGCTCTACAAATCTTTTAGGTTGAGAAGGATGATACTCTATGTCCCTGCTCTTTTTGCTGTCAGAGGCCTTGTTAAAATGCTAAGGCTTGTGTTATGATGGTGGTCGGATCCTCTACTCCGAGTACTCTCCCCACCCTTTAAATGTCTGAAGCTGAGGCTGTTCTGAGAAATCAGAAACCTTGATCTACGATTCAGAATCTCCAAAGTGAGTTCCTTGGCAGAATGGCGTGTTTGATCTGCGCACCGTGTGGCAGACACCACTGCAGGGAAACGCTCACAAACCGGCAGATGCTGCGGTAAGTCCCTGTACTGACAGAGCCGTGTGCTTAAAATGGCATACGTGTGACCCTGGAAAATTAGCGTAAGCCGTCTCTCTGAACAGTATGAATTCCTAACTGTATCAGCAGCAGGAATGCTGCCTTCAGTAGCAAAAGTCAGCCTTTCTCATGCTACTACCAAATGGCCACGTGAACACAAGCTTGACAAGTTCTTAAACTCAGCAGGTGCCCAAATGGGGATTTAGTTCCCTAAAGGTGTCTTTACGTGTTAGAATGCTGTACCCTAAGTGACTCCATCCCTGAATTGCAGGCCAAGGACTGTGTGGAACAAGGCACTTGTCAGTGTTTCAAGGTCCCAGACTGTACCTGGTGGAACCCATCTTGGAGAAAAGCTACTTGGTTCTATGACAGTGCCTCACCTTTTGCAGGAGCAGCTGAAAATTGCATTTAGGCCACAGAACTTTGGGGACTGGGAGCTCATTTCTACTGCACTGCGAGTTAAAAAATGCCACCGAAGTGCAACACGCTGAGAGAATGCGGAAACAAGATTTCGATACGCAAGTTTCTTTGCCATTGTTTCAAGGGGGATCTAAACCGTCACCCTCTTGTTCCCTCACAGTGCCTGTCAAGAGACTCATGACACCATCCTTCGGGATCCGACAGCCCGAGCTGGGAGCAGATGGTAGAATCACAGGCTGCAGACATAATGCATGGAGAGAGCTCAGGAGTAATGTTCTCAATACTGCTTTACCTGAAATGTTCCTGATACAGCAACTTGGCTTAACAACTGCACAGTTATGAAAATTAGACTCCTCTAAAACATCGGAGACAAAACCAGTACAATACCTGCCCTCCATAGCGTGTGGGGTTCCCCCCAGCCACGGTGCTGGTATCCTGGTGTTTCAGTTCAGGTCTGGTTGTTTAAGCAGTTGCTCACGAGAAGGATTTCCTACATGCTGGCCATCTCAACAGTCTGGAACTACTTGCAGGTACCTGTAGGGAAACTGGAATTTCCTGGAAAGCGCATGTCAATTATTTTCTGTTCAAACTGAAAAAGAACAACTCCAGCACGTGACTGCTTAACTGTTTCATGGAAAAGATCAGTCTTTATTGTATTGCTTTCACATCTGTACATAGGAACATGAGCTTAAACAATCTGCAAAGTATCCTGTTAGATGATGAATCCACCTGACTTATATAAAATACACTCTCTGATCTATTTCAAAACTCACAATTTAAATAAAATATCTTACTAGCACGGTTCTTGCCATTATACTGCCCTGAAGAGAATCTCCTTGTAGTCACTCCTGCGTATTTTCCCCTGAGAGAGCACTGTCTTTGAACTACTGGCTGGTAGTGTTTTCAATGTGTGACTGTAAAACTTGCTGAAGCAGTATGTAGAGCGTGTCCATTCGGGTGACATGGTATTTACTCAAAAGTTTATCCAATCTCAGCAACATCTTGATTTTCTGTTATAATAGAACATAGCTTATATTATTTGTTCATACGGTCCATCCCAGAATTACCTATGGAAGCCCAGCACGGTGCATGAATCGCTGCAGTTAGTGCACGCTCAGGAGGCAATGACCATGGAGGGAAGTCACAGCTGACAAGGTCTGATGACAACTCTTCTTGTTGTCCCCCTGTCCTTCTTTTCTTCTCTATATTTCAGAGTATAGTTCCTTTCCACAACTTGATCCATTAACCTGGTCGTAATCCATTTCAGGTGTTTAATGAATCTGTTTAAAAGAAAACACATTAATACAGAGTAACCCTCCGCACCCAAAATGAACAGAGAAGTCTGTATGTCAGATCCAGCACCACGCCTTTGACTTCTTAAAAAAATATCTAACCATCAAACCCTCTTGCCACGATACAAAATAATTCTTTGAGAAGTAAAGGCCTGAACAGCCTTTCAGAGAAACCAATGGGAGCGTGGCTGTTAATGTCAGAGCCCGCTGGTCCTTGGCGTAATTTCAACAGAGGCGTGAAGAGAACAGCGGGAGGGGTATGAGAACCAGCTGTGAACCGTGGTCCGTCACGTCAGGTAGTAAGGGTTGCTCTTCCAAGAGTACAGCCAGCTGTGGCCTAGAGTGGGATAGCCTGCTTTACGCTAGGTTCTCACTATCTGTATTTCGATATCGTTAGACCTACCCATTAAAACGGATTTTTGAGCTGGCTACCTTTTCTTGTTCATTAGACTTGTGTTATTTTTGGTAGAATTGTGTTAATTATGTACCGCCTATGTTTGACGTAGCCTCTGATTTTGGTCACTTTCTCTTTTTCTTCTTCAGAGTCACTTTGTTCAAAGCATTTTGGATCCACTGGTAAGTAGTTACGGAGTTAACTTCTTGGTCTTACTGACAAGAATAAATAAATTACTGTTATATTGCTTTAGCCCAGTTTATCTGACTCTGACTGGGTCAAAGTACCTGACAGCTACTAAGAGGTGAGGTTTTCCTATCATCAGAGGTAAACATGAGGCCTGAGAAGCCTCCTTTAAGTAGAGCCAGAGCTGTGGATTATGAGGGTGCTGGGCAGCAGTGACTGTATCCCTCTGGTCTTGTGATCTCCGAGATGACGGGCTGATACAGCGTAGAATGGTGCAGCTCCCAGAGGGGTTGATTGGCTGGGGCTGAATCTGTGCTGAAGAAGCGTTGAGGTACACAAGACCACGAGCAGGTCCCCTGGCTCCTGTGCTCGGATCATCTGCTTGCGTGGAGCACGAGCGGAGCGACAGCTCTTCCCTCCTTCCCCTTGACCGCTATCGCGGGCCGCCTGCGCAGCACGGAAAGGCGGCGACCCTACACAGAAAAGGTGGACTGCAGAAAATCAGACCTTTCGGGAATGGAGGTGCTGTAGCAAGGAACTCCAGTAGGATTTTGTAACACTGAGTGGGCAAAAGGTGGCAGGTTTGGAAAACATTTGCTAAAGGGCTGGGCAGCGGGGTGCCCTCTAACATCCCGCATTCTACCACTGTGGATTCTGTAAAGCACAAGGGACTGCAGATTTTGGCCAGGGTCATGCACTCTCCCAGAGAGCATCCCCTGCCCCTCAGAGGCAGAACACAGGGCTGGGTGATCCTGGTCTGACTCATCCTGACGTTTTGTACGCTCTTGTGTGCCACTTGCTGTAGATGCTAGGTCAGAAACAAGAAGCACTCTTGTGTCCGGTGAGGTATTTCTGCCAAACGTCGATCAGCTGCAGTACCTGCTGTCAGTGGTCGCACGCTCCAAGCCCTGTCCCCCACACTAAGAACAAGGAAAGGGGAAACAGCAGCTCTAAGAGGTTACTCAGCTGATGTTTAGCTGATCGCTTTCCGAGCTGAACTAAAAACCCTGATCTACAGCAGACAGTTCAGGGAGCTTGTTAGTATTCTGCACTGTAGATTGAATTCTAGGCTGACTTAAAAATAGCTCAGCAAAATGTACTGGGCCTCCAAAGCAAAGCATAAAGCTGTCTGATGGAAGCTGCAAATACTGCTGAAGGGCTGCTAGTCCGAGACCGTAATTTGGAGTGGCAGATATTAAATGGGGTGCGAATGATACAATTGACTGGGATATTCAATTTTGCCTTTGCATTCAGCAGATTAAAAGTCTGGCCTTCAAATTAGGACCTAATTTTTAACAGAAAATTTCAAAAAACAGTGGAAAATGAAAGTGTAGCAAATATTTTTTAAATCTCTGAACTGTAGTCTTCCACAGGCCTAAAAGACACCTGTAAGCATTTAACAGCATGGCTGTTACACTAGCATTAGGAGAAGCAGCTCTGTAGCGATACTTCTGTTAATTCTGCCTGCGAGGTTACTGTTCTTCACAATTCAGGCTGGACCAAAGGAAACACGGTGACCCTGTTTCACATCCTGACGTTGTCTGCTTTCTGTTTCCTGCTTTCTGCAAGAATGTTTCAGATCTCATGGCCTATTTGGGCTCTCCCGCTGAGCAAGCCTGGGGTCTGTTTTTCTGGCCCTTCCACAAGTATAGAGCCTTAACCCTGTAAACCCCACCAGAGCTTCACCCCCCAGTAGATCATTCAGTGCACGCCATCATTTTCCATTATACCGTGATTCTCCATGTATGGCTGCTGTTAGTCTTTACCCTTTTCATCACATATATTAGAAACATGCTTCATCACTCAAACTAGTCTGCTATTTTTTCCCAAAGTTTGTGGCCAAAGTACTAAAACTCAGCTGGGAAAAGAAAGACACTTTGACGGTTTCCCTGAAGAAATGGCAAGATTTAACCACTTCGGTGTACTATTTCATTCTTTGGGACAGTTGTACTCCATATAAACTAGAATCGTTACGTGGGGACAAATGCAAAGAGTTGGACTGGCCAAATACATAAATTAAATGACAATTATATTATTCTTTTCCTCTGCTTCAGGATTGCTAGTTGCCAGCTGAACCATAGTGTCACTTTGCTCCTCCTCCCGAGGAAATAAATGTGAAGAATTAAATTGGATTAATTTCTTAATTCCTTTGACAGCTTAAAACTGATCGTTGGCTATTGTCACCTGTTGAAGCAAGCTGATTACAGTAAGCTTCATTTTTGTAGGGAAGGACCATAGGTAATATTTTTTAAATTATTCTGGAAAACCACTTGTGCCTGGGGCTTTTAACACATGAAATACTCAGGCCTGAACTGTTTTTATCCTAAATTGAATGTCTCTTTATTTCCTATGCCTCGTTTTAATTCATGTTGTTAACAGCAGCTTTTATAACACTCAGCTAGAAGTCTGCCTCCTCCCTTTGCGTTACATAAATGAATGCATTTGGTAGTCACTGAGGACTGTCCGTGGCTGTGATTCATGAGTCTGCGTGGACAGATCATCTGTTAACCATGATTTTGTCTTCCTTCCATCTAGGATGGAATTCCTGGTAAGAAGAGTCAGAGTACAGAAGTCTCTTCAAAGCAGAGCTATCAGGAGAGTTTGAGCACTTGGCTTCTATTAATTTGAATAACATCTAAGAATTCCAAACACAGATCTAAAACTCACAGCTAGTGCTCTTAATCCTGTTGTTACTATAACTCGTATAAAATAGCCGACTGATCTGCAACGTGGAGGCAACAAGCCACCTTTTTTCTTTACACGGAGATTTCTGCAAATAAGGGAAGAGCACAGTGAAAAACGGCAAGGTAAAATAAGTAACGGAACACTGTACTCATTATTTTTAAGATTCAAAGTCTGAAAAGGAAGAAGTCAGGAGGCGGATTCTGGTGTGTTTATGTGTGTCCTGACACTGCTACTAATAACATTCTTTCAATCTGTTCCTTCATGTAGCATCTCTGTTTCTGAAAGACGGAGCGGTGGCACGAGTGAGTTAAGCTCACAGAAGCCATGGGTGGCAGACCCAGGAAGGAGTCCAGCATGCCTGTTTTCCTCTCCACTGGGCCATGCTGTCTCCCTAGACACTGAGCCTGCATTTCTAATGGGCACTGCACTGACGAGGAAAGCTATTTCTGTGATTCAGGAGTTAGATGCTGGCATTCAGCAGAAGTGCTGAGTCACAGGTTTTTGAGTGATGGATTCTGCTCACTGAAGATGTTCATCATAATTCACCTCGATGAAAAAATACAGGTAATGCTTGTACTGTAAGAATAAATAACATCAGTATTTCATATTCAGTTTTCATTATTGATTACTTTTGCTCATTTTCTTTCTGATTAGAGTACGTCATGATGAGTCACATCTGATTTCAACAAAGTACAAGGAGAACCGTCATATCACCTTATTCCAGGGGACTTGAGGTGTAATAAAGAACCTAGCACATTCACACTGGAACAGCAGGTGACATGAGCAAGCTCAGTTCTGCCCAGTTTCCACAGACGGATTTCTCCATTGGAACAGGATAGGAAGCTTCTTGGAGCTGCTTAGTTCTCTACCTTCAATCTCTGCCACCAGTTATGCTCAGAGACCTGGACACGATTTTGCTCCTATTGAGTTAATTTGAGGGTTTTGCTGCAAGAGAGAACAGACCCACATGCTCTTTTATTTTTACATCTACATTAGCCTTTCCACATTTTGCAGAACTGCCTCTTGGGATTTCCGCCTTTGTTTTCCCGTCACGCACGCCACACGGTGCACGGCATCGCTTTCTAAACGCAAGGAGCACGCTGCAAGGTGTCAGCTAAGGCTAATCATAGCTTTTTAGTTGTTCTCAGTCATCACTGGTGAGTCACACGGAGAACCCTCCTCTTACATCTAATGCAAAGCACATGCCTATGTATTTTTCATCTCTCCTGGTAAAACTGAGACCCATTCTTCCTGCAGTGTCCTGTGATCCCTCAGAACTTGTGGGTCTCATGAACAGGGCAGGTGGGCAGCCTTCCCAGGCCTACGGAGAGCACAGGTTAACACTCGTTCAGAACTGGGAGCACTGCAGGCCAGGCACCAACGGGATTTACATCTCCCCTTTCAGTGCCTTACTCTGCTCCCAAAGCAGAAAACAGCTCCCATTAAGGGCCCCCTTCTGCCTGCCTTGCTAGGGAACTGGTGAGGAGGAAGGGCACAGAGCAGTGAAAAATCCTGCAACCCAGATAGGAACACAAATTCCTTTTCGTGGTGACGTGCGGAGTCTTTACCTGGTAGCCAAATCATTATGCAATTTGTGGCCGGGTTGCTGTGTGTATAAACATAATGAAATACATAAATAGATGAAGCACAGTAATAGTATATTTTTTCCTCTCTAATAACTGATCTAACTCTAGGGATTTGTGATCTGATTCTCAGTGGAAACCACGACAACTTCCAAATGAAAGGGTCGAGGCTGGAGCTGGTGCCTGTGCAGAGCTCCACTCGCCCAAGGTGGATACAGAGCGAGACGTACTTCTGAGCTTTGAGAAGACCTCTGCGTTTGATTTCTACAGGTGGAGGTGACGTGGGTTTACAGTCAGAATATCAAGAAGTTTGCAGAGCTGCTTATCCTATTAATATGAAGGAGAATTCATGTACATTGAACCGCACTGTGCTCAGACCTTACGCTCTGTCAAACTACGTGTTCATGTGGCAGGAAAAACGCGCTGAGGAACGTGATGCCTGTCCTTCTCCCTAGGTCTTCCTGAAAGCCAGGTGTAATTCATCATGACAAACCCTAGTCAGCAAAAAAGTGATTGAAAACAGTATTTTTAATTCCTGTATTAAACGGAGTAATAAGATTTGGGGGCTAGGGAAAGGTATTTGAGGGGAGAAAATGGCTAGGGCTTTTTGCACCAAAGATTTTGCTTAAATTTCCATTAGTTGTCATGAATTTCTTTCCTGGAATACAGCGCGTACGTTATTTGCCCAGCTGAAAAGGGAGAGGCGAAGACAGCCACAAAAGTAGCCAGCAGTGTTTTGTAGGGAGTTCAGCTCTGCTCCAGACTTCCGAGCAGAAATTATTGTAATCCATCTGCCTGGGATGGAGCACCACACGTTGGCACGGACACTTTCACTTGCAGTAACTATATGCAGTGGGGCTTCTTGAGTAGCAACAAGGGTCTGTTCCCCCTCCACTTGTGATGTTCCCACGTGCCTTTGCCCCAGCTTTGCTCAGCTGTGTTTGTGCAATCCGTGTTATCCCCAACACCAAAGATTTCCATTTTCATCCTTCTAAACTATTGACTAAAATCAGCTGTTGCTTTATACGGAATCTGAACAGAAATATTTACGAGACAGCTGTACCATGTATGAAGGACAGCACGACAGGAAAGGCTTGGAGGTTTTTAAATTACAGGGCTGATTAAGGTGCTGTTAACCGGTATTTGTATAGTATGTTCCCTAAGGTTACCTTTCCAACCTTACAACAGAATTTCCTATTTCTGTAATTTCCAATAGAAAAAGCATCCTGAACTGGTTTTCAAATTTGCTGACAATATTTTGCTAAAAATTCTCCTGGCAGATTTGCTAACACATTTTACTTTAAACTGTGTTTTCATGAACATACGTTTGGCACAGAAAGTCCTAGCGCTTTTCTCCCAAACCGCATTTCAGTGTTCTACAATGCTAAATCCTCACATTTCCAGAGTTTTAGTGCCACTCAAAACTACCATAAATCGATCGAGCAAACCCTCGTGCCACGATGACCATGAGAAGGGGGCGTTTCTTTTTATCCGAGCTAGAGGTTTTAGAGGGCATCTGCTTAAGATGCGTTTCTGGCTCAGGAATGCCCTCTGAATTTTAATCAATATTGGCCTGGATGTTCGCCTGGACTCAGAGCCGCGTTCCAGCCCGGATTAACGAAGGTGTCGCCCAGCTGTAAACCTAACGCCCAGCGAAGAGCTGCAGTGGCTCCGACCCGTGAAAACGAGTCCTCGGGAAACGCCGTTCTGCCGCCGCGCAGCACAGGACGCGGAGCGGGGCCGCCGCCGGCCCCCGGGCCCCGCGGGGAGGCGGCCGGGAGGCAGCGCCGGGGGGGACCGGGCAGCGCTCAGCGCCCCGCAGCGGCCCGACCCTCGCCCTCTGCCCGCACCGCTGGCCGGCGGCCGCGGCGGTGCGTGCCCGGCGCGGTGCCTCTCCCCCCGCGCCGTCCCGGGGGCTGTCCCAGCCCTGCCGCCGCCCCCGCGGGATGCCGGGCCGGGGCCGCTGCCCGCGACGAGCCCGCGGAAATGACTTACTTCCCTTGCGAGCCCTCTGCGCGTCCGCGGCCCTGCCCGGCGGCTGCGGGTCCCGGCCCCCGCCGCCCTCGCCCCTGCACCGGGGGGAGGGCTTGGGGTCGCTGCGCAGGAGGAGCCGAGACGCAGCGAGGGCATCCCGGGGCCGCGGCGGTCCCCCAGCTACGGCCATGCCGGGACAGCCGACCCCGGCCCCGGGCCGAGCGGCGTCACTCCGCAGTCGCTTCGGAGCGCCCCGGGGCGTCACTCCAAGTACCCGTCAAAGACATCCAGCTCGCTGTCCGTCTCGTAGAGCCCGGAGCCGGGGTCGGAGAGCACCCCCAGATCCACCAGAGCCTGGTCCATGTCCTCGGGCAGGAAGACGATGCCTACATTGAGAACGATGTACTCCATCAGGAAGGCATAGTACAGGATCAGCACGTTGACGAAGAACAAGCCCACGTAAAACATATAGGGCAGCACCAGCAGCGCATGGAAGGCCCAGGACTCCAGCGAATCCAGACGTGCCGAGACCGCGGCGGGCATGCAGCCGTGCGGGGCGGCGGCGGGGGCAGCGGGCACCGACCCGCCCGGCCGGCGCAGGGAGCGGCAGGCGCGGAGCCGGGAGCGGGGCGCGCAGGACCGCACTCCGCAGCCCCGTGGCAGGCAAGGGCAGACACCCCCGCCACGGAGCCGGAGCCTGGGGAGAGCGAGGCGACCCCCGCGGGGGCGGCACAGCCGCAGAGCGGCCGGCCCGGTCCCTTCCTTCCCCGCAGGCGGGCGGCCAGCGCGGGCTTCAGCGGCGCTGCCGCAGCCCCGCCGTTGGCAGGAGGCTCCTCGGGGGCATTTCCAGCCCGGCTGCTGCAGTCCCGCCGCGGCTCCCCTCCTCCTCCCGCCCGCAAACTCTGCGGAAGGAGCCCGCAGGCGCGGTGTCGCGGAGCACCCGCCGCCCTCAGCGAGCCCGCCAGCCCCGGCCTGCGCGGCAGGACCCCCCCTCCCCCATCGCCTCCCCGCCCCGGCCCCCGGCAGCGCCCGGCGCGCCGCTGGTTGGCCTGGAGCGGCCGTGACGGGCCCCGCTCCGCCTGCCCGAGGGGGTCCGGACCCCCCGCAGCAGCCCGGGGGCCGCGGGCAGGCTCGGGCTGTTCCCTCGCCCCTGGGAGCGGCTTCGTGCTCCCCCGCGGCTGAACAAGGCGCTCCCGGCGCGGCCCCGCGGCCGTGCCCCCCCCCCGCTCGGCGGAGGCGCTGCTTGCCGGGCCGGGGTTTGTCTGCAGCGGAACGCACCCAGCGGCACGGCTGGAGGCTTGGTGTTGGCACCGGCTGCTGCACTCGCCAGCTCGCACTTAGTTTATTTATCCAGTTAAAGTGGGAATCTCAGAGCGGGTCACGGCGATGGTCCCGTTTTCTCTGCCCTGCTTTAACCAAGCCAGTTTCTAAGCTGACTCCGAAGCAAACGCGCCATCCCGATCTAAAACCCTCGGCAGGAGGAATGCCGCGGCCGAATTCCCGCTGCTGTGCCTTGCGGCATCCTCTTCTCCGCTCGGGACCGACCCCACCACAACGGCCTCAGCACGAGCTCCGGAAGGGCTCCCGGGGGACTCCACTCCTGCAGGTGGCGGGTGCCGTTCCCACGCGGGGGTCCCGGGAGAGCCGGGAGGGGAGGGGGGGGGTCCCCACACGCAGCGCCCGGCCCCACCGCCACCGCGGGCGCCCGCCCCGGGGCCTGCTGGGACTTGCAGTCCGCGCGGCGCTGCGGGGGCGGGGCCGGGCCGGCGCTTCCCGGCGTGCCCCTCCCGCGCATGCGCCCTGGCGCTGGTGTGCGCCGGTGGCTGTCGGTGCTGGGGCTGCTTCCCGGTCGCCGCCCGGCCGGGCGCTGCCCGTCCGCCCGCCCCCGCTGGCCGTGAAGGCCTAGAGCCCCGCGGGCCGTAGCAGCCGTTCGCCGGCAGCATGTTCGGCCGCTCCCGCAGCTGGGTGGGCGGCGGGCACGGGAAGGCCGCCCGCAGCATCCACTCCTTGGACCACCTCAAGTAAGAGGAGCCGGCCGCGGGCTCGGGGAAGGAGCCGGGCTCGGCGGGGCTGTGGCTGGGGGGCTGTGAGGGGACTGGGGGGTGCGAGCAGGGGCGGGGGGCGGTAGGCGGGCGGGCCCCCTGCGGAGCTGCTCGGAGCGGGCTGTGGAGTGGGCCCGGGGGCGTCCCGGAGGAGGAGGGGGAGGAGGGAGGCGGCTCGGCTGCCGGCGCTCCCCGGGCGCTCGCCCGCTCCTTGCCTGCGCGCTTTGTCGCAGCCCTCCCGGACCGACAGCCGTTCTCCGGCGGCGGCGGAGGCTCTGCGCGGGGTGGGCTGGTGCCTGGCCCACGGAGACCTGCCGCTTCGGCCCCAGCTGCCTGCAGGGCAGCCGCAGTTCCGTGGTGCCCTGTCCCACTCGGGGCTGCGGTGCGTGTGTGTTTGATGTCACGGCCTCGTTCGGTGGAGCAGGGCGGTAAGCGCAAGAAGTGCCACATTCCTCCTGCGGGAGGACTCGGGTTGTTTCCTGGTAGTGGCTGAGACGGGCAGCGAGGGGCCTGGTCCAGCCTGCGTGCGACGTGCGCCGTGGGAGGGGTGCGTAGGGGCCTGAGTAGTCAGTCGTGATAGTCGGGGTGGTGGGTTTGCAGGTCCAGGGGCTGCGCCTTGGTTAGAGGGCTCAGCGGGTGGTGCCGAAGTACAGCGGCCGAGCTGGAGAGCTGTCACGTTGGTGTCTGGAGCACGGTAGCCGTGTGTTACTGCTGGCCGCAGAAGGTGGAATAGTTTCTAGCTCTGCCACTGGAGAGTTGGAAGGATGGAAAGGATAAAACAGTTTTAAATTCTCGGTGCCAATTTAAGCTTTCTGCTACAGTGAGAAAAATAAGATCCACTGTTAAAGTGTCTCTTGCTACTGAACAAGAAAAAGAGGTCTCTAAGAGGGGAAGCACTTTTAGATGAAATTGCTGTGAATACGTAGCTCATTGAGAAAGAAGTGGCTGGTAGTTTTCAATGATTCGTCAGATTACAAGGAGGACGTGAACGGGCTCTGACAGTAACGAGCAGAACGCACTTATACAACACTTGGATCATGCAGTTACTTTATGAAGATGATTTATGGATTCCAGTCCTTGTCTTTAAACTGGAAAAACGTTCAAAAACCAGCAAGACTAACAGAAATGCATTACTTTTTACCAAAGACTGGGAAATCCAAGTCCATAAATGCAAACCTGATGAGGCAGTAGCACTGCAGAACGTAATTTTGAAAGCATGGTACATCGTACTAGTAAGTCAACGTGATGTGGCATTGCAGGAAAAAGGGGAAGCATCATGCTTGGGTATAATCATAGGAATGTTCTATTTAACGTACAAGGGGTAGTCATTGTGTACTACTCAGTGCTAGTAGAGCTTTAGATCTATCTGGTTTTGTTATTACACTTGCAGGTGGAGCAGGAATGCTGATGCATGATGAAATTTGAAGAAATTGAGTTTAAATTTAGAAAAAATAGGTCGGTGAGAGGGAGGCTTCAGGATGTTAGAATCTTTCAGGTATGAAAAATGTGATCATGTGCTCTCTTGGGGCCACAGAGGGTAGAAAAAATGATACCCTGTTTGATTGGCAGCAAAAGGAAATTTAGGGTATAAGTTTTGTGGCTTGTGCTTGACACAGTCTGGGAGTTGAAGTACATAATTCTCTACTAAAATACGAACTTTGCTTGGTTTGCTTTTTGCATGTGATTTCTTTAATCAGGAAGTCTAAAATGCTAGCATGTAAAGCACAGCCAAGATCTTTGGTCTGTTTAGAGTTTGTATATTTTAGGTGTTTGTTTAACTAGAGTGTGAACTTCACTTTCTAGCTGGATGTCAGCAGCAAAGGTAGCTAGTCGTAAAGTGAAATGTAGGGCTTCTCTAAGGTAGTGCTTGAAGTGGGTAGAACAGCAGAAGGAAAAAGGGTAAAGAACCTTTGTTTTGGGGACATGAAAGAAAGCCAGTTTTGATAAGCTCACCATAGAATCACAGAATGGTTTGGGTTGGAAGGGACCTTAAAGATCATCTAGTTCCAACCCCCTGCCATGGGCAGGGACACCCTGCACTAGACCAGGTTGCTCCAAGCCTCATCCAGCCTGGCCTTGGACACTGACAGGGCTGGGGCATCCACAGCTTCTCTGGGCAACCTGTCCCAGTGCTCCCCACCCTCTCCGGGAAGAATTTTTTCCTGGTATCTAATCTAACTCTACCTTCTCTCAGTTTAAAGCCATTGCCCCTTGTGTTGCTTCCTGCCCTTGTAAAAACTCATGTGTGTCCCCCCTCAGCTTTCTTGCAGCCTGCTCAGGTACTGGAAGGTGCTGGAAGGCATCCCTCTTGTGGGTGGCTGCCTTCTCATTTTTTTTTAACTCATCAAACCCCCGTGTTGTGTTCCATGTAAATGAGGTGAGTAGAACACACCAAACTTGCTATTCCAGGTCAGCTTTGCCTATGAAGGGTGTGTTATGCTGTGTTAGGGGAGCGAAATTAGCCTGGGGTTTCCTTATGGGAATATTTTTATTTTTTGACGTGCATAATATAGAGATTAGTCTAAATTGTAGGCAATACACCTGTTTAGTAATACTGATAGAATTACTGCTCTTTGTCAGTAAATGTTGGATCTGGAACTTCCTTTCCCATCGTCTTTAATGCATTTTATTTGAGGCTGGCTTTTGAAATTTTACTGTTCAGTCTTTCTGCAAACATGCCGTAGAAAGGATTGGCTAAAGGGAAATTGTGAGGCTGTTTAAGTGTTTTGGTACAGTCTCTTGGTCTAGCGAAAACAGTCATAATTCAATCCAGCTTTCTAATACCTTGCTCAGTTGCAATCTAGAGAGGCTGTGAAACGGTACTATGCACAGTGTGACTGTTTCTGAATATTGGTTAATAATTGAGGGAATGTCAGTAACTTAATAAATGGAGAAAGCCTAAATATCCTGGAAACAGGAACGTTAGTGATTGCTTGTGAAAATGGTGTGAAACAACGTGTTTCTCTTTACGTGACATGGTGTCGAAAACAAGGCCAGAATCCGCTTCTTAAAAGTGGCATCTGGCAGTTTAAAATGGGACTTTTTTCCCCTCCCTGTATATAGTGCTCTGTTACGTGCTTCCAGTTCTGAAAGCAAACACATCCAGGCTGTTCAGGCAACACAAACGTGAAGTTAGTGCTTTCTCACGAGCTGCGTCTTCTTCCTTTTCTCTCGTGGGCTGCCTTTGCCCGTAAGCCAGGCGCTTCCCTGTAGGTCAGGGCTTCTTACAGTGCTCCAGATGCTGTGGCAGTCACTGTACTCTGCTTCTGCAGCTCCTCACCTTAGGAGCTGTGGCCTGTGGATAAAGTAGCCAAAACTCTTTCATATTGCTCAGTTGAGGCCAGTCTGACCTTAGCACTTGCATGGCCAGATCTCCTTGAGAGGTTAACTCTGTCCTCTTTCCCCACCGCTCTATAAACCTTGGCTTTGCACCGGGTTGGATGAAGAGGTTTTATGTCGTTTTCCCCAGTATTTAAGTGGTGATATCTTAACCATTTCTGAAGAGTTCATCTGATACCATCTCTGGTGTTCCTGCTAAAGTGAGAGGCTTAAGCTTAGTATCTTTATTTCTAGGTGCAAATTTTTTTTCCTACTTTTCTAAGAGGCATTTGCATAGCCCTGTTGTTACCTGTAAGTACATCTCCTGTTGTTGCTCCTACGCTTGGTGTTTTAATTGCATGCCGATTGCACAAATGGTTCTGTACCATTAGGGTTGGGTGCCGAACGTTCCTCATGAGTTGGCCAAATGCAGTGTCCACAAACACGTATGACTGAAGACTTGTTTCCCAGCTGATTCATTTCCTGAAGTACTGCCCATGGTATACACTGAGTTTCCTCTGAGGTACATAGCAACAGGCAGCATGGAGGAGCAAGCGTGTGATGGTTCAGGCTGGGGGTTTTAAATTTGGGTGCTTGCCTTCCTAAACTCTTACGTTTTAGTGTACTTGCGTAAGTAGTAAGTAGGACAGTCATTAATGCACACTTTCTGTGTTGTTGAGTTGCGTCATCCCTCTGAGCAGGGTTTCTTACCAGGAAAATGTTAGGGATTTTGTTGGTCTTGTTAAGTTGTTGGTGAAATCTCCCGATTTTGATGGTATCAGGTGCATGCTGGGTTTTGTCAGGTTTTTGTTTGTTTGAACCCAGTCTTCAGATATGGAGAGAGATGACAAAAACCTCCTCTTCGAGGGTGTAGCATTTTGGAGCACAAACTTCACCCCTTTGTAATCAGCATGTAAAAACAGGCTTTAAGGATTTATGTAAATACCAAAATAATGGTTTTGTGTGATACTTTATGTTCTCATGATACAGTATGTCGTGTCTCTGGTAAGAGGCACAAGTATGTGCATGCTTTCTCACTCACTTTCGAGTAGGTAGGTGTAGGAATAGCTTAAAAGGGAAGCCCAGGTCTTCTCCGAGAGCCTCAGTGTGTTAGCAGATCAAGGACCTTTGCAGTAACCTTGATATTGAGTAAATTAACTTGGAGTTAACGTATTCCTGACTGTTAAATGTTTCCTGCTCTTTGCATCCGTAATGCTCTATGTTCCACAGACCCCTGAGGTGAGGTAATAGCATAGGTCTTCCCACTGCTTCCCCTTCCCGGAGTTCCGCTGTTGGAGTAAACTTCACTGCGAGTTTGCGTAGTGTCACTTATTAATGAGAAGTATGTGTTCACAGATGCATGTATATATGACTTTGAATAACCAGGCTGAAATATGTGAAGTAGTGTAGCGCTAGTTACTCTTTAACACTCTCGGGAAAAATACTTCCTGCAGATCGCAGTGGAATGAACTGTTCTGATTTAATTGCTCTCTGTCTTCAGCTGCCTGCTGTTGCATGCTCAGCGCAGCGACCTAAGTTTTGCTCTGTCTTTTGTTTCACTGTCCTGGTCGTGCGTATCGTGCCATGCTGGGAAGCTTTTGCAGGGTTTGTGTGCTCTTTTAAAAAGACCTGGGAATTCTCATGGGTGGTTAGACTTCAACTCTCACATCTGCACAGTGAGCCATCACGCTGTCAGTCTCTGTAAAAGGAATCTTGAACCGTGATCCTCAGATTAGTTGAAGAGGATTTGCAGGTGCTCTTTGGCTTGCTACTGAGTGACTTCTGTTACGGTACAGCGTGTGACCAGGCAGTTGTGACTGCGGGAGATAGCTGTGAATCAACTTTTCCTAGAATGGTTTCAGTCTGAGCAGCTTCTGTTCTGGATCTGGAAAAATGGGAATTGATTTTGGGGGGGGGGGGAAGACTGTGAAGAGAGAGAGAAAGTTTTTTACTGAAGGAAAAGAGTATGAAAAGCCAATTTTCCCCCCTCTCCTGCCATCTCTTCCCTTTTTCTTCCTGTTTCCTCTGCTGCCTGGTAGGTTAATCTTAATATGATGTAGACTTCATCACACTGATGGTTTTGGGGAGAGGGAAGGAGCATGTGATGTATCAAACTCGTTAATACTGTCAGCTTGAGAGTTGGTTGTCCTTCAGTGTCCTTGTCCAGTATTTAACACGGTAAAATCATTATTTGATAATTAAGCACTATCACCACCAGCAAGCATATAGTGTTTTACCCTAACGGCGTAACTTCTCTGCGACAGCCTCTGCTTCCTGCGTGGCTTGTGAGGACGGACTGTCTCGCAAGAAGCCCTCTGAAGCTCTGGCCAACCGAGTGGCACCTCAGTGGCTGAAGATTCCCCAAACCAAATTTTTCAGTTTTAAATAAACTGTAAATATGATCAAACTTTTCTCTTTATTGAATTCAAGTATTAAAAAGGTTCTGAAACTAGGTAGTACCTTGTTTTGTCTAAGTAAGTCTGATGGTTGGGACAGCGCGATACGTGTGGTCAGTTAAATGGTGTTTTAGTCCCCGGCTGTACGTTTGCCCTGTGCAGTGAAAGCTGATGGCAATGCTGGTTTTTTGAAATGGGATTTCAAGTCTGGCTTTGACTTAAACTACTGAAATGTACTTTAAACCAGACACCCCAAAATTTTGTTTTAGAAATGCACAGTGTTTCCTGGAGCCCTACGGTAGCTTTGCAACATTGGTATTTTTACCTTGTGCGCAATAGGTGGTTGCGGCCTTTGGGTCTGTTGCTTAAAAACACCTTCTGAACTCCCGCATCATAGTAGTAAGATTCCAACCTGAATCACTGAACAAACTTTCATGGAATCCAAAACAATGATAGGCTGCCCCAGAGTCGGGACACGCAGGCTGTTTTCCAGCAAAATCGGTCCTTGGAGTTTTCATTAACTCCCCTTTCCATGGGAATGTTGGTGGTGTGGAGAATCTGTCTTCCTTCCCAAACGCCTGTGGGTGTATTGCCCAGATAATCCTGAACACTCCGGCGTTACTCCTGGTTTTCAGTAGACTGCAGTATAGCAATATGTGCTCTGTGGTTAGTAATCTGAACTCTTGCAGTTTTAAAGTGACATGGAATTTCTCTGATTATGTCTTATGCGATCGCTTTACTAGCTGTGCCCCTTCACTACATCTGTCCTTTTTCTGTAGAAAAGCAAAACAAACAGACAAAAAAAGCAGTAGTGATTCTTCTGCTTTTATTAGAACTGCCCGCTCCTTTTTTGCTTCCCTTTGTCCTAAAAAAAGAAAAAAAATCTTCGCTGTAACATCTTATTTTGGAAAACCAAGAGAAGTGCGCTTCCTTGGCTGAGCAACGTTCTGAGACTTAATAATGCAAGCCTTTCAGATTTTGTTTAGCTTCCTGTCCGCTGTGCAGCGTAGATGTAAGCTCTTGTTAAACTTCCCTAGACAGCCTTCAACTCTTGCCCTTTGAGGCAGTAAAGCTAGAATTTGCCACCTTTCGGCTCAGTAATTCTGTGCTTGATGATCAAGCTTTGCCGCGGTGGTCCCTGACAGTCCTGCTGATTAACTCTCCCCGTGACGTGAGTCTGCCAAGCGGCCCTGCGGGCAAGAGGAGGGATCCAGCTTCCTAGTCAGATCTGCGTGTGCTTCTTTCCAGAGTCAACTACTGCATGCCTACCTGCTGCTTCTGTTTCTCGTTTTTCAGGCTCATCACTCCTTGGGCTTCAACGTAACTTCCACAGAGGTTCACTAGGTTGCCGTCGGAAGCACCGTGGGGCGTTACGTAATTTCTAGTCCTATGCTAACGTATGCATAAGCATTCCTAACTCACCCGGCTGGTTATGGATTTGTTTGTCACATACACTGTTTAATCATTACTGTTCTCTCTGCATCAGTATTAAAAGGAAATGTTTGGATTTTAAAATTGGACAGTGATAAGAGACAGGCTGTGCGTACGTGTGTCTGCGTTAAGTTACAGTGCCTAAACATGACGAACGCCGTGCGTGTGCAAGTGGCAGGATAGCATATTACTCGTAATTGTTTTTTCTTTTAGGTACATGTATCATGTTTTGACTAAAAATACTACGGTAACAGATCACAACCGCAACCTGCTGGTAGAGACTATTCGTTCTATAACGGAGATCCTTATATGGGGGGATCAGAATGACAGCTCAGTGTTTGAGTAAGTACTTCTAAGCAATTTTGACTCTGGTTTTGGTTTTGAAGGCTGGTTAGAGTTGCATGGAGATCTAGTGCAAAGGTTGACTCCTCCAAGACTTTCATGAATGTTGGTAGGAAGCTGTCCTGTAGTAGATAGATAAGCAGGATCATATTCTTGTCGTACAAAGAAAATGAGAATTTGCTTCTGTTGACAAAAAAGTGTTCAAAGTCCAGAGCCCCTTTCATGTATTGCCTTTCTTTGACTCTCAAATATTTGATATAAATACAAAATCCAACCTATTTTAGGGCCCAGATTTGCTTGGTACGTCTATTAACATCATATGACTTAAACTGAACAAATTCATGTAAGAGAATACAAACGCATATTTTATTCTAGCTATGCTAGTTTGGGGGTTTGTTCAGATGTTATTTTAATCCTCATAAAATGGTGTGATACAAAAACAAACTGCAAAACAAATATTCACAGTTGCGAATCGGACTGCATTCATGCCCGTTGCTTGGCGGTTTGCGTCAGGACACTCGCTCTTCTATAAAAGCTTTACTTATGTCAATCACAAATTGCCAAGGTGTGTGTTGGTTGTAATTACTTATTTAGAGGGTGCTTGGTTTTATTTTGACAAGATAATTTCAACCTTATTTGGCTATGATGTGGACTAAGAAAATTAATTTATTCTGATTATTGGTATCTATATTGTAACTATCACATTCCTCACTGTCTTCTCTGCTTGGGGGAATTTTGAGAATGAGGACTTTTCTGCAGTTTATTTTAAAAAAAAATCATAGATATGTATTTGTGATGTCCTGTTAGCAAAGAGTCCACACCATTCTCTTTAAATTGGGTGCATTTCTGGTTTAAAAGCACTGCAAGCATTCACTTCTGTTTGAACTGTACAATAACCCATGAAATGCTTGCTTCTGCTGTGGAAAAAAAATAAAGTGGGTCAAAAATAAGGTCTCCAGTGTTGAGGACAAAAAGTGTGTTAGCTTAAAAGGGGCAAGGAACAAAATGTAACCTTCATTTAGAGGCTCTCCCCTTCAAAATTAGGATTGTGAGTTAGGGAAGATGCCTCACGAATTGAATGGACTAAAAATGAAGGGAAAATGGCCCCGATTTCATGATTTCCCTTCCTGCATAATTTGAATATTTAAATGCCCTTGTTAGTATTTGAGGTGTTGGGAGATAATCCTCTCTAATACAGATAAAACTATGAAAACTAATTCTTCATAAATGTAAAACATACTGTTTGTCAGACTTGCCTAGAATTGCCCCTGATCCTGTAAAACTACGTTCCTGTTAAATACAGCAAGAGACTTAATGACACCTCTGTTTTATTCCAGCTTTTTCTTGGAGAAGAACATGTTTGTTTTCTTCTTGAACATCTTGCGTCAGAAGTCTGGTCGTTACGTGTGCGTACAGCTTCTGCAGACCCTGAACATCCTTTTTGAGAACATCAGTCATGAAACATCACTGTGTAAGGGCACACTTTTAAACTGGTTAGAATGAAGGGATCAAGGTTTGAATGAGTTCCCTTTCCTTTAATGAAATCTAGCCCTAGTGTCCCTTCACAGAAGAGGTATATGAATTTCTAACAACCTTTCTAACTGGACATTACTGAAAATACAGTGTAATTTGACTCCGAAATACCTTTTAATGTAAATCTTCAGTAGTATGAAAGTAGTTGTTTGGTGCTACTGAAACACTTATTTATCATATTTCAAGGGGTTCTTTGAGTCAGCAAATTAGTTGTGGTCTGAAATGTTCACCTGGCTGCCAGAGATTGTCGTGCACCTCTGTTGTATAGCTTGTACTGGAACAGTTTTGACATCACTGGGCTGGCATTCAGCCATTTGCATTTACTTCAAGGTTTTCAGGAACATATAAAGAGGCAGAGAACTAATAGCTTCACACAGTCCACGACTGTCATGAAGAAGTCGTATACAAGCCTGTGAGCCTTTATGACTGGGAGGAAAAGAGAGTTGGCCTAAGCGTTATTAGCTGCAAAGCCTGCATAATTTGAGGAAGGTGAAGTATATTCTCAGTCGTCTTGTTCTTGGGAGCAAAGGCCTTTGTAGGGAACACTTCCATGACATTACCGCTTGACGCCATCGTTCCGTAGTTTGGCTCAAAGTTGGAATCTTCAAGCATCAGGTAGTTTGTTGCTGGCTGGTACTTGAAACACAGCTAGTTAGCATAATGACTTTTTTCTTTCTGTTAACCTCTGTGATGTCTCTTATTTTTCAGACTACCTGCTTTCTAACAACTATGTGAATTCTATTATTGTCCACAAATTTGACTTTTCTGATGAGGAAATCATGGCATATTACATATCATTTTTGAAAACTCTTTCACTGAAACTCAACAATCATACTGTACATTTCTTCTATAATGAGGTAAGTGAAGAAGGAGTTGCAGTGTTATAAGAGGACTTTATTAGGAACTGATAGCAGCTTGGCACATATTCTGTGTAGTCTCTTGTCTCAGCATGAACTACCTTTATTTTTATAACCGTAATATCAGTGATTGAGAATTCATTTGTGGGGATCTCTGCAAAAGCATGATGAAGGAAGTCTTTGTCCTCCTACAACTATAATAAAATCAAAATTGTAGAACCATAGAATGGTTTGGGTTGGAAGGGACCTTAAATATCATCCAGTTCCAACCCCCTGCCATGGGCAGGGACACCCTCCACTAGACGAGGTTGCTCAAAGCCTAATCTGGAAATTAATCTGGATATTAGTGTTATGTTGGACTGTTTCAGTTGTTTGCAAACCTATTTCCCTGAGAATTCAACGGTTTTGTGCCTTGTTTTCTTGTGCCTTGTTTTCTTGTGCCTTTATAAACAGGATCTTTTCTGTTGCACCGCTTGATTCTAGGAAGCTTAGTCAAAGTCTAAAAAGCTTAAGTAATCAAAAGTCGAAGTTGAAATGGATTTTTCCTCCCTCCATTCCACTTTTTGCCAGAAGAGGGCATTAAAGTACTGAATATGTGCAGAGTTAACATGGCAAGCTCTGACGGTTAATGCAGAGCTGCAGATGCAGCTGACTGTGCATTGTAAAAGCATTTCGATTACTTAAGTAGAAGGTTAAAATGTCAGAGTAATACATGGAAAACATTTCTCATACAGAATCCCAGCGAATATTCTGTACATGTTTTGGCTAATTCATGAATTCTGTCTTTCCTCTTATTACAGCACACTAATGACTTTGCTTTGTACACTGAAGCTATTAAATTTTTTAACCACCCAGAAAGCATGGTCAGGATCGCTGTGAGGACTATAACTTTAAATGTCTACAAAGGTATGCTTTTCATTTATTAAAAAGGGCATGTGTACAAAATTCTTGTTTCATTGGAGTTTAATTTTGTTTACATTTAAGGGTTTTCTGTCTGATTTATGAGATGGAAAAGCTTAGCATGTGGACAGGCTTCAGATACACAATTTGGTTTTTATGAAATAGAAACCCAAACCTACAGTCTGTGCTTGTAAATAGTATTATTTCCTCACAGATGAAACTGGTTTAAATAAAGAGTATCAAACGTACACAAGTAACTTCAGATTCCCTTCCAACAGAGATCAGAATGTGACTGTATTTAAAAAAAAAAACTAAAAAACCAAACCCCAACCGAACACCACCACCCACCCCCAGCCCCCAAAACAAAGAGCTTTAGAACATCAAGTATTTTTCACTTGTGAACTTGAGCTTCGTGATGTATGCAGCAGTAACGTTGCTGGCCACACCACTTGCTTTTGGATTTGAAGTGTGTTGTAGTAGGGCTGTAGAGCCCCTAGATGCTGCAGTCACTCCAGTCTAAAGAGCAGCGTGACCATTCCCAGAGGGGCCTGCTGAAGGCCAAGAGGCTGCAGTCTCCAGTTCCCCTAATGGACATTCCAGTAGGACATAAGGGAAAAAATCCAAAACTTCACTGTGAGAATACTTAAGCCCTGCAACAGGTTTTCCAGGGAAACTGGAGAATCTCTAGTGTTTGAGATCTTCAAAACTCATCAAGGCCCTTAACAAACGGGTTGAGCTTTGAAGTTAATGCCACTTTGAGAATGGGTTTGGAGTAAACAACATCCGAACGTCACTTTCCCCTAGATTTTTCTTGGTGTCCATTAAATCTGTAATAGGCTGAAAGTATCACAATGATCTCTGTAGAAAAGTTGGTGTGTATTCCGAACTTGTAACTCTGAAATCAGCGTGCTGTAGGCAATCCGTATTATGGAGTATGTTCGTGCAGGGCTTCTATTCTTGAATCCATTTTAAATGAAGTCACATTTTGTGTTTACACTACTTTATCAATTAAGAGAAGTAGTGATTTGTTGGCAGTCTTCGTCATAGAAGAATGTAAGATCTTTTTTAAAACAGCGAACAGTTGGCTTTGCCGGTAACTGGACAGCCTGCATATATATGTTGACTGCAAGGGGTGAAATGTCTTTCTCTCATATGGTGAGAAATAGGTACTTGGTACTTGCTTTCTACTTCAAGGAGCTGTAAACTCAAATATGAGCTCATAAAAAAGAGCAAAGTGCAAGGCTTCATATCCTATTTGTTATATATTTATGTGACTAAATATTTTTATGGTAAAAAAGGTACCTGTGTAGAATTTGCGTGGAATGTTGTGGTGATGTAAAGGTTAGAGTTTAAAAAACACAGCTCAGACGTTCAGGTTTCATAATTTTCTGACTATCCGTTTGCATATACTCTGATCTAACACCTACCCTGTATCTTTTAGTTTAGATGCTTTGTGCTTTAGCTTTTTAAACCCTTTTGGAGGATGTCGCTATCCCAGTTCCTAATCCTGTTAACTGTTGTCTGTTTCTTTTGCCCTTCCTTCACTGATGATTCCTGTGTTCCTTAATGCAGTGTCATGTAAGTCTAACTAGCTTGACTTTCAGCATTACTGCTTTATTCCTATGCATTTTTCTCTTCTTTTTAATAAAGAATGTGCTAAAAAACCCTTTCTGAATTCTACTACATTTGTCTATCTTCAGACCTATGTAAATATATCAATATTAGGCTCATTCAAGCCAATTAAGAATCGATGTGATGCTTTTGTAGGTGTCCATTTCATGCATAAGGTCATGTCGGGTGTATACTCATGTGAAAAGCGAGCATGTAATCAAAATTCGGAAGATATTTTCTATTTATTAAATAAATTGGCAACTGATTTTTCTTTCTGACAATTTCTCTTCAGTGGACAACCAACCCATGCTGCATTACATCAGAGATAAAACTGCTGTCCCTTATTTCTCCAACCTCGTTTGGTTTATTGGAAGCCACGTGATAGAACTGGATAACTGTGTGCAGACTGATGAAGAGTAAGCTTTTACAAGTGCTGGGTACTGAGTGGAAGTGCTTTTCCCAGATGTTGATACTCTCCTCTTGTCTGTAGTCACTTAAGTCAGTTTCTGAACACATTCTCTTGTAGGCAGTTCAGACTCTCCATTCTCGGGAAGTTTTTAGTGAGTTAGGGGCGGTTAGTGCTGTGTGCCCTGCCTGGGATAATACCCACACAAGTAAATCTGTGTTTGGCAACAAGCTTTTTCTTTTTTGTTTTGATTATGCTAAATTTAGTACGTATCCAGAAGACACAAAAGGTGTGTTGTGCTTCTCGTTCTTACTAACGTTCTCTTTTTAATGTTCCTTTTCTGTGTATTACCTCAGTAGAACACCTTTCTGAAAAGATTCCAGAAAAAAAAAAAATGGGAAAGGTGAACTTTATTTAATGTGAACTGTCAGGCCTAAAATTCCTGTGCAACATCCCACTACCAACTACAGAAATATTTTGTTGGTTCAGGTTATTCTTGGTTTGCCTTCCCACCCCCACCTTAGAATGGGCAGCTGCTTCTTGCTTTCTTAAAGTGAAGAGGTAGATGTTAAATGCAACATAAATTTCTTCTTTTATTTTTGGAAACAAATCTTATGGTTGCCTTGTGAAAAGGCTCTGGCAGTGGGAGGCAAAGTTTTGTAAACTCATTGCTTCTGAAAACTTGGGGGGGAAGTTGGTATGTGCATCCTAAAGCACAGGTAGGCCTGAACAGTGTTTGCTGGCTGCATTAGCTGACTGTACTGAAAACGTCTTTAGGCCGTCGGTCTGTGGAAAGGATGCACATTAATTCCTTCCTGAAGTTTTTAAGGCTTTGACAATTGATTGTATCTGAGACTCTTTTTCTGTTCTCTTTTTCAGGCACAGAAATAGGGGCAAACTGAGTGACCTGGTAGCGGAACATCTTGATCATTTACATTACCTTAATGATATCCTTATCATTAATTGTGAATTTTTAAATGATGTGCTGACGGACCACCTACTTAACAGGCTCTTTCTTCCACTCTACGTGTATTCATTAGTAAATCAAGATAAGGTAAGCTAATACCTGCAAACAATTAAATCTTAAAGGTATTACTTGTTTTCAGAATGCATAATGATTTGCTTGGCAGGTGTTTTCTGCAGTAGGTTAGTACTGCGGGCAGCTATGTTTGTGTTTTACATGAAACAGCTTAAATGAGGTGACCGAAGGGGAAATACCCCGAGACCGAATTTAAAGGCAGAACAGATGAAACTTTATTTGCCAAACAAAAGCAGTTTGGATTACATGATGGTTAAATGCTAACAATAGTGACGATGGAAAGAACTGCAGATTTGGAACAGTGTTTAAATTACCCTGATGCTGAGATATGCGTGATTTCCTTTTCTGATATGGTACGTTGTCTCCTGGCAAAAGCAGATTATAACCTTTTCCGAGTAATTCATGCAAATTTTACACGGTGTAAAAATCTACTCCATCTAGAAAATACAAACTTTTGGGATTTGTTTCTTTCTTCTATTTGCAGATAAGCTGTGATTGAATTTAGTTTTAAAGCACAGACTTTAAATTTAGTGGAAAGCTAATATTTAATGAAATAGAAACTGTTCTTTTAACTGTACAGGTTCCTGTGTTCACTTGTCTTATACATAGCTTCACTGGTCAGTTTATTTCTGGGTTTCGTTGGGGTTGTTTGGGGTTTGGGGTTTTTTCCCCTGTACCTTCCCTCTTCTTAATCTTCTGTGGTGCTTGTTCTTAATCGACACAGTGCTTTGTGAGTTTCAGCACATTTCCATTAACCAGAGGACAGGCTGCTTGCAATTCAAGGAATTGTATATATTGCGTGTGCAGCGAAGATTGAGTAACATCACCTTCTCGTCTTGCCATTGATAAGGCAGTTGAAATAGGGTGAAGCAGACTTCCTGGCTTTTACTTTCAATTCGGCTATTCTAACTCTTTCCATTCATGCATGTACGAAAATCTGCTTGTCCTCCTGTTTTCAGGCAGAGGTACAGTATTATCATGAGGTCAGAGCTCTCTGCGATCGTAAAAATTGGGCTGTTTTACCCCTTGGGATAACTGATGTGGTTACTTGGTGATGGTTTTTTAGAGTATCACTCATGTAGTTTTAGAAACGTTTTCATCACTACTGGTATATAAATTTAGCACTGTCGTGCTCAAGTTATACGTCAATATTTTTGTCCAGTATGATTTCCTTGATTTAGAGAAGTGTCTGTCAAGAACGTGTGTTTACTATGTGGGTAATATTTCATTGTTTCTGAACAGCACGTTTTTAGAGCAGACCTTAATGAATGCTAACCGAGAAGCACTTTTGAAGGATCAGTAGCGTAGTGAAAGCAATATACTTCTCAGACACTCATCTGCTGAATTTAAGTTCCCGAAGTGACTGTGAAAGACGGTAATCAATAGCGGTTTCTGTAAACGCGTGGAGTAAGGGATATGCTTATTCGAAGAGTCTTCATTTGATATAGTTTACAAGAAGTGAACGTTAGAGCATGATCCTTCTTGAACATTTTGTAGCAGAAAGTGGAACAATGTGATATTAAAAGTTTTGTTTCAAATAAAATATGAAGCGATGTACATGCTTTAACTTTGAATAAATAAATCAACAGTTTTCATAACATCTTTTTTCCATAGGGTGGAGAGCGTCCAAAAATAAGTCTTCAAGTTTCTCTCTATCTTCTTTCTCAAGTAAGTATTTTCAGTATTTTGTCCTGTTTCAGAACATGTTTTGCAGTAGTGTTACAATTTTTAAAGCGCTGTATTTTTGTCTATTTTGGCAAAGCCATGAAAGACAATTTGGCAAACGAAGTTTTAAATCTATCGGTTTCCAATTTAAAATAAAAATAAAGGAGGGGAAAAAAAAAAGGCAAGCCAGATCATTTGTCTTTTTGTGGACAGACCAACTGTCTTCTTACTTGCATTAACATCGTTCTTCTGGGGATCCTATAGCACTGGGTAGCCTTTAGAGCAGTCAGAGATTACAGGTTACGTGCACCACCTGACCAATGGTGCGTAATAGAGCCACGCAACGTGCTAGGACAGGATTTGGTAAAACTGCGGATGAAATTTAGATGCTGTATTGCTCTTTGAATCTTCCCAAGCTGTGGAAAATTCCAGGTTTGAATTTTTCTGTTTAAAACCTTTGTTTTTCAAAACCACCACCACCCAAAACTCAAACTTTCTCGCAATCCGAATTTTATTACGCCTGTGCCTTAAATCTATATTTAAGTACTTGTTATTTCTTATTCTTACCTGTCACACCTCCTTTTCTTTCTGGAACTTATTTTCAAATGAAGAGAGTTTTACAGTTGACTTCTTAAAAATGTTTTTTACATTATATTCTCTGAAAATAGTTTTGACTTGTATTCATAGAATGTATACCTCTGATTTCTTTACTTATGGTTTTACGTTTACTATGGTCTGGTCCCTAGTTTCATCTTTCTAAGAACTTTTCTGGTGGTGGGTTTTGTTTGTTTGTTTGGGGTTTTTTTAGAATAATATAATTTATGCTTCTTTAAATTAAACTTAAAAAATTGATGATGTGGGAATTGCTTACCACAGATAAAACCTTGGATGCAACTGCTCCTTGTAACCAGAGGGATCTGCATCGTAGGGTTGTATATGCTGACCTCTTTTAACCTCTCTTGATTTCAGCAGAAGTATTAGCTAGTGCTGTGTAGCCACTCTGTAGCTAGACTATAATTCATTGCGATTTCATAGCCAGGAAAGCTGCTTCTGATGCAGTTCGGCCTATTGCATGACACGTAGTGGTGAATCACTGCAGAGTAATTGTGTGCACAACACAGGACTTACCGGAGTCCTGCCAGTTGTTGGTAAGCAAGAATCAGTGGATGCTGTGTACCATAACCGCTGCAGTTTCTCAAAATAACCCAGTTTTCTGGAGCAGCTTTAATTTGGGTGCCTTGTTAGAATATCACACAACTTTCATCTCAAAGCTGATGAGGAGAGAAAATTTACATGTCTCAGAAGGAGGGAAGAATAGGAAGAATTATTAAAACTGGGTAGTTTAAAATGTAGAGAAAGGTCAAGTACCTGTGGAGAGGATTATAGTCTGTGTTTTGAAGTAGATGTCATGAACTATCAGTGTTACCACTTGTACTTTACTGTATATGTAAACGTAAAATACCGGTTTGACAAGGTCAAAGAAGTATGTTCAGTGGCTGAAATTGTGATACTGTGTGTTCTCTAATACATGTCTGATCCTACTTTCCACCCTTCTTTTAACAGGTTTTTCTAATTATACATTATGCCCCTTTGGTGAACTCATTGGCTGAGGTTATACTTAATGGTGACCTCTCGGTGTTTTCTTCTAAGGTTGAGCAAGATATACAGAAAAACTCAGTAAGTGACCAACTAATCTGTTTGGGGTTTTTTTTACGCAATACAGGGAATATTCTTGAAAAGAAAAATCAGCTATCTGGAAACTGGTGAAGTAAGGTGATTGTGTTTAGGAGACACAAGAAGCAATAGGAGATTTCAGCTGTTATTTTTGGATATAACAGAAAAATGTGCAACTCAGTGTTATGTTCTTGTTAAAGTCACAGTATTTTTGTGCATGCATATATATTTCCGATAGTGGTATATGAATGTGTAGGGGACAAATCAGAATACCTGGTTGCCTCTATGGGGGTCAGACACTGCAAAGGCTTCTGTCATTTTGATGGGAGTCTTTTGTAATCCAGTCTTTGGCGTTCAGTTTTTGTTACCAGCTCTTCCATAGTGAAACAGAAATGAGTCATCACACCTTTCCTGTGAAATTATTTCATTATGCAACTTACAGTAGTAATGAGAGACTTAAAAGCACTTGGCATTATGGTAAACCTTTGGATGTGGAAGGAAATAAAGATTTTTTGCCTGAATATTCCCAATGTTTTAGCAGCAAAATTGCTCATCTCTGAACGTGCATAAGAGAATATAGACCAGCCACAAATAGATGGGGGTGCTATCACTTTGTCATGGCCCTGTACCTTCAAATTTAATCCTGTGTAACTGTTGCTTGATGCTGCTGTTTGTGTTTTTCTAAGTGTGTTTTCTATATGATTTTTTTCCCCTTTTGTTGTGGGTTTCACTTTGTGAAATGATTGCTTGTTATTTTTTTCTAAAGTCCTGTTTGGGGATGGTAATAAGGAGGAGGTACGACCTTACTTTGGTGAAGAAGCTGAATGTCTAAAGATTGAACATGTGCCCTGATGTCTGACTGGTCAGAAGGAGTTACTGACCAAATGTTAGATAGGTTCTTAGGCAGGTTCTTTCCCAGCAGTGGCTATAACTCTGAGAGTTTCAAGGGGGCGATATGCTTCAACTCTTGCATGATACAAGTCAACTTTTCCAAATTTCTTCCTGTTGTGCAGTGGAAGAAGCTGTGTGGGCTGATCATAGCCAGTAGCTTTTGGGTGGCAAGAGTATTTTGTACTGCTGGCCTTGATACTTACAATCTAATCTTTTTGAGAAAAAACAGCAGTGGAATGGTAGAACTGACTGAATGCTGTAAGATAAAGCAAACTGTTCTTAGCAAATACCTGACCTTCTGCTAGCTGCGTACTGAGCGTTGTCTGTTATTTGTGCAGAAGCAGCTTTGTTACTAGGAAATTTGTGGCGAGAGGGTGGGGCACCAGTCGTTGCAGAAGTGAGATTTTTTTCTTTTCCTGTCATCGCTACTGTACAGAGTTGCAAAATATCATCTGTAGCATATGTTTGTGTGCTTGCACTGATGTTAGGAATATTAGGGGTTTCCTATAAACTTCTGTCCATCAATTCTGTTATGTTTGTAGTACTGAAGTTGCTGCTTCTTATGGTCTTAAAGATGTGTCCTCACACCAGGTAAACTGGGAGTTCTGTCATACCTGAACAGGTAGTAAATAGGAGGGCTGTTGGCTTTCTAGGGCAGACACTTGGCAAAACTGCTACAGGCAGAGCTTTGTTACATGGAGAGCAGAGTGGTGGCATTTTTGGTGGATGAGGAAAAAACTTACATGGACAAACTTGAGGTTTTTAGTAAATTCCACCATATTCTTCAGTGAAACCTTGGAGGGGAAAACCTGTACTGTCAGAAACCTTACCGGTGGAGGTTGGTTATTTGCGGAAAGAGCAGGGGGTAACTTACAGCAGAAGAGCTCCATGCCACTTCCAATGAGGGGAAGCTATCAAGAGGGCTGCTCCCAGCTGATGACTGTAACTAGTATGTATATTGCATGGGGTTTTCTACTGACACACGGTTTGATGCAGTGAGGCTAAAGCCAGCTGAAGGTATGGGTGCATAGACAACTTCAGTAAAAGTGAGCCAGTTTCTTGTTGCTCTGTGATAGGAGCAGAAAGTGGATTTTTTGAGCATTGTTAGCTATTTCAGGGGCTGTTCTTGGGACTATAAGGTGTATCAGGATCATTGCGAAGTTACTACTGTGATGTAATTTCTCTGCAACAGAATACAAACTTCCATGGAATACTGGAAGGTATTTCAGAAGATACTTCAAAATAGCTTGCTCTGGGGTTAATAGAGGACAGTGACGAGCAAGTTTTTAACTTACTTTGAGTTCAGAGTTTGTTTTGTTCTTAAAAGATAAATTTTGGATCTGACTTGCTACTTCCTTTCTGTTATAATTTCCCATGGTAATCATTCTGATATGTCCTAAGCTGTTTAGCTTGGGGATGTCTCTGTGAGTTATGGTGAGCCCCAGTTGTCTCTAAACCCCTGCTCTGTACCTAGCACTCCTCATCTCTTGTAACTCAGATAGAATCACAGAACGGTTTGGGTTGGAAGGGACCTTAAAGATCACCTAGTTCCAACACCCCTGCCATGGGCAGGGACACCTTCCACTAGAGCTGGTTGATCAAAGCCTCATCCAGCCTGGCCTCACTTCCAGGGAGGGGGCATCCACAACCTGTTCCAGTGCTTCATTACCTTCACTGGGAAGAATTTCTTCCTTGTATCTAATCCAAATCCACCTGCTTTCGGTTTAAACCTGTTACCCCCTGTCCTGTCACTACAGGTCCTTGTAAAAAGTCCCCTCCAGCTTTCTTGTAGCCCCCTCAGGTATTGGAAGGTGCCATAAGGTCTCCTTGGAGCCTTTTCCAGGCTAAACACCCCCAACTGTCCCAGCCTATCCCCATAGCAGAGCTGCTCCAGTCCTCTGACCATCTTTGTGGCCTCCTCTGCACTCGCTCCAACAGGTCCTTGTCCTCCTTATGCTGCAGCCCCAGAGCTGGACAGAAAACTGCAGGTGGGGTGTTATGAGAGCTGAGGGCGAGAATCACCTCCCTTGACCTCCTGACCATGCTGCTTTTGATGCAGCCCAGGATACAGTTTTCTGAGCTGCAGGCACACACTGCTGGGTCATGCTGAGCTTCTCATCAGCCAACACCCCCAAGTCCTTCTCCTCAGGGCTGTTCTCTATCCAATCTCCCCCCAGCCTGTCCTTGTGCTGGGATTGCCCCGACCCAGGTGCAGGACCTTGCACTTGGCCTGGTGGAACTCCATGAGGTTGGCACAGTCCCACCTCTCCAGCCTGTCCAGGTCCCTCTGGATGCCATCCCTTCCCTCCAGCCTGTTGACCACACCACACAGCTTGGTGTCACGAGCAAACTCGCTGAGGGTGCACTCGATCCCATCATCCACGTCGCTGACAAAGATGTTAAACAGCACCGGTCCCAATCCCGACCCCTGAGGAACGCCGCTGGTCAGTGGTCTCCACTCAGACATTGAGCCATTGACCACAACTCTGAGTACAACCATCCAGCCAGTTCCTTATCCACTGAGCGGTCGATCCGTCAAATCCGTGCCTCTCCAATTTAGAGACAAGGAAGTTGTGCGGGACAGTGTCAGATGCTTTGCACAAGTCCAGGTAGATGACATCAGTTGCTCTTCCTTTATCCACCATCGCTGTAACCCTGTTGTAGAAGGCCACCAAATTTGTCAGGCACGATTTGCCCTTAGGGAAGCTGTGTTGGCTGTCACCAATCACCTCCTTATTTTCCATGTGCCTTAGCACAGTTTCCAGGAGGATCTGCCTCATGATCTTGCTGGGCCCAGAGGTGAGACTGACTGCCCTGTAGTTCCCTAGGTCTTCCTTTTTAAAGATGTGGTTATGTTTCCCCTTTTCCAGTCAGTGGGGACTTCACCAAACTGCCACGACTTCTCAGGTAGGATGGATAGAGGCTTATCAACGTCATCTGCCAGTTCCCTCAGGACCTGCAGATGCATCTTGTCAGGTCCCATGGACTTGTGCACCGTTATGTTCCTTAGACGGTCTCAAACCTGGTCTTCCCCTACAGCGGGCGGTTCTTCCTTCTCCCAGTCCCTGCCTTTGCCTTCTGTGACTTGGGCTGTGCAGCTTGAGCACTTGCTGATAAAGACTGAGGCAAAATAAAGTTGCTGAGTACCTCAGCCTTCTCTGTATCCCAGGCAACCAAGTCTCCCATTTCCTTCTAGAGATGGCCCACATTTTCCATAGTCTTGCTTTTGCCTCCGACGTACCTATGGAAGCCCTTCTTGTTGCCCTTGATGTCTCTGGCCAGATTTATTTCTGTCAGGGCTTTAGCTTTCCTAACCTGATCCGTGGCTGCTCAGACAATTTCTTTGTATTCCTCCCAGGCTACTTTTTCTTGTTTCCATCCTCTGTAGACTTTTATTTAAATAAGTTATCAGCGAATCACCTCCCTCGACCTCCTGACCATGCTGCTTTTGATGCAGCCCAGGGTACTGTTTTCTGAGCTGCAAGCACACACTGCTGGTGTATCAGTTTATAACTAACAGAGTTTCTAAACCCCAAAGTAAGTAGAATTTCATATCTACCTTCATCTTCCTAATAAAGTGAATTAAAATGGAATGAGGTGTAGAGAGAGACTGAGATTACCAGAAGCGGGTCATGTGTCCTCATGGTAGGAGGCTAAATGAGTAAATAATACATAACAAAAATGAAAGCTGAGAAGGGTAGCAGTTGCTGTGTATAAATGCAACATATTAAGAGTTATTTAGGGCAAAAAAGCAGTGATAATTGTTACGACAACAGGAACAAATGATACTTTTTACTGGAAATCTATTTGTGGAAAAAATCACCAGCAGATCTAACCACTCACTTATGAATTGGCCATGACCTGCCCATGGAGACCTGCTGAGCGTCATTGGGTAGTAATGGTTGTCTGACCTCCAGATTGTTCTCCACCTCAAAGTAGAGCAAATTGAGATACACTTTTCTTTCCATAATTTCTTCCCTGTATTTCTGTTCTGGTGGCATTGGAAGAAATACCATCTCATCTCATGATGAGTGTTGAATGTGTGTGGCCACCAGAATGTATTTAAACTTACTAGCAGTCATCACGCTAAGGTTTACCTTACTTCCTGTGAGATCTGTTTTCCTGCATAATTCGGATGTGGGCCAGTTCTACCTATTTCATGTTTCTTGGTTTCTTGTTTAACCTACTTTCTCCTTCCTGTAAAAGATGTTACTGGTACTGCCTTATTCTGCCAGTACACATAGTACAAGATAAACCCTAGTTGAAAGTATGGCTGAAAGGCATTTTAGAAGTATGAAATAGCGGTATCTCAAATGGTACAGTCAACTTCAAATTAATTTACATAGTATATGGCTTATCTAAATCTGATTTTAGAATGTTTTACACATATATAGCCTTGTTATATTCAGCAGAACAGAATATATATGTTGATTTTTCTCAACATCCTTTCTTGGGATGGACCAGACCATGGTTCAGCGTTTATGTGCACATACGGCTAGCAGCACACTAGAAATGCAAGGATCTTAACTACGTGCATTCTGATACGGAAAATAGCTACAGCATTCTAGGAGGCAGTTGTAAGAAGTGAACGCAGGAAGGGGAAAATGCCTTATGAAACTTGCATGCTACATTTTTTTTTTTCCCTAAAGAAAGGGCTTAGTCTAGTCTTCCCTTTTCTGATGGCTTTTCTGACAAGAAGCCATCAGTAAAAGGTAATCTGGTTGTAACTCTGGTTGGTTCCTAGCCTTCCTATGCTGCAGTTTGATCAGACTAAAAATATATCATGGCGGTTACTGGGGGACAGAAGTGGTAGTCTTCACATCGTGGGGTTTTTTAGTATTGTGAAATGTTCCTTCTACTATATGGTTTGCTGCAGTGCCAAGTGTAAGGTGTCTTATGAAAGATGTCTACGAAGCCTTTCTTAAAAAGTCAGAAGATTCCAAGAAACTTTTGGCCTTTTGACATGTTAGAAGGCTTCTTCCCAAATCTTTTCCTAATCTCTTATTTTTTTTTTATGTATAGGTGTCCTTATTAAGCAAAGGGAGGGATATTCCCAAACTTTTTCTCTGAGGTCTTTTTGATGCACTCGTCTGCAGTGCTTATTGTACTTGAGCCACCCAAGGCAAAGAATGGAATGAGTTCTCTGTTTACTCTAGCCTTACTTCATTTCTTTTGCTTGCTCTTAAATTTTTAACCCTTCAGCAAGTGTCAACTAATTGTGATTGAAGTATGGAGGTCTGAAAGGTAACGTAGCAGTCTTGTTCAGCACAAACCTGTGCTGGCAGGAAGCCCCCGATCTATGTGTTTCAGTTCTCAGTAGCAGAGAGGTTTGGCTGACCAATGTTTATAGCGCTGGGTGAGAGAGGGCATGTGCTTTGGTTGGCGGGCTGGGGGGCTTAACAAGTGAGAAGGGAGCTCAAAGCATCACAGCCCAGGAACAGTCTGCAAAACTGTAGGACACCAAGTTTTGGTAGTCCTGCTAGTCACAGAACTGCTTGTACTGTCGTGTGTCTTCCTGTAAGGATGCATTGTTAGGATGGCACAGACTTTTGGAAAGACTTCTGTGAGAAATTTGTCATTTAAATTTATTTTCTTGCTCTGTGAGTTAATAATCGGGAAGGTCAGGTATTGATTGAATGCTGTTTGCCATCTTGTCCAAAACTAGTGTTTTGACTTGAAAGATAAACTTCTGATATCTTTGGATAGAACACAAGTATATTAAAGTCTAACAAATGATGTCATACTGTTTTTTTGAATAAGTCACTGTCTGGAGGTCTAAAAAAGGTTGATGTCAGTGCCCTTTTGTTCCTATCTGTTACAAGAACTAGAACTATGTGGAGGGAAGCTTAAGATTCAAAAAGGGCTCATGGCACAGAGCATTGGTTTTTTCCTTGCTTCTGCTTCAGACGTTTAGAGAGTGTATTTCATACTAATATATTGCTGTCAACACACGCTCTGGATTTTGCTGTCATTACTCTTCTTGCAAAAGGTGTTTTCACTAGCTGTCTCACCTATTGAAGTTCAAAGAAGGGGAAAAAAATAAACCACTCTTGATGGGATAAGTAGTTGTGTATCTTCTTGTCTCAAGACGGCATACTTTTTAGTGATAGATCTTTGGGATATGTTACTTTAGAGATAATGGTTCTGCTGATGATTGGATAGAACTTGAGGTATGCTTTCTTGTGTTTTAAAATGGATTTGAGATTTGTAAGCGGTATGCTAATTTCCGTTCTAAACCCCTTCTTTATATGACATGAAGTTTGTTTGTCAGTTAAGAGTTAAAAATGCCTTGGTGTCAACTCTTCACATTTACAGGCAAAGTCAAGTATCAGATGTTTCATAAAACCAACAGAAACACTTGAGAGGTCTCTTGAAATAAACAAACAGAAGGGGAAGAAGAGGGTGCAGAAAAGACCCAACTATAAAAATGTTGGTGAAGATGATGAAGAAGAAAGAGGATCCGAGGATAACCAAGATGATCTAGATAAAAGTAAAGGAACAGAAGCGAGTTCAAAGAGCGTCAGAACAAGCAGTGAGAATGAAGGTGAGTATACCAGCAAATAAAAATGATGCTTTCAATTCGGATACTTTTATTTACTGTGTGGACCTAATTGTGAGTTGTTACATGACTCGCTGTCTTGTTTAACGAGGTAAATGTGGGACTACTGAATTTGTTTCAGTCTTTGCCTGTATATTTTTCTCATGTTAAATCATTCTGTCAGAACATGTACTTCTAATTTGATTAAAAACCAGGAAAATGTTTTCACATCTTCCTGTGACCTTTGACACCTAGGTGTACATGATTACGGGCAGTCTAAGCAGACTTCACAAGTTTGTATCTCTTCCTTCTGTGGTAAGGCAAATGGTGTAGCCACTCTACCTTTGTAAGATGGTCAGGAGTATTTTATGCATGTTTCAGTGATAAAATTAAACTGGTGTGCTGACAGTGACAGTACATGATAGAAGATGATGTTAAATAGTTGAAAACTGAAGAAAATAGCTTTAAATTTCAGATTTAATTGCACATTTTCAGGAACTTTGATGTAATTCTAACCATAAGAAGAATTAGTATTGCAGGATGAATGATCTTACAGTATATCGTAACTGTTTAGTAAGTGTTAGAAGGATGTACATCAGAAACTAGTTTTTACTATAGACATAAACTAAGAAAAATGTGTCGGAGTCGCATGCAAGCAATTGAAAATGAGACCTTTATGCTTTGACAGCCTTCTCTAAACGTGGTTGCATTTTGCTTTAAGAAAACGGTTTGTTTGAGAAGGCTTTCCTTAAATGGTGTCAAATAACTGATGATGTATTGTCTACCGTGATTTGAAGAAAATACGACAGGATCTGCTTTTTGAACTGATGCATTTAGTAGTCATCTTTGTCCAAATTCTCAAGCAAAAGCTTGTTTTGTCCTAATACTTCTACTCAAAGCCAATATGTATGAAGCACTCGAGACGAGGTATCCTGTTTGCTGTAATTGTAGAGAGCTATTTACACCCGCTATGCAATTTGGTGTCCACCCGTGCGCCAGTCTCACCAGCATTTTCACAGAGTAGATGGGTTTTTTCCCAGAGATTCTAATTTTTTTTCCCTTCCTGTAGTTTGGAAGGGGATTATTGTTTCCAAAATAATCTATTTTGTTTATCTTTTCTTTACATACGTTAGGTATAATTTTCTTATAGCAGTTAAATTCCAGAAACATAAGCAAAGTTCTTTATTGGGAAGAAAATTTGCCTACATCTATACATTCATTCTCAGGTTATGGTTATACCTCCTGTATATAGTTGTATCAGTCACTTCTAATGCAAAATGGAAAATAAAAAAGAGCTTGTGATAACGGTTTGTTTAAAATATCAAACTTTGGTGTGTGGGTTTTTTTGGTTTTTTTTAGAAATAGAGATGGTAATCATGGAGAGATGTAAACTGTCGGAATTGTCTATCTCTGCTGTGACAGAACAGAATACAACAGATGAAGAAAAAAGTGCAGCTGCCTCTGGGAGTGAGATGACAAACTGGAACAGGTATAAGGGAACTGTAATATATTTTGCAGGATTGCTTCCTTACTCGCCATCCTGTTAACTCTCTCACTTCTCTTAAGGGATGTTTCAAATCTGCCTCCAATTAAAATTACAGGAGTTCTTGTTGATCACAGATAAGTGAGGCACTGGAAAAAAGAGATTTGGCCTCTCTACTGATCAGTTTCAGAAATGGTCTTGTTATTTTATAAAGATTGTGCTTTCCTTTATGGCAACTGGGATGCCTTAAGTTGGTCAAGTTAAATTACAGAATCTTAACACAATAAAACCAGGATTACAGAATTTTCTAAACCTCTAAATTAAGTCAGAAGTTTTCTTAGAGATATTTATGGTCACATCTGTCAATTTTGTATACACCTACAGGGGAAAAAACAAAGAAAAGTCCTCAATTCAGGGTGGAATATTCCAGAATGGTGGTAGTAGTAGTTACGAATAAACCCTACTAACCTATGTACTGTACCCAAAGTCCATTAGTATACCTTAGGGTTATTGAAAACTTCTCTTGGAAATGCGGGTTTTAAGTGTTTCTGAGAGCAGAAATTGCCCTGACATCAAAATTTCAACTTTGATATATTAAATACCCATAAGACACTTTCTCAGTAAGAATTTTGCGTTCTTGTTACTAGAATGCCAGAGAAAAGAAACCAAACGTGCCATCTCTAACACAGAAGTAATTGCGAATATGTCCCTTGGAAATGCACATGTTTAATAGGATTTCAGATTTATTTTTAAACTTGGGAAATGCTGCCTGGTATTCCCAGAATTTCATTCTGTCTCCATTAAAGCTTTGATGTATTTTAAATCACATTCATTAATAAAGATAACGTTTAATTTCATTGTAAAAGTGAAATTGAATCTTGACTTGAACTGACTTTAAATTACTTGGTTCCAGATTGTTGATATTTTGACTAAAACATGTGCCAAATGGCTTTTAGAAAGAAATTGGCAGTGACTGCATTGAACACTAAAGCAACTAGGATGCTCAGGTCTTGAAAAGTGCCAAGTACTTACATGTGAGATGCCAATGCCTCTTGGCATTTCACGACTTGTTTGATCTGCAGGTATTATTTGACGGCATTCTGCATCTCTCCTAAAAATAAACAACGTGACAGAATTGCAGAGCTAAAAATACTCTTAAAATATGGATAGGCCTTGTGTAGGGCATTTCTGGCCTTAGTGTTGTACAGTAATTTTTGGAAATACAGGTGGATAAGCTGCTATAGCTTAAGATTTTGTGTTATTCTATATGCCAAATGTAATAGTCAAAACAGTTGCTGAATCTCTCAAACTCGCTCACGTGTGTATTGCTTCTTTCCTACACTGATTGGACTCAGGGAGCCTTGTGGGTAAGCTAAGCCGTGAGGATACGGTACCACATGGTAGTGGAAAATACAGTGATCTTTTGTCCCATACTTAGTGGGAGAAACTTCCAGAACTGGAATAACCATTAGGAATCACTATCATCACACTCATTAATGTGTTGCAGTCTTCAGTTGTGGACACAGCCCACAAGAATAATTGAATGACAGGACCTGCACGGCGTTTGTTCTGCTGCTTCTATCAGGTCGCTGGTAAAAGGCTAGTAAAGGAAGAAAATGCTTACAGAGTTAAGAAATACATTTGAAAATACTTGCTTTTAATATTAAGTGGTGTTTTTAAAAAATGTCCAATAGCTGTTGAAAAATACATGGAAAACAGCTCAGTTTGCAGTTAAGTTCTGTAGCTGTAAAAGGTAAGTCCAGTTTTCAATTTCCCTTGCCTTTTTACTACTGTGCAGAAAATAAAAGAACAGGTTTAAGTGGTTTTGGTGTATTTTTATTTTGATGTGCCTCACTAATGGCAAGTTTAAGCCTCAAGGCCTGTTTTAAATTAACTCCCTTTTATGATATGCTGCACAGCAGAGTTTTTTCCAGAATGTGAGACCTTCATGCTGCATTGTGCCTTCTGCCGCTACGTTCTTCCAGTGGAAGTTTTACTGGGTCTAAGCTGTACCTAGTCTGTATGGGGACCTGTGATTCCTAGGAGTTGTTTTGGCTTGAGATTATTGCGACTGAGGCTTTGGTAATGCAGATAAATAGGTGCTGTTAAGCATCTGACATGAACTGTATTTCTCTCACTACTCTAATAGACTTGTGAAATTACATAACTTAAAAAAATTAAGTAGTGTGTGTGGGAAAAGCAATGAAAAATGCTTTAGATTACAGAACTTGTTTAATACCATGTCATATTGGTGCTAATGGAACAGCTACTGATATTTATGCAGCTTTGACCTCTTAAAACATTGGGTTTAATAGAATTGAAATAAATTACTTTTACATGGTAGGTCAGTTTCACGGGTAATTGCTGTCTGTTGTTGGTCTGACAACAGACCCAGTGTTATCTAGCGTTTAAACATTTTAATAATCTTGAACCTGGATACCTTGGTCTTCTTTCTTCTTTAAACCTTGAAGCTGAACTCCCTTGACTGTGTGTAAAGTGCCCTGTTTCAGGATGTTCCTGGGTTGTACAGCTTGTTAAATACTTTGGAAGACTGAAGGCACTCGGTTTATTTTAACATTGCTAATTCTTTAGGCGATTTTTGCTTGAGTAGCTCCGTTCTTTTGAGCTCACATTGGAAACTTGCCTCAGGTATATACAGCAGCATTAAACCTGGGCAAAGAGGGACCACAACTCAGTGGCGTTTTAAGTATGTCATAGAGGGTGCTTATAATCCAGGTTCAGAAATGCACAGACTGCAGTGTCGTGAACTGAGCAGAGGAGCAGTGGGTTCTGTTATTCTTGTCATAGCCTTCTTTTAGTAAAAGAGAGCACATTGCTGAAATGTGCCTCGAGCTGATGGAAGTGCTGAATACATGGTTATGACTTGAGGTGAGCGGCTTACTGGGGTACACTCAGTGTGACCGTGAGGGTACCACAGGTCTGCAATAGGTAGAGAGTATGTTGTGTTCTGATCTCTGATAGCCCTTCTGAGCCACAGCTAACCACAATGATGAGCTTGTAGCTTGAGCTTCTTCTCTGCCAGGTCTGAAGATAGGAAAATGTATTTATTTTTATGACTTTGGCTATTATTTTAATGTATTTTATTTGAATGTAATTTGGGTAACATAAGGGTGGTTTTTCCTTTCACTGTTACAAAAACACTTTGAGAGGTAGGAGTTATTTCTCCAGTCAAAGTTCTAAACTCTCATCTTGTGACTCTGACACTTCCCTGATTATTTTTTTTTTAATCTGTCTGGGCCACCTGTGAAAATGGATTTCATTTCTGTTTGTGGTCTGAACTGATGGGATGCAAGCCATCTTAAGACAAGAAGCCAAGATGCCTTGTCATCAGGCTTGTGCTAATATCAGCTGAATCTCAGCCATATCTGATCTGTCCAAACAGCTTCTGGATTAAATTGACTTTTCTGATCTGTTCAGGGTACAGGTGAGGGTGAACTTGGCACTGTTTGTAGCTTCCTGTATATGTGTGATAGGTCACACATCCTTAAACCCAGGAAAACAAAGCTCATCTGCAGTCCAAACCTTTCTTTTTTCCATTCAAATGTTCCCTCCTTGTTAATTTTTCTTTCCTATAACTGCTTGTCGGTAGAGTTTTTGACTGTTTAATAACCTAGTTTCCTCCAAACACTTGGTGAAAACTGCTTTCTTGTAATAATAAACATATTTCAGAGCATTTCAACTGCTTACTACATGAATTTTAAGGTAGTTTTTTTTTTTTTAATGCAACAGTGATAACATCGCCTTGAAGTTACTTCTGTATACACTTAAAACCAGCGGTGTAACACTTCTGCATATATAGTAAACGTGCTACAAACAACCCAGTAAATCTGTGAACAATCAATTCTTGGGAAAGTATTATGTAACATATGCCATTAAAACATCAGAATTAATGGCAGAATTTAAATTTGTGTCATGGCTATAAGCTGAGTACTCTTAAACAGGTCAATTTTTGTTTAATGTCTGAGAATGCTCACTGCTGCAAATGTGCCTCCTGTATTAGCTACATGAAGAACAAGATAGTTACTTATTTTTCTGCAGATACAGTCTGTCTTGGTAACTGTTTTAATTACTCCTTTCCACAGGCCTTTTCTTGATATGGTCTACAATGCGCTGGATTGTGCTGAAGATGATTACTATGCCCTCTTTGTGCTCTGTCTTCTATATGCAATGTCACACAACAAAGGTAAGCAATTTTTGCTTTTTCCAGAGAACACTAGGTGAGACACATGGTTTTAGACAAGCACAATCTGTTTGCAACTTATATTTATGCATGCCTTAAATGGTGAGAAGTTCTTTACATGGGGAGGCAGAAATAAGGATGCTGTTAAGTAAAACCAGTTGCTAAGGGTCACCTTTTTGAGAATGATTTGGTAGAAGGTTTTGTGAACATCAGATAACTTATCTTCCAAGCATCTCTTGGAATTGAAATAGGATTTTTGTTTCATTTTTAATCTCTTAATTTCAGTTGAAGCCCACTATATTCAGTCTACTTATATATGGGATTCAGTTCTTTGCCACTTTCTATGTACTGTGTTTGCTACACATACGCCAAATATAAAGTGGTGTAAAACTTGTCCCCATATGTTAAAATTAAATCTTTGTGTACTTAAAACATCAGATTTCTTTCCAGCTTTGGCAGGCCTTCAGTAATTGTTTTTATACTAGGCAATTCCTCAACAGCCTGTTCACCCGTTGTGCCATAACTGATTGAAAACTTGTTTAAGTTGCCAGTGCCATAATTCATCTTGCAAGACTCTCAAGTACCCTGGACTATTTTATAAACTAGCAGAACTGTGCTAAATTATAATTCAGAGGGTATGAGAGTATGTAAACTTCACTAAGGGATCACTGTCGTTAGCTTTTTTGCTATTTGTTTGCTTTTTAAATAGAATCCTTATGGACCAATAATGTAAACATCTCATACATATGAATAATCGTGTGTTTAGGAACCAAGAGCTGAATGTAAGTTACCTTCTGCTTATGAGGATAGCTTCTGTAGCATACTAGCAATTGAAATGAGTCAACTGCTACAGTAAACTGAGCAAAAGAGTGTAATGGCATGCTTAAAAACAAGGATTCTTTTCTAGCTTCAAGGTGTCTCTAATGCACAAGTAGAGTGGAAACGAGTGTCTTGATGGAGCTAGCTAAGCTGAGCCCCTCCTGTTGGCCTCCATTGTCTTGATGGCTTTATAATTTTCCAGAATGAAGGAAGGCATCTCTCAGATTATAATTTGCAGACAATTTCAGAGCTTTCAGTCTCTTACAAAAAGAGATAAAACACTAATATCACCAAAGATAGCACCACAGCTTTGTCATGCTCTAGCCCTCTGACTTGCATCTCAGATTTCCCACCCTCTCCCTGCAACCAGCATACTTCTTCCAGAAAATGTCTTTTCTCCCTTGTGAAGGAGTAGGCCTGCAGTCTAGGGTTGTAATTCTTAAGAATTCTTCTATTTAAGACCGTAGTCATTCAGCCCACTGCGTTTGCTTTCAGTGTAATCAGTCACTTTTCAATATCCTGTTCCCAGAAAAAAAAGTCTGATATCCTCTCTTGTTTCAAAGATGATGTGCTTACATCTATAGTGTTGCTGTAAACAGTGAGGAATGCAGCAGATGCAGCCTCCTGCTACTTAGTTTCAGTAATCTGTGCGATTTATTTTTCACCCAGTATCCAGACACACAAAGAAATACTACAGACAGTGAAGTAGCTACCTTTTAAGAGACTCAAAGTATCTCCTCCCTAGAACTGGAGATACCTTTTATGCATTCAAGGGGTCAAAATCTAGACTTCATTCCTTGGTGGTCACATCAGCCGTTTCTAAAAGAAAAATACTTCAGGCTATACTCATTGGCTTTCCTTGTTAACAACTGACATTAGCCTGTTGCTCTTTGGAAGCTCTTTTCCTTTCCTCCCCCTATCCTTGACCCTAGATCTTAGGTGCTAGACAGATAATGACATCCAGTTTTGGTCTTCACTGTCTTTCATGCCACGTAATAGACTGCTTTCAGCCTTGGGGGCCATGGAATCAGTGGCTCTGTGTCTTGAGAGGTTTGACAAGCTGCTGATTCAGTGCCCCTCGACGCAAGAGTGGAGTGTTCTTTACAAGCTCAGGAACTGTATAGCTGCTCCTTTCTACACCAAATTCCGTATCAGTCATGGAAGGTGCCTCAGGATTGAGCTGGAGCCAATGTTTATGTCTGAATTCAGTGTAATGCAAGAGATCTGTCTGCTTACAGACTTTCTCACGGTATGGGTCAATGACCCTTTTATTTTACAAAGGGCATGAAGGTCTCTTGCCAAACATGGAGAAAGGCCAATTTGTTTCCACCGTTTCAGGAAGTAATAAATCTGTAGGAGCTGTGTGTCTAGGATCTGATTATCTATTTACTGTGTGTCTGTGAGATGGTAAATGCTGTCGTGAGCACTTGAATCAGCTCAAACAAATAGGTAATGAGTTGGAAATGTAGGATGGTTTCTTGTCACTGAATGCAACACAGGCTTGTCCTCTCTACACCACAGGAAAATGAGCTGCAGCTTTCTGTTTCAGTATACTGGCTGTTTCAGATATGTTTCTGATTCTCTAGTTGGTCAGTTTGAATTTCACCTTTCCTCCTGCATCCTGCTCGTTCTGGCACTGGAGAAGGCTACAACAGTACACATTCAAAAATCTGACTTGCCCTAGCTTAACCAAGAGCTTTATTTCAGGCCTTGCTTCTAAGGAAGCAGCCGTCTCGGTCTCTGCACTAAATGTGGACACTACTGAGGCTTTTGATCGTGACTCCTTCCGTTTGGATACCGAGCCTGCGTTTTGAACCATGTGCTTGAACAAGTTTAAAGAAAACATACTTGTTTTTCATCAGCAAGAAATACCCATGTGAACAGGAAGAAAAGAATCCCAAGAGCTATGCAGCGAAATGGATTTGATGCAAATTGTGTCTGAGAGATCTTTAATCCCAGAAGTAGCCCTCCATGTATGTTGCTGGAGCATGTACTCTATCTCAGGAATGCGGAACTCTGTGTCCTTGGCAGGCAGAGAACCAAATGATGAAAGATGCTGAATATGAATTCTTTCACCATGATTTTGATTTGTCTGCTTTGTTGAACGCCTACCTGGTCCTGCCTTATTCCTACCCATGTTTTCTTAGTCTCCTTAATGGTTTTCTGCTGGTTGATGGCTATTTCCTTCTGTGAGAGCTTAATCTGTGTATTGATGTTCTCTAAAACATGGTAGTCATAAGCAACTTTCCTTTCCAGAAGGAAACCTGTAGCTCTTTACTAACCTGTTAAATTGTTGTGAACACTAATACTTTGGTTGCCTTGGTTCTTTAAGCGCTTTCTTCCCTCCAACCCCTTACTTCAGTTTCATCACTACAGAGAACACTTGTCACTGTCATTAATCATCAAACAGACCTTTATTAATTGTTCCAAATACATATGCTTACTGAAGAAGTAAATCAGATCACAAATGGCATTGTTATGTAGACTTAACCCAAGTTCAGCGTTGGAAGAAACTATGAACTGCACTGTAGTCATCTTCTGACTTCTGGGGTTGTTTATTACCATCCTTTAGAACAAGGACAGGGAGATCCTCAGCCGTCCATAATTATGTTCTCTTCTAAGAGGTTTCACAGTAACTAATCTATTCTGAGAAATAACTTTGCTAAGAGGCAAAGGTTGAAGAAAGATGGGTTTAGTTTCCTTGTACAAGTCAGTGAGAATCTGTGATTTGCGTTGGGGAGGGTACTAAATAAGAGGCTAAAATTCACAAGAAATTGCCGTAAATTTCCAATTCATTACCTATTTGTTTGAACTGATTCATTAACAAAATAAAATACCTATTTTTTTTAACTTATGTGAACTTATTACCAAAGTGGGATTTAAAATCAGACTTTCATCTTTTCCCGTTTAGCCTTTGTGCTCTTCAGATATATGGCATGACTTGGATTTGATTTAGATGCAAACAAGTCTGAGAATTTCAGATGCAACAAAATGGTTTGGGTATCACCAACCACCTCTGGATTTGAGTGTCTTCACCCAGTAGGCTCCATTTAAGGCTGAGATTTTTCAGTAATACATAAAGGTGTTTAATCTTTCTGTTGCTGCTCTTTTTCCTTGTGGTAGAAATTCAAAACCAGCTTGCTGAGTTTTGTACTGCTAATTACACTATTCTGAGAAAACTGCTATGGTCTATTAAATACTTATCTTGAGACACACTCCTGTTTTCTAATTTACCTTTCTTCCTTCATGCCCCACAAAAGGAATTGACCCAGTCAAGCTGGAGAGAATTCAACTTCCAGCTCAACATGCTGAAGAGAGAAATTCATATAATCACGTGCTTGCAGAAGGGCTCATCAGGATAATGAATTATGCTGCACAAGCAGGTATCACTTTTCTAATACTTGTTTTCTTGCTGAAATTTTGAAGATGAAAAAAAAAATGGTACCTAACCTCTTGTCTTTGAGGGAAAAGCATCGGTTTAGCATCCTCTTCAATGAACAGTAAGTAGATATGGCCTGTGAAAGACAACTCTCGGGTTTTCCGTGGTTGTTGAGGAACCAGAAACTCTGGATTTGTGTTGAATGGTTGGTTCTATGCTCAGAACTGTACAGGGATCTGTTGTCTTAACTTCCTGTGGTTTTGAATAAACAAAAATGATGAGATGAATAATGATTTCAGCTTAATGTAGGGCTTCATCCTGAAAATATGATCTGCAGCATCTTTGCTTGTGAAAGTAGTCCCAGTGGAGGAGAAGTCTGAAACTATATGGTACCCTTTGCTTTTAGCAGTTCTTTGTCTCTAGAGGCGAGGGCAAATTTTCCCACCCATTCTTTCACTCACAGATGGTGTTTTCAGTTCTGAACTCTTTTGTAGAAAATGTGTTGGTGGGTTTTTTTTCCTGACTTCAACTTTTTTGTGCAATGTGGGATAAAGGCTCTGTGACCTATTCCACAGAAACATGATTCTTGTTCAAGGCACAGCTCTTCTCCCTGCACTTCCCCTCTTTAAAACTTCAAATGAGTAGAACTGGTTTTCCCCTGAAACTGGCACACTGTCAAATTCCTGATTGTCTGCAGAATAAGATCTTCTGCTTTTTTGACTCGCAAGACTCCTCTAGAGTATTAACTTGTTACGCTGATGTGCCAGATGAAAAGCTCATGCATACATAAGGAGTTTGTATATACTGCAGAAGGAAGCAGTGCAAGATAAGGAAACGCATTTATTTAAACAAAAGCACTTCTGGGGAGGGATCGAAATAGTGGATTTTCATTAAGCTTGCTAAATGTTGTGTAGAACATCTCCTTTTCTCTTATTTTTGGGGGTACTGACCTTTGTATCTTCAGTTTCTGTCAGCATAATGCTGACTTGTAAAATAGTAGATGAGAGTTGAGGTCAAAAGCCAAGATGTTTGTCTCATGGATATGTTGTCTCAGTATTGATCAGTGAGCTCAGACTATGTTTCTAATATCATTTTTCCATCGTTCTGAAAGTAAACTTAAAATTTCAGTGCATTCTTTCACTCTGACTTCTCTAGATTCTTACAGCCAGGCTGTACCTGAATACTTTAGACTTTAAGGAAAAGCTATGCTTTATTAGTGTGCGATGTACAAAACTTCCTTTCGTCTTGTAACTTTATCCATGCCAAATGCCTATGATTGTTTTGTAATTTTAGTGTAATTCAACCTGTGCTTCAGGTTGATAAAAGCATTGGTTTTGGCTTCTTTTCTAGTAGTATTAATTTTTATTGCCTTCTTATTGCATGGTTCTGCTTTAAATTACCCTTCCAGTTCTTTTTTCCTTCAAGAGCCATCAGCATTGTAGGCGAGCACTCATCCTTGTCAGATAGGGTGTGTATGACAGGAGCCAAGTTTATGACAATTGGAGAGAAAAAACATGTAAGAACATCAGGTCATGAGAAGAGCAATACTTATCCTGTGACTATTTTATATATTGAAATTTTCATAGATGGAAAAATCCGTTTGGCAACTTTAGAACTTGGCTGCCTGTTGCTGAAGCAGCTTGTGTTTTCTAAAAACGGCAGCATCATAAAAGATGTTCACCTTGCTTGCCTTGAGGTAAGTATTTTCTTTCAAATCACCAGTCACTGAGTCTTGTAGTATAGTTGAATAAATTTGTTTAATTTCTGATTGCAGTAAGCATGAATGTGAAATGTGACCACCTAGAACACTTTTCCATTGGCAGCTCTGTGCAGTGAACGTGAAGAATCAATACCCCAATGTTTTGTTCTCAGCTTTGCTGCTACTTTGCTGTTGAAACTTAACTTCTCAAGCAGAGTTATATTTAAATTTCAGAGAGAAATTTGTACATCAGCCACCTCAGCAATGTAGAGAAAGTGCTTGTGACACCAACAAGCTCATATAAGCTGTCTTTTCATAAGTGCAAGAACTGTGCTCTATTGGATTCTGACAGAGTATGAGGGTATTAATAGACGATCTCTTCTGTATGAGTGTTCGGGTATTGCTGTTTAAATGTGACTTCTGAGTACGTGGTGTGTTTACACCTTGAACCACAGTTATTTTATTTTTTCTAGGGTGCAAGGGAAGAAAGTGTTCATCTCCTTCGTCGTTTCTATAAGGTATATATGCAAAATACTGTAAGAAAAATATCCTTTACGTAATGTGGAATTAGAAGAAAGTCTGCAGCCCAGCCTCTGTGTAGTGCCCGTGGCAGCACTGGTTTTTAAGATGGGAACTCCGCATTTGTGATAGAGAAGGAAGTGTTTCAGTGGAGGATTCCTGTCCTTTCCTGCCTTTCCTGTACCACACTGACATGTGTCGCAAAAGGGCTGCTGCAAGTCCCACAGGGTTTGTATTGGCCGTCAGTTGTGCTTCTGTTGCAACTGCTATGTATTTCATGGAGCAGAGCCACATTATTAGAACACTTCTGGGATTTAATCATTGACGCTAACATGGAATGTGTTTCTTTTTGGCATTACTTATTGTCTTACCTGAAATGGTGATTTAAAAGTTTACTTGATTTTTTTTTATTGGAGACCTCTGCAGCTTTTTTGTATTGTAAACAATGAGAGAAATGAAATCTTTAGCCCTAGGCGTTAACTTCTATTTAAGGAGCACTAAATCCGTGACATTTTTCAAGTGTCTAAAATATCTTCCTTTTTTTGTTAGAATTCTCTTGAAGAATGTTTTCTCAATGTGACATACAAAAAATAAGTAACGTGGTGGGCTGACCTTGTCTAGCTGCCAGATGTCTACCCAGCCAGCTTCATTCCCCATCCTCAGCAGGATGGAGGGAGACTAGAAGATGAAAATAATCTTGTGGTCGAGGTAAACATAGGGAGATCACTCGCCAATTACCATCATAGGCAAAACAGATCCAACCTAGTGAAAGTTAATTTATTGCCAGTTAAAATGCATTTATGTAGTGAGAATCAAGGACAGATTGAAACACCACCTTTCCCACACACACTCCCTTTTCCCAGCCTTACAATCTCTCCTTCATTCCTGACTCTTCTGCCTCCTCCCCTGCTGAGTGGTGCAGGGGGGTGGGAAATGGCCATGTCTGGCACGGGGCAGCCCCAGCCTCTGCTCAGAGGCCCCTGCAGCCCCCTACCAGCCTGGACAGGAACACCCAGTAGATAATTAAATAAAACCAAACAAGCATGGCTTCATAGCCATAAGGATTCATCATATGTCCATATACCTCTCTTTTCGAAAGGGAGAAGAAATTTTTCTGGATATGTTTGAAGATGAATACCGGAGCATGACGGTAGGTGACACCCCTTCTGCCCTGCCAGATCCTCAAACCCAGATACAACACAGAAGTAAGAACCAGTACTCACTGGTTATATGCTGGCATCTTTATTTCCAGGAGTGTAATAACAAAATGTGGGTGGGTTTTTTTTGTCTCTGAGGAGTTGCGTGTACACTTACATAAATGGTTTATGTGAAATTTCACAGCTCTTTTTAAAGTAAAAAAAGCAGCTTTCTGAAGCTATGCAAAAATTACTTTATTAATCCAATGTCTTGTTTCCCAGGATATTTTCTCCCTAGTCATTAAACAATATGAAAATTTTCCTATGTCTTTCTGAAACCCAGCAGGGTTTCAGTGTTGAGTGGTGCCACTCTGCTTACCAGTACAGAACAGGTTTCTAGCCAGCAAATATCAGAGCCTTTGTCTTGTCTAGGAGAGCTCCTTTGTCTCGTTGAGCAGACAAAGCTGATGCTGTAGTACTGGCTGTGGGAATTTTAGCGGATAACTAAGATTAATCTCAGACTCTTCCTATTTAACCTGTAAACCTGTTGTAAAACTAATTATCTGTTTCAGTTCTGAGGTTAGATTTTGGATAAAAATACTTTGGGTAGTTAGTTACAGGGTTTTTTCTACAGTGGTACAGGGATTTAATGAGCAGCCACTAGCTGTCTTTTTGAAAAAGCACAGCCTCCAGTTGGTGGGTTGCTGTCAGTCTTTTAATATGGGAGACATCTTGCATGTATCTTACCAGCCTAAATAATAGAAGCATTTAGTGAAACATTTCATTTTCTGGTAGCTAAGTACTGCTGTACTTCTAGAGAAGTGGCACTGATATTAGCATCATTTTTTCTGTTGCGATTTCAGTATATGTGTAGGCTTTTCTGTTGTATCTCCATTTCAGAGATTGATTTTTTTTTTTTTTTAATTTACTGTGAAAGACACAGCTATACCCTGGAACTTTGTTTTCCTTGAAGCATACTTATTTGCCTAGCTAGCAAATGATTCAAATGCTGAGTAACACTGTCTTGTCAGATGAGTTGTGTAAATAACATGGTATAGAACTTCTACGCATGCTCTGTCTGAATGATAAAGAAAGCAAAAAGTTGTGTCTTCGAGAGATGAGAACAAGTTCAGAGGAGCAAGTAAACCGAACACTTGTAGCCCTCAGTACATTTGCTTTCAGCAATGCGTTTCCTCTTTTAAGTGTTCATCACCTTTGTGATGTTCGAACCAGTGGACACTCATGAGAATTGCATCTGAAGTAGTTACTTGTTAGAAATTCTAGTTCTGTGTTCTGAATTGTTCTCATTGTCTTTGTAGATCTGTGTATCTTTCTACACATTAATTGCATTTGTTAATTCAGGGTTTTAGACTGAAGATGAATTGTTCTGGGATCAGAAAAATTGGCTGAAGAGTATTTTTGAGGTTGTATGTGTGCAAGGCAGCAGTTCAAGACTGCACTCTGAAAATTCTAGGCTTTGTTTCAGTCTGCTTTTTTTTTTAATGACATCTGACCATGGCAAAGTGGCCAGGAATGCTTCCCGTTGCAGCTGGCTCTTTTGGAATGCCCACATGACTGCATTTTTCTTCCGTGCAGAGTATCATACAAGTTACGGGAAGAGCTTTTGTATGTTTTAGCCACTCCAGCTGGCTTCCTGGCAGAAAGAAACTCATGTCTCCAATGAGTGTATGTACAATAGAACTTGGATGAAATTGCCCAAAGGTACAGAAGGGTAGATATTTCAGTCATGACTTATTCATGAAATTAAGCAGCCATGTAAGGGAAAGACTCGTTAGTGGCAAGACTGAAGGGAATTGTCTAGTGTGAAAGTTGCTGCATTATTAGAGACTAGAGAATTCTTTCTGGAGAGAAGAAGATATGGGAAAAGTTTTCCTGGTGATAGAAGTAATTACAAATTTGAGTCAAAACATAAAATCTAACCTCACAGACTTTGCTTTTTAGTACTCGTGAAATAGCTTTTCAGAGTAGTTTCCTGTGTTTCTTCAGTATGGAAACTTCAACAGTGTGTTAGGGAACGATGAGCAAATTATATAAAATAGAGATTGCATGTAAAGAGCTTAAAAATAAATGGATGATATAAAAAACTTTCAGAACTCTATAATAATTCTTTCCTCTCAAAATATGCAACCATGAGTTGGATTTGAAGGTAAAGATGCAACTGCTTATTGTTCTGTATAGTAATCAATGTTAAAATATTTTTATAGATTAAACCCATGAATGTAGAGTACTTGATGATGGATGCCTCAATCTTGTTGCCTCCAACGGGGACACCACTGACTGGTATTGATTTTGTGAAAAGGTTGCCTTGTGGAGATGTGGAAAGAACACGAAGAGTGAGTAAGACTATTTTTCTTACATTAGTTTGTGAGAAATGATGCCAAAGGCTTTGAACAACTCTAGAAATACAAATGTTTCACCTTGAAAGCTGCTTGATTGGAAGTTTTGTCCTTAAAATCATAAAGACTTGATGAAGACAGGCCTGTCTGTAGGTTATATATTATTTACCTGTCCCAGTGGAGAAATGTTTTCTGTATGATTTCTTGTCTGGTCAATTCAGTATGTTCTTGCACTGGGGTTTGAATTTTTTAGACTGTGGAGACATTTACAGAAAAGGTCATTTTGATGACATGTTAATATATTCTCAGTTTTCTTTCGTGATCTGATACCTCAGTCCATCTTTTGTTATACTCCTACAGTAAGAATCTCCACGGGAAGGCTGGCTGGCTTCATATTGTTTGTGTTTTGAGACACAGCAAAAAATGTAATTCTACTCAGGAATGTTCATCTTGCCAAAGTAATTCATGATAGAGATCTTGAGAGCTGAGGAGAAAAATAGCAAAATATCTGGTTTTGACTGACACAATCTGTAGAGGTGGTACTGACCTGAATAACATCAGTATCAGCATTGTTGGGATAATCAGTTCTTGGCCCGTATCGGACAGTGTCCTATAAGCCTTGCAGTGCCAGTAAGTCTTGAAGATTTATTACTGCATGACGTTATTCTTTGAAAAGTGCTGTTCTTCAAGTAGCTCTGCATTTATGTAACTATATATAAGTATATTCAAGTACTCTTGAAGAAAAAACATATTTCCAGGAATTGTCTGAAAACTTTGGGGTTTATTACTTATTATAAGCCACACAACTGTTATCACAGCAAGTTGTGTTTGATAAAGTATGTGAATTGTCTCAAAGTATTGTTCTTAGAAAGCAAGAACGCTTCTTAGAATTCTCTCTGGGGCATTTAACAGAACGATACGTAGAAATGCATGTGAATGGAAACTGACTGCTCCGTGGTTTTTCACGTGCTAAATTGGGAATAGCTTAACTGCTGTTGGTGAAAATTCGAAAATCAGTACAGTTACATTCCTGTAACTTTGGGATGGAAGGGTCTTTTTCCTCAGCATGAACTCCCAGAATGCTTCCCTGTCAGTCCTCCTTCCCCTCATTGTATTACTCCAGAAGCTTTAGAAGTTCTTAGAATTCTTACGCTACTTTCTTCCAGCTAGGCCAGCTCCCTCAGGCTGAATTGCCGTTACAGTGTGCTGAACTTAGGTGTGTCCTGTGACACTGCTGCTTAGCCTGCTGGAGGAGCTTTTTGCTGCCGGTTTCGGGTGGATAGCGATTCCATTCTGAGCATCCCATGGCATGATTCTAACAATGTTCTCAAGGTTTTTCACTAGCAAGTGAAGAAGTCCTGTACTTTGGTTATATCATGAGTTCTTAGCTGTTAGAGATCACATCTTTTTAGGCTCTCACTTCTTTTGCTACAGAAAGTCCCTCTAAGTGGAAATTCTTTTCCTCTTAACAACTTTAGGGGAACTCTCAGAAATCAAATCTCGCTGAAGTTATCAAAGGCACATCTCCAAAAGCCAGACAGCCAACCCCTCTTATTTAAAATGGCAATGGCCGTAAACTGGAAAAACGAAGGTTCAGCCTGAACATGAGGAAACCCTTCTTCCCTGTGAGGGTGACAGAGCCCTGGGACAGGCTGCCCAGAGAGGGGGCGAGTCTCCTTCCCTGGACACTTTCCAAAGCTGCCTGGACTTGTTCCTGTGTGATCTGCTCTGGGGGATCCTGCTCTGGCAGGGGGTTGGACTAGATGATCTCTAGAGGTCCCTTCCAACCCCTCCATTCTGTGAATCTGTGAAAACATTAAAATACCGGTGGTTAGGCAGCTTTCTGAAATCAGTTACTGCTGTTTGATCAAATCTTCTCCCCAGAATCAGATGCTCTTTTGAACTGTTGATAGTCCAGTTATTGGTTGCATCTCTCCCTTTTTGATTTCTCTACTCCTCAAGATGGTACTGCTTACCATTCACCTAGAATAATACAAACTCATTCACATGTTTATTCGTCAAGTAGTGAACCGTGTGGGACTTAAGCACTGCACCTTGGAGTACATAGCAAGCAAAGACTTTGAAAGAAGGTTTGGAACTACCTGTGAGAGCGCTATGTCATGAGGTTGTAATAAAATACTGGTAGGTTTCCCTACAAATTGCTATTCCTTTGCACATGGTATGTGTATATAAGTGGAGGAATCTGCACAAAGTATACCTCATCGTGGTGTGTGGTTCTTTAACGTAGATGTTCCTACTTAACCAAGAAAATGGCAGTCAGCTGAAAAAAGTTCTAGGCCACTGAACTGCTCTGCTTTTTTATTGAGATCTAATAAAATGTTATAGGCTGTCACAAATCACATGCTTTTGGGTTTATGTTGATATTGCTAGCAAACTGAGGGGTATCGGGACTGTAGGAAGCACACTGTAGTTCTTTTTATCTGGTTTACTTGATTATTTCCCCACCACCGCCCTTGCAAAGCCTGAAGTTCTAGTTTTCTTTCCTATTCTTGTAGGTTATTTTGCAGTAAATGTGATCACATGTTTGGAGATGAGGGACATTAGTTTTATAGGGAATGTATGCGAGTAAAATATAATGCTCTGTCTAGGAGGGAAAGAGGACTGAGGGGAAAATAAGTGAAGGTGGGCTGAGTGATGGCTGCCCTCAGTTGAAAAAACCCACCTGTTGGGTTTGACTTCTGAGTTACAAAAAATGCAAGGGTGTTGCTGTTCTTGATTGAATTCGGAAACTTTTAACCTAATACCATGAATTCTTCTTGAAGCATCTGGTAGAAAAAGTGCTTTACAGTAATCAGGTTTCAGTAAATGCACAGTACATTAGAATGCAGTCTGCCCAAATGGGACCCATCATCTCCCATTATAAAGAGACTCTGCCCCTATGAATAAGGTAGTGTTCATATCGTATTTTTGTTAGATACTCTCGACATTCTTTGCTCTGAAGGATTATGTTGCCCTGCTAGATTTCAACAGCATACCAAATTCATCTGCTGTGGTGTCACTTCATGGAAGAGCCAGATGCATGACTTCCCTCTCTTTATCCCCGTTCTGCCAGAAGTTTCTGAAAGCACCACCAGTATGATAGCTGGCCAGGCACTCACATTTCGGTTCACTGGAGCCAGAGTTCCGTTGATTTTAAAAATAGAGGGGGTTAGGTTTGTTTTTCCTAATACTTCCTGCAATCTGGGAGTTCCTGGGCACTGCAGCTGTTCCATGAATATGATGCTTTTACTGTAAGGCAGCAGTTAATTTCCAGTATGCCACAGAATTACTATGTAGGAAACTTAAAAAAAAAAAGTAAAAGAGAAAAAACCCTGGAAGTAATAAAAAATGATTTTTCATTTGCTATGCTAAAAATACAGTTCTTGTAGTGGAAGAGGATTATAAATGGTGCCTTTCGAACTGTGGCTAATAAAATGATGATTGTTCTTTGGCACTTTATACAGTCTTTGCATACCATATGTCATTAATTTCTAAATCAAAACAAGGATAATAATTTCACAGAGCAGCTGTTGAAAGTTCCTTGGGACTAGTGCAGCTTTCAGAATGCTTTGCCCTGATGTAGAACTTCTGAAGATATAGATGAAGTTCTCCAAGAATGCTGTATTGCACGTGGTTGGTTTTGATGAACACAGCAAATTAAAACTCAAAAAATCCCCACTGTTCTCTCTCAAACTTGTAGACATCTTAGCTAGATTCAGCCAGAAAAGTTATTTACTTTTAAGTTCAAGATCTGAGAGTATCTAAAGGTTGGTTGTGTAGTTGTCTACAGGGTATTGCAAATACAATCGGTGTTAAAATACTGATTTAAATTTTTTTAAAATACTGATTTAAATTTTTTTTATTTAAAAAAAAAAGGCAAGATAATTGTTTTTGCTTAAACAGCTCCTGTAATCATTTGCCTGTCAGTCACTGTCTGTGTAAGTGTGCCAGTGGCATAAAAGTTCTGCTGCTTCTACTACATTGAAAATAAATAGCAAGTTTCACCTTCTTCCATATGCTTTTTTTAATTAACTTTGAAATTACATTCTTCTTTCTCATTTTAAAAAGTAGATTTGCTGCATGACAACAAACTCAGGGTTGTAAAAGCCACTATCCATTTGTATGATTCTGTTAAAATATGTAGTACCGAGTGCAGCAATGTTTTAATATTATTTTTTTATTATTTCTTAGGCAATCAGAGTTTTCTTTATGCTGCGTTCGCTATCGCTGCACTTGCGAGATGAACCAGAAACTCAGTTGCCACTCACAAGGGAGGAAGATCTGATAAAGACAGATGATGTTCTTGACTTGAGTAAGTAGTCCCTCAGTTTCCAAAATTTCCTATGCCTGTGACATGGAAAAACTGTTGGCTTTTGTTTTAAAGTTAAAAGTCCCAAATAGTTATCTTGGTTGTGTAATCTGCTACCAAAGATGGTTGAACTCAGTTTGCCTTCTACTGGATTTGAACACTTCCTGTGCTGTGTTGGGTTTTCTCTCTGTTTTTTTAATGAATATTCCAGGATTTAAATATTGGCACATAAATATTGACACGAGTCCTTCGTCTGGTTTCCCTGGAATGTTAGTTTTCTAAATGAACTGATCCTGAGAGGATTTTCTTCTAGTCTGCTTTCACCTATGCAAAATGCCCTTAAACCATTAAGGAGCTTTAAGAGACTGGAGGTAACTACTCCAACAGCTGTACTGTATACATCTTAAGTTGGCATATGGAGGCTTTTATCCCCACAGTTAAACAGGATGCTGAGCTGTTCCCAAGGGGAATGGGTCTGTCATGTCCAGAATGACGGTGTGATGGTAAGCAGTATTTCTTACGAAGTAAAGGCAAAGGACTTCTTTCTGCAGAACCACAGAATACTACTGCACTCACCATACTGAAGAAACGAAAAAGTTGGAAGGAATAGAATCATGAAGTAGGCTATCTTTGTGTAAATTCAGTACGCTTGTGTTCATTTAACATCAAAATATACATCTCTAGATGACACTGTGTTACTAAACAGTACAGCTGCTAGAGGAACTCTGGCCTAAATCATAAAGCTCTGGTTTTACTGTCTCCAGCACTGACATTTTTTAAGAAACAGTAATTTGACATGTTTTAATCTTACTATAGTGTGAGACATTTGCTTTTTGTTTAAAATATGTAAAGAAGTGGGGGTTTAGGCTAGAATTGAAAAGAAAGTGCATGATAATATAAGTACTATTAATTCCACTTATTGTAATAAAGACCTAGATGATTTTGACATTGGGTTAGCTGCTAAACAGTTAACTTCTGTTCAGGCAGTTGTCGGATTATACACTTGCTGGTGCCATCTGTGACTTTAGAGGGTACGTGATGCCTAGAGTGTACGTATTTGCTACAGTTTTAATTTTTGAAGGCTTTTTTTTCTTAGAGCCTTCAAAGAGGGGAAAAAAAATGCTTGATATTTCAGACATTAATTTTTTTGAATCTGTTTAAGTGTTTGTTGATCTTACTTCAACTAAAAAAACAGTTGCCCTAGTTGCCTTAGTAGACATTATGGGATTATGTCCAGTATCTCAGAGAACTTGTTGTGCATCAAGTCCATCAAGAATATTAATTGTCTGAGTGAAAGAAAAACACTGAAATCGAGTGAGCTAAGCGAAAGTTTCATGATATCAGAGTTGCTGTGCAGTAGCTTAATGGATGAAATCCAGATTAAACTTTCAACAAATAAATTATATTTCAAAATTGTTATTAACAAATTACTATATTTAATTTTTAGGAAATATATTTGTCTGCAGTACTTAAAATGTCAGAGGACACTCTCTGGCATCAAGTCTAAGCCATGCAGCTTAGAGCAGTGAAAGGTTTTGAGAATAAACTCATTTCTATGTAAATGTGGAAAGAATGCTGTCAAAGCTGTTAACTGAACTTTGAAAAACTTACATGCGGTAGGATACGGACAGGCTCTTACTAAGGAAATGTAAGCATTAGGCTACAGCAGATGAGAAGACATCAAGATATCAGTCCAGTGTTTGCATTTTTGGTAGCTACGTGGCCAGTGGTGTGTAAGACTAACAGTTGAGGCATTGCAATTCTTTCTGTATTATTTAAAATGTTTAAGAGAAAGTTCAGGGAAAATATTTTTAAAATGTGTTCTTCAGTAGTGGCATAACAGCTGTCCTCTTCCTGCTGGTATTGTTTTGGCTGGGTGAATTAAGTGCGATGCCCTTAATACGAACTCCATCGCTTTTGATCTTTTGCAGAGAGAATGAACAGCGCAAAATATATCTAATTCCATCACACAATTGTCAGATAAAAACCCCATGTCCATAATTCAGTTACTGTTGACTTGCTAAAGGATTAGTAATAGAGAATTAACTTGGTTTCCTGTTTCAAATGAATCAGCTTCTACTGAAAGAAAGTGGTTTTCTTAAATTAACTGGAAATGTGATTATGAAGTAGTTGTTAGTTTTTAGAAAACACACTGAACAAAAGGTAGATCTGATTGAAATACTGATTCCAAAGTTACTTGCTCCTCCTCCCCACCCCCAAAAAATTGAAAACAAGCAAGGACAACAGATGTTCTCTGTTGGTCTAGAGAAATGCTGATCGCTCATCGTAACTTTAGGGGATTGCACTGCAGTATTGTTCAATTCACTGCAGGTGTCTTTTTCTGTGTGACTCTTCACTTTTAAGGCAGTTGTAATTACACAGAATACAAGGTATTCTTTTCTTGGAACATCGTGTAGTTTAGGCCATAGATTATTAGATAGATTCTACAAAGAATTCTGTTGCTATCAAAATCATAGTAGTACCAATGTGAAATTCTTAACTACGTTGTTTAGCAGCTGAAGTGTTAGGAAAGCATTCAGCAAGTCTCACAACTGCAGTATAAAAGCAGAAAGACTCAAGAATGTGGAATGATGCTTAGAAATCATCATGTAGATAACAATCTACCAGGCTATACTCACTGTAATGGTTTTGTAATACAGTTTGAATTAAGCATACTGCCATATGCCTGGTGGCTTTTCCATTACAGAACTTACTGAAAATAATAATTACAATTTATTACACACTTAAAATATGGGACACCAGATCCATCCTTCTCTGGAGAAAAAAACCAAATTCTCATTAGTGTGGACTTCAGCAACTGAAGAAACCTCTCTATTTCTTCTGGAAGGGGGTGTGCCACTCCAGACTAAATAATGCATTATGCATCCCTGCCTCTCATAGTGTATTACTGCTATTAGAATGTTTGAAAAGAGGATTTATTTTTTGCCACCAGATAATCTGTTCTAGAAATTTAGTGGTTAACTTGAGCTGGTTACTTTTTTTTTAATTAAAATTTTAAATTAAGAATTAATATCACAGTGTTTTTTTACTGACTAGGTGTTAACTACAAACCAGTATGACACATATCAGAAGCCAGAAGGATCGATACAGGACTTTCAAGGTGTCTGAATGCACAGGTGTATGTCTGTGTGTTTATATTTTGTGGGCAGATGGGAAGGTGGTGTAGATTACATCAGAGTTAACCTGACCCTTTTGCAGAGATGTTTTGGTAGCTCCAGGTACACTCCAAGGATACTGTTTAGGAAACATCTAATGCAGAGAATAGACTGTACAAACAGTATGGATTGTAGTAAGAAGTTGTATCTTTACTTTGTGTGTGCTGTTGTTACATCTTTAAGTTTAAATACAGAGTAGCCACATAATGATGGCATTTCAGTGCCTCAGTGTATTTGCTGTTTTGTGATCTTTTCACAGAAGGTTTTAGTCTTTATTTTGGGACCACAGTATGTAATTACAGCCATAGATTTTTTTTTTTTTAAAGCATGACTCTTCCCATATTTCCATATTCCACTGTACTTTCCAGCATTTATTAGTAAACAAATTTTTTCCACAGCTGACAGTTGCAGAAGTTTAGTTAAAAACCGCTTACCCCACTATTGGTGACAACAGCTTTTATCTGAAGAGGGAGTGAGTCAGTCAGTCTGGGACCTCAAAATTTTGAGTAAGAGTTCTATCCTATTTCCAAAAACTGAAATAAACTGAAAAAGGCTGTAAAAAGGCCTTCCTGTTGAGTGTTCTCATAACCTGTCTTTGAGTCAGAATCTGTCAGGAACAACCGGTGCCTGATGTGGAGCTTCATATGTTGCCTTCAAAAGACTTTTCTTTCCTGCTTAGCTAGAAAGGCAGAGACCCCTTTCATCTTCAAATCAAGTTGACAGGTGTTAGACCTGTTCCAAAGAAGTGGCACTGGTATCTGTGTCCACAAAATACGATCATGTTTCAAGTGTTTCCTGGGGAGAAGCTTTTCTTGTCAGTAATTTGCTATAGTACTGCTGTGTAGCACACATACAGATACTTGGGTCTGATCCTCACAGCAAATAGATACCATTTAATTTTAATAGGTGGCTATAGTATTTATGATTAATGAGTTGGTGGTAGCTGGTTTCTCCCTCATTTATTCTGTTGTTTGGGGGATTTTTTAACCTTTTCCTTGGGACCTTTACCATTTTCCTTCCATTGCTTCTTCCCACTGCAACACTGCACACCCTTTGTTCAATGTCATGGGAGTTGTTTTGTGATTCTTAATTTTAATTTTAACAATTTTAAGGCTACTAGCAAATACTCTGCATTCACTTGGGCCTTTGAGTGAAGTTCCCCGTGTACATGTGCACCAGTTTATGTATTTCAGTTGGTAACACTTTCTAAACTGCTTATTACTGCTCTTGTTACTTAAACTACCTGAACTGAGGTAGTGTAGTGAGGAAGTTTTAGTGTGTTTCCAGTTCAAGTTTTTTTAATTGCCCAAGAAAAACACAAGACATATCAGCATTTCAGCATAAAGCATATGGGATACACACAGTTGTATATGCACCGTGTCTTGGGAGGAGATTTAGCAGCTGGCAAAATATGACCCCCAAAAATTGTAACTGTGCTTTTTTTTCCACTATCACTTCAGAGATATTTTCAATCTTACATTTTTCCTCAATCTGTATTATTACAATTTTTTTTGAACATTGGGATGCCTCCAGTGGTTATGCTCATTCATATGGTGTCAAGAGGGAGTAGCGGTTAACAAAATCCAGTAGGTATTTCAACCGCTGTTTTGATGTTGAAAAATTCTGCAAAACTCATCAAAATGGCTATTTTTTTTTTCCCCCTCTCAATGCAGTTCTGGTGTTTCATAGGAGCTTGATGAGAACGGTTAAAGTTTCATGTAAAGAAACACCTCAATATTTTGATGTGCTTGCGTTCATTGTAAACCTTTAAGTGTCATTGCGAGGCTGTCAGCACTATGTGACTATGTTTGGAAATGTCAGGTATTCCTCAGAAGAGTCGTTCCGTATTGCTGGGGGTGCTGCCGTCAGAACGGTATGTACTGTTACTGGTTAGTACTGGGTTTTACTGTAAATAGCTTTGAAGCACTAGCGTACTGTGTGATAACTACCTTACGCTGCATGTGAGTTTGTAGGTGTCTCGTGTAGGTGGCTTCCTTAATCTCATTCAGCATCTCGCTGTTTGTGTGAAGTTCACTGGCAGCTCAATTTAACGCCCTTGGTGCTTAGTTTCAGGCTGCTGATTCTGTTAGTGACAGTGTTTTAAATGCCATGGCCAAGAGGTAAATACATTTAAAGCTGTGATTTCTTTGCTAAAACTGAAAACACTGGCATTATAGTTAAGTCTCCTTATTCACTCTGCCTCAACCAAATACACAGGCTTCATAAAGGCCATCACAGTCGACACTTGTTAAGTAAGATTTGTGGGAAAATTATCATAGAATAATGGAGGTCGGAAGGAACCTCGGATCATCGCCTGTGCTGTCCTACTGGAGGAAAAGATAGTAAGCCAACATGTAGTGCAGGTGTATGACCAGGGAGACATCCTCTAATTGCAACTAAGTGTACTTCTGGGAACACCCAGTGGATCCTTGATTTGTTGTATTCTTGATGCAAATGCTTCTGCTTAGTCTTTCGGTTGCTTAGTGTGTGAAGGGTAAAGTGCTGTAACAGTCTCATCTCCATCCCCCTCATTTCCGAAATAATGACACTTCTGTGAGTGAAAAACCAGGATTTTCCAAGTTTAACAGATGCTTTGGAGGTTTTAGAGTGTACAGTTGCTTTCTTCAGAGGTGAATGAGTGGAATTTCCTTCTTACTTTAGAAGTGAGGTGTTGGCTTAAAAAGATTCTAGTTCAGAGCAGGACAGGCATACTTGCCCTGATAAAAATTTAACTGTTCCCAGGCTACTGTCCTGTTATGAAGACCTGCGTGTAAAACAAGGTCTTTGTCATTCCTCAAGCTTCTGCAGGTACTTCCTCACAGGCAAGTTTACTCCCCAGTAGTTTTTCTGACTTTTCTCTCTGGATTGTCATGGAATTCATTACAGATTCTGTCCTGTTGAGAGATTTGGCAAGTGTGATTTCTCTCACACAGAGCCTTTCCCTCTGGTGACAGTACAGTAAGACCGAAATATCATCAGACTAATGCTTCTCCAGTCCAGTGTTGTCATCCCTCAGACACTGAAGTTTATATACAGCTTAACAAACAACACAGCTGAGGTTTTTTTCTGTGTAATATCACAGCTAGATGCATTCTGTAAGAAGGTGTTTAACTTCTGACATTGTTTTCATAATGTCAGAGAAAACATCAATGAATTGGGTTTATTGGTTTGAAAACTGCCTGATCTGTCAGACAGATCAACCAACAGGGAACCAACACAGAAAAAACCACCCACAACTCAAAACTGTCTTTAACATGACTTGTCCTTTGGTTTATATTCTGTACAGTTCTATATTCTACCTCTCTTTCCAAGGTCATCTTAAACCTTGTTGCTTTTTTCCTAAATCTTCCTTACTCTTCAGTAATTCTTGACATGGTCAAATCTTTATCATTAATACTGCCTGAGACTATTTCTTTTTTGAAACAGGTGGTGAGAAATTCATTAAAGAATTCTTCTTCTTTTAAAGTGGTTAGTATTTCTTGCAACAACAGAGCCTTTGGGTCATTCTTGGCAGTTATTCTTGCTCTTTCCTGCTGTTCCTGATGGGAACAGTGTTCCCCTGCTCAAGAAGGGTGGTGGCATCCTGTTCTCAGCAAGGTGAATTGAGATTCTGACTTTCTACTGGACAAAAGAGAGAGATGACAGGCATAGTGAGATAGTAGTTCAGAGTAGTAGTTCCTATAGAAACTCATTTCATCTAAGGCAAAACTGTAACTCTGAAGCTCTTTAGACTGTCATGGTAAGTAGTAAAGCAGAGTATCATAGCAAATGGTCTACAGTCTGTTGGAAAAAGTTCTTTACGTAAAGTGGGAGGTGGTGCATTAACTGTCTGCACCCTAATGCTTATCTTGGACTGCCGGCTATGCAGAGAAAGTGCTAAAAGTTTTCTGTAAGAACTTTCAATGTCTCCCGGTGATTTCTAGAATTGGGATGACTGTAAATTATAAAATCATTGGAGATCAAGCCCTGAGGCAGGTCAGGCACGTTTAGACTGTCTCCTGAGGCAGCTGTTAGATTTGTAAAGACTTCATATAATAAAATCTTTCCAGGCAAATGGTTGCCTATGTTCATGCAATGTTTTCACCTAATTTAAATCTTCTTTGCTGCAAGCAGCTCGGGTCTTTGAACTCTCATTCCGAGGCTGTATTTCCTGAAAGTTGTGTTTTTCTTGGAAAAAGTCCAAAGAAACTTGGATCCATACTTGGAGGTATAGCGTCCAAACTGGTTGCAAGCTTCATTTTGCATGAGAAAAAGTTAAGCATTGCTGTTAATCTCAGAAATGACACTACACTTTTTTGCAGCGGTGTGATGTCAGCGAGCCATTCAGTCTGTGCTTCACTTTAATCCCCAGATCAAATTTCAAAAGTACTGAAGTTTACTGAGCTTGAAATTCTTTCATCTAAGTGTGGTATCTGTAACTGGTTTAGAGCATGACTGTAAGTATTCTCGGATCAGTTCACTGGAAATGTGTTTAACCACACTTTCTCTTCTGTTTTTGTCATAAAGGATAACTAGCTTATGACCCTTCAGCAGCTGTGAACTAGAAACCCTGTGTAAATGGGAGGCATTCAGTTGTACCAATTCAAAAGATTCCTGTAACTGTTGCCTAATTAACGAGTAATTTTCCTTTCTGTTCTTTGATAAACTTTTACTGTAATGCTCTAAGTTTTAGATCCGACAAAATCTTAAACGTCCTGCTCTGCAAAACAACTTCTGCACTTTGAGTTCTTGAACCTTAAGTATTGCATTTTTGTAGTTGGCAGTTGAATTTGTACAGCACCAATTCCAAGTATTTTAATCTGCTTGCTGTTGCACTAAAAACCGTGTCAGTACTGAAGAAAACAAGATTTTGAGAACTTCACAACCCTGTTTGGTGTTGTGGCCTATATGTTGAGACTCTCACAACAGATTATCCACAAAATTCAGCACCCTCCCATGACATATTTGGAACGCTCCATATCTAGTTACTTGAGGTCTTAGGAATTCCTGGAACAGCCCTATTCTTCTCATCGACTGAAATAAGTATGTTGATGGACTAATTGGATTAAAGAAGGAAAGAGGCAATAAATAAAGGTTCTCAAGAAGTAACCAGACTCCTGTTTTGAAACACATCTGTAATTACTGAAAGCCTTAAGGGCTCATTAACACTGACAACACTTTATGCCTGTTATTGAAAGTACTTCAAAAAAGTTGTCCAAAACTCCAAAAGAGTTTATGCAGTAGAGGATAAGCCATATAGCAAGCCCATCCTTGTTTATTCATACCAACTGTTTGAGAATTAATTCCTTCTCAGTTAATAGCTATATTCATAGGAATTTTCTTGTTTTATTCTGTTTCTGTGGCTCAGAAAAAAACATTGCATGTATCCTGTGCATTACATACGACTTCCTTGAAGCTAGTTCTGTTTGTACCAAAGTGTACCCCTATAAAAACGTTAATTATTGATTAGAAACTTTGGCCTGTGAAGGAACAGATTACCAATTGTGCAGTTTCATCAGTCAATTATTTTCACTGTGGAACTGCTACCATTTGTAGCTTTTATCTGTTAGACTTGGTCCTGATTAAGTTTCTTATCCATATGTACTATTTATGTATGGATTAAAGTCTTCCTGCCTCCCAGGTATTCTTTAAACTAAGTTATCTGACTTATTAAGCTCTTTGTTTTGGCAGGGGGGAAGATATTTCTAATTGTCATGTTAGTGGTGGTGGTGGTCTTCCAAGTTTCTTTCAGCCTGCTGCTTTAAAACGGTCTGAACGTCAGCCAGCACAATGTTAACGGTAACACACGGGAGTAAAGCAGATGTGTTACCCCACTGTGTACGTTCAGGGATCACGTCTGCCATGTTATTGCAGAAATGCACTCACTGTGTTATCTACTGTAATGCCAAATCTTCCAGACAGGTTAAATGCTGTCTACAATCCTTCCTGATAGAAGGTTTCTGGTTTTCATTACCTGATGTATATAACATTTGATTGTTCTGAAATGCATAATATATTTAGGTGTTTTATGCCTAAATTCACAGGCCAGTTCATAATAAATGACACAGTTTTTATTTTCCCATGACTTAAACATTGATAATAACTTCAAGCTTTCCAGTTATAAACAAAAAAGTGGAATAGTTTGGGCATTAGAAAGTAATTCCTGGAGCGATGCATTAGATCTATACCCCCGTTACCACTTTTAGATGCATATGTATAAAATTTAGATGAATACAGACAATTTTGGATCTAAAATGTAGAGCTTTCGATGCATTTAAAATAAATTTTAATTTTTTTATTGTTCAAACTGTTAGAATATCATTGGTGCAATAATGTTGGAGTAGGATTCTGTTGGCAAAGCATAGCCTACATTGCTGGTTTAGATCTCCTGTTGTTTTCTGCCTTGTCTCAGCCTCTTCTCCAGAAAGGAATAAATCTCCCATAGGCACCTGTAGTAACATTTGCCAATCCTGTATGGATTTCTGGAGTCTTCTAGGGCATATGCAAAAGTAGTAGCAATCAGTTACTCATGTAACCAAGTCATGTCCTGTATGTATTGCAGCAAAGTGGCAGTGTTTTATCTATTGATTAAACTTGTTCTCTCAAGTTTCAAAATCTTGTACTAAATTCACACTGGATTAGTATTAATTATCCCCTTCTAATTGTGTTAGGGTTCCATATTTCCTCCCTTTCTCTCCTACCACCTAATCAGTTTTGACTGGATCCTGCTGGTAAAGGGTAATTGGTAGAATCATAGAAATGTTAGTTGGAAGGGCTCTCTGGGTTGTGGTGTGGGGGGGTTTCTGGGGGGTGGGAGGCTCATTCCTATCCATTTAGCTAATTCTTCTAGTTTTATCTTTGAGTTTGGGTTTTTTGTTTTTTTCACGGGAAAATAAATAGGAGAAAACCAGTAGTCAGATATATTTTTCCATTGTTTTAATTTGGATACTTATCACAGAGTTGAATATTAGCAGGATTATTTTTAATGCATTGTGTAAATAATGTGAAAAATGCTACAGCTGGGTTTCATACGCAAGAGCCTCTAGCATCAGTGTTCAGTATGGAGATATTGCTGTAAGTATGAGAGACACGTTGAATTCTGTGTGTTAGGGTAGCTTCCTTCAGAAAGAAATAAAAATGAGTAAGAAGGCAGTCTTTTCGAAAGATGCTTACCGTACTGTAGATTATACCATTTATCAAACCAATTTCAGATACATGTCTAAAAATATAGCATCCTTAAAAATAGTACATGTATGTAGAATAGGAGGAAAAAACCCCTCATGCCTTGTAACAGCAATTGATGCCTCCAGCACTGAACCCTCGTTTTAGGAAAGGCTATTTGAATGAATAACTCCAAACTGCTGGGTCTGTCGATGCCCTAGTAACATGAAAGAATGAGAACTGAGGGGAATGAGTGTGTTGAAAAACTATGGATAAGGTAGAAGAAAATTATGGAACTTGGTACTTTTTAAGTCAGATGGTTTCCATCCTAAAAAACACCCAAAATGCAATCAAAACTATTGCAAGAAATAGTTAAAATGCCGCAGCTTAGCTGGCTATATCCATCAAATTCTGCGGAGTAGGATTTAGAATTGCAAAGATAATGAACTCAGTAGGACCGTGCATGCACTCTTTGAATCTTTCACTTGCCATGAATTGCACAGGGTGAGAGAGGAGAAGGTCCTGTGTGTGCCGAGTATGTGAATGAAAGTATCAATTTGACGCAAAGGAAATAGCGGCTCCAGTAGGACAAGCAAAGGTCTGCTGGGAGGTGTCAGTGCCAGCTTATGGAGCTCTCAGTTGTCTTGAGCTGGTGTAAAGAGGGTGATTAGTCGCTTTTCAAGAGTGATGGGTTTGAACTGGAACAAGTACAGTGAGGAGATGCAGGAGGATCAGGGAATGCTGTATTTACATCTCGAGATCTGTATTTTGGGGCTTGTTTGAGGAGTCCTAGAGTAGCGGTTAAGAGAGGACAGTTTATTTGATATAAATTAATACAATGGGTGCGTTAAGGAGAAGATGGCACCTCATTTAATACACACTGGCAAAAAACCTGATACAGTTTATCTGCAGAGTCCATATACTGTAGAAGTTGAAAGGCTTCCAGCAGTCAGAGTAGTCAGGTTTCAGTCCTGTAGAAGTGTAAGTGGAGTGAGAATGGAGCCCAAGTTTACAAGGAGGGAGCTGTACACAGCCTGCGGGGGTGTAGGACGGTCTGTGGTCTTTCAGCAAGGCTTTTTGCAACTTCCACTTGGTGAGAGAAATCAACACTGTTGCGATTTCACCGCTGAAATGAGGTGACCTTTTAGTATAAAAGGCAATGAAGATGGTAAGGGAAAGCAAGGTGCGTGTAGTACACATCTGACATGTAAGATACCTGAACCAGTGTTGTTAACATATATCCTGCCCAGTCCATGTAACTATAAATATGGTAAAGAAATGCAGAATATGTATTTTTAAAAAAACAAACCTTGAATAGTTTTAAATGTGTTGTAAAGATGATTGCGCTTTGTGTGTCAACATTTTATGGTTATGACCAGCCAGAACCCAGAATCCTGAACTTCAGCAGCTATGTAACTTTTTTCCTTCCTTCTATCCTTTCTTCTTTCAGATAACAGTGATCTGATTGCTTGTACAGTTATAACGAAGGATGGAGGTCAAGTTCAAAGATTCCTGGCTGTGGATATTTACCAGATGAGTTTGGTTGAGCCAGATGTGGCCAGGCTTGGATGGGGAGTAGTTAAGTTTGCAGGCCTTTTGCAGGTAAGAGAAATTTTAATCTGGGCAGTTACCTTTTCTCAGCTGAAAAACTACATTTATGTTCAATAAACAGTAATACCAATATTAGTTTATATATTTAAACTCCATACCTTGCTTACTTGTTTCTTCTGTTACCAGGCTTTTTTTCTTGTTTCTGCCTTTTACACTCTTGCTGAAGTTTACATAGTTCACTAAAGGCACGCTTGGAAGTGAGGTATCTTCCCCAGTATACTGGGGTGTGTTCGTTTGAATGCTGCAATCATATACAATCAGGATTGGGTCCCAAGCACTTTGCCTAAGTGGCACAGTAATAAACTCTAGAGAGTTCCAACTTTCCGACACAGGTTGGGAAGGTGACACAGCATAACTTCACAATAATCTGTGCTTATCTGATGGATTTCAAAAGCTTTAAGTTTATCTTATTTATGTCTCTTCCTTGCCTTGGCCAACATCATATTTCCTGGAAATTTGCTATGCTCAAATAACTTAATATTAAACTGACTTAATCTCCGAGTACCAATTTCTAATGAACTCAATGCAAGGTTGTACAACTTGCATAATCTTTTTTTGGTTTGTTTGTGCTTTTTTGTGGTGTTTTTGGGGGTGGTTTTGGTTTGTTTGGGGTTTGTTTTGTTTTGTTTTTAAACATGGAAACTTGGGTTTAGGTGCTTTAGTGGAGCATTCATAGGGTTTTCTTTAATGTTGAAATTTAGTCTATAATTTAAAAACCCTAATTTTTTTATTAACTATTTGCCTTCTGTTTCTTTGTAGGATATGCAGGTGACAGGAGTAGAGGATGACAGTAGAGCTCTGAACATAATAATTCATAAGCCTGCCTCAAGTCCTCATTCAAAGCCTTTCCCTATCCTTCAAGCTACGTTTATTTTTTCTGATCACATTCGCTGCATTATTGCAAAACAGCGTCTTGCAAAAGGCCGCATCCAGGCTCGGCGTATGAAAATGCAGAGGATAGCAGGTAAACGGTTATTTTGCAATGATTCTGAGGAACAAGACTTGTATGTCATAGCAAGTCACTCTGTGGCATAAGGATGAGTTAGAAAAATTTAATAAGTGATGTGCCGGAGAAAACTGTAAACCAGTGTCTAGTTTCCAAACAATAGATTTTACTGTTTTCATATTTAATGATAGACACATCACAGACAGGATGGAAAAGAGGGAACCCTGTCTTGTTACCACTAGCTGCCAGTCATTTCACAAAAAGGTTGCCAGAAATGTTGTCTGTCTGTTCCAGCGCAATTGCAACCATAATTAAGAGGTAAACGTAGGCAATATGGTTTAGTCTTAAGATCCCAAGCAAATTTATCGATTTTATTTTCACCTGCTCTTCATTTTATGTATTTTTGAGTAACAAAAATTATCAATTGTGATTAAACATAGCTCTCCTGGATCTTCCTGTTCAGCCTTCAACTGAAGTTGTTATGGGTTTTGGACACAGCTCTGCAGCTACAGCCCAACACCTTCCATTCAGGTTTTATGATCAGTCACGACGTGGTAGCAGTGATCCTACAGTGCAGCGTTCTGTTTTTGCATCTGTTGACAAAGTTCCAGGTAAGATTAGCCCTCACTCTCAAGCAGCTTTTGCTTTGTGCTCTGTATCAGCGAAAGTTAATCTGTAACTTGTCTAAGCGATAGAAAGCCTACTGTGATGTTTCTGAACACAGAACTTCAGGGTTGAGCCTTATGGAAATACTTGCTCCTAGATAAACGAGTAATACCTGGGCCTGTGTTCTGCGGATGTTGTGAGCAATACATCCACAGCAATTTCTCCAAATGCACTGGAAGCGTCTTAATATTTTGCCGTCCTTCACAAATGGAGTTAGTTTAAACCATGTTTTGCCTACTTGGTATTTATGCAACACGTCCCTCAGTTGTGCATAGTTCAACCTTTAACTTGGTTATGATCGTTTGCTTGTCAGTTTGTAAGAATAGCTGGGATACTGCGCGCTGCTTCGATTGCCTTTGAGCTAGGAAGACAGAGAAGGGCCACAGCTACTAAAACATTACTTGGAACTGGGGCTGAAGGAATGATTGTGAATCAGTGAGCTCTTTCCTCTTTTGTCTCCTGTCTAATTCTCAAATTGACTTCTCTGCAGAGGGTGGGTTTTTTTTTTTCCAGATGGTGAACTTTTCTCCTTTTGGATTGTGTCATTTAAAAGTTGTATCTCATACTGCTTGAAAGTACTTAATTTTGCTGTATTTTACAAAAATCTTGGGTTTTTTGTAACTTAGAGCAGTCTCGTTACCACTGGCTGCCAGTCATTTCACAAGATTCAGCATTTCTCTTCGAACGTGCTTCAAAATTCAGATGCCCTACGTAGAAAGCAGGTGTTCTGCTGCCTTAAACCGGAGCTCAGCTTGGCTGAGTTCTGAGTCTGGGGAAATCATAAAAGCATTTATATTGCTGGTTATCTTTTTAAAAGACAAGTGTATGTTTTATGATGGGGAGGTATTTCCCTATATGACATGACTTCCATGGAAAGATGTGTTTGGAAAGATGCCAGCGTTACTGTTTCAGAATCAAACTTCTCTAAGAAGAGTGTGCTTATGTTTGTAACAGGTGACTTCATCTACTAATTCTCTTTTTGGTTGTTTTTTGGGGGGGGGGGGGGAGGGTGGGGAAGGGGCACGGATGTTCTGTGGGTGATGCAACATGGTGGTTTATTCAAACAACCACATACTTACTGTGAGTTCCAGGAAATGGAGACTTCCACTGAAGGTACATGCAAATCCAGAGGAAAAAGTGTTTTGAAGATTTTATTTGCTATCAAGTATGAGAAACCAGACACAGAATATGAAGTATTTAAAATGCTGCCTTTTTTAAATGCAGTAATATAATAAAAATCAATTAAAAATTGGTTTACATCTGATTACAAAATATCAAATGCCTCTTCATTCTCCCGTTATCTTCACTAATGAATGATGAGGTTTCCTAGTTCTGGGTGATTTTCATGTGTGTGTATGTTTGTGTTTATCCCTTAATCAGACTTGGAGTGATCTTTACTTTGAGAGAGATTTTGTGCCTGTTTTTTAAAAAAGTTACTGAACAAGTCGCAGTTAAATTACTGGTTTCATGTATTCATTTCTTAATGTTACAACTTCAGGTGGCGTTTAGGAGTTCTGCAAAGCTCATAGTCTGTGAGAAACCCAGTCATAGAAAATAATAGCAAATTCTGAGACTGAGAATTCTCATGTCTTGTGTTTTAGCGCTGTCATACGCTTTAGCTCTCTCCATGTCAGTTGAGCTACAGTAGCTATTCCAATTGCTCTCAGCTTGTAGAAAGGACTTCGCTGGTTGATGGAAGAAAGTGTGGCATACTTCAATATCAGTGTTCCTTTGTGCATTAAAGGACAGTCAAAATAAATGCTCTGCTGGCAGTACACAGAGAGCATTAGCCATGGCGAAGAATTAAGTCTCCTGACCACTGGACTTAAAACCAGTCTGTTTAATTGATGAGAAGAACTGCGAATAAAGCTACAGTCCTCATATATTAGCATTGCATGGCAAATGTGGAGACTAAAAATGTCAGTTAATCTATTTTTTGATGCTGGTTGAAGTTGCATCAGCAACTGGCAAAAGAGCTCCAAGTGATCGATTTGTTTTGCGTGTGTGTTTTCTTGGCAGCAAAAACATTTTTGCATTAAAACCGTTCTTCAGTTTTATGAGGTCGTAACGGAGTTTCTTAAAAATTTCAACTTGCAGAGATTGATTACTTTTAAGAAGCATGTCCAATTTTGGGAGGTAGAACAGCACTTTGCAGAGATGCAAAATAACTAGAAAGAAAAATAATTTTCAGCCTCATAAGAGGTTTTTCATTCATAGCAAAATTTTGAAGTTCAGCATTGCCTTAATTTGACTAGGGACCAACATGTGGAAAGACATGAGAATTTTGTGTGAGATAACCACTAAAAAGAACAGTATAGAAAGCAATCAGAATACAAAAAAGACATCAGGGTAATGAAGATGGGGTTTACAATGAGAAAGCAGTTTCTGCTTTCTTGGCCAAGGCTTTATTTCTGCTTCTCAAGTGTTATGGGGGTTTCTTTTTTGGTCTTGCTTATCCTGTTCTCTGCTACCACCACCCCTTCCCCTTCACACCTTCAAATTCTATTCTTAGGAGATCTTACAGTCATCTTTCACATGAAATCATTTATAAGGTAGTAGGGAGGTTTTCTCCAATTTAGGAGAAAGTTTTGCATTAATTGCTTAAGAAAAAGTTCCTTTAAAGAAAATTTAAGAAGCTATTTCAGGTTTTGGCATGAGTTTTGGCTGCTGTTATGTAAAAAATGGCAAAAGTAAAACTGGTTACATATTTTAATTAAAGAAACACAGCCTTATGAAACACTGTGATTATAGAAATAAGATGATCTCCAGGGAACTGGGAAGGTACATCTTTACAGTAATACCTTACTGAGTTTTAGACAGTTATCTTGAAGCAGAATCACGACTACTGGAAAGGCAATATTTGTGTTTCTAACTAACCTCTATCACAACCTGAGTGTCATAAATTAGGAATAAAGGCACCTTTGGAACTTTGAGTGTCATTTTACTTCAGTAGCCATGATTAATGCTGCTCACCTTTTCTTTGCAGGTATTTCCTGAAGGAGTTTCCTGGTTAGAGTATTTGTTCTTGGTCAATAGTTTCCAAGTTAGAGTATTTTGAATGACTTAGACTTACCATTCCCTCCCTTCTAAACTACCTTTGTGTAGCACACTTAAAATCCCTCCTCTGCAGTTGTACAGGGAGAGAAAATGTTACGGTCATTTGCAAGCAAATGCTTCAGTGTAAGGCCATGAATCCGTGAGCGCTGTTCTGCAGAACCTTCAGGCAGGCAGATTGCTGACTCAGGCTACCTTCTCCTATGATAGTCACAGTAGACCTTGTTTATGTTTTCTACTCTATCAATTATTTTGGTGAGGATGGAAGTTTTCTCCTCCCTTGAAGTGCAAACCTTTTGTGCATAGAGAATGCTTCGGATGGGTACAACTTTTTCCAGCACTGTAAGGGAAACAAAACACGTTGACGTAGGCACTTCTATACCATCAGCTTTAGTAACTGTTCCAAAACCAAGTTTCATTCGCTTTCACGGATGGCTTTGCCTCACTTCTGTGGTCACAAGTCGATCGATTATTCCTTGTTTCCCATTCTAACTGGTGTTTCAAATATGAAGTATGTATGAGAAACTTAATGCACATTTGCTGTATGAAAAACTCTGTGTCACTGGCCCTGAGTGCTATAGAAGTCTTTCATGTTTGAAGTAGTTTAGCTTGTGGTTAACTTTTTGCAGACTATCAGGCGTCACTGTGTGTAACCTCAGTTTAACTTATCTAAGTGATTGTAGAAGATCAATCATTTTGGTTTCTGAAATAAAATACATGGATTTATTTACCTTTATAGAATAATCAGCTACTTACCAAACTATTTTGCTTTTAACTAAAATAGATGTCTCCTGCCATGGTGGTTATTTAATTATAAATTCTTTCAAGTGGTGTTCATCTTGCACATAATTAATTGTAACTTAAAGTAGGAGAAAAGCTTGGTAAAAGTGGGATCTACCCATCTGAAACAGATGCAAGTACTACAACAATCGCAACAGCATTGTGTTTCTGCAAGTGCTTTTGAGTCTACTTCCCGAGTATAAACACGGGAGGTAGAGAGCAAGAGCCGGGACCACGGATTTAAGTCCATTTAGTAACAGGACTGATGTTTGTTAGCTTTTTTCCTACATCTTCCTTTATCCATCCGTTGTTAGTTTTCCTTGTAACGCAACCTGTCAGTACGTGTTGCTGCTAACAGCATTTTCCTGCCTTGTCACATCTGTTTTAAAGCTTTCATAGGCTTCCTGTGACAACCCCATTCAATTGGGTTTTGACTGGCTGCTTGCTGCGTGGCACCAGGGAATTCCCCATACAGAAGATTGAGGGAGTCATCCATCCAGTGCCATGGGACATTCCCCATATGAAAGAATAATTGTGTGGTGCATTTGCTCTCTCCCAGACTGTCAGACACTTTCCTTTGCAGTGTTCGCTATGCAGCAAAGGCAGCAAGTGGTATACTGTTAGGTGTTTCATGGTGCACATCACGGCAACTTTCAGTAACTCAGGGGAGTGCCAGTAAAAAGTAAACTTCCCATGGGAGAGTGGGGAGGGCTGCAGGAGCAGCGGAGTTGTGTACATCGCCTGCCCTACAGCCCATAGTGCTGACACTTCTTGTGCTGTCACAAGTGCTTTGACTTCAGGTTTTGAGAGCAAGCCACTTTGCAGAAGAGATGCCTGAAAGCTTCCAAGTGCTAGGAGGGACGTCTGCCACAGGAAAGCCTTACTAATAAAACCAAGGAATTGCTGTAGGCATGTCCTTGTGGTTTTCAGCATCTTTCCTCACGAGAAGGGTGTAATCTTCTAAAAGTAAAAGGGCAAGGAGGTATGAACAGTGCAGGGGTGATGTCTTCACTGGACTTGTGTGGGAAAGGCAGTTCATGACCTCTTCCTTCAGAGCGTGTTGTGAATTCTAGCAGGTAATTCCATAGCATTCTAATGGCAGAATGCTGCGATGCTAATAGATGCTAGACCTTTAAGGTTTTGATTCTTCTGCATTTTTATAATACCAGCCCGGTTCAAGATCAACTCGTTCACTTCTGTAACAGCAAAACTATGAAAACTCTAAGTTAAAAATTCAGCTGAAAAATCAAAGGGGGAAAACAATTGCTAATTGAAAGGTACAGTACAGGGCAACTTAATTGTTTTAATCTCATGGGAGATATCCTGGGTTGTTCAGTCTGATCACATGGAGTTAGCAGGTCAGCCCAAAGCAAGGGTCTCCAGCATATGGGGATCAACAGACTTGTGAAAATAATTTCTGCAGTGTTTTCACTGCAAGTCTTGCTCTTCCCCACTGTAGGTTTTGTGCAAAAGCAGACTTGTTGTCAAGACTGGACCTTTTATAGTCTTACTCAGCAACTTTTTTCTGATAATCTGGCAGAGGGTTGATGCAAGAGTTAAGTGCTCTGACTCTGTTGATCCAAAGTCTGCTGAAAGCCTGAGCATCCTTACTTGCTTCTGTCCCAGCAGTGATAAACTCATTTTGTTGTTAAAATGTAGGCTTTAAGAAAGTCCTCACAGTGGCTGGAAAACACAAGATGATAGCAACCTCAAACAAAAATGTATTTGGCAGATACAATACTTAAGAAATTGCTCCACATTCCTGATTCCTGACTACAAACTAAATTTTTACAAGACTGATGTAAAGCGTTATAACTTTCCGAAAACTTCCAAAAACTTCTGTTTATGTTGAGGTGAAATAATGATCACATTTATACCTTCAGCATTTATATTTTGTGAATGTCTGAAATTCAATGTTAAACAATTTGAAATTGTTACAAGTGAGTTGTGCCAGCCAGACTCATTGCCCTAAGGCACTATGAAAGAAAGGGGTTCATAAAGAGAACCTAGTTATGTCAAGTAAGTTTTTAATGTAGTATCTGTTTTGTACAAAATTACCATATACTCATTTGCATCCATAAAAGAAAAAATTACTAATTGTTACTTCCGCTAAATGTTTGCGGTACTGGTGGACTTACTGGAGACACCTTTGTGGGCACTTCTTTTAATAGGGTATGACTGAATGGCCAACATTCACCAGTAACCTAAATAAATTTCAGTTTTGGCTCATAGCATGCTTCCACATTAAATATTTTGCACAACGTACATGGAATAACTATTCTTAACATTCTGATTCTCTTTTTGAAAGAACCTGCATGAGTCATTGTGTGTGAGGTGGGAAGGAACTAAACAGACTTTGCATAAAAATGGACGTTTTTATTCCTTCCTACCTCACATTCAATGACTCATGCACATTCTCTTTGGAACTAGATGATCTTTAAGGTCCCTTCCAACCCAAACCATTCTGTGATTCTATGATTCTATTTTTTTTTTTTTGAGGTATGTCAAAGACTGAAGCACGGGGTTGCAGAAGAAGGAGAAAGGAATGAATGCAAGATTGTATTAGGAAAGAAGAGGATGCTGCAGTGTAAAGAATTTGAGGAAATATTATGCTGAAAGCCAGAAGATGACTTGCTTAAAAAGTGCTGTCAGACACTGTATAAACCTTTCCAGTCTAAAGACTGGAAAAAGTTTGACTTGTGAGAAGGTGGATGAAATCCAATGCCAGCGTTAGATTTGATTGATTCAAACTTTTTGAAGTTATCTCTGCAATAAAAAAATGTAGTGCAGGCTTTCTATCCAAGAGGTTTTTTGTTCACTTTTGACTTAACTGTTTTCTTTATCATGTTAAGGTCTGTGACCCATGAATTTATTCTTTATATCAAAAACTGAAGAGTTTTGATATGCTTTGGAGGTGCAAGCTGTAAGTTTCAAAATGTTTTTTAATACCTTAACCTCTACTTTCTTGTTTGTTGATCAGCATTTCTAGCCTGTTTTCAGTAAGATACATTCAGATTCTCAGGCTTCCGAGATGAAGGTGGGAGGTGCAATATTCACTCTCTCCTTTTTTCAGTTTATTCATGTAGGTTAACTCTTTCAGGCAAATTATTAACTTGTAGTCTTCATTGTGCTGTTTTGCAGGCTTTGCTGTAGCCCAGTGTATAAATCAGCACCATCCATCACCACTCTCATCACCATCACCTTCCAGTGGCAGTGGGAGTACGGGGCGCTGTGATTCAGTGACTGCAAGCTCAACATCCACTCCTTCTGCTGCACAGAGCCCATCAGGTATTAAATCACAATTTTCAGCCTAGGCACTAGTGCATGTGGAATAGTTTATTGTAAAGCTAAGTTACTGTGTTGTTGGATTAAAACCAGTAGGTCTCTGTGTTTTTTAGATCACTTGATCTAAACCAGTTAAAGTAAATTGTCCAGATTTTAATGATCTGTTCAGCTTTCTGAAACTCCAATATAAATACTTGGCATCTTTCAGCAGTGATTTTAAGTACGGGTGAAATACTGTCCTGCTTGTCTGGCACATACAGTTGTGACACTGAAGTATTGCTTTGCGTGAATTTGTAATGTAAACTGCTAGCCTTTCGCCCTAGTGGGTAAGTTATTCTCCATATGAAGCATCTTTTTTTGAACCGGTTGACATTTGCTTTTCTATGTTTATCTGATACTCGTGTTAATTTTTAATCATGGGCCAAGTATGAAATATTTTAAAACAGTTGTTTAGGATGCTGCTATTGTAAAGTTTTTGCAATAACATCTTCTGGCTGAACACCACCGAATTTGAGGAGACTGTTTCATTGGTGCAGAAGAAGCTGCCATATCAATAGACTGACAGTATAACTCTCGCAGATGCAGCTGCCATGGGTTTGTGCTGGTCAGCCTATTTAGTGGGTATGTTTATACTGGGACTCCTTGTTGCATTAGTACGCCTTCATTACCTCTTTTTTTTGGTGTGATATTTGTAGTTTGTTCTGAGGGCAAATTATGTGTGAGGTAAAGCCTCAAGCTGGAGACTAAACAAGAAGTAGATCCGGATGGGTGTGTGCTGAAACACTTTCATGCTAGAACTGGCCTACTTTACCTCATTTTGGTTATAAAATAGTAGAGGTAACTCGATTCTAAGACCTTTTCAAACAGCCGCCTCATTTTAACAGTCACTTCCAATGTTGATTACTTCTTGACATGGTTGTTCTCATTCCCCCTTCTAAGACATACCGTTTGCCTTCCTTTGGAAGCCTCGTGTAGATCTGAACTATTTTGCAGTCCGATAGGAAACGATGCAACAAAGAGTTAGGCTCTCAAACTTCCTAAGCCTCTCCAGCAGTACTTCTTGCAGGGGTAGTCGCTTTGGACATACAGCGTACATTCATCTCCTGACACTGCTCAGTGAAACCTACCAAACACTAAATGCCTGTGTGAAGCGTTCTAACACCCAGACTCTAGATGAAAAAGCATCTGTTGCTGTGAGAGATTAACATATAGTCAAAATATTCCTGCAATATGTGTAGTTCCAGAAGAAAATTTGGAATATTTTTCTATATGCAATCTTTTTGAGACTTTGGATGGAAGGACCTCATTTTATTTTCTCTGTTGGTAAGTGCTTGCTGTTACCCAGTCTCTTGACAGACTAGCTAACGTGGCGATTACACAGAGAAGTGGTATCATTTGTCAAAAGTCTCAGTATGAATTGGCACTGCCAGAAAACACTGGTTTGACTGCATGTTTCTTAGCAGTGTAAAAAGGCTCATCTACAGTGTCCTTTGCTGTACTTGATGTCTCTGTGATCAGTAAGTGAAATGCAACTACAGATTCTTGGCAATAACTGCTAAGAGAAAACTGTGGTAAAGGAAATGAAAGTAAAATATCTCAATTATTTTTGTTGCTGTAAGCAACGTGCTAATTCACAGAAATGTCAAACAACATGTACTTGAAAGACCTGTTTGAAACATGCAGGATAGTCTTATCTGACTTATGTGAGAAACTCAGGAGATCCAGAGCACATAATCTTCATCCAGCGTAAAAAGATAGTGCCTTACTGAAGCATAATCATAGACTATAGTTAACAAGATTAAAACCTACTTACACAGTATGTTGGCATTTGTATAGCAAAATTCTGATTGTTTTTCCTGCAATTTAAAAGTCCTAATGACAGAAGGCTGCCCATTGGTTTAAAAATAAATTAATAAATTAAAAAGAAATTAACGTGACCACAAAAGAACCCCAAACGCTTCCCCATGCTGCCCAGCCCCAAAAAACAAAGGGAAAAAACCCCCACCATAAACAAAAAACCTCAAGAACCAGAGGAAAGGTCTTTTTAATTGCCTGGTTTCAGTCACTTTACCAGTTAGGTTGTGTGAACTGTCCTCATTTAGCATGACCTTCATTGTGGCTTAATCATAAAGGGTGTTCAAAATGCCACATGTCATGCAGGAAAAGGGTCTTGGGGGGTGTGTGTATGCAGTTTTTTGCATAGAATCTAGGTGCACTGATGTGGATGCTTTAGCAAAGCTAGTTGTGAGGATACAATTCTGTGCCCTACCACCATAAGCATAGTAGCCTTGAGCAAAATTAGTCAAAATGAACGTGATAATCTGCATTGGCTACTTCAGTCCCAAGGCAGTAGCTTGCATTAACCGGCTGCAGGGATGACTTTTGAGCTCAACTCCTGGATTTTATTCTGTTAACTCTGCTCAGAGAGCAGTAACAAAGAGGAAGACAGTGACTGTGTGTGCATGAGCAGGTAATTCAGTGCAATAGACATTGGACAGTTGGTACTGAGGTCCATTCCAACCTGCATGTGGCTTAGGGATTTTGCTGTGGGCCATATTTAGTCTGACCTTTAGGGCCAAGCATCCCTGCCATGTATGTGATTGTTTGAAGGACCAATTATTGGTTCAGACGTATGTTGCAACTAATATTCGAAGTTTATTTGGCACATAGTTGCAGCATATCTTACAGTTTCCTTGTGAAAGAATCTCATTAATGCACAGAAACTGTTCCTAAAATCAAACTATAGCAGTAAGTGTGCATAATTCTTCGAAGCTGCTCCATTGGTCTGAACCAAACTGCTAATGTAGTTGTAGCTGATAATGAACAAGTGATGTTCTAAATAGTTATAGCTGAGGGGCTGACAGTGTCTCACGGTCCATAGTATAGACCAGAGAGGATTCTGAAGTCCTTGGAACTGGGTCTTTGGCAGATGGGGGCATGGTGAGGGTTTTCTCCAAACCAGGTGTCTTTGAAGCTTTTTGCTAATCTTCAGTGTCAGATCTATACTATTGTCTATTCCCGAGCAGGGTTTCTGCAGTAACTGGTTTGACCAGTTTACTGCAAGTTTGTAATGAAAGTTCTCCCTTTTATAGTATTTATATGTAGTTGTGAGCTATACTGGAAACTGTTGCCAGGAGCGTGACCATGAAGGTGATTATCTGGTTGGTATGTCCAGATAGCTGTTCTGTAGGCTGGTGCATGAACAGATGTACACTGCTGAAACAGCAATGGTGTCTTGACCACTGCCTGTGTTACACTGGGTCTTACTGACCAGTCAGCCCAGTTGTGGAACCAATTGGTGGTATTCTCGTACTGCAGTGTAAGCCAAGGTGATCTTTCCTTAACCTGTTGAGGACAGTTGAAACTGAACTGCCTTATGCTGCTCTGAAGCAGAAGAGGTGGCTTGGATGACATCAAGTGGCTCCTTCAAGGCAGAAGTAACTAGCTGACAAACAGCAAGCAGTTGCCAAGATCTGGTTTATGCCCCTAGGTAGCACTTGAACGCTGCCACCATCTGTCACATACGAATCTCCCTTCTCATTGACCATTCCATTTTAAACGCTTGCGAGCACACGTGCTCTCTGTGCCTTCATCCTTCTCTGCTCCCCTGTCCTGGCAGCCGCTCAGGTTAGTGACCATGAAGAGCATGCATGGTTGCTCAGGAACTTCAGTCAAGAAGGCCAGACAGGATCAAGGGGAGATGTGTATGTGGACTTCAAGGAAACTGCCTGCCTTAGGACTATCTTAAACCACTGAAGCGGTTTCTGCTGTAGACTTGTGATTATAGTGTCCTGAGCTACTGTCTGTTGATAGCTTTAAACTGTTCAGGGTTTGATATATTTGGGATGGTACTTGTAATTTTCAGAGTTGTTTCAGGAAGTTCTGGAACATACACACAGACTTTAACATAAAACAGTGATAGTTGAGAACAAAATAAAGACAAATTGTGTAATTGTGGAGAGAAAACATTGCAAGATAGAGTGTATATAAACAGTTAAACAGTAAAGGGCCTGTCAAATGTATGACAGGAAAAAATTAATTTGGTGTTTTACTTGCTACCGCTCCTGTCTGTGTGAAATCTTAATGTGAGGAGGGAGGTTAACTGAACTTACACATAATTTTATGACTGCTGTGCGTGTTTCAGTCATCGTCAGACAACAATGGTTGCATTAACTGCTTTGTCATGAGTAAAATAAACTGTTACGATTCCTGAGTGTATCAGCAATCCTACCTAATAATTGTCACAATACTTCATGGCAGAGATGTTTTAAAGCCTAGCAGCTCCCCCATTTGCAGTATTTGGGAATTAAGTTTAGCCCTTTACAAGATCTGTTCCTTAAAATGGAAAAAGCAGAAGCCATCTCTTTAAGAAAGGAGAATCCCTAGCAAGACAGAAAAATCAGTATGAGGTTCTGCAAATGCTGCTATCAGGTTGGTTTTTTCCTTTGTATTTACATGATTTTTTTTTTTAGTTAACATGTCTGAAGTGTGCTATGCATAAGTGTTCTCTTGCTAGGCAGATTTTAATCATCAAGCTTCTGACCTTAGAATACAGTCTTTTCTTGGCTACACTTGCTGGAACAGTGCACTTCTTTAAAGTGCTTATTTTTATATATGCCAAGGATTAAGATAAAGAAGCTCTCTTACTGTAAGTTAGCAGTCTTCAAGAATTTATGTATGTGTAATGTCATCTATGCTGTATTTTATCACTTTTTAAGTTGTCTTAAGCTTTAAAATGCAATTGGCTTCAATACTTTATAAAATGTTTACATTGGAGCAATGGATATTCAGGACTTCAGAAGGCATTGATCTTCTATGCCACTTACGCTGTATTTCATACTTCTGGCAGATACTGATGGTAAAAGGTCTAAAATAAGTACAAAGAACTGTTCCTCGTTGCAGAGAATATATTGGATTCCAGTCTGTAAAATAAAATTTATATATTCCAAGGAGAGGATGATTAATTAAGCATGGAGAGCCTGTAAGAGCAGCACATGCCATCTTACTGAAACCATCTCTGGCTCTTCCCTCTATAATCAGTGTTGTCAGTGTGGTTTGACCTCTTCGGTTCTATGATGCTGGTAATTTTCTAACTAGGTGAGGGAGGTACTTTTGTTTCTAGAAAATTTCTTTTCTAGAAACTTTCTATGCACCAGGCATCATCATCTGAACTGCTGCTATCTTTTAAAACATAGAGTTTGGCGTTATTATAAACCAAATCTAATACTCTGGTTTCATGTCATAAATAGTAGGGCTGCATGGTCTGAAGTATTGCCACAGGAGTGCACGTCTTACAAATTATGGCCAGTGGAAATCAGAATAATTCTGTGCCACCAGAATTTGTGATCAATAGCTTCTCTCAAGATTTCTAAAGCATGTGAGTAGCGTGTAATGCAAATAAATGCCTGCCAGTCTCTCCTTAGTGTAAGTGCTCCCAGTATTGCCAGACATAGCTCAAAATGCATTATGAACATTTCCAGAGAGGTAAGCAAAAAATTAAGCTCGGTTAAACTCACTAATTTCTAATGACCAAATACTTCTAGCTTCAGAAGTATTTTCCAAACTTCTAAAGCTCTTGGTGTTGTGTCAAATTGTATTCAAGATACCAGCAGTTATGGATGTGTCCTTGTCACTTATTCTTGTTGCTACTCTAACATTTATCCTTTGTCTTCATTCCAGTTTCCCTTCCCTGTTTCATTGTTAAAGCCTTCGTATGATATATCGCTGTGTTTTCCTCTAGTAAGGTCTGGCAGGAAAGGACGTCGGCGGGTGTTTAGTCTGTCGGAGGCTGACAGTCACGGTGGACACTGGGTTTAGGTCTTCAAGCAGCAGCTGCAACAGAAACTCACGCAATATCAATTCAGGCAGGTTCCTCCATAAGCTTTCAAGAGCCCATAACAGTTAATAAAACATTTGGTTTCCATGCTGACAGCAGTGACAGTGAGGTAGGAAACTGAAGAAAGCATCATAAATATTTCTCTACTGTTTTTGGGGGGAGGATTGTAAAGCAATAATTAGCTGTTTGCAGTTTCTCTCATGTTTCTTGGCTCTCTTGCCAAAGATGGAGTCTTGACAGCAGAATTTCCAGCTTCAAAGCAGCTATGTCTTCATTTGCACAGGGGCAGCCATGGCTGTAGTGGAATTTAGTAAGCACAGGTTCCCGAATGGACAGTAATGCAGGTACTTGGCTAGCAGCAGCAAATCTGGTTAACTCAGGTAAAACAGACAAGCATTCAGCATGAGTGTCCTTTGACTGTGATGGCACCAGCTTAATGTTTCTGTGATCATCAGACTCAGGCAGATGGCTTTATGGACTGTTTAATTGCCTGAGGAGGGGACGCAGATGCAAAAAAGATGGAAATGTGCTTCAGACTACCTTCTTATTTAATAACCTGTTTTAACTTGTATCTAATTTATTTGTTGGTTTTTTTTTAGTCTCATGGCATGGAGATATTTGCCTGTTAATATTATATAAACACCCTTTTTCATCTTCATTGATTTACTTTGCATCTTCTTCACTTCATGTCCTCTTACGTTTTTGTTATCCTTTCATAGTATGTTGCTGTGCAGCTTAGGAGAGTTCTCTGTAGATGATCTTCATTCTTTCCCTTTCCTGTTCCTTTCTATCTTCTTTCACTAATAATCATCCTTAATGTATGTTAGTGTAACAGAAGTTGAGGGGTTTGGATTTTTTGCTGTAATGATAATCTTGGTAGCATTACAGAAATCATAGAACCACAGAACGGTTTGGGTTGGAAGGGACCTTAAAGATCATCCAGTTCCAACTCCCCTGCCGTGGGGGAGTTGAAAAACATCAAAGTGGCTGGAGCCACTGCAACCAGAGAGAGCTAATAATACCCAAAAACTTACAAAATGACACCTTGTTTTCAAACCTTGTGTAGTACTTAAATTGGGGCTATGTGGGGAGTGTTTGTTAGAACTAAATGTTAACATTACAGCTGTTTTAAAAACAAAACAAAAAATTTACTTCACTTTCCTGGGTTTTGTTGAAGATCTAGGTTATATTTTTTTGCCAGAACACTCTTGCTCGAATGCCTGGGGGTTGGGGAGACATAAATAGAAATGCTGTTTTCCCATATTAGATGATAACTTTTTTATTTTTAAGAGTAGAACATATCTTAGTGTCTGGTGGTTTTTTTCTAAACCTTTTTTTTTCCTGACCTTTTCTAGACAACGTTAAAAATTCTCCCTCCCTCACCCCTTTGTGTACTGGCATGTGCTTTTTGCCCCTGCAAGGACCAGTGCTGGTTTGCAAATACCTAGTCATTTTGGCAGCAATGCCACGCTGTGTTACAGAAATCTGTCACTGCTACCGTAAAATGCAGTAACAGTAATAGAAGTGAGGCACTGACGGTGATTAATGAAATACTGAAAGTAGAGAGAGTTCCTTCTGTCAATAGTAAATAAAAGCAGGAGGGAAGCATTGAAAAGCTGTAAGTTTGGATTCTCTGTTTAGAAATACCTCAGCTAAAATGCTGGACAGAGCATGTTCTGCTCATGTTCTTTCATAGTTTTATATTTTTTCTGAATGTATTTTCAGACTTTTGGATAGAAAATTTGGACTTGTTAACTCGAGATTTTTTTTTTTTAACGAAGACTTTCTTCAAATACTTTTTTCTTTGTGTCATTAAGAAGGGAGTCCCTTTAGCATTAATTTAGATCCTGCATGGAAGGATCTGGGGAGAATACAGCGTAACAAAAGAATATGTATGTCTCTAATGATTTTAGTAAATGAAAGTATTGAAAGAACCTATTAATATTTTGTTGGAGGAGGGAGAGCAATGATTTAACAAATTTAATCAAATGCCATTGATTGACAAGACTTTATTTACCAGAACGTCTCAGGTTTCTGAATTTTGGTGAATATTCACACTATAATTAAGATAAAAATAATCTTGGTAAAGAACGTTTGATGTTCTTTTAGGATTTTATAAATTCAGAAAGTAAAATCATTGCAAAGAGACTCAGTGTTTTGTGCGCACTTAAATGTTAGTATTTATGTTGGAATTCAGAGAAATGAGGCTTTTTCAGTGTTTTTAGCAGTTCATTTTCCATGCAAATCTTGCATCATTTCCTCTGTTATCAATCACTACATTCTCACTAAAGCTTCTTGACAGCTACAAAGAAGAATCTGCAGTTACTCTGAATCTGACCTTATTTTTCAAAAATAACTACTGATGTCCCTTTTATTTAAAAGGAGACTTCTTTTTACAATCAGTTTTGGTTTTATTAAAGCAAGAAGCTTTAGCCACTGGTTCAGCAAAAGATAAAATTGGGTGGTTTTCTGAAGTAAGAATACACCTTTCTTTGGGGTTATCTTACCAGAAAGGTGTAAACCTGGTAATCTTACTGTTATCCCACTGATTCCTTACTGATACCCATTCCATTCTCAGCATTGTGTCTTTTTTTTTTTTTTTTCCTTATGTTCATGCTTTCTGTTCTTTTACAGGATTAATTGGAACCATATTGAAACTGAAATATTTTTAAGGTCACTGCATATTAAAAACAGAACCCAGTTCTTAGCTTCTGTATTCACTACATTGCCTTGTAGACTTTTCTGCAGATGCCTGTACACTTGAACACATGCTGTTTCTTCCAAGAACTCTAAAAATGGTCTGTCTTGAAGCTGGATACCTGTTACTTTAATGGCATCTATTACCCTAGTCTGAAGAGAGAAACCCCCCTGAATTTTCTGGGCATGCTTGCTCATACAAGGCTGTATCGCCTCATCTATCCATCTGAGCCACATGAGCTGTTCACTCAGTAGTTAGCTAGGATGTTAAGGGAGAAAAGAACAGTACAAATAGCTGTGTTATTGTTTGGGGGTTTTTCATTGTGTGGGAAAGTGTAGTAGCACATCAGTTTTCTGTGGTATGCAATGCATATTCCCAATTTTGTGTTGTATGCTCCATGCTTAGGAGCACAAAACCCAAGCCTGTATAAAAACGGGCCTAGTTTTCAGCACCTTTCAGTGACAGTAAACACATTATCCTCCCTCCCGTTCTTCCATGGTTCTGCTTTCTGTGGGTGAGGCCTCATGTCAAATGAGGGAAAGACTTCCAAATTTTTTAAGAAACAAGTCACCTCTTGGGAAAAGCAGTGATACAGGGGAGTCTTTTTTTTCATTTCTAAATAGCATCCTGGTACAGGGTGGCTATTCATTTTAATCTATTCTAAATACTGGAGAGGCTTTCTCATTCTTCCCCTCAGTTTCCTCTCTCTAGAATATCTCTGGTATTGCTGCATATTCTCATACTAAATGTGTAAAATTTTCTGGTTCCCAATTCGAACATGTTCCTGCTGGCATGTTAGGCCTTCATGATACGTTGTTTTATTTCTAATTACTAAATAGTGAATGTGTAAGCATAGTGCTTCACAGAACTGCATTTTCCACCCAATTATTCTTTAATACTTATAAATAATAGTATACTGTTAGGCTTAATGTACATACTTAGTTGAATATTGATTGTTTCTTGTTGTTTTCTTTTATTAGATGACACTTCAGTGCCAGAGCAGCCTCAAATGACCATTTCTGGTCAGCTGACCATTTCTGGTCAGACGATGTTGACTGATGAAACTCTTTCAGCTGTCTCAAAGTCTAGCAAGAATGCTGTAAAAACCAGTGATGTAGAAACAGCAAACCTGTCTCCTAGCCTGATTCCTGCACAGCAGCCCACAATATCATTAATAACAGATGACAATACGGATGCACTAAGTGTAGAGTCGCTTACACTGGTGCCACCAGTTGATCCACACAGCATTCGAACATTCAGCTGCATTCCTCCATCCTCTCTGAGATCTGAAGTTGAAGTTAGCAAGGTAAAAGAGGTAGAGGAAGAATGCTCTGACTAAAGCCAGCCTGCAGACTGTGATAAACAGTGAAGCAAATGCAACCAAATCTGTTTTTAATTTGGGAGCACAGATACTTCATGAAGCCTGAGAGGCCGTCTGGTCTGCAAGAAGAGGCCCACGGATGAGTGTGGGCAGCTTTTAGACTGAACAGCACACACTTAGAATATTTAAACTGGAGTAAAGAAATAACTTTTGAATCTGGACTGGTTGCTTCCCACCAATTTCTGCTATCCGAGAACATGAAAGTATTTCAAAGCACCTACCGTATTTCTGTTACGGAGTTCCAGTTGCAGGAACTAAGTTAATTGTAAAAGGTCTACAGTATTATGGCAGTGAAGACATTTTTGGATCCCTGCCTTCAGGATATTGTATCATTACTTCTCTGAAACTGGAGACATACCATTGACCAGAAAAACAATATATATTATAGTACAGAGAGAACATTTCTATTTGAGACATGGTGTGTTTTTCAATTTGGTGTGGGTTTTTTTGTTGCCTGTTTTTTTGGTTTGGTTTGGTTTTTTAAATCCTGAACTCATTCATCTTTTGAAAGTCTGCATGATATCAGCAGGCTTGGCCACTTTCAGGGTTGTCTTCATAGGACTCCAGACTTCAATGTTGTTTTCCATGTGTAATATTGATTTCAAGGTTTGAGTCAAACCAAGATATATACCAACCAATTTTTTAAAAGGTAAAAGCCTGAAATTTAATGACAAATGCTTATTCAAATTAACATAAGGGATTTTTGAGACTACTTTAGTCCTTGCTTAGCCAGCTGCAGAGGAATATGAAATATTTTAAGAGATTGCTATAGCTTGTTTGTTTGCTTCTGACAGTGAAATTACGACACCTCTGAGGAATGATATCCTTGCTGCTGAAGGACAGCTTCTAGAAGCAGACAGAGACAGTTTTACTCAAAAGAGTGTGTTTTAAATTTTTCATCTCCCAGTAGGAAGAAGGTCACCACATCTAACTGATAATTCCTTTGCAAGTCTGAAACTCAAAAGGAAAGGTATTGTGTAGCGTTTTTCCTGTCTGGGATAGTATCACAGTTAAACACCATTGCTACATGAAAGTGATTCTAAGTTTGTGCTTGGCGTACATTGCTTCCTAGATCCTGATACCAACTCGACAGAAAGTAGTGGAAAAGCATTGATTAACATTTAAAATGGTTGGGGGGGGGGGGGGGGGGATTTGATACATAATTTAACACGATTGGAATTTAAGGTTTCTCAATTTCCATGTGTGTTAATTTAAATTAATAGTAAAATGGGCAGATTGTCATTGTGGCTCTGCACATAATACTGAGTGCTTTCTGGCTTTCAAATACTGAAGGCTACTGTTAAGTTGGTATTGTGATTTCAGTCATCAGTTTGTTTCCTCAGTCCCTCTCTACTAACACTGATTTCACACCACGTAGGTGAATCTGGAAAGGTTTTACCTACTTCCCAGTCTCTTATTGTACCTCTTCCTGGCTGTCAGATGGAATACTTGAACTAATTTTAATTGTTATATTTATGTATGAGATCGAATAATCCACAGGTGTAACTTTGCTCGCTTTTTTTATCTTTCGGGTAATAACTTAATCTTTGTAAAATGTGTATACAGGGTGTCGGCTGTTGAACACCAGCAATTTTTTTTTCTTCCCTTACTAGCTTTTGCATGTAGTTTTGCTGACTTCCAGTTTTCTGCGGCTTCTACTTTATCTCAAATTGAATTAACCAATATTATGACCATTCCAGAGTGGCCCAAACTGTAAATGAATTCTGAGTTAGGTGTCCTCAGCACTGCTATGGATGTGGGATGAGAATTTGGCACTGTGGGAGTAAGACCCTACCTGGGTTTTCAATCATATGCTAAGGGGGAGTTTACACTGTAGGTGGGGTTGCAGCTAATGTATGTGATGTACCTGGGCAAGCCCAGACATCAGTAGCAATTTGTGCACAAGGACCACATAAATTTTTATTAAGTGAACTGATTGCAGTCTAGACTTCCTCTGGTATGTTGGAGCATTACACTGTAGCCCCAGCAATATTCTGAAGATCATTATAAAAAAATGATACCTTATTTAATTTGAAAGCATTTTATGTTAGTTGTTAACCTTAACTCTTGACCTGGATTACACAAAGTGCCACTGTGCGGCAGAGTTCCCTTAAATAGAATTAATTTTAGACAGGAAAACCTTGATCGTTATTTATCTAATTTCAGATTCAGTTCTAGCAAGATCAGGACCATGCACAAGAAGTCTTTTTAATGGGTATGCCTAATCTCACCCTTGAGCCATACTGCACAAGAAATAGGACAAAGAGAAAGAAAGCTGGCTTTGTGCTTTTCATTTTCTTTGAGTGGCTTTTAAATCTCATGACCGGTTGTCTACTGAGAGTTTCACAGGAAATTACTGAGATACATACTAATATTAAGAAAAGAGAAGACTAGGTCTACTGTCTAGTCTGCTTGCTGGTCACAGGGTGGTAAGGTGGGATATCTTTTAGCAGTTCTGTCCAAAGCTCTCTGCAAAAATGGAATTACACTAGGAAAGCTTGGACTGCACCAGCTTTGCCAGTCCTGTGGTGTTATATAAATGCTACAGCTGGTGCAGACCAACCTAAGCTCTTGGTTATGCCATAGAAGCAATTGATTTTTTTTTTTCACTTGTTTGCTTCTCATATTAAGGCATAGATGTATACAATTGGACTGTGCTTCATGCTGCATTAGGAGACCTCAGAATGTAAAAGCTCTGGAGAAGCTGAAATAATCTGTCGTCGGCAATCTCTTATCTCTGCAAGTATGGCGTTACTCATCTACAATTCCTTGAAGAGTATCATATCTATCTCTCCCTTATCAGAAAAACTTAAGGGCTGTTTCCTTATCCCCCTTTCACTGTAAAAAGGAAATTCAACCAAGAAAGCATTAGCACATCAGCCACAAATGTAAATTTTTTCTAAACAAAAACTGATTTGAGTCAGTGTTAACATCACCCTTTTTAACCAGATCCAAATATGAAGTTGTAAACGTTTAGCTGCTGGTCAGTGGTCAGTTGACCATTCAAAAGGTCATTGTAATACTGCAGAGGGGAGGAAGAATCACTCTAAAATAAATATAGCAGTGTTCCAGAACAAAATGCCAACATTCTGGAGAGCTTCTAAATTCTCAGTGTTTGTAGAGGCTATGCCTACCTTCAGCCATATTCTGTTAACATAAACCAGTTCCAATATTCTCTTCCTTTCAATAAGAGAAGCTGAAGAAGCCAAGGCATACTGAACGTTACTTTGCTATTTTTTGATCTGTGTGTCTCATTTTACCAAGATACTACTTAACACAAGTGCGTGTTGCCTTCGCTGTTGGGTCTCGCTGCCTCTTGCTGGTCCCCTTGGCTTTTCTGTCATCCAGCGTACAACAGTGAACAAGACCGAAGCTGTTCGTTTGTGAAGAGAGCAGTGGCAGTCGACACTTGGCAATTTGGTAGAGAAGGGGAGGGAGGAAACATTAGTGTCCAATTCTAATGTCTGCTTCACCATGGAAGTAGTGCTTGCAGTGTCAAAGTTGAGTGTAAAAGTCAGTTGTTTTCCAGAAATCTTTGATATAGAAAGAAACCAGAGGTTAAGCTTCCTGCACCTCATTTTACAAGCTGTGTGAATTAAACCAAATTCATTAGAAATGTGGTCACGTATATTAATATTAAAAGCTGTATTTTGTGTATGGAGTCATGAATTATATACAGTGTAAGGACTGAGCTCATTTGTATTCTCCACTGCTAATTCATGATAAACTAAAATTCTGACTCCTCTTTCTTCAGTTAAGCTGAGCTTAATAAACCACGTAAGGGTAGAAAATTAGACCTGTTAAAAAGCTCCTCAATGTTCTTTGCTTCACAACACTGTTGGAATTTTTCCTTGAAGTCACTTAGCGAGGAGAAAACTGTGAATATCTTACAGAATTCATTTACTCTGTTGCTACAGGACAGGTATGTGACATTTAAGAACTCTTCTTCGGTATCCAGAATTTAAGACTAAAATCTAGGTCAGTATTCAGATTTTTAAGTCAACGTCCAGTGATTCATATGAACCCTTTGCTCAATAGAGACAGAATAGGGAGGGTAATAATGTTCCTTTGTGGATTTGAAGTATTCTTGTGCGTAGAATCTTAAAACAGAAGGTTAAAATAGTTTGTTTATAACAAAATCAGCCATCTTTAGGATTGAAATTACTGTGATTCTCTTTTCCTAATTAAGCCGTAAAACATGAGCAACTATAACTTCCATACTTACTGCCAGTAGTCTGATGAGTACTTTAAGCAATCTAGGAATTCAGTAATTGCCCTGCAATTGAATGTTGTTGTACTAAGAGTAAATTAAGCTTAAAACAGCAGGTTTGAAGACATAGGTAAGCTGTCAGATAAGCGGGTCAAACTGTGTGTAAGTATGAAGCCACTTGATAAAAGCAAACACTTCAGTTGCACGGTGCTGTCGGTGCTCTGGTGTAAACAGTCACTCTCTTCGCTGCACACCTTATAGGTAGATAACTACACAACAGCCTAATGAATAGTTCCACTAACTGCATGTAGTGCTCTTCAAAACAACCCACCATGCTAGACATTCTGGTGTTGGCTTTACTAACCAGCTAAAGGTAAAGGGCGAGTTGCATTTAAAAGAGCATTGCACAGGCAGCTGTTGTCTAGGAAACTGGTTTAGTCCTTCAATAGAATCAAAGATTTGCAGAGACGTCAAGTGGGGGCATCAGAGACGTCTGGGCGTTTTGGCTAAAGGATAATGAGTCTCCTTGATGAGTCTTCTAGTTATTTCAGGCAACCTAATGTTAGGCATCTAAATAGATGTTGAAAATTCTCCTCCTAACTGTTACTGTCATTCTCGAAAGAGTCGTTTGGTATGCCACGTTTAACCATCCCTGGCCGACCCTAGGACATGTGGAAGTCTTTGGAGTGGTTTTCCTGTGCTTACCTGCTCTGTTCTCTGACCTTTCCTGACATTTGCAGCATGATTTAGAAATAAATACGACCACTCTTACTGTCTCCTACTGGCTTCTGAAAAGCAGACCGTGTTCCAAGCAGAGCTTGCTAGGGTGGGATGTTTTTAGGGGGTGGGAAGGGGGGAAGTGCTTGGGGTTTTTTCCTGCTGCCCAGGATTTTTTGAGCAGCAGCAAAGACATGGGAGATGCAGTTGTGGACTAAGTCTCGAACAGGATGTTCTTTCATATGGAAACATATTTTTACATTATATTTGTACAGAATTTTCCCTATTTTGATCTCCCAAAATTTTTAGATTTGCACATTGCTCAGATCTGACTTCTTTTGCAAGGTATTGTAAAATACATATTTTATGTTTGTTAATGTGTTATAAATGTAAAGCTAAATTTTGCTTGTCTAATAAATGTGCACTGTGCTGGTATCTGTTTTATTGTTTTCCTAACTTGAATTCATTGGTTCTTCAGATGAAAAGGGAAAACTTGAGTCGTTGTGACTGTCTTGTTAGCATAAATGTATGGAGTGCATTTATTTAAAAAAAGGGCTTAAGAAGCAGGTAGTGACTAAGAATACTTGCTGATGGCAGAAAGTAGATATAAATGTGGTTCAGACTAGCATACAGTGTTCCCAAAATTCCTTTGAGATTGTATTCTTAAAATACATGAGTGTTTTCATCTTATTCTCCATTGCTTTTGGTTATGGGTGCTCCTGCTAAAGTGGGTTTAAGACACAGTATTTGCCGTCTGGTAACTCAGGTGTGTATGAGGAGATGAGAAGGTCTGAGGTTTTGTGTTTGGGTGTATTTAAGGACTAACTGTGGCAAAATATTTAAAATGAAGACAGTTTTGAAAAGGATTGAGAACAGATTCCTGTGTGTGAATGTATAGACTATGAGAATTTCTAGGAGCTTTGTTTCACCCAGGGATAGCACTGAACAATACATTGGTACACTCTAGGGGACCTGCTGGAAGCATTTTAAACTTTAAGGGATATCTTTAGGCATCTCCACTTGTGTATAGGTGTGTTGACATTTTTGTTGCAAACTTTTTACTTGATTTTGAGCTGTTTTATAAGTTTAAGTGCAAAGAGGGGGAAGTGTATTTTTCTAGAAGAATGAATGTACCTGGGATTTAAACACTACATAAAGCATTTAATGAACATGGAGGACTGTCCTATGAAATATATTTCAATAAAGTTGTGTCTGAAATGTACTTCATTTGGGGAAGAAAAAAAAAAATTCCTGATCATGCACTTACATTTATAGAGAGAAAAAGCCTGAACACGGGATGAATTGAATTTAATTCTGAGATGTCTTTCTGCAGGCAATAAGTATTAATTATTTAACCTAAGTTATGTTAGATATTTGGAGTAAATGTGACAATATCATATGTTAATTTAAAAAAAACATTGTAAATAAGTGTCTGGGAAGGGAGTGAAGTTAGAAAATACTGGTGTATGTTTCTGAAATCCGGGTTTCTATAGCTGAGTCTATATTTGCTGGCATTAATCGTGTGTCATGGCTATTGAAAACCTTGACAAGAGTGAACAATAGGCCTTTCTTTGTAAATGGAACTTGGCAATAAAAATGGTGTTACTAAGAAAACTTCCTTCCCTTTCATGTTCTGTTGTTGGATTTGATGCACAAGGACATTCAATAGCAGTGAAATGCCAAATTTGCAGAAGCTTGCTTTTGTTAAGGAGAATGGTGTGCATATGTGAATGTCAAGTGTTTTAATCTTTAAGCTGAAGACTGAAGTAGCCAACATATTTTGCATTGTGTATGCAGGAAAGACACAGCGTGAGAGAGCAGAAAAGGAGCCTGTAGAGGTGATGGAAAGTAGATGAGACCAAGGGTTAAGAGTGGCTGGGCAACATTTAAAATGTCTGTGAACCACTTTGAAAAGTGCCTGTCATGTGTGATTTCTTCCCCAAATATATCCTTGCACCCTTTGCCTCTTACTGTGGTGCATGTTGCCAGTTCAGTATATGGATTAAATCCAGCCGAGTTATTAGTGGGATTCTTGTTAATTAGCCTCTCCATCCATAGGAATTAATTACAGTCAATATACATTCATTGTGAAATGTTATTTCTCAAACTAGGCATTGCTCCAGAAGCTTTCTTAGGAAGGAATTAAATCACATTGTACTGTGAAATAAGCCAGCTAGGTATCATAGCTAGGAGACAACACTGTGATTTACTATAAGATGCAAATATTAAACCATGGTGTATTGGGGAAAATGAGCTGAAATCTGATCCTGGCTGTTGGGACATGCCAATAATACTGCTTTAAGGGTACCAATTTTACAGTTTGTGGCCAGGAACCTCCCTTCTCTTTGAAATGGTTTTGTGCCTTTTGCCTAATCTCTCTGTTTTTCTACGAGATCTTTTTAGACTTGGATATTGAGTCAGGTTCAGCACCTTGCCCTGTGTTACTAATGGTCAGAGATGGAGTGAAAGCACAGCCTTAATCCCTCCTCGCGTTCTGAGTGGGATGAGAATGAACTTGACAGAAATGCAGTGCTGTACTGGTCCACTCTTGGTCCCCATGAATACCTAAGTGCCACTTGAACAGTCCTTTAATAGGGAAATCCACATCTTTATGCTGGAATGAGTTGTCTTTACCATTGTTATACCAATAAGAAAGTGGAACTGTCACTATGTGTTTATCAAAGTAACCTTTGTCTGAGTAGGGATGCAGCATTTGGAGATTGGTATCTTTATTCTTTGACACCTAAACTGCTTGGTTCCTTTCTGCATCAAGGCAAGAGTTCATGTGGATTGCGTGGATGCAGCTGTTTGGTAGGGGAGAAGAAACTGCATCCCTAAGTGCCTGTCTTTGCTGCCGTGTTAGAGCTTGTGTGAAGACAACAGCTGCATTGGCACTTTCTGATCCGCCTTTTGAATATGTGGTTCGTACACCTGGGAGCGCAAGCTCGCTGTTCCTGTGACTATTCCCTCAACGCTCTGCAGAATTTTGATACCTTTTATCTCTCAATTAAGGAGAGGTGGTAAGAGTTGCAACACCTGGAGTTGCAAGTCGCCACTGGCAAAGTCAGAAGGAAGGTTCACCCACAGTTGAGGCAGTTGAGCTGATGGGGCTAAGTCGGTCAGTCTGGTTGGGTGGTGTTGAGTTGCGTGTCTGTTTTTAGCTCCTGGGTTCTATGAACTGCTTATCTGCAAACACGTCTAGATCTTAAAATTCTTACTGCTTTTGGATGCCCATTCTCTAAAAGGCATCTCTAAAATTCACCGTCTTAAGAGGTGAAATCTTTAGGTTATCGAGTGCCTTATTATTCAGGCTTAGATTGTGAGATCTTTTGAAACACGTTGAAAGCTTTTGCCTGTCCTCAGAGACTCATTCTACAGAGCTGAGAAATGTGCTTGTTGAATGGAAAATACTGATCTCATCATTCCAGCCTCACTGTCTTGCCTCCAAATAAAGGTTTGTATTTCTCATAGGCTACAGTTAAATTTTTTTTTTGGTCCTGTTTGGATGACCGATAAGGACAGATGAATACTTGGGCTCTGTTTCTTAGTTACACATCATTTTTCTCAGCTTTAGTATGCAATAAACATTGTGACAATTGTGACACAGGGTGGGGGAAAAAAAAAAGCTGTTGTACTGCAGAAATAAATTTTGACTTTAAGTTAATTGGATGAAGATATCTTTGTGTAAATTTGTCCTTATTTTTGGATCATTTATTTGAAACATATTTAAGCTGCTGAGAAGCTTAGAAAAATATCTAAAACTACAAGGTACACATAAAACTTATGCAGATCAATTGAGTACTATGAGCAGTTGTAGTGACTCAATCGTCTGAGCTAAGCTGGTTGCAGGAGTTAATGTGATTAGCTCAGAAGCAAAGAATGATGATTTATTCTAGCCTCTTGCCAGCAAACTTACTAAAACAATTGTTACAAAATTTGGAAAGGAGGTTTATTTTAGTATGGTTGTTAATAGTAGAGTGTTTCCTGAGGCTTCCTACCTCTGCTGCTCTTCCAAACTTGGTCACTCCTTCCCAGGAAACACTTAGCTCTTTACTCCAACAACACTGCTCTTGTTAAGGATTTAGATGGGCTGTAAACATGACTGACTTGGTGAGACTTCTGTATGAAGCTGAAACAATAGAACAACAGTCCACACAGAACTAAGAAATGGGTGAAACTCTGAGCTACCTCCGCGTATGTACCAGCAGCAGCGTCCCCACGAGCTCTTTCTGGAAAGATGTAGTTGTTGCAGTAATATTTCAAATATATCAGCTTCACCTATTACTGAAAGGCTGAGAAGTGTCATGTTGATCTGGTAGTAGCTACCAAACTGGGGGTAAGGAAAAGTTGATCACACAGTTAAGGTAACTCGCTCTTCATTTCCAGCTGCTGTTTGAAACTGAACGTTGATAGACAAGCAAGTCAAGAAGGCAGCTAGTCGGACTGTAGCACCACTAGAGATAGTTGGAGCTTGCTCCCCCTCAACAGCTTGAGCTACGAGAAATAGAAAAAGGAGTTTCTGAAGGAGAAGAGAGGTATAGAGACCGCTATAATGTCTTAGAGGAAAGAATTTCAAATTAGCAGAGGGAGGCAGGGTCTGTAAAGGACAAAAGTAGTCTCTCTTCCTAAGATAACGTGGTTGTAATGATAATATGGATGTGCACACACGTTTTTTGCCCTGCGTAACAGTGCAAACACTCTGTCCAGCCTCTAACGTTGAGGGGAAATTACTTGTGTCTGTCCTCTCTTAAACAAAAGTAGTAAACAAGCCAGCAGACTATGCAATGGCAGTTATTGGACTTACTCCTGGGTGTCACTTGTGAACTGAAATACTCGTACTGACACTTATCCCACTTGCTTTACACCTCTGACACATCCTGATAGATTACTAATTAATACTGTAATATTGTTAATACACTATTAAGGCTAGTAGGTAAGATCTCTGAAGTTACATATTGCTGAGAAGGGGAAGAAAGAAGCCAAAGTCACCTCAGTGGATGATAAAGAGTACTTCTGTCCAATTTTGATAGTTCAGACAGAAGTTGTTTGCAGGTGAGTGTGTCTTACCACCAAATGCAGCGTTTTGCTGCCGTTCCCCCCTCCCTCTCAGCTCTCTTGATGTCTCAGCTCAGGCTGAGGGAGGTGGAGGGGCGAGAGGTCAAGGATGGTCCAAGTGTCTGATCAGTGAGGATATCCCTCACAGCAGCATGAATTCACTCAGAGGTTGAGAGTCCTTCGTATTGATGCTGGGATTTATGTGAAGATACCAATTTTTGGTTTGGAGTAGATTTCTAGATCCTTGTTTTTCTGACCTGTCACATAGGCTAGAAACTTCTACTCAGGAAGAGATGAGGATTTCAGGTTCCAATATTGACAACTTTTCCATAATTAAGACCCATAATAAAATCAGAAGAGCTGTCAAGACCACATGCTGTTAGTGCTCCTTTGACTCTGGTTTGCATCTTAGGTAGGTGTAGGAAGAATGCAACTGTGTGTTACTCTTTCAGTGCAACCGATTTTACGCACTTGGTAAAGCAGAGTTCCTCCTGCAGTTCTTGTCACACGTCAGGGCGAGATGAGTAATAACGTGCACAGGAAATTCTACCCAGTAACATGTACCACCAGTCAGCTCTGGAGGTAGATTCCTTAGCAGGGCGACGGCACGCTTAGGACAAGCTGAGGACTGGTGAATTACGGAGATGAGGCTTGCTTTGCGAGCATGCGACAGTGAGTCTGTTGGCTGTGGGGCTTTGGTGGCTAGCATTCCGTGTTTCAGTTTCAACAACTGTCCTTCCTAAGACTTCTTACAATCGGAAGATGGAAGGAAAGTCTCTTCAGAATGGCCATTCTCCATCAGCCCCCTATTTGATCTTCCTCTTCTAGTTTCTTAGCAGGGGTTACTTACATTTCTAATTGCCCATGTCCCCTCTGCTTTTATGTAATTTGGTTTTAGGACGTGCTTGACTTGTTTTGTTTTGTGTGTTTAAAGCTTTAGAAAAATCATGAGAAGATGGGAATCCTTTCATGCTAAAATTGAGAAAAACAGAATCTGGATCCTCTGATATTTAAAACTTCTCTCACATAAACCATAATAGGGGCTTTCTGTTATGATTTTAAAACATACAGTTCAGGAAGAGCTGCTTTTTCATTTTCGTTTTCTACCAAAATACTTCATTCTCTGAGGTAATCTTGAGGAAAACTTTACGCCTTTCTCAGCTTGTTTAAACTACAGAGAAAGTACTAAAAATGAAAAAAATACGAGAAGCAGCTAATAAGAAAAAAGGCTCATCTTCAAGAGGTGGTGATAGGTTGGGGTTTTTTTAAATACCTGAAAATGGCTTTGCAAAATTCTCTTACCAATGCCAGGCACTAGTATATGGATTCAGTTTGTGTAGTTTTGATTTAGGATAATATTCTCAAGATGGAAATTCAATTTGGGGTGGTAGAAGTGAACAAATACCCTAATACTTCTGCCACAAAATGGAGGTGGGAAGGCGTATACCCTCATTTGGAGGCAAGCATCTCTCCTAATAGATGTCCCTTACTAACAGGTACTAATTGGGAAATCATGGTAAGGTGAGAACTTCAACATTTTTTTAAAATATCCAGTGATGAGTAAATTTACCCTTTGCTTTTATGAAGTATGAGAGATTTTTTCCTAGGGAATCAAAACTCCACAAAATCTGAAAACCAAACCCCAAGAAATCTCAAGAAATCACCAATGCAGTTGATCTTTGAACAAAAAACACCACTGTTTCCCATGATTATTTCTTAGCGTATTTTTTTTTGGCCACGCTGAATAGAGGATTTATTTTTTTTTCTTGCGATGTCGCTTCATTGTCTGGTCTGTTAGTCAGAGTCTAGGAGTGGTGTGACTCACTGTTGATTCAGCGAACGAAATGGTTTGGCATTTTTCTTTTGTTACTGGTTTCTATTTAAGATCTTTATCCTCTTTTTCTGGGGACTGAGAGTGCAGCATCACAAATGTAGATAGCTGGCTGAGGTGTGCCTTGGCTGGTATGCTGTTTTGTGGAGGAGTAACTGTCTCTTAGGTCTGCATCCATCGTGGGACAGGAGAAACTGCACAAGTGGTGGTGGTAGCACATCTGGTGAGGGGAGTTTGCCAGTGAATAAGAAAGTCAGTAGGAAGACTACATAGTAGATTCACAATTATGCTGCTCTACCACCCAAATGTTTCAGATTTGGTGAGGCTGCTGACTTTATGTCCTTAAGGGGAGGCTTAGGGTCAGATAAAGCAGCAGCTCCTTCTCTAACCTGCCCAGGTGTTTATGGAGAGTGCAGGAGAGCCTTGAAGTACTTTGTGATATAAATTATTTCAGAAAACTAGCAGAGTTATTCTAAAAAGCAACTAGACACTTCTGTCAGCAGCGTTCTCTGCTCAAGGTGGTTGGAGTTTGAAAAGTTGTAGGTCACTGTGCAGTTCTGCTGCGACTGAGTGGTGCGCTAGGACCTACTGCATCTGCTCACTGCTCAAGCCGTCTGCAGCTTGGTCTGTCTTGTCCTTGCAAGGGTTTACAAAGCATCAAAGCAATCATGCATAGTTTAAAATAAACTTCAATGCCCTGTTCAGGGGAGGATTTCCAAGTAAGACAGTAATTAGATTTTAATTTAATTTTTGTCTATTCACATCCATGTGCAGATGGAGCAAATTAAATAAAAATAACTGAAAGCAAAGCACCATAAAAAGATTTAGCTGGCCATTAATCATCTAACCTTATATTTCCAGTATATTTTACCTGTTTGATACATCTGTTTATATCAATACAGTTTGAGATACGTTACGATTTGGGAATACTTCCTTTGCACATCTTGATTTCTGTCTGCTATTCTAAAGTTAAGTGAAATCAGTGTTGGCTTTGAATGTGAGATCTACCTGCTGCTTGTTAGCTAACACATCCCTCCCCAGCTAGTTTAACCAGTGGCACTGGAAATAGTAACTGTTGGAAGGGTTGCAACACCTCAGTCTAGAGACTGGGCTAAAGGCAGAACAACTGGCTTGCTTCTACCTCTTGTAGAGGCTGGGTGTAAAATGAGAAATCACAAATAGCAGAATGAACTCTGCCTTTTTCTGTCCATTATTCCTGTTTCTCAAAAAGGTTCCAACAAGCAAAATGGAATTGTTAGATGGGAGAGACAGTAACCTGAGAAACGAGCAAGTCTTGCTCAGTGCTTGCAAAACAAGGAGGGTGAGGAGCAAGTTTCTGAAGTTCACCCTTTGTGGTTATTCTGTTCCAGCCTCCTGGCAGCCTGGGCTGTCTCCTTTCTGCACTCTCCCTAAAGATGGCAGAGCAGAGATACTTTACCTAAGGCTTAAATGGTTCTTCTGATGTTAAGAACCATTTAAAAGTTTCAGAGTGATTTCAAGAATTTGTACCAAACATCTTGGATACTTGATGTATCATTTTGGTAAAACAGAGTAGTGTGATCCAAAATTTGAAGTTAGCATTTTGGAGTCCTATTTTCTGTATAACCACCTCGGGGGGGGGGGGGGGGGGGGGGGGGGGAGGTGTTTACATACGTTTCTAGTGGATGACAGTTCAACAGATTTCATATACATTTCATATACTTAAAAAGAAAAGCTCAACTGCCTTAAAATAATACAGTAATCTCCAGAATCTTTAACAAGACAGGCATGTTGCTTATGTGCTTACCACCTTTTGAATGTTTAGAATTGCTCACATCTCTCAAACCAGACCCGTTTTCCCCAGTATGTGTAGGCATACGTTTTTCATAGCAGGTCATACCTTATGCTCAAAGTCAGGTCCCTTTGCTTTGACTGGTCACAGACTTTACTGTTCCATTTTGGCTTCTCGCTGACAAGAAATCTGAAACTCTTATGTAATTAGGTCTCATTTCAGGCATTGAAGTTTTGAAGCTATTAAAGAGAAGACTTCTAAGTCATACAAAAAATGAAAATAATAGCAAAGAGAAATGAAACATCATTGTATAGCATCTTATATGTAATCTTGATGTCTATTCAGGATATCAGTTACTCAACTGATACTACAGAAAACATGTAATCTGTAAGAATATCAGATTTAACTGTCCACAGCCACACTTGCATTTGTCATACTCTTTCTACACCAAATGCATATTACCCTATGCAAACCCTCTTGCTGATGTGAAAAGGGTGTAGCTTAATTCCAAAGTTCCTGGGAACAAGATGTGAGCGGCTTTACTTTGCTGCTTCTCCCTCGTGCTGTTCACTTGAACTTGCTTATCACCGGTTATCAGCTTCAAGGCTTTCCTGCGAAAGTGTTGTTTGCAACCGCTGTCTGCTAGATAACTTGTAATTGTTACATAGCTGCCAGAATGCTTCGGAGGGAAAGTGTCTTGCTTGGCTCGGCTAGATTTTGGTTAAAATAGGTCTTGCAAGCTTCTTTGAGTTTTTAAATAGATCTTTATATCAGATGTTTTGTGGGGAAGGGAAATTTGTCAAATTCTTTAAAACCACAGATCTCTTTGAACCACAGTCTTGGAGCTGAGCTTCCTTTTCTTTCCAAATTCAAAAGGAAAACCAAATCAGACCAGACTTCTATAGCTGCATTTACCTCACACTGAGTGCGAAGAGTGCTGTTATCCTGGGATCAGTAGGCTCCGCCTTTGCTTTAGCTTAAGAGGACTTGGGACAGATCGTTGGTCTGTCTCTTCCTTAGTTCACCCTTTTCTGATACATTTATCTCAAACAATTAATGGTGCACTTGTGAAGCTTAATTCATGTTTGTAAAGCGTTAAAGTATTAATCTTCTTTGTCATACAGGAATGTTGTTGGCGATATCATTCCATTCTGTTGCCTGCACCAGGTAACGTAGTTCCCGATGAGTACCTGTAACTTTGAAAGTCACCGCAAAAGAACTTTTTGCGGGTTTTTTTGCATCATAACTGAGTCATCTTGACATTTGGAAGTTGTTCAGATAAAAGTCTTCCTCCTAGCTTCTAAGACTGAGCTAAGTTTTGGTCATAATTTGCAATGACTAACTGGTGTCCAGTCTGACTAGCTCATGGTAAGGGTTTTGATGTTTGAAAAGAAGCCTGGTTTGGTTTTAATTTAAAAAAAAAAAAAAAAAAATCAGTATTTCTAGAAGCTTTTCCATCTTTCCTGCTTCATACTAATGATAGCAAGGAAATGATTTATCCTCTGAGTAGTCAAGCTGAATGGGGTGTCAGTCTTGAAATGTTGAAACTGTTTTAAGAGTCTGTATATAGGCTAAAAGAAGTATGACACTTACTTACTTCAGAAATAAATAAATTCATAAGAACAGCAAGATACTGTGAAAAGTTTGCCTTAAATTCAGCTATAGCAGTATGATGTAGAGGCCATCTCTGCAAAGCCTTAGGTATTAGTTGTGCAGCTATTTTGAGAAAAAAGCTGTAAAGCTGGCACAGTTTCAGACATTACAGTACAAAACCAGAGTCACTAGAAAGGGACACGTGAAAGCTTTTCATCTGCTTCAGCAGCAGTCAGGTGTCTTAGCCAAAACTGGCACGAAACGTATTTTGACATAGTGTGGAAGGGCTGGTGTAGGTGAGTAGCGCTCAGACATTCCCTTTTGCTGTCTCTGAGTTGGGACAGTGACAAACTTCCCTCTAACAGGGCACAGGAGGAAAGTGTTAGTCTTGGTAAGTATGAAGAAATCTTTACCTTGAGCCTGAGCAGTAGCAGTACTGAAAATACAGTATCCATGATCATAAGAACCCAGAACAAAGGTCAAATACAACATACAGCTGTTCATCAAAACAAGCCTGAACAATCCCTCTTCCTCGGTGTCTTTCATCAGAGTATCCGTCAAAGGCCATGGAAAGCTTGGCTTCTGTATAGTTTTAATGTGGAATCTTGTCTTTTAGAAAAAAGATTTCTTAGGAAGCAGCTGAGAACAACTGGAATGGGACACCCTGGCCTGGTGTTAGAATGTACCAGTCTGTTGGCAGGGCTTTCTCAGCTCCCTGGTTGATAATGTACCATTCATTCTAGAAGTTGAAATTTCTGGTTAGTCCCATGACTAACCTTATTAATGTGAAACACTTAATGCTGTATTCTTTCATAATTCCTTAGTATTTCTGAGCTGGATGACCAGAAGCTGATTCAAGAACTTCTCATTCTCCACTGCGGCATTCCACAGATGTCCCCGATTACGGTGGCGTACTCGGTGCTGTACAGACTTGAATTAAGAGTCAGATCCTGTTACAAAGAGTTTACAGTCAGGACTTGTGTGTAGGGTAGGATGTGTGACTTGAGCCTAAGGCAGCAGCAGCATTTTTGTATTAAAGATAAGGAAAGCATGTCACAGGCTGATTGCTCAAAATTTTACATCGAGTGTGTGGATGGAAGAACTGGACCCAAAGCAACTGCCTTAACTGATGGCTGCTTTGCAGTTCCAGTGGTAGAGAGATTACATACAAAATACTGCATCTAGACAAGATTTTTTTCTAGTATGTCTTAGGAAACTTCCACGTAATTCCATCCCTCAGAATAGTGTGTTATGATGGGTGAATAGATGTTTTGAGAAAAGCAGTTGGACAAACCCAGAATGGTTGTTCAGCCAGTCTGGATGAGTGAGGATCATCTGGAACATTGCCTGAGCTGCCAACAAGAGTTGATCGAAGAAGTTTCCCATCTCCTCTGTAATCTGGAAAGTGATGGTTGCTAATCAGCCCAACCCCACTTCAGAGCCTCATGGCAATAGTAGCTGACACGTCTTCATACCTTTATGATCGTTTGTCCCTTCTCTCCTGTGCGGAGCACGTATTTCATGTCACGCAGTGTTACACACAGGGAACAGTGCTGTGCATAAAGGGGGCTCCAGGTAAGATGCAAACGTGACTCGTGGTTTGGTTACATATGAAGTATCTAAACCAACAGATTTTAGGGGGCACTAAGTGAACAAAATCTATAATTTCAAGATTTTTGATGGAGAAAATTGAAAGGGAGAAATGGGTATTTTGGGTTTTTTAGTGAGACTATTTCATACAAAGTGTACCATGAAACTTTCATGTGAGCCTTCCTTCGCCAAAATTACTGTGCTAAAAATCTTGCACGAAGCGACTCTTCTGTCTAACGTGCAGGGAAGCATGTTTGGAGGAGTACAGCCATACTGAAACTGCAGCACCACATCCCAGCTTCCACGGTATGGTAAGATCCAGGTGGGAGATTTATGTGGGGACATAAATTTCAACATTTTTATTAACAGAGGCTATTTATTTGAAGTTTTATTAGTGCACTGATTTTAATAACACCCTTTTTTTTTTTTTTTTTTTTGCTTTGGGGTAGTGTATCATTTGGTGCACAAGATTATAGCCTGCAGTAAAATCTGCACAGCTTCTTAAAGTAAAAATACTGGGGTTGTAAAGTAATAAGGATAATAATAAGGATGATCATAAGTACATGTGTACACACATAAGTACATACAGACTCAGGAATGTTCTCCTTGTATCTCTGACTTCAAAGAGCGAAAGTAGAAAGTAGAAAGCCAAGGGAGGAAGTAGAACGTTACCCGCTTTAGGCATCTGGTACAGGACAACGCTGACTTCAGTAGAATGGTTCTAATTCTTGCTGCAGAAGGGAGACTTGCCAGGCTGATCAGTGAGCCTGTTCTGCCTGGATAGATACTCTCAAGTCTGTTTTCTTTCCTTTTTTTTTCTTTTCCAGCTCCTCTAGGATGTGGTTAATTCTACAGTGTTGCAGTGTGGCTACAGGGGCAATTACTGTTTGTGTGAAACTGGAGAGAAATGGGTGGTTAAGTCTGCCTCAGATGTAATTAAGTCTGAAATGTCTCAGTGGTCACATTAGAAGCACTAATTTTAAGCTCTCTTATTGGTTTAGGCCACAGCCATTTGTTACGTACAAAGGCAAAGTGCGCTTTTGTCCTTCAAGTGATTTTCTGTGGGAATATGAAAAAAAAACCCTGTGTTCTTCAAAGCATCAGGACAGCAATACCCACTACAAACTCCTCCTTCTGCCAAAATAAATTAGTTAAGAAATGTCAAACCATTTTTTGAATGGAAAAAGTAACCAATCATCCTTTTTTTTTTTTTTGTCCATTGGTGAAACAAACCATGCCTGCGAGTTCATCCTACGGGTGACTATTTCACTAGTTGTGTTCCAGGGATGGACTTTTAATGTCAAGTTAGTCATGCAGAAGCTTAAATTTAAATTTCACTCAGGAGTGTGTCATTTGACATACGTTTTTTCCTTGCAGAACGTGGTTTCAAAAGTCATTTGCTACTGCCTTTACCTTGCAAGTCCCCATGGCTTTGTACATGTTGATGCTTTTTGGGTTGTGTGTGTTTTTAATTAAATTATATGGATTGAAAGTATAAATATGTAGAATATACCAGATGGGGGGGGAAAACCCATGGAAGTAGCTCACGTGGAATTGTTGGTAGAAGTGGTTTTGTCATGCTTGGTCCATCAGTGAGAAGAGGTGAAACACCAGACACAAATAAATGGAACCGTGTCCAGAACTGAAATATCAGAACGTCTGTATTTTGAGGTAGCCAGAGGGAAAGTCTGTTTTATCCATTCCCTGCCAGTGACCTTTGGACACAGTGCTTATGTCATGGAAGTTTGCTGATTCCCATTACAAAATACGTGTTTTGGGTTCTGTCAGCAAAGCGCAGAATGTGTATAAAGGCACTTACAACTGAGGCCCAGCTCTGAACGGTTGCCGTGAAGGAATGGTCTTGCACCTGGTGGTCAATGTCATTGCTTTTCTTGAGGAACCTGGGGATGTTTGTGGAAATGTTTAAGAAGCCTTCAGTTCAGAAACGTGCCTCGTCAGAGTGTGGGAAACCTAAGGGTAGAGAGGCTGTTGCTGAGAAATAGAAACTGAGCTCCTCCCTCGGTAATGGGCACAACAGCTGGGCCGGGAGAATGAAAAGTGAAACTATCCTTGTTCCTTCAGGAATTTCAACAAGTTGATAAACAGCAATTTGAAGTTTTACCTGAGTCTGAACTCAGAGCTGGCCCAGCTCCTAGAAACTGTTACTGTGCTCATCCAGTCTCCAGCTTTCTGCTGATGCAGCTACAGCACCAAGTGACCCAAAACACAGGAGTCACGGGTGGTGAAAAGCCTGTCTGCACTGAGCTGTAGCATGCCCACCGCTGAAATAGGTATGTCAGTTCAAAGATCTTTCAGTTCAAAGTTGCTTTTTTATTAAACCACCTGTGAAAATGTATTAAAACATACGTTTATTCCTTTTTAATGTTGTGTTTGAATTCCCAACAAACTAGATAGCGACCTTTTGTATTAACTAGCTTTGAACCTGCTTGGGTTATGCTGATGCTAACTTTGGCTGATGCTACTGGATGTCCTAATTTCCCCTTCCTTGAAGCCTTCACAGAAGTTACGTTCACCTCTTCACGACACTACATGCTCATGTGGTCATACCAAAATGTTCACTCGACACAGGTTATGGAATTAAGCCTAAGTATCGTAAGCAGAATTGGTTGTGTTCCAGCTAATAGAAGGACAGCCCTATGAAGGTGTCTGTAAAACCCAGGTCTGTGTAATTTTACAAATACCTTAGAGAGATTAATCACTGTCCAGGTCGTGGTGGCTTTGGTTCCCCTTCTCTGCCCTGTAGAACTGAATAAACCACTGAATATATTTCTAAGAAGACAGCCCTACCAAAAGAATACAATTGAGATGGCAAGTAAAACGATAAATAAGTGGAAAGGTGTAAGGGGCATAATCAGTAACAGCAGAAGTCGGGAACTGACTGTGCCTAGAAAGCCGGCCCTGTGGTTTGTGCATCTCCAGAGCCTCTGCACAGCTGTGCCGTTGCTTCTCCTGCAGTTCCCTGCTGTTCCCTCCACAGTTCCTCAAAGCATCTGACAAGTTTCAGGGACAGTACAGGGTGTGGGGTGGGTCTTTTTGTTGTTCCCCACCCCTCTCCAGTCACCCTTCCTCTCCACAGTGTTAACTTCCTGAATTTGGTGCAATAGAAGCAAACACTTAATGGAAAAAAGTTTTAAGAAATAAGTGATTTTGTTTTATTAGGAACTACGGACTAATTGATTTCAAGGAAACTTAGTATTTGGGGTTTTTTTCTTTTTCCTGGGAATTTGCCTATGAATGCCTGCCAACAGATTACTGAATGAGCATCCATTCAGCTGAAGTCAAAGGCATGTCATCAGTGTAACCTTCAGAAGCTGAGAGAATAGCATTTTTATCTGTTGAGAGAGCTTAGATGACAAAGGGCTGATGAATCTAGGAGCCAGATGTACCAGCATCCATTCAGTATCTTCCCCTTTCCACCAGCACAAGGATTTTTGAAAAATGAAACAGCAAAGCAAAGGAGCCCCATTAAAGTCTGAAGCCAGAAGAACAGCTGTTGAAGCGTTTCAGAAAACAATCCTTTGATACCACTGATACCCTTGAGTTGCTTTCTGAAGCGTTCTGGCTGATCATCTTACCTGAGCAATTTGGTGGTCTGCTCTCTCACTCCAACCCTTTGTTTAGCTAACATGCTTCGACATGGTTTCCCAGACAGGAGTTAATCCTAAATCCTGAACATATGTGGAACATGTGGGCACCATCACATGCTATAGACCCGCCTGTCTTTTGTCCCTTCCCCCGGCGGGGTCTGTTCTGCCTGCTGAGGTGGGACACCATCATACAGCACCTGGCAGTGACCCGTGTTTGTTCTGGGGGCTCAGACTCTCTTTAAGAAATGGTGCTCCAAGTGATCAAGTGGGACGGAGGTAGGATGGAGTGGAGGAGAAAACTGAAACTTTCGTTTCTCCTTTGTTTTCTTGCAGGTTTGTGGGTGTGAATTGTTGTTGGTGTGGTGCAGTAAGGCAGGAAAGGGACAGAGTGAGGGAGCTGTGGACTTCAGGACAAACAAGAGAGGACGAGGAACATTGTGAGAAAAGGACATAATCTTATTTACATAGAGCAGCCAGAATATGCAGATTAGCATTGGAAGCATCCTCCTATACGTTCAGTGTGCCCAGAAAAGGGAGAAACAGGTATTTATGCCAGGATTGTTTGGTATCTTGTCTTCCAGTCACAGAAGATAGGTCATAGCGTTCGTGGGAGAGACGGGACATTCAGCTTTCAGCACTGAAGCGGAAGCCTCAGTAGCACTGGGAATAGTTAAACATAGGAAATTCTCTTCTAGGAGTAGAATTCATTCAGCTGCTCACCCATGAGATGTTCATTTATGCTGTTTGCTCAGGCAGGCACCTCCTGAGGGCACAGTTTCAGCTGACCCATGTAACCAATCACATGCCATTCTCTGACAGCACTTGTTCTTTATCAGCCCATTAAGCACGGGCTTTCAGCCAGTGAAAACATCAGATATTTGGCAAAGCATTTATAATTAGTAAGTGTTGTGGCAGAATAATGGAATCTGAGGTCTCAGAAACCATCAAGTGTGTCTGTTTCCAGCTGATAATACCATGGAGACAACAAAATGGAAAGTGAAGAATACCAAATTGAAGGAGGCAGTATGCAGTGTTTGGATTTACTGCAGAGTATCTTACAGCAATCCAGACTCTTTCCAGAGTTTAATACTCATTGCCCGAAGACCTTGCAGTGAAGGGTGTTTTCTCCTCATTCAGTGCCTGTGTTTTACAGGCATTACGGTGCCATTTTGCCTGTATCGTTTCTTCCTGTCCTGTTCAGAAAGCTTTTTGTGTTTTGACAAGAGGTGCACTTAGGGAACACATTTTCATCATCTTCAAAGCGTTTGATATTGAGAACATGATCACATTGTGGGGAGGACAGGCAGGCAGAGGTTTGGAAGCATGCTTTCTCTAGGTGCGGCTGCAGATTTCCCCTTAGTCTCTCCATTTGTAAGGTAGGAATCTCCTTCATTTGTTTTGGCTGGTGATCTAGGAACTTTCTGGCCAGCCATCAGCCACTTTCTCCTCTCAAGTGTGGGATATCAAGATGTAGTCACTTTTGGTTAACCATGGTTTTGTGTTTCCACTCTCTTGGCATGCATTTGAGAAGCTTGCTTTGGCATCTTCCGTGTCTCACAGCTTGTTTCCTAAGAACTGGCTTCCAAGCTTTTGATGTTTGCTGTGTTCAGTCGGGAAAGAGTTAACTCTCTTCACCATGGCTGCTAGGGAGCTGTGTTCCTGGATGCTGAGAGAATTTCTGGTAAGTTCTTCGCTGGTGCTGGGCAATGCCGGCACTGCATTCAAGGTCTCTCTCCGCTTCTGGCCCTGTAGCTGCGTTCCCAGCTCTCGCTGTCTCGCTACTGGCAGTGTAGGGGACACACAGTGCAGACAGCTGACCCAAACTGCCCAAGGGAGTATTTCATTCCACAGTACATCATGCTCAGGGCTCAGGCGAGGAGGGGGTCCGGGAGCCATTGTTCTCACCCTTACTGTCTTGCTCGTTTACTTCCTGGCACTTGCTAACACTCCCCCTGACTCCCGTGTTAACTGCTTTGCTCACTGCTGTGCTGGATCATCCGTGAGGGTGCTGGTGGGTTTTTTTCATTGTCCTGGTCATGCTATTGCTGACAGGGTTCACTCGGAATCTGCTGTGACAGCTCTTCGGCTCCGCCCTCAGGCTGCGGCTCTCGGCCTCTCTGGGTCTGACTCTCACTACTCAGCACCTGGGTGTGCATTGCTCAGTGGGTGGTGAGAAATTGTACCATATGTTTTATTTCCTATTATTTTAATTATTTATTACTAGTAGTATTTGTAGATATTAATTTAGATTTAATTAGTAAATAGTTCTTATCTCAATTTTACGAGCTTCCTTATTTCCTTTTCCTCCAATTCTTCCCCTCCACTGGAGGAGGGGAGGGGGATTTGTGAGAGCGGCTTCGTGGTATTTGGCTAGCTGGAGTTAAACCACGACAGACGTTCTTTGGCTAGATGTCATTTTCTCATAGCAGAAATTCTTCTCCCCTCACATCACTGTCCGTTTGGCACTGAGAGCTAACTTCTACAGCTCAGCTGCAAAGTTTTCTGCACTCAGCTTGGAGAACCTGAAGGCAGAGTGCTCCAGTGATTCAGTCCACGCTACCCCTGTTGAGCCAAGTGGGTTCTCAGTGTTTGAGATTTGGTTTATTTTATCCTTCTTCTAGAAGGGTGCAAAGAACTGAGGAAAGGACTTGGTCTGTGACCTTGTTTACTAGCAAAGGGGTTCAATATTTCCATTCTGTGAACAGAGACTCAAGTGGCAGCAGCATGATTCCATGTCAGCTTCAGCCTCTCGGCTCTGGATCCTGGCAGCCCTTTGTCCCTGGTGTCCGCTATACAGCCCTGCCCCTCCTCTCCTTCGCATCGGTAACACTGCTACTTGACTGTGGTGGGGGAGCTGATCTGCCTGAACTCCAACGGGGAGGAAAAAAATCCAAAGTAATTTATTTCTTCTTACTTCTCTAGACCTTTTCATTATAGAGCAACATGAACTTCACTGCTGGTGCAAGAGGGAGATGGGAAGGGACAGGCACAGGACCACAGCATCTTGGCTGACGTTCGCCTCTGTGAAATCTTACTCGAAGCTCCCAGCATGTCCCAGGCCCTGGGTGCCAGGCACGTGCTTTCTCTGAGCTAGTCTTCACTGCTGCTGCTTTCTGCTGCCTCCTTACCTCTCGGAAACCTAGCATTCGCTTTGTGACTACTGCATCAGTACCCACCTTACAGGAAGCCCCTTCAGAGCTATGGCTTAGTCCTCGTGAGCACTTGGGGTGCACACCAGCGCTGCGGGCTGTAGCCTGCTTTTGGCTTTATCTATCGTACGAGTATCTGCGTACAAAGGGACAGGGTTACTTCTCTTCCCAGTCTGAAGGGTGAAAGGTGTTGAGCAGATCTGTGGGATCTGCACTGGTCAGGGACCAAAGCTGCACTCGCAAGCAGTCCCTGACGACGTGGTACAATACCCGTCCCATTTAAACAGGGGCTCAAGTCATATGAAACACATTTCTTCTAAATCCCAAGAAGAGGGGAGAGGATGGTGAAAGGAGAAACACAAAACACCTTATTTTTAAATCACTATATCCAAGTGTCAGAGCCAGCAGAGTCTATATGCTTCTGCTTCTTGTGTTCAGCTTTTTCTTCAGAGCATGAGGGACAGTTAAGGGAGGGAAGATACTGGCTTGGCAGGTGCAAGGTATGTGATCCAGGGACTCGGCTCCAAGTGCAAAACCTGTCCTTTCTCAAATGCTCATTTCTGCACTAACACAAGAGGCATGACTGGCCTGTGCAGTTACATTTAGGCTGGTCCCTCTGAAGTCTGGACAGTGTTTCCGTCTGTGTTGCCCACAGACTCCAGGCCCAGTGCATTTGAAGCACGCTGAGGTACAGAGCACCCGCAGGCTGTGCTGCCACGGCAGCAGCAAGTCAGTCCGAGTGAGCACTGGTGATGCCTGGCAGGTCATATGAATATTTTGCAAAACTGTAAATGCAGCAGTGGTAGCATGGGTGAGTGTAACCCGATCAGAACAGTGCAGGTGCTGTGGTTAGCGGCCAGGCTTTTACCACTGTGCCCCTGAACTGCACCTAGTGCTTTTCTCGCTACAGATGGGGTGAAACTCTTCTCCCTGGTGAGTATTTGGCCCAGTCCTAGATGTTAGAGTAACTTCCTACAGAGCAAGCCCAGTTGTGATTTGTGGTGCTGTTTTATTTTCAGGACCCGTGGGAGATTGGCATCAAGCACACTCGATGGGAAGGCAGCATTGGACAGGAAACAATTGCGGGGTTTTTAGCAGGGTAATTTCAGTACTGGCCGGTGCTGTAGCCTGGATCTGATTAAGCAGAAGGAGACTAGGCTATTCATTTTCCTTGCCAAGCCTGTAGCTGTACCACTTTCACCTTGGTATAACCAACGGCCGTGTCAAGAGAGCAGCACTGTGACTCTTGACACAAACCTCCTTTTGTGCAGTCTGGGTATTAACCGTATCGATATATACTTGTGTCACGCATCCAGATTTAGGATCCTGCCGACTATGCCAGTTTGTCGCGGATGGGTGATTTAGATCTCTTAACGAACCGCTGTCAAAGGTGTTAGCAGAAGTGGTTTTAATGTGATTTTGTAAAAGTGTGACTTTAACAAAGTTCAGTGGCAAGGTTCGCTGTTAATTACTGCATGAAGAACCATACAAAGGAAAATAGTTCTGCTCAACTTCGAATGATTCACAGAGAGACCAGAGACAAAAAGGGTAAGGAAGACCCTCCCGTTGAGTCATAAGGTTCAGAGTGGGCCCTCATGCTTTCTAAACTTCTCAAAGTGGAGTGTAGGTGTGGCTGGATCCAGACTTAGTCCCTGACTTGGCCAACAGTTTATGTTTAAAGTATTACATGGGCAAAGTTTATGGAACGTTTCATTAGTATCAATTCAGCATGCAATCCAAGTTACTAAGGCAAAATCAAAGTTATCATACTACAAGGTTAGGCACAGTATCTGTCGGTTACCAAAGATCTGCTGTTGGTAAAAGGTGTCTCTGCCTTGAGGAGCAACCTTGAGAGGTGTCCCAGTTCCAGGAGACATCACTGCCATGCAGCCAGGCTGCCGTGCAGGGAGAGCTCAGAGAAGGCTCCTGTAGGCTGTCCTATCTATGGGACAAAGTGTTTGGCTCGTAGTCAAATTCCATGTGGTGGGCAAGGTATACAAGAGGCTCCCTTTTCCCACAGCTTTCTTTGCTCCTTGATAAACAGGTCTTGGAAAAGCCACACGCTGTTTGTGTGCCAGTGGCATGATCAGTGCTCCAAGCTCATGTGCATCGATGGTCACGGTGTCCCTGATCTGTTTTGGGGTTTCAGAGAACAGGTTGGAACTAGAGGAGTTCACAGCCCGGCTACGGCTCAGACCTTCACCTCCTCCAGAGCCTGCACCAAACCACTGCCAGTCCGGTCAAGGGGCTGAGCACACCCCTCACACTTCACCCCGTGACTACAGTCAGTCCACTTTATCAGTTCATAGTGTGGTTGTGCGGTTACCTCTCGTCTCTGCGTTATAAATATATAGCATATTGCAGAGCAGTGGTAACAGTCCAATTATTTGATAAGCTGTGGAGTTTAAGTGTCATAATCAGTTAGTTACATACCATTTCACATATGGAATCAGTTGCTGGTATATGTTTTACATGCTGGATTGATGTAATAATGTTTCTTTTTTTGCCAAATTTGATATACAGAATTATTATAAACGATAAACATAATAAGGTCCAACACAACAAAATTACAACTGGATATAGTGTCAGATTCAGAATTCCTTTTGCTGTTGGTGACAATCCAAAAAGTTTCCCATTAGTAATGTTCTTTCTTCACTCTTTTTAGGACATGGTATATCTTCTCTGCATCATGATTAATCAGGGTTCTTTGTCCATTATTCCAAATTCATTTTAGGAGTTGACTCAGGTCATCATGTTGCAACAGTTTTCCCACCAATGTGAGATTCAACACCCAGTGGCGGTAGGTAATCGATGGTGATGCAATGTATAGTTAGATTGTAGCAATTGGTGGGTTGTAACAGGAGCTGAATAGTTGAAGCTGCATCCCATAATTTGGTAAAATTATAGGTATTTGAGTGATTATTTGTCTCCACAGTGGTGTTGTCTATAAATACAGAGTCACCAAGGGTCCTCATACAATACATCCATTTCCAATATATACTAATACAGTCTCAGGGATTTCATCGGGATGTATTTCAGAAGGACACTTTGTTTAGTGCCAAAAAAGATGTCTTGGGCCTTAATAGTATTGCTTACACAAATAAATCCCTGTTGTTCCTGTACAACATCAGTGCTTTGCCATCTGTTCCCTTTTTGTTGGGCCCATACTCTGTTCTAATCGAGAGTACGGTTCCATGGTGATTTGATCCCGGTGCAAGAGCTGGCTAGATGGTTATACCAGAGCGTTGCATATTGTCAAAACAAAAATTGTGGCTTTTCCCCAAACTGCGAGGAGGAGAGTTATTTTTTCCACTGAATGTTTTCGTACTTTAAATCAATCAGTGGGTAAGCATTCCTCTGGGTCGCCGCTGAACTGTCCAATAGCAGCTTTGGGGGTGGGAAGCCAGGTGAGTTCTTTTGCAGCTGTTGTGTGCATGTTTGGCTGTTGAAAAACCAGTATGATAGCGTTCTAGTAAATGTCTCGGTTTCTGTTAATGAATTCCTGACATGCTGCAGCTCAGTGGAGTCAGTTACCTTCTTGAGTCTCTGAGTTTCACTTTCAGGTTCTTGGATTTACTGCATTTCCCTGATGCAGTGAGTGGTAGGGTGCTTGTGTAAATTAACTCTTCTCAAGTTTCGCAACAGAAGTAGTAATCTGAAATCTTTTAGTTTAAATAAATAAAAGCTTGCTTTCATAACATAAAAAGATGGACCTCTTCTGATTTCAACATGCACATCTTTTTTTTTTTACTAAAAAAAAAAAAAAGAGGCTGTTAGAAATACCTGCTCCTGTGACGCTTTGTAATTGGCTCACAATTTAAGCTGACTCTTGTAGCCTTTCATTTCTCAGCAGGAAATTTCAGGGCAAACCTCGCTTTGCTGCAGACCTGTATCCTTGTCTTCCTCCTTGCTGCTTATAGGTATAGCCAGATTCATTCTCCTTGAGGGAATGGGTGGAAATACTTTATACTGGTATGAATAATTCATCCTGGTAGTATTCATACTACCAGTCTTCCTAGCTGGGTGTGAAAACAGCAGTGACAACTTCATTAAGAGAACAGAATAGATAAGCTTTGGGCTAAATAATGAAGTGAAAATGACCAGGTAGGGTAAGGGGCACAGGCTCGTTTGAATAGGGACAACCTTATTCTGGAAAACAGTTGATGGAAAACAGATCACAGGAGACCAAATGCTCCAGAGAAATAAACCCACTGGTGCCTAACTATAAACGTTCTACCTCTGCTGCACTGGTAGCATTAGCCATAATTCAGAACTCTGTTATAAATCCACCCTCAGAATCCGATCCAAACCCAGTGTGCTGTCTGGACAGCTGCTCAAGTCAACACACAGTATTTAAAATCCGTAGAAGTAAAGCCAAAAGTGATCTCTGGAGTTAAGAGCATCTTCGGGGCCCAGCAGATGTTCAAGAGAATCGCACATTCATGATCACAGCTTTAAATTTAGGAACCCAGATTCTGCCATAATCTCACTTCATAAACCTTAATTTTTTTGCCCTATATGCGGTTTCTTTTAAATGTTTTATAAGCATGGAAACCTCATCCTGTGAAAGAAAACCATGAACATAAGGTGTATAAGTCTTCTTGATTCATCAAGTGTAAGCTCAGAGCAGATATGCATAATACATGCCGAGAGGAAGAAAGATACTATTACTACTCATTTCCATGCTTCAGTTCTTCTCTGTTTTAGTGTGCGTTGGAAGAAGATTAAATAAACATCTGTATAAGGTGCAGTGGTGACTGAAGGACGGCAAGCAAGTAACTAGAAAACTTAACCTTACACGTACTGTACCATCAACAGCAAGCAGGAAAGTTAAGTGTGATTATCCTTTGTATTCAAGTTTTCTCCTCTCCGTAAATTCCTTGTGAATCCCTGGTAAAGAGAGGAACTACAAACTGAGACCGTCATTTAAAACTGTGCAGTGCTTCTGGCAGTGATGCATCGGTATTTATGTAGGAATTATTTTACCAGAAGTAGAGATGGGGGAGGGAGGGATACATGCTATATTGTTCCCTCACAGAAAAGAAAAATCAATCCATTCTCATAAATAATATACAAAATTCTCAGCAAGATCTAAATTCAATACACTTAAGATGTCACTGGGATTCCAGGCCCGACTGGCCAAAGAGCTGGCTGGGGAAAAGCTTTATTCAGGTCGATTCTAGCAAGTTCTGGGTGGACCTGATCACTCTTACAGCCCATCCCAGCCTCTGGAGCAGGACAGTTTATCTCTCTGGATAGCTAACAATCAGTAGGTCGCTGCAATGAGGCATTTGGGGAGAGCAGAGGGTTCCTCCTACCTACTTACTCCGGGAGATTAAGCGAAACGTCTGGGTGGATGGACACTAGTGATAGGTTTTCCACCTTCATCTGAAAGAATGCCAGACTTGTATAAACACAGAAATGGCGAGTTTAATTCATGAGTTGACATTGTAGCAGTTTAATTAACACTCAAAGAAGTTTAATGGGTCAAGAGCTGTAGTGTTCAAATTAAAAATGATAGCAGGCCTTGTTTACTGCGGTTGGGAGTTTTTAACCTGCAAATCCGGTGTTAATTGCTCCCTTTTAGATCTGCCTTGCTACTTTTCCTCTGTATTTGCAGAGCAGGATAACTGAGTTACAGGGTGTTATGAAAAGGTCTTATACAATGGCAATATATTTAATTGTTTTCTAGATAACAGGCTAAATCAAGACCTGAGTACATTGAAATGGCAAAAATGTAGAAATTTTGGTTCTCTTGGACTTTAGTGCCTTCACTGATTGCTCCATAGCAGCGTTTCTGATGATTGCTTTTAATTCTGTCTTACAGTGTTGTAAAAGCAAAGGAATTTAAATCAAGCAGTACAGGGCAAGTCAGTAGATCCTAGGCTTTCCATTAAGTGTAGCTAGTTTCATGTTTCTACTAATTGTGAGACTAATTGCCTGTGATGCCAATCTAGGAGGGCTCCTTAAATAGGGGAGGGGGAGGGAGTGTTCCTCACTGAACCTCCTGGCTGTGCTCGTTTGGTGGGGGTTTATGATTGCTGAAGGAAGTCTTGCTATTGGTGCTGCTCGCTGTGTGGTTAATATACTGTTTATCAGCAGAAGTTGTAATACAGCAAGTTTAAGTGACAGATCCTTACCTGCGGGTCTTCAAATGGCTGGAGGCAGCAGATAACTGGTATTTCAAGTGTTGTAGAAAACTGGATTGGAATTCACCATCCATTGAAGCCTTCATGGCAGGAATAAGAGGCAGTACAAGGACATGAACTTCATTTTCTCAGAAAACAATGCAATTTGGAGAATTCTACTGTGTGTGTAAGCTGCTGCCCAATTTAAAGCAAGAGCGCAGTTCCACTGACGTTTCCTGGCTGTCCCATGAAACCACATTCCTGTCTACACTGTATTTCTCCTCCAGATGTTTTTCTATCCTAGGCACTCTTTCTAAAATAAGCTGACACTTAAAAAGAACCCCAAACAAAGAAATCCCTCCCTCATCATTTTCTAGAACTGAGTATGTTGCAGGTGGTTTTAATACCAAGTATCCTTTTGATTAGAAATTAAAGCCTCTTCCTAATCTCCAGGATGCCAGATCTGTGAATAATAGACTTCTTTTCCCTGTACCAGAAACTTTTTCTAAAGCTATTCAAAGAGATCTTGGCAAATATTTTGCTGTCAGGCAGTAATTGAATAAAGTCCCAAGTTGCTTGATGCTGTCGTTCCCTTTTCCCCTGAATTTTTTGTATCCGTTGCTTTTTGCCTATAAATAACACAGAGATAGCTAGAAAGGGAAACCTTTTTGAGAGGTGATATCGTCATCTGGCAGCTACCCAGTAAGGCCATATTGGCTGTAAGTCAGTGCCGAGCTTCCCTGAGAAAACGAAAGTCTAATGTTAGTTTAAAACAAAACAAAGCAAAAAAAAAAAACCACCACCAAAAAAACCCCACCTCAATCTCTTGTGTTTGCTGTTTAAAGGAAAAGGGACAGAGAGTGTTTTATCTTCCTGTATAAGCAGGCATGGGCAGACTTTAATGCTGCAGCTGAAAGCACTTCTCAGGCCCGTTTGTCACTGGAGATTATGTAGAGCTGTGGATGGTACTCAATGGCAGATAGAAGCGAGCTAAGCAAACTGGCAGCTGGAGCACAAAGAGCCTCTCTAGGTTTTTGTCTGTGCAGTGAGGCGCGAGTGCTGGAGTAGAAACTTCTCAGTACTCTGCATCTGCTTGAGGCTAAGCCCGCATCTCCCCTGGCTGTGCTACAGCTGCGCTTAAAAGGAGAAACCCCGTAGGCCAGAGAGTCCGTGATGTTCACCCGTAGCTATAGGAAATGTCTTTCGTGCTATTGTAACTGTCTCCATGCTCAAAAATAATACAGCAGAAAACCTGTGTGCAGACCACAAAATATAAATGAGTGTTGATTTAATGGTTGAAAACAGCAGGTCAGCTTGCCACTGGGTATTTTCACTTGCCCATGCCTTGGGACTCACGTTGTGCAACAATCTGTTCTGGCAAACTAGACAGCGAAAAAACACTAACTCCCTTTCCCATCTCTTGTCTTGTGGCTTTCTTAGTCGCATTTATTCTATTTTTCTAAAACAGTCTGATCTGGTTACTCTTACTGTATCTCATGTTAGGATGTGACGGTAGGATCATACCAATAGCAGTTTGAAAGATTCTTGAATTCAGAGAGTTCTAATTAGAGTGAAATGGTCACAATGACATTGTGAAAATGGCCCCCTTCCATCTTAAAATGTTAAATGATGAAGTACCAAAGTTAATTACTTCTTAGTCAGCTTTTACTTTTTTTCCCTTCTTCTCTGCCTAGATGGAATGCAGTGGTATTAATACTCAAACAACCATAGTTTATACATGTTAATGGGTGTGACACCTTCTCTGGCCTCTGTTTATTACATAGAAGCTTACCCCGGATTCTCAATTAGTATTAACATAGATATACTAAGATACTATTTTTAATTATTTTGAAAAATATGGAGGGGGCAAATAGGCAAACCTAGTCTCCATTTTAGACAGGATCCAAGCCTGAAAAAACTTTGGGTTTGTAGTTGGGATGTAGCCAAGAGCTCATTGTAAACTTAGATAATTGTTTCTGTGCTCCAGGAAAGAAAACTTAAAAAAAAAAAAAAAATCCCCCAAAGTTGCAATCAAACACTAAACTTTAAGTTGATCATTAGGCTGTAATCAGATTTGGGCATAGTCAAGTACAAACAAGGATTACTGTTCGAACTCCTTGTTCACTGCTCCCCATTGAAATTCCGAACTCTGAAACCCAAATAAGGTAACTTTGATTAAAATCAAATTAGTATATCCCTATGATGGTTTATGGCCCAGTACCTTCAAACCCTTAATGAATTCTGCGAAGTTCGACTCCAGTTCCCTCTCCCACACATCTTGCCCTTGATATGAAGGCAGCCTTACACCACCTGCAGATGTTTCCATGCAGTCAAGGACCTGACTGCTATGGAGGTTTTCTGACCACCGTGGATTTCTGATTACATCTCACTAGAATCGACATGCAAAAGCTGCTACTGCGCAACAAGGAGGCCGTATAACCCAGACAACAAAAGGGTTATATTTAGAGTTGACTAGAGGGCGAGCCTGGCTAGCCAGAGCTATGTGACCTGCCACCTCTTTTCCCCCATCTGTATCATCTCTTGAATGTCCCAAAGCCATTCATGCTCTGGTGCCTACATCCTGAACACAGCAGGAAGAGGTACCCCAGGTTCTTACACCGCATTTTCCCGAGGTGCTGCTGGTTTGCACCAGGATGGGGGGAGGAGGACCAGAACTTGGGTGAGCTGGAAGAAGGAAACAATCAACTGGGAGGCGAAGTGTCTGGAGAAAGGTAGGCTCATCGTCGTATCCAGAAGGTAAACAATTTGGAGGTGATGCCTTGGGCTGCCACTCGGCGTTTGTGCTAGAGGTCCCCAGTGTTAGTGTAATTGAAGGAGACTTACAGTGTGAATGAACGTGTGTGGGCTGGCCTTAACGGCAAGGAATACATTCAGCAGAGACCTTGTTAATGTAAAAATACAGAGATTTTCATGGTTTTGCTCTCTCTTTTCTGGTTAATGCCATGAATATTCCCTAGGAAATGTTTCCCAAAGAGGGACTACCCACTCTCTGTTTCTGCTAACTGTTTTCATTCTATGAAGTGAGCGGATAATTATTTGCTCAACTGAAGCATTTGGAAACGTTGAAGGAGTATCTGATTCATCAGAAGGTGAAATTTGCTGTTAGGTAATAAAATGTGATTGTATAGGCTTTGTAACCAAATCCCCAGTCCCTGATAAGCCAATATGGCAAGGCCAGGAATTTTAGAGAGCCTTTTCCTGGAATGATAAGGAAATGGATTTCTTTGTTAAAGCTGGTACAGCTCAGGCATTTGTAATGGCTTATGATGCTGCAAGGACAAGGCTGAGACATGCAATTACGTTTTAGGAATGCAAAGCCCTGGCTGTTAAATGGAAACTGTAAGCTAGGACCAACCCTTGATTACAATAAGGAAAGGAATAAAAATAAGCCCTGTTTTCTGTAACTTCCCAGCAAGTCCATAGAACAAAGCCTGTAACAGAGCAATTTTCCTTTGTCTAAAGCAATGCCAAGGGAGGAGCATTCCCTTCAGTTCTCTCCCAATCCCTGTCCAGGGAGAGGGAGACTTCACCTGCTCACTTTTGAGACTGAGCTCAGTGTAAGCATTAGGACTGGGGGAGGAGAAAGGTTCCTGTTCTTCACGAAATGAAATAAAGTTCTCTGAGTATGTTACAGCTTCCCTCAGGATCCTCCTGGCTCTGCTAAACTTCTGTGTCTGTTGGGGGGTGAATCTTCCTCCCAGGCTGTGAGCATTCCCTGGGCTCCAACTGCCCTTTAGAGGCCGCACAGATGCTCACAAGCTGTAATTGCACTTCCAGATGAAACTAGGAGGTGGGGAGAGAAGTGGGGATGAATTTTGAGCCAGGAACCAATTTTCTTCTCTCTTTTTTTTTTTTTTTTTTCTGTTTACTTTGGATATTGGAAATAAGCCAACAGAAATCACTGAGTGTAATGCAAAGGATGTTTCTCAAATTGCTTTTTAGGAGAGAGACTGTGCCAGAAGGATTGCTGGAGACGAGCACATGAGCCAGTTCAGCCTATATATAGGAGATATGTGTATGTGCACCTCTCTCTTTTTAACAAAGCATTGTAGCAAAAGCTGACTCGAGGAAAATTTCTGGAAGAAGACAGAAGGCAGCAACAAGTCGGAGGGCAGTAGGGTGGGGCAGAATGATCAGGAGACCAAGAAGCTCAGAAAGCTACTGAGAACAGCTTTGAGTGGATTTTCTGTAACTTCTCAAAGGCGGCTTACCTGCCTCATCCAGCACACCACAGTCTCGCTGAGCGCTGTGCCGTGCAGCGAAGGACCAGCGAGGAAACTGTAACCAGGTACTATCTCGATAATCTGAAATTTCACGTACCTCCCCAGACTGGTGTTTTGGGGATAAATCAGACAACTAGGGTCTGGGAGAGACATGACAATATCCCTTAGAGAAGCTCTTATAAAACAGTTTGTATGTATGTGCAGGCTGTTGTGTTTTTCTCCATCGTACAATGTGTAGGATTTATATAGTGTCCTAAGAGCTGGACAGCTTTGGTTCAGGCAACCACAGAGTAGAAAGTTACCAGTCAGACCTGTTAAAAACCTTCTCTTCTAGGACAGTTTTACTCTCCTTAACCTTTTTTCCTCAGTAGAGTCACTGAAAAAAGATTAACCTGCTTCTGATAGTCTCTTGGTTAGAAAGCAGTGGCTGTAAACTGCTAAGCAAAGTCAGTGGGCAGCTTGTGGCAGACTGTATCTTACTGTAAACTTGATGTTCTATATTGCAGTGAATTGTTTATCAGGAAGGAGCCTTTCAGCATGGCAGCAGAGGTCTAGCTGCTTCTGGTAAAGTCCACAGAAAATTTCCCATCTAGCTCTAATTTAGATCACACTGAACACTGTTACAGTATCTGAGGGAAGCCCTGTGAAATCAGCAGGAGTTACTTCCTCCTCACTCAGTGGGAGCCACGGTATCTTGTGGAAGAAATCAGCGCAAACTGTGTCGTTCACACTAAGCTAAGGTTTATGTGGTTTGAAATTATCTGCGCTGGCCATAGTGCATCACCACACAGCTGAACGCTGCAGGGCCTGCGCTGGCGTTGGGGTTCGGCACACTGCACACTAAGTTAGTGCACGCTGAGGCTCCGGAGGCTGTTTCTCTACCGCACAGTAGCTTGACGCTCCTCTGACTGCTCTCCCTTACACTAGCGCTACTCTGTTAACTTGCCTCAAAACCAGTCAGCCTGGCCATCCTCCTGCATGTAGTCCTTGGTTAAGTCATTGATTAAAAAACCGGGGGGCTGTTCAGACAATCGCAAAAACCCTTCGTTAATGAAGTGCTGATCATGCAGCCCTTTGTTCAGAAAGTGTCCTAAGGAGAAAAGACGTTGCATCCTTAGCCAGCTGCTGCCTTACTACTTCTTGCTGCCGCACAGCTTGCTGTAAGGGATCTCTCCATTCCCAAGGACCTATTTTTGTTGCGGAGATGTTTCCATGTTAAAGATATTAACAGCTGGATGAAATTTCCCTGGAAACTAGTACAGGCTTGTTATCCAAACATTTCTAGATCTCTATCAGATATCTCTATGTATTTTTGGCTTCTCAGCCTGTGCAGCACCCATATGTATTTCAAATTAGGTTCATTCTAAAGGTGATTATGGTTTTTGGCTCTCCAAGCTTTTGTTGGGAGCAGAACAGTTTTCTGAGAAGCTTGATAGAAAGTTTGGCACCACCGTACATACAAACAGAACATAAACCACTTTATGTGTGGTCTAATTATGGGATGTGTCAACACTTACACACATCTACCCTGCTGGGATTGTTTTGTGTAGGCATTACCATCTTGTCTGAGTACTGCCCGTATCAGGCTATTTAGAGTTGCTTTTTCTCAGAATTAGCCGTTATGTCATATTTATCCCGGTATGTTACAGCGCAGAATATGCTACCAAGCAGCCTGCCGTGAATGCTATAGAACAGGACAGAGAAGCAGAGTGGGTAGGACACAGCTCTTAGGATCCAAAGGTAAAATTCTGCACCAAGCAGGTGCAGGGAGAGGAAGAGGCATGTGAAAGCTGGGGGAGAGTAAAAAATAAAGGAAGAAAGAAAGAAAATCATCACAAGACAGACAATAAGCTGTTGCTTAAAAAATGACTGTGTGGAACCATCCCCAGTATGCAGGATGCCCAGCAGTATCAGATTGAAATTAAGTGGCACAAGATTCATAGTTACCAAAATTTCACTGACTAATAGTTGAAAGAAATATTAACGGTACCATACAAAAATATTTGTACTGGAATGTCGTTGCTGGAAATGTGCTATTTAGGAAATGAAAGCAGTCCTTGATGAAGTGGTTCCTCACGGTATCTCTCTCTCTCTCTCTCTGGCAAGAGAGAGCTCTACCTATCGCAAGTCTGGAGCTGTATAGCACTCTCAGTACTTTCCATTTGATTCACCTTTACTGACTTTTTCAAAGTAACTTTGTCTCAGGCAAGCTTTTTTCGTAACATTTCTCCTATTTCTTTACAGTCATCATATCACTGAAATGAGTTCTCATCCCCTGGGAAGAAGAAATTTGACTGCAATTCAGACATCTTTATGACATAGTAGCGTACAGCAGATTCAGAGGTGCCATGTCCTACCAATCCAAGAGGCGTCAACCAGTGTGTTTCTTGTTACACATTGCACGTAAGTGGTGTGAAACATGACTTACTAGGGGTTTTGTTTGTGTCTCCCGAGTGCCTGCTGGACGCTACCATCCGTTGCCTTTCTGAATTCTGCCTTCCTCCACTTCTAATGGGAGTCACACAACATGGGTGTTTCTGGTTGTTAAACGGCGTGTTGCAGTGAGAATTAAAAACCGGCTGGTCCCAGCCACGCATTCACCCATTCTGTTCTTCTTTGTCTTTGGGATGGTTTCGTGGTATGCTGTACAGAAAGGTGGTTGTTACGGTTGAAAAAGTAAACGCGTGTATAAATAAGATGTTTACAGGAGAATGGGAAATTAATTTTCAGTTTCTTTTACTTAGTGCTTTTGGACTCTGCCCATGCCAGGAATGAAGTGTTTAAATACTGAATTGAAAACAAAGCTCAAATCGCCATTCTTTTGTATATGGACTTCTCCTTGTACATGAAAATTGTATTTTTAAGTTCATGGAGATATAGTTCCACTACTTGGTCCTAGCTAAGACAGAAATTTGTTGAGACTTTGTGGAATTTGAATGAAAGAATTCTTTACTTAGAATATGCTCAAATGTGGCTGCTAGTTAGGCTTACGACTGCTGATAAGCAGAGTTAGGCATAGGAACGCTTGTGCTGGTGTTACTTACCAGGTGATATTGTTACCACAGCATCAGACCGGTTGAGGTTGGAAGGGACCTTTGGAGGCCATCTGGTCCTAGTCACCTGTTCAAGCAGAGCCACTGGGAGCTGGCTGTCCAAGACCGTGTCCAGACAGCTTTTGAATATCTTCAAGGATGGAGATCCCACTACCTCTCTGGGCTACCTGTGCCAGTGGTCAGTCACCCTTCTGGTGAAAAAGTGATTCCTGATGTTCAGAGGAAACCTCCTGTGTTCCAGTTTGTGCCCATCACCTGGGCATCACTGCAAAGAGCCTGGCTTTGTTGTGTTTGCACTCTCCCTTCAGAGTTCTTCAGTTGTTGTGTTTGCACTCTCCCTTCTTTTCTCCAGGCTGAACAGCCCCAGCTCTTTCAGCATGTCCTCACTGGAATCCCTTCATCACCTTCATGGACCATCACTGGACTCTCACCAGTATGTCCATGTATTTTCTATACTGGGAAGGTCAGAAATGGGCACCGTGCTCCTGGTGTGACCTCGCCAGGGCCGAGCAGAGAGGAAGGATCACCCTGGACCTGCTGGCAATGCTTTCTCTAGTGCAGCCCAGGATACCATTTGCCCTCTTTGCTGCGAAGGCACATCAATGGCTCATGTTCAACTTGGTGTCCACCAGGACCCCCAGCTCCTTTTCCACAAAGCTGCTTTCCAGATGGGTGGCCCCAGCATATGTTGGTGCAGGGGGTTGTTCCTCCCCAGGTGCAGGACTTTGCACTTCTCTCCTTGTGGAACTGCAAGAGGTTCCTGTCAGCCCAGATGTCCAGCCTGTCGAGGTCACGCTGATTGGCAGCACAGCCCCCTGGCACATCGACCACTTCTCGGTTGTGTCATTTATACACTTGCTGAGGGTGCACTCTGCCTCAACATCCAGATCATTAATGAAGTTGTGAAACAGGACTGGACCCAGTACTGATGCTTGGGGCACACCACTAGTTGCTGGCCTCCAACTAGGAGGATGCCAGTTTTCAGTCCACCTCAAGGTCTGCTCATCCAGCCCGTACATCAACAGCTTCTCTATGAGGGTTTTATAGGAGACAGTGTCGAAAGCCTTACCGAAGTCTGCCACTGCTCTCCCCTCATCCACTCAGGCAGTCATTCCAGCACAGCTTATCAAACTGGTCAAGCATGACTTCTCCCTGGTGCCTGGTGAATCTAAGGGTGTTCTTACACACTGCTGTTCTTTGAACAAGTGTTAAGACTTGATAAAGAAGAGCAGGAATAGAGATCATTTTCTGCCTGAGAATCTGAAGTCTGCTCCTGAAGGACATTACAATGTGGGAACCAGACTTTTTTGCTCAGCTGGGTTTTTTGAAAGGGGATAGGTAGCTCAGGTGTGAGGTATGAACTATATACATAAGTAAAACAGATTATACTTTCAGTTTATGCCATGCCTTTGTTACCATTTTCTGTCCTAAAGAAAAGTTGGTCTCTGAAACCATGACTTCTGCAGCTTCCCATACTGGTATCACTGATGCCAGAAAGGATTATGGTCTCTAAAGCAAAAAGGGATTTTATGGCTGTATCCTTGAACTGAGAAAACAAAGACTCAAATTGTTTAGAACACTATGGGAATCAGAGAGACTTTGACTGGCTTTGCTGCAGGAGGCAGCATTTTTCTTCCCCCACTGAGCAACAGGAAAGCTATTCTGTGTCCTTGGCTTTTCTGCACTAGCAATCACTGCTGCCCTTCAATGCCTGCCACGCTGCCACCTGCACAGCCACAGTGCACTCTTTCACCCCGGTGCCTTCATCTTCCACTTCCCCTTTCCCCGCTGCTTGCTCGTCGCATCAGAGAGCTTCTGCCTCGCTCAAATATTAGCAAGACGACCACATTTCTATTAAAACCATGGTTGGTTTTTAAGAAGTGCTTGAAGGTACCATAGAAATTTCTGTTCACTTCTCGGAAATGAGGCTGAATTACAGAAATGCCTTCAGTGGAATCGTTTATCGGTGTGCCGCAGCACCAGTGCTGCCACCACGGCTGTGCAGGGGATGCAAGGACAGAGCATTGCCTAGCTGCGGGAACGCTGCGTTGTATCCAGTTGCACCACACAAAACCAGCAGTTGCATTTTACAAGGCTCCTTGCGATGGTTGACTTTACAGCAGCTCAAATGTGTAACCTGGAACGTTTATTTTATCAGTTTAACTTTCTGAAGGAAAGGACAAGAATTCACTGGAGAACTTTTTTAACATCCTCCTTCCAAAAGCTAAGAACCTCTCTGTGCATCTAAACTTAGATTGTAGAGCAAGGTCTAGCGATGCACAGAGAAACATGGGGTTTGGTGACACAATGCTCTCCCCAGCTAAATGATTTTGCTTGAAAGCAACCTCAGAAGCAAGTTTTTCAGCACGGCAGTGCATTATGCAGTGAAAACGGTTCTACAATGCCGTGCTTCTATGCAAGGGCTTCACCTGGAAAGGCTTTGCCTTGCAGCTGGAAAATTAAAGCAGCATGGTTTCAAAGAGACAGGGGAAGATAACCGGAGGTTGGTCAGCTTAAGAGAAGTCTGGGGACCAGGCAAATGCTAGTGATGAAAGAAGGTAGTGTTAAAGACAGCTGGACGTAAGGGAGCCCTTAGGTTTCTGTTACAGCCCTAACCACTGACCCTGGCTTTTGGAAGGATCACTTTGTTTCTTAGTGTCTTACGTACCAGGCCAGAAGTGTTGACCGCCAGAGGGGCCTCTTCAGGCACCAGCCAGCAGTCAGCTGAAGCAATGGACTGATGGGACAGCAAAATTATGCTTTGCATGAGCAAGAGCGTGTCTGTGTGTGAAAGGGCCGGGAGGTGGAAGGCTTCTGGGCGGAGAAGCAATGCTGGCAGTGGGCAAGACCCAGCAGTGAGGAGGATGGTGAGAGTCAGAGGCATCTGACTCTCAAACATTATTTGCCTCGCTTTCTCTCAAGCTGTCTGATGATGTTACACTGAGCACACGGTTGATACTGGGAAAGGGAAGAGCAGATGTGGGCAGGGCTGGGCACACAGGCAGAGGGGACCTTTCCAGGGTCAGGAAACTGGCTCTGTGACAGTGCCCTCAGTTTCCAGGGAAGGCTGAGCCTTTGAGAGTTTCTCTGAAGTGCTGCCAGATCCCTGCCTGTGATCAGATGATGTATTTAATTGGATTATTAGAGGGTTTGATTAGCAAGTGCTAAGGAGTTTAGCTCCAGTGCTGAAAAGAGATACATTAGTTCAAAACATAAAATACTTATTTGGATTTTATTAGTATTTACACAGCGCTTTCCCAAGACATTTAGATATGTCTGTAGTGATTAGTGGCTTATTGTGGTATGTGTAGGATAAGCCATGATATTGGTGTGTCGGTATCAAGGTGCTGATGGCCTATGACTGAGCCTTCCACCCCCAGAAACAGGGGATATGTGACAGCTTCGTGGAGAAATTAAAGATGGTAATAGAGATGAAATCCTGGGAATGGTGAGCAGAGGCTCTGGATGAAAAGGCTGAACCAAAGACAAATCTGGGGCTTTAATTGTGAGTTCCCTTTGTGATTGGTAGGGCGAAGGGTCCTGAGGAACAAAAATCTGATGATTCATCATGTTACTGGGAGGCCTGCAGTGTTACTAGCTTGCAGTGTAGCAGTAATTTGGGATGTAGCGAGAAAGTGCGTTAATCCCCTGCTACTGCCCTCCCTTCAGCAGAAAAAAGCCAATGTCAGTCTTACTGACAGAAGCTGCAGAGCGCGAATGACAGGTTAAACAAAGATTACACAGCGAGTCCTTTGGGTTTGGGGCTGCTGCTCTGAAAATCTAGCTGCAAACAGAGGTCAAAGCAAAAGACAACTTGCTCCTGAAGAAACCAGCTGTGCAAGGGCTGCAGGCCCCCTCCCATTGCATGACAGGGAGCCAGCACTGACTCAGTCCCTCTCCTGGGAGCTGGGATTGTTTGCGAGAAGTGTGTCCAGCCAGCGCCTAGCCTGGCTGCTCCCATCTGGGAACCTCATCTGAGCGTGCATGCTGGAGCTATCTATGTTGGTCTTCCAGGCCTGTGAGTTACATTTGTGCCTGCTCTGATCTGCTTGAATTTACCGGAGTTACTCAAGGACAAGTGCAACAGCAGTAAGCCTGGCGGAGATGAACATCAGGTTTGAGGTGGGGGAAGAGGGTTGGGAAAGAGTCTCTTCCCTCCACATCAGGCAGACAGTGACCCCTTCCCCAGGCACAGTGAATCAAGGACTGCTAGGATTAATGGGACTTCTTCCACACTTTCAAGTTAAAGCTTTCATTTCGAGCATGTGCACGTGATGCTATCAGTCATTTTTCCTCGTCTTATGAGTCTACCATACTGACAATGTAATGTGTATTCTTCTCTCTGTTTCAAAGCCTTGACCCCTATTGGCAGCTCCTCTGAGCAAGGAAAGCCCTGGCCTTAACCGCCAGGCACGCGGCAGTCACAATTCCTGCTGAAGCGCAGTGTCTGGAGCAGAGCACAGAGGACGGTCCTGGTTTCACTGTGTGTTGGCTGGATCTGCAGGGAACAGTTCATTTGTGGCAGATGCGGAAAAGACAAAACACTCCCTCCTCCCATTTCAGATTAAAAATCCAGCTCTGTTTTTTTCCTGAATCCAAGCCCAGTGAATGAAATATTCTGGCCAAGATGCTGATTTTGCCCACTGACCACAAATAACAGTAGGAACAATGCACTAGTGCTCTTCTTCGATACTCAGTCCCAAAAGACTGTGGCCTCTTCCTTGTTTTCAACAAGCATATTTATGTGCTCCAAACCTCATCCACAGGAATGAAAACAGCACCAGCTTAAATTCAGGTGCTCTGAGCGTCAATCACTTTGATTGAAAAAACAAAATTTGCTTAGATTTCTTGCGTGTGCTGTACCAGTCAGCTAGATAAGCCTTTCTTGCAGGAGAAAAGGGGTGCCTCAACACTCCCCACCCCCTAACACGGGCACAGATCTCCTGTCACGTGAATGAAATAGCTTGATGCCCTGGTGATAGAGATCCCGGCTGTTTCAGGATTTTCTCTTGGGTGGGAAGGGACTTGCAAAGCAGTCATGTTTGCGCAAGGATGTATTATGTCAAGAGCGGGGAGAAGAGCCCCGTGTTTGTCCTGGCGTAACAATGACTTGGCATGAGAGCAGTTTTGCTCAGCAGCTTCATTTCTGGGGCCAGCCTGTAAACTCAGGAGGAAAATATCTAATCAGCTGGGCCAACTGCTGTAGGGCGGTTTCTTTTTAAAAACCGCCATCAAGTTATAACATGATTTATCTTCTAATGAAATAACATCCCCACCCTTAAATCATAATTTAAGGACACAGAGACTCTGATGAGCCTTTTATAAATAACATTCGTACAACCGTTTACGTGTCATACGACTGTGCTGGAAGTTGCTAAGGCATTACCCTTCTCCTGAGACGAAGAGCCTGAGACAGGGTTTGAGTGTGCGTGTGGTGTCACCCTGGGGAGGTGTGATGCATAGGGGTGTTGATTTGCAGTACATTTGTTGCATCCCGGTCACCTGATCTGGAGCAGTTCCAAAGCTCCGTAAGTTCACGCACAGGGGTTTCAAGGGCTCTCTGTTCAGTGCTTTTTCTCTTTCTTCTACCTATTTCCTTTTCCAATTAAATTTTAAAAGAGTAGAAATTAAGAAAGAACTGACATTGCAACCACTAAATTAGCAATAATGATGAAAGCAGGAGTGCCGGGGACGTGGAGCAGAGAGCAGGATACAACAGAGCAAACAAGTTTGAAAAGGAGTCAAGGAACAGGAGGTTTACGACATCCTCTCTCGGTCTTGCTTAAGCCTGGCTGTACATGTGATCGTGAAGGTAACTTGTGACTCGAAGCAGACACCCACAGCAGTGTGCTACAGGGCAATAAGAACACTGTTTTCAGCTAATTACCCAAATAGTGTCCTTTGCTGACAGAGTGCCAGTAGTGGGAGGCCCCCGAGTCACTTGTGCCATGTTTTGCTGTGTTCCAGGGAAGATTTCCTCGCAGAGCACTAACAGCTGTGCTGGTGTGTCGGTTGTGCTGCTCCCCGCTCATCCGTGCCCTTTTTCCAGGCCTCCTCGTGGGGCCCAGTGTCATCATAACTGATGCACAACTAAGACCTCAAGGTTTAAGAAAAAGGGAACTGAATTTCTTGTTCCAGACTTCAGTTTTAATCCCTGTAGAAACAAACTGTTATTCCTTCCTCCCCAAAATACAACATCTAGCTGCTGAGGATCTGCCAGGTAATGTGTCAGGCTGGAAGCTGATCAGGTCACCTGAAAGGCCGTTCGTGTACCAGCTGCAGCAGAGAGCAGGCTGCTCTGTGTATACGTGTTAATGGCTTTCCAAGGAGAACAGGGGATGATCAGTATCTGGAGGGGCCACCTAAGGAGCAGAATGCTGACACATCTTTGCCATGCGCTCAGAAAACTTCTCAGAAGAGAGGGAAGTGTTAGGAATAGCAGTTTCCCTTGAAAGGAAATTCAGATTCCTATAAATCACGTGTTCTAACACAAACACTGAAGTAAACCATATGCGTCTCCTACCCATGTTTTCTTTCTTCATCTTGGTACATTGTTTTTCAGAGGCCAAGTTTTCCTCAGGCTACATTGTTTGTTTTTTTCCTTTAATAGAATTGATTCTTTGTTTTCTTCTGGGAAATGGCCTCCCTCTTCCTACCACTATATATATATATATATATAATTTTTTTTACCCCCTTTCTCCTTTGCTTCTCAAAAAGTGTAGCTGAAAGGGCTGGCACCACCACACAATGCCTGCTTCTGGGACAGGAGAGACCACTGGACACTGGGACGCAGGAGATCAGAGGTGGCATTCCCCACCCTGGCTGTTACCTACTTACAGCATGGATGTGGGTACCCTAAGCTCTCTTTATAGTTAGTGGAGAGAAATAAGCATTTTGAGAGGGAAAAATGCCCCAAAATGTGCTAGATTATGCTTTAGTTGAGATGAAACACACCTAGATTCTTTAGTGTGCAGTTCAATCAGGGTCATGACTATATTTAATCCGTACCTCACTCTGAGTCTACTACCAGCCTAGTGCATGACTTGGACAAGTCACTCACCAATCTGTAAAGTGGAATAATGTTGTGATTTTAGTAAAGACTATAACTTGGTTAAATTTTACTTTGGCTACAGCAGGATTTGGCTTTGTGCAGTGGTGTTATCCTATGTTACTTTTGCCTTCTTTTTTAACCTTTGGACTATTTTGCAATAGGAAGTTGTGTCATTCCTTCAATTGGAAAGGGCTGGTCCAACATCTGCAGCCACAGAGATCAGGGCTGGAGTTTAAGACCCCTCTCTTTACAGGCTACAGCTTCCTTTGTCCAGAGGGCAGCTAACCCCTCTCTTCCCAGAGGTCTGCTGCTGTTTTGGGGAAGAGAGCAACAGAGGATGTCAAATGCTTTCCTCCGTGCTTAGCAGCAGTTTCCCGTCCTCACTACAGGAGGACACTAGAAATGTTCACTGCATCGAAACAGCCCTCCAAGCTCTGGCAGGTAGGAGAGGTGGTAGGCAGCAAACTAGCCAGGGTCTGCCCCTTGATTCTTGTCTCCTTGAGGGAAGGTGAGGGTAGGTGAGCTGGAAGCATCAACAGATCACGTAGTGCCCAGAGCACTGCAGCTGGGCAGGGGTACCTGAACTCGGGCAAAGCCCGAGGCACGGCTGCAGGGCTGAGCAGAATGCCTAGCAGAAAACCTGCCTGATGCAATGGCTTTGGCAACATTACCAGGTGTCTTAGTTTCATTATGTATTTGTAATATTCAGTGACAGAAAATTCTCGGTCTGTTCTCAAAAACAAACAAATCCCTCAAACAAAACCACGTTTTTGTCAAGGAGAAAAAGCTGGCAAATACAAACTGCAAAACTCCAGACCAAAAAACCTGTTTGCCAGCAGGATCCAAAGTTAGCTTTGAAGTTTCACAATTCTACTCAATGCTATCAATTTGTGGGGTCCAGTTCAGAGATTTTGAGCATTCCTGAGCCTCCTCTGGTTTTTTGAGTGTTAACACACATCACGGTCACCCCATGATATTTTCTCTCTCGCTCCTTGCTTTATCCCATTTTGTAATTGCATCTCAAATCTGAGCTTACCAGATGCAGTTGCGCTTGCTTTTGCACAATTAATGAACTGCAGATTAGCACAATTGAAACCATTCTGCTGTTTTCATCCATGATGGCTTTAACCGAATGTTTATATTCTTCATTTATCATCCCACAGCTTTACCAAACTCTTCTTTTGCCATGCAGATCTCTCTAGGCTGGATTCTACCATGCATGATTTCCCCACAGGAACATCCTGATTTACAAAAGGAAGGACTCTTCATCCTCTGCTTCAGTGATTGGTTGGCTTTACAGCCAGTTTTGCAGTTTTACAGTTGAGGTGCTGGTAATGTCCTTGGAAAAAAACCCCACATCTTCAGTTTTATGCACAACAGATGAAATAACAGGATATCTGGTTATTAGTTTTCTTATACACTTCTGGCTTTGGTACAGGATGTACCCAAGGGAAGGATCCTGCTCAGTCATCATTATGGTGACAGCTTCGTACATCTGCTCACTGTGGAGGCATTTGCAGGGACTCCCTGCTCTTTCAGCTCCTCCTGAAAGGCAGGAGAGCTGCACAGTTCAAAGTGCCCACAGTTCACAGGCACTGTGCTGTTTCAGAACACGTATGTGAGACCACAGGCATAAATACGGCCTGCACCTGTCAGAGCATCAGCATTTAAAGAAGAGGCGATGGTTCTGACCTTGTGCAGTGTGTTGTGGGATAATGTTTCTAAGCTTGTCAGTTAGGTCTGCAGGAACTTCGATCCTTGTTAGCCCAAAGATTTGCAGCTTTCAACGTGTGTTGCTGGAAAAATCTCATGCTGTGATGATGTGAAAAAAGGTGCATGAGAAAGAACAGCTTCTTGATGTGAACCCCTTTGGTTACATCTTCTCTCCTTTCACTTCCTTCCCATCACCTGAGCAAAACCCAAACACAACAGCAAGGACCACAAAAGCAATTGCAGTGCAGAGAAGCTGCTTACAGTTCCAGCTCAGCTGACTAGTTCAGTTCTTCCTACCGGTGCATCCAAGCTAAAGGAGAAGCGGATGCAGAAGATATGTTTTCCATATCCTCGGATTTTTGGCAGTTGCACATACTAAAAATACGTATGAAAGAAGAGGACTTAGTCTGAAACCAGCAAGGATTGTATAGATTTGAGGTTTGCAAACTGACTGAGCTTTTCTTGTATCATTTGGAAGTGGGCACCAGAAGAGGTTGTGTCTGTTACAGTGCTTTCTCCAGTTACATTTGAGCTTGTGGGATCATCTTTATCTCCAAATAGTTAGCCCTGCTTGCAGAATTTACTCTGCTCCTACTCACAGATGCCTTTTTTCTATAGAGTTCTTTAAGTATGTGGAAACACACTCTAAATATGAATATAAATTAACTCCTACTCTCCATGCTACTAGCAAAGCTGCAGCTGGCATACGGAGGCAGCCTTGGAGTGTTCTGTTCTGAACCGCCAGCTGTTTTTCCCAGGAAACATTCCTGGAAGACAACATATCCACAATTTCCTGCAAGACTAAATCGTTTAGCACACAGCGCATATGATATCTTTAGCCTTATCTCTTAAGAGTGCCGTAACATCTAGTAAGCTGCTGTTGCCTGCACAGAGTGTACTCTTCTGGCTGAAGTTCTTGTTAGTGCCAGCTGAGCTCTACGTAACTTGGGAACAGTCTCTTTCCTGTAGGTCACACTCTGCTGCCTGTGCCACCGAGCCACTTCCGTACTGCAAGATCTATGCCTGTCTGGGACAGCTGGTGGCCACCCAGTGCTTTGTAGTTCCTGGGATTTTCTGGATCACCTTGAAAGAGGACATATGGAATGCTGTCGTAAACAGATGTGCAAACAGCTTTGCCTTGGCACCATAAACTTTTACGAGAAAGATCTGTTGCAGCTGATGCAGACACACAGCCCTGCAGGCAGTGAAGCAAATGTTCTCCGAGTGCCGGTCTCTGCCACAGTTGGGAGTGGGACATAAGAGTGAGAAGCATTAAGGAAATGTTGGGGTTCGGGTTGATGCTAGCCAATTAAAACAAAGTATTCTCCCTGAAGGGTTGAGTCTGAGAGTGAAGTCCATAGAAAGGTCATTGATAAGACGTAAAGGATCCTGCAGCTGCCCAGGATGTGGGAAAATAAATGTGGGTTTTTTTCCCGAAGATCATATCTTTAATTCTCCATGTATAAAGCCTTTGCTTTGCAGTTTAAACAAATTGGTACCAAAAGTTAAATGGGAAAAGCTGTTCTCCAGCAGAAGCATACTTGCCTAAGAGGAGGTTTTTGTAACTATGAAGTTGTTACCCCTTTTAGTTTCTACATCTTGTTCTGGAATACAGACCGGTGTCATCTAAAGGCAGAAGTCCTTGTTCATGATTGTAGGGTTATAGTGAAGGGAGGCCAGCAGCATCAGATGATTAGAAATGCCTCGAGCTGGAGGTGCCTTAGGCTAGACCAGTTTTCTTCGTTCCATCTGGAATGGAAAGAGGACTCCATACTGGGGCATATACTGGTGTAACTATTTTGACCAAGTTATTGTAGCAGTATAAAACTAGGCTTGATTAGGCCAAAAGTTATTGTGGGAATTCATTAGTAGCGACTGACCTTGTACACCAGTTTGTGCTTCAACTCCCAGTTCATGTACAGTTGTCTTTCTGAATTGTCACCTCATAAGATTCATGAGTCTGAAAGACTTAGAAAACAGGAAGAACTTAATGTATTTTTAACGTAGACAGACTTCTGATATACTCCTATCTTTGAGACAACTAAAATGGTTTACACGTTTTATTGCTATTTTTCCCGCCCAAGGCACAGGGTGGATTTTGGTTTGTTGCTGTGCTGGGCCTAGGTTCCAGCCATGGTGTCATGGTGTCAATATGTTTTATGCTTGGAGCTGAAGCTCAGAGCCCCCTCTCCACACCCAGTTTTGAAAGTTCGTTCTTGAAAAAATAAATGTCTAAAAGGAGAAGGAAATGTTTTGCTACCTATGGGACTCTTGGCAACCTCTCGCTTGTTTAATTGCAGAGCATGTTCAGCAGATGTCACTGAATTAACCTCAGCAGGCTACAGTGGGAAATTGTGCTGTAGAGTCCTGCTACATGTATATACTCTGTCTTCGGATATCATTCAGAGCAACCCAACATAGCATTCCAGACATCCGTTTAATTGCACTGATACTCCCCAGATTCTCTGCCAGAATCTTTTAAAAGTCACTTACCTAACACCCAGCCCGAGTTTAGGGCTGTTTCAGTGTCTGTGCTCTTTTAAGCTTGGGCCTCACTGACAGAAAGTTCTGTTAACCTTCTTCCAGGACTCTGTGGTAGACATTCTTCTTTCATACTAAAACAAATCAAGAACATTTTAGAATAATAAAATAAGAAAACATTTATACTAAAATAAATGCAGAAGAATGGGAGTCCATGTAGGGTTCGTAGATAGGACACCTTACTGAGTACTTCCAAATTTTCAGACCAGAATGTATCCAGTAAGAATGCCAAAGTAAACCAGGGATAGGAGCTTTACAATGGCTCTGTTCCTGGAAGCCACTTCTTCCTCACCAGTGTACTTTAATTTTTCCTTCATCTTCCTTCTTATTTCCTTCTCACCTCTATTTTGACCATATCTGGATGATATTCTCTTTCAGTCCCCTCTAGCTTTCTTGCTCTGAGGTGAGCAAAACTGCAGACACTCCAAACTCACATCTTCCCGTTTTCATATTATCAGTCTCTTCTAACATTTCATTTTTGCTTCTCTGGACCTACATGCATTTCCCCTGCTCTTAAAATATTAAAGCAATGTCCTTTTAGATATAAGTTGGCTAAAAGTACCGTATATTAGTTTCATTGACTATGTTCTATAAAAAGCTGTTATAAATATAGCTTTTTCCAAAGGAAGCTAAGAAATTCAGATCCGTCAGATATAAGTATAAATATCCACTTATATTAAACATACTCAGGAAGCTGTGAATAGGAGTATTTACCATGTGGGTCATTTCAGTTTGTGATTTACTAGAGCTAGGCTTTGTGCAGGTTTCCTGTGATCTTGATACTAACTGAAGGGGTGTGTGGTTTTTGTCAGTAGGAGTGAGTGGCACAAACGAGTGCAACCTAGAGTGGAAATAGAAATGATGTTCAACTTATCTGTGGCACAGCAGCAGGATTTCACCTCCTCTCCCACATGCTTTCTGCTGCTTTTTCTAACAATTTAACTATCAGGTAAGAGTTATTCCTCTGGGACCTTCTTCCAAACTAGTTAAAAGTGCTATTGAATTATTTGTTCCTTTGGTGATGCTGAAATCTTCTTTGCTTACTCTTCTATTGCTCTTTAATCTCTCCTCCAGACCATTCATCCTGATTATTGGTTAGTATTTACTACATCAGGAGGATTTGCCCAGGAGAGGAAGGGCCTCTGTAATCCAGGGGAGTTTCAACCCACAACTGATCGATGCAGATCTGAATGAGCAGCCAACCAGAATTAGCACCTCTTAGCATACTCTCTGCGTTTCGCCGACCAGGAGGTTTGGCTGACTGGTTCCTGTGTGGTTTCAGTATCCACCTGGCTAAAGAACTTGCGTGGGACACAGGACGTGTGTGCATGAGCTATAATCTGAGGCAAATAACTTCCTGTTCCAAACCAGGTGGGATGCATGAGTTCTGATGGGTTCAGCACTGAGGTATTGCAGCAATACATTTCTGAATAATCCTGGTAACAGGGCTTAAATGAAATGCTCTGTCTCTAACAATGAATAAATTATTTCCTTCTTCCTATACTTAATCAACATATAGGCATGTAATCCACCTTTGAACCTTGTTATCTGTTGCGACAATGCAGATTGTGTCTCTAGCTGTTGCCAATTCCTGTAACTTCTGTTGCATCATTGAAGTAGCCTGTCAGGGAAGAACGATGCTGTCTTCTGCCACTTTTCATCACACTGAGTCAGTACCACAGAAGATAGGGGCTTTTTCCAGTCTAGCTTTTAATAAAACAAACCCTTATTCCATTAATGACTAGTTCTGGTGCCTAAGTCCAGAGTTTCCTCTCTCCAGCTAGTGAACATACAGCTCTCCAGAAGCGAGTAAGGGTTAACTGACAGTGGTGGTTAGAACAGGGAATTTGAATATAGGAAGAAAGTCAAATGTAAGTCAAATGAAAACTACTTTGGAACATTAGCAACGGTGGCATTTATTGGAAATGCTTGGACTTTGAAGCGCACTGGATAGAATCATTCTATGAGGTATGAATTTTGGATGTGGGCTGAAAACAGCTGAGTCTGGAGAAAGTTGGACTCAAGTTCTTGTTAAAGACTTCAGTTTAGAGCCTGTGTCTTCCATCAAAAAGCATTTCAGCGCTGCCCCGGTCCGACCAGGCTGCAGAATACTGAGTTACTTTCTGTTAGTTTCTACGTTGCCCTTGTCTCCTGAATGGGGGAGAATTCGCAGTGTGTCAGTACTTTGCAATGAGGTTGTTGCTTAAAGGAAAGTTTCATGTGTCTGGATGTGCTTCAAAATCCCCCTGGATTTTGAGAAAAAGTAGTGTTTGTATCAATCAGTGCTCTCAGTGACCATCACAGTTCTAGAAAGCTGCCAGCTGAGGTGACTTGAGAGTCCTGTGTTTCGCAGAAATCATCACCAAGAGATGCTCACATAGTTTACTGAGCTGTAATGGTGCTATCTGGGGACCTGGAACTCCTGCTCATCAGCCACATACTTCTGGGTGAAATTGTTCTCTCACCAGATTGTTTTCAATTAAGCTGTTCTGTCTCTAATGGACTGCGGGCATTGTAGAGGAATTCTGGTTGGAATGAACAGACACCCAACTGAGTGCCTTATTGCTACATGTATCTCTAGCTTTGTGTGTATTTCTGATACCGGATCATACAATCAGCCTACACGTAGGCTAAAGAATAGTTTGCTTTTCTTGCTCTTGTTCTCAAGCCTATTGCCTGAACCCTCTTCCATCTGCTGGGCAAAGAGGAGTTGAAGTGGCTATATCCTCCCTGGGCACCGTATATGGAAGACAGCCTTGTTTCTCTAGCCTTACAGAAATATTACTGCAATAGTGAAGGAACTTGTGAGTCAGATTTAGCCTGCAGGACACTTGCTTCTGTGATTTCTTCCCATGGAATACACTGAAAGCCCAATAAAATAGCAGGTATTGCCTTGGCTGCCAAGCAGCACCGTAATAAGAGATAAACAGAGATCCAGGGAGCTTGTGGCTGCCAGAGGGAGGGAAGGAAGGAAATGTAGTCTAGGTAGTAGTCATAGCTGCTACTGTTTGAGAGTTTGTATCTCCCAGCAGCAGTGCCAACATGACAAGGGTATTGGCTTGCACAGGAAGGAGCTGCGAGCAGGAAGGAGCTGAGACAAAGCCAGTTGTCCTTCTCTGGAATTGGGGGAGACCAGGCTGAGGGCATGTGGAGGGAGAAATCTTAAAACCCAATCTAACACAGCTGCTGACTGATCCTTTATGTGGCACATAAAGAGGGTTACAGAGAGGTCAGTATGCAGCTGCAGCAAAGCTTTCGCACCCCCTCCATTGGACCATTTCTATAGCACACAAGTGCTCTGAAGGGAAAAGAAAGCCCGTGTGCTACTTCTCTAACGAGATCAGTATGTATTTTTCCCTTAATTACCAACCCTACAGACCTGACAGAGAGGGAACTGTGTCTAAAATCTGCAACCAAGCTCTTACCAGGTCTGGGTTTTGTTGACATCACGTGATTCCATTTGTGCAGTCCTGAAACTTCCCAATAAGGACAAGTTTCACTGGGGTTTGGGACCCTCCTTGCACACGAAGTTGTCTTTGGGACTCTTTACAGTACAGGTCCTTGAACGAGAGCATTCTTTAGTCTGGGAATGCTGGTGAAGGTTTTGGGGTGTCTGTCAGTATGGAAGGCAGCCTCTTGGCCAAATTGCACACTTGTAAATTTTGGCTTGTTTTGCTCTTTTTTAGCTCTCTGCTTATAAACCCAGGTTTCCTCTACATAACAGCTGAAGCCTCTGAGGGAAAAGGAAAGACAAGTTACAACAGTTTCCTGTTAGAAATCTTTTAAGATTAACTAAAATAGCTTAATCACAAACTGTGTGTTAAAATTCAATTATTCTTACTGAAAGAGATTAGTCTCTTAAAGGAAAGCTTTGGACCTTCTACAGATTAAAACTCCTGTCCTCAGCTGCTATTTCTGCTCTTGATAGTTCACTCTGTGATTACAACAGATGAGGCAATTAAAACTCAGGGAAATGGCCCACATTTGTTGCTGGTGGGGAAAAAAAGAAATATTTAGCAGGGTGACTTTTGTCTTCTGGACAGGGCCGGGGGGCAGTTTTATGCCCATGTCTGTCTTATGTGGACAGAGCAGAGGGGCAACTGGTTGTATTTATATTATGATACCACAACACACCACAAAGCCAACACCCTGTTTATAGCATAAATATATAGATTAAATATATGTAACATTTCAAAAAGCAGGTGAGCTAAATTTTCTTCTAAAAAATGACCCAAGACAAACCAAATGCTACAATTCGCCCTGCTGCAATCCTTTTCACACAACTCCTTTCCCCTGTCACTGTATTTCTAAGAATATAATACTTCCAGCTTTTCCACGTGTCACTTACTTACTTACACTGAATTCCTTAGAAGTTTTATGCATAAAATCAACTTCTCTGCGGTACTAACAGAAATCTGCCTCGCCTTTGAGGTCACTGGATATTTGAGATCACTTGATTACGAGAACTATCAGCCGTAGCACATCCACTTTCAGTGCTCAGTTCTTTAAGTTCGTGCTGTGTATTTTCAGGGAAGGATCAAGCCACCCATCTGCACATCTCCAGTTGCGTCTGGGAGGCGGCCCTGAATCTTCAGCGGGTGAGGCCCTGGCCCTATCTACTGTGAAAGTTTGTTAAATTATGTCCAGACTTTTGCAATGCCAGCTCTTCCTCACAGACCTGACACTTCTGGGGGAAGAGGGAGGGGGGTTTCCTGGGGCCTCTTATGTCTCTGTCATGATGACAAGTTTCTTAAAAAAAGAAGTAGGATTGCTATAACCCATTTACAAGCCTGTTAATAGCAAAACAGAAACTGAAATTACACAGGCAGTTCTACTAATGAGAGGTTTGAGGTTATTTTGTTTTAATTCAGTGGCCATTTGACAGGAATGAAATCCACTGACTCATAAGATCTTTGTTTATTTAGAGACTCTAAGGTGAAGTAATTAAAAAAAAAACCTTTCTGAGTTTTCTTAGCCATACCACTATCATGTCACTTGAATCACTTGATAAAAACCCAGTGTTGATCTAAACCAATGTTACAAGTAAACAGTGAAATGCTAGAAGGCGGCAGTTACTTTACTGGAAACTCTTCATCCAAGGGCTATTTCTGCTGCCTAGGCTCCAAGCAGTTGCTGCACAATACGACGTGATCGTCTGTGCATTGGAGTAAAAGGAACACTATTGATTTTCATTTTGAAGAGTTACTGAAACCTAGGAGAAAAAGGAGTGAGGGATTGTTAAGTTCCAGGTAAAGTAAAACAGAGATAATGACAACTGCAAGGAAGGCAAGTGGATGGGAAGCCAAAACGTCTGGCTGCCTTTAGAGCTGCGTAATTCTGTACCAGCAAACTTCGGGGAAACAGTCAGGTTTGTTTTCCAGGAAGAGGTAATAATGTAGAAACCTCTTTCTTGTGGCTTTCTTTAATCACATGGAGGGATGGTGTTAAAAGCTGAACGCACACAGAGAGACGCTCCCTTTGATCTACAAAAGCACAACACAGCCCAGGCTCCGTTCACTAGCTGGGTGCTTTACTGAAAGTTACAGTCATCTCATGTTGAGCCGCCCTCCTGTACCTCTTTCAAAAACAACTATTTTAGCAGCCCTTGCTGTTACAGTATTGTCAGGACAATTCAAGCACGCAGAGAGCGTGTCACTGGAACTGACATCAGCTTGCATGTGCCGTATTGCACGTTTCTCTTCCAACATTTTTGACAATACTTGACAACAGCTGTGCAAATCCAGTTAAAATATTTTCACTAGCTGAGTAGTCATTGCTCCAGAACTGTGCCTGGGAATAATTCACTGATGTGCCATAGTATCCTATTCCATCTGTAGGTCACCGCTGACTTCTCGTACAGATTGAGCTGTCATTTTTTGCAAATGTACGGGCATAAATCCCTGTCTTGCATACCTGTGGCCTTGCCTAGAAGGGCTGAGTTGTTTGATGTGTGTGCTACGTCTGGAGCACATTTAGAAAGCACAGGTATACTGAGTTCTGCTACAAGCAGAAACACAGAGACACATCTCTGACCCTTGCAGGGACCTTTGTGTGACAGAAGCACACTGCTATGCAGCGGAACACTGAAAAAGTCAGCTTGACCTGCCTCAGCCCTACAAGGGCTGATTGAGTTGCACGGAGATGAGGTAAGATAGTACTGTGACAGAGCAGTTGCTTTGCTAAGTTAGAGCTAACAGGGGGAACAGGTTCTAGCCCCTTTTGTTTCCCCTCTGGCCCTCATTAAATCTATACTATATCTTCCTCATCCTGAAGGAGTAACTGAAGCACAGCAGCCTCAGCCCACACCTCCCTGCTGCTTCCCCATGAGGAAGATTGGTCCTCCGGTGAGATACTAGCTACTGCCCCGAGGGATTCCTCACACAGATGCTGCTCTCTTACCACAGGTATGTTCCAAACACTGAGAAAGCTGAAGTTTTAAAAAAGTATCCTGCAGCAAGACGAAAGGACTTAACAGCTCCTGTGCAAGAAACTACGAGCACACTGGCCTACAGCCTGCACTTTCTTTTCAGGGAATTACCAACAGGCAGATTACAACAATCATTTTCCAAATTATAGTAACCAACTGCATTTTCTGTGAAGATGGTCTTGGGTTCCAGTAAGTATAAAGTTACTGTTGTTTTTTCCCCTTCTTTTTCTTCTTCTTCATCTTCCCATTTTTCCAAGAACTAAGTATTGTCTTGTATGCCTTCTTTCAACCAGAGATGGTCTGTTTGTACAAGTCAGCAGAGCAATGCCTTGTGGTAGTCCCTGCATCTGCCTGCTGTTGGCCAAAAGGCTGTGATTCTTCAGGCACTCAGAAAAGACTCCGCTATTTCTTCCTGTTCTGAGGTCTAAATCTCCACAGATCATCAGAAACTTTCTCTCCATTGCCAATGGACTTTGGATCAGATGCTCAGGCTCTTATCTGCAGCACTTCCCCTGAGGAGAACTCAGTTTTTGGAAAGCTAACATCTGATTGCCCTACTCATGAAATTGCAATTCAAACAACTTGATGCAAAAGATGTAACTAGGCAAATAAAATAGGCTAGTTTTCTCCAACCCCTCAATTACTTTTTGTGCAAAAGGGATTTCTTATGTTTTAACAGAACTCAAACCCTTTTGAGATCTCTCTTGAATTCAGTTTTGCAATCACTGTCAACTTTCTGCAGCAACTTCAATGGGAATTTTGCCTAAAAAAAGTCTGAGGAAAACTGAGGCCTTAATTCTGTATTGCTTGCTAATGCAGGTCACTGTAAATCCGCGATGTTCTTGGATTAGTCAGTGGCATATTTTTTCTCTTGGTCAGGCTTTTATTTTACTCCATAATTATTCAGCCTTAATTACAGCTATTTTGGTTTGGGTTTGGGATGGGTGTTTTTTTCCAATGAGATCTAATTTTAGCATTTAAATTTTTAACTTAGCCTTTCTGGAGAATTAACAGAGAGAAAGTTTTGCACTCAACTTGCTCTTCAGCAGGCTTTTCATATCAGTAAGGCCATTCTCTTTTTAAGACAGAATTAGCAATCAATCACTTTATATGTTTGGATCCTACCTGCCACATTATTAAAAGACTCAGAATGATTTCTCTCAGCTACTGAGTACATGCTTTCAGTCCAGCATTTTATTTCCAGTATGATCATAGAATGGTTTGGGTTGGAAGGGACCTTAAAAATCAACTGGTTCCAACCCTCTGCCACAGGCAGGGACACCTTCCCCTAGACCAGGTTGCTCCAAGCCTCATCCAGCCTGGCCTCGAACACTTACGAACCTGCCAAACTCAACAGCAGGCTCCTGCAACAGCTGTTCAGTGACTCTGGTCTAGATTGAGAAGTTTGTCTTTTCTTGACATTCTGCATGACCGATTTGCCAGATGTGGTGCGCAAACGGGAGCTGGTACATCCTAGAAGCTCTCCTTGTTCTGCAAGGGTGTTTCTTAATTACAACAGTGTGGAGGTTGTATAATAATATAAATAACAGAACAACTGGTAATCCTAAAATCTGAAAAATTCTAATCTATCCCAGCCATGTACTCCTGCTTTGCACTGGTTTTGACATTTCTTGGATGCTTTTTTTAGCCATTTTAGCTCCTTAATGTGACATGACTGCATTTGATTTTTTTTCCCATAAGATAGCAAGTTGTCTTGGTTCTGGAAGTGTTCGAGAGCCACCATAAATGGTGAGGTGGAATTCCATAGCCCAGGAGCAGGGATGGAGAATGGGAAAGGCAGAGAACTTACTGGATTGTCTCAGCCGTCTGTGACAACACACTCTTGAGTTCTTTAAAAAACACCCTGCCTACATTGTTTCTATCACACAAAATATACAGCCTTCTAGTTACTGGCTCACAGGAAAGAGCTAAAATTATTTAGAAAATTTCACTTTCAGGAATGCAAAATACAGATTGGGACAGGTTTTACTTACCAGCCTTGAGCACTGTACTGAGAGAGGGCACGTTTTGATTCAGAGCAGCTCAAAGAAAGGTTATACTGGCCATGCTGTTGAGGGTCAAGATAGTTGGACTAAGTCCTTCAGGTTACCTCTAACACTTCAGTGTGGGGGCTACATAAACAGTAGGGATGAGCCTGCTTTTTCAGAGAGTATCTTTCCCCTGTTTATCTGTTTCAGTTTGGAGGATCAACCACTCCACGCAACATATGCATTACAGGAACGTGTTACAGTGAGGACACTGTAGTGTTTTTGTAACTGTGGGAGGGAAGTGGAAATAATTATCTAGTATAGGTAGAAGGAGGAGCAGGGTTTGCCGTGTATGAATGGTTAAAGGAATTATCTTGTAGTTCCTTGGATGAAATTAGACCGTTTTTCACTTCCCATGAGCAAATGCATTTGCCCTACGTAGTAAGGACTTCCAAGTGTATCAAATCACCATTTTAAGGAAAATCATGGAAATTTCACATAGCAACATCGTAGTGTATGATTAGGCACCACTTTCCCAATGCCAAATGTTTCCATCTTTACTTTCAAACAGCTCCAGCAGCCTCTGCTCTGGCTCTCACTTACCTGAGTATATTCCCATTGCCTCACCAGACACGGGAAGTCGTCAGCCCATGCCGTGTCTAGATGTGCCTATTTACACCACACCCGCCTCCCTCTTTTGCTTTCTCCCAGTTGCTGGCAGCATGTTTCGGCTGATACGGGCACCTGGGACTCCTGCTATCAGAAGTTATGTCCGTGGCAGGTAGGTTCAAGCTTGCCAACCAGTAGCTGGGTGGCATTATCAAGCCGTAATGACTGATGCCTGCTGAGAGCTGGAGTAGGTTGGCTCAGGGCCAGCTCCTCCTGTGCTCTATAGCTTCTTACAGGTGCCAGTATAGACACAGGGGGAGGAAGTCTTCCTGCCTCTGTCCTTTGCTGTCATCCAGCTCCAGCAAGTCCGTACTTGCCCCCTCTCCTTCTGAAAGGCCAGAGCAGATTTAACAACTTGTATAACAACAGTTTTGGAAATCCCACTGGAGGAGACAGACAGGGAAATGCCACAATAGTTTCCTTATAGATTTCTCCTCAGAAAGAGGGGGGGAAATCCCCCACTCCTCACTTTACAGGTGAGGGCATGGCCCCCTTCACCTCCAGATATCCCAGCTTTTTGAGGCTGTGGGAGCCAGGACGGCTGCTCTTGTCACTCTGTGCATTCTCTGCCTTCCTTACTCGCAGCCTGGTTGCAGTGCAGCAGTTTTACAAGACTTTCAAAACCAGCAGAGTTTTTTTAAAGGGGATTCCACAGATTGTGAGTGCAGATACACTCAAGTGTCATAGGAGTGGGGAGAATGCAAAGGGTGGAGAAGAAGAGAAAATGGGTTTGTGACGTGATTTCCCTCGGTTGCCTCTGTAGAAAGTTCTCTGCAAAGCCTTGTTTGTTCACATAGAGCAACTCAGCCCCTTTCCGTAGGAACAGGTTGGTAGGTATTGGTCAAAAATCCAGCTATTAGAATGATAGGGCATTAGTGGAATATAAAGTTCTCTCTGATTCCTTCTTTGTGCATTGGTAAGAGAGAGCAGTGGCCTTCGTGGGGCAGGGTGTCCTCCCAGTACACTAAATTCTGGCATGGAGGAAGGGTCTTGACACAAGGCTCCTGTGCGCTAGCTAGGGAGAAGCAGTTGTTTCACTGCAGGGAGCATGTCTCCATGATCCACAGCCCACAGCAGATCAGATCATTTGATTGTCCAGTCATCAGCAGCAATGTATGAGGCCCCAGAGCAGAAATAAGTCTACACGGAGCAGCATAAATGTATGATTTATTTCTGTGAGAGAAAAACTAACAAGAACTTCAAAGAAGGGCCCTTATCCTCAGCATGGGAGGCTTAATAGGTCTTTCTTATGTCAAAGCAGTCATCCAAATGACCATACCTAACCCTGAAGTTCCTCGTGCATTAGGGAAGGCATATATGAACTGAAGAGTTAAAGGATTACAATCATGTAGGTAAGAGCTTTCTGTGATATAGAGGAACAAAAGGAGGGAAGGAAAAAACCCTCAATAACACTAACAAAAGCATGATCAAACAATACTGTTCCCAGGCAAATCATCTTTCCAAGAGAATTAGTAATCAGAGTGAAAATCCTGAACCAGATATGACTATGGCTTTTAGCCATGCCCTTTGAGATTTTCAAAGTAAAACAAAGGAAAGAGCAAAATCCTGAAATGAAATCTCAGTGTTACTGCTATCACATGCTAAGAATCAGAACAGAGCTTCTGAACATCTGAGCGCTGGCAAGCTGCTGAAGTATAAAAGCAACAAGTCAAGTTTATCATTGATGAGGTGACAAATAGAAGACTAATATCCTGATCTGCAGTCTGATTCTCCTAAATTATGTCATACACTTTCTGTCTATGCGCAAACCCAAGAGTTGGCAAGGAAGCACTTCTGACTTTCTTGTACTCTAACACCTGAACTTCCTGCCAACTACCGACATCCTGTTTCTGTTACTGTCAGAGCTACGCAGGCACTTTACAGTCAGATCTGATTAGCACAGGCCAGGTGGCATTATTTGATGTGCCATTATACAGTGAGTAAGCCTTTCTACTGAAATCAAGGTTCTTGACTGGTCCTAGGAGGGAGAATTTCTGTTGTGTCAGCCTGATACATGCACAGTCTAGTCCTGCTTTTGCTGCCTCTACGATCAATAGCAAAATTGCCCCAACTTCAGTAGAGATTCATGGAAGTATTTAGTTCTTGAAAAGTTCTCCTTCTCATACTTTTGCTCTTGGGAGATGGTTGTCTTAGGGATATGGATGGTCTTGCCCTTTCACAGCGTCCCACCATCAGAATCCTGAGGTGGTAGTTGTATTTGCCAAGAAACATTGGGGTTTTTTCCCCAGTAGTCTAGTGGCCAGAGCTCGTGCTTCCAAACAGATTCAGTGCAGGGAGAGGATTTGGTTCCAGTCCTTGTTGCCACCCTCAGAGACAAAGGTCCTGCACTACACTGGCTTCTGTGGAGGAGAGGAAGGCACTTTGCACTGTGGAGACTGTACAAACAGTAGTGCATCTCCCTGGACTGGGCGAGGAGGGGAAGTCAGCAACCTGCTGCTTCGATTGCTCCCTGCACTTGAGAAATCTGTGATTTAGTTACTGCTCCAGAATTATTTCTGAATTACAGATATTCACTGTTAAATCCTTTTTCCTTCTCCTGTGCGCACTCAAGTCTCCTGATGCTTAATTCCTGTTCCTGGACTTGCTCCTGGGTTATCAACTCCATTTCCTAAAGTGGCTGAAGCAGAGGTCAGACCCGAGTATTTCCAGAGGACTGATGTTTGCAAGTCTGAGCTCCAACTCGATCATATCGAGGATATTTCTTTCATTTAATCATACAGTAAAATTAATAAAACTGGACCAGGTTTGGAATATTGACTAGCTCTTCCTCCTCAAACCTCTTAATATTGAACCATACACAGCAGAAGGCTGGAATTGATTCGTAAAGCAGAAACTGAGTTCAGTGAAAAGCTGGTTGTTCCCCTCCTCCATCATCAGTAACATTAGGAAGTATTAGTTGATGCTCTTTTCCCTTTCTCAGCTTTAATTTCTTGGAGGATCGTATCTGACCAGCAAATTTCGAGGACTCTGACGATGAGATGTGTTCTTTAACCCCAGTGGTGCTGGTGTAGTTGTTTTACAGTAAAATGTGCCGCTTGTAGTACACTCTGCATGGAACAGGCCACTGGCTGTTCTGCTTGGATTTGTAAGCATTATGTCTCTTTAAAATGACATTAATAGCAAACAGCATTACCACATGCAATTTAGCTGTTTAGTAGTTACCAAGAGGAGATAATATTTATGCCAGCTTTTTCATGGCAGGTCAATTATTTTGCTAGCACAGGCAACAGTATATTTGTATTGTGCAACTCTTCCTAGGAACTGAACTGTGCTGGAGGACAGGAAATCATGGGAAGCAGGATGAACTTGAATTAAAAGGAAGGGATTTGTTTTTCTTGTGTTCGAATGCCAGTGCCTGTTGAGCTAGAGTGACATACTGTACAATCTGCTCTTCTCATTATGCAACTAAGCAAAAGGAAGACCAGCAGAAGATTGAAGTGAGTAGTCTGTAGGTATTCTTATTTTGAGTTGAGTTTCTTTTCCCTTAATCTGTTTTGACGTGGTGACACGTGGCCTCCACAGGTCAAACCTCTAGATTCTGGAACAATTTTGCAAGGTGCTGTTTCACAGAACTTCCTGAGCTACACTTTGGCCAAAGCTGTCCTAATCTAAACGTATAAATGACCACCTAACTTGACCGCGAGTACTGTCTGTATGTTTTATAACTGGTGAGGCCAAGCTACTTTCACAATCTGCCTGCTAATTAAAGACTTTATGACTCAGACTGGGGGAGTTTCATAAATACTTTGCTCATGGTTATTTAAAAAGACACTATCATATGAAGGTGTTTAATAGGTGTCTCTTGCCCCTCCTTTTTTTTTTTTCTTTACAATCAACACATTACCTTAATTGCAAACTTGTGCACTTAATGTAGATTAAGCGTGAATAAAAGAGAATGCATTCAATTCAGCTCAAGCACTAGAGGCTGTTAAAACTGACCTGCAAGAAGTTCAAGCTTTAAAAATTTGGACCAGCTCTAGTGTAATTTGTATGGCAATAAATTAAGTGGCTTCTCCAGGTCCTCAGTAAGAGCTCAGGCCTTCACCATTGTCAGTGGAAACCGAGCAGTTTTAGGACTAAGCTGGATTGTGTAACATGTCTCAACGTTGGAGTAAAAAGCTCTAAACTAGCTGTATAATTGTTCTGCACTTGGGACTCCTTTTTTTTATAACACAGATTACAGCTGGCAAGAAAATTTGTGAGAACCACCTGTATGCCCTTGCAGCTGTTATTCCCTCTGTGCACTTCTTTCAAAACCAAACTAATGTTTTCTCTGGCTCTTTCAAATGCACTACCTCCTTCCAAAATTTCACAGGATGCTTTCCAGTCTCCTCTGAAATTTACAGCCTTCCCAGATTTCACATGGAAGTTTCCTTTTTTTTTTTTTTCTCAAGGTTAGTTTTGAGCTCAGTTTGGTTTCTGTTGACTTTACTAGAGATTGAGTTAGGCCCTGTAAGAAACCCTGAAGACCACTAGCCATTTGTTAAACATGGCATTTGCTTGAAGCTGGCCCTGCAGTGATGATGTAGTTGTTGTTCCACCAACGGCCAGCATTCGAGCTCGTGAAATTATATGTGCACTTATAAGCTCACTCAAAGTCTATTGATACCAGCTTGGAGTGAGCCTATGAGTTGTGTTGAGCATGTATATGCAATTGCCTTTGGGCTTCAGCTGGGTTTGTACACAACATGAGCAGATAAGGATTTTGTATACAGTCTACCTACAGCAGCCTGTATGCAGCAGTCAGCTTTTCCTTTCACTTGGATCAGAAGTTCAGGTCTGGAAGATGAACTGTGATATTTTCAGTGTTAAAGAGTCAGAAGAGATTATTCTTCCCCACTAGAAATGTCACAGCTATAATCTATCTTCCTGGGCTTCCAGTCTGAAAATGTATTTTGGACTGATGTGACGTGCTGCTTTGTAAAATCACCGTCCTCTTAGAACAGTATTGAAATTGCAAAGGAAATGAGGTATGTAGGAGAGCAAGCAGAAGACAATACGGATGGCTGAGAAAGGCAGGCCTGGACTGTGAAGTCCTCACGTTATACTTAGTCTATAGCCATAGCCTTACCCCTACTCTTCACTTGTGTCCTTTAATGCAGATTTGGGATTCCTAAGCTGTTTCAGTATCCGTGATTGCAACTATCATTGTGTTCACCTTGGCAGTGAGCTTGTGTATGGTTTTGCATGCAGTGCATAAATTACACTTATCAGGAAGAAAGATTACATAGGTTTTATTAGTTCCAAAGCATAATAAAAAGATACACAGTACAGCTTGCGCAGTTAACGTGGACAACTTCTTCCTCGTTAGGCATATTTGTTTTAAAAGTAGATATAAACCAATACTTAAACATATGCAAAAATAATCAGCAAATACTTCTTGATACCTAGGCCTTTGTACTTTTATCCCCCAGAGTTAAAGGCTCCTCCTTAATACATGAGTGTATTCCAAGTAAATCTTCAAGGACTCATTGCACAGGTAAGGGAATGAAGGCATGGGGAGGTTTATAAACAGAGATTAAATCAAGAGATTTGTATTACGTGGAATTTGTTGCGGTTTCAGCAGAGCAGCTGTAAAAGTACTGGAGAGAGAAAAGGCCGTAATGAACTGAAAAAAGCCAAACCTCTCTTTACTTAGTACTCTGTTTCTGAAACCCTTGCAGTATTGCCTAACGATCAACAAACCCCACGTTCTGTTATGCACTGTGAAAATCAGTCTAAGTTGACCATACAGTTAAAAGCCGGGGGGAGATTATGAGGTAAAGTAGTATGATGTATAGAATAATTTGTCAGCAGTGTCCAGAATGAAACTGAGGGTTCCTGATGCCTTGGAAAATGAGTCTGAGCTATAATGCTTCACTCAAACTATTTTCAAATAAGTATTTTGTACAACATACATAATGCAAGATTCCAGAATCACAGGGCAGGAGATAGATTCCTTGTTTGGAGTTCAGAGTCCTGAGCCTCATTTTAGCAGCACTTCACCCAAATGCTGAATCTCTGTTCTTTTCCATTTTCTTTTCCTATCCCAAGTGTTTCTGTGGCTAACTGGAGCATCCTTCATGCCTTACAGCTTCTGTAGGCCCTACTATTTCACACTCCTTCTCACATTCTGCTCCTAAAACAAAAGCTGTCCTCCTTTATTTGCATTCAGACTCCAGAGAAAATCTCTCTGACCAGTATCTGGGTGGGTTTTATTCATAACAGTCAAGGCAAGAGTGAAATGAGGGCCACTCATTCGACTTTATGTATTAGATGTCAAGTGTTCCTGGTGTGTTCTGTGCTAAGCTTAAAGTCCTCAAAGCTGCGTGTCCCTGGCAGAAAGCTGAAGACATTTAGAGTCTTGTCAGTGCTTGGAGACCTTCACAACTGCAACACACAAATTAGGTGAGATATTCCCAAGGACAAATGACACTGCGGCCTGTTGACAAAACATCCTTTAATTACCAATCTGACCTGGACTTCCATCATGAGAGTCAGCCTGTCCCTGAAGACCAACAGGCTACCTGAGAAGATCATCTGCACCACCCCATGAGATGCTTACTGTGTCTGGCTTCTCAGGCTTTAGAGAAAGCCAGAGAAACCCAGCAAGCACCGTCTCTGTGTGCAAACACTGGTGTCATGTCTGAGCCTTCTAGACTCCTGCTGATTCAGCTGTCCACTCCAGAAGGGAGTTAACTGCTTTATACAGTGAGCTGATGAATTACAGGAGCAGATGTACACACATTGGTTGTTGGAAGTGTATACAAACCCAGTGTACAACAGCATGCTGAATGCTATAAAACAGTTTGTGCTTAGGGCTTGATAAGGTTTACACAGCTCTGCCCTCAGGGTGGTAATGAATCCCCTGTTAGGACTAAGATTTCTCTCACTGCAGCTGCTGCCTTTTTCTTTTTACTGAATGGAGACTTAGGAAGCAGAATCATATGGCATAAAAGATGAATTATAACAACAATATTGGCTGTAAATGCCATTGTACACTAGGACTTTTGTAATTAATGTCTATAGAGAGGAAAACTACAGCAAATGTGCACTGAACAGAAGGTTGATCGTGTGCTCTATTAACACAGCTCAGCCAGTCACTAGATTTTTCTGTGCAGCAACAGTAATGAGAAAATATACAGCAGCCATGAAAATGGAAATTACATTAACAAATGTGCTGGGCTGAGAATACTGGAACTGAAATCATTAGCTTTAAGGAGGGCACCATCTACTTTGCATACAATTATACAAATATGGTACATGCCAAATGCATATAGATGATAGCCACATGATACATTGCAGAGTGTGGACTACAAGAGTGTAGCTTGTGCTCTGGACTACTGTGCTGTTATACTGCCTTGTCTGGGAAAAGCTTCTCTTGGCTGCCAGTTTTACACAGACGCTCTGACAAGTATTTCCTCCTCTTTCTACAAACCCATAATTCTTCCTGCTTTTCCCTTCTTCCTGGTTTTCCAAAACAAACCAAAAAAAGACCTGCATTTGCATAAGATCGTAACTTACACATGGTACATTTAGTCACAGGACAGATGGATTTACCGTTAATCACATAATTATTGAGTAACTGTTTGAGATTAGATGAAGAAGATCCTTCTACTTGAAAAGGGAAATTCCTCTCGTAGCTGAAAAAGGCTTGAGGTACTGAATTGTACTTTCAGCTTGTTTTAAATTGAAAGAAATAGCTATGTAATACTTGTAAAGTTTTCAGGTCTCACTTCATTTTACTTTGTATAGCTGGCCTTATTGGTGACCAGGGAGAAACCTGGGGAAGCATTCACACAATGTCTTATAGACACCTAATTTACAGATTTAATTGCCCCCTGGCAGCTTAGGCATCTGCCTCTGAAAATTTTGGATTTGCACCTAAATCAAATGTTTGAAGTAGCTGGTGTGAACAACTTACCTGATGAGAAGAAATGGGAGTGTAAAGGGGACAGAAAACCTAAAATAATCTCTGAAGCATTTGTCAAAACTATTTTGTGAACAGATTGTGTATCTATATCCTTATCCTGGGCTGTATCCAGAGCAGCGTGGCCAGCAGGGTGAGGGAGGGGATTCTCCCCCTCTGCTCTCGTGACACCCCACCTGCAGTTCTGCTTCCAGCTGTGGAACCCCCAACATAAGAAGGGTATCGACCGGTTGGAGCAAGTCCAGAGGAGGCCACGGAGATGCTTCAAGGGCTGGAGCACCTCTGCTATGGGGACGGGCTGAGGGAATTGGGTTTTTTCAGCCTGGAGAAGAGAAGGCTCCGGGGAGACCTTATAGCACCTTCCAGTGCCTGAATGGGCTACAACGAAGCGGGGGTGGGACATTTTACAAGGGCCTGTAGCGACAGGACAAGGGGTAACGGGTTTAAATTGAAAGTGGGTAGATTGAGATTGGATATGAGGAAGAAATTCTTCCTGGAGAGGGTGGGGAGGCCCTGGCACGGGTTGCCCAGAGAAGCTGTGGGTGGACCATCTATGGAAGTGTCCAAGGCCAGGCTGGATGAGGCTTGGAGCAACCTGGTCTAGTGGAGGGTGTCCCTGCCCATGGCAGGGGGGTTGGAACTAGATGGGCTTTAAAGTCCCTTCCATTCTATGATTCTACGTGCCAGAAGGGTCTAGCAAGAAGGTTTACTGTTTTTTATCAGGGGAGAGCTAAGAAAGTAACTAGTAGCCTTACTCCTGTGTAGCACATATATGTCCCAAACTGATCCTAGGGGTAATGTAGAGATCATAGCTATCCTCCGCTGTCTATAGGATATACCAAGTCCACCTCCAGATCCCTCCAGATTGCCTGAACAGTGAGGGCATACAGGCTGTCAAGAAATAACCAAACAAGACTGAGTGTTACAAAATCTGTAAACCTTAGTCAAATCTGTGTTGTAGTGTTTTGGGGAGAATATTTTATGTTCACTTTTGTTTTCAGTGCTCTATCCGGGGACCAGAAGTTGTTCAAATCCTGGAGAGGATGCCTAAAATCTCAGCCTGAAAGTTCAGTCTGACTCAAATTCCAGTAATAATTACTCTCTGCTGTAGGGAAGTTGACCTGGGGAAAGTTTGGTTAGGGTGAAAATGTAACATAGTTAGCAGTTTCAGTTTGAAGGGCACAGGGTAGACGTGCAAATACTCTGCAGAGCTGGAAGGAACAGTGGCAGGAAATTGCACACAATCTTGGATACACACTTTCAGTATCGAAACTGGGCAGCATAGTTATGGTTTCACATCACTTCCAACCTGTGAGTTACCTGGGGCTCTATCAAGTAAGACATCTTTGTGATGCAACCATAGCTTTTAAGAGTTCATTTTAAAAAGATACTTGCTGTTATTTAATAAGATTATCTATAGAAAAGTTGATCTTCCCTGGAAATTGATTTCACTGAAGCTGAGATGTCACTCCAGATGATGTATGTTATAATGAACCTGTGACTGAATATGGCTAATGTTTTTATTTTTCCCACAATGTGTGTAAATGTGGTGACTAGAGTAAGTTTGCCAGGAGAAATAATGTGTCCACAGCATCCTCCCTATCTCATCTCATTCGCACTGGATCTTGCAAAGTGGCCAATTCAGGCTCCGTGGTAACAGTGCAGGGCTGGGAACTCCTTCGCATGCCCCCCACCCCACCCCACCCCACCCCCCCACCCCGTGACTTCATGCAGCTGCTGGCTGTCCTGGGCTAATGCTACCCCTAGGGTGCCTCTTAGGCCAGTAAAGCACCTTATTTTCGGTTTAAACTTTGTGAAAGGTGGAAGGGATTAGTGAAATTATCAAAGATCTTCAGTCTCACATAAAGGTAACTGAATTCAGGGGCTTCCTTTAAAGTGACAGTGTATTCATCTGCCAGTACACTGATAACTCTGTCCTGGTTTAACCTGGGAGCACTGTAACCAGATTAAAGGATGGCTTTATAGCTACATGGAAAGTACAGACTTTGGGATTTGATCCCACTTGTGCCTGCATTCTAAAGCTATCTCCCTATCCCCAATTCTCTGCTTCTGCTGATACCACCACTAAATGTCCCAGCATCCACCACAGTAAACCCACCCTTCACTACTATCATCTCCTCTCAAAATTTGCTAATTATTTTTCCTATTTGCTGTTAAGTTCATTCTTCTCCTTTCTCATCATTAACATGTTCACATTCGCCTTGACTGTTGAATCCAGTGATCTCTCTTTTGCTACTCAAAGTTCGCAGCAGAGTATCAGAGGCCAGTTAGTGGTAGAATAAGGAAGGGCCAAATAGTTGTTTGCTGTTTTAAGAGAGCCAGGATGTCTATTTGTACTATGAAAAGCAACTAAAACAGAGCACAGAAATTCCAAGAGATTTGACAGCATCTAAATAAAGGCCTAAGCTACTGATCCTCCTTACCTGTCCAACTGGGTGCATCTTTCCAGGTCTTTTGTCTGTGTGGCCTGCACATCTTATTTTAGTGCAGTACTTACAGCTTCTTTGCTATCTGCCTTTCAGTTACCTGAGAGAGGGAGGAACTTGATTTATAACAACTTCAGATTCCTCTCCTTTCCTAATGTGCTTGACTAAAACTGATGATCAAGACTTTCCTCTTTTCTCTCTTATCACCAAGCTCAGTAAGTCCAGGGTAGCAACTAGCTCCCCTTCCATAAATGTAGCCAGCCTTGTGCCCAGTCCTGTTCTGCCAGGAAAGGAGAAAAAATGTCCCACCATCTCCTTTAGGGCTTTATTCCTTCCCCACCAGCAGTTGTGCCATGTTGCTACTGTAATCCCAAATGGAAAGAGAACTGTGACTGGCTGGACATGTTGATGACTGGAAAAAACAAGTTGCATTGTAAACAATGTGTTAACTGATGAAATAATATATGGAATAACACAGTACATCCTTTAGTTGAGATTGGACATCTGGCTAAAAACTCAGCTAAGTTTAATTGCACATAACTGGCTTTGACAGCATTCACTTACTCAGCAGGCATAACCGTGCTTTGCAGGAATTAACTTCTGCACTACAGAAAATTCCTGGTGAAACTTCTGAGGCCTTCTTTCTTCCAAAGAAAGTCAAACTCAACTAATGTATTGGGATCTGCTAGCCTTCAGATCCTCATGGCGTGGAAAGGTGCTGTAAAATGTAAGTAAAGGCCCTTTGTGGAACTCATGTCCCACCGATGGACGATCACTAGACCTGATCCACGAGTAGCACTGAGTCAACACCACTGTGTACACATCCTGAGCCCATGCAGTACTGAGAGTGCGCAGGTGTCCGCTCAGTGTCCTCTCAAGCACCCCGGCACCATTCTGGATCTGCCCATGGAATATCTCACCGTAAACCTGAGCATGTTTTGGCCCACCATATCCAGCATAGACAACTACAGGCTCTAGAATTCAGCATCATGTATAAACAAGGGTACTGTTAGGATTAAATCAAACAACCCTTTCCTGTAACAAGAATAGAACTAAAAAGGATTTAATTAGGTTGGGAAGAGGCATTTAATGAGTATTTCTATGAAAGAAATGTGAAGTGTTTGGTGACAGATAAGTGTAAGGAGCCTCTGATTAAAAGCGAACTAATGTAAAGAAAGTTCCTCATTTTACCACTATCAGACGTTTACTTCCACAGCCATGTCTGGAGGGATTATACACACCTAGAGGCACAGCACAGTGTGGCTAATGGATCTTATTTAAAGATTAGCAAAAAGTGACCAAATCTTCACAGTTGCTTTGTTTCAGTCAGCAGCAGAGAACAAAGAAAGCCCCAAACTCTGTTAGCAAAGACAAAGCTTTGTGCTCAGGAGGCCAGGCAGTAGTAATTCACAGAAGGAGACAGAACTCTTAAAAGTGATGACTGGATTTACCATCCTTTTACATGGCTGGGAGCTACAAAAAATATACCTGTAACTGAGATTAGAATGACGACAGAAAGGTGACCCTGCTTTGCCTTGCTGATATTATCAAGAGGAGCGGAATGCAGGAAGCTGATCAAATGTGGCTTGTGGCACGGCTAGCTGTTTGCTTTACTCTGTTTGGCTAGTATCCCGTCCTCACAACATCTGCTCCTCTCGTAGCTGCCTACGGGCTGGTTGCTGTGCTATGCACAAGCATCATCTCTATCATTCTTGTCCGCAGTAACCACAACCAACGTGGATCGCTGAGGTCCAGACAGAGGGGAAATACTTTCAGCGTGTGGCTAACTCACCCATCTGTCAGCCAGGAGTTCATGTTCTGACTCTTTGGGCTTTGCTGCCCTTGAGCAGCGGTTGCAGTTTGGAACAGGTGGGAGAGGTTGGCCTTTTCTGCAGGTTCCCGGCTGGCGGGTGTTTGTTACTCCATGGTGACACAAACAGCACGTTGGACCCAGGTGTGCCAAATTTGGCTGCTCTGTTGGGAAACAGCTGTGGAGGAAAAAGACCCGGGGACAGGATCAGAGTACTGTGCACAAGTACGACAACAGACATGTCAGTGGCAGTGAAGAGGCTTGAACTGTTTCTTTGCAACTGGGAGAAACATCCTGGAAACCTACTGCACGTGCAGTTGTTAGCTCAGTCTGCACAGAAAGCAATGTAGAGTCCAGATTCAGTTGCTGTTACACAACCTTTGTCTCAAAGGTGGAATTAACGAATAGATGCATTGCTCGCACAGCTGTCGGCACCATGAATGGAGGAGTGGAAGGAGAGACGGGGACTAAATGACAGCCCAGCACAACAGAAAAGGCCGATGCTGGGGCTGAAGAAGGTTCAGGAGGTGGGTACACTGTTCAAGAGGGGATAAAGTACAAGCTGAGTGAAGAGTATTGATGGCTAGATACAGTCAGCGTGCCCTAGGGGACACTTCTTTCTTGACTGTTGAAAATAGCATCAGTGCTGACTGCAGCTGAAGCCTCACTTCTTGTAAATGACTTCAATCATAACAGAATTAGTGTGACCACAGCTTCACAGTGGGTAAGGTTATGCTTGTCATTCAAGAGGCTCCTACTGAGCATTCAGTAACTCTTCACGGTTCTGTGAACTCTTCCAGGTTCTCTGAACATCTACAGTTCTATTAATTAGCTCTATTCGTTAGCAAGTGTTTTACAGCTGCAGTATGGTATGTAAATTAACCTACGCTGAAAGCAAATGTGTGTTTCAGTCTTTAAAAAGTGAGGAAGCCTCAGTCTTGCTCTCTGCAGAGTGACAGCAGCGTTGCACTGGAGCAGGGCTGGGGTGGTGTCCCCCCAGGACCCCGCTGCTCTCCGTGGGGCACAGATCCCCAAGGTCCTTGTGGGGGACACAGCCATTCTGCAAACGGTATTATTTTAAGGCTGTCCCTTCCCCACTAAGTAAAATATTGTGGTCTTTTCAGAAAACATGGCTTTGCTCTGAGCATGGCTCAAATTCTTCCCTAGTCCTTTACTAGATTGACTGTTTACTTCACTTTTCAGCCACAGCCAGGAGTGAAAAGGTCAGAGGAAAGAGCTGGGCAAGAGCCGGCGTTGGGGGGGGGGGAGGGGGACAGGACTGGAAACACTACTTTTTATGTACTATTTATCAGGGAGGATTAAAATCACTGCACTGTTATGTTTCCATTTCTTTAGGTGCAGAATACAGTGAATTCCCTATCTGACCTTGCTGGTACTTTATTAAACAGAGGATGAGAGGTTTTACAGCTGGAATTACTACAAAAATCTTGGGGGCACCCCTGCTATGCCTCTTAGATGTCAGTCCCTAGACAGGGGCACGCAGGTAAGCGGGCAATTTAGAGAGCCCTTCATTAGCTCCTACAGAGGGCAAGTCAGACTGATGTGAATACAGCTGCTGTGGTTAGGGTTTCCTAGTTCTTTGGAGCAAGCTACATGTGCCTGCTAGAAAGAGGATCTGCCTGGCCACTGTACTGTATACTGAGGAGAGAGAAAGAGAAGGAAAGGAAGAAGGAGGCAGGTGAAAAGATATGTAGTTTAAAAATACAAGCCAGCTTTGTCTCCTCATTCCTTGAGTCCTTTTATACAATTCTGACCTTCCTGTCCTTGCTTATAGTTTTGATTGTATTTTTTTCTGAGCTATCCCACGTTTACATTTCATATTAAAGACAAAATGAAGGCATTTAGGCACTTCATATGGATAATTTCTGCTAAATTTACTCTAAAGCAATAAAAGGGAGAGTGGAAAAAAAGGTTTATTTCTGCCTGGAAGAAAATTAAATGGGCTCAGTCCTTATGCCTTTCATTCCATGCCTGTCAGTGAGAGTGCCCCTTACCGCACATGTAGGTCTAGTTTTGTTTGTTTTGATTGGGGGTAGTGGAGAACCCTCTAAGCTACATTGTGCTACCCCTGATGCTGTCATGTAGATACTCATTTACACAGCAAGGCGAGAGTCACTAGTTTGGACCCTGAAGGGTTAAGAGATACCTCAGTGTGGGGCTGGGAAAAAAGAGGACAGGGAAACTGATAACAATCTGTGCTGACAGCAAACCAGTTTGGCAGCCCTCACCCTACAAAGACTGCTTTTTTTTTCCCCCTCCAATTTAACTTCTTAAAGCTATTCACACTGGGCAGTCGCTTTGTTCTGCTCTCTGCTGCACAGCACAGCATTCACTGCTCCCCCCGTTTGCATCCTTGCAGCTGCTGTGGGAAAGCGCATCGGTCTGCCCCTAAAACTCCAGCTTTAGAATGAAGCAGAAATGCTGTCTGCTGATCTCAGCCAGGGATGGCTGGCAGGGGAATGGGAGACTGCTGGACCCATCCACAGAACACTTGCAGGGATGAGCACTCTAAAGGGTCACACGATACTGCCTGTATGTTTTTTTTTACCCCCCTTTTTCACAATGTCCAATGCACTGTGAATGATCCTTAATCATGTTGGAAGAGAAAACCTACTTATTCTAAAGAAACATCAACTGATTTTGTCGAGTACATGATATTAAAGAAATTATTCAGTAAGGAACACAATATAACACATACTCACTGTTTCCTAAAAGTGGCTTTAGCTTTAAAAGGAATGTGAATTACTGTAGAGGGAGAGACCTTTTATCTTCCAAACTCTAAAGATGACTTCATTTACTGCTTACAGTTACTGTCAGCACTGCAGATCTGTGCTGATAGAGTACATTTCTGTGAAAGACACTGTGCCTTCTTTGAAGTGATTTGGTTCAGCTGATTTTCTCACTCAGCTTCTCATGGATTTCAGGAAATGCTTGGGGGAGGGAGGAATCACTTTATCATAATGCAGGTGACATTTGGCCAAATTAGGCATCTCGGGTCATTCACAGTTACAGCTCTATAGGGCATGGATTTTGCATTTTATGAGCAGACAGAAACCTAGTGGTGCCTTCACCAGTTTCCTACAAATGGTATTACAAAACAGTCTAATGTATTTTAACTTTCTCTGAATGCAGTTTAGCCACTAGAAATCACAGGTGCAAATCGACAGGCTTGCGCTCTCTGGATCCTGGCATGGAGCTTGGTCACATATTCTTTTAAAACATCAAGTCTGTGCCCGGTAGATCACCGGGAGTTTAAGACAAGAAATACCTTTTTCAAGTCTGAAGATGTCTGCACCTTTACCATTTTGTGTATACCAATTTAAAGAGAGAACCAAGCTACCCTTGCCCCAGGGCATCATAATGCTAGTGTTCCCAGCCTTTTAAGGTGTGTGAATGCCATTTCTGGGCAGTTTTATTTTTTCCTCAGGACATTGGTGTGGTTTGGTTATGTCAGACAGCCACCTCTTCTTGCTTAGAGCCTTGCAGCTTTTAACAGAAGTAAGGCAAGCCAGAGTTGGGGCAATTAGCTCAGCCAAGGGTTCGATTCACTCTTTCAAAAACTATGCACCACTGTAGTCTTAACACACTGTTCCTGCTCTCATGGATTTAGAAGAGAGCGAGATTCCTCGACAGATTCATCCCAAATACATTTTCTACTCGCTTGCAATTTTCTATTTTAAGCTTTTTGGGGCAGGAATCCTCTATCTGCTGGACTAGCACTAAGTCTCCTTTGGTCAGGCAAGAAGCAGGACCATGTGGAGACCTGTCTGCACTTAAGACACTCAATTAGCAGTTAAAGTCTGTCAGCTGGATAGGTACCAGAGCCTTTAAAACTAAAAACAGAGATGCTGGGGTTTTTTTAAAAACTTTCACAATAAAGTTTATTATGTTAATATAATTAAAAATATTATAAAATAATAAAATATTCTGCTTGGCAGAAAAATTATGCCAGGGTTTTAAAACCCCAGGTTTGTGCAAACAGTTTTTGTAAACATAACAAGTCAAGTGTTCAAGTTCCATCCCAAAATACAGTAAATTGCTACAAAAATAAGTTTGCTCACTGTCAAACATGTTTAAAAACCCAGGAAGATGGATTTCTTTACGCATCTCTCGCGCGTCCCTACGCAGTTAATGCTGTACTTATATCTGAAACGGGAAGGATTTCAGATAGTCCTTTAAAACAGGATTGAGGGGGATCTGGTTTAAGTTGTCTCTTCCAAAAGTCTTCACAATGCTCTTCCGGCAGAGCTCCTGCAGCGGCTGCACGCGGACTTTGCGCAGGGGCCTAACCAGGACCTTCCTCGGGGAGCTTAGGTAATGTTCCAGCAGCTTAAAAAGACAATCAAAAGTCTCTTTGCTGCCATCCAGGCTGAAACGCCCTGTCTGAAAGTTTATCCGGATGCTGGTGGGCCCAGTCGCAGTCTTAACACTGATGGCGAAGAAGCAATTCTTTTGTGTGCTGTCCCTGATGAGGAAGGTGCCCTCAGGCTCAGACTTCAGCTTCTCGTGGGCAGCACTGACGGTCAGAGGTCCCCAGTAGAAGCCACAGGCATCCAGCAGGCTGCTTGCTCGAGTGATGCTACTAAAATCCGCTTGCGAGCGAAAGGTTCGGAAGTGCGTGTTGCTCTGTGCCTGCACAGCGCCGGGCCGGCCTGGGCCGTGGTAGCCGCGAGCCTGTGAACGATCCCGTGCCGGTGGGTCAAGAAGACATCTCGGGTCTGCTCCAACTGCATTATCTGCTGACACCTTGCTGTGCGCTACCATCCTACAGCCTAGACCAGCGGATGCGGTCTTCCATAGCGTCAGCGGCTACGGCAGGGCAGCTTTCCAGCAGCTAGTCTGAAATGCCAAAGAGAGACACAATGTGAGATCCCCAGAGAAAAGCGGCTGCAGACTCTGAATGACCAAGTCTTCCATTCACATGCCTCCCACCCATTATAAAATAATAAAATATTCATTTACCAATTTACACTGGGCTGGCTTTCTGACAAGATTAGCCCTCTCTGACAAGATTAGCCATCTATCGCTATGGCAAAGCCCAAAGCTCCAAAAATATTTAGCAAGGATCGTTAACAGCCACAGAGAATTAAGTAGTTTCCCTGCTATGGGCCCACAGAAGCCCATCAGCTCCTAGAGCAGAGTCAAATGACTCCCTCCCTCCCAGTGAGAGGTTATCTTGTCTACATTCCATCCGATTCTTCAGTTTTTGGAGAACAAAGCAACAAGGCCTTACAACTGAGTTACCAATTCCTCTGCACCTCCCCCTTTCCCTTCCCCAATCCCAGCTGAGGTGTCGGAACTCGGCACCAGTTCGGTGCATTTTGTGAAAAAGAGAAAGTGGGTGAAGGAAATGCAACATCTGCAGCTGGGTAAATCTCCAGACGTTTGGGGAAGGAAGAGCGTGAGGTGAATAGGTGCCCTTGTGCCAGTGAAGTGTAACTTGGAAGGGCAGCCTGCCACACTGCCAGTTGACACAGTAATCCTAAAACTGCTTTCCTCTCCTGTTAACCTGAGGCTCAGCCATAAAAGGCCATTTCCTATTCCCCCAACTTTCCCTTGGGACAGCAAGGCTACAACCTCACTAGCTTACACAAATCACGCTCTATGAACCCTTAAAGCATTACTCCTCAGCCTCTCTCTCTTTTTTGTATTACATGCACTTTAAGTGGCCCAATCTAAATTGCTTCCTATTGATATATCTTTCAGCATGAGGGACTAAATTCATCCCTCGTGTTACTTCAAAGGAATTAGCAGTGCTGCACCAGGAATGAGTTTGGCCTGAGATGTCTACCTCTGACAGTGTGGTTCGATACATCTCCGCTGGCTGCCTTGACCTTACTGGCAAGCATAGATTTTAGGATTTATCCCTATAGTCAGATATAGATCTGCAGCAGCAGCTTCTTGAGAAACCTTGAAGTATTCTCAGAAATGAATCCCTCAGCCATCTTAAAGTTCAGGGTAACATGCTAATGAGGATTTCAGAGAAAGTATGCAGCTGGAATCCTGTCTGTGCTAATTTAACAACTTGATGTTTGGTTTCATTTAGGTCATATTACCTCCTGAAACACCAAGAGGGCTGTAAAATCCTTCTGCTGGCAAATAACAGGCTGAAAGCAGCATTGGGCTTTCTTTACCCAGCAAAAAGGAAACTGATGTCAGTTTTTCCAATTACTGGGCCAAGATTATCGCTCAGTATTTAAAGTTAACAAAAAATTAAATTTCAGGGCACGATGGTGAGAAGTAACCACTAAGCCCGAGATCTGAAAGTCGCAGGGGTCCCTAGCAGAAGCCGTCCGCAGCCAAGAGAGACTTTGCGGTGCCCTTCCGAAGGGCGCCGAGCAAACACGGGGCACGCCGAACTTGCGCAGAGCCTGAAAGCCAGGGCTGGTGTCCGGTACAAGGGAGCCTCGGCCCCGCCGGACGGAACCCTCGGCGGGGTCCGGCCCGGCCCGGCCCGTGCGGCCGCCGCGCTCCGGCCCGGGGGCTGCTCCGGTTCCCACCGCGCGGCGGGGGTGCGGGGTCCCCGGCGAAGAGCGGCGCCGTGCAAAAACCGCTGCCCGTTCCCTGTGCTGTTCTTCCCGCTACTTTATACCGGACACAAGAGCTCCGTCTTGAGCGCGGACGTTGCGCCGAAAGGGAGACAGCAAACAGAACCAAAAGAAGAAAAAAAGGCCGAAGCCCCCGATGCCGCCAACGCTCTTGCACAACGGGCAGCTCCTGCCCGTGCCTCCGAAACCTGTCCTCTTCCAACTGCGGCGCGGGAGCGCGTCTGTGCGCGCCGCGCTCCGCGATGCCTCCGCGCGAGAGAGAGACAGACCCTCCCTTACCTTCGCCCGGGGCGCGGCGGGTGGGGGCCGTCCGCGGGGCGCGCAGCACACGCGCGGGCTGCGGGCAGGGGCGCGCCGGAGCCGGCGGCGCGGCGGCTGGTCCTGGCCCGGCGGCTAGTGCTGGCCCCAGCGGCCGGCTGAGCATCCTCCGCGCGGGGGCCCTGCCTGGCGCCGCAGCGAGCCGGGGCTCCCGCGGGGCGGGCGTGCGGGCGGCACCTCCAGCGCTCTGGGCGCGCTCATCGCCTCTGCTTTCTATTTAACGCGGCGGTGTTTTCTGCCAACGGCTCCTCCCCTGCCTTCTCCGAAAGCACGTGGCTGCCGCTTCACTTTCACTTTCCCAGTGAGTCAGGGCTGAGGCTAGCCCGCGGCGCCCGAGCTGCCCGCGCGGCCCGACGGTGCCACCGGGCGCTGCCCCGCTGCGGAGCCCCGGCGGTGGGGCTGCCTGCTCCGCGCCGCCCCGCGCCGCCGCCGGTGCGGTCTCCGGCCTCGGGTGGCCCCGTTGCTTCTGTCCGCCTAACACCGGCTTTACTCCTTCTTGCCTTCCCCGTTTGTTGGGCGGCGGCGCGCAGCGGGTGCAGGGCCGGCCCGGCCCGGCAGGAGGTGCTGCCCGCGGAGCGCCGCACGGGAGTGATGAATGAGGCTCCGACCTGGCAGCGAGCTCAGAACGGGGGGGGGGAATGGCAAGACAAGCAAGCAGCCAACGTGGGAAGTTTTAACGTAGCTGCTCTCCTCAGAGCTAACAGGTCAGCATGGACGGAACAGGTGAGAGGACTTAATGTGTAACCTACTTGTCCAAGAAGGGGAGCAAATTTAGACCGAGAGCAATTTTCAGTGGAGAAAAACATTCAGAGCACCCTATGATCCTTCCACTGAGAGGACTGTGCAGGCGCTACACTGGGTTTTGAGTTCTTGAATCAGAATTTCCCTGGGGTTTTCTACAAGGTAATCAGATCTAAAGTAACTGTCCAAATCCCCAGCTGTATTTATGACCTTGCCAGCAGCCAGTACAGGAGGCTTGGGATGCTGTTCTGCTCGCCCACAGGGAGATTTGACACCTCAAGTACCAAACCAGTGCCTTCTGCGCTCCCTTAGGCAGGGCCCAGCAGAGTGTGTTCTTCCAAAGAGGATGTTTTTTAAAGTAGCACCCAACACCTGCTTAAAAGGCCAGGAAATCTTTCCATTATTCCTTGTCTTTTTGGAAGCCAAGTGTCCCATTCACAGTAATTCATCTGCGTAGGCATGTGACTTTGTGAAGCATTCCACTCACTCTGGAACCCGGAGGCAATACAGTGTATGATTGTTTCCAGAGCGGGTGCGGTCGGTCGGGGGATGCAGTATGGCATCGGGTTTGCAGCCAGGATGCTCCTCTACATCAGGAGCCAGAGAGGATGTTTTTCCCCTTGCAGTGAACAAGATGTGTTGTGACAATGAAAAGGAAATGTTTCTGTCAGATGATTAAGGGGACAAGGACTGGCAAGGACTTGTGAATTGTCCCTCGGGATGAAGTTAAAGGAATTCATTTCCTGCTTTGGGACTGAATATTCTTCTCAAAATCCAGTGTGGCCACAGCCTGAATTAACCTGATGCCAACACAGCACCTTACAGTGCCTGCAGCTCTGTAGGTGAACCTGGAAATTTCTGATGATGCTTTAGCCACCAAAATTTACGACTTATGGTCTGTCATGTGCGACTATAGTTGTCATGAATTTGGAGAAACAGAGCTCATCATTACTTTTAAGACCTGGCACAGAGATTCACTTTGTGCTCAGGATCCTCTCTCAAGCAATTTTTGAGCAACTGAGCTTAAGCTAAGGTTTGGCGTGAGCAGCTGTGGGGAGGGAAGCTCAGCAGTTTTTCTGTGTAAAACAGAGTCATGAAGGAGTGGTGGAACTGAAACTTACCTTAGAATCTGAACATGCAATAGTGAGAAATGTTTTGCCACTACTGGCTTTGGTGTAGTGCACTCCGTGCAGCGAGTAGACTCAAGGGCTGTTTTTTATAAGGCACTGTTCATGTTCAGACAAGCAGGCCTTGCTTAAAAGCTTAAAATCTACTTAGGCAAGACAAAATCCCCTTCCTCCCAGGCACCCCTCCAAAGAAAAGAGATTTGAAGCACTTAACGGTGTCACAATATCATGGCCAAAAGTACAGCTCCGGTCCTCCTCACCTAGCCCCCAAGGTACCCAGCCAAGCTGCCTTCCAGCTGCTGCTCCCTTGGCTCTGCCACGACCGTGGTTTTAAGGAGTGGAGCGCGGCATGGCTGTAATTCAGCACAGCGGTACGAGCGTTTCTCACGTGAGATGGAGGTTGGCTGCAGGTTGCTGTGCGTGTGCCAGGAAAGCTGTTCCACTCTCATGCAATTTTTAATTTCGTAAGATCACGGTGGGGGGAAGAAAGATCCCCCAGGTGCACGTGCAGTCTGTCTGCCTTGTACTGAGCACTGCAGCTGATGAAGCGTCTGTCCAAAAAGTCTTCCTCATGGAGCAGGAATGTTGTAATAACTCTGAGTTGCAAAGCTTCAGAGCCTGGTAGGGCTGGAATGGGTAGGTGAGCTCCCAGTTGCTGAGGAGAGCGATGGAGTGAGCCTGCCAGCTCGGGCACCGAAAGCCAAGTGTGTCAGGCTGCTGCTTAAGGAGTCTGATACCATCTCCACGTGAATCGCAGTGAGAGTGGTCCGGGTGCTCCATAAGGTGCCTTAAAAAGGCTTGCCCGGGGGAAGTGGGCAACAATCGGAATAATAGTGAAGGGGACTTATGTGGCAAGTAAAGAGTTTGTGATAGGAGGAGCTGGGGTTTTAGACTTGAGGGTCCCACAAGTTGAGCTTTCTTGGAATATCTTTAGTCTTACCCACTCATGTTTCCCTTTGCAACCCCCCATTCCCATCCTTCTCTTTCCTTGCTTACGTCCTCTCCCTCTGCTTAAAACCCCAGTAACCTGGGCCATGGAAGGAGCTCTGTGCGGGAGGGGATCACCCACAGCAGGCAGCACATCTGTTCGGGTGGTGCTGGGCAGAGCCCCAGTCTGGGGGGGGCTCTGGAAACGGCTGCCAATTCAGGTGATTCTGACCTGTGCTCTGTGGCTCTGCTTAATGAGCACTTACTGGTTATTGCAAGCTGAATTAGACACTCCTCAGAGTCTGTTTGGTAAGTAAAGCCTTCCTCGTGAAATGCCTTTTTTTCTCTCCTCTTCACAATGTACCATTTCATATGGAAAAACAAATTGTGCTCCCTTTCTTCCCTGCTGGTGGTGTCAGAAAAGAAATGCAAAGTCTAGGGAGAAAGAAAATGATTGGGAGACATTATCCATTACCCCCTTCTCCTTTGTTTCTTGGGGCAGTAAAGTAAATGCTTTTGACCTGAAGAGTCCTATGAGCAAAGCTCTGAAGGCCAGGATAAAGAACAAACAGCTTTTGTTAAAAGTAAAATTCCTTAGCCCTGTTTTGTAAACCTTGGCTTGGAAAATGACAGAAAATTAAGAGGAATCGCTAGATGTTTGTGCAGCAGGAGCACGGCGTACCGGCTAGCAACAGGGCAAAGGCTAGAGGGAATCTCTTCAGAAAGCACTGGGAATATGGGTGCCGGGAAAGGTCACCCAGGAGACAGCAAGGGAAAAAAACCTGCTTTTGAAGATGGTTTCAGAGGTAGGAGAGTGCTGTGTCTGTCGGGGAGACGGGAGACCTTTGCCTGGTTTGCTAGTTTGCTTTTCAGAACTCCCACTCTTAGCCCTGCTGGCAGCAGTGTAACGCAGGCAGAGCTTCCTTTATACTCCAAGCTTTTCCTCACCCTGACAAACCACCAAGGGGGAGGAAGTTATGATACTGTGTATGGTGTTCCCCAGTATAAATTCCCTTATGGGGCACTCCACACCTTGCTGAATTCACACACACACATACCCCTGCAGGGACAGTCCTCCGGCAGGGAAAAAAAACCCACTACAAACACAAAAAACCCTTGAAAGGCTTAAAAAATCAGCAGGCACTCCCCGTTTCAGCTTTGTTCCTAATTTTTTGAGAAGATAAGCAGACACGGATTCTGTTGTGAAGCTGGATTAATTGGGAGGCCAATGTGTCTCTGGAACGGCATGTTGTTTAGAATTTGGTATAGCAGGTGGGTGATCCATGTGGGAATTAATGTAGGAATATTGTCAGCTCAGTTGTGTTATTGTTATGAAGACACTTGTCACTGAGTAATCAAAATATTCTTGTAAGAACCGTTCAAGTAAATAGAGTTACATATTTCACTACTGGTGTTTTGAGGTTAGAGCCTCTCTTGTGCTGATATTGTAAATGGTAGCTCTTACATGAAAGCGCTCATTATCTGCACTGACCAAATCAGTAACATCATCTTTAGAAAAGGGGAACTGGAGCACCAAGAGATTCAATGATTTGCTTAAAGTCACAGGGCGAGACAGTCTGCACAAGGGCTAGGAATGGAACATAATTCAGGTCTTCAGAGCCCCATACTAGAAACTTAACCACAATACCATCCTTCCTGTTTAGTGGGTTTTGTTTTCTTCTCCAGAATCTGAATTTTCATTTAAATGAAACCCCTGAAATCGGAATTCTTTGATTTTGCAAGTAAATTAGACACCACACTGTTTCTGAGTCTGCTTTCAGACGCACTGAAACCAGCAGCACTGAGCGAAGTGTGAACCCCTGTCACCCACTTTAACTAGATATTAAGGTCAGAGTTTGACATATTTAAACGAGACGTGCCCAAAAGATGTAACTATTGTGACTGGACGTATCCTTAGCCGTCTCCATTTCCACACTATCCATACTATCATTTTCTAAGTTCAGCGATAATAAGGTGAGCCTGATGAATACTGCTTATGCTCTTACCCTTCTAATGATTTACTTCCAGGTAAAATGGCTATAAAAATGACTCACTCTGATATTCTCATGCTACAAATCACTGAAGAATCATGTGTGTTTGGCACAGTTGTCACAGCATACAACAAGTCATTATGTCAAGAGCAAAATACATTTTGAGGTGTCACCAATTTGTTATCAAGCCTTGATAAGCATCATGCCTATACCTAAGTAAGGGCTGGCCGGTCAGTACAGAATTAATGAGTTCTGTCTGAACAGGTATTTGTGGTGTTCTGCAGAAAATGAACAAGTCAGACACCCTCCAGCTAGGATGGATGATAGAAATTTGTGGATTTGTCTTCTAAAAAGGCTCGCTGTGAGTATTAGTTGTGAGAAAGTGCACATGCCTGTTGGCTAGGATGAAAAGCTGTGGGTTTTGGAAGTTAAGCGAATTAAGCTTAACTGTGTACTGGAATTGCTTAAGAGTTGAGCCTCTCCCTCCCATAAGTTCCTTTGAATAGTCCAAATTGTCTGTAATATATCTCTTTAAGAGTTATAAACTGCTGTAAGTAATAATTTAACTGCCTGAGGCTATGAGGAAAGTTTCTTTCTGAGCTGGCTATTCTGGAATTGTTTATTTTAACTTACTTACGTCCTTCTTCTGGGGCACTTAATGCTGGTTTCCTTGAGCCCAGACTAAATGGACCTGATGTTCAGTGGAAGTTCTTTTGTTGATATTAACTTAGTCAAATAAGGATTTGCATTAGTCTCATGAATTCAAATGCTAAACAGTTAAACATACAAAAATGTGGTTTGGGTTTTCTACATTTCAGTTGTTTAGACATCCTTCTTGGTAATTAGATGAGTGGGGGGAAAAAAAGCCTCAAATTTTTGGTAAAAGTGTTGTGGAAGGGCAGCCTGCTTTCTGGTGTTTTTTTCATATGAATGAATATTTATGTTGCACATGTATGTGCATACTCCACAATGGATGGAGGGACTTTGGATCCCTAAAAATAATGCTGGTGCTAATTGCAGAGGTAGCAGGCTGCTGTTTGTACAGGGGAACTGCTGCTATAAATACTGAACTGGGTATTTTAAAGCAGAACCATATGAAGGCAGTTTGGCTTCCAGATACACTACAGAGATTTCAGTGCTGGCTGGAGGAACATAGACCTTGAATTTCAGGGCCAGTTGCCATTTTACTTCAGTTTGGCTACTGCAATACCCAAGTGATCCTTTCCAAACTAATCCAGTACAGACCCCTGCCCCCTTTCCATTGCCTCCCTCGCTGCCCCAGCAGCACTATCCCTTGCTGTTGAAGCTACATTCTCTGTTTCATTCATGTCTTTTCAGATCCCAAGCCCACGAGAGAGGTAATAGGACACAGGAAAATCAGCCATGGCACTGTGCTGTGGGTTGTGGAGCCCAGGTTACTGCTTGCACATGCAGTTAAGAGTCCTCAGGCAGTTACACATCCGTGTAATGTGGGAAGGGGATGCTGACTGGAAAGAGAGCACAGGTCATAAGCTTTGGGGAAAATTTATTTTTGAGTGGGAACCTTGAGGACATCAAGCAAAACATCAGTTCATAATCCAAAAAGGCCTCCGGTGTCTCTTTATTAGGATTTTAGTGATATCTTTAGCCTCTGCTCTCACCGCTTCCCATTCTTACAGGCATTTTCTGCCACTTCCCTTTGTTTTCAATGCCTGTTTAGATTATGTCCTGCGTGATCTATGGGATTACAAATTTGCAGTTGCTGCTGAAGGTGAACGGTGTTGATGCCCTTTCTGATGCTCCCATGATTCCATCTGTTCAGACCACATGCAAATGCTGAGCTTCTGCTGAAGTAATTCAAAGGTTAAGGAATCAGTTTCTGAAGCATTTAATTCATGGGCATAATCCACATGAGGAGACTTTTATGGTTGGGGTGAGGTGGAGCAAATTACTCAGATGTTCTCCACCTTTGGTTTTAAGTCCACAGAAACTGATTAAAATTCATTCTTCATATGGTCAAATGGATGCAAATCTCAGTTCTGTTTCCTTGAATGTAGAGAGACTCAGTTGTTCAATTTATAAGGAAAAATGTGGTCTTGTTAAAAAGGGAACAAAGACTGATACGGGGCTGTTATGGGAGACAGAAGTAGCACACAGAGGAATCAGATGGTGACGGTACAGCAGCTTCTTGCAGCTCCTTATCCAGATCCAGGTGGACAATTGTATTTCTATCGCAACGCTGTGAGACACTTTCACATGACCTGGTTGGATTTTTAATACTTGAAGTCATCAAGCCTGGTTCTGAATAAATCACTATTAATGCTCAGCCTTGAGGAAACATCTTTTATGGGCTTTCCTACTGCATGATATGCTGACCTTCATGTTCCTCCGGTGATTACTGTATCTATCTTAATTGACAGATCTTTTTTACAGTTGCTGTCTAATCTCAAAATCAAAACCTAATCCTACAAAAAAACCCAAATTCTTATGATGATGGAATGTTAGGGTCCTGCAACATATAATAATATATATAATCTATACCCAACGAATAGAAACTAGTGAATGTGCATCTTTTATTCTACTGCATGGAGAGATCCTATATAGATTTTATTAATTGTTTTATGGCCTTGGCTAGTTAGGTAACATAAAGCTGCAAAGATACAGGCAAGAAATAACTAAATAAATATAGAAATAAGTTAGTTATAAGTTAGAAATTAATTATAAGAAATTACTAATAACTATAGGGATTTTAATTTCTCAGTTTTCGAAGTACTGAGGAATTAACCAGATTCCTGTTCCTCCCTGCCCCTGGAGAAATGATGGGTCCTGTTGAACGGTGGTTCAACAGTCTACGTCAGAATACAAATGTTAATTTCTCATTTCCCAGGAAAAGGAAAACAAAAATGCATCACAATTGCTCATGTGGAAGAAGAACTGGATTTTTTTTCTTCAGACATTCTCCCTCTCCAGATTTATTGCAAGCCTTGGTCAATTTTACAAGTGAACTCAAGTTCAGAACAGATTAACTTCACCAGATTCCAACTCCAGCGGAATTTCTAAGAACCAGGAGAGAGTAAGATGGCAATTTCTGACACAAGACAAAAGTCCTTTAAAAGGAGAACTTTTGGCATCTGTCATTAAAGTGGTAAATTAGAAACATCGTTCAAAGATATTAATGAAGCATTCCCTAATTTTAGAAAGATCTGTATTAGTTAGATACAGACCTTACCACACACACTTTTGGATTAATTAGGAAGAAATATTACGTTATGTAAAATTAGTGTAGCTTAGCATGCAGGCCTTGATGTCACCCATCAGTAAATTAGGTAATTGAGAATATGAAAGTGGGAAGAGTGCCCAGCCTGGAGGATATCCGCCTGGAGTTCGTGAGACATCTCGCTGAATTGCTCTTGTCGGGAGGTTTGACGTCTGTGGTGACTCACTTTCTAAGGGTAGCTTTGTCCTCTGACACTGTGAGAAGTCCTACTATCAGTTATCTTGAACTGGAAAGAAATGCTATGCTGTATTTCAATTGCAGATCTATTTCAGTTCATAATAATGTCAAAATACTGGCAAAATGTCTGATAGAGTCTAGAGGAAGCGTTATCCGTAGTCACATACATGAGGTGAGCTTGCCAGGGTGACTTTCAAAAACCTACTGAACATACGAGTAGTGACATGTGATGACCTCAAACCACAAGTCATTCTAACAGAACTTTACTCACAGTAAAACCTTTTGGGAAGGTGGCTGGAACTATTCTTATATGCAAACATTTCAAATGTGTACTTCTCTTTAGTTCTTTGCTCCAGCTGTCCTCTTCTGGCTCTGTCTCATACCATGTGTAACCTCTGAGTTACCAAGTCATGGTATGAGACAGGGCATGGCCTGAGTAACCTCTCAGTTTCTGCAGCAGTACCAAAACTGTGTCCACGACTTTCTGGGTTTACTTCTGAACCGAATGATCTGTACAGTCCTGATATTACAGCCCAATTCAACATAAATTAATGCAGTCTTCAGGTGATTGCTGGTTTAGTATTTATCTAAACTGAGGTTCTGTAATTACATTTTTCTAATCACCAGTTTAAAAATTCAGATGGGCTGGGTGATAACTTGTCAAGACAAACCAAGTTTTCTTGACATTTGAATGTCAAGTGTTGGGGCTTTTTTCCTTTTAGAGGCAAATGGATGCAATTAAGCACCTACTACAATAATACCAGGAAATACCAAGAAATGTGAATTTAAATCCTGTGCTCTCTCTAATGATTTCCAATATAAACAGGTCTACACCCTCTCTCCCTGAGTCTATAAGGAAAGGTTAACGTACTGACAGGTAGTATGGATTTTCCAGCTAGTCAGTGAGAACTCTGTCCCTTTCTAACGCTCATACAGTGCTGTGACTTACACATGGCAAAGGTAGAGCACGCACTGACAGACAAGGTCCTGAGAGCTTTGCCTAGCTTCTGAGGCCTGCCAGAAACCCAGGATTTCTGGGTACGTTGCCCCAGTATCTTCCCAAGTCCATACTTACAGTATATGCTTTGGTCAGGAGGAAATCTTTTGTGAGTTTAGATCTCATTGCTAAAGGCATGGCAGGAACTTCATCAGCGTTCTTCAGTTATAGTAGTATGTAAACACAGTAACAATAGTACAATGTCTCTGATCTTAGGATGTTTCTCGGGAATTTTTTTCTTTGTTGAGCAAAGTGAACATTTTGTCCTGTAGTATGTGCTCATTCCTTAAGAGGAATGTGGTGGATACGCTGTGGTGATGGAACAATGCAAACGTGACATCACGTTAGACTTGATGTCTGCATCCAAGATGCTGCTAATGGTAGTTGGACAAAGATCTCCAAGTAGCTGTTTTTAGCAAAACGGAAAAGCAGACTTGCACCCAGAATAATAGAACTAGGTGATCTTTAAGGTCCCTTTCACCCCAAACCATTCTATGGTTCTATGATACAGCATGGGGGCCCAGACCTTAGCTTTACTGCTAAAAATAGCGCACGTCTAGGTACATTTGTGTTACAAATTTTGAGTTAGCTGAAAGGATACAGCCTAAGCCTGTCCATGTTCCTCCCTTCGTTCTGAGTTTTTATTTCTTGCAAATTTTACCCTGATTTTCTTAGTGTTCCGTATTCCCCCGTGCTGTCATTGACCGTTGGGCCGCAGATCGGGGAAGCCCAGGACAAAGGCTGTGCACTGTGCCGGTAGAGCAATGCAGTGGAGGGTTCCAGGTGTCAGCGCTGGGAAAAGCAGCTTGCCTGGTTCAAGCACTGGAAAAAAAAAAAAAACGTCCTCACTTCTTGCTTGCTCATGGGCCACACTAAAAATAGCTCACCACTGAGAAGTCTGCAATATGTAGCAAAGTGGTATTCCAGCAGTGAGTTGCGTGGCATTCGACACTTTTCCTCCTCTGTTTCTGTATGAAACTCAATAAAAAACATAGTCTGATACACACTCGCACACAGAAGAATACATTTACCCTCAGTGGCTGCATTTACTATCAAAGTTGGTAATGTTTCCTGAAATTGGTTTCTGATCCCCCTGAAAGACTGTGGGTTTTTCTTTTTTTTTTTTTTTAAGCTTGATTTCAGGGAAACTGAATAACATACATGAAACACTAAAATATCAACTGTGCAGATAAATTGTGGTATCAAGGGTGTAAGGCATGTGACCTGCCTCCAGTTCCCTGAATTCCAGTGCATTCCCAGTTTCCACTAGCGGGTGGCATGCAGATCTGAGTGTGTTCAACTTGTGCCAGCATGTGGTTGTGGTAGAAGGGTAGGAGGGGTGTGATTTGAGGGGGGAGAGGGAAACACTAGACTTGACTGGGGAGGTAAACCCATTGGTTTTTACCGTGATGTGCTCACTGGGTGGTTTCAGATCACATATGAATCCTCTTCAAGTGACAGACCTGCTGCATAAAATACCAAGAATGGTACAGCCTGCAAACTTTGGCAAATAGATCTCGTGATTCATTCAGCATCCTTTCTCTGCTCTGCGTATGATGGTCTCTCAAATGTGTAGTTGAAGGGCAGGGCTAAAGCTGAATGTGGTTTTAAAAAGTGAGCCATAAGCAGACTTTTGTGCAGCATAAAAAAGAAAAAGTGATCCTGAGTATTCAAAGCTGCCAACATAGACTGCAAAAGCAATTGCTGCTGGATGGAACTGGACGTGTTTAGTGGCTATTTAGAAATGGTTTTAAGAGACCTCCCTCTTAATTTCACTCATACCTTATCTTTGAGACACTGAGAGTGTCACTGGCAACTTCCCAGAAGTCCTGTGGCCGATTCTAATTTGCATAAACTTTTCTCTGTCCCAAGAGTGAAATGGGTCCAGCTGCATTTTTTTGTTCTTTTTATATCGCTTCCCTTATCCCAGCCCCTTTTTTCAGGGCTGGGGAAATACGACGGCGCGCTTGCGCAGGAAGAAGCAGATCTTGGAGTCTGCATCATGGCATTGTACTCTGCTGGGTTTACCTCGCCAAGGAGCACTCCATGAATGGGGACAGGTCCTCATCACCGGGCATTCGGCAGCCATTCCCCTCTGAAAATGGAATTTTGATGTGGTCATGAGGCTGTGCAGAGACCCCACCGCTGTTCCAGAGAATCATTACCCCATTTCCTCTTCTGTTCTCATAATTAGCAGTTCGCACTTCAGTAGAGCACATACCACAGCCTTCCTCCCGTCTTGCACGCTGGCGCGCGCTGCGCTGATGCTATGCGGTTTACAAAGCCAAGAACTGAAAAATTGGGCAATATCAGATTTACATTTGCACATGCAACCTGAAATCTGCCCACTCATACATCTGTGCACGGAGTGACGCAGGGGCGCTGGTGAAATGCCTGACCTTAGCTCTTTCACAAAACTAGGACACAATTTGCAGGAAAAGACAGGAAGGCCCTGTCTGAATCTTAAGGGCTGGAATTTGCAAACAATTATATTCTTTTAACATAGTTTTCTATAGATAAATCTGTATTTTACAAAGAATAGAAGTATAAGAAGAAACTTTGCTAGAATTCTAGAATTTTTTTTTGATACAAACTTACTGTTGTTCTAATTATGTTAATTGCCAGACAGTGTGCTGTATGTGGGAAGAGTCTCCAGGTGCTGAATGTTGTGATCACTTCGTTGAGGTGGGATAGGCTGCCAGAGCTGTGGTTCCCACCACCTTTTCTGGATCTTTGAGCTCCTGCCTTACTTAAGACTAATGGTGAGACACCAGAATTGTCTGAATTTTGAAGAAAAGTGCTTTTGTGCTACTGTAGCTGCCAGTGCTCGTAAGATATACAATGACAGCATGCGAGTTTCTAAACAGAAGCGGTTCAGCAATGCAAAGCATGCACGCAGGTCAGGTATGACTCAAACAAATCAGAGTGGATGGAGAAAAGGTACTTTTCTATTGGAGGTAGAAGGGTACAGAGAGAGCATTTCTTCCGTCTGAAGTGAATATGTAGAAACCTCATGAAAAACCGATGATAAACATATGTACCCTTTTGGAAAGTGTCTCTCTGCAAATGCATCCACAACATCTAGAATGATAAAAATCATCTACTGAGCTGAGTCGAATGGCATAGTCGAAGTGGAGCTGTAAATAAAGTGGTAGGCGGTTTCCTGCTAAAACTCCCCTGCATGTCCAAGAAGCCACTGTGACTCAGCCGCTGCAGTCACTGGGAACTCAGCACAGACACCCTTTTCTGGTATTTTTACTTCTCTTTTTGCACTATATCAAGAGGGGCTCCATTCATCCCTGAAGGAACCAAATTGACCATATGACCCATTATGTTTTGTTGTCTTGAGGTAGTGATCTTACAGTAGACCAAGGAGACTGTTTGGACTTCTTGTTAAGCTGTCTGACTACCAATGACCCATGCCTGCGGAACAGCCTGTCTGCCTGCGTCTTTGTTAGACCTTCCCTGAAAGTTCTTGGGACTTACATTACCATACTTCAACTGGACTCTTACTTGCATCATTTGATGGCCTAAAAATGGATTTGTCGTTGATTTCATTTCTTGTGCAAGAAGACTCAGGAATTACTTTTTTTTTTTGTTGTTTTAATTTTAAAGAGTATGCCTGTATATATGCTGAATGGGAGGGAGACAGTTACATATTGTAATTGTAAATGTATAATACATTTTCTAATGGACCTACTGTTCCTTCAAAGAATTAGCATCTTTGGAAAGATGAACTGAGCTGGAAGAAGCTATGACCTTGTTAAAATAACAGGAGTAGCAATGTCTAGTAGTTTCTAGGTCAGTAGCATCTAGAGTCTCACTTGCCCTAGAATATTTTATGTTTCAAGCTGTCAGGTGTCATCTTACTCTGGTAGCTTTGGTACATCCTTTGTCATTAAGATAATGCTTTCACTGGCCCATTTTGAACCTGCACAGGTAGTTGCCGCTCCATGTGAAAAGTTCTGTACCTACAAGGCTTTAAACTTGGCATTGGCCATTAATAAAGCAGATCTGGGAGATTTGCAGGTTCCCCTGAGCTGAGTTAGAATGGGCTGTTCTGTTCCTTTTCCCTCTTTATCCCATGCAGTATTTACTATTTTGCTTCTTTCTTTCCTCTTTCATTTCTAGCCTGTCTCCTCCAGTCCACAGTCCTTTTCCTTTTCTTTTTTTTTTTTTTTTCAATTTATTGTGATTCCTCTGTGCTAGCCCCAGCTAATTCCTTATTAGCTTCTGCCGTAATACTGCTGGAAGTTTGTCCCCATCTGACCTTTCTCTGTGTAAACAAATCTGACCTTCCTGTGTGTGAACAAATCCCAGTGTCCCAGGTTTAAAATTTACTCCACTCTGCTTTCCAGCCTGATGTTTTCTAATTGCTTCCTGTAATTTCTGTTTAATACTTCTTTTAGTTTCAAGATGCTCTCTGTCTTTTGCTTTCTTTCTCTCTCTGCTACTAAGTATACTTGTGCAGTTGGGTTTTTCTTCTGAGAATTAAGTCTACCTTCTCCTCCAGAGTTTTCAGTTTAGCATCTGAAGGTTATCTGTGGTTCCTTGTTAGTGAACTTCCTTTCTGGGAAGTTCAGCCTCCTTGTATTTTGACTCAGGTCATCAGCACCAAAGTAGATTCTTTTTTTCTTGCAAATTCCCATAACTGCCCACCTTTCTTCTCTGTTCCTCAGTCCTCTCCAGTGCCACACACAGCAGGGCTACGCCTGGCACTGCCTTATGAAAGCTGACACCCAGTTGCTTTCCCTCAAAGTCTCTTTGGCTGCTCCTCCAGCTGTGCATGGTGGAGGGTTCAGTACGTTTTGAAATCCCCCGATCTCACAAGCAGGAGTCGGGGTTTTCACAAAGGGCATCCGAGGAAGGGATACGCAAGGAGCTGGTGCCAGGAAGGAGCTCAGATTATTGCAGAGGCTAAAGGGAGCCGGGGTGGTGGGTGGCTGGCATTGGGGGACCTCACACTGCGAAGTGGGCCAAAAGGCAGGGGCACTGCTGGGAGTGCCTGAGGATTGTGAGAAAGCAGCTCTGGGGTGATTGCAGGCAGGCAGAAGGATGCCCAGGGTTGTTGGGTCAGGGAGAGGATGCTCTGGTGTGGATATTTTTATTTTGTCAGAAGAAAGGCAGCTCTATGGAGAAGGGAGAGGTTTTGAGATGCATTTGGAGAAGTGGGGTGAAGGATGTGGAGGATACCAGGTCCAAAGAACAGGGGAACTGAGAGCAATGTGTGGAAGCATTGCAGATGTAGTATGGATGAGAGGACTCAAAGGCAGGGGGAGCCAGGGATCACCATCTAGCAGAGCTGGTGCCATTAACTGGGATCCTGGTTTGAGGACTGAGGACACACAGTGACCTGCCACCTCCCCTTTCCTCCCAAAGGCCTGCTGTAACCCTCACACCCCATCTTTCTCTTCTACCAGATACATGGTGGTATGTAGTACGTCAGTACCTACTACACCCACTTCCACATGGAAGGTTTAACAGACAGTCTGATACCCACCCTAAATAGTAATTTTATTTCACCAGGTGACCAGAATTCTCATCCTCCTCCATGTACTCCTTTTTATATTAGTACTTAAGGAAAGTTACTGGGCTATGTGGGTGGTGACACGTACTCCACAGGCACAAGGTGGCTGCTGAGATCCTGCCTTCTGAGAAGAGCTCACCAGAATGACCTGGGAGGCCAGTGAGTAGGCAGAGCCCCGGCTGGTGCAGGTTGCTGCACCTACCAGCATCCCTGCAAGGTGACCGCTGCTGCGCGTGTAACAGGACAGCCTGTGCTCACCTCCGCCAGGGAAAGTGTTGCACCCTTGTTGGTGACGGTGAGTCATTTGCACCTTCTGCCACATCTGGCATGAATTTCATTTTAAGTTACTCTAGTGCATCATTATTTTCAGTATTTCCATCACCAGAAACTGGAGACGCAGAGGTGAAAATAATTACACTTACCAGAATCTGTCATTAAAATTGGCAGGTTGTTTTCACTAGAAATAAAAGAATTAGATTTTGAACAGCACTGAACAGTGCCATTCAAGTGCTCACACGTGGAGTGAAACTCTATTAATCAGAAATAATAAAGTGAATATAATTCCCAGGTTTTCAAATGTACCTGCCTGCACTTTTCTTCTGTGTGAGTGGCAATCCAACAAGGAAACTGTATTTGGGGGACAAATCCAATTAACCATGAAAAAGAGGAATTTTACCAGAAGACTAGCCAACCTGTTTTTAATTTCAAGAGAAATGTGTGTCATTCTTTTGTCTTAGTGTAACACTGTGTGCAACTTACCACTAAGCATTAGCTTTAAATCTGCTTCTCTATATCACCACCTTGTTTGCATCCATATTTTTAGTCTCACCCATGTTGTGAGGTTGCCAGTGCTCTTGTGGCCACCCAGATTCATATCTACGGTTTAAACCTACAAAGTGGCTTCAGATAATCTCTGCTGTAAACTCCTGGACCAGTCAAACGACGTGTCCTGCCTTCAAATACACAGCTCTGTGGTGGCTTGGAAACCTTTCCACCAGGAGTTTACCTCAATGTCATCCCTCCTTTTTTTCTTGTAGTACTTCCAGTACTTCTATTGAAGTAGTTTACAGGGACAGGTTTAATAGGAACTTGGACTCAGCTTTTCAGAGGAATTAGGAGCAAAACCTTTTTCACTTGCACACTGTGCCTGTCAGACAGAACTGCAAGGGCTTTCTGCTGAAGAAGAAAAGTCACACTGAGAAGTAAGGGAAACAAAGATAGCCAGAACACCACTCACTTTGAATTGTGTCTGTTTATATTCAAATCTCTTGTTTGTAGGAAGTTCTGTTTTTATCTATAATACTATGCAAGTTCCTATACAAGTCGTTTAATTTTAGTATTACTCAATTTCCAAAGAAATCATTTGGTTTTGTTTTCAGAATACTTACTGCCAGGCCCCCTCTGCTGGACGGAAAACCCGTGTTTTCATCCCTGCTGGCTGAAGGCATCTGGGAAAAGCATTCCAGTTTATTACTGGTCGTGTAATTACAGGCTTAGAGTTCACAAGCTCATTCCTGTCTTTCTATTATTATGTATCGTTATCGGTCATGAGTTGAGCTGCAGAGGAGGGTCAGGATGATAGCTGCAAATGTGTTCAAATCCCTCCATTTGAATGAGTATCCAGTCAGTCTGTTGAAAATTCATCCTGTCATCTGATTATTTTATCATCCAAGTTATTTCTGCGGTGTCCACCCTCTTCGCCACCACTGTATCATCTCGTATGTATCATTTACGTCTGTTGTCAGTGATCACACTGCACGCATTTGGCCTGTACTTGCACAATACGTCTCTACAGGAAATCATAAATATCTGAATCCAAGCAGCACACAAGCTTTTCCAGAGCACTTCAAGCTGCAAAGACACGCTCTGCTTGTCCTTACAGTGTAACAAGGTAAGGTTGCTAGGTGGAAGACAACACTACATTCTTGCCATTTGTGTGTGGCAAAGGTTTTTGCAGGGACCAGCTTTATATTTACAGATCAGGAAATAGGCCCAGCAAGGCAAGACAATCCATTAGCTTGAGCGTTAAATTAGGACGTGGATTTAAGCCCTGCTCTGAAACAGACTGCCTGGTGACCTTGCACTAATTAATTAGGCTAAAAGCTAAAGAAGTGCTCCACAACACTGAGCGTCGCCCAACAAAATTTTGAGGTTTCTGAGATCAAGCGTCAGACCTGTAGATCTGTGGTGCACCCGGAGGGCTGCGTTTCTTTGAAAGGAGATCCCAAGCAGCCAGTGTGCCACGCAAGCAGCCAGTAAGGAACTGTTGCCTACAGAGGTATGTCTGAAGCTTTCCCCTTCTTGAGCTTGTTCAAAAATTGGTCTTTGAAGAACGGCACTCCTTTAAAAGTGGGGCAAGCCGAGAGAGTGTTGCTGGGCCAGTAGCTATAAGATCTCTCCAGTATGTGGAAAAGTGAGATTTGTGTCCTTGCTCGGCAAGGTGGGAGTCAAACTTTGGTTCCTCCCTTTTCTGGAAGGTGTCCTAGCTTCTAAGCAGAGGTCATTTCTCATTGAAAGGGAAGGAGGAGTATTTGTTAGCCAAGAGAGACTTGGACCTAACAGCTATAGCACTCACCTATGAGTGGGAAACACTGGATTCTGGTGCCTCCTCTGAGTGCAGTTACATATTATGCATTAAGCAGTTATTAGATAAGCTACATAAGTGGTGTTTGAAGCTGAGCCAGAATTGAGCAGCTCACCTCTCTCAAATCAATGTCCCAATCTGCAGGCTTAAAGGCAGGTCCTATTCTTTCTGTAAGTCAATGGCTCATGAGTGCCTTTCTGTGAACTAAAAGAGTTCACGGGAAGACCAGAGGGTGTTTCCTTCTGTGGTGAGGTCACCATTTCAAAATGAGCTCGACAAGCATGCCCTTGAGTCTCTCTGTGCCAGGAAGGGACTTGAGCCTGAATTTCCCACATTTCAGCCTGAAACACCCGCATTCCCAAAAATTATATCTCACTGGTCAACTGTTGCATAAAACTGATGAGGTTGAAAAGACAATGGTACCCCTTAAAAGAAAATGCTTCTAATGAAGTCTCTGAAGGGATCAGAACTATTTCAACGCTCTATTATTTCATTCAATTGGAAAAAATAGTGACAATTTTCCTGTAAAAATCGAACTGAGGGAAGGAAAAACATACTGAATTGGTGGTTTATGTTAAAAAACCCACCCTTTTTTATGTAATTGCATTTCAGATTAAAATGTGAACTAATTAAAGTTTTCTAGAATATACGGTAAGTACAGCATGTATCCCGGTGAGGTTAAATGAGTATTCAGTCTTAGCTTCTGTAGCCAATAAATGCTAAAACTAACAACAGGTTTGGACCAGAAAGAAGACTAAATAGCCCTGAGTTCCTGGGAAGTTAGAAAACCAAGCTCACGTTCGGGATTTATGCCCAACCTCTTCATTCACAAGGCAGAGGGTTAAATACAAGTAGTCTCAGTTTTCGTGCATGCAACATTCTGTGACTATGCAACATTTCCTGTCTGCTGAAATTCAGCGGCACTGCCTCCCAGATTTAAGTAATCTGTTGCTTTATAATTGCGGCACAATAAAGAGTGGCCTTTCCGTGTGAATGAGACAGTTTTATTGCAGGGTTTCTGCACACTGAAGGAAGAAGAGAGGAAGTGGAAAAAAAAAAAAAAGGAAGCAGGAAGTACTTTGGTCCCAAGCACGGGTAATCAGAGACAGCTCTGTAGCTGGGGGAGCCCTTCTTTCTCCTGAGGCATTTGGCTAAGCTTAGATAAACCTCAGTTTTGAGGTCTGCAATCTAAACATCTCATCCCGCTTTCACAGGAATCATGTCCTCCTATGATCAGAGCCAACCTGCTTCCACAGAGGCCAGACTGTGGCCAGCCAAGCCTTGTAGCACTTGGTAAAAGCCGGGAGCGGGAGGCAGTGGCATGGAGGACCCAGGCCACAACTTTGTCACTTCCCAGGGGCCTTTTCATGCAGAGCCTGTTCATTTCTTACCTTCTGAAATGCACAGTCTGCCCATTTATATGGGGCTGCAACATGAAGGTACAACTTTTGAGCCTAAGTTGAGGTGCTGTACATTCAGAATTCATATTAACTTGAGGAGCTGTATGTTCAGACAGATAACATAAAAGTGTGAATGAGAAGCAGTGAAATGAAAGCCATGCTGGAAACTTGTTCTTCAGTATGAGCCTGCATGAGGAATGGCTACCAAGTACAAAACCATTGCTCCTTAAGCATCTGTCTGTAACTTTACGGATGAAACGACAAAGCAACAGTACACCCTTTCCTACTCATGTATCAGGAATTTAGCAGGGTTTAGTGCAAGACTACAGACTATGAACTCTAGTTTGAGATCACTGCAAAACATGCAAACTGCTTTGAACTCAAGTACAGAAACTTAAACTTTCCCCACAGTTTAGGAGTAAGAACTTCATGGCACTGCTTCTTCTATGACTTCACAAGTACTCTTTACAAATGTTTTTGTAAAGGGTTTGCAACACTCCACAGCTGTGTGATGAAGATTGCAGAAGTACTGGTGGAGGGAGCTCTATTGTTTTACAGCTGGGAAATGCAGCTTTTTTAAGGAAACCCATATATCTTTTTGCAGATCAGAGGATGAATGAAAAAGATTCTCTAATTAGTTTCAGTTCTGTTTCTCTGTCTGGAATTTCTGTTTTCTCCAGCCAATCATGTGTCCAGCCAGAATCCAGGGTACTACAATGACATTTATAAGAAACAGAAGGGAAAGTAGCCATAAGCAAAAGGGACATTCACCAAATACTGCCAGCTTTCAGTAAAATGTGGCACCATTTAAATTAACACTCTTGCAACTGTGAACTTTAGGGATTTTCTTAATAAGGACTGTTCCTCCCAGTCTTGATTTTGCAAGTTGCTTACAACCATTAGTCGTGCTGATACCAACGGTGCCTTAAAGCACGTAGCATGTCTCAGAAGGCACCACGTACCTTTCAGAACAGGGCCCAAGTCAGAAGAACCAGTAGATTGATACTGAGCAGCGATGGTTTCATAAGTAGCATATACCATAATTTAACTGGGCCAGCCAAAGTCTTTCATGAACTCTATCCACATAATATATGCTGAACCTAACCTATATACCTGAATGCTTAATTTTACCAGACAGGGTGGAGCAGGGGAACTGAAGAGTGATTGGGGCCAGCCCATTTGCATTTGGAAAATGTCTGCCCTAAGCAATTAATTCCTTCATCACTATGGTTAACCATCATTAATCAAGCTGGATGGAGGAAACAATGGGGCCTGGAGAACATTTTTGCCATCACCCAGATGTTCACCCAAGCATTTAACTTGGCAGAAATGACTGTAAAAGGGGTTGCTTCAAACGACAGCATGAATGCAATACTGACTCTGCTTCAGCCTCCTTACCTTCACTGGTGGGTGCTGGAGGCTCTTGTGGTCTGGACTGGATCGAAATATCACTGGGTTCCCAGCAAAGGAAGAGCCAGAAGTATGCAAATAAATCAGCGGCCTTGGCAAACGGTAGGTTCAACTATTCAATTCTCCCTCTGCCTTAACAGCTATGAAAACAACTACAATGAAAATACCTAGCCCACATCTGTTAGGATTGTTTGTTAGTAATCACTGTATTGTCTTTTAAGAGACTAGATAAGGTATAGTCAGAGTAGAGAGATCTGTAGATAAGAAAAAGAAACTTCTTTGTGCCTTTCACTTTCACCCTGCACAGCTTCTCGGAAATGAAGCTGTAACCGGCAACTGAGCCCAGTACTGATGAGCTTTGCCTTGCAAATCCGAGGTCGTGTGCCATCCTTTTCCGTTCAAAAGTGTCTATTGCCTGAAATTCATATCAGCTCAAATTGCAGCAGAGCTACAGATCTTCAAATCTGAAATTTTTGGAATGTAAGAGCTTGACGTTTGGAACCTCAAAACTCCAAAGGTGCAAGCCAAACCGTGCACACGTTGTGTTCGCACAGCCGCTTTATGTTACGTGTCATTTGCGTGGATCTCAGGCACCATCTACACCGAACTGATGTCTCCTAACTGGCTTTTAAAGCGTGGTCAGTTGCTGTTTTGAATAAACAAGCACGGTTGGCTTTTGCAAGAGAGTGCACTATTGCAAGCCTGGGTTGGAAAATAAGGCGTACTGGGTTTGCATTCATCATTTATTGCTGCTTTTCATGTCAAGCTGAAAGCTTGCTAAGTTTTTTGCTATGATATTTTTAAATCCCTGAACAGTTGCTGTTTAGTTGTATTTGAATTTCAAGTCCAAGTTTTGTTGTTTAGTTTGGAAAGCTGACCTGTAGAGAGGTACATTTAGAAACAACAATTGTGTTGCACAACTATGCATGTTTTAGCCACCTACAAAAAGTCATGTATATATTTTTAATATCATTAATTGATAATTATTTAAATGTGTTCTGATAGATACATGTTTGTATAGTTGCCTCACTGCAGTCTTCATCACAACCATTAGTTCAGTAGAAAGATCAGGTTACCCATACATAAGAAGTGAGTTTAATATTTTCCATTGAAGTGGGTCCTTTTCACAATTCCTTTGTAGGTTCCTCTGGTTCATTTGATTTTCCTGTTTAGTTCATAACAAGAGGTCTTGAGTCTCACTGCAATGAGCTGACTAAAATCTTTTAGCACCAGTAGATTATTTACCTGGTGCTCATGGACCATTTGTCAGTGATGGTGGTTCGGGACTTCAAATACCAGCAATCAAAGTCTGATCTTCGTTCTGTCAAATCCACGTTTGACCCTGCATATTCTGGCCTCAGTGGAAAGAGATGGGTCTTAATTACAGAGTTTCTGTATGGTGTTTAATATAAGGTAATGTCCAGACTACAAACTAGAACCTGTGCTTAAAATTGCTTAAATCAAGAGGTGGAGGCAGTTTGTGACATTTTAATGTCAAATTATATTATAAACTGTGACATTTCCGTATGAATCGTAGAGGTCTTTCTAAGCTGCACTGATGTCTCCCACTTGGTTCAGGCAATCTTGTGGCTTCTGATGTTTTAATATATTAAATAAGCTTAAGAATGTGAAAACATGTTTCAGCAATTATACATTGATTTATGAATTATACATTGATTTATCTTCCTGATTTAGGAAGAATTCTGTGATTTTACTTAACATTTTATATCTTCTCTTAGACCCATTAAGAGATAAACAGGCCTTGTATAGCCCATAGACTAATGCGACTTTCATCCAAAGTTAATGCAATCGTACACGCCAGCATTCATTCATTCATGCCAGTAGCTGGGGGAGTGAGCTGCTATTTGTGGGTGGTATGGTGACTGATAAATACATTCTAAGTCTGGGCTTGTAACTACTTCCATTTTTGAATCTCGCTTTATAAAATGCACGCCATAATGTAAGAAATTGAAAAATCAAGCTTACTTAGGCCCCAATCCATCTAAGTATGTAAAACCAGATAAATGCTATTATTAAGAAGCCTTGAACAAAAGTTTCACTGCTGTTGATTTCCTCTTTATGTTATTTTTGCTTTTTCAGTCATTCAGCTGTTTGTTCTGAATTCATGCTCTGCTTCCCCACTGCAGGGAAGTTCAAGGCCAGCTGTTCCTTCAGCTATGATTTTGGCTTTTGCTTTCTGACATACCGATACCAGTGCCTTCCTGCTCAGCACTTGGCAGTGTTCTTCCCCATCAAGGCCACTTGAATGGCTGCATGGCCACACTCAGCGAGTGGTGGTCATCGGCTCGATGTTTGAGTGGAGAGCAGAGATGAGCAGTGTTCCTCAGGGGTCAGGACTGGGACAGGTGCTGTTTAACATCTTTGTCAGTGACATGGATGGTGGGATTGAGTGCACCCTCAGCAAGTTTGCCAGTGACACCAAGCTGTGTGGTGCAGTCAACATGCTGGAGGGAAGGGATGGCATCCAGAGGAACTTGGACAGGCTGGAGAGGTGGGAGTGTGCCAATTTCATGGAGATTGCACAAGGACAAGTGCAAGGTCCTGCACCTGGGTCAGGGCAATCCCAGCACAAGTACAGGCTGGGCAAAGAATCGATAGAGAATCGCCCTGAGGAGAAGGACTTGGGGGTGCTGGTGGATGAGAAGCTGAACATGAGCCGGCTGTGTGTGCTGGCAGCCCAAAGAGCCAACCGTATCCTGGGCTGTATCCAGAGCAGTGTGGCCAGCAGGGTGAGGGAGGGGATTCTCCCCCTCTACTCTGCTCTCATGAGACCCCACCTGCAGTTCTGCATCCAGCTGTGGAGCCCTCAACGACCAGTTGGAGCAAGTCCAGAGAGGAGGCCATGATGATGCTCTGAGGGCTGGAGCCCCTCTGCTGTGGGGACAGGCTGAGAGAGTTGGGCTTGTTCAGCCTGGAGAAGAGAAGGCTCCAGGGAGAGCTTATAGCACCTTCCAGTACCTGAAAGGGCTACAAGAATGCTGCGGGTAGACTTTTACAAGGGCCTGTAGTGAGAGGACAAGGGGTAATGGGTTTAAATTGAGTGCAGGTAGATTTCAATTAGATATCAGGAAAAAATTATTAGTGGAGAGGGTGGTGAGGCACTGGGACAGGTTGCTCAGAGAAGCTGTGGATGCCCCATCCCTGGAAGTGTCCAAGGCCAGGCTGGATGAGGCTTTGAGCAACCTGGTCTAGTGGAGGGTGTCCCTGCCCATGGCAGGACGGGTGGAACTAGGTGATCTTTAAGGTTCCTTTCAACCCAAACCATTCTGTGATTCTGTGATTCCTGCTCTGCATCCCAGTATTACTGCCAGCACCAGCTGAGTCAGGAGACCAGTTGCTCAAAAGCAGTTTCTAAAGAGGATGCCAGTGTTGCTAGTGCCCAGTGTCCAGCCCAGGATCCTTTTCATCTAGCATCCCCAGGCAATTGCATGGGCAAAGCTTTAGTCACTGCTTCATAGAAAATAAATGCAGCCATTTTACGTGAAGATTTTCTGATCTCAGAGTCAAATTTGGTTAGTTAAGGACAGTCACCACCTCTGTCTTAGGTGATACTTCATGGGAATACAAGTAAAAATCATTAGCTAAAGCATAGGGAATAGTGAGGAGTATGCACATTTCATACCAATTTTCAGTGACTAGAAGACAGCTGGCTGGTCTGCTTCGCTGACCTGCAGCTGACAGCACACCTAATAGCAAATGTCTGTCTCCTGTAGATTACAAAACACTCCTCACACAGCAACAGAGATGTGGACTTTCTCCTCTCTGGCTCCATGTGAAGCCTTGAAGGTTCACCTCAAACTTTCCTCTTAATCGTAAACTTCCAAAAGTTTTTTCCTGAATGAATGCGGCTGTGTGCTGAGTGTGATTGGTACAAAATTCCTGAGTCATTATACAAAACTGATGAATCATTTTAATCCTGCTCTAACGTTTTATTAATTTCAAATTACCTTGATTGGGGGTGGTGTAGCTGTGGTGTTTGCGGTTTAAGCAAGATAAGGCTCGCAGGGAGGGATGGTCTCTTTGATGGCACCTGAGAAAGATCTTGCCTGCTTGAAAATTTGACTGTTAGTAAAAGCCTCTCCCAACTGAGCACCAGAAAGTTATTTCATGAAACTTTGAACAGGCCTCAAATACTGCAGAACACTGCTGACGTATGCTCTGGAACGGCTGGAACTTTTCAGCCTTACTGGCCTCTATGTGTATTTCTAAGACTTGACATCTCAGATTTTAACTTTCTGAAAATAAAATGCCACTCTTCTGGTTACTTTTCTTTAGGAAAATTATTCTGCTCTTACTCCACTGGCTGAACTGGATGCTGACGATGCTAATCAGAGTATATTTATGCAAAGCCAGCAGCTGTCAGGGGAGGACATTGCAGTCTGTATCCCCCTACACTGGTTATAGGGGCTCTCCAGGCCTGTTAAGCTTCTCCTAAACATCCAGTTCTTTCATGAAGTGAAAATGAAGTCAAAAGACAGAAAGACTCAAGTCTCCTAGCTACTGGCTTCACTTCAGTCAGGACAAAGATCTAACGCTTTGGATGCCATTCATGTTTACTGTTTAAAAGAGTTCTTTTTTTTTTTTTGTTTGGTGCAGGAGTTTGAATAAGCTCACCTGGGAGCCAGCTTTACAGACTGTTTCTACAGCAGCAAGCAATACTCGTAAAGACTATGATTAACTCCATTTTACTTTCATCGTGGCATTGCCCTATTCCATAGAACTGATTTATTTCAGTTGCATACCAGTGTATTTATAGCATGGAAAAGAATAAATAGGTGACACCCACTTCTGCAGAATGCAACTGGAGCTCTCTAAGCATTTCCTCTAATTATTCTTTGTAAATGAAATGAGTCAGCTAAGCTGGAGACCATCGCATTGTTTTCATAGCCTGCAGGCTACCGTCGGTAGGGATGTGTGGTGAGTGACAGAAACTGGTTAAGTTTGTGTGATGGTGAGAGCAATGAAGTAATTTCTCATGTTACGGCTGGCTGTACACGCTAAGGTTTCCAGCCTCGCTGAGGAGGTGCCTGAGCCAGATGCAAGTTTTCCTCAGCCTCACACTGGGTGTGGCTGTCAGCTCCTGGCAGCTGCAGGAGGGCTCTTGCCATCCTCCCCTACTGATTCCACTAAGCATATGCAAGGTAGAGCACCTGTATTCCTTTCCCAAGAAAAAAGAGCATGAGAGGGTGTGTTACGTGATAGCATATGCCACAGAAGTTAGCTCATCTTAGGGTGACTCCCATGCAGTTTTGGCAGGACAACACTATGGGAGAGGCCAGATTCTACAAATTGCTGGGTAGTAGTAATAGTATTATGATGTCTGTCACACACATTTACCTGCTTTGTCCAGGTCACTTCTAAAATGTCACTTATTCAGAGCTACCTGCTAACTAAAACCTCAGCAGGTTGCACGTGGAGTTTTCCTGTTTCAGCGAATGACTTGCCTGACTCCAGGTCTTTTGAAATTGCTGGTCAAATATAATTTAGGATCCGTGTGCCAGGCTGATCAGTTCCAAAGCATAAATTGCAAGCAGCTGAAGTTCGGGTTAGGGGCGCAAATGTGACTGCCTTCCAACCCATTAATTCCAATACATTGACCTATTAATTAAAAATCATTAATTAAATCCAGCGATGATGAGAGAGCCTAAAAAAACCGCGACCCTTGAAGGGTGAGGATGGTTTTCCAGAGTCGATCCAGCATGACAGCACAGCAGCATGTCCACATTGCATCCTTTACGCAGTACAAAACAAACACCAGGAAACAACTGAATTTTATATTCTTTTGACTGTTGCATACAGTTCTGTGTGCAGTACAAGAAAATCAGCATAAACTAGAGTGGATCTCATAAAGGTGAAACTTGACAGTTCTTGTTAGTGCTAAAAGTTATCCTTTGGTCAAGTTTCATATGAATACCAGGGAGAGGAAGACAGTTTGTCTCAGATCCCTCTTCTCATTTAGGGTGTAATGCATTTTTACACAGTACTGTTTTCTTATCTCGCTTCACGTCACTCAGCAGTTTACTCTGTGACTGTGGGCTGCCAGTGTCTGCCAGAGATGCCAACACAGAGCAGCACCTGCCAGCAGGTTGCCGGTTGCAGGTGGAGAGCTGCCGTTGGCCTGTCCCCATCACACTTGAATCCCCTGAGCTTCGGGGCTGCCCCAGACAAGTTCTTCTACGGTACCTGTTTTACGGACATTTGTGGGCCATTCAGACATCACTGTCATGATCCACGTATTTATCAGCTCCATGCTTCACGGCTTATCTTCCATTCATCTGTGGCACTTCCCGGTAGCCCTGTTTCTAAAGCAAGTATTTAGAAAATACTAAAAATACAGTTGTGTTTTTTTTTTTTTTAATCATGCTTTGTTTCCAAATCTTTTAAAAAAATTATGTAAACAAACTTTTTTTGAAGTCTAGTTAGTGATTTTTCAGTGCTGGAAAAGAGAACCTGAGAAATAAAACTGCAGAACCTCTTCTGTACGCAGTAACCAATGGACTGGGACAGAGATCTTCTTTAAAACTCTTCTGGGGAGGATGAAAGACTGTAAAATGTCAGAATTTCAAGTCAAGGGAAAGAAGGATTTTTGCAATTGTGTAATATCAGCCTTTCACCAAAATTAGAGAGGAGAGCAGAGAATTGCTTCCATTTTAAGTAGTACTGTTAGTGGGAGTGTGACAAGGTCTGGGCTGGACAGAATATTTCAAGTTGCCTCTTCTTCGGAAATCTCTTTTCACGGAGATCTGCGTTCACTTTCTACGTTCTCTTGACACCATATCAACAAAACCGTGTCAGAGGAGTTGAGGGAGGCCTGGCTCCTGCTGTGCTCTATCTTATCTACGTGTAGTCTGACCTTTTTTTACCCATACTGTAAAAGCATCCCACGTGCGTGGCAGCGTGAGGAATAACGTGAGTGGCAGCGTGACAATAACGTGCATGGCAGCGTGAGGAATAACGTGCGTGGCAGCGTGAGGAATAGCATCCTTGAAGACCGCGTTGAATGAAGAATGGTGCACAGTGTGGTAGCAGGCAGAAGAATGAGTTCTTTTTAATCCACGCAATGCAAAAGTGGCTCATCCAGCACACTCTCAGGAAATGTGCTCAAGTTTAACCCAGTGTGATTTACAGTTTGTCAGCCACCAACTCACCACCTTTTCCAACTCTGTGCTGAGCTGCCTCTGCCACCCTTGTGTCAGAGGATGATCGCTGTGGGATTGTCTCCAGAAAAGAGTCTGTCGAGGCATCAGGCATTTTTCCTCCAGCTGCAGAACGCATCTCCGTGCTGAGCTGAGCCAGTTTTTTGATAAGACCTTTGCAGATAGTGCCGTGCAACCTTGCATTTTACTGGAAGATAAGAATTTTCTGGTTTTAGAGAACAAATCCATTTCTTGGTGCAGCTCATGGTGCTCCTGCCCTTCTTCTCACAGCAATTTCTTCAAGGAAAATCTTTTACAAGGGACCTTTCAGTCTCTCCTGGAGATTACACTCTCGTAGGGGTCTTGCCTTCATCTGCAGATTTATTGCCTTAATAAGCATTAGACCCTCCTATTACACAGGAACAAATAGGAATACAATACTTTTATCAATATTTGGCACAATTAATTCTTTTTTATGTGAAACTAAATATTGATGCTGTCAAGTGACTGCAGCTTAGGGGCATAAATTACAAATATTCTTCTCTGAGCCTCACTCAAATTTTACATTCATATACAGTAACCATCTAATGTCTTTCTATTCCTGTAACCCATATGGTTTGATTGCCAGATTACACGAGTCTGCATTGTGCTTAGATGTCAGTGTTTTTATTGTTATTACCAATATAATCTTTTATTCTTACTGTAAATGGTAACAAAAAGTTAACTGCTTCCTTACACTATAAAAGGAATAAAGTCCCATTTACAGAATGTCTCCAAACAGAAAATATGTCTGGAAAAAAGATATGCTGAATAAATAATTCATAACATGATGGGTGAATAGAAAAAAAAGGCCTTTTGATGTATTTTGCTACTCAAAACAAAACTGGATTTTTAAAATAACGTAACTGGCTATTTTAATGGAGAACAAGATCTGCTTTAAAGAAAAACGTTCGCAGGGGCATCACTTCTCTCTGTGTTTTTACCTATTTTTGCACTTTTGTAGGTAAAACAACTTGTGAAGTCGAGGAATCCCCCCCTTGGTTTTCCTGATTCTTTTCTTTTTCTTCCTTCCATCCTCCTGTTTTTCCCATTCGCTTATTTCTTGGCTTATTTTCTAAATGAAATGTCAACCCACCCACCCACCCACCCAAAGGAAACCACAACGTTTCAAGGATTTCAGACTGCAGGAAGGCGAATCAGGCCGCCTGCGATATAAACAGACAGCAAATAAATTCTTCAAGGCCTTGGAACAGTCTGCCACCGTAAAGCTGCCTGTACTCTCAGTGCATTACGCTCCAGACTGCCACCCAAGTATATACGCTACAGAAACATCCCGAAAGCATCCCTGAGGGAAGGAGCACGTGCGTTTTCCCTTTTCTCACGAAACCGGAGGATCTTCATCAACTAAACAGTAAACATTAAATGATCATTTCTTGCCAAGTGGTGAAGAAATACCACGGAAAACTGCCGGGGATGGCTCCAACAGCCTGGAGGGGGCGTGGGCAAGTCCCACACGAGGGTAACCCGGGGCTGTGGGCACAGGGCTGGCTCGTGGGGCGCAGCGTGGCACACAGCACACCCGCGCCAAGCGCTGTCTGCCAGCTGAGCCGCTCCCAGCGCAGAAAGCCCGGCACGCCTGTGCCGGCTGTGAGGCGGAGCGCAGGGTGTCCGGCGCCCCCTCCGCCCTCGCCAGGCCCGGTGCGGGCGGAGCGGCGGTGGGCAGCGGCGGGGCAGGAGGGCCGGGGGGGCTGCGAACGCCGCTCCTTGTGAGGAAGCGAATGGAAGCGGCGCGGAGCACAGCTCAACAACCGGCTGTGCCCTGAAGGCACGCAGCTCGCCCCTCGCTGTTGCCCCCGAGGCCTCCCGCCGGCGCCGGCTGCCGGGCGGCGCCACCGCGTTCCCCTCAGCGGGCGGCGCCGGGGCCCGCCACGGGCGCGGCGGTGGAGGGGGGCGGGGCGGGCCGTGCCGCGCGCCGCTTCCCGCCCTTCCCCTCAGCGGCTGCGCGCCGCGCGCACCGGCCGCCCCTCGGCCGCCCCTCAGCCGCCTCAGGCCGCCCGCGGCGGAGCCGGGCCGGCGCCGCAGCATGGCCGGGGACGCCGCGGGGCCGCCGGTGAAGGTGCTGGCCGCCCAGCTGCGGGAGGCGGTGCGGGGCGCCGGCGGGACGTGGCAGCTGGGCCGGGAGGAGGCGGGCCGGGCGCCGCTGCGCCTGCGGGCCGTGTGGATGCAGGGCACCGTGCTGGAGGTGGAGCGCGGCGGCGCTCGCGGCGGCTCGGCCCGGCTGCAGGACGGCAGCGGCCCCTTCACCGTGCTGGGGGTGGAGGAGGTGCCCAAAGGGCGGCCTTGCCTCAGCGCAGGTACCGGTGGGCGGGGGCTGCGTGGCCCCGGGTGGTGGCGCTCCCCCTGGTGTCGCGGGGCGCTTTCCCTCCCCGTGTGCGCGTTGCAGTGGTTCAGCAGCCCCGTGCCTGGTGCCCGTCAGCACCTCGCCTCGCACCGTGGCTGCTCCGTTGTCTGGAGGCCGGTGCTTACCTGGGGTGTTAAGGATGGTTCTTGCCCCCGTGTCGAGTGCGTGTCTGGGGGCATGCAGAGCTGGCGCACGCTTTGCGTGCTTTCACACACACCATCGTTCACAGAAGAGACAGCCTGAACAAACTGTGCTGCTGTAGCAGTCACCGAAGGAGCAGCATGTGCCACAGCAGGGCAGTGTGTTCGTGGCTGTCAGTACAAAGACTTATGTTGTCGTCCCATAGGAGTTCCAGTAAGGGCAGGGCCTGTTCTCAGCTCTTCACAGTTACAGGAAATGTTTGATCAAAGTGGAGTGCTGCGGAGAAGAGCTGTGAGTCTAGGAACAAGGACAGGGTGTTTTTTGGTTGGTTTTTTTAATCCTTCCCTTCGCTAGCCCTGTTAATTTACCTGGAGACGTGATGGACTGCAGCATTGCATGAACTGTGGTACAAAATAGTCACATTGCTCAGTTTTCACTCTTCTGAATTGTCCTCCCTCCACGTGCATGGTGGAAGAAGGAATTGTGTGCTGGTTTTGACTGTTAATGCATGTGACAATCTAGTGAAATCTGTCAAAATGGCTGTATGGATAATGAAGCCTTTTTCTGAAATTGAGTTCTGAACAATCTTAGTTCTGGGAGTTTTCTCGCAAGTTTTGGCAGCTTTAATCTAAGCTCTTTAACTGCTTGTTTTTAAAATATGTTGCTTTCTGAATTAAAACCAAAATGAAAATACAAAGGTTAATGAAATTTCATGCTTGTGTTTTTAGGGAAGTATGTAATGGTGATGGGTGTGGTGCGGTCCTGCAGTCCTGAGCCTGTTCTTCGAGCAATAAAGATGACAGATCTTTCTGAAAACCCCGTGCATAAGAGTATGTGGAGCCTTGAAGTGGAGGATTTGCACAGAGTCATCCCATAGATATTTTAGGCCGAAGAAAAAGCGACTGGAAGTGTGCTTTGTTGTTGTTGCTGCAGAACATTGGGACATTCTGTGTGTTTGTGGTTTCAGACAACCACAAGTTACTCCTGGAGCAGAGAAGAGAGGAGGGATCAGTGCATATCGGATAATGATCACGGTGTTCATCTCTTTCACAGTCTCTCTTTGTAGCAACACATTTGAGAAACACTTATTTGATGCTTTCTGAGTAATTAGGGTTGTGTCTGTGCTATTAAGAATGCGGCATGTTTCTACATATGTTAGTTGCTGTTTCTAGGAACATGTTTAATAGTCATTCCTATAGCAGTATATTCTTGGCAGCAAGGGCTGCACAGAACTCGTGTCACCAGCGTGAACATGGAATGCAGGCAAAATGTGTTTCAGTCCGTTTAGATTGTGGTTGGAAATAACAGCTTTGCCTGGGTTTTCTCTTTCAGCAATAACCACGACAGTAAACTCTGCTTGTAAGACAGATGTCTCTTGCTAACTGTAAGCAGAGTCTTGTACTTAAATACTTCTCTGGTTTCTGTGTTTCTGAAATACTGAAGGTGGTACAGTAATAACCCCTGTGTTCCAGTGAAGTGAAATTAACGGAAAAGATGTGATGCAGGATTCCTTGGAAAAGGTTGTCCAGGTTCAAGATACAAATACTGTTACCACCTCATGAAACAAGCTTGCTGTGCCTAAGTGCATTTTTCTCTTTGAAGGTTTTCTGCCTTGTTTCAATGTGTGCTATTTTTGGTTGTCTAAATTATTCTTAAATACGTTTTGTTTTTATCTTTCTTTCCTGTGAAAAAACCCCGATGAAATCAAATTAAAAAAAAACTAAAAAGCAGAACTATTATTACTCGTTTCCCTTCATCTAAGGAGAGTTGGAGTCCCAAAGAAAGCGTTGCATTACCCATGTGGTCTGGCTTTGTCGTTTGGGACTACGTTGTCCAGCAATACAGCTGGGTTAATCAGGAATGCATACCGGAAGGGAAGGTGCTCTCGCATTGTACTCGGAACAATTTAAGACAAGAATCAAGTGTTGGTAACTAAATTTTAAAATTGTGGGATTATTTTTTCAACCATATGGAGTACTGTCTTTTAAGAAGATCGTTAAATGAGATCTTTGCAGATTAAGGACTGGATTTCAGAGTGCAATTCCAGACCACATCAGAGACAGTTGTATAATGGAAGTTCTGTGCTCTGAGCCCCTGCTGATGAAATGCCAACACACATATACATAGAGAGTTTTGGCAGTCTGGGTTTATTTATTGTCTTTAATGCTGGGAAAAAAATTCACTTGTGGAATGCTCTGTAACCTTTCAGAAATGATCCGTGTGGTCAGCATATTGGCTGGCAACAGTTCTTATCTGGCGATAGATACTTTTCCATGGGAATGTTTCTTATGCCAGGAGCCAAGAGGGTTCACCTTGCCCTTCTTTCTAACTAGGCAGTAAAGCCCTGGCAATAAAGAGCTAAAAGGTCGTCTGCATCCTTGCTTGTGTCAGTAGCATCACGGCAGAATTACATATGGCTTGCAGCCCCTGTCGTACACAGTTGGTGGGTGTACGATGTAGTGAAACTACTGTTAATCCATCTGGCAGCGATGCCTGTTCACTGAATGCATCAGAGAAGTTGCATTTATATAGGAATGGATTGTGTTTACATAGGGCTGGATTGGATTTATAGAGGATTTCTTTGCATCTTTCACTGCCCTCTCCCATCCAGAGGCTCATCAGTCAAAGCATCTGGGGTTTCTTTGCTCGCTTTCTAACAGTCAACTCCACGCATGATGAGATCTGCCTCTCTTCACCGCTTGATTTAGGGTGTTTCGGTATCTGCCTGGCTCTGTACTCTACACTTGACCTCACTAAAAGCCCAGACACAAACTCTGGTTCCAACCCCCTGGCAAGTTTCACAGATTTGATCAGTACTCGGCTATAAATGTTGCTTGGCAGTTGGTTGGAAGGAGATCTGAACTGAAGTAGTGCTTCAGAAAGGCCTGCAGTTACGTTATTAAACCAGTAACTTTTAAGGGTTTTCAAGCCAAGACTGGATGCTTTGATGACAGTTCACATTAAAATGTACTTTCCTAGGAATTTGAAGCAAAAGACGCTTGTAGCAAAGTTGAAGGTCAAGCTTCTAAAGGAAAGGCTTCTAGTGATCGTTTGACTTGGGGTTTACCTGTGCTTTACCTAACGAGTGGCTGGTGCTGCTTGTGGCTGCTGTCCCACCCAGGGTTAAGGCTCGGGCTGAAGTGCCTGGTCTGGCTTTCCACAGCGCGGCACTGTAGGGCTCTACTGGGTAGCGGGAGTTCTGCCTTAGCTTGTGCCTCAAGTTCCACAGGAGAATGCGGGTTTGTGGGTGTTGCTGCTGTTGTACTGCAGAGCAAGTAACGGAGAATTGATGGGGTGAGGGGCTTCTCCAGCCCTGCCCTGTGGGGACGAAGGTCAAAGCTGGGGTCTCGTTCTAAGAGGGCTTGGTATTTGGGCCTTGAGGAGGGCAGGAGATGAGTTAGCTCTGCCATAACTGGAACAAATCTGAATTTATCTCGGCACACGTACCGGCATCTGGGGAATTGGACTGGCAGAAAGGTGGAGCTCTGTATTTCACACTTCCTCAGCCTGTGATAGACCCTCAAAACCTCAACTGTGCTACGAAGTTTTGGGGCATAAGAGTTTGCGTGGTATGCATAACATGTCTGTGGACCTTCGTAGGTCTGGAGTTTCTGTATGTCACCTGTGTAAAAGGGGAGTTGTAGGCGCTAAGTCTGTTCACGTGGGAAGAATGACTCAACCTCTCTGTGCTCCTGCAAGGACAGTTGGCTGTGGGTGCTCGTGTTCAAAGTGCTCTGATCAGCACGAGTCACAGGTGCAGAAGTTTGGTGTCCAGCAAGCCGGGAGGGGAGCTCGGAGCCGTTTGTACTGTGTCATGTGGAGGTCCGTGAGCTATTCAATGGATCTTGTGCGTTTTCCTTTGGACAACATAGTTGGTGTGCTGCGTTACCTTCAGCTGAAGCATAAACGTTCAGAATGTGTCAGTCAAGGTGTTCACAAGCGTGCACTGTTATCAGTGGTTGTGTACTGAAAGTTTAGTCCTGACGAAGCCGGAGTAGGGCAGAGGAAAATGTCAGTTTGGAAATACTGAAACTGAAGTACTGACCTGAGAAATGTTTGTCAGGTCCTGCCAAGGGGATCCTTCCTGGAGGATCATGTCCGTGAGGAGTCACAAACCTGTTTTAGTTGGCTCGAGGGATGCTCTTTGCACTGAGTCATCCCCTCCTCTTGGCAGGCTCCCCTGCAGCAGAGCGTGAGCTCGCAGCGGGCAGGGAGGCTGCTGTCCAGCCACCAGCCGCTGCTGCAATGGGCTTCCCCACATAGTCCTGTCACCTTCCTCTTTAACCAGCTGCCTCGCGGCGCCGCTGACATTTCTTTTGCACCAGGGAGGGCGGTGTCGTCTTCCCGTTTTGTAATCCCCCAGATGAGGCAGTACCATGCTCAAAAATCACTTGGGTGGATGGTTTCCTTGGTTCGTCAAAGGTTTAACAAAGTTCCTTTGCAGGCCCTCTTGCCCTGTGACAAACTCCTGCGTGTTCGTTGCTCGTTATTTGAGCAGCAGGCAGGGAGAAGATTGCCTTTCCCCTGACACCAGCAGGCCGTCCGGCACACGGGAAAGGCATGGCTGCCCATACAGAACTTTATGCACGGAAGCTATAAATCAATGCTTATCTGAAATTAGGAACAAGGTATTGAAAAACAAAGTGGCGTTTGGCGTGGGGTCTTTTTTCCCCTCATCTGCTCCCCCCAGTCATAGGCTGGTCCTGTATAAATGGTGCTTCGTACAGACTTTTGTTAGGGGTGCAACGCAGTATTTGCTGTTGATGGGTGTCTGGGGACAGCCCTTAGAACACCAGGGCAGGAGGCTGAGGTTTCTGTGGGTCACTGGGCCAGGCCCGCGTGCAGCAACCCGTGCCCATGCTGACCCAGGCTCTGGCAGAACTTCATGGCCTGCAGGGGTGGTTTGGAGGGCCTGCTCGAATTCCTGCCTCTCTAGTGAGTGTCTAACCCCAAAATGTGCATAACCTGGGAACACCTCGGCGGCATCCATCAGTGCGCTGGGCTCAGTGGCTGCAGCTTAGAATGTTTGTTGGTGTCCAAAAGGCGCTTTATCACGCATGTCATGTCAGCGCAGCCTTCAGGAGAGCCAGCCTCTGCATCCGCCTCAGTGCTGCTGTCTACAGCTGGCATTCAGTTAAGCTCTTCTGTAGTTCTGTATCCCTACCTGCACTGCCCTCAGCTGAAAAGCAAAGCAGCTCCTCTCAACCTTTTGCCGTACTTGCTAACATTTTACTTGGTTCTTGTCACCTCAGTATTTTTCCAGCGGTGTGTGGTGTGCTTAGCATGCACTGGGGAGAAGCTTATGCATTTTTTAATCAGCGACCGATGTAAATATTCTTTAACTTTCAGAAATATTTCACACAATTTTGGCTTCATTATAAAACACCTCTTCTCTGTCAGTAAGCAGTTACAAAATTACTGCACAGGAAGAGTTGATTTCTCCTGTGTTTGTACAGCAGCATCTTGTGTGTGTGGGAATCCTAACAACGGTAGGAATTTTTCCTGACTAGTGTGAGAATCACATTTTACTGAGGATTTGTACAGACCTACAGCGAAGCGTTCAGGACGCGAGCGCGGACCAAAGCAGCGTGCAGAAGGTGGCTGAGGCCAGCTGCCGGGCTTGCCTCTGTGAACTGCAGGAGCCACTTAAACCCAGCCAGTTCCAACGCTGTAGGTCAGGACAACTTTGTTCTTATGAATGACCAGTAAAAACATACTCCAGCGTGAAAATAAGGCAGTGAGACGTTTATTAACATTATTTGACAGTTCAGAACACCATTATTTCAGTGTTTGCGTATTATGCCGAGACATCTGAAGGATTTTGCGGTGTTACCTTTTACTAAGGGATAACTGTGTTCCCCGTACTGTGTGGAGAAATGCAATGCATTTTTTTAATCAATAAACCTACAATATAGGAAGTATTTTAACAGATGAGACTTTCACACAGCAATATGTGACACCTTAAGGCTACCTGGTCTAGTTGAGGGTGTCCCTGGTCTAGTGGAGGGTGTCCCTGCCCATGGCAGGGGGTTGGAACTGGATGGGCTTTAAGGTCCCCTCCAACCCAAACCAGTCTGTGATTCTGTGATACTTCAGGGATTGGCGCGGTATCAGTCACCTCCTCCCAGCACGTAAACTGCTTTCTGAGAAGGGGATTCTGAAGCCACAAAGGGAGAATGTGAAACTGGTGAGAAGATACCAAGGCGGCTGCACCTCATTTAACCACGTACACGTTAATAAGGTCAAAAATAACCCGCACAATAATGATAAAAGTATTAAATGCTTTCAGTTATTTAAACCATCTTGTTTCTGTCTTAGCCCTCTTGCATGTTGGGGCACTTCCCTGGAAAAAGGTCACTTTCTCCAGAACTTACTGAACAGCTGAGTTTCAGTTCTGGAGAAAAAAGTAGTCAGCATCTCTGCACAGGTTCGAAGCTGCTCCGCCACGCTCACAAAGTAGCCCAGTTGTACTAATCTGGGCTGGAAAAGACCTTTTGTTGCCTTTTCAATGTATTCGGTATTTAAAGTAACTGATACCCTTACGTCCACTTTCTTCTGGTTGATTGTAGTTTCTTGTCACTGTACTGAAATCATTCCTCTCACCCTCGGGTGCTTCTGGGTGAAAAGCTTTCCCTTTATACTGTATCTGCTTCACTACCTTCATGGTCCTAACACTAATTCATTCACTTCTGCTCTTCTCCCGACTACTGCTTCTAGCTTGTCTACCTAAAATAGCTGCTTTATTTTGGGTGCTGAAAAGGTTCTTCCATCTTCAGGGCTGGTATCTGCCATTCAGAATGGGCTCAAGCTGAAATGAGGAAGAGATGAAACCCGGTTTAGTGGTGAGTAAGGATTAAAGGATAGCAAGTAACGAGTGACATGCAATATGAGCCGCTACTATGCTGAATTACAAGAAATCTGTGAAGGGAAAAATAGCATCAAATATATTCACGACAGTATCAAAAAGCTGTGGGGAAAAAAGTATTCTAGCATTTTGGATATGGTTTTATCTTCACTACACTAAATTGAAATAAAGAATGTGAGGCCCGTTCTTTATGTTTGATGATAAATTTGCACTTGGGAGGAGAAGAGAGCATCATCGCTAAAGTCTATGGGCTCTGGCGAGTTCAGCTACCCAATGAACATCTAGAAAGTAGTGCAGAGGTGCCCATCCTGACGGAGATTGCCTCTTGTTCTCACGACCTTAGATGGCTATCGGTTACTCTGCGTGACTAGCCTGGCCATTACAACCTCTTTCACAATATCAAACCTAATTCTCCCTGCTCGGTCTGTTACGCTTCCTTCTCTTCAGTGTGTTTACATATTTAAAGACTTAACTCATGTCTTCCCTCAGCCCTTCAACTTTTTTCCCCACAGAGAGACCTCAGCACTTTTCTCAACTGGTTCACAACTTAACTAAAACATGGTGTCCAAAACTGGATGCGTAAAATAAGCTGAATAGAGAAGAGTTATTTCTTGTCTTCAATATGTTTATTCATGTTTACATCCCCAGGCTACTTTGCTTGTTTAATGGCATGCTTTAATAGCATGTTATTGGTGTTAACTGAGCTTGTGATCCACTGTAATTCCAATCCCTTTCCTCAGAAATGGGATAATGTAAACTAGCAGCACTAGCTGACTTCAAGCTTTTGGCTGCTGAGCCATTCTAAAACTCTGTTTTCAACTGAATAGTCAGGCTCACATTTAACAAAATTTGTGTCTGTAGTTCATATGTTGAAGAGTTTACATGACCTATTGGAGCTAAACCCACTTCTAAGCTCTTCCAAGGAGACTACCCAGAAATTTCCTGGCCATCTACTGCTTACACACTGGGCCAACAGGATACGTAAGGCAGCTGACGACACGTGGCATTATTACCACATATGGGAATGTATGCATGCAATGCACTTCCATGTATATAGAGTGCTCTTTCTCCAGGGTTTTATTTTATGGCTAACACAATCACCTACAAATACTGACAGTTACTCCCTTCCTTAGCAGGTGAGAATTCAGCAAGTACTTGTAAATTGTTTTAAGCATACCACAAATATGTTTGTGGTCATCAAATCACTCGTTTGAGGCGGCAGTGGGTTTACAAACGCAAATGATTAACATTTCGTTGCATATGTTAAAAAACCCACCTTGTTTTCTCCCCACTAAGCCCTGGCAAAGCGTGGGACATAAATGTTAGGAGTGTAAACCCAAGTGCTTTCAGGCAAAAGCATAATTAGCTCTTCTGCGCGATTCCGTCATTTACTTAGAGTAAACATTTCCATTACAGTCTTGTAAAAGTGTAATTGCGTGTTATTACTTGGGCGAGTGTATCAGTAACGAGCAGGGCTGGAATCTGGGTGTTTCCTCTAGTGTCCTCGGTCAATGAAAGGATACCAAGCGTAGAGCAGATTTCAGAGAAGGCTTTGTCCTTTTTTTGGTCTAAGCTAAGGAATAACATAATGCAGGTGAGTAAGAGAGTAAGTTTTGAGGATGTTCCCGGTCATCTCTTAGGACAGCACTGTGTGAACAGTCAGTATTATTCAGGTGGTACAAGTTCTGGTTGTTTATGTATTGTTGTTTATATAGCACCTTGTAGTCAATAAATAGCGGCGTTCAAAGAAGGTACTGTACGTAGAATATCCAACAGAGGCAGAATCTGATGAAAACCTGTCGAAAAGCTGTATCGTGCAAATTAGTGAATATACACAATACAGAAAACGCCAAAATACACAGCCGCTCTCCTCCCTAACGGAAGGTGTTCCAGGTTACTGCAGTTCTCCAGCACGGGCAGTCCTTTGTTCTTCAGGTCCTTCTGTTGCGCAGCAGCGAAGCTGGGCGGGAGTAAGCGCATACTGGCAACGGCACTGGACAGCCGAGCTGTGCAGTGACCGCACTAATCATAACGTCTAACTCTGCAGAAGGTAAATGAGGGGGCTAAACCTTGTTAGTACCAAGTGTTTTGGGGCTGTGGACTTCTACAGGTTTTTCTTTTCACAAGAAGCATTCTTTCCTTCCGATTCTGCGCTTCCAAGTAGCACAGATGCAGTCAGCAGAGCGCGACTCCACTCTTGCAGAGCCGTAGCTGTCCTGGTCGAGTTTCCGCAGTGATGTGCAGCGCAGCAGCGTGGGCACCTTCGCCAAAAACGTGAGGATCCAGAACTAATTTGCACAATATCAACAGAAATGGGCAAGGATTGTAATGCCAAAAGCTTCGAGCCAGCACTACTGCTCTTCCCAGGCTTTTCAGCTTCCTTTGTGTTTTTAAGCAGGTTCCCTGAAGACAGCTATTGGGGTGAGCGCTGCACTAAAATAAAAGTACTGAACATCGCTACGTTTCATGGAGAGACTGAAAAGGATGACAGCTCCCAGGGTACGTTCAGTGTGCCTGCATAATATTACAGCGTTGCTGTCAATATGAATCCAAAAGCACGAGTCGGACAACAGCAAAGACTGAAACGAGACCTGTGGAACTCCAGGGGACAATCACACCATGTTCTGCAAGTATCCCTCTGCCGCCTCCTACTTAGCAAATCAGGAGGAAATAAAGCCCTTGGAGAGCGTGAAAAGGATGAGTTAATGGAGTGACCAGCAGGCAGGCTGAGATAGACAAGGAGCAAGAAGAGTAATTCCAGGAATAGGATCATTTTCGCTGATGCCCGCAGTCGGGTTCATCCGTTTTGTTTTCTCATGGACTCTTGAACAACCAGCACGGGAGCACTGGAGCCACGCAGTCAGAATATTCAGGATGAAAAGAAACAAAGCTTACCACTGAGGAGGAATTTCCACAGGGACAAAGTTCCGGTTGCACAGATGAACAAACGCTGCTGCTAAACTGCAGGCGGCCTTCAGCTCCTGTGACCCGCAGCTGTCGTAGGTGCACATGCTGTAGAACGGGCCAGGGTCCACCTGTAACAGGGGGTTGTGCAGAGGGGTGGTGTGCGGGGCACGGGCACATGCCTCTGCTGGAGAGAGCAGTCCCGCAGCGCGCCTACGGCAAGCTGAAAAGGAAGTTGGATTTGTGTCTCCCTCCCCCCGGCCCTTGTTCAGACCATTCACGAACCTTTATCATCTTCCCAATAGTGAGGGGTTTTTTCTATTCCCAGATTCCAGACCTGCACGCCAAAGAGCGGTGCAAAGTCATGCCGCTATTTTGTGGATGTCAAGGACCTGGATTTATATTTATGGTGATCAAACACCCTTTTTCTGTCTGGATTGTTGTTCGAGTTAGTCGTGGATAACTTCAGAAGTGAACTTCTGTATCCCCACAACAATGCTGTGTGCTCCTGCGAAGCAGGACGGTTGGGTGTTCAGATGGGCCTTTGGTGGCTGGAGTTATACTCACCACTTTGAAGCAGTTCCGAAGAAGTGAACGTGACTCTTCAAAGAACGCTTTACAGACTGTTGGCTTAGCTGTAGCTGGACACGGCTTCACTTTCTTCTGCACGAGACTGCACTTGTTCACCTGGGAAAACAGAATTACTCAAGTTGAGTGTGTTTGTGGTGGGTTTGGGTGCATTTTTTGTGTGTTTTCCTTTGTTTTACACCAGTGTGGCGTGCATTCTTCAGATTTCCAGGGTGAGGTAGTTAGGAGGAAGATCCAGGCAGCTCAGTACACTGCTGATTAACGTTGACTGTTCATTAATATTGGGAGGTACCTTCCACTCTTCATAAACAAAAATGCATGTCTCGGATATTACAGACGCTGTTTCCTTTTCCTATTGCTTTTGTCACTGGCTGAAGGATCTTGGTGTGCGGCTGCTGACACGGTCAGTAGTTAGCTAGTTGTCTTAGAACCCAGACAGATCAGAGTTGTGCTTTTACTACACCTTTTTGTCGGAGAAAAACAAAAACCATCTTCATATCCCTGTTGGGTTATTCATAGGTAAGAAACAACAAGTCTTTAAAAAACCCCAAACGGGAGGTCCCTACAGTGACAAGCAGTTTGGGACAGTAAAATGCGAGTGGGTTGTTGTTGGCCCACGTGAGGTCCCTCGGCATGTCAGCCAAAAGCTGGTACCAAATACTAACAGAACTGGTAATGAGCAGCATCGGCTGAAGTTTCTTAGGCCTTGTTTTGACCAAACAGTTTTACTACTGTGTATCGGATCAGCAACTGCCTGACAGATCCCCGAGTTCAGAAGTTCTTTAAGCAAGGGCAAACTCACGTTACTTCAGTTCCTAAGAAAAATGAACCGTCAGTTTAACGTCTCAGCTAAGCCCTGTCCTGCAGGAGTCTCCTCATTAATCTCATTTTGTACAGCAGCTGGTCTTGCAACGTGACGGCTTCGCTGACGTTACGTGCAAGGTCAGTGTATGACAAAGGCTGTAATGGAGCTCCTGGCAGCGAGTTGCTAGCCTGCATTTATAGTTTGATGTGAGGCAACTCCAATGCAGAGTGATCGACTGCTTTCGTTTGAGGCTTTGATACCCGGCCAGATGTAACCCGACTGTATTTTCACTCTGTGTCACCATAGTTGTGCTAAAACCTTTGGTCAGGAAGGCTTTTGCAAGCTCCGTTTGCAGCACAGCTGAACACACGGCCTGTTGGAACCGGGCATTGCCACTGGACCGTCTCTTCCTACCGCTTTAGAAACGTTTCTAGGGGTTTTGTGTGAAGTCCTGACGGCACACTTGTACTTCTGCCACTGCTGTCGTGACGTACGACAGCAGTGCCCTAGTGGCAGGTCACTCTTCTTACTCGTTCTTCCTGAGCGGGCTGTGACTGCACGCAGAGCTGAGCTGGAGTCCTCTCCGACTTCTCCTTGGCGGTGCAGAGCCCTGCCGACCTGCCGCGGCCCACAGATGACACGTACCGCGCGGTAGTGCGAGGCAGCCGTTACGGCATCGGCCCTTATGCTGCTTGCACAAGGACATACCTGGCTTCCCAGCTCGCTGCTGATGGTAACTTTCTTAAGCACTGTATTTAATTGATTATTATTTTTGGTTCAGCGTCTCTGGGTAGTTTTGCACTAGATGGCTGCACTTTCATGAATATATCAGAAGTTCGTGTTTGTAGCAATTAAGGAAATGGTACCTGCAGGCAGTCACGTCATGATCCCGCCCCGTTATCACCATAAACATGGGCTGCAAACTCCTTTGCTATCTCTCTCCATCAGCAAGGAACGGTGCAGGGTACTTGAAGCAATCATTGTTTTTAAAGGGCAGTACTGACGTAAACCTGGAAATAGGAGTTCTGTGCCCAGAACCTGGACACCTGCTGAGAGAAGGTACAGGGAAGGGTCGCAAAATCTTAGTAGTAGTAAGATGCTAGTTTCTTTTTTTGTACTAGAGCCTAAATGTTAGGCTTGGCGGGATTTAGAAGATCCTGTCGACATGGCTGGAGAGCACAGGGAGGTGACTTGATTTTCTGTCGGTTCCACACACAGATGGCCGTGCGCACCTACCTGGTTTCACATGTAGCTCGTTTTCAGCTGCTGATAAATTACCTGAATTAAGGTTAAGTCTCCCTGAAGCAAAGGGCTATAACGTTACTGCTATGAGCCTTACAACCTCTACGATCGCTATAGAAAGTCTGTTCTGCAATTAATAACTGATTCGCTAGCAGCTCGCCCTCCAGAAAGTCTCGGCATTAGTGGTAAGGGGACAGCATAGCACCTTGTTACTGGTTCTAAAGGTTTGTTTCTTGGTGAGATAAAAAGCAGGAAGAACAAACAAAATAAAAACGAAGAGGCTCAACGTACCCGGCTACAACAAACAGCTCTAAAGAAAAGTTCAAGAGGAATAACTTCCTGATACAAACTGTGGCCTGATGGGTGAGCATATGGATATTCCCAGGCTACGTACCACCTGGCTCTGCATTCCAGAAAGAGATGTTCTGAGTAGGAAAACATCAAAGAGACGTGGCTCCAACATCAGTTTCTTCCACTAGCACGAGCAGCCTCTATGTTTTCTCCTACAGCTTAGGCCAAAGCCGGTCAGTGCCTGTCTGCAGGGAAGTCGTGTGGGTTTTTAGCGAATCTGTGCAACCTTTCCCCTGGTTAAACACAGGAGAACGGAGCATACGCAGTGTGCTGCTGTCTGCGCTGTCTAGCTGTAGTTCACCCAAGCCCAATCGGTGAGTGGGATGTCGCCCCTTGTGCTCCAGCACCACTGGCAATCCGCACGGGAAGGAGCCCTTCAGCTCGTTACCTGCCAGCTCTGTGCGAACTCCTGCACGTTGTCCGTGAAGGAACGATTAGGAAGTATCCAGTCGTTTCCAGCTTCGTTATCGTTGGTACCGAAAAGCCCAGCTGAAACACCTGGAATGAAATTGAAGTGGAGTCAGGGAGTGGTTGTCACGAGTAGACAAGGGAAGTTTCAGAAGCTGTCTCTGGGCTCCGATTATTCCGTACAACAGCGCTCAGCTGTAACGCGGAAGAGGGAACGCATGCCCGGGCATCCATGACGGATTTTTCTCAGACCGCACTGCCATCTCGGTGGTGAGCTGCTCTTTTCCTTCTCCTGACCAGATCAAGGCATCGTATCCGCGTTCTGCTGATCCCAGGGGTCTGACGTTCAGAACAGCGCGGGGACATGGATAGGAATGTCCCAAGTACAGCGAACGCCCCGGAGGCCTTGAGGCCTCCCTCTCTCATGCTCTTGCAGGTTTGACAAGATAAACCTGCTGCGGTACAGTCTGAGCACCCTCAAACAGGGTGTGGGGCTGGGCTGATGGCATTACATCTGCCCGTTTCTGTCTGCTGCACTGCATTAAAACAAAGGTAACCCGGGTAAACGCTTGCTGTTCTTACTGCAGTGACACACACTGTGCTTTCCTTGGCAGCAGGAATGCCTGGGACCATTTCCAGGGTGTGTAGAGGAGAAAAGCAAGCAAAGGACAGCCCATGTGCTGGTATTACAGGTGATGATAGTTCGGAGAGAGAGGAAAAATGACAAACAGCTGACAGAAGCTGTACGATAGATACTCACCATGGTGCCAGCCAGCCAGAGTGACAGTGCAGAGCTCATACTGAAAGTCACAGGAGACGGACACCCCTCTCTGATTAGACACTTCTATTTTGTTGGTTTCTCTCCTTGAATTAGTGGTATTCTGTTCAAGGGTTTGGTGCAGGCCTTGGCAGTTCTCTTCCACAAAGGAAAAGTTATACATCTTGGATGTCTGTTTTAAAATGAAAATGCCGTTTCAAGTAGGTCCCAGTGGAGGCTTAGTGACAGACAAGCTCAGTCTGGGCTTGCAGGTGGGATGGGGTCAACCATGCTCAGCCCAGAGTTAGGGAATAAGGGCAGGGTTGGGTCAAACAGCAGGAAAGCACAAAGCTTCCCAGCTACGCTGAGGCGATGGCCCAGTTTGTTCTCAGACCTCCCCACCTGCCATTCTCTTGGACCATGTTGAAGGAAAGCTCAAAGGTTCACCCAGCCTCTCTTACTTTAAGTATGCAGCGAGCAACGAGGCGGCCCTTGAGTTACAACTGGGCTTGGGTTGGGCAGTTATTTCCTGATTAAAAAGTGGTTACTTTCTAGAACTCGCATCTGAGAGCTGTTCTGATCTGTTCGAGCATTCATATTTTGAAGACTTTTTGTTGGTGGTTGGAAGGTAATTTCTGGTCTGGCCGGGAAGAATGTTTGACTTTCCCCTCCTACCTTCAGTCTTGGGTAGATACTGATCACGGTCTGGTTCATCTCCACATACAGCGATCTCGAGTTACTGATTTCCTCGTTTAGTATTACAGTGAAAGTACTGTGAACAAAATCCTTGGCAAGAAGAACACTGCACCTTGATGGCAAAGCATAGATTTTTCCATCAAAGGTCATAAGGTGCTTGGTCCCCATTAACACAGCATGATCTGCAGAACGATATTGCAGAAGGAACGCCAGTGAGTCTTCCACAGAGCAGTAAGTGCTGTGCTACTACTCGCACGCTGCAACGCAGTCAGCTGCTGGCTGCATTCTCTTAACATAATTTCTCAAGCTGTTCCTACATTTTAATTAGTTACAAGTTGCTCTGCAACACAGAATTTATCCAGAAAGGAAACAATCTAATAATTTCCTTTTCATTATAGATCCACCTCAGTGTCCTACAACTTTGAAAAACATGAATTTAGGACTCAAAGCTCATCTTCATTTCTAGGGGAGTTAACCCTTCCCTGACTGAACCCAGCCCATCGTGCTACTTGACAATCACATTTGTAAGCCCAGCCCAGCCCCACCCCCGTTATACACTCCTATGCAGAAAACAGCCAGGATACTTACTGTCTCAAACCCCACCCTGCCAAACCACAGCGTCCCTGTCGCAGTCCAGGGAAACCTGCTGATGTCTCACGGAGGCTTCGGTCACTGGGACCTACCTTCTGTGCCCTCCGTTGTGTCTGCCTACGGGGAGGAAGCCGCTAAAACCGGCTCTTTCTGGGAAAGCCATTATCTGTAAGGGGCAGTTGGGACTGTTAGTGCAGGCTTTTAGCACTTAGCAGTGCTTTTGCAGGTAATGCTGTCTCTGAAGTTCGGTAGGGCTGGGATTTTTCATCCCAGAGACAACGGAAGCGATGTCATCGGTTTCCAAGTACGGACAAAGCCTCCGTGGTGAGACCCGGGGCCAACAGGTGTGACAGGCACTGACTGGCAGCATCAGCTGGCATGAGCAGACAGGTAACTGCCACCTCCTGATCTGGGCTCTCCACAGTAGGACCCGTAAGGAGTTGCAAAATGTGCGTGAATACGCAGCAGGGGAGTGGTCGTTGCACGCCAGCTTTACCCAGAGTGTCGATGCTACACATACAGTCATGGTTGTACAACACACACTGTACATAAAGTTCATAGATTAGCAACCATCTCTACGTAAACTACTACTCCTAATACAATTTGTAAAGTTTAGAACTGGGTGGAAAAAGACCCGGTTACAGAGGAAAGCAGCAGTTTGAAGGGCTTACATTCAAAGGGACTCTCCATCATCCTCCGTTTGAATCTATAATACTCTGCAACTACGTTGATACTGTAGAGGTCTTGGAGAGGCCTCAGTAGCTTTTCTTCAATGAGATAATTGGTAATATTTGCCAGATCCAGGGAGCAGTGTGCTTGAGGGAGTACTGGCAGTTTTACTGCCACTGAACAGTTCCTGTAGAATACAAACGAAACAGCACGTGCCGTTATCTGCTGAGCTGATGAAATGCAGTTGCTTTATTATTAGAAATGTGGAAGTGAAATATTCGTAAGAACTATAGTCTGGTTAGAAGGGCAGAACAAAGACACACAATGGCTAAGACCCACGATACGCCGTGCCGTATAAGGCCAGTTGTTAAGCTCTCGCTAGCCTGTTTGCTGTTTGGTAGCTTCTTCTGAAATGCAGTCTGTCCCGGCAGCCAACAAAAATGAACGTTACGGCAGGATGCCAAGCGCCCCAAGCAAAGAATGTCCACAACCCTCAACATACAAGCTGATGTGAAGACTGGCTGTGCACATACCTGTTTGAACACTACCCGGAGCAGGGACTTTGCAAAACCACCAATTACCTGGCTGAAAAACTGTAGAGGTTGAGTAAGGGCTTCCGGATCTTGCTCACAGCTCTAGAAAACATGGCCTCTGCCCACCTGAGCATCTGCTGTGTGGTCTATTGGAGAGCCAGAAAAGGAGATTACAAACCCGACTTCAGCACGGCTGCAGGGCAGGGTCAGCACTTGTAAGGAGTGTTTAGTCAGTGGTGAAACAGCATTTTAGTCTCCCTCCCATTTGTCACTGTCCTGACAGCACCTTGTCGTCTACCAGTTAACGCCCAGAGGACAGGCACCAGTCCCTAGACAAACAATGGACAGAAATCTGTCCTTCCTAAGGTAACGATACTTCAAGCATCCCAGTACTTCACTGAGTGAGTGTGCTTCAGCAGCTTGCAAAGCATGGGTACCTTTGTTAATGGAAATTGGTGTCTATATCCCTTATGCTCTTCATTTCGGCTAGAAGAGCCCAAACTATTTGTACGTTATTTGTTGGAATCACAGTTCCTCCTTGCTACGGAAGCAAAGCAAAAGCTACACGAATGACAGATTACTGCTGCTGCAATTTCAACCAAAACTAGTGCAACAACCTCTCTTCTAGCTGGGAAAGTACTGCATGCGCAGCAGGGCAAGTATTTCAAGAACAATAAATTAGTAAACTGGAGAACTGAGTTGTACCAACCGTATCCAAGCCTGCTTTCACCACCTTTAATGCCACCTGGATTGGTTCCATCAGCCACACATCTTTTACAATCTTGGGTAAAAAAGCCTGGATTTTCTGCAGGTACTCCTCTGTCTTCTCTTGCCAAACCTCGTCCAGTGGCTTCAAGGTCACATCGTAGTAGGCATCCTTCAAAGTTGCTAACGGCTCTGATGCAAACACATGACACCAAACAGACCTTAGCGAGTGTGTTACAGAGTGGCTGCTGGCTGGGTGTTCCCCACAGCGTCCAGCTAAGCAAGGAGGGACACAGAAACCGGGAGAAGGCAGCTTTGTTTCCATGGCAGCCGGGCAGAGTTCACAGCTGCATGCATGGACACAGCGGTAGGAAAAATTGAGGCAGTTGGCTATAACCCTGATCCACTCACACGCCTCGTATTAGCTGCTCTCCAACAGAAACGTAAGGAACGCCTTGCACTGCGCCACTGTCAGAGCTGTACAGCTCCACCTGCACCTGCTCAGGGAACAGCAGGACAGTTCCGTCACAGCGAATTCCAACCATGGTGTATCAACCAAACCCCCGTCGCCAGTGGGAAGAGTCTAGGGGTAAGCAGCCCCAAGTGAGGATCTCCTCCTGTCCCAGCTAATCGCGGCTGACCGCGTTTCCCCACGGTTTCAACGCGGACCACAGTCCAGCTGAACCATGACTTGGCGGCTACTGGACAGACTTGGGAAGGAGAGATCGAGTGAAACCTGATCAGGGCAAGCAGTCAAAACTCAGGGGTGGATCCGACAGGCCGTTTGGGAGGGAATGTTTGCCAGGGAACTGTTGGCAGAAACGCTTCAGCTTAGGAATTAGGGCTGGGTTCTCATGCGATTGAGCCCAGACTCCCGTGTCCAAGAGAATGCCTCTTCATGATTTCATTAGAAAGCTGGTCACACTGAGGTTACGTAGAGCTTATTGCATCAAGGCTCCCACTCTGTAAACTAAGAGCCAAGGTCAGCACTTTCGGCTAGATCAAAATTGAAACGTTTCTGCTGTTCAGCATTTTTTATACCCAACTTTGTTTTGCCCTGCACCGCCGCTGCCCTTACGCCCCTTGCTCTGCGTGGCTTTGCTTACTTTGCAATTCATTCTGCATTTGCTGGACGACGTCTTGAATTTTACCCAGGTACAGCGGGAGCTTGCTTCTCAGTATCTGCCGGATTCCACTCTGCTTCCAGAGCCCGGCGACAGCTCTACCCACGGCGGGGAGGAATCCTGCTGCCTTTTGCAAGGCTGCCGAAGGCCAGCCAGCTGCTTCCGACAGAAAATCAACCTGCTGCACCTACAGTGGTTCCCAAAAAAGAAGAAATATCAAAATGTGATCACAAGTAAAGCTTCGACTCCATGCCAGGGCAGTTCTGAACTCCTCAGTGCTGCTGCAGAGATACAGGATCTTTGTTTACCATGAAACACGGGTTTCGTCTATGCATGAGTTGCAGGTTAACACAGGATTAATTGCTTAAACATTCGAGCGAAACAACTGCGTGCAATGGAATGATTTTTAATTAACACTGCGCAGACACTTCACCGTGCTCGCAGAGATGACGTACAGATACTTACTGATCTCCTGAACTTCCACATGTATCCGTCGAACGTCTTCATCTTCTCCATCAGTTTGGCTTTCAGAAGGCTCCAAATTTCGTTAAGTTTGTACTGTGAGAAGATGAATAAAAATCTTGAATTTATGATTTAGAACTGCTTGTGCGGGTGCAAATCACCCCGACTGTGTACCAGTTTAAACGCCAGCAGAGGTCCACAGTGGCCTCCCGTTTCCCAGGGGAAGCGACTTCGGCACTGCCCAGTGGTTAGAAGTGAGAACGGAGAGTCTAGGGATGAAAAACTGAGAAACCTCCCCCAAGCAGAGAGTGTGAAACCCTGTTAGGAGTAAACGCACGGTCAGGAATTCTAATCTTGGGTTTGCAACCAACGTGCTGAGCAGCCCCGGCACGTTCCTGCTGCTCTCGCTTTACTCACCCTCTTCAGAGGGTGAGTGCTCACCCTTAGGAGAGGGTCCCAGATCTTCGGTGCTTTCTAGGGGCGGCTGAACTGTTCACTTCCCACCATGGTATCTTTTCACACCAAAGTGAAGAAGAATGTTATTGCGAGGAGTCTGAAACTTGCCTAATTCCCCTGTTTGCCTGCTTACTCACCAGAACGCGCACCTGAAGCCCACCCGGAAGATGCTCCACCAAAGTGACAAGATTAAACAACGTTCTGGAAAAGCCACACTGCACTGAGCTGCCACGGGAGGGTCTCACCTCTGCCTTAAGAACTGGATCCCCGCATCCATGAGCCAGAAAGTTCAGGCTTCCGTTAACAGCTGTTAGAGTCACCTGTCCCACGTGTTCTTGCCGGCCACCGTTGACCATGAGATAGGCATTAACGGTCGCCATCTGTTGCCCATCAGTACAGGCACTGACTTCCATTCCTTCCTCCAAATCCCCTTGGAGAATGAAAAGAGAGCACTTCGTTTACAGGAAGGACACACTGTTGTTCTGACGGACGTCGTTTCAAAGCCAGCTTTTTCATTACTTAGGTGATCAATCAGTGTCTGAGTGTGCTGGGTGTTTGTGGAAAAAGCCCGAAGAGGTAAACAGGAGAAAATTAGATCCGTGTCAGTGTTTGATTTTTCTGTTTGGTGTGGCTTGTGAATGGTTTACAAAGACAGGCTTGCTACTGCAAAGAAAGCCCTGAATTAATATACATCTAAATAATTCCCTCGGTCGCAGTGATTCACAGGCTTTGTTCTACTTGAGTCTTCCACTGTCCCTGGTTGCTGACATTTCAAACCAGCTCAGACCGTAAATGAAAGTGTCAGTCACTCATCCACCCACCGCACCCAGAACTTGTTCCTGCCCAAGCAGGGATGAGTGTAAGCATTAGGGTTGGCAAAGCGCACAGAAGGTGGGTTGGGAGAGCTGAGTTGAATCCCTTCTACAAACCTCTGACCAGTAATTCACAAACTAATGGCCTTGTTCTCAGATACATCACTGCATTTAGAGGGGAGGCCAGGAACCCGAGAGAAATTCCACTGCAGAAGAGTGGAATGGCAAATCCCTAACTGAAACCAGGGCTGGGACGGTCAGCAACGTGAGTTTGAGACAACTGTCATTCCCCCCAGTCTATGGGTTTTCACCCGCATCTAATGCAGTTGAAAGGTGGATGAGTCACAACAGAAGGCACTTGCCGCAGGTCTTATTCCATCTAACTTTAGTCACCTAAAAGTTGGGCACAGTCTGAGCCCACAGCCCTGTTTCCTCTCTGTTGTCAGTCAGAGCTGGCAGCTGCTGAGAGTCACCTGCAGAGGCCGGTTCCATACGTCCCGTTTCACACATGGGCTTCAGCATGGGCTCACCCCAGTCTCTGGAGGTGCCGTTCTCTTTCCCTTCATTGAAATGGGAAAGTAACGATTATCTTAAATGAGGCACACAACTTTCAGATGGCTAAATCAAGATGAAATGAATCCTGTCTTTGCTCACCATCTACTACAATCCTTCCCTGGCTAGTAACCATACAAACCTCTCCAAACTGACCCTTAGGTAACAAGTTTTGAGCTTCAGCTTTTCAGGATCTGAAGGACCATAGCTGGAGTCGCCATGAGCCCGAGCTAGCTTGGCACTGGAGATGTAGCCGTCCTGCCTGCCTTTCATTCCAGTGGCAGCCATGAATCACAGACAGTATCCCAAGTTGGAAGGGACCCACGAGGATCATCAAGTCCAACTCCCTGCCCCTTGCAGGGCTGCCTAAATCTACATCATATGACTAAGAGCATCGACCGTGAAGGTACATACCTTTCAAATACCCCGTGTAGTACTGAAAACACTCCTTTCCTTTAGAAGCAGCTACTTTTACTTTCTCCTTCTGATCAATAATCCCCTCCACCAGGATTTGGCTCTGAACAGATGAGGAAGTAGCAGTTCCTGTCAGGCCTAGCCAAATATCTTCAAAGGCTCTTAACTGCAGCCATAAAGAAAAACATTTATTCAAAGCCACACAGAATTAATGAATGTTCAGAGACGATGCTCACATACCAGTGCTTCCCTCAGAAGGATAAGTGGTCAGGGAAATGTTTCCCAGTGCTTGCGCAAAACGCAGGAGTCCCACTCTTAAAAGCAGCACAAGCATTAGGATGATTGGCTCAGGAGCTGAATGACTGGGTAACACAAGGCTTGCGGGCAAAATATTAATGGTACCAAGGAAAGAAACATACTCTAACAGCTAATTCCCTCTGAGGCTGCTAATTTGTGCCATTTATTCCAAAGCAAAGAATAGAGAAAGCCCAAGTAGTACCAGCTGCTCTTCTTCCCTCTCCTTTCTAAAGAGAGAGAGAAAAACAGTTCAGTGTGCGTCTTAGCCTGTTACTGGTTAAATCATTATCATTCTGGTAAGGGGCGGTCTCAGTTAACTGTCTCAGTTAATTATGACTGACTACCCACATTCTTTGGGATGAGGAGCTGTCCATACTGCTTTACTGCTCCACCCTGTTGCCACCACCAGCTTCTCCACCTTACTCGTTTCACAGAAAATTAAGAGCAAATGCACGACAGGAGGGGTGAGAAAAACCAAGAGATTTGCCTCAGGATGAGCGTCAAATTAGCTGTGCTGTGCCTTTCTTAAGGCCAGTTCTTTTGTCGGGCCAATGATGGCTTTGTATGACTCTCACACTTGGTTTCCCTCTTTTGTTTTTCCCCTCTGGCACAAAGCATGCCTCACAACAGACCCGTCAGGCTGAAGAGGGTGAGCTGCAGTAACACACAGCCCCTTAAAAGTGTTCTATACTCCAGCTGACACACTCGTGTCACTGAGCTCACAGCTCATGTTGGTGCCTTCCTCCCTTGATCATGCTGCCTGTAGCCGTGTAACTGCTCCTTCAGAGCAGAACTCCAGAAACCCGGCGCGTTCTGTCCTGCCTGACTGGCTGCACCTGGTCAGTGTGGAAGACAGATGGCAGTAAGCTCTTCAAAACCAAACCCCAAGCCCCAGCGCCCGAAAATAAACTGAAAACTCACTTCCATTTCCAAAGAATAATTCTCCACACCAGCTGTACTCTGATTCTTTAAGGATACTGCAATCATCCCCTCATCTCTCCCACTGTCAGCAAGGTGGAATCTGCCCTCTGATTGCAAAATGATCTCATCTTTGTCGAGCCGGTGTTTTCCAGAGAAAACAATCACCTAAGTGTTAAAAAAAAAAAAAAGTTGTTAAAATTTAATTCTTCCGAAGAAACGGGCTCTGCACAGAGCACAAAGAGGCTGTACAACGCTAGCGTTCTCACGAAATTACACAGTGAAGTGGTGAACAAAACTTGTCATTTCAGAAAGCAGCACATCCTCCTCCTCACAGCACTGCCTCACTTCGCTGCATCCACCACTCCTGCCGCACAGCGAAGCACGTCCCCTGGCTACAGCCCAAGACAAGATGCACAGCTGGAACACATGGTTATTTTTTATTAAAGCAAGTCTGTTTCTTTGGCCTTATGTTTCTCAGCGACCCTAGCTGGGCATTTGGATGCACACCTTTGAAGAAAAGGGTCCAAACAAACACAGAAGCACCTCGACCTGAAGTGACATGCGTCTACATTTTTTGCATGACAAACAGGCTCTAACCCATCTCAGTCACGGAAAAAGTTCCCCCGGCATCCAAACCTGGCTGCTGTTCCCACTGCTGAGAGACTGTGGCCTGCTCTGACAGCAAGTGAGGAAACCACCTGAGATGGGGTTTAGCCACTGGGACCTGGAAAGAGACCACACTGATCACAAGTTCGAAGTCGTATGTTGTTGTGAATCTATAGGCGACGCTGGGGTCCAACGCGCACCTACGGAAGATCGTGGGTGGGTCTGCGGTTTGTGTGTGGAACAGAAACGTGACAACTATAAGGTTACACTAAGGTTCAAAAATCTATCGCTACCAGCAAAGCAGCCATAAAACCTTGTAAACTTTTACCTACAGGGCTAGGAAAGTACTTTTATTCCCGCCTGCTTTCCTTTTTGACCACTTTTGAGCCAGTTTTTATATTCTCCAGAGACGTGAAATTAAAGGACCTTTGAGAGAGGAATAGGAAAGAAAGAACATGGAGGAAGTGGGAATGTTCACAACCGTAACAGGACCTGCAGAATACACCACAGCAGCAAACACAACCTTTCTGCCTCAACCCATCAAAAGACAGTTATTTATTAAGTTTTGGAGTTACGACAATTTTGGTGAAAGGCGGCAGCTGAGGAGAACTGAGTCTCCAAACCAGCAGTTACACTTAAAGTGAAGTAGGTTCAACATGTTTGTGTGAGACTTACATTTGGACGGTCACAGAACTCAAAGCTCATGGAATACTCCAGGCAAGATGAGTAGTTTGTTTCCATTGTACCCAGAATCTTCTGTTTGGTGCATGAGGTCAGGAAAACATTTTCCAGAACAGCCTCTAACTTAAATTTATCAGGATACAAAGACTGACCTCTCTGCAATGAACCAAGAAAACAAAGTTAAAGCATGACAACAGACTCTTAAACACTCCTCCGAACCCACTCACGCCAGCTCCCAGCCTCATCCTGTCCCCGTGGTGGCGTTTTTTATTCTAGTACCTTCAGGGTTTTAACATAACGTTTCCCAGACGTACCATTTCCACTTGACAATGGTTTGGCTTATCAGCACAGCTACTGGTCCCCATCATACAGAATCAGCTCAAGAGTTTTGCAAATTTAGGGCACAAGTGAGGCCTCTAGTTTGTAAGAACTTATTTTTTCTTAGTGATGCTACATTTAGCTTTCTTCCTATGCAGAGAAATATGTAAAAGGTAAAATGAAATACTGGTATTTCAGAGAAAGTGGTACTCTATGGAAGCTTTCTTAAAAGCCACTCAAAATTACATATAAAAACTAAATAAATCCCCTTCTATTAAGCACAGCTTCTATCAAAATGGCGAGTAAACAGGAGCAACTGCCTCCTCTTACCTCATACGTTACATTGTGTTTGAGTCTTTTGTCATCCCAGTTCAGATCTAGATATTCATTAAACAACGTTGATCTTCGCTCTAGAGACCCACATGCATGCAGGTGTTCCATACTTAATACTCTCCGAAGCTGGAAGAGGGGGAAAAATACATACTAGTAATTTTCCAAACAATGTGTTCAGTACATAGTACAGGAGTATGCTTTCTGGGCACAAATACACCCCTGTGAGAACCCCCGAATGGCCTGTGTCCATGAAATACTGCTTCAACCTCTACCAAGAAACCTAAGGGGTTGATTCTGTCCTCAGGGAGAGCTGCATCCCAGATACCAACATGTCTGGCAATGTGAAACTGAATTCTTGAGAGATTTTATTTTTCTTCCATTGAGATATGAAAAGGTTGGCTTCAAGTAAAAGGTTTTCCTATGATAACAAGTGCAGAAAAAATCCGTTTTGTGACTCAAAACCAAGAAAAAATTCGGTACACCCATCTCTTCTACGACTCAAAGATGCATACCTGACCTGAAGAGAGGGTCACGCAGCCATCCCAGGCAGTGAGGTTCCCCTTTGACCTATCCTCCAGGGTCAGCCGCATGTCCGCCGGCTGCCCACCGTTCCCTGCGAGCTGCAGCTGAAACCACAAGAGAAGGATTTGTCCCTGAAGCAAGCCTGGAACTAGCAGGAGCCCGCAGGGTGACAGGGCAGAACGATCCCCACCCCGTGGAGAGAACAAGCAGCACAGGTAAAACTGCAACAGAACAATGCTGAAGGCCCGCTGAACCCCATGGGCCTGGGAGCCAAGGATCCGAGACAGATGCAGGGAAACCACACCTTCACAGCCGAGGCAGCAGAAGTCCTCCCGTTACCTCCTCTGCCAGCTGCCCCGGGCCCATCACGCACGGCAGTTACCGGCACCAGGGCAATGGCACTACCGGAGAACGTACTCCTCTGAGAACGACGCTTGAGACATACTGAGCGCCTGGTGAAAACAACGGGGAGTGGCACCACTGCGCGTGCCAAACAGCCTCCAGATGAACAGACAGCACTGCGCAGTCCGCACAGCTTCTTACGGAGCAGAAAGCCTTCAGCCTGAGCGCCTGGAGCGTCCTCGCCCATGCAGGGCGTTTTCGGACAGAAAATACCCTGTAGTCTTTGATCCTGAAGGAGAATTTGTGGAGTTCTCCCTCTTTTCCCCCATAAATGCTTTGCAAGTGCACGGCACAAGGGTGGTTTAAAGCCTTTCTAGTCTCGCACATTGCCACACTTGCGTTGGAAGTTCCTACACGGCCGAAAAACTTAGGTTTGCTCTACATCGGCACCAAAGGGTTTCTGGCTTTTTTGGGGGTGTGTGTGGAATAGGAATTTGTTCATCACTTTGTGGACAAAATTTGCCTCGTTGCCATTGCTAGGCTGGCTCCTGTGCTCTCCTGGCTTCTTACCATCCCAAACGGGTCAGTGCTAAAATTACAGGACAGATACTCTCAGCTAGCAACAGCTATGCTTCAGAAAGGAAACAAAGCAGGTGCTTTGGACTCAAGGATAACACAGGATTTGGTGCTATCGACATTTTTCAGGATGATACCTGGTTCTGCAGTCCCTTGAGATGCAAGGTACAACCCCAGTACAGTATTAGGGCTTTGTATTTTGCAGCCCTTTCTCACGCTCTCACCTGCTGGTTGTACTTTCTGCCTCTTCTTTCTGACAGGGAACGGACCTCCAGTTGCTTCAGAGTGTAATTAAACGGGTGGGCCAGAGACGCTCTGTAGTTCACGCGGTCTCTTCCAAACTTCAGCGAAGATGACACTGACACCTGAGCCGTATCAACAGATGTGAGAGGAACTGGTGACATGAATCGTGTCTCACAGACTGACCTCAAACATCCACCCGGTTACATTTCCCCGTACCTCTTTCTCAGGCGAATTACGTGCGTAAGAAAGTCCTTTTCGAAGTTATGAGGCAAATTAATGTTCAAATGAGGACACTCTTGCTACTTCAATCTCCTACAGGGCACGGCTGAAAGTAAAACCATTCTCGGTATTTTACTGAAATCATGAGCCCTGCTGAAGTTTGAGGCAGCTTACGTTTGGTCTGAGCCCTGGGCACTGCGGGTTCCACGGCTGCAGAGTGCTTAGGCGCAGCTTGCGAAGTTGGAGCGCAAGAAAACACATTTGCAGAATCGGGCACCAAGTTACGTAATGCTGCCGGGAGCAAAATATTTTTGTGGCAATTTAAATAGTGGTGGCATTTAAATAGTTGTGGTAATTTATGCAGTAGTACAAAAATACCTTCTAAGCAACTTCTCAAGTAAACCTTGGAACGTTACCGCTTTTTAAAGAAGTTAAAAAATTCGCATCCTCTTTGCAGGCACATTTATGTTTCTGCCCGGTAACGTCTTCCACGGTGCCTTTTAGCTTCCCTTTAGTCAGAAAGTAACACCATGCTCAGCCGAGGTGCTGCATTTCAGATGCCTGAAAATGCTTCCAGCGAGAGTATCGGCTGCTCACCTTTTGCAGTCGTAGCCTTTTACAGATCCAAGAAGGAGAACAGTTTGCCTCCTACTCGAATTCCCTGGCTTGCCTAATGATTTTTTTAAAAATATATAAAGAAAGGAAAAAGAACCACTTGATATTCTTGTAATTCTCCTGACATTTATTTGCTGTGGGCTGCTGTACCTGGTCCTTCTCATTCCAAATGACAGCAAGATCATCCCGGTGACTGCGTGCCGAATGTTTCACGTATAGGTTGACCCTGGCGTGCCGTGGGAAAGGGATGGAGAGAGGATGGAAAAGTTCCACTACAAGGAAAAAAAGCAAGTCAGTTTTCCCCACCATAACTCATGCCTGTTCGTTTTCTGATGAAGGAAAAGGCACAGACATTTTCTCCCACAGGGAGCAGGGCAAGAGCTGGTCCTTGCTCATACACACACGTGCACCTACCCAACAGCCCCCGAGAGTTCAGTTTGCGGACTGCTGCTACGAGGAAACCTGAGGGAAAACAGGCGCCCTCTACCAGCAAAACGGTAATTACCTGCTATCATCAAAAGATTGATACCTACTTCCAGCAAGAACAGCCAGGAGAGCAACCTTTATGAACCTGAAACGGCCTTGCACTGGAAGAGGAACAGCTTACACCTCTCTAACAAGTGCGTGCAGTTATTTTCTCTGCTTTCAGATAACACAGCCTCAACACAAGGGCTTAGCGCCTCAAGGTGCAGCGTGACCAGTGCTCCCTGCAGCACCCAGTGCAGTGGAGTAACAGAGGTTGGTACGGTTTCTGAAAAAAGCCTCGCAAATGGGTGACAATAAAATAACAAAAAATGAAATTATATCTAGGAGAGACAAAAACATAGAAAGGAAGAAGAAACCAGAAAAATAAATAAAAATGAACTTAAAATGAAATGTTTCCACCCTCCAGATTCAAAGGGATACTTGGGCAACATTCAGAAAAATGTCACCAGTAGGATGTCTCTCTCTACCTCTAGTGCGGTGACTGAAGGACCAATCTGAGATTGGTCACCTTAAAATCCTTTCCTTCTCTCAGCTGCGAGGGATTTGCAGTCAGGTCCCCGCTTGGTGGTGAGCAACCCTGCGCACTGCACTGCCGGGTGCCTGAGGCTGAACCTTCCTCCAGCTCCGTGTGCAGGTGTGGAGCTGGGAGCATTGCTGGCTGCCGAGCCCGGCTGCACCCCTCACAGCGTTGTAAGACTGCACTCCTCCTGGCAGGAAATACACGCCTCTCTTCCAGTACTTTCCAACTGGATCCGTAAGTCATAATTACAGAACCGAGACCGCGATGTACAGCGCAGAGCGTGCTAACGCCCATGCGACACATATTCTCCCGGCTCGCGAAGTTGTGCGTGAGAAAAACGAAACATTCACGGGCACAGAACCATGGGCCTGTTTTATTCAAAATGGAACCATCAGCAAGAAGAGAGGGAGCGCCCCACACGTTGGGCTTTCTCATTCAGATCACTGCTGTGAATGAAGCCAAGTGCAGATGTGAACCCCAGTCAGCCACTCCCAGCCAAGTACCCTAGTGCCCGGGGCTAGAACGGAAGTACCTGCAATACCTGCGTATCTAGTCCAAAACTAGCTCCTAGTGTCCTTTGCTTTTCATTAAACATTTAAACTATTCAAAAGCGAATGTAAAAATAAACCCAAATGTTTCATTTAATCCAGAACGTTTCTGAAATTTGTTGTAAACTAACAATAGACAACCATTTGCTGATGAATTTTCACTCTGGCTAAATCTTCCCCTGGCGCTACTAAAGTTTATTTAAGCTTTACTTTCGATACCCACAACGCAGAAATAGTGTCCTGAAGTGGACGTTTCTAACAGCCAAACTTAGCAAGTGAGATCTTGGAAGGCCTGGACTGAAACCATCTGGAGATGCATTTTGAACTCAGGTTTATGTGGTTTAGTTTATTTTATAGTCTGCTGTCAGCGCTGGCAAAAGACTTGAGAAACCTACCCTGAATGTCATGACCGCCCGGCACCTTTGGGAAGAGTCCGGTGTAAGTGCCTGTCACCTTTATCTCTCTGCCATCCCACAGGGCAGTGTGCCGCAGCAAACGCGTTCTGTTGCCTTTCTGGTAAACCGTCATGAACACAAGCTGACTGGGAAGAGTTTTTAACTGAAAATAAAAGAGGGGAAACATATTACATCCCAAGTTCTCTGAAAAGTTAAAAAATTAAAGTGTATAATTTTGATGCCATAAAGTCCTATGGAATCTAGCTTTAGAAATGTGTTTATAAAGTACAATGATACCCTACTGGTATCACTGCTTCTCTATAAGCTGCTGTTCATCTCTACCTGACTTCATTTCTAGAGTAAGTCATCTCCCCACACAATGGAACGTATGTAATCAACTGAGTATCCCCCTTACAATAGTATTTGCTTACTATATATTGTGATTTTCTCTCTTTTGAGCAACCTGGTCTAGTGGAAGGTGTCCCTGCCCATGGCAGGGGGGTTGGAACTGGATGATCTTTAAGGTCCCTTCCAACCCAAACCATCCTGTGATTCTAAGAGCCAACTATTACAGAATAAATCCAGCTGATGATAGCACAAAAAATAATACCTATTTGTGACATCTTTTCTCTCTTATTTAAAGAAAGAAATATGCATAGTACCTATGTAATAAAAATTGGCAATTGGTCAGTTTGTAATATATTATTTTTCTTATTTCCTATATATTCTATATATGTGCTCCATCTAGAGGAGGAAACAAATGTAAAATCAAACAACAGCCTATAGCATTGGACACCCAACTACTCTGCAGTTGAATGTTTGCACATTCTGCTGGAGAAATCAGGGGCAAAACAGCTCACAGCAGCTGGAGCTGTGTTTGGCCAGCACCCCGACAGCCATGCTCTAGGAACAGGGCAGTCTCTTTGGCCATCTGCGTTGGTGATACCAACCTGGGGCACTGTCTGTAGTATCTCAATGACGCTGGTGTAGCTGGGTCCAGTGAAAGTTAGCTTCGCTGTGACACTGACAGCCCTGTTTTCCATCCTGAGGTAGAGTTTGCCTTTTGCTTCACTCATATCATGATTTACCTTTCCAAGTTCCCATTACATTTAAAAGAAAAAAAGAAAAAAAAAAAAAAACAACAAAAGGAAAGAGAAAAGAGAGAGAGAAAGAGAAAATAAATGTAGATATTGTGCTCACATCCTTCACACAGTATGATTTATTATGGTCCTGAGAACCCCAGAGAGATCTGATTTTCCCTTATGTTCACATTACAGAAGGCACAGCTCCAAAATAACATAAAGTGAGTAACACGCATAGAAATCAGTTTTTAAGTGAGCAGGAGTAATTCTGCTGCATTTGACTGGCAAGTAACCCTATCCATCCTCCTTGGTACCCTCGCTGTTGGATACCGCTGCAAACGGCCAGTATCCAGAACTGCTTTCTGCCCAGTCTCACCGTTCTGAGCAGCCAGAAAACTTAAAAACGTTCCTGAGAGGAGTCTCCCAGCAGTCATGCTTAATGCAGATGCATGGAAGCAGAGACAAGTGGGATGAATTCTTCCCCATAGGTTGGGACTCAGCATCTCCGAAAACATCCTCAACAACAAAAAGGTCAGAAATACCGGTACTAGAGTTATGCAGACTGACTCCTGAAATATTAGACAACTCTGATTTGTAGTGATGTGTGTGGCAGACAGCTTGCAGACAGTTACCTCAGAAGACAGCTCCGCTGCACTGGGGACGTACCGTAGAAAGAAGGGATGAGTCTGGAGTGCTTTTATGCTCAACGCTTCCCTGCGGGGAAGAAACACACTTTTGTTCAACAGTATTTCAGAAAGGCCACTCTCACTGCCAGCACAAGTTACCTCAGCCACCCCTGCCTCTGCCACAGCCTTCAGAGCTACACATCGCAGTACACTGAACGCTTACCCAGCTCACGCTTTTGGATGCATTCATGCACAGGTAAAGGAGACTAAACAGCAGTGCCATCTCTGACCTCAGTGAAAAATCTGTGCACGCGTCCCAGGGACAGAATGCGGCCCGCTGGACCAGCAATTGCTTTGGCCAGTAATTTATGAGCCACAGTAAATGCATCAACTTTTTAAAACGGAGACACATATTTTGGAATCTGACTTTGCAAGCCATGTCATAGGCCCCAGACTTGGAATTTACAATTATTGGAGAGTTTAACAGAACTTGCAAGACATTTCAGTGCAAAGGTCTTGCTCTACAGACTTAACAAATATCAGAAATACCCCAAGGCTGAAGATGTTATACCTCTTAAACACCCTCAAAACCCAATGGTTTTGTTTATATGCTATACCAAATATTTCTGTTTAGACCAATTATCAGACACTTCTGCAGTAAAGAATTATTCTATTTATTCTCCATTTCTTTAAAAAAGTTCGGGAATTTTTAGGAGACAAGAAAAAATATAGAGAAATTAGCACAACAGATCCAGCCATAGAGCTACCAACTCAGAAAACTGAGTCTCCATAATTTTACAAGGTTCAACGGTGCCAACGCGATTTAGTAAGGTTTAAAGTTACGTCAAGTTAAGGTATATTTTGTCTGGCTCAGGCCTAGAGTTTTCTGGATTATTTCACTGTCTGCTACTTCGATGCTGGGGGGGCAGGCGAAAAGACAAGCATGTCCCAAACCGCGAGGGGGGACATGCAACCCTCTCTGCAACCCTTCATAAACTCCTGGAGCTATACAGACTGTTTGGTGTGACTATGCACTTTATCAAAGATTTGTTACCCGTTTCACCAGTGCTTTCGTGACTAAACCAGTAACTTTTTCCAGAGAATGACAGTGGCCTAATGACATTTTTACAGTGCTCAGCATGACCCCTTTACCCTTGCTGGTCCTTTTTCCTGCTGATGGTAAAGGAGAAGTTTGTGTTTTGTTCACAGGTCAGCCCCAGAGCTCCTTCCATTTCATTTTCAGTCAGGACTTCTTGAATTGTCATCTGTGGAGAGAAACAGATAAACAAATCACACACCATCGCTTCTACCCAGCATTTCACCTAAGCTGAGCACGGTCTCTTGGCTGACTAAAAGCCATCATTTTGGCTGAAGTTTATCTTCCAAACAGACCTTCTAGATGCTTTCTAGACCTAACCCAAATGCATTAAGAGATGTCTTCCTTTTTTCCTGTATGTTTCCATAGCTACTCATTCGCACTGTTGACAAATATTAGCCTTATTTTCAGTGTACCCTTATCTGGTTTAAGTCTAGAGCCACTGGTTCTTGTTTATGTCTCCTCTGTTCTTCTTTTTCATATATACTAAAGAAACTGTCTTTACTCCTTTTTTGATGAACAGATGAAGCGCCACAAATCTTTTACTCCAGGGTGTTTTCTTCCTCCCACTGCTGCTGGCTCCTCTACAGCTTTCTCAACCTGCTAAAGAATCCCTCTGGGGAAGATGAGCACTGTTTCCCTGCCACACTTAGCTGTCAACACATGTTGTACTTGCCAGAGTCTGTGGGACCAATGAGCTCTGAAGTCCCGTGATTACACTCACACCTTATACATGGACAAGGCACCTAAAGAATTAACATCTCTGTGTTTTTTCTTTTTTTGCACTCAAACATTTAGAGGATAAAAGACATTTCACTAAAGCTTAAGGGGGAAGAAACAGGGGATATATCTAACACCTTTTAATAAAACGCTGGCATTAAATATTCACTTGAAATACCAACACTAAATACGCAGGTTTCATATTGACCTAAGGTTTAGTTTCAGAAAGGTCTGCCCTTAATCTTGTATCGCAGCTACATATCCTCTTATCTGAAGAGAAGGTGATGAATGACTTGGATGTGCTGTTCTGTGTACTACCCTCCAAAGGGGACGGAGAGATTTCTCCTAACACTTCTTTCTGCCAAGGGATGAACAGGAACAGCTGTTGTTGACCCTATCAAGTAGTTTGGAATATAAATCAGTTTCTCTTTATTCAACACCGAAACATTTCAGGTATCTGTGCTACAAGTGGTGTAACCAAGCCAAGGGATTCTCTAGGTATGAATGACAGCTGTTTTCTTCCTAAAGTCCTTTCTACTTCAGTAAGCCATAGCAGTTAGGAAGTGACACTAAATGAGTGCTTCCCCGAAATCGATAATTTCCTGCTGAGTTTCCTTGGAAACAGACCACTAGCTGTGTACTGAAGTTAAACAAGGATTCAGATAAACGGGGCCAAGTCATCTCTCATCTCCACTCCAGGACAAACCTGGAGTAGTTTCCGGAGGCCACTGGAAGTTACATGCTAGTGCAACTCCGATGACAGCTCTAATAAAGCACAACAAAAGATCTGTGGTTTATTACCTTAAGAAAGAAGGGAAGTCCCAGGTGATGGAGAAGTGATACTGAATGCCTCACCTCTGCCCTGAATTCAAATATACCGTAGACTTGAAAGTCTCTGTCAACATCGACAGTCACAGTTACGTCTTTGTCGTCGTACTGGATTTCACAGATAGTCTTGGCTTTGGTTTCTAAATGGCAAGAACAAAACAGTGCCATTCTGAGGGGTTCATCTTCAAGGAATTTCAGTACTGCCTGCACAAAATCAAACCAGTCAGCTTTTGGGCTAAGGCATTTGCCACGACAAAGTCCTTCATTCAGGATGACAAAAGCTTTGGCCTGCGGTTGGAGGAGTGCAGAGTTTTTGTGATGTCCTTGAACATACAAAGTCTTGAGTTAACAGAGCTTGTGTACCCACGTACAAGCGGTAAGAGCCAAACCAACCCCCAACAGTAACATGTTCTTGCAGCTAGCGCTGACCAGCTTATACAGCCAACTGCAGCACTTAACAGGGAGCGGCCACATCTTCTGGAGAGGAGCTCTGAGCTGGTTTGACCCCTAGTGACTCCCTCAGCTCCCGCTAGAGCAGACCAACACTGCTCAAACAACAGGTTTAAGGGCCTTTCCCCCACTTCCCTACCAGCTTTTCCTATTTGAAAAAGAATATAGACTGCTAAGAGACAGAAGTTAGGTGAGAGCTGGGAAACCCCAAAACTGTACGGAGAAGACAAAATCTCAGACATGTCAGCAATCATGCAGTGACCACTCTGGAGCTGCTGCCCTGTTGGTTTTTTCAGAATGGGCAAAAGGCGATGGTGCCACTACCATTAGTATGGACTCAGTGCCTGCTAACCTCAGTAACTCCTCCTCTTGGCTGCTCTCGCAGTCGGTGGGGTTTTTTCAACACACATATACTCCCACGTGGGCACTGGAGGCACTTGACCACAATGTAAACCAGCAGTTGCGGGATACGCAGATAGGATTTACGTAAGGGCAAGTCTTGAGGCTAGACTGGCTTATTCGGGACGGGTCAGTCAGCCCCCCGCCATCAAACAACATAAGTAATTTATAATTATTTTCAGAATCCATTTTAAACTAGACTGGAATTGACATCTTTCGTGCTCTGTAACAAGGTTCTCTGTTCTCTGTGTGACACTGGAAAAGACAGTTTCTTATTTTATAGAGCTAAGTTTCTTTGGGATCACCAGTTCTGCCACGTGTTGTGCCACGGGATCTTTCCTGGAATGAAAAAAACAGATGTAACGTAGCTAATAACAGATGCAGCTTAAGCATGACGATTTTACTTACAAGTGAAAGATCCTTTGTAGGCCCTACCAACAAATCTTAGTCAGTTTGTAGCTGTTGAAGCATCCTCAAAGAGCTATGATGTAACACGCTAGCTGCAAGGGATGGCAGGTACCTACCTGACTGCTGTAAACTGAGAATCAAGTTGATTGCCTTAGGGTAGCCAGACGCCTGCAGCGCCTCGCTACTGTGTATGCTTTGGCAGAAGATATCCACTTGCTGACCAACATAATAGGAGTTTACTATGTACGTGACAGATGTTTCTCCAGCTGCGATGTGCACGTATCTTTCCCGAGTCGTGTTCCTCCCTTGGAAAACCATATCTATCTAAAAATGGCATGCAGACATAAGTTCTTGAAACAGCATTTAAATACTCTTTGATTTTAAAACAGAAGACAAATGGAAGTGAAAGAAAATCCTGTCAAATCCATACTTATGTCAAGAATCTATCCATTAACACAACAATCAGCCCTTCGTTAATCATCTGTGATTTTCCAGTACGAGGTGCAGTTGACTGAATGAATTTCAAACAACGCCAGCCTCACTGATTTATGTTCAATTCTCATTAGGTGCTCTTTTATCCTACAGAAACATGACTCCCTTTATATGAAGGAACCTTGATCCCTGCATACTGCCAGTGTTTACCAGATAGCAGGCACTCCAGTACTTCCCTGAAAATAGCACTTAAAGAAGTATAAAATTCCCATTAAAGAACACAGGAGCAATATTCCATTTCCCGATGTAACGTGCTGAAACTATTCTCCTATAGAGTTACAACATCAACAATACACACTGTACTAACACTGGTCAGAATGGAATAATCTGGCCCAGAAAGCAGTCAGAAAGGAAGTTTCCATTTCAGTAGCTCAGGTTTTAGCCACCCATAAAATAAGCATCAGAAAATCTCCGCTTCCAAGACGTACCTTACAACACGAACGTTGTAATTCATGATTCCATGGTTGGTAGTTTCACTGAAACTACCAATGAAAACATGGTAGTTTTCATTCAAGCCATGGGCCATTACCTTGTTGCAAACAAACGAACAGCGACCCACCTGCAGAGATGATGGGACTCTGGCTTCTAGCAGCCATGGCCAAGTCTGATGGAAATTCCCAGTGATGTTGGTACTGGTTTCAAACTCCTGGATTTGTCCTTCGAGAACTGTTAGGTGGGCACCATAATGCACTTTCATACTAAAGCTCTTGATCACTTTGAGGTTCAAGATAGCCTGTGTGTAACGAAGGTAAATTGTGAAAAGGCAGCTTTGTAAAAGGTGAAGCTCCTGTTAGGGTTCTTTCTTCGGTTCAGGCAGTATCATCTCAAAGATGTGCCGGAAAAAGTAATCTTGTATTATTTTATAACACAGCATAGTTACAGACCTCCCTTTTATTTTTAAATTCAACATTTTAACACCTACTCCCCAGTATGGCCACACTGTAACCCTATGCAAGGAGCTACATGATTAATAAACACTAAGTGTCGTGCTGGAGGCTTGTGTATCTCAGATAAAATTATTATCTGATATATTATATACCAGGTAATAAAATATAAATTATATACCAGGTAGTCAGTCTGGGAGGAAAACACCATTTGGAAGGTAAACCGTGAAATCACACCCATAGTCACCTCTGCCTGCTCTACACGAGTGCACTGCACACCTACCGGACAGCTAAAACGCACTGCCCACCTCGTGCAGGGCACGACACAAGCCCAGCGGGGGCTCAGGCTGTTCACTCCTTGCGACCCAACCTCCAACCTCTTACTCCTAGGAAAAGTCCTGGTCCAGCAAGCTATTCTCCCAACCGCTCCAGAACAAAGTGAGCATCTAGACTCCCCTCCAGCCTGAACTTTAGGGAAAAAAAAACCAAAACAAACAGAGAGAAAGAGAGCAGGAAGGAGAGGGAGGAGGGAGAAAAAGGGGGGAGAAAAAGATAATATTAACTTCCTTAAAACAGAAGCAGGGAGTATGACCCATTGAGACAAAACTCAGGAAAATCTTATTCCATCGGTTGCATAAGCAGCAATGTGCTTTTCCATCTCCAGCCTCCACCTAAACAGACAGCACCTTCCCCAGATTCCTTTCACTTCTGGTGGGTTACAGAACTCAGGCGTACAATCTGCGTGGCAAGGAAGTGACCTGTTACCTGGCCGTTACAGAGTGACATTTCATTTTCACACACACACACTTCTCTGCCTCATCCCAGCTCTTCCCAAGATACTCCTTGCATGCACCGACTTCAAATGTCCCAGACCATTCATTTTGCCCCAAAAATTAACAGTTTGCACATCCTGCAATGCACTTTCCTGATGAATACTCCACCACACTGCAAATGACATACTGAAGGACAGAAGACACTGCTGCTCTCTCTGGCAACTGAATTCAAGGTAAGGAAGGCCCAGCCTAAGCAGAGGACGGGTAAAGAGCAGTCCTGGGCCTAGAAAGGCTGAGGTGGTGTGACAACACAGGCACCTTAATTCAGAAGGAAACTTTATTGAAGGTTAGATTGTACTCTAAGGTGTGGAGAACAATCCCTCCCACTTGTACCTGCAACATGAGGCGGAGTGTTTACAGTGGTGGTTTGCTCCACCTGGGCTGTATTTTGTAGCAAGAAGCTTTTACTCCTGCGTAAATCTTGACTTTTAAGTGAGGCAATATTACGAAGCAACTTTGAAATCTGTGCTGTGATCTTATGCAAGATGGCATAACAACAGAAAAGATGATAAAGATGCTGAAGTGAACAACTGAATGAGTAAAATTCTATCCTCCTTGTCAGAGAGACAAAAACATCACCGAAAGAGCAAAGGCACAAAATCACGCCTGCACCCTGTTCTCTGCCATCTGACGCCTACAGTACTGCTTCTGTCACGGCACGACTCCAGGCTGGATTCACGTGTCCCCTGCCATTGCCTGATACCTTACCTGCAACTCAATCCTCTCTTCTACTTGCAAAGTCTTCAGTGCCTCTATGTTATGAGTAAGTTTGTAGTTAAGGGACACAACTTCCAACTTCTGGGCAAAGCTCAGTTCTTCTGTAATCTGTGCAGTCCAAATAAAGTACGATGGGTTAACTGTGGCACATCTCCGATATCGAGCCTGCTCCGATTAATCGTAATTATGGCACTAATTACACATTAGAGTAAAATCATTAAAACGATGAAAAACTTATGGCGGAAAACTGTTTGATTTTTTTTAAGTCACAGCTTTGCACTGTAATAGGGAATATGCTGCACCAAGCGAAGATGCAAGGTAAGAGAGGTTTGATACAGTTTGTAAATGGGACTCATGGATCATTGCTGATGCCAACCTTGCTGCAAGGGACTGCACAGAAGGACTGGCTGTAAGATACTGCCTTCATTTAATTAAGGCCTTTAAAAACAAACCAGTCCCTGCAGAGTATTCCTATAAGGGCCTCAGGCACAGATGTTTCAAATGGAAAACCAGTATTTCCCAAAACAGCCCACTTTAACCTCTATTTCACATCTTACAAATATGGAGGGGACACTTACTTGCTTGCTGTTCACACAGAAGTGAATAAGCCTTCTATACAAGTTGCTGCTTTTTTCTGATCTCGCATCAACTAACATCCTCGTGGGAATGCCAACGTCAGCAGCTCCTTTAATGTTATGGGTTAGCACGGCGTCCAGCTCTTGTCTTTCCTGTTAATATTTCACAGCTTATATAGCAAAGCAGTGTAGAAACCAAGGCTTGCCACAATACCCAGCTCAAACCAGAAATTTAGCTAATCTGTCTGTCCTACATTTAATAGTAGTTAAACCCGATTGTGTTGAACTTAGGGAAGTTACACTGGGAAAAAGGAGAAAAAAATCAAGCCTAACAGATAGGTTAAAAACCCACATATCTTTCAGCTAAGGGGGAAAAAGGTGGCGTAGAAGCCCCACTAGCTGTTTCTCTACAGCACAGAAATGCACAGAAATTATCAGTTAGGGCAAGAAAAAGAACAATGAAAAGGGAAAAGATGCTTTTCTGTGTACTCTACTCTCTTGCACTGATGACAAGAGAAGCCAAACTTGTAATTGTCAAGAGGAAGGCAAGAGTTTCAGCCTTTCTTGTGGTGTTGTCTTACTGGAGAAACAAACAGCAGTGTCCAATTGATCTGCTTCCTGTCCTTTTGCAATGTAAATCACAGTGATCACTCTACAAATCGGCATCACCTTCTTTAATGATGACTGAGAGTGTTATATTGGAGCACCTGTTGTATATCTGGAGTGAGATCAGCAGCTGTGGGTTTGCATGTCTTATCATACTTGCTATACAACATAAGGACCATCAAATAACACAACAGAAAAAATAAAATACATACACCTGCAGAGCATAACAAGGAGTTGATTCAGAAGTGCCACAGCCTGTATCCTGTTATCCTAGACCCCTGTTTTACTGCACATTACAGGATTTTCAAAGGTTTTATTTTTAATCTGGCATTTATTACTGAAGCTGGACTATTTGTTCCCAATAGAATAGTTTGGAGTATGTCAGTGCTTTGTAAACGCAGTCTAACAGTCTGCAGGGTACTTACATCAGTGACTTTTAGTATAAGGACTCCTTGTAATTTACTTCCATCAACAGTGAACAATGCCTGTGAATCTAGGTTCAGCGTATCCACCACAACATAGCCTGAGCTGTCAATTTTTACTGGTGCTCCAAGATCCTGTACAAGCAAAAAAAAACCCCAGAAGTAAAAATTTCACCCCTTTTACCCTTACCCACAGATACACCACACACCTGAAACTTTTCATTCCTACTAAGCAGCTCTAACAGCACCTAACTGTTCATCTAGCGTAACAGGCAGCATATCCATGGGGTGTTTCCAAAACCCTGACAGCTTTTTATGACGTTTTATACATCATGTCTTTTTTTATTTTGAAGTTGTCTGTTGTATTTTTGATAAGCGAGCCAGCATAAACAGAACACAGGACAACGTGGCAGCTCTTTCTGCCTAACTGAAAAGTCACTTAATCTTCTGTGCTTGGCATTGTTCCAGTGGCCCAAAGCAGCCATAAATCCAGTGAAACCCGACAGGATACAGGTCTATTGTGGCAGCTGTTTTGGGAAGAGGGCAGGTGGATCCCACCTTTGTATATTCAGATTTACCCTGACTTGCACTCTGAATCCACTGCTCATTCTGTGAGAACATCTCTCTTGAACTTCCCGTACACTTCTCGTGTCCTTTCCATTCCTGCCTATACAGCACTGACCGGTGGGATCTGCGGGAGGCCAAGCGCCATGGCACCAGGATCTCCCACAGCAACACAGCAGTCACAGAAGAGGCAGCGCGCAAGCCAGCTACGTCTAGAACTGCTTCGTCAGGAAACGCTGCTGCAGAATCGCCCCCCCTCCACCTACCTACAACAGTCTGGCCTTGGAAAACAAACTGCTGGGCAAGAACTGCGGGAAGAAGTGCCATTTTTCAGTGCTCCATCAAAAGACGAAAGGAGCTTAGCGTGTCATGCTCACTAGCTGAGAGAGGTCGGGGCACGCTGCCCTTCTTCAGCTGGGAAACTCTGAGAGCTGCCTTTCTCCCCAGCTCACACAGCTCCTCCCAGGAGGAGTTCACACCACGGACTCCTTCAGAGATGGGGACTCCCAGAACATCTGATGCCAACCAGGTCGACTGTCCCTGAAGACAAGGTTCCACTTCCTTTGCTTTGTACAGAAGTGAGACTGTACTGCAAAAATGGCACATCTGAGTCACATGGGGTGGTGACCTTCCACAATCGTCAGTTTCCACTGTATTTTTCTATTGGATGAATCTTTCCAACAAAGAAACTACTAATTTTTTTCTTTATCCTACTAGGTGCTGTCAGACTCAGGGTCTAAAGTGAGACCAAACCCAGAGGTTAAATCTCATTAAGGGAACAGGAGGTGTGATTTGGTGGTGCGTGGTCAGGCACTGCAAATGGTACCGGCTCCAGCGTTCACAAGGTTTACCACAGAGAAGCGGCTCACAAGGGCAGTCCAAACCAGCTTGTTCAAAATGTCACTGTTTTTTAACTCAGTTCCTCAAAATATTTCTCCACTGAGGTCTTACAGGACATCGTAACTGCTCTTTACTGCTGACTTTGTCACTCCGAGTTCTCTGCAATGGTTTTCATACATTCCACATCAGTTTCTTAGCAATTCCGCTTTTCTGTAAAGCTGAGTGAAAATTTTCTGACCCGAGGTTTATCTACTTTATATATTTTGAAACTATTTCAGAGTTTGCTCGTCAATTGTTGAGAAACAAATTCCTGATAAAGCCAAAGACAATTGTGAATACTCATTACTTCTGAAGACTAAAACTCGGCAGATTTCTCAACCATACTTGTAAAAACGAACATCAGAGCTAGTACAAGCAACTCCATTAACTGTAGGTACTGATTCACAGAAAATTTACCTTATACCCTATAAAATACAGCAAATGACTGTCTCCAAAAGAAAGACGTAACATGAAAAGAGGAAACGTTTTCCTTGTTTCTCTGCTACCACTGAAATCATCAGACTATTTTCTTTTGCCTTTAGTAGGTGCAAAGATCCTGGTTTAGATGTATAAATTCAAGAGTAAAGCAAAAAAATTCCTTCCAATACCTGAATTGTTTGGCATTTGTTTTCTATAAACATCTTCCACTGCAGCTTCTTTTCAGGGTCCAAGTCCCCATTCATTTGAAGCTCACAAGCACCTGATTTCAGTCCTATCCCGATATGGTATTTTAACTGTTTTCGTGCAGTGATGGACAGCTTATTTTCCCGTGGGATTTTCTTCATTTGAGGGAGGTCATGCCTAAATTGGATTTCCAGTGTAATCTTTGGCTTGCACTCTGCTCTCGCTTCCAGGCGGGCAGTCTTGCCTTCTGTTTCAAGGACCCAGAGAAGTTCTACTTGGCACTTGTCTTTCTGAATAGATCCTGTGAGCCGGGACTGAGTTGGAATACTGAGATTCTATCAAGACACAAACCAAAAATCCTTTGGAATATACACACGCTTTAAGACAAGTCAGTAGTGAGTCTTTTTTTTTCTTCCTTTAGCATACAAGAAAAAAGATTTTATGCCTCAATATCAAGAGACAAAACCTACAATCTCTGCGCTGCCACTGTTCTCTCTCCCATCAGTAAAATGGCAATTTTGCCTGACCAAGGTCTGAGGGAAGATTTCAGGACTGCCCTGTAGAATTCACAGCCTCTGTATTTATAGGAAGCTTTACATTTACAAAAATATAAAATACCTATTTCTTCAGAGTGGCAAAGTTTATTGAACATCCTCTGCTTCATTCAGACCAGACCAATCTCAATTTTCAAACAAATTAACCCACAAATAAGAATAGGCCTAACAGACATCCTTGTGTTGTGCAACATCCCAAATGAAATGATTCCTCTCATTCTTTTAAAGTATTTGTAAAAATACTGAAAATTCTATGACTATTTTTAATATTTTAAGTGGTTTTCTTCACTATGGATGACACACTTTCCTGTAATTTTTGGTTTTATATTGCTACACTGTGGTTGAAGAAGCTAAAACTGAGGACATAAATGCCTATGAACCTCTGGAAATGACCCCTAAGTTCACAATAATCATTCTTTCTAGTGTAGTCTGCGAGGCCAGACAGAAAAAACCAAGGAATTTTCTACTTAGCTATAAAGACAGCCAGAGGACAAATAGTTCAAACAACAACTGCTGTTCAGCTTTAGAGGGCAGTCTCGGTCTGCAAAGGCAAGGAGCAGCAAAGGCTGAACTAATCCCAGCCTACAGAGAACACCTACGCGCAGGGTACACTAGACACTTTCTCTGCCTAACGCTGTGAGACAGGCATGTCGCTGGGGTGCCTTTCCAACACTCAAACATTGGCACTTTAGCTAACACCCTATATGGCCTGCAGCTGACCCCAAATCTCCTTTAAAAGCTCCAAGAGCTACCTGCAGAAGCTGACATCCTGTCTCTGTTTCCAGTGTCCACTCGGCTTTATTCTGACTAGAGAGATCTCCTCTAGCCTTAAGGTTGCATTTGCCAGCCTGCAGCAGCAAAGTGCCCTCAGCTGTGGAGTCTGTGGCTGCAGAAAACAGCAGAGAGTTTTCAAAAGGCAGCCCAAGCTGACTCAGCCAGAGAACTGAGTGCCTGAGCATCCCTTGGAGCATGTATTTGTGATCGCAGGAAGTGTCTATCTGCACATCAACTGTTCTGCCATCACACTGGATGTTCATTAGCAAGCCAACGTTGCAGATGTTCTGTTGAAATGAGCCCCCAAAGGCCACAGCGTGAGGCAATCCCATCCTCTGCAACAGAAAAGATTATACTATTTAAGGCACACAAGGTAAAGCAACTGTCTTCCTAATTCGTTTCCTCTTTCTGAACCAATACGCTTCTGGAAAGGACCATGCAAGGGCGTTTGTTTCACAGAGAAAAGGTATCTAAAATAAATGGTATGGGGGGAAAAAAATAATCCTATAACTACCTCTTCATAACTACTGTAGAGGAAGTTTTTAACCCTGAAGAAAACCTCCAAAATTTCAAACAGAAAATACATGCTTTTGATTAGATTCTAGGACAAAAGTTTATGTAAATTAAAAACCTGTCACTAAGCAATTATTTTATGGCAGCAGCAGTAACATCTACCATCGTATTCCTAATTCTCATCTTCAAATACACTCCCTCTGCAAGTGCTCTGACTCACTGCTCTGCCAAAACAACTTTAATGACCAAAACTGTCCTTTTGATAAATAATTGTGTCAGGAGATAGTTCTCTGTGACTCAGAAGGATGTGAAATACACAGTATAGTGCCGTACAGAAAGCAATCTAGGCTTACCTCTAAAGTGACACACTTGTTTCTCAAAGTAAGTGCCCATTCTGTGTCTGTTTCATTGCTTGCCAGGCTCACTTCTCCATCAGCTTTCAAACTGCAAGGCCCAAGGACAATACCGAGCATGCCCTTATACTTGTCCCTGCTCGTGGCTGACACCTTCACTTGGTTCTCTCTGCCAATTCCCAGAGACTGAAGCGCAGGCAAAGAATGCTGGAAGTCAATTTCCAAACGAGGCTGGATGCTGGTGGTGGCGTGGAGTTGCAGGCAGGCAAACATGTCATGAAAGGAAACATGTCCAAAGAAGATGACAGTAAAGTTGTTGGCAAACATTGACCCATTCAGGGAAAGCCTTGCTGGAGTCTGGAAAATTACAGGGAAATGTGTTGTCACGTTTGTTCTCCTGTAAGGCCATACGCCGCTTGCAAATGCCCATGTTACTAAACCGGAACCATTTCCCTACTACCCTGACACCACTTTGCCTTCGTCCCACATACTTACAAATGCCTAAACAACTCCAGAACTCTCTGAAAACAATTACAAATACCAGAAAAATCAGCTGCTGTTGCTTTTAGTATCATCACTTCCATTGTTAAGTAGAGCTCTAGCACTGCGAGAATGTGTTCAATTCGCCTCAGACCCCAGCGGGAGTGACTAGTGTGACACGTCGTACCCAGGTTACGTGAGGGAAGGCTGAGATGCATTTGTCTTCTCTCAGCGGAACACACCTGGGACTCAGTGTCCCTCTGATTACTGTCTTTCTAGAGACAAATGCAATCTTCTGCAACCTCGCTCACAGGAGACGTTTTTAATACATTCTTAATAATATGTCAGATTATAAGGTGCATCTTTCAACAGGTCAAGAGCCACAGTGACCTTCACAAACAAACAGCTAGAAAGAGCAGAAAATAGCGTAAGAAGTAAACCGTGACATGCTCAGCTTGTGCCTCCTGTGCTCCCCGCTCCGGTTCCCATCAGGCTGGCTCCTCAGTAACAGAACAAGCCCATTTATACCGAGTTCAGTTCCAACTGCCAGAAGAGCAGCTTGGAGCCTTCGGCTAGGAACATTAATGTGACTCTTGCCTTTCGCCTGGTGCACCCCTCTTACCTCCTGATACTAGTTTTCTGCTAGGTACAAGCTCTTGCACTGAGCTCTGAAGCAGCACAGCTTGATTGTTTGCTGTAGGACACAGGAATTGCCTTTAGAATTGCACCCGCTGGGCCCACAAACATCCCTCGGCTCTCCTGTTGTGCACTCGGGGCACGGCTGTGCCCTAAAGATGTAAACCTGTATCACCTGAACGCAAGTCTGTCGACAATTCTGATTCAGAATAAACAATCCACCGCATGATGGTGAAACTGGGTTCAACCTTCCCCACAGACTTGTACAGTTTTTGATGGAGGAGTGGTCTGATCGGTTTGAATCTGGGAATGTTGAGGGAGTGAAAGTGTGTGCAGAAATTCCAGCTAACTCACGCCCATTCCTACCTCGCTGACACCTTTCAGCTGTAGATTCCCCTAGCGGTAGTCAAGACAGTATGCTGCTGAGAGCAGAGTCATAAATGAAACCAGTACCTCAGAATGATGAAATGTAATTGCTGCACTGCAAAGGCCAGAAAGTTGTTTGTTAGCAGATTCTCCACTGCAAGCAACCTGTTGGTGTCATCAACAAAGCACACTCAGAGCATGAAGAAAACCGGAGGGGACTAAAATTCAAAGGAGCGAGCTAAAAGGCTGCTTCAGGATAAAGAGCAAGAAGATACTAAAGCTACTAAAACATAGCTCTAATCTTAAAGGGTAGAGATCAGTTTCACAAAGATAAAGTTTAGTGGATCTGAGGCCAAATCATGCCTCTAATCTTGGATTATCATCCCAAAATATCATCAGCATAAAGACAGAAGAATATCTTCAAATAGTAGGAAACTGTCACTTGCTAGACAGACCTATTTTTGATACTCTAGCTTTTGATTTTGACAGAAGATGATGGTATTTCTTATGTTTGGCATAGAAATACCTCTGCTACAAGTAGACATTCAGTGTTTCAAATGCTGTCAGCTGTGCTGTTGGCTGTGTGAAAACTGCTGCCACTATTATTAACCGTGCTGTCAGTACCACCGCACCCACAAACAGCCATGTGATCCACCTGCTTTAGGGAGATGGAAAAGCTGGGAGCGCATGTTACTGTGCCTGGGCAAGCACCCACTCCAGTTCCATGCCATAAATGTCTTGTTACCCACCACATCTTGAAAGCCTGCTGTTCACTGCTGAGCAAACACATCCTGTACTGGCCTGGTTCGACAAAAGTCCCTCTCCCTTCTGACCAAGCAGTGGATCTGAACAGCTGAGGATCCACAGCAGAAGCTACACCAAGTACACGACATAGCAGCACGTCTGCTGACCTCTAGTACACGCGGAACAACGCCAATCAGTCCTTCCACATCGTGGTGAAGTGCAAGAGAAACTTCCGTAGCGCTGCCAGTGGTGGTCTTCTCTATTTCGATTTTGAGCTGTTCCATCTCCACTGTGGTTGTTATCCCTGCAGTCATCTTTTCAGTGGAATTCTAAGCGCAAAAGAACCCAACTCATGGAAAGAAACAAACAACAACATCCCAGCAACAACTGGCAAAGGCACAGTCTGTTTCCCCATGCTTAAACGTCACAGCCTGTGCCAGGGCAGCAGCACTGGTAAAATAAAAGTGCAAATTCATCCAAGTGGCTTCATTTCAAATAGATTTTCCTGTTATGCCAAGCTTTGTGAACGTATACCAACAATTCCTCCTGCCTCCAAAACGTGCTGAAAGCATTCAGTATCCTGGAGTATTTGAGGCCTAAGGCATACACAGGTAAAGCAGTGAAATGACTAGGAAGGAGGGCAGGGGAACTGTACAGAGTTCTTTCTCTGCACAGCTCTGTGTCTCGCTGCAACACACCGCAGGGTTAGTGTGTTTGTGACTGGAGCCTGCCAGCATATGTTAGAACAAGCAAAATATCTGAACCCTTCTCTTGTGGAAGGATAATTTGAGATGCAAAAGAGCTGCATGTTGTTCACAGATCTCCAACAGAAATGCAGACAGAGAGAAGAGTGGCCAAGGAACATTGTACCGGAAAACATGACGGGTGACTGCTTCTGTGGGTAGAGATTTCCAAATGGGAAGCCGTGCTAAACACTCTTCCGCTCTTCAGCAGACGTCCAAAGGATGACATCAGAATCCAGTGCCAGATGCAGTGCAGTACCTAGGCTCACTGACCTGATGGCTGCATACATTAGGCCTGCCTGTCCACTTCCCATTTGTAGGGGAAAAATAAAATTGGACAAGACTCCTATTCCTATGCAGCAAAGCACCTAAATGAGAACTGAACGTAGCATCTCAGTTAGTCTAGATTCCACTCCAAAACTTCAGAGGACAGGTACACAGTGTGACAAGAAGCCAGAAAACACCTTTCTTTCACACAGTAATTTAGTACATCTCAAAAATGCAGATGCTTTTGGAATAACGTGCAGCGGAATCACCTACAGTTATTAGAAATGGTTCTGCCAGAAATTAAATCATCACAGGCACAACTCTTCTTACCTCATAATAGCCAGCAGCTTCCACAGCAAAAGGGATTCCATGTTTCTTTATCTTTGAGATGTTGTGCTTCAAACTCGCAGATAGCTGGGATTTAAGAAGCTCTGTGGACAGTCTCTGACCTCCAAACACAGCAGTAATCCTTTCACTGCCGCTCTGTAGGGCTAGAGTCATGGTGTGATTTCTTGTGCCATGGTCACACATGGCAGTGAAAATGCCATCCAAGGGCAATCCTATTGACAGGGAAGGAAGCAAATACTTCTGGGTTGTCATTGTAAAATATAGACAAGACGTATTACAGATTAAGAGGAGCCTTCAATAGATTTTCGTTAAAAAAGCAAGAAAAGTGCTATCGTCCAGTTAGCTGCACTTGCTGACATTTATGGTAAGACACAACATTACCTATCATACGAAAATCGTATGAAGAAAGCATTGTTAAATTAAAATGTGACATGCACTTTGGAAGTCGAGGATTTTCCTTTTCTTAACAAATGCTATCTATCAAGGGGCATTGTGTCCAGCTCTAGGAGTCAGTTGTTAGAAAGTTTCAAAACAGATTTCTTCAGTCCAAAGGGACAAAGGTAGTGCACCCATCTGAAATTACTGATGACTTCAGTTCATGAAAAACCTTGGTTTTGCTTAGGAAACATTTGGCATATTTTAGTCTACATTGTGATTTATTCGATTACTTCCAATGTTTCAATTCTGGCCCAAATCAAAACAGGCATAAAAATCTGCTGAGAGGAATTAATCAGCATGCAAAAATACAGATGTACCAGAGAGAAACAATTTACTCTCAAGGAGTTCAAGAGTTTTTAAATAGTTTTGTATCCGTTGTATTGTATTTTCTCAACAATGTTAAAAAGAATGTTGCTAATAATTAATCACATTTTGTTCTGGTGTGAGCAAATGCAACCTCTCTATTTCCACCGGTCTGCACTCATTGAGATAAATCCACCTCTACGCCTTGTTACACTGCACCATCAACTCAGTTTTCTTCATACCTGCATGTTTCAAAAAGCTGATGTTATGTGTGAAAGTCCCGCTGACTCTGCTGTGCCCACGACTCATGAGATTGGAAAAATCTATAGAAAGGGCTTCCTCATCCACCTGGAAGCTAGCTAGCCCCCTTTTCATCTCTTTACTGAGCTCCAGGTGTCCTTTCAGTTTTGCCTCCGTTGGGATTGCCTGACTTCCATTCTGAAACGCAGCAAAAGTGACATTGTGTACGGTGGCATTCCCAAACATATTCCTGTGCCTCAGATGGAGTCCATACAGTGTTTCGTTGACCATCACACTGATGTTTCCTGTAACAAGTGGAAATTATTACTGTGGAAAGAGTCCTTTGGGACAGAAATATCCAGGATTTTATAAGCAAGATGTAAATTAACCATGAATTTAACACCAGGAGGAAGTAAATTAATTTCTATTTATTACAATAGATAATTTAGCTTAATCTAGAGTAGATTAGACACTACTAGTAGAAGTGTCTGTGTTCAAAACAAATTACATAATACTATTTCTGACAGCTGTTTCTTTTTATTCACCAAGCTGCTTGTGCCTTTAAGCCACGGACTACACTGCACTGCCTTCCGAAGGAAAATGGACCGAGGGAACATGACCTATTACTCGTACAACTCCAGGCTAAACAATCCCTCTGGAGCTCTGCAGTGACCTACTGTACCCATGGAGCCATTCAGAAGACTAAGGGCCTCAAGCCTTGCCCCTCCCCCTCCATTTCAGAAGGCCTGCACGGGAAAGATGCCACCCACTATGTCCTTCTATCAGTGGAAATATGAAAAGTACTGAACTATGTTAATTCACTAAAAAGTAGTTTCAACCCACTGACCAATGGCTCATTCTGCATGCTCAATACTCTCCTGCATTACATGCAGTTCAGCAAGAAACACATTAAGAAGCTTCCCTAGATAGCTGCAAACAGCAGTGAAGCACAAAGTAAGGAAGTACCATGATGAGCATTGGGTTTGCACTTCAGTAATCCATTCAGGGAAAGGAGATGAGGTATGGCCTTTAATCCAGCAAATGTGTGTTGGACTCTTCCATTTAGGGACAAAACAAAACCCACTTTCTGCTCCCTGGCTCCCATGAAATCCACGTGAAGCCTATTTTCATTCAGCTTCAACTCAGAAGATATCCAAAGTCTAAAAAGACAGAGGCAAAAACTGCTAGTAAGACATTATTGCCATGCTTAATTCACGATTGTCAAGCCAACCCCCCTCTCGCCCAAAGCAGGAGCAATGAGAGCAGGGCGCTCAGGAGCACGTGTGGTCGGGTTTTGAGTATCTCCAAGTGTGGAGATTCTCCGGGCGCTTGTTCCGGGGTTGGGAGTCAGTGAGTCAGATGCCTTGCAATGAGTACATAGTGTTCACCAGATGTTCATATAACTACTCAGTAAAACTACTCAGTGCAGCCTCACAGATTGGCAGACTGATTTTTCCTCAGATTTCTTGGATGCTTTTGGAAGACACTAATGAAAGAAAAAGAGTTGGACAGAGTTAGACAGAGTCTGAAATGAACTCCTCTCTGTCACCATATGAAATCTCAAGTCAGTGCCGATTTAAAGCAGGGTTGAGAATTCAGCTTAAACAATAACTTTAAATGCCACCAGCATTTGAGTGTGGTAGATGAACCAACAATTATTTCTTGGTATGTCGGCCATGAGTTGAACACTGCTGGAGAAACACAACACCGGTTTTCAGGGAAACCTGCTGGAGCAACAAGAAACTCAGTTTTCAGTGTTTCAAGGATAAGATTGAGACACAATTTTCACATTGCCCTCAACAAACCGTCCATGGAAATGTACTTTCTTGACTCAAGTATACTCCTAAAAGTGAGGCAATCCTATTTGCATAGACATCCCTCCGAGAAACTGAAGCCCTCGTGGAAGACTGATGATGAGTGAAACCTCACTGAAAATCCGCTTGATGAGAAGAATTGCACTACAGAATTCAGGAAGTAAGACTCATCCCAGCAGTCAGCAACTGACGTCTGTACGTACTGCAGCTTTTCAGCAATTCCCCAGAAATACGCAATCTTTCATTTTTACATCTTTTTTCCCTGTACAATAAATCCCAAAGTAATTGTCATTCCAGAAGTTTCAAAGCGTTCTCTCTTACTTCCTGTGAAGTGAGCTGCAAGAAATTGCTCTGTTACAGCACACCTTGGTATTTAGCAAAGGAATCTACTATTGGAAGCCCAGAACTGCAAGTAAGCTGCAGAAATACATGAAATATCTTTCTTTAATATTTTACCTTATTTTTTCTTCTCCTAGTAAACCTGATGAGCTTCAACTAAATTGTAATAACTTCTGATGTCTTTAACTCATCTCCTCATTTAACTCATCTCCTCATTCTCCTTATCCCATCCAAATCCTAAACTGCTAAACACTGGGACCTCTACAAAAACATCAACTTCTTCACTGCTCACTTTTGTATCTGAGAAATCTGAAAAATCAGCTGGAAGACAGCTGAAACGTGGAAGGGCCAACTTTCTATTTCCCACCACTGCCGCCTCACAGCTTTCCACCCTGCTTAATACAACTTCATAACAACACTGGGAAGTGCCCTCTCCCCCTGGCGTGGCTTGTAGTCCCTTACTTCTGAGAGGACAGACAGTGGGGGGGTCAAAACCAACTGCTGACCTAAAACCAGTATAACAGCACCACCCGTTCATTCAAGTTCTCTCCATAGCAAGGACTGGGAAAGCAGCCAGAACACATTAATGTAACTTCTCATACCAACTTATGAAGCACAAAGAGCAGAAGTGTTTCAATACCGGGGATAATGCATGAAATTGCACTTGCTCAGTGGCTTCTGCTGCAGCTGTATGAAAGTAGTTACATTTAAATAAGTATCACAGAACACTCCTCAGCTCCTCTATTCACCGAGATTCTGATTTCTCTACCTGGATGGAAATATTTTGCTCATGAGCTGGAACTGTATGGATTCTGTGTTCGTCAGGACTGTCTGATGGAGGAAAGTCCTCAATTCGACAACTCTGGCATTCTTCCCATTTTCTCTGTTCATATCAACCTCCAGCATCAGCATGTCCCTTCCACTGGAATGAAGGTAAAGAGAGCCATTGAAATTGCTCTCACCGTAACTCTTCAAGGCTGCCTGGGCCTACACACAGACAAAAAGAAGAACAGGACATTAAGGATATCAAATCATAATACAGGATACTGAAACATCAGTTTGAGGAATAAGACTGCAGACAACAAGTGGGATATGGAAAAAAGGGTAGGGGAGCAGATGGAAAAGATGTCTTTAGTTTCTGTCTTTGTTTCTCACCATCTAACTCTTTTGATTCGGCAATAAGTCAAATTAATTTTGCCTAAGTTGAGTCCATTTTGTCCATGAAGTAATGGGTAAGTGATCTCCCTGTCTTCAGCTCAACCCACCATGCAGGATAAAGTTAACCCTAGAGAAGGAACCTTTTGAATTGATAATAAAAGCTACAGATGACACCTGACTTTGCACATAAGCCTATCACCGTGCTAGCACCTCCAATGAAAACTCATGAACTACACTGAATTTTAACTACAGTTTAACTTGACTTTCAGAGTTTACTGAACTCAAAGCCACCCATTCCAACTCCATGCAGCCATCTAGCCAGAAGAAACTCTAACCACAAGAAGTTAACAGTTTCCATAATTTACACCACTACACTCCCTGAATTCTTTGAGTTAATCAGCTTCGTGGTATACACGCACACTTGTGTTCCAATGCTTGAAAGTAGTTGCTAAAGCAATTTATAGCAAAGTTCACCAGCTCCCATGTCGACAGGTAGTCCTAATGCATGCAACAAGCAACAGACTCAGCTCAGGTCTGGGTGTATGAACGGCAAAAGTCACATGTTCACACAAGACTGTAATAATCAGGGAACTGACCTGTGAAGAGACGTTCTTGTTGACGATGGCTTTTACACTCACACCGTAGTCAAAGTGTTCCAGTTTAGTTTGCCTGGAAAACAGCTCCCCACTTAGGCCCATTGCTTGTGGAAACTGAAGCTATTTGACAAAGTAAAATGTAAACATAACCACTGCATTCCCATCAAGTGCCTCGTGTGATCTGATCTCTGACATTTTGGCATGAAGTGGAGGATGCACATAAGCAAATGTGTGTATAAAATTTTACTAATTTTACCCAAAGACACTGAAAAAGAAATCAAACGCAATTAAAAAAGCATGAAAACAAAAGGTCAGTGTGTTTCTTGCAAAACATTATTGCTATGGATTACGATTTCATCTGCTGAGATACCCAAGATCTTTGTCAGGGCCAGGACTTTATTGGACTATGAAGTTTACAAGCACAAACAATAATAATTCTAAAGAAAACACAGTAAAACAGCCAAGACATAAAAAATAAAATGCCATAAATGAAAACCACCAATACCTGGCATGAATGTGTCACATCCATGTGTAAAAGATGTCTAAAATCTGCCTCACTGGATTTGTCCTGATATCTCCCCAGAAAGCTGAGAACATCTCCCTTATTGACCTTCAAGGTGGCCTCAAGCTCACGCTTCACCTGTGTTTAAGAATGTGAATAAGCCAACTGCACTGAATATCAACCCTGTGCATTATGAAAGGCGAGGGAAGTCATCCCGACATATGAAAAATGAAAGAGTTGAGAGCTATTACGTTGTGGCTCAGAATGAAAAATGAGCAAAGCAGGACAAAAAGTAACTGCGTTTAGTAAGATGGATAGACACCTCCAGATAAGGATGAGAACCCTGAATCCATTCCTTCCCAGTACTTGTTATTATTCATAATATTAATGCATAATAATAAAGTTAAAATATTCTATTAAGTCTTATTATATATTACGACACAACATATTATTATATATTATTACAGTTATTACACAAAACACTGTAATAGGGAGCCACCAACCACATCACTGCCCTCTGAACTTCTTGGTTGCAGCACTTACATGGTGAGGAACTCAAGACCTATAGCAAGTTGGGTCTGAAAGGACGATAACTGAACACACAGGTGACGAATCTCTCCTCCTAACTGAAATTCAGTGGGAAATGTACTCACATTCTGGTGACTCCGAGTTAAAATGCACATTTCAACATCTTTGGGGAACAATCTGTAGTTATAAGGATGAGTCAAGCCAGCACAGATCTAAAGAAGGGTGAGAAGAAACGCAAGGGACATGAGATACACACAGTGAATCACTCGTTTGCCGGCTTTTTCAGTATGCCAGGTTGAAGAAAACTGTTTAACTCACGTAGGGGTTCTCAGGTTGGTAACCAAGTGTGAGAGTTTGAACTATTTCCTCCACACCATTTATCAAAACGTTTGTTTCCCAGAAGTAGTGCTTTTGCTTTCTGTCAACAGTAAATGTCTCCTGCAGAAGGAAGCTCTGCAGAATAGGCAGTTTAAAAGGATGTCTGGAACAAAACAAGGAATAAGCAAAATGTAAAAGATCTTAATAGATAACCACAGAAAGAAATCATGTGGAGTTCTACCTGAACTCCTAAAGTTTCCAATTGCAGATGCCATCAGGGTGTCAGGCACAGAAGCAAAACACATAGGACCAGGACCTCTAAGAAATGACTAGAGCGTAATTACAACTTCATACAGACTACACACATTTACCGGTTTGCGTCCTGGATTCAGGAAAGGCTTGGAAGAGCGTGGGAGAGGGTGATGCTCTAAAATTCTGACATAACCAGTAGATACACTTTATATACCTGCATGACCAAGACTTCATTTCAAAGAGGGACAGTGTCTACAAGCTTCTCGCACCTATCAGCCACAGGTTATGCTTCCTGTAGAAACAGTATCTGCATGCCAAGAACCCTAGGTAACGGATGCTCAGCCAATACACAGTGCTCAGAGTAGTTTACTACTTCAGTCTAATGTTTTATGGACTTTATTAAATATTTCTGCACATCTACTTAGTTGGATGTCTTGGAAAAATGCATTAAATTTCACAAGCAGAGATTGGGCTCCCGCGTTAGAATATCAGTGTATGATAGTTGTTCACTACATTTCAGCAAGGAGGGGAAAAGCTAACTGGTTGCAAATAACCAGCTCACGAAATCGGTGTGCTTAAGGAAGCTCAGACAGCCAGACAGGAGGAAGCCCAGAGCTTTTCACAAGAGCATCAAGACACACATTAAATTTAGGCCAAAACATTCTTCAGAGACAGAAACAGTAAGACCACTGAACCTGAAATGGAGGGTTCCGCGCTTTTGATAGAGCATCTTCTCCTTCTTCAGCTCTTCTATCTGACCTTCAAACTGCAGCACAACAGGCAGACTTTTATAATCTCTCCACACAGTTTTCACAGATAAGTTTGTCTTCTTAGGCTGCAGTCAAATCATGAGACCAAAAGAGGAAAGGGCAACTGCATCAGATTTACTGCATTCATATCCAGGACCGTCAATATAGAAACCACCCTGTTCGACAGGCTGCAGTGAGGCTGTCATTTCACTGCTCAAGCCCTTTCTGCTCCAGTTCAAATCCTGATCTCCATTTACATCAGATGAAAAATGACATTAGCAGAAAACCAGTCTTCAGCAGAAGACAAATGCCATAGATCGTATCACTTGCATGTAACCTATTTGCAATATGAGCAAGCTTTATGGCTCTGTACAGTACATTTACATAAAAAACCGACTGGATTTTCAAAGCATGGAATGCTATGACTAGAAAAAACACTTTTAAAGACATCCTGCAAGGAACTGAGCAAAGTAACTGACCAAAGTATCTCTTGGAGGACACCCTTCCTGTGCTGCAGACATCGAGCAAAGCAAAAATGATTTGAAGATTGGAAGGGGTGCATATAAACCCAGGCTGTTACTATGTTCACTAGTGGGCAAGGTATTTTGATTCTCCAAGACAGCAGAATCTTCCATACCTGCTATATATCTGCACCAAAATTTAAGTAATCACATCTAGAGCACTCTCTCTAGCCAGGTAGTGTCTCTTTGTCCTCTCCTCCCTGACTCTCCATCTGGAGCTGGCCTCCCAGATGGGTGGGCAGTACTCACAACTACACCACACAAGTTTTGTTTGTTGTCTTTTTGAACTCAGTTTTACACTGCAGGTTGTCAAAACAGACAGAAGTGTTTAAGTTTCAGCACTAGCAATAACACCTCCTAGGAAGGCAGCAGACCTGAAAAACACACAGCGCTGAGTCAAAGAAATTGCATTTGTATTTCTTTCTTACCGTTGGCAGATTCTGATAGCTGGCTGTGAAGTTAAATTCCTGTTTTGTACTTGTTATCTTAAAGCAGAGAAATTTGGCTCGTTCATTATTCTCCAAATGAATCTCATTCTTCATAAGCTGATTCCACAGAGATATCATTTCACTATAGCTATGCAGAACATTCTTTCCAAGATGATTAAATGTGGATGCCTGAAAAAACAAGAGGAACACATTAGCCTGTCTGGGTCGGGACAGACAGAATCCTATTGCGCCAGCAGCACAGCACAGAGGTGAAAAGAATGCAAGACTCATTACAAGAACTATAAGAATTAGTATGCCAACTTCTCCATTTTCAAAATATTCTGAATTACCATAAAGATCTCAAAGATTATTTTATCTTCTTTAAGCCAGAAAGACGGAAAAAGTTAAATAGTTGCAAAGAAAATCCTTGATGAACGTTTTTTTCTCATTCATGAATAATTCTCACAATCCTCCACACTGTGCCTGAATGAGCAGTGATCTAACAAGGGAAAGCTGCAGTTCAGAATAAAGGAACATCTTAAACATAAACCTAAGGTAAAGATTTAGATTATTGCAGTGGAACATAAAAGAAAGGCAAAAATTCCAGGCTCCCACCTCATCCCATGGGCAGGGACACCCTCCACTTTCATTTCTCAGGATTGTTCCCAGTCACTGAACTATCCAGTCCTCTAGCCTGCAACAGGATTTACTGTTTCTCCTACTGCATCTGTTCATATTACAATTACCTGTACTTTTTAATTTTGTAGAGATACAGTGGGATAAAAACACCTCAGTGGCAAAGGTGTTCTACAAGATCAGAGCTCTGATATTAATGGAGCTCCAAATAGTCCTGGAGAATTTTTACAAACAGCGCCATACTGTGGGTTGACCCTGGCTGGAGGGCAGGTGTTCACCAAAGCTGCTCTGTCACTGCCCTCCTCAGCGGGTCACGGAGAGGAGAAAATACAACAAAAAGGTTGTGGGTGGAGATAAGGAGAGGTGTGGGTCGCTCCCACGGTGTGCAGTCCTTCGGGAGCAGCCTGCTCCAGCCTGGGATCCCCAGGCTCACAGGTCCTGCCAGCAAATCTGCTCCAGCCTGGGGTCCTCTCTCCACAGGGCCACAGCTCCTGCCAGAAGCCCGCTCCAGCATGGGCTGCCCATGGGGTCACAGCCTCCTTCTGGCATCCCCCTGCTCCAGGGTGGGTCTCTGCCCTCCATGACCCTCCATGGCTGCAGGGCACAGCCTGCCTGACCACAAGGCTTCACCATGGGCTGCACCACGGGCTGCTGGGGAATCCTCCCCCTCCTTCTGCACTGACCTTGGTGTCTGCAGAGTTGTTTCTCTCACACCTCTCTCCCTGCAACTCCTCTTCTCTTGAGTTTTTTCCTCTTCTTAAACATGTTATCACAGAGGTGCTACTGTTGCTGATGGGCCTTGGCCATTGGTTGGTCCCTCTTGGAGCTGGCTGGCATTGGCTCCATTGGACACAGGGGAGGCTTCCAGCACCTTTGCACAGCTGTAACCCCTGTAACCCCTCCGCTACCAAAACCTGGCCACACAAACCCAATACGCATACCAAGAGGCAGCATGTGCCACGAGCTATGTGACGGCCTATTGAGCAGGATACTCTCCAGGAAGAGGTGGGCTACATTCTCTTCAGGCAGAGGATGTGTTTAAATCTAATAACTCAAATTTTGGTGAATGCTGTAATAACTAGTCTCTTAATTTAGAAGTTGGGCTGTTGTTCCTACTTTTTAAATTAAAGACACTCTCAGCTGTTTCATATCACTAAGGAACAAATTTTAAACATTTCTTACATGATGATCCAATTTTTCTGCTTCCTGGAACTGTTAGTTCATATGGGCAGGGAGGGAGAACTTTAAGAACACATTTATTATTTGCACATTCCTAGGCAGAACCCTGCCATCACGTATCTGGGCTTCGCGCAGGCAGCACTGGATTCCTGTTCCAAAGCGAGGCAGAGGTCGTGGCCCTAACGTTCTTCCCAAGCTAATAAAGAGACCCTGGCTGTGCTGGCTCGGCTGCCCTGAAGGAAGAACAGCTCGCTATTCAAGCACGGGAAACAGACGAACACAGGCGTTTCAAGACGCGCTCACACGGCGCACGAGTTCCTCAAACACGCCACTTCACACGGCACGCTGAGTTAGTATTGTGTCAGCATGATGACAGTGCTGTTGGTGTCTAACACAAAGCTTGCACACTATCGGAAGCATCGTGTTACTAACCTGCAGGTACGTGGTAGCTGGTGTGTAAATGTGAACCTTCCCTTCCTTTTCATTGCCTTGATCTTTATAGAATAGTTCCACTATGAGATTCTTAACAGAGAGAGCTTTCCCAGCTGTCAGCTCCGTTGTCAAGAAATAAGCAGAATGCTGAGGCTGATGCAGTTTGTGAGCTGCATACAGGTATAGCCATGGGGTGTCTACATTTAATCCACCTGGAAGAAACATAGGTTAAAGCTGGCAGAACAACGAGATTTCAAGCTACCTGTATTTTAACTCCACAACAAAGCTGGCAACATGCTGGGTTTTTGGGATGAGGCTAAAATGCTGCTATCAACCTATGAAATGAATGTCCTTCGCTGGCTTAAAATACCACATAGTGTAACACACAGGGAGGTTTGCCAATAAATGGCAATTTATGAAGTCCAGCACCTAAATGGCACCAGGAAATGGTTCTACTACATGATCTGCAACAAAATGTGGTATCTTTACCTGAACTGTAAGTCTGTAACCATTATTCACACAATTACAATAACGGCCTTAATCAAAGCTGTTCTGGCATACGCCAACGCAGAAATTCAACTTCGCAATACACACGTTTTGAACCAGATTTGTTGGTTGTTTTGGAAACTAATTTATAGACATCTCAAATTTTTATGTCTGACAAGCTGCTGAAATTTCACTAATAGACTGTTGAAATTTTGCTGGTTATTTCTCAAAATACACCATTCACCCACTGTGACACAGTTCAATAACTCATTATTATTTTGTGACAGATGCTCACAAACTCATCTCCAAATTTTTAGAACATCAGAATTATCTAACCCTAATTTGTTTCACCTTAACAAGCAGAAAAACATCAGTGAAATCAGCCAGCTGTTTTGCATTAATAAGGATCCGAGGTTTTGCACATATGGTATATACTACCTTTGAACAAAACCACATCTCAACAGCAAATCTACACACTAAGCCAATCATTGCCCTGATTTATACAGCTTCATCCACTGCAGCATAAATGGTAGTGGCATGCAATCCATCTTAAGCACTAAACGTCAGATCTTTGGCTGCTACGAAGATAAAGGGCCTAGAGAACAAGACCTGTGATGAGGAGAGAGGGAGCCAGGCTTATTTAGTCCGGCGAAGGAACAGGGGAATTTAATAGCTGCCTACAGCTAACCTGAAAGCAAATGGCAAAGATGAGGAACACAAACCCTTTGAAAGCGGCAGACAGTACAAGGGACAGTGGCCACAAATTACACTTCGAGAGGCTAAGGAATTGCTGGAAGAGGCTAGCCAGCTAGGCTGTGGAAGTTGGAAATGTTGAAAATCCACCTAGACAAAGCCACAGCAGATGGGCTCTACTGCTAGGGACAGGCCTGACTCGAGCAGAAGGCTGCTCTACATAACCTCCAGGGTTTGTCTCTTCCAACCAATATTTCTATGATTCTGTTACACCTACACAAAACTACCTCACAAATCCCAGCAGCAACATTCAGTGCCTGCTTCTCTAATCACAGACTGCAAATGCTTTGTGGTACTTCACCTTCCCACTTCTTCAGGCCATTTCTGGATGCGTCTTTCCACTGCAGCCCAGCCACAAATGGCACGTGGCCATTATACTGCATCTCAAATTTGGTACTGCTCTGCAAATAAACCCGAGCGCTGTGCGAGTGCTGCAGCTGGGTTCTGTAATTCACCTGTTTTTCCAGGACTTGGATGGTAAACTGGAAAACAAGTGAAGCAAATTTAAATGAAAACAGGATCGCACCTTCAGGGCTGTCTAAGCGAACACACACGCACTTAGTAGCGGGAGGATCACAGCTAGTGCCTCTGCTCTGCACAACTGCCATTCCCTGTATTGGTTTTCATGCAAGCTGGCCAATTACAGATGGGGGTTTCTTTAATACGCATTTGTTACATCTAGTGGAGATTCAAAGAGGAACATGTGTTGAAAAAAACCCAGAAAAGGCAGTAACTCCAGGTCAGTCTATGCTGGGATCACAGATAAATTCTACGCTTACAGGTGCTCCCTACAGAGCCAGAATAATGAGAACCCACCTCAGAACAGTATTACCTATTCTAAGACAATAAGAGAGAAGACCTGCAACTTCTGAGAAACAACACGAAACTTTACAGGAATAGTTTCTGTAGCTTCTGTAAGAACATTCTGCCAATAAAAGATAACAGGGTATGCCAATATAATTATTTTTTCTTTTTGTAGCCCACAGAATGTGCTTCAAAAGAAGGCATTAACCCCCTCTGAGGCTTTTAATTATACTTTACTACATGGGAAAACTTGTTACTGATCCGGATGTAGAGAAGAACCTATAACAAACCCAAAAAGAACAGGTCTGATCTTAGTTTAGCTACTGCATTCCACACCAACTTCCCCCTCAGTGCTCAAATACTCTGTGTTATTATAACCTGTACCCTTCTTCCACACTGTGTGAGCAAAGCAACCTTCATAAATCTCTGTGATCATTTTATATGTGCAAACAGAGCAAAAAACTCTGACCACATTACATCTGAACTTCTTTAGTATTTGATAAATCCATCTACTGGCTTTCTCTTTTTCCTTTTAAATGTCAGTGATCTCTAGGTGCCTGGCTTAAGAACTTACCTAACTCAAACTTATTAGGTCTGGATATCTGACATATTATTAATACTGTAACTAATAACACTATTAGAAAAAAAAAGTCCTAATAAATAAATTAATCCCATATTTTCTCTTAGTTTGCCTGTGAAATATTTGAAGTGAAGGTCTCTGTCTTCAACAGTCATGATTACCTCCATGAAATAGTTGATCAGAGATGAACTGGAACCATTTTTAAATGCTTGGCTGATCAGCAGTTTCTTCTTATTGTTTATTTCATCCCAGTGTTTCCCATAGTTGACTTCCATCTGGGAGGAAAGCCAAGATGCACTCACTTCATGTTTCAGCTGAACCTAAAGAACAGAAAACCACCTTTTTCCTGTAAACCACGCTTTCTCTTTTATCCACTGCTGTTAACTGCCTGTAGAATTATTCCCAAGTAGCAAGCCAGGCTAAAGCAGAAAGGGTTGAATTTTTCCAAAGAAAAATCATTTTCCATCAGAGGCTGTAAATTCCGTGCACAAAGCCCCAAACTTCTAGTCTATATGCTGCAGTCAAATGGCTCTTCCCAAAAGCTAAGGGAACTGGACTGGGGTACTGCTGAGGGACTGCCCCAGATGGATTCACTGTGTAGCTGCAAAGCCCAGCAAGACCATGGTTCATGGGAAACGCTAACACTTCTTGGCTTCAGCTCAACTTGGACCAAAAGCAATCTGAAAGGATATAACATTTCCCTTTAATTCAGAAGCTTATTTTTCAGACAGCTCTGTGTTCTGTAGCAAATATCCAGTATTAATGATTTGCCTTTAAAATCAACCTTTGTCTTCATGCAGTCCGTAAAGGAAGAAATTTTAAACAGATCTGCTTTTCTGCATGAAAGGGTCACACATACTGAAATTCTCAGGAAAGCATACAAATCTAAATGACAAAATTAACACAAAGGACTGTAAAATGCCTTATTTTGCTGACATATAACTTCTGAAGAATAAGCAAAGGGAGGTCCTGACTTTCAGTTACAAAACCGATAGAACAAGATACATCATAAATTTATGAATACTATTGTTTTATAGGTAACAAAAAATGTCACAAAAAACATTCTGCAGAAGTTCTGTGAATTAATACACTAAAAATGACATTCACTGGCGAGTTCCATCACCTACGGCTCTAACGGACTGCACAAATGAGCAACCTGATTCGCTATCTCTGTCTGCGCAGAAAGCGAAGAGAAACCAGATGAGAAGAGACTGCTCCCAAAGTGACATCCTGGGCATTACTCAGTTTAAATGCCACGAGTGCCACAAGGGTACCAGCACACAAGCACACAAGTGCTTTGGTCAGTGTCTCTACCTTGTGATTATAGGTCGGAGTTTGCATACAGTGAAATTCATGCCCAATATCAAGTCTGTCCACGCCACGTGCACCTGTCTCCGCTTTTATCCTTTGCTGCGTACTGCATTCGTGATGAAGATGCTTTGCCTCTCCTGTTCAAGTTAAATCACAAAGTTACCTATTCAGGAATCAGAAGTAAATCAGTCACAGAAGCAAAACCAGAAGTAAACTTTCAAATTTAGTTTCTAAATCCAGCGCTGGCTTCAAAGTTTCTATTTTTCAAAAACATTAAAGTAAGATCTGTCTGTTTTTACAGATCCATACTTGTTGATTTCTCCTACAGATCCAAAGGAAAGCACACATTTAATGATCCTGCCTTTAAAACAGCGAGTTTGTGTTTGCTGGAAAGCGATTTACCTCCATGGAAATGCAAACACTACCACAGTAAAAAGTAAAAGTAGATATTTAATTCACGTAAAAGGTCTGGCAGTATGTTCTGCAATCTAAAGGTACTGAACAGAGTTTGTGAAGGTTAGCGTCAGTCCTGGTGTAACTGCATGACCCTGAAGTTCAGCTCAGGAATTATCTTCACTCAAGGTTTAGACACATCCTACAGGCTGCAACATTGTCAAAACACCGTTTCTGACACCTGAACTTACTTTCCTGCTACCTGTATGTCCAACCTAACCGCAGTCCATAGCTGTGCACCTCTGACTGCACACACGCTGTATATGCAAAATAATTTGTAAAACTTTGGAAAAAATGCATTAGGCATTGCAAATGTTATTGTATTTCCCACAAGCTGCACTCCAAAGGAAAATCCTAAGAACAGCCACGTTACAGGCTTTACATGTAAGAGTTTGGGCCTTTGTTTACCTTACAGCCTATGAAGATTATTAGACATTGGAAATTGGAAATTCCAATTACAAGAAATTGGAAAATTGGTATATTACAAATACAACTGGTTTGTATTACGAATGGAATGAAAACGATCTAATGACTTAGGTCATTAATTTTGTTTAAGAAAAGCAAAGGCTCTCCTTAGATGTTTACCATATTTCCATGTTCTTTCACTCACTTCTTATTCAGAAGCAATAAATAAACAAAGAAATAAATAAAAGCAGGCACTGAGTTTATTACTTAAATGGAATTTTACCTGGATGAAGTAAAAGCACTACAAACTAATTATGATCAACCTTGGCAGCTTTCTTGGGGTCTCACAATGTTTGATGATTTTCTGTTACCACCCAGCTCCTGACACCATGACATCAGATCTTAAACAAAACCAATAGTGGGTTTCTAGCCCCTGTGGTCACTGGGGAAAAACTTAAAATAGTGAATCTGAAGTTTCAACCAATGGCTTAAGCTCTAAGTATATAACTCATAATTACACAGTTGTAGCTGCACGTCATCTACTACTGTTACCAGTGTTCAGGTACGTTTCTGTTTGTGTGTATAAAATACTCTGATCAGCATGACATTTTTAGCAAAATTATGGGGTCATAACGGCGTAGGGTTAAGAAAACTTGACTACTCCTATTGCTGCACAGTGTCTCTGAATGTGGAACATACTTTACATATATAATCACCCTATAATGCTTATCATGACTACCTACTATAAGCATTCAGTATCTTGATATAATTGGTAGTCCCAATAAAATTAATGCACAGTTCCTACATTGCAGCCAGGAGAACACAACCGTTTCCTAGAATCAGTCCTTCATATTTTTAAGTGTACGTATTCAATCATTAATTTGTATAAATACCTGAGAACACAAATTAATTACAGCAATTACCATTGAGAAAGGGATTTTTCAATCAAATGTTGAACATGCTTGTGAAAAGCACATTAATTTTTTTTTTTTTTTTAATATGCAGACGCAAAGAGTAAAGTTTATCCAAGTGAAAAGAGAAACTCGTCCTAGGTCTCAGATCACCGTTTAAAAATCAACTGAAATCTCTCTTCTTAAGAGTGTCCTAATCATACAGACAAATAATTTGCAGAAAAATTAGACAAACAGAATGCTTTTACTTTCCCCCTTTTTCACTGTACCTAGAAGTCCATATTTGATCCTCAAACCATGAGACCACAAGCCCTCACGTTGCTGGAGAAGACCGATGACGTGAACTCCAAGAACACCTGGAAGGTAAGTCTCCCCTTCCAATGAGTATTGTCTCAGCTTACCATCAACCTTTTTCTCTAAGAATGCTAGAAAAAGAATAAAGTGATTATGCAGTGGTAGAACAAGAAGTTACTTTAGCTAGTAAAAGGAATACTACAGTGGGAAAAACAATGCATTCAGCCTCGTGCTATCTAATCGAGGAACCCCGTGATGTACTCCTCATGCAGTAAACAAAGACATAGAGCTGGATGTTCCACCTCTTTCTCTGACTACGTATACAGCCTGCACACAATATTTCTCAGATACCGCCCAAAGGCTAGTGAAACTAATCCAGGCAAAGTTGTTTCTGAAAGGAAATAGGTTCTAACAGACTGATCTTTTAACTAACTGAGACCTAACATGAACATGGGGATATTTACTTCTACACTAAGTCAGAGCAAGGTTGTGGGTTTGCAACAGAAGAACGGGGGCAGCCTACTTCTCAGGGGACAAGCGTTTGAAATCAGGCCAGAACCGTTTTTAGATGCAGTCACTGGCAATCCATGTGAAAGCTAAGGATGAAGATTTCACCCAAAGCTCCCAAAACCCAAAGTGGCATTCTGCATTCCTTAAAAAGTTAGTTTTATTTGAAAATATTGTGTAATCCTATGGCATTTCAATGTCTTTGCCACATGGAGACTGCAGTAAGGAATACTAGGGGAAAAGTGAGAGTCTTAGACATAAATCACTGGTTTATTCCACTGTTTATTATCTACCTTTTAATGAACAGATGTAACACACATAGGTAAACCCTCTTTCTGACACTTTCTCTTATATTTTCCACTTAGTGTATTAATGAGAAAAAAAAAAAGATTTAAAGATTTTTAGCACAACAGGTCTTAAGAGACATTTAGCTACTTATGTGTCTCTGCTCTGTTTTGTACTAACAAAAGTGAAAACCAGAAAATATTCTAAGAGCTATTATCGTTTGGCAGGTTTTTGTTACGTGATTCCTTACATCTTATTCTCTCCATCCTCTTCAATGATAATTAAAAGCAAACTTAAAAATCAATCTATTTTATATTTCCTATTATTCTGAAATACATAGTAGCACTAATTTATCAAGGATAATAATTTTAAACGGCAGCCTTACTGATTTGAAAGGAATTTTAGAAATACATGTCCACAACCAGGTAACACTAATGTATAAAGGCTCCAGAACTTACATTTCTATGGCAAATACTTATTGTCATCTAACCTGAAAGAAATGCAGCATCCTTCAATAAATTAGTCAGGGATACTGAAAAAGCTATCTTCTTGCCAAGTTGTTTAATGATGTTTCCTGACAGAATGATAGGACTGCTTTCCTTTATCAGCTTTACCTCCAGCTGCGTCATGTATCTCTGCTCTCCACTCAGCATCTGCAAATCTGTCATTCCCTAGAATAAACAAATAACAACCCAAAACCCAAGCCCCTCAACAGTACAAACGGATTATATTTTGAGAAAGCAATAGCACAGACTTGGGCATTTCAGACATGAGATGAGAAGAGGAAGAAAAGAGATTTTTTTCTATACACCCAACAGCCCCCCTTTCACCTCCCCAAACCATAAAACTTGCTGTTAGTGTATAATGGGGAGGAAGGGTGGGTTTGTTTTTCCAGTTACATAAAAAAACATAGTGGTGTGAGATGCTATTTCCTTTACCTCCTGCTGGCTTCAGTAGTGACTGAAAGCACGAGGAATGTTACAATACTGGGCCAAAAATTAATATGGTGTTACTGAAAATATCGTCAGTCTCCCAGGGTTAACTAGATTTAGGTTGACTAGATGCAGATGCAATTATCTGCAATGCTGATTAGCGTTTGGGTTCATGAGAAACATCCAAAAAGCCTTTGTTGAAATATTACTCTAGAAAAAAAATTTCAATCTGTTAAATAATGTCCTCACTGTAGGAAAACGCAGAGTGTTTGAACTGAGTGGCTTTGGAGGCCCACCTAAGACATGGCATCCTGCTGTGTGTACCAATGCATAGTGAAAAAATTGTTCAAGTCCTGGAATATAAACAAAAATGTCAGTAGAGTTTCAGAGATAAACTCCCACCTGCGTTGTTCTTACGCTTTTTCATTTCAGGGTTCAAACATTTGCATTCTGTTGCTTATTCCACAGTGCTTTAAAAAGAATAACTGTGATAAAAGAACAGTATCTCACAGATTCTTACACTGATAGAGTCCACAGAAGTGAAGAAGTTAGCCTGGGCTTCCTCAGAGCCTTTATGCACGGCCAGAATACAGGTGAGTCAAACCGTGTGGCTACATGTGCACACAACGGGCCAAAGACCACAGGAGTCCATGTGATCTTTACGGACTTAACGCTGGAAGCAACCCAAAGGTTTTGAGTACATCTGAATGTGACACAATTGTTTTAGATTGCTTGCAGCAGCTGTGCCTGAAAAGCTTTGAAAACACAGAAATTTAGCATTGAGCCTATCTCAAAAAACGTGTAAAAAAAGAGAACCAGTAATTTCTCTGAGAACTGCTCACAAAACCATTTTTTAATATGTGTGCTTTTCACTGCCTGTGCTTTTATTTAAGTGATCAACCTACTAGGAGAGCTCATGACCTGAAAACATACCTTAATGAAATACACATCTCGATCATCCACTATCAGCTCCAGGTGTCCAATTCGTGAAGTTTTAGAAAACTCAATTCTCCCTTGCAGAAAAATAAAACTGGTTACTTTTTCTGGAATATACTGTTCGGCGATGCTCCATAAAACTGTACCCAAAATGATAGTTGCCATTGTTGTGATCAACCTATTTACAGAGTAAAACCATAATAAACCCAGAGCAAAGGAAAACGGTTAGGAAGAGACTTTGCGAAGACACTGATGCGTCCTCAGAATACACACCTCGTTTTGAAAGGACCTTCTGAGAAACTAATTGAGAAGAGGCAACAAAGCTGTCTCCAACAAGCCAGCTTAGTTCTGGAAGCGATCCATGCGCTTCCTTTAGGCCTGTGCTGAAACTTGTAAGCTGTGCTGTGCTCTAGAGACATTTCATGAGCTCAGAACACTGTGCATGCCAAGCTTTGTAAAGGGTAGATAGATCTTCCATGCGACCCATTTGAAAATAACCAGGATTAACAAAAAAATCATCTGAAGGGACAAATTCTAAATATGTGATTTGGTAGAATACATCAAAAGAAAACAAAACATCACTTGGCCAGCATGTCAAAGAAACTGAAATATGTTGTCTGTATTATGAACATATATTTATCTGCTCATATTCATGAATGAGTTTGTTTCTTTTGTTTTCATGTTACACCGTGACTGAAACGCTACTTTTTGTTCTAATGCATAGCAACATCATAGTTAGCACTTACTTGATTTGGCAACAAGTATCTTGCGTCATAACTAACAGCCTATAGCAAACTAAAATTCAGGAATTGTAAGGCCAGTTCAGCCTATGTAAAAGATTACAGAACAAACCACTGTGTTCCTTAGCCTTAACTTCATCTATACTGGTAACAGCTTTCCTCTTTACTGTAAGTTTGTGAACCCGGCACTGAACCTCTGACTGTGCAAAATAGCCTCAACCAAGATGCAAAAACCACTGAGAATGCGTGTTGTCTAAAGCAGTAAACTGAATGACTGTCACCCAATCATGTAGTTCTAGCATTAGATTATTGACTGAAATGTACTGAAACTTTTCTGATAACTGTAATTAAGTTCAAACTGATGATCTGGTTCTTAGTTGAAAAACCTACCATCAATCTCGATTTTTTTCTTAGGTTGTATAAATTGAATTCTGAATTTCTTCTGTGGGACACTAAAATTTAGGTCAACACCAACCTCCCTTTTCAAGTCTGACTTCGGAGTGCCAATGAAGAAGTGAAGGACAGCTTCATTTGGGATCCATGAATTCTCCTGAAAGAAAGAAAGAAAGAAAGAAAGGGTAACTACAGCACTGTTTGCATTGACACAACCTTTACAAAACAATCTATCACATGGAGTTACATCACATGGACACAGCTACCCTCACTGCTACAGTAATTTTTCACCTATCCTCTTTCTCAAGATTTTCAACAAGAAATTTCTATTTTTCCCAGGCTGTGTTTTCCATTCCCTGTCTGGTGCTTGTCTTGGGAAACGCCGCCTGAACACCTTGAATTTCACAGCATACTGACCTTCTCTTGAAATTGTGCTTAATCCTGCCAAAATTAATGGAAAATCAGACCACACTTCCAGTTACAAATGTGAGGCCTATAGCTCAGGCCTAAATGACTAGAATTTGGCAGGGCTGCCTTCAGCCCTTGCACTCTGATGTCAGCGGTGGGATTTGGTACACAGCACCATGACCCTGCAGCGGGTGCCTTAGCTGACACTTTTGGCCTTGCCCTGTCTACAGGCATCAGATTCTCTGGCAGAGGAAAATGCCTGTTCCTGCTTTTATTAGGGAAAGCCAGAAAACCAAAATCACAAAGGGAAAGTTACTCTGCTTATTGCTTTCATCTCTCTGTCTTGTTGGTACTGAGCAGTGTTTAAATACCGCCAAAGCCCAAACCATCTCCTGGTAAAAAGAATTCGCTCAAGCCCAGCAGCATACTTGGGCTGTGGCGGAAGACTCCAGCCACTGCCAGTGTTAAACACCTGTGCTGGGTTCAGTCAGGAAAGGGTTAACTCCCTTTACTGCGGTTACTAGGAGGTTGCTAAGAAAAACACTGATAAGGCCTCAGCTGGTGCTGGGGATGGCCTGCACTGAACTCAAGGCCTTTTGTCCATTTTGGATACTGTAGCTGACCCAGACTAATCAAGGAAGTATTTCATCCCATAGTACGTCATGTTCTCTTTGGGCGGGGAAGAGGGTCCGGTAGCCATTGCTCTTCCCTTCTCTCTCTCTCCCTTACTCCCTTGCTCGTCTCTCCGGGCACTTGCTAACCCTCCTGTGTTAGCTGCTTTGCCAGCTCCTGTGCTGGCTCCTTCGTGTGGGAGCTGGTGGGTTGTTCAGAGTTTGTGGCCGTGTTATCACTGTCAGGGTTTGCTTGGAATCTGCTGCGTCAGCTCCCGGGCTCCGGCCTTCAGGCCGCGGCTCTCAGGCTGCGATCGCTCTCGGGCTGTGGTTCTGATTTTCATCCCTCAACATCTGGGTGTGCATTGGTCAGTGGATGGTGGGAAATTGTATCATTGTATATATTGTACCATATGTTTTATTTTTTACTATTTTAATTATTTATTATTAGTAGTGTCTGTATATATTGATTTAGATTTAATTAGTAAATAGCTCTTACCTCAATTTTACGAGCTTCCTTATTTCTTTTTCCTCCAATTCTTCCCCTCCACTGGAGGAGGGGAGGGGGATTTGTGAGAGCGGCTCCATGGTATTTTGCTAGCCAGAGTAAGGGATTTTATCACTAAGAGAAGCAAGCCATCAAAGTGAGGCCAGGTTGTTTAGTATTGGGCACCAAGTCAAACATCCTGGTCTCCACTTCCAGATTGATCAGTCTTACCTAATCACATGACTTAATATTCTTGTGTAATGTTTTGTATAGGGAAATAGTATGTGCCTACTATCATCATCAGCAATTTGTTCTCAACATATTTTCCCACTATAATGGGAATGGAAATAATAATAATGTAGACCTTGAAAGCCAGTTAAGGTGAACATACAACACTGAGATAGACTATTCTTTCATCAGCATAATAAGCCAAAACTAAAGCCACAGCAAAGCATGCCATAATGGTACCTGAGGAATATAGTTATATGCAGCTTCCACAATGTACTGCTGCAGGCCTCGGTCTTGCTTAGTTAAGGTGACAGCCGCTCTCAAAGGTCCAGTAAAGGGGAAACCCAAACCGCTGGCTGGGTCAGGATATGACATTTCAGAACACAGCTGCCAGCCAATAATCTCGGATACTGGAGGGAGACAACAGTTGAATATTCAGTTACAACAACAAGCAAAGCAAATGTGCAAATGAAGATTGCACTGACGACCTTTTAGAAGTAGTACATAAAAAAGAAATTCTACTGAATGAAATGATCTGTGATGGATATTTCAGAATGGTCAACCTTCCTGAGACAAACATATTAGCTAGACTCACCTTCCTCCCTAGTGCAAGATCTGGTGTCTGTGTGGTCTTGGAAAGCATCTATCTCTTCTGTCTCATCCGCCACTGTGTAGTATAGTTTAGAGCTACAACCAAGAATTTCAAACAGTTCCTTAAAAACAGTTATGCTAAAGTTACAGCAATATTTAAGCGAAATTCTCAGTTATATGAAGTTATATGAGAACCCTGCCCCCAGTTCCTTTAGAAATAAACCATTGATTAAGTCTGGGACTAAGAGTGGATCCAGCCACACCTAGACTCCTCCCTGAGGAGGAGTTTAGAAAGCAAGGAGGTTCTGAACCTCATGATGCAATGGCAGGGTCTCCCTCATCTTCTTTCCCTAATCCCTATATAAATCACACCAACCCCATTTCCCTGACCCCATGTAAATAATTTTCCCCGATCCATGTGTAACTCATTCTAACCCAATTCTAATTTGATTTCCCTCCTGCATGCTTCTTCTGTGTTGAATAAGTGATAGACTGAACATTGCCACTGAATTCTGTTAACTCGCGTTTTTCACAAATGCTTATGAAAATAATTTTTTCCTCTAATGTCTTTGACATTGATTTTTAAGCAGCCTAAGCCGCTCATTTACCACACTGTGTTCTGAGCAATTTGGTATGGTATGAAAAATCCGTTCACATCTTTCATCATAAGGCTTTGATTTGAATGTATGTTTTTATGGTAAAACAATGTAAAATGCACAGAATAATTTCCCCTTCCTATTTGTTCCTATTTGAAATCCCCTTCAGATTTGTACTGAGTCAGACTGAAACAGCTTGTTTTTCTGACAAAATATATTTCTGCTCTGTTAATAAGCCTGCCAGTTAAGGTCTGATTCAAGTAAGTTATCACAATTAATATTTCAGGAAGATGTCCTTGTTTAATCTTACCTGAAATTAATTATTTCCATAGAATCTTCTGGAGTGTTCAAGAAAACTTTGACCTCTTGCCCTTTTTTCACCTGGATTCCCCCATCAAGACTAGTAGATGTCCTCATTCCTGTTAACCAGCTTAGGCCAGCTTTTCCCAGAATCCCCACAGTTCCCATTTGGACAGAAAGCTGGACAAACGCACTGTTGAAAGATCCAGATGTACATGATTCTATGAAAAGCACTTTTTTAAAGCACTTAATTTAAGCCATAGGCTGCTCATCCTCTTCAATAAATATGCAGCATGTGATGCTGTAATACACTATATTCTAATATTAAAATAATTACAACCGTGTTGTTTCAGGAAATAACTGAAAAAATTTTATGTACACAGACATACACTTTTCTAACATTAATTATAGTTTGATTGTGTCTCCTAAGTAAGGGATTTGAACCCAGACTTCGGCAGAAAAACCTCATGAAAGGGAAAGCAATTAGGACTACACATCATGGTGTAAGTTTATCTCTTTCCATACAGCCCTTAATGAAGATTAGTAATGTATTCAGTATGTACAGAAAGCTGCAATAGCCAGGTAAGGCAACACAGGGTTAAATCATCCGGTGGTTCAGAGATCCATAACGTGTAACTGCATGTCTGATACTGAGAAAAATCCAAAATGCCATCCTTGTAACAGGGAAGCATTCAAAAGATGATCTGCAAGCAAGCATTCAGCAATTGGATTCAGAGATAGGGAGGAATGGTCAGATTGAAAGAGTATTGGAAAAGCACAGCCAGAGTTCAACATCAGATGGGGCAGGACAGGAAACCACCGCTGCCCCTGCAGCATAGCAACCACTCAGCAGTAGCAGCTTGGTGGCTCTTGAGTTCCTCAGGGATCTCCCAGTCCATTACCACGGACATTCACGCAGAACTGTCACATCGGGAATTGCTACTTGACACCAGGAATATGTGACACATTTGCAGCAGTTAATACCTTGGCTTGATATATCCATTTAGAAAGAAATTTGACTGTTGTTTGAAATCCGCATTCCCTTTGACTTTTATGTTGATTGCTGCCGAGGCATTGACGGCCAGCTGAACAGGAAAACCTGAAATGGCGGGAAACTGCAATTCTTCAGTGGCCAAACTCAGCCTTTTATTAAACTGGACCTCTTGCCCCTGTGGGGAAAAAAGCCAAACAAACAGAAAATGGAATTTTACTTTGAACAACAAAGTCAGCATCCAGACATTTTCCAGATGTAACTACCGACTGCCTGTGTCTGCTGTCAAAGTGCTTTTAACAGAGATGATACAGGAAATAAGGTAGAAAGCAGCCCAAAGCCTGCATCTGGCCAGGGCACGAGGCAGACATAGTCTTCACCCCAGATGAAGAAAGAATTCTTTTTCACTTAAGCACAGATGGATTTGAAGGAGAAAAGACAGAGGTAAGAACCATCACACAAGCAGCCCCTGCCTGATGTACTGAATGCTGTTTAAACCCAATATATGCAGGTGTCTTTCAGAGCTCAATTTAGAAAAAAAAGTGATTTAGAAAAAACAAATAGTATCTTTCATGTGTTTGTCAGAAAGTAGTTCCTAAAGGCATCTACTTTCAAATAAAAAACGTTTCCTTTTACCTTCAGAAGTTTGACAGCCAACTCAGCCACGTTTAAAGAATAATGTTTTATTTGTTTTCTTAAATCTTCACAGTCCAAGAAGCTAAATTCATTTCCAAAGATTTTCATGCTTAGCTCACATTTCAGCGCCTCCTTTCTCACCGTTCTCTCAGTGAACTGGCATGTGATAAAGAAATAAATGAAGAATGAGGTTTATATTAATTTCCTTTCAAACTCACAATAAACAATTCCTTCGTATGTCCTTAGTAAAGAGACATTAGGTCCCCTTTTATAAATATTTCAAGACCGCTTAAGACCCTGCATTAGTACCTGTTCTTTCCAGCTAAACTTCAGCTCTGCACCACAGAAGCTGACTCTATGAACACAGGTACAGCCTAGTCCTAAGTGACTGGGCACAAGGAGAATTATAGCACTCCATACCCACAAGCAGATGAAGCTTTGAAAAATACAATCTCAGTTAACACATGATGGGTGCCAGGAGTGCTAAATAAACTGCTAGGAAGTAAAAACTCTACGTTTTCGTTCTTTATGAATCAACAGCAACACCACATGAACATGAGCTTACACTGTAAGAAGAAACTCTAAGAAGATGAGTCCCAAGAAGAGAGATGGTCTAAAACAAACCCAAGAAATCACGGTCCCCAAGTTTTCCAGATAATACGCCAACGGTTCAAGTCAATTCCCAAAGTTTTCCTGTTGTGTGCACGGAACATAGCTCTCTCCAAACCTGAGTACATTCACTGAGGGTCACTGTAACATCTGACATCAAACTGGGAAGTCAGACTGCAAACAGCAGGACTCAGGGACTTAACATCAAGCAGCAGTGCCGCAGAAGACAACAGACAAAGGGACATCAGTATAAAGAGGATCACAACTCAAAATAATGAGAGGAAGCCCAAAACACAGGCAGCAAACTCTCCTGGCTGAGAGTCAATGTTTTGAGACAATAAAACAATCTGAAAACCTGAAGATCTGGCTCTTTGTTGCTTTGTATCTTCTGCAGCTGCTAAATTGTCTGCAAGTGACTGGAGCAAGGTACACATGCTTTACGCAAAGCAGTCACAGCACTGCACAGCAGTTGTCCAATGCTAGATCTGGCCCTGAGTTTAACGGGAGAAATAGCATTAATTTTTCCAAGCTCTACAGAGTCAGTTACCTTTTTGACTAACTCACTCATCTTACTGTACTTTCTACCAGGACAATTCTGGTTGGCTTTTCTCAACGGTGGCTTGCCAGACTTGGTCACAAGATGATCTGCGGGGCTGTATCGCTTCAAAGTCGGCTTCCTCTGCTTGACTTTTCCTGTTGCTTCCACGGGGGTTTCTGACTTGTGGTTTCTTTCATTAGTGCTTGAAAAAAAATAGTCACTGAAAGTAGCAGACTTCTGCCCAAAAATCTTCTGCACGAGAGCTTCAGCATTCTCTAATCGCACACCAACCTAGGGGGAAGCATACGGCGTTGAGAAGCCCGACAATGAGACGTGTCAGCCATGCCCAGTTCTGTAGGCAGAAAGTGAAAGAATACATCCCCGTGCAACCTTCAGGTTTTTGCACAAAGAAAGATTTTGCCATACAGGATTTCAGTGGCTCAGTATCCTACCTCATGCACCATCCAACACTGGATATTTCAGTATTAAATCTTTCCAGTAAAAACTCTTTAGTTTGTTGATTATGTGAAGTTCAGTCCAAAATAAAAATACTTTTTTTCTTCAGGCATTGGTTTATTTACACCATGATGGGACAGTTTGAGATACCGCTATCTGAGCATGCAAGGAACAGTAATCTGGTTGGAAAACAGTAACACACCTTTTTAATGCTCCTGAAACAAGATTCTGTTTGGAAATCTTGACTAAAATAATATTACTAACATATAAATCCAGGGCATATAGACTCACAGAATGGTTTGGGTTGGAAGGGACCTTAAAGGTCATGTAGTTGCAACCCTCCTGCCAGGGGCAGGGACACCCTCCACTAGCCCAGGTTGCTCCAAGCCTCATCCAGCCTGGCCTTGGACACTGCCAGGGATGGGGCATCCACAGCTTCTCTGGGCAACCTGTCCCTGTGCCCCCCACCCTCTCCGGGAAGAATTTCTTCCTGATATCTAATCTCAATCTCCCCACTTTCGATTTAAACCCATTACCCCTTGTCCTGTCAGTACAGGCCCTTGTAACAAGTTCCATCTTCAGCTTCCCTGTAGGCCCCTTCAGGTACTGGAAGGTGCTATAAGGTCTCCCTGGAACCTTCTCTTCTCCAGGCTCACAAGCCCAACTCTCCCAGCCTGTCCCCATAGCAGAGGGGCTCCAGGCCTCAGAGCATCTCCGTGCCCTCCTCTGGACTCGCTCCAACTGGTCAATATTCTTCTGATGTTGAGGGCTCCACAGCTGGATGCAGCACTCCAGGTGGGGTCTCACAAGAGCAGAGTAGAGGGGGAGAATCCCCTTCCTCGACCTGCTGGCCACGCTGCTCTGGATACAGCCCAGGCTTTCTGATCCATTCTCTGCCCAGCCTGTCCTTGTGCTGGGATTGCCCCGACCCAGGTGCAGGGCCTTGCACTTGGCCTGGTGGAACTCCATCAGGTTGGCACAGTCCCACCTCTCCAGCCTGTCCAGGTCCCTCTGGATGCCATCCCTTCCCTCCAGCGTATCAACCACACCACACAGCTCAGTGTCATCAGCAAACTTGCTGAGGGTCCACTCGATCCCACCATCCATGTCACTAACGAAGATGTTAAACAGGACCGGTCCCAACACCGACCCCTGAGGAACGCTGCTCGTCACTGGTCTCCATCAGACGTTGAGCCGTTGACCACAATTCTCTGAGTGTGACCAGCCAGCCAGTTCCTTATCCATCGAGCAGTCCATCTGTCAAATCCATGTCTCTCCAGTTTAAAGACAAGGATGTCACGCGGGATGGTACCGTAGGCTTTGCACGAGTGACACTGAAAAAATATTCTTTTCCCTTGCAAGCTTAAGCTTGAGATCTGAAGGCTACATTAAATCCTTCCCTCCACATACACATTTTTACCTGTAATAAAGAGTCCATATGCCAAATGTTGCTTTCCTTTGGAGCCACAGTAGAGGCACAATTAAAGATGATGTGATTGCAGGCAGACCAGTTAAATATCCCAAGACTTGGATGCTCAATGGGGCTAAGTGGCTTCCTTTAGGTATATATCACTATCTCTTGTATTAAAGGAACAGTGTACCCAAGCCAGTCCATTTTCCATTCTAAGTCAACCGAAAGAATCTTACTATCCTAAACAGCAGCTAGGCCAGTGTCTCAGAAAACCCTGACTTATTTTTCATTTGAATCAACAAGAGTCGAATATAACTCACTTGGCTAGTGTACAGTACTACCAGAGCGAAAGTGGGTTTATTATGGCTAAGTGCGTTACACAAAGGGCTCATCAGCCTGAGGCAACTTTGCTGTGGCAGTGAAAAGCATACCATGCTAAAACAACTGTTGAGGGAAAATAGAGAACATTTCTTTATACTGCAATACACCAAGCGTCCCTTGAGGAGAAGGATAAAAAAAAATTCCATAAACTTGCCTCTAGCAGATTTATAGCCTGCCCCATAAGGTGAACAGTCAAATTTGTCGTGACTGATCGTGGTAGAAAAGATGCAGGAGAGAAGACCACTGATGTCTCCATATTTGCACCTGCACCAGCTGCAATAGAAAATATCAGATGTCTGTTACTTGGAGATCAGCTATTCTCATATACTTTGCAAGTCTCATCATTCTTTGGGAAACTGCAACTCTGCTCATCAAGAAGATGGTGAATAAAGCATTAAATCAACAGGTGAAGTTATGTAACTTTTCAGTATAGCAAAGACTGTAATGGACATTACTGAAAGGCTATTATCTGACTAACACTAAAAGACCACCACTGATAATACAGATCATATACAATTGCACCGGAAGAGGCGGACAGAAAATCTAAACGCTACTCTGAAAGATATTATCAAGCGTTTTTGCTAAAAACAAACGATGAACACAGTAAAACAGGAAGGAATTAGGCTGAATCTTTTCTTATACCAAGGGAGGCACATGAACCAGAAGACAAAAATACATCCCAGTCCCCTGCCGTTGCAAAGGAAGCTCGCTAAGGAAGGAATCAAAAGTTGATGTTCACAAAAATAATCTAAAAATGTCACTGGTTCTTATTCTGCCCTCCCACAAAAGGCAAAGGTGCATGGCATCTGGCTTGCTGGAATTACACCTGATACAGTCCCATTCAGGTCAGAGCAGAATCAAGCCTACATTTGCATATCTGGATACTACTATGTCATAAAAATGGAAATGCTCTGGAGCAAGATGTAAAGGACCAGAAAAGCTATGTGGGATTTTAATAATCTATATTGTACAAAGCATTAAGTCCTAAAACTCCACATACCTGAGTGGAATGTGACATCAGAATATGAGGAGTATTTCCATGTCTCACGGTCAAAATCTCTGCTAAGGATTTCATCAGGAATAGAATCTCGAAGGTGTTCCTTCAACGGATCATCTGTCTCCAGGAGCTGAGAGAGATGACTCCAAACAAAGGAGCCCACTTTAATTAAACACAGAAAAGCATTTGGAAATCAGACAAAAATTAAAACCATTTTAAAAACTGATAGAGGGAATCTTTTTATTTATTTATACCAGAATTAATTCTAAACCATTCCCCTGACCTCAACAGAAATCAGTCATTTTCAGCACCGTTAAAATGCTTGATGCGCTAACTTTACCACAGTCAGCTTATTTAAATACTGTCTTATTCTTTCCAGTGTTGCCTGTGAGGGGCCATTCACTCTCTAGTTTTATTTATGCCTCTCAGCTTACCTAGGCAGGCCAGAAGGTAAGGTTATCCTACTTATTAACTGCTTGCAAAGAGTCTTCAGTACTAAATTCAAAGGAATGCTGAAAAAAAAAGATACAACTCTAACACAGACGCTAGAGGCAGGCTGTGCAGCTCATAGAAAACCGGACTGTTGCTGTTCCTTCTTCAAAGAACAGCTGCAACAGAACTATTTAAAAGATGGCTTTACACTTTAACTTCAGCAGCATCACTCATTTTGATCTTGAAAAATCACTGACTCAGTGTATGGAAACATAAACACCCCCCACCCCCCACCCCCAAAACTGGGATAGACAGCAGGCACATGAAAATCTTACAACAGTTAAAAACTATAAGAAGGAATAAACAAATCCTTTTAAGGGCAAATATTAAGCAACTTTGAATATAGAGAAGTCTATTCATCAGACACCCTACACGAACACTGGCAACAACATTGCTGGACTGGTAAAAGGAAACTGGCAGCAAAGTTTCTTTACGTATAGCGAACAAATCATTCCAATACAAAGAATTGTTCCATACTGTGCCGTGGACAACATTTCCAAAAGCACTTCAAATGGAAAACAAGGAGCACATACAGTTAAACAGTTGTGACTCTGAATTCATGTTTCTGCCCGACACTGCACTGATTCATGGTTTGGCCACGTACGCGCTGCGTTGTGAGGGGCAAATACATTCCATGTGTTCCAGGGACTGGTTCTTAAACAGAGGCTTTTATTTCTTTGGAAGAGAAAAGGTATTAGGCTCCAGTACCTAAAAGACCGATATAGTGGTGTGTTCTGAAATACTGATGTAACGGCATTTTTCGCAATGCAACTTCTTATTTCCCTATTGCTTTTTCTGAATGTGGCAACTAAAAACTCCTGTGTGCACTACGCCTTCCAAAGCACGGGTTACTCCTCAGTACTGCCCAGTACTGCATTACCTTGTTTAAAACATACGATACTCTGAATGGACTTGCAGAGCTCCTTCAGAAAGCAGACAATTTATCTTTCCACATGGAGCCCCAGGGAGGGGAGTCACTGAGGGGCACCTTGACAGTATTTTGAGGCTGATGCAATTTCTCTCTGTCTGAACCCTGAGCAAAGGAGAACAAGTCCTCTCCAAACCACGAGCCACGTCATCAGGCGAACACAATGCTGAGCCTGAACTCAGAACTGCTGCAGGATATACTGGTCTGCCTATAACATCCTGATCAAATGAATACACGGTTTCAAGTTCAGAGCTGGCTAGCATCCAGACACAACAGAGTAGAGAGCCTGCAAACAATCTTATAGCTACTCCTTTCATGTTTGCTCCTTCTTGACAGATTTAAAAGCAAAGTATTAGTCTAGAGGTATTCTTTGTTGAATGTGATGAAACCCTTTAGAAAAAAATCCCTCCTTCACCCAACAGCTTAAACATCTGTGTGCTTTGGTAATGAAGGGATGACAGGATTCTGTACTTTTATAGAACCTACGGTTTAATTTCGTATTAGCCCAAACAACTTCTCGTGCAGATAAGCTATTTAAATAAAACTACTATTTTTAAACATAGTACAGAAGATTTTCTTTTCAGCATCAGTTCTCAGTTCAGTCTCTCCTGTCAGTAACCTGGCTCAAATCAGACAAGAATTGATCATGGAACCACAGAAGCAGGAAGCATAAATTACAACAAACTATCAATAATTAAGGCATTATACTTATTCTAACCTTTTCCCCAAAGAACTGCTACACTGTTGGCCAGCTATACATTTATGATATATGATTAACATTTATATGATTATATAATATATACAATTAACACTTCTCAAAGTCCTTTTTACAACATTCCCAACACAACATACCCCAGTTTCCACATTTTGCTTTTTCCCTGTGTTATAAACAGTTTCTTGGTGCCATTTGTTTGCCATTAGATCCATAGTTCTCAAACTGTGATCCTTAGAGGGCTTTCAGTTGACCTGAAGAATCGCTTCTGGCACAGTGATGAAGGACCTCCCACTAACCCTTGATGCTAACTGCAGGAGGCCTTAAAGTTCCCCGGCATCTTAAATCATCTAAATGAAAACCAACAGGCCTTTCTTTGCAGTCTTCAGATCTGCTCAGTTTCTGCCTAATGCCTTTTTTAAAATACTGTGATCAGTATTAAAACCGTACCAAAACTGATCTAAAATAACTGCAAGAGAGGATGGTATTGAAGACAGACCATGGTAGTGAGTCCTTACAATAAATATTCGTCTTTTGTCAGTAAATTAACAGTACATGTGAAATTTAAGAGCATTAAAAAGGTAATTAAGAAATAGTTTACTTTATACCTGCTGCTTGCAACATTTTTTCTACCACATGCTTCTTTCTCAACAGTGTTATTTGCAGTTATGCATTTGTACTTCTAATGCACTAAACATCAAAGATGTTCCATGCATCCCTTTCTCAAGTGCATTCAGCTAATGAAAGGTTGCCAGTAGAAAGAACTAATTCTGTGAAGACTCACTCCTTCCTATTGCTAAAATAACGGTATCACAACTCCAATGCAAACTGTGGCAATCACATAAACAATCTTTTAAAAACAACCTAGAAAGCGTTAAGGTTAAATAAAAATTGATATAGATTGGTACCATTACACATGCCAAGTAAACGTTACGTTGGAGTATCACTTAAGAATGTGTAAGACTTCAGTAGTTGCTTGGCTAACCTTGACTGGATGTTTCTTTCAGCAAAGCCTTCTGTACTTGTTTAAATAACTCTCCATGTGGACATTTCATTGCTATGTAATAAGCAGCAATCCTTACTTCCACATCTTCGCTTGTTGCTTGATACAGCTGAACTAATACAGTGTTCTAAGAGAAAAAGATAAAAAGGTAAGCAAAAAAGAAAAGGACAATTATGACGTAGTCCCCTAAAGCACCTCATATATGCACTTCCATGTACAGGTGGGTTTTTCTTTCAGAAAGAGATAGCTGTTGCTTTATACCTGACAAAGTCGCTTCATGCAACATGTATACAAATGGATGTACGTGTTCTCTATACTACCTTACCTGCATATTTCCAGAACAAACTGCCATTATGACCTGAATCCCATGCCAACTAATTTATACAGGACCTTGTGCCACACGGAGCCTCCCGCGCTAGCACTGCTGTTACTAACGCTTTCATTCCACCACAGCAGAGAGTTGTGCTATTACATTTCACACACGTGCCACAGCTCATACACAGACAACAATGGCTGCCTTTTCGGTAACAGGCTATTAGGATCATTATTTCTGCTCTCAGTCAAAGGGTAGGACTCCAGAAATTTATTCTGTTCAATAATACCCTGGTATCGACAAGTACGAGTTGTTTGGTGAAGTGCCAGGAATGAAGACATTGGTGAGTGACACCAGTAACGTTTCTGTTAGCATTCCACACCCCCACAGGGTGCCAGTTTACACAATCATGGGGTGTATGACAACAAGTAGATTTCATACTTTCAGCAGGTCTAAGGAGGAACACTGACCTTCATAACTACAGGTTGCACCAATACGTGCTGTGATTAAATTTTAAAAAAACACAGAAAATGCTTCTCCAAGTGCAAGTCCATGTGGAACCTCTTGTTCTTCTGGAGCAGGGCTGCCAGCTTTGCCCAGGCTAGCACTCCTGACTTTCCCATTCTTTTTAGTATCAAGCTATTTGAGATAATCAAGTTTTGTGGTTCCTTCTATTAGACCATTAACGAAATGTTCTAACTATGACAGTGTATCGCCAATCACAACAAGCTTCTCGTGTTAATACTTAGCATTTCGGAGCATGATACAGTGGAACAGGCTTTAGGAGAAATCAAGTACTGTGGCTTCCAGCAATATCCCACACAGACATAAGCCACACAACTGAAGTAACTTTTTTAAGAAGTCATAAACATTACTTCAGTCACTGGATGTGTTACCTCAACTATAGCAAAGCATACTACAGGCCTGTCCATCAGGCTGGTCCCAGCAACCTCTCCCACAGCAGAGGAGCTCTGCTGGAAGACACGTTTACACTTGTTCCTTATTTGCTTGCGTGTTTCGTAACTATTCCGGAAAGTCAAAACCCTGGGACGGTACCAGGAAGCCATCAGTCACCTGCTGGCAATAAATCACTTACCCTGGCAGAACAGGGAATGCGCCTGAAGGCCTGGATAGCAGCTAGGCGGATTTCGATTGGATTACTTTCCAGGGAAGCACACAAGCTCAAAACTGGAGCTAGGGAAGCTGCTGCCAGTCCCGCGTTTCCAATGGCTTTTAATACCAGTTGCATCTGTAAATACAAAGCAAGGTAGAACTAAATGTTCTCCACGTGTTGTCAGCTGTGCAACTGCCAGCAAACTGGGATGTATAGGCACCAGCAGCACGATCCTAGCCTGGAACTACCCATACGGCACTCTCCTTGCCCAGCTGGCGGCAAGGGATGTTAGAGGAAGCAGGGAGAGAGCAGATGCTCAGGTGACCATACCCATCCCACTGACAATCAGCAGCAGTGAAACCAACGCTTCTCTTGAAAAATCCCGCTCCACATTCATCTCTGGGAACTTAAATGCCTGGTTTGATTTTTGGAAATACTTCTTTCTACGAGCTCAGTAGAGAGCAGTGAGGCACCTCCGAGGGAATGAGACCACTCACCAGTGCAGGGATGCCTCGTTCCGGTGGACAGCACAGACTTTAGAAGATACGTCACCAATTACAATTTTTTCTGGTGAGTAATGTCTCCCCAAACCATGTAAAATCCCCGTTCTACCGGAATGAACTAGGAACTTTCACACAGCACAGAACTGAAAACAGACACAGGAACTACAACTCTATGGCTAACAGGAAGACAAACAAGTTCAGCAATGGAATCGCTTTTGGGGTTTGTAATCAAGATTTTGTTCAAGGCTCCCAGTACATAAAACCTGGGTTTTTAATCCTTCAGTAAATGGGGTAAGAATTAAAAGTAAACAGGCTGCTCACACGGTGTGGAGAAACATACAAATCCCGTGTGTTAGCTTGCACACCGGAAAAAACCAGACACAATACCTGAGACAAACTGAGCTCTCAGGTTCTTACTGCTACCTGATACCCTGTCCCCAGTAACCCTATGTGTGATAACGAAGAACTGATTGATTAAGTAGATCACCAAATGGAAAATATCAAGATATTTCTTCAGCAGCAAATGTCAATTAAAGATAAAAAGCCCCAAACTGTGGCAGGAATTACTCCTAACTCAAGGTCACCCACAGCAAGTAAGAATGGTTTTCCTCTCCTGTAAGCCTCCCAGTATCGGGACTGCCTTACAGCCGGTAACACCGTGACTCAGCAGAACCTGTCAGCCAGCAGTAACGCAGCCAGCACTAACTGTGCTTGAATTTGGGTCGACAAAGGACAGGAAACGTTCATCAGCGTGCCATTTCACAGGGGAGCGGTGGGTGTTCTTCACACTGACCAAAGGTGTGGCGTTTGCTTCATCAGAAGACCCAAGGCTTTTCCTTATTTAAACACCCAAGAACACCAATGCTGATAGGCTGTACTTGTTGAACTACTAAATTTTGTCTGCCCATCCTACCAAAGAATATTCATTTAGAAAGCTTGTATTCATGGCTTTCTGAAAAGCCCCTGAATGCCATTTTCATCGAACAGGTTCCAGACCATAAAGGGAAAAGTAAAGCATTGTATCACATGCTTCCATGACTGATACCTTGCTGAGTCGTTCTGAATCTTGCACGCTACAGTTTCCTCCCAAAAATTTCCCAAGAGTCCTCATCACACTCTGCACAGCAGGCACACCATCGCAGGAGCTGTAAGCCGAACAAAACCTGTGTAGGAGAGCAGTTACTCCTAAGAAGCAGCTCTGGCTTGCTCCCGGTGACTTCAGCAAAGGCTGTGAACAAGCACAAAAAGAACAGGGGGGTTCAGAAAAGTCATTCCCATGATTACTGTAACGCACCACAGAAAATAAACGGATCAAAATATTTACATACTGAAACCCAATCTCAACAATGCATATTTTCAAAGAGTCCTCGAAGGATTTAAACAAACAAAAAAGGACAACACTTCAGAGGTACAGTGGAAAAAGCTTCCACCTTTTTATGTAAACATATCGGCTGAATGAGCATCAACATGATACAGACCTCAGTTCTTTCCACAAGAAATCATGACTGTGTGCTTCGGAAGGAGCACGAAAACCAGTCTAAGCTATTTTCCTGACCCTTCAAATAGCAAACTACTCACCAGTACAGAGTTTCTCTAAGTCCCACCTCAATACTTAGCAAAAAGCACTGACAGCTCAGTGAGTCACAGGCAGTTCACCCATTTTTAGAAAGAAAATTTTTCTGTCCCATAAACCTGCAAATTCCCAATTTCTACATCCTCTGAAGCAAGCCTGTTACTGTTGAAAATCCCACCGCTTCAACCAATGTTTGCAAAGCCCAAATGAACTCGAGATGAATTATTTCACAGAGATGCTGTGGAAAGCCTGCTAACAGAGAGCTAATCCTGGTAGGAATCTGTGTGACTGGGAACAGCCAGTTTTTACATACTCTGCAAGATTCTCCGTGGCCTATCAATGGTTAACACACAAGCCAAGTCGGCATAACATTTTACTTAATTTAAAAAAACATTATTAATGGTTTATTTAAGCTACAAGAGTATGATTTTATCACCCAGAACACTGCAGCTTCACAATAAACCCCAGAACAAGTCCAACTTCAGACTCTAAGAGCATGACAGATGACACTGTATAAACCCAGCAGAACAGAGATCTTTAAAGGAAAAATACACTATACAACGGAGACAGTATTACTCAGAGGAGAATTACCTTAGTTAAGGAAAAGTGTCAATAGCTGCGAGAGTGCTGCATACACAGCAGGCTGAAAGGTCTCCAGGCACTAAATACGAAGCTTTTAACCGACCAAAGTGGAGAATAAAGTCCTCTTTCCAAAGCAGGGAGTAGCTGCAACACAATCAGCCTCCTCACACTTGACCTGATCTTGAAGCTCAAACCTGATTAGCCCAGAGCACTCGCTGGAGTCCTCAGGGGAGTCCACACAATTGTTTGTCGTTTCTTTTCTTTTTTTCTTTTCTTTTTTTTTTTTTTTTTTAAGTCTCTAGGCTACATGTGCAAACCAAGCTCCAGTGACCCAATGTGACTGCATCTTCTTTTGGAATCAAGATTAAAACAGCCAATAGTTTCACCACCAAAATCACCCGGACAGCTACAGTTTTGTATAAATCTGTGAAAAAGGCTATTACTGAAAAAAAAGAACCCAAAATTATGAGCCAGCTAGATTGATGATAAATTAAAAAATTAAAACCAACATCCACTCACAGCAAGAGATTCGATCATGCCCGAGGTGGGTTTAGGAATGAATGAAAATGACCAGAAGAAATATTCCACTTTGTCTTCATCCACTTCTCCAGAAGCTATAATTTCTTTCATTAAGACAACACACGCCTCTGTAGCACAGGATGGGAGAGCATCTATTAGTGGCTGCCTGTAACACAAGAAAAAGGTACAGCAAATCTAAAATGACTGGAATACTCCGTAATCAAATAGCAAACACATTGAGGCTGGACTTCTTCCAAAGGAAATGAAAGCCCACAGGCTCAGCGAACGCCAGATTCCATAGCAATCACCATCCTTCAGGTTATTGACTGTACAGAAATATGCCTCAGCCAAGATGTGGTGAAGTGTATTGGTGCTTCAAAAGCTGCATCACCCAGGCTTTTAAGAAAACATTCATTTTCTCTGAAAATGAAGCCAAAACATATCCCAAGTTTGACTTCTAAAGACTGAGGTAGCTTAAAACACTGATTTATTATTAAGGTGGTTTTTTTCTTTCATTGCAGCAATAACAAATGAAAATATTAAAACAGAATGCTTTTTTAGACCGTATCTAAGTGGAAAGGTTACACCAGAATGAGAGACAATGCACATTCCGGCTCTTAAGAGTCACTCTGTAAATACTCCTATACTGATGGATGGATACTTCTGCATTAACTAGGAAGCAGTTAAACTAAGCTGGGCTAAAACCCTTGCATCAGATTAAGAGAGTAGTCTGCATGGGAGTCTTTTAAGCTCCGAAAGTTAATAACCTTGTCCTGAATACAACTAGTCTGAAGTCAATACAGAAAGAGGCAGAGTAGCTTAGATTACTTTCTAACAGTGAAGCATATTAGCACGACTGTTTGTCAAAAGGTGAAAATAAACAAGTCAAACAAAATTTGCCCCTTTTGCATGAAGTAAAGTTTAAGATAGTTACAAACATATAACGTGGCATTACATTAATTTCAAAGAGGCTGAGGAGATTTTGTACTGAAATCAAGTAAAAAACTTGTTCCTTTCTTTACAGTTTTCAGAATATTTATTTTGGAGGGAGAGAAAATTTTATTGATTTTAATAATACTGGATTAGTATTTCTGAAAGTCTCAAACTACTGGATCAGAACTATTCCTGACTGCAGAAAAGTGGGGGCCTTGATCTTTAACGCTGCAGCTCAAGCATCGGTATAAACCGTCGTGAGATCAGGCTGCTACTGCAAGACACGGTTCCACCACGTCCACACTCCCAGCCTGACCTTTGTCTCCTCTGCCCCATGGGCACTCGGGCGCTGACGGTACAGATCCAGGTACGCTTTTTCAGAACAAATGGCAGTAGATGCTTAAAACCAGCAGCATTAATTTCCAACTAAGCCATGATTCAAGTTTCCTGTTCACATTGCTCCTGAAACAGGAAGTCTGTCTGTGGGAATAGGCATGGGGCAGGAAAGTTTATTTTGCACACAACCTTCATCCAGCGTAAGGAGAGAGTAGCATCCTTCTGTCACATAAACAAGATCCGCAACACACATTCTTCCTTTAAAGCGCTCAAAATTCAAATTCAGTATTTGGGCATGGATTTAAAACACGAATCCCTTTTAAATATTTACAAAACACTTCTTTCCTATGCAATTATTAAAGGGGCCTTACCAGTTGTCTCTGCATTTAAATGAAGATCTTTGCCACAGTGCTTTTAAAGCCTCGAGAGAAAGATGTCGAAGCTCAAACACGAGAGTCATGAAAAGGTCTGCAGCCTGCAAGAGAGCACAACAAATGTGATATTAGAGCTCTGCAGAAAGCAGCTGTAGAGAACAGAGCACAAGAGACTCTGGGTTATTCCAGCATTGCTGTTGATTCACCCTGTAACCTGACAGTAAAACCTCCTCTCTTCCCTGTGCCCCTACCGTCCTCTCCTCTCTTGCTTTTCCCTTCAGGCTGCAAACACATAAGAAGGGTTTTCACGTAGGATGTCAGTCAGTCCCTCAAGCCACAGCGCTCAGTGACCACTACGCACACCACTAGCACACAAATGAATAATAAACCAAAATGCAGCACTGTGGTCACAATGCAGAGGAGAAGGCCATAATCTTCCCTGAGTTTATACAGCAAGATCCTGATTTATGACCGGAACCGCTGACGTAACCTTAATGCAAAATGAAACAATAGCCAAGCTAGCTTTGTATTAGTCTGAAGTTTAAGAGAAAGATCATTTAACTGAGGTTTGGACAACACTTAGAAGTTTTGCTTGAGTACCTCTGGTGCTGTGTGAAAATATTCCATCTTACTGGGGAAAAGCCCAAGCATAACCTCTGCAAGCAGCACAGGACGAGTTAAAAGTAGCAGAAGAGCTGTTCTTCCTGGCCAAGATAATTTGCTACCAACATACAGCAGCTATTTTACCTGCAGCACATTACCACTCACACTCTTCAGTGTAAATCAGTTCACAAGCTGCCCCTTGCTCTTGAGGGCAGAACTGAAAAACCTACTTTAGGGTTACTTCCGTAAAGGACCTAAGTAAGTGTTTGTGCTGGTTTTCGTCAGGACAGAGTTAATTTTCTTTGCAGTGGCTGGTAGGAGGTGTGTTTTGGATTTGCCCTGAGAAGAGTACTGATAACACTGGTGGTTTTTTCAGTTGTTGCTAAGGAGTGTTTGCACCAATTCAAGGGCTTTTTCAGCATCTGATACTGCACCTGCGTTCCCAGCTTTCTCGCTACAAGCATCTGGGGGGCACACACAGAGGTCAGGCAGCTAACCCAAACTAACTGAAGGAATCGTTCGTTCCGTGGAATGTCACACTCAGTATATATGCCGGGGGTGGGCAGGGGGACCACACTTCGTTCATTGTGCATTAGTTAGTTCATTAGTAGTTGCTAGGTCGGTTGGCTTTCTCGGTTGGTCTCATCTGTGGGGCTCGCTCGGACTGCTGAGATTTCTCTTGGGCTCACTTGGACTCGGCTGCGATCGCTCTCAGGCTCTGGCTCTCACTACTGTTAGTAGTGATACTAACAATATTAACGATACTAATAATATTTCAGACGTTTATATTCAACTACTAAATTGTTCTTATCTCAGCCCACGGGCTTCCTTGTCTTTCTCTCCGATCCTGCTCCTCCACTGGAGCTGAGCGGGAGGTGAGTGAGGGGCTGCGTGGCACTTCATTGCTGGCTGGGACTAAACCGCAACACCATTTCAGTCTAGATGTACAGCTGAAGCCGAATAGTTATGTTCAATAATTTATTTGCATGTGCATAGTGAAAGAAATAAAAAGCGATACAGAGCTGACCCACACTCTTCTGTTAAGTGAAGTAGCTACCTATACTAGACTTTACATTAAAACAAAAGCCCACCACTCCCACTCCCCACTTCACTTAGATGGTGTTATCAGTTTCCTATCAGCTGAAATAATTATTTTTCAGAAACTACTGTCCTGAGGTAGTTTTGGATGTGTATTACATACCAGCAATAACTTTTCTTTTCTAAAATGTGATGCTGGAAATCAAATTCATCAAATATTGAACTGTATTGAACTGAACACATTATAAGGATGACAGAAGTTTTTATTTTTATGGAGTACAAAGCTTTCAGCATCACCCTGACTCACACCAAGCTCTGTATTACCTACTCATCCTCCTTTCTCAGCAGAGGATAAGTTCTTCTCTCTTGTTTTTCAGGTTATTTTCATTTGCACGTACACTATTCACCACATTGTTATTCCTCAGTAGAAGCTTTTTAGAAAATGATATTTTAAAGGCTAAACAGCAAGTAGATGTGTTCCTCTGACACCTGATCCAGTTCAAGAAGGGTCTCATTGCTTGAAAAGGTAGCAGAATATTAAATAAAGTATCTTGTACATTCATTATAACCTCACTTTATAATGTACTGGTTTTAATCGTGTTCCATATCATAAGGATTCACTTCAGATGTAAAAGGCTTAGACATAAGACTACTGCCCTGGTTTCAAAGAAAACATTTTCCTTCATGTAAAAATCATACGAAGTCTAATTCCACCAAGTCACATTTCCAAAGCTCTGGAGAGAGAGCTAACTTTCACTGCCTGACCTTCCTTCCAGGAGCTGCTTCCAAAAGCAACAAAAAAATGGAATACCCCAGTGCCAGCATTTGATTTTAATTTAAGACTGTCAAGACATTTTCAGTAAAATCAGCTGTCTTTCAGTAAGAAGATGGAGTGTTGTTTGACAGGCTGAGGGAATAATTCGTCAGATCCAATACAAACATTGTTTATGCTTTTGTTCTTTTGGGGCTTTTTTTTTTTAGCAATATTATATTAATTTCATCAAATTAAAATCTATTCTCATACGTGAGGCCCTACCTAGGTATTAATTCCTGTAACATTTATACACCTGTAGCTAAAATTCAAGTAGAACCACATGTATTCCATTCCGTCCCATGCCATCATTACCTTTAAGGGCTATTTTAAAATGAAATTACCGAAGTCTGAACTCTTTGGAGCTAGTCAAACAGATTACATTTCTTGGTCTATAAAATATTCAGGGAACCGAAGTCCATCAAAAGCACTTGCAAACCACAGGCCTCACATGCATTTTTACACATGCGAATCCACGAGGGGCAGCATGGTTCGGGGAGCTGGGAGCCTCGCAGATGTCATGTGAAGGAGCAGTGTGTGCAGCTGCTGAGGAGCTCAGCTGGCCCATCAGCTGGAGGCCACAGCACGATTCCAGATAAAATTTCCAGACCAATATATTTCCAGGTGACATAATTCTAACTGACTTCATTCTGCTTCACACCTGCTTCACACATTAGATGGGACAAGCTCCCACCTAATAACAGGGTGCAAGATTTCACAGAGAAACAGCTGGTTTTGGCTCCTAATAATAACGCTTCAGAATGAACTGTCTGGTCAGGTGGGATGGTTTCATTTTTTAAGGTAGGTTGCATTGAAATCGCACTGTCAGATAAACAATAACCTCATTGTAAATTCCTTATTTGTACTATTGTATTAACAAACTACATGCAAATTTGGCTCCTATTCCCACCCCTAAATGAAACATAAGGAAGCCTGGCTTTTAACCTACATAGAAGCTTGTTTTTCCTTTATCTGCAGACTTAGTGCAGGAATTAAAAAATTCCTCTGAAAGCATAAATGTAGTACAGTTTAGATTGGAAGGTAAAGGTACAGTTTAGATTGGAAGGTAAAGTAGCAAAACGCTTCCCAATAAAAGGGTTTCCATTTGTGACAGATACGTTTTCCCTTTGAGAGCTTGGTACCTGCTGCCAAGTATAGGCCCATGTAATCACAAGGGAGGTTGCTTGGAAAATGTGTTCAATGTACATCTTTGGCCTACTAATTTCTGTTCTCAATGGAAGTGTGAGGCCTTCCCTGCAGTAAATTTAGTATATCTGTTTAGAATTACAAGGCTGTCTCTTCTGTATGGAACTTCTGGTTTTCAGCTGTTGGATTTCTTTTCTCAACTATACATCTGTCAAAGAACAAGTGATTTCCTTGAACTGAAGACCCAGCGTGAAATCAGATGGAGGGGACACACTCTTCTCCCTGAAGTCTACTGGGTGAACAGCTATGGTTGTTCTCTCCCTGCCATGGCACAACTTCCCTTCCTTCTGATCCTCATCAGTTCTTTCTGACGGGGCTTCTTCCTTGCCAGTTGACTTTATTTCACCCCCAGTTTCAGGAAGGATGTAATTGTGCCTGGTCATGCACAAAACAGACCTTTCCCAACACTATATTCTGAGGCTTTCCAATTCAAAGCAGGCAAAGACTTCTGTTCCTGGTAAAGTTATTACTATAGTCATACAGAAAAAGCACAGTCGAGTTACAAAAACCAAAATCATCCAGGTCATTATAGTATCTTAATTCATCTTGATAATCAGAACATCTTCCTTACCTGGGAAATACGCTATTATTCTCCCTACACCCACAAATCCTAACACCCAACTAGATAGTAACTAGCAATTAAAATGCCTTATGGGAAAAACTAATGGTGAGACCATGCCCTAAATGTAGCCTCTTCTGGGTCAGACTGGGGTGCAGAAGTTGGGCAGAGAGAATCTGACATACACTGCTTAATGCACACACAGCCTCTTTCAGCAGAGCTACCAATCCAGCACCAACCCCCAGACAGCCAAATGTAAACGCAGCCCCCAGCAGCAGCTGTGTGACAGGCTTCCTTCAAGCCTCGCTCAAGTGAGGGTGCCTTCTCCCCATGCCTTTGACCATTCTCTGTCCGTATGCAGCTTGTTCACTTAATGGTCCATTAGCTAACCTATATCCACATGGAAATTCACTCCTGTCTCATAATAGCATTAAAAAATTAAACAACAACTTTGCTTCCTTGGAAATGACACAGTGTCCGCCCCCATTTTCTCATCCCTTCACTGTTTTCCCTGGAGTTGGGGATTTTCCCTTCCATTTATTCTTGGGTTTGTGTCCTGAAAGAAATGTATAATCTGGCCCCATTCAGAGTCAAACAATAAGGGGACAAACAAGCTATGCACGCATAACAGCGGAGCTGTCTCCCAAGCAACGCTGTGAGCATTCCCAGAACTTCTCTCCTGGCCCAAAGGACATTTTATTGGTTGGAATGAGGGATAATAAAGATCCCCTTTGAAATGCCTTGTCACACAGAAGGAACACCCTGAAACAGTGAAAATGGCTGACAAGCAATCGAACTGGGACAGGCATATGATGAATAATTCACCTCTTTTTCAGGCAGTGGCACAGACAGCAGCCACTTGTGCTAATCTTAGTCATTTACAAAACAAATCTCCCACACATGAAGCCAGCGGGCCTCTTTGGAGACAGGAGTGACATCCCACTGTTACTGGGAAAAATCGTCTACCATTCTTTCAAAGACACTGAATTATGGGTGTTCAAAAGAAGGTAGGATTTAGAGAAAGTTTCTCAGGTCCACTGCAGTAATTTCTTTTTTCAACGTTTTCCAATCAGTATGTAGCCCTGCAGACTGTTCCTAAATGCCACTACAGTGACAGCCACATAGAATTAAGCCTTATCGTACTCAAAGAAGCTGCTTTTATTCTACATTAGCAAAAGCCATGATGTTTATGGCTCTGTTCGCTCTCTACAGCCCCAATCTCCCTAGCACATGGTTCAAAAAGATGGCAGACTCGCTTATGACTCAGAGAGAGAAACCTATTCCATACACCACCACCCAGGAGGCCACCTGCCGCGTTCCCCTCAGCCCTGTGCTGAGGCCTTTGTCAGGCTGTGATACCAGGTCAGACTATGATCACCATCTAATAGGCTGGGAGTAACAGCCGGGGTTGTAATTTATCATGGCTGACTGAAGTTGCCCACTTCAGTTGTTGAGTGTGATCCTTCCCCACGCTGTGCCTTTGCCTTCAGCCTGTCTCACACCACGTTACACAAACACCTACTTGTGCTCATTAATCACAGCTAAAGAGAAAGGTGAATATATATAGTATATGCATTTCTCAACAGGGACCATGGGTCTGCAGAGCTGTAATCCAGCAGTGTGATCTTCCCCAGTCCCCATAAAGCCTGCACTCCATCTCCCAGTATCTGTTCCCCCTTGGGGAAGATACAGGCAGAACCGTCGTTCTTTGACATGGGGCGTAACCTAGACAAAGGAAGGTGAAGTGCCCTCTCCTAGACTAGGTCTGAAGCTATCTGCTAACATCACCTGTACCTACATGCATTTACAGGAGAGATTACAGCCCCATTGCACAAGAAATAACCTCGCTCCAAGGTACGAGCAATCTAACAAGACAGTATCATCCGAGGGCAGGGAATATATCAGGAATGAGCTGACTAAACACAACAGTGGCAAATTCATGGCGGCACCAAGGCCCAGTTCAGTGCTTTCCCCATTAGACCATACCTGTAGTCTAGTAATAACCTGACTATGAATGACTTAAACAAGAAGCGTATTCTTCTATTTTCAAATGAAACAATTAGAGTTGTTCTATTTAGGAGCTCGGTTACTAGCAAGAAGCACTCCACCTGAAGTATAATGGGATAGGAAGTGCTCTCTCTTAGGTTACTGCCCTCAGTTCACCTCAGGTCAGCAATGATTGAGCACCATCATCTGTTGACCCTTCTGTATTGTGTATAACAGGTGTTACTGACAGCCTCTGAATTTCACAGAACATAGGGATCTTCATTTCCAAGACAGTGACAAACACTAACTGATCCAGCTGTTGCCAGTATCAACAAAAATCACAAGACCTGATTGAGATAAGGAGAGAGGCAGACCCTCACCTAGAATAATGATCATCACAGGAAAAATTAAGCCACTGCATGTTCCACATGACCAAAATATTCCACCTTATCTTAGCAGTATTCACCAAGAAAAATTATTTAGGTGAGAAAAGATTCCCTCCGGAGCAAAGCAGCATCCCCACAACACAGGATGGTCATTACTAGAATTCAGCAGAAGCACATGGAACCAACCAGCCAAAACCCAGAGGCAAAGGTTTAACGTGCAAACTGTCCTGAGGGGATGAGGCAGCAGAAGGACCTCTGAAATCCAATAAACATGGAAACAGCAGCACTACCAGGGGTAGTATCCCACACTAAATAAAGCATCAAAACCATCAGTGATAATCCAAACCAGACACTTTTTTGTTTGTTTTTTCCACAGCAAAACCAAAATTTGGAACATTTTCTTTCAGGTTAATTTAGAGTACAGCTCAACATAGCTTTTTCCCAGTATTCAGGGGCCATATGACAGGTTGACTCTTCTTTTCAGTTTGCTTTATTGTTTCTATAGGAAATTCACACTTTGAAGCATTTTACCTTTCTACAATTCCATAATAAAAAATTCCCAAAGAAGGGAAGGCTTCACTGTTTCGAAACTGCTGCTGTCCTAGTCACCTCTCACCTGTGTAGAAGAGCTCTCAGATCACAGAGGGCCTTACAAGGAAACTGAGGTTATGTGTAAAAGCTTACCTCAAAACTCGCACTATGTGCTAAGCAAAGCTTCCACACTAGTTCAGCCACTTCCCCTCCAGTGACTTCCCTCTCAGTTTCTTCCCTTTCATAGAGCATGCTGGTCACATACAGATCCTCCAAGTCCACTGGAAAGGCATAAGCAAAAATCAGAGGTCTGGTGGTTGCTGGTTATTTACTATGGTCTAAATGCTAGGGGAACGTTTCTCTCTGAGCCTTTATTTCTACAGGTAAGAAGCTCCCTAGTCTCAATAAAGCCGAGGGATGATTATGAAAGCCTGCAGTCAGGTTGAATTTAAGAACATAACAGAACAAAGGCCTAAAGAAAAATGTGACCTGAAAGAAAGACACAGAGAAACAAGACAAAGAAGATACGCATGAAAAAGTCTCCCTTTCCACCAATATGCCTCTTACAATGGCCTTGCTACTTTACATTCATCACCCTTTCCAATTTTATCAAATCACTTGCTCCGTGCCACACTTCAGTCTCCCAGAAGCTCAACAGGAGATCTAGGTAGCGAGAAAAATAAATGGCTCAGCTCTTAACCTCTTCCTAAGGAAGAATCTTGTCATCTTATGTCAGCATAACTATACATATACTCAACATTTAGAGCTCAACTTTAACATTTTTCCTCAGGCAAGCCTCCTGCTGACTTCCGTAAGGAGAAGCACACAGAGCAAAGAAGGAGCAAAAATTGAAACAGTTCTCAGACATGGCACATCACTAGTCCCAGTTATTTCAGCTCCATTTGTACACAAACGAGGAACTGTCCACAGGCACAGGAAAAGGCTGATGCTACGTAGGTACAAGGGGGCTAGGTACGTAGATGTAAAAGGGAGTTGGCCATTATGGAAATCCATCACTTTTGGAGACCCACTCGCCTTTGCTACAGCAGGCCCCAGCTCCCAAAGAAGGCAAAGTTCTCAGTAGCCCAGCCTGTAACACACCCACTTTCACACAGTTTAATACATTAAAGGAAATATCAGGTGCAAAGGGTTCTCACAGGCAAGACACAGTCCCAAGAGCTTTCTAGGAAATAAATGTACTTTGTTTTAGGAGAAACATCACGGTACCTGTTTTGTACAGTGTCTCTGTTTCCACCTGAAAGAGTTTCAGCGCAGCCTGTGTCTGGGTCTTTGCCCCACTGCCCCTCTGAGAGAACGGTGTAAGGAGGTTGGACTCGGTACATTTGGCCTCTGCCAGAACTCCATCTTTAATGCTCTGAGCACATTCCAGTTTGGAGGACAGGATCTGCTGCTCAGACTGAGAAGAACAGATACTTCAGGTAAAGTCTTGTTGACCTAGGTCAGCCTGCCCAACCCTTTCTCTCCCAACTTCACCGAGGATTCCAGTTTTGTGATACAGTGTGAAATCCCTTGTCTAGACCTTTGACAGCACTCTGCCTGTGGAGGTTAATACATTCCTCATTTTCAGTCTATTTTTCCCGTCACTGAAATGCAACTGCTACTGACTTTCAGTGTCAAATGGTCTCGATTCATCTCAGTTCACAAAGCACCAGTGTTAAGCAGATCTTTTTGGTCAGCAGAGTTCAGAAAAGCAAAAGGCTGGTAAATTATGACCAGCTAGGACAATACAAGGAACAAGTAATATTCACCTAATAAAAACGGCACAAGATACAAACATTGACTGTACTTGCTGTGAACAGTGAAAAGCTGTAAGTTTGGGGTTTAGACAAGCTTCTGTCTTTCCAAAGTTTTCTGCAAATAGCTTTCTTTGCATAATGTATTTTTCTTAGCCATATCTCTCTATTCCTCCTTCGTGCTCTACTTTCAGTTTACCACTATTAGTATGACACATTTTGGTGACAGAGTTTAATCCAGGCACCTAACAATCTCTTGCATTTATACTTTCCATCTCCCTTCCACCTCCTTTCCACCTGACGGAACCCAAAGTCATGGACTAATGGATATTTTGCCACTATGGTTCACAGACTAAGGGAATGATATCTGTGTGCGATGGGATGGGAAAGGGGAAGCTGGTTCATGTGAATTTATGGATAGTGTGGAACTTAAGCATGATGTAAATGGTATGAAATAAGGGGTGGAGAATGTACTGGGTTCAGTCAGGAAAGGGCTAACTCCCTTCACTGTGGTTACTAGGAGGTTGCTAAGGAGCTATGTTTCTGGACGCTGAGACAAAATACTGATAAGGCCTCAGCTGGTGCTGGGGATGGCCTGTACTGGATTCAAGGTCTTTCTCTGCTTTTGATACAATAGCTGACCCAGACTGACCAAGGAAGTATTTCATCACATAGTACATCATGATCCGGGTTCTTTGGGCAGGGAAGGGGCCCGGTAGCCATGACTCTCTCCCTTACTCCCTTGCTCATCTACTCCCAGGCACTTGCTAACCCTCCTGCGTTAGCTGCTTTGCTAACTCCTGTGCTGGCTCATTTGTGTGGGAGTTGGTGGGTTGTTTTGAGTTCCTGGCCGGGCTGTCGCTGACAGGGTTCACTCAGAATCTGCTGTGTCAGCTCCCGGGCTCTGGCCCTCGGGCTGCGATCACTCTTGGGCTGCGATCACTCTTGGGCTGTGGGTCTCGGGCTCTCTGGGTCTGATTTTCATCCCTCAACATCTGGGTGTGCATTGGTCAGTGGGTGGTGAGAAATTGTATCATATTGTACCATATGTTTTATTTTCTACTATTCTTTACTATTTATTATTAGTAGTAAATAGCTCTTATCTCAATTTCACGAGCTTCCTTATTTCTTTTTCCTCTGATTCTTCCCCTCCACTGGAGGAGGGGAGGGGGATTTGTGAGAGCAGCTTCGTGGTATTTTGCTAGCCGGAGTTAAACCATGACAATACTATAATATTCATCCACTACAATGCACACTCACATTAGAAACAAATTCTGTGAATAACAGGCACTACAGGGAAAATAATATTCATCATTTCTTTGCTAAGGATCCAAGTTTGGGCCGACACACACATATATATAATTGAGCATAACTGGTATTCAAAAATGTTTTCATTTACATTGCGACTCTTCAAAGAAACTAAAAGGCCCTGTGGAAGAACGAGCTTCATTCCCCAATTCTTACCGACACATGAGGAAGAACAACAGACTGCACAGATGTAAAACCAGAATACCGATGAGAGCAGAGGTTTAAGTCCCTCGTCTTGACAAGAATCGGACCTTTCCGTTGATACCTGGTTGGGCATATTCCCAGAACATCCACCTAGTAACAAACGTACGGCGTTGAATCACACATACACACGTACAGTACAAGCAGGTATTATGCACTGTTACAATCAATAATAATTGCTTTCTTGTAATAACAATGCAACAGGGACCTAAATTCTCCCTTGCAGGACACGTGCTTTGCAACAAAAGCCATGGAAAGGCAAATAATTTTAAAGACCTTGGTCAAACTTCATAATAGCCAGGGTTTGTTGACTTGTTTAACTTCACCCTGTTATTCTGAGTCAGGTCCTTTACAGACGTATGCTTTTTCATTTAAGATTTGGTGGATTTGCAGGGAAGCGTTGGCTCAGAAGAGCATTTCTACTCAGAAGAAATGTAATTACATAGGAGTGTCCCAAGCCTTACCGCAGAACATCCATTTAAGCACTGATCTGTAGCAATAGCGTGAGCATGAGGTAGCGCACATCATGCGGCAGGTCAGCCTAGAGACTGCTCTGCACTGCAGAAGCAGTGCCGCCGCTGAGGTGCCTCAGCTGCACTCCTGCACACACACAGGCCACAGCGGGGTCTGGGCTGTTCTTTCAGTGGAACACAGCAGACCTTGAGCTTAAGTGTTCAAACCAAAAAAAATTGCAAAGAGCTCTGAGAAGCCTGATCTTAAGGCCTCCTGAAATTAATGAAAAAAGTCATGAGGAATAATCATGAATACTGAATATCATACTTTCCCCAGAGAACAGGTCAAGCATGAGCCCTGGTGTTACATCTACTCAGAGAACTCTACAGTACACAGCTTTTCCTCAGGCCACCAAGTAGGTGATTCCAACCCTCAACAAGATCGGAAATTATAGATAATTTCATAACATTCGCTACAATAAGCAACCAGACGACCACCACTGGCTGCTGATCAGTCACCAATTGGCAAAAAACATTAGTTATTTACAAAGGGAGTAGATTTAATGTGTACAAGGGCTAACAGCCACCGTAGAAAATGACTCTACCAACTGTCCCACCTCTTCGACGATTGCACTGGAAGTGGAGGCTTGTGATGTCTGCAGGACACTGAGCATGCCTCGCTTTATGTTCAGTGCCCAGGTCTGTTCACTCCTCACAGGACAGAGCTTCAGAACTTTCCCATCGTGGAAAGCAAAACGAAGAGGATGCTGCTCCAGTATCTCCCTGCAATAGAATAGTTTCTAGTTTCTTGCTTCAAACAGTGGCTGTAAGTCAGTTTATGACATTAGACTCAGATTTTCTGAACAGAGCTGTTCCTCCACAATGTTTTTGCTTATTCTGTACCTCCATCCTTTATAGCAAACCTCTATTCTTCAGGAATTCACCCTGACCCTAACAGCCCTTGAAAAACAAACAAACCAACCCTACCAACATAATCACAGCATCTTTGACATAACTGTAACACTTAATAAAGCCAACTCCTGCTAAATTCTTTACAATGATACTGCATGGCCATTCCTGTTTAATCGAAGAGAGAAATTCCATATCATGATTCAGGATGCCTTTAGCATTGGTAAGTATGTCTTACGCAAAGTAACTGCATGTAGTCTTTATCATTCCTCTTCAGATGTGATACACACAAGAACAACTGCTTTCCAATCAACTGGTACCTTCATGCTCTGCAAGGGGTACATGCTTGGGCTCTATCCCAAACTTATCCCCCCATCTCTGTTGTCACTCCACTCCCTGATTGCTTTTGCTGTCCCAGACTGAGAGAACAGTGTTTTCTACTTTTGCGAGGGTTCAGTTTTTAATACTGATCTTCGCTCCTCCTATAATGTACTTTAAGCGCATATTTCCCCTCTAAATGGGGATAAATAAGCCATCCAAAGGAAGAATTCTACAGCAGCCCAGTGGTCAGCTCCTGTACAGGGAGATACACGGTTCATCTGCACATTAACTGTGCAACTAATTGTTCACCTAATCAGCTGTGTCACTAAGACAATGTAAGAGAAAAAACTTTTAATGCACCAACACCTGGATAAAGTCTTTCCAGGAGAAGAGACTCTGCAGACGAGATAAGTGTTTCTGAACTGCTAGGCAACTGTGGTTGCTTCTGCTACGATCCGTGGAAATTACATGCGTGTTCAGAGGACAAGCTAGACCACTGTATATTCACAAAAGGCTGAGGCAAATGCTAATAAGGTTCACTCGGCTGAATAATTATTTTCAGTAGCCAAGCTTCTCTGAATGCCGTCTTTGCTACCTCTATTTTTTGGCTTCTCTGAAAAGAGCAAGACACAACTGCTCTTACCTCTATGAAAATCCTACAAGCAACTTCACAGAAGAAGATGTGCCTGGACTGGGAGTTGAACTCTGATACCACTACCCATACTGTGGAACACAAAGCTCCTCCTGATGAATATAAAAAGCAATGCAGACTTGCTCTTTTTGACCCTTTGAATTGAGCCAATTACCTCAGCTCTCAGTGTCATTTAAAGGCTGAGAATCCCAGCGGCAGGACAAAGAGGAAGATTACAAGGCTGAGCTTAATCAGACAACAGAACGGCTTTTTTTTGACAACACAAGAAGCATCAGCTCTCTGGGAAAATACCAGACCTCCACAGTTCTAAGAGACCTTTTTGTATAGGCATCTTCCCTGGAGTCTATACCTTTGCAAGTCAGAGGGAAACACACTGACATCTGTCATGAATGGGCTACCAAAACCAAAAACATGAAGGAAAGAAAATGACATTAGACAAATAAACGCAGTTTAAATATCCCGGAAGAAAAAACTCCAATGTTTTGCATCATGAGAATCCTCCAGACCAAGAACTTGTGAAATGCACTTCAAAACTCAAGAGTCTGTACAAGTAACAGCTGCAACCCAGACCTAGTGAGCGATCCACACCCGCTGCTGGCTAGCTAGAAGCCTGATGATTTGTACCCAGAATAATTTTAATTGTCTGCTCTCCAAATGTTTTTACATAAGAAGGGATGAAAATTCAGTTAATAAAAACCTTTTTGTATGAAATGCCTTCCTTTTTGATGATGGTGTTCATATCTTCATCCTTGCTTTTCAAAAAAACCCCAAACCCCTAAATAAAACTAAACAGAGCATGAAACACAATGAACAGCCACGCTGCTGCTGAGCTCCAGAAAAACAAGAACTAGACCAGACTAGAAGTTTTCTACCTGAGACTGTCCATGTCCTTCAGAGGCTCCTCTCGGGACGCAAGACTTTTCTTAATCTGTACATCTCGCACCTAGGAGCAAAGATTATAGAGCAACAAATACCTGTCAACAGGAACTTGTGGGCTTTGTCACATGGGGGTGCTACACAGAACCTCAGACTGTGTAAAAAGGCGCAGGGTTGCAAGGAACCCAGCTGTAACAGCCACATCGTCAGGCTGCACATCTGAGAAGGTTTCCAGAAATTTCTTCTACAGAGAAGTTCCACTCACTATTACATACATTTTACAGGGCACCATTATTATACGCCTCTCTTTTTCAAGCCAGAAGCAATCACCTGCCCTGGGGTAAAGCAGGAGCCTGCACAAACCCCAGTCCTTCCTACTCCAGCTGAAACGCAAAATGACCACCCATCTCAGTTGACTCTTGAGACTACACCTGGTGAAGCTGTCAGGAGCTATTTCATGGCTTACTTTTACTGAATTCAGAGGAGAAAACGCATACTTCAGTTCATTATGGAATCTCCTAACATACTTGCAGTCTGGCTGGTTGTGGCAAGGAAGAACTGTTCTCAAACAGGAGATCAAAACCAGCAGCTCTCTGCCACATTGCAAGTACAGCACTGACTGCAACTGCTAGTTCTTTGTTTCTTAACATCTACTTTTTTTTTAATAATGACAAGCATTTAACTACGTATTGTTTTACATATCTTTGGAGGCCTCAAATTAAGATAAAGAGCTAGAAGTGGGGGAGTCCAGACACTGATATTGCAAGGCAGAAGAGAGTGATTTAATCTGAAGACAGTATCCAGATTCTCACTGTTCATGTAAAATCACAGGACTGCTGACCAGTTAACTTTAGCCATATGTCCACGTTAGGACAGGATAACTATCCTATTCTTCGCTGGCCTTACGCGTATGTGTATATAGTACACACAGAACCCATGAATTATCCCCTCTGTTAACCTGAAGGAACACCAAGGCAGATGCAGATGAGGGAAGTTTATTTTCTCCCCCTGTAGTTCCCAAACAGGCCTACCGCAGGGCTCACCCCAGGAAAAAGTCTGTAATTTGAAATTGGTCTGTTGTTCTTGTCAGTGAGAGAGAGATCTCTCCTGTTGGAGTGTTACAAGACTGAATTTTACACTGAGCTAGGGATGGCACCAATCCAACACATCAAACCAGTTTCTTAAGTTCCCTTTAAAAGGTCTGCTGTTTTAAAATTAGTGTTACAGGTATGAAAGTGCTTAAAATAAACCAAGCTCCTTTCACAGGGACTAGCTTCATCTCCAGTCCTGCGCTTCACGTGACAAAGCAGTGAAACTGTCAAGCCACTTAAGAAAACAATGACTCGTTTAATCTGCCCTTTAAAACTGGCAAATACTTAATCTGAAACTGTGTCACATCAAAGCAATTCTGCAAATCGAATTCTGAGATCCAGAATTGAACTGGCTTTTAATTACAAGAAAAACAAATGTTTTAAATGTAGCAGTAACCCCAAAGAAATAAACAGCTACACGTCAGCCCATCCCAATCCCTCAGATGGTTATGACAATACTCACTTTCAAAACCATCTGGCAATTCCCCAACACCTCAATGATCACTGTGCTCTCCAGAGAGATGCCACTGCTGTTGTAAATACTTCCCTGCAGGAACGTGTTGGTGGCTGCTGAATACCTGTAGCTGTATCTACCACTTTTGGGGAAGTATGATGCACTGTGTCCTATGAAACAAAAAAAACCATGGTTTTTTGTCTATTAGGCTTCCCCCTCCCACCTCTTTTCACTTTTTTAACTTTTAATCTTCTGGCCACTGAAATCTGCTAAAGAAGGGGCTGGATATTCGGAATGTTCCCTTCCCACTTGGAGTTACAGTTGAAAGAACTGGATTTCTGAAAACACCCTGTATACTAGCAATAGCTCCTGTATGGAAGGTGAAAAGAACTCCCCTCTCTCCTGTGCACATAACCTCACGATTTCCATCGAGGCAGTAATCTAACCTCCAAGAGCAGGAAAGGAATGCAATGCATTTACGGCATGATGCTTTTGACACTTTTCAGAGAGCAGCAAAGCAGGACCTTTGCAACAGCAAGTGAAAAAGATCTGCTGATGCATTCAGTGCTTTTCATGCCCACACTGTGAGCTACACGTAGGCAGACAAACCAAATGACTTGGTTTTTAAGTAAAGAACTTTGGTTCTGAAAGCCTGCCGGAAAAGATCCGGGCTGAGGAAAAGACAGCTTGGGAAGACAAGGTTTATTTGTAGTTGTATGAAGGCATTGGAATGAGCTGGCAAGTGTCCATGGGTAGCACTGTGTTCTAGTGAATATAATCATATCATGTCAGACACCCTCGTGTGTGCTACATAGTCTGTTTTCCTCTAATCAAAGGAGACTCTCTTCTAGACCATGTGATAAGAATTAACCTTGAAAGGATGAGATCAGTTGTAATACCTCCACGCCATGCGTTTTGGTGTCTGTGGTGTGTGAGACTGTAACAAACACGGTGTCTCAAAAAGATAAGTCATCGTGGCACGACCTTAACCAGGACCACTGAAGTGCAGAAGAGGGAAAATTCAAAGCAAAAACTCTCCCTTCCCTCAGATGAAGACAACACCCAGGACAAATGACCACTGTGGCTCCCATAACACAGAGCCGCTTTTTCTCTGCCTCACAGCGGCACTGCAACACTCGAGCACTTTCAGTGCCAAAGCCACGCAGCGATGAAGTAATGTCGAACAAATGAAGGGTCTCTGAGCCACACTGTAGGTAGCCAAGAGGCCAAGGCAGGATCTCCTTGGGAGCACGACATCCACGAGCTCCCCTGGCTCTTACACTGAAAAGCACTTTTGCACATTCAAGCACCTGCTGACACGGCAAATGAGAAATGTTACAAACCATACCCCAAGCCACTTAACCAAACCTTCCCAGGTCAGTTCAATATCCCTTCTTCCCGACCGTCCCTCCTTTACAGAACCCAAGTTTTAGTGCCTGCTTACCGAAGGAGTCGTTCCTCATGCCTGTTTCCCTGTGAAAGGAGCTGGGTGCTGGAAAAAAAAGACACTTGTACATGGCTGGGTTTTGTCCTGCACTGGTTTAGTAGTCTGCTTAGCTCTAATGTGTGTGAGTGCTCTGAGCTCACAGAATGTGACCTTTAGGCAGGCCTGGGCCTGGTAAAGCTTAGTGGAACTTCTCTGCTACTGCCATGAATGCCCATCCCTCAGACACAAGTATCATTCTTCTAAGAGCACAACATCTCTGCTGAAGAGAAGGATGTTTTCAAAATCCCTCCTCTCCCATCCCATACGAGTCCTGAACAGTCTTGCTTTACTCACCTACACACTCAGCAAAACAGGAAGATCCATAACTTAAACTCTCCGAGGATCCTGCAAAGACAGGTAAGATAACAGAAGAGCACTAAAAGGTTGTGTGCAGCTAAGGACAGACCCGCTGCTTTTCAATAACAATGAAATAACTGAGGCCAAAGCATGGCCCTCAAAACCAAAAATCCATGAGGGTTTTGCTACCGAATGCACAGGGACAAGACTTGGCTCTTGCCCACACACCTACAGCAGACAGGCACACACACAAAGGAATGACATGCCTTAGTGTATTTACTGCGGTAGGTATGGAAATGCAACAATGCAATGGGTTCCTAAGCAAATTTAATAAAGGGGTTCTTAGGCCAAGAAACAAACACATAATTTTATACACAAGATCTAATGGCACATGGCCATTCAAGATGTCATAAGTAGCATTCAAAGCGGGACAAGAGCAAGCTTTACTGCCCAAGAAAAATGTTTCCAGCACCAGCACACTAAGGAACACTTAACAATCACAACTCCGGGGCGGCAGTTGGTTAAGACATCCTTTACCACTGGAGCCCCTGTCCAGCATGACTTCCATTTAGACTCTGAGTGGGAGGGCAGTGAATTTAAGGGCACGCAGAACACGCAGCACAGACGGAATTGCTTCAGATTGGCAGCGGCATGCACGGGGGAAACAGCTGGGACTGCTACGTACAGAGCCTCCCTCCCTTCTCTTCACTGTGCACACACATCTGCACAGCAAACTAGACTCATTCTAACGCCTTCAGTAAGCCTGGCAGAGTCACATTCATCAGTTACTGCAAGCACTGCTAGACATCACAGGAGTTCATGATGAACTGTAGGAAAGTTCGGTTTTCGCAGAGAAGTTAAGCAACAGTGAAATTTGTAGGGTATCTCTTTCCTGTGCATCGCCGTGATAGGCCTACTCGCCCCAATCTCTTGAGAACTTCTGTGATAAACCTGAGCTGAATTACAGGAATTTTGAGAGCCAAGCCCTGTGATGGACACGAGATGCATGTTCCAGGACCTCATCCCGCACTGCTCACACTCCCCGGCACTCAACCCAGCAAGTTACCCCAAGTCCTAGACGTTGGTAGGAATGTGCACGTGGCAGAATCAGTCAGATCCCAGCTGCTCATACGCACTGCAGGGATACAGGACAAACAGCCAAAAGGCAGTACGGCATCCTGCTGCGCTTCAACACATGCCACTTGTAGGTACCTTAGTGAAAGAATTAACTTATTATTAATAAATCATGCGTTACATGATTTAATTAGTATTAAAAGCATTCAGCCCTAACTCGCCATTATTGATAATTTTTTTCTTATAGTATTGAACTTCGTGGTGGAGCCCCCCACACACCCCCAACCTCTACGCTATACTATATGCTAATGAACCTCCCTGCTAAGCGGTCACTAACGTCCCCGTGCTGCTCAGCTTTGTCTCCCACTGGAGACAGCAGTTAAAAGAGCCTCTTTATTCTGGTTCTGTGCTTTTGGATGTTTTATATATGCTGTATGCCCGAAGGAAAAGCTCTTGTCAAACTACAACATTTTAAAATCCACATTTATATTATTTATTGGAACTGTGTTTTCCATTCTCTTACTCTCTTTTTTTTTTTTTAATGTCAAAATTATTGGTAGGAGGACAGAGGGGAATTCAGCAGTTTTGGAGCAAAAATGACAAAGTGTCTCTTTCTTCAGCACCCACTCAAGCTTACATAAATTTGTATCCCCAAGTTAAAATTTAAGGTTCTGGAGAGTAGAATTACATTTTTCTTGAAAAGGTCTTACCCCCACATTTATATTTTCCTCTCAACAAATGCTCCTTTTCATTTTGCAGAATTAATTCTCTGTATGGAACTTCAGATTTTACCTTTCAAAAGTATGAATAACGTTATTTTCCAGCAAATTTGGTCTAGTGCTACAGATACCAGCAAAACGAGAAGACTTGCTAGCCTAGAGAGAGCAGGTCATAAGAATTATCATACGTGAGAATTATCACTCAACTATTAATTTTTAGAAATCTACCTATCTAGACATAAAACATACGCATTAACACTCCACACACACTGCATTTGGAGAGAAATACACTTCTCCATCTCCTTGGGGGGAAAAAATCAATCCCTAAGTATCTAGTGGCTCGGTAATCCGATCTAGCTCACCCTTTTCTTTTTAAACAGTAGGAAAAAGTAGTATTACGTTAATGGCTTTTAATGAAGAAATCAGTAAGACTTACTCAAGAACTTTAAAATAAATATGGTAAGACAAACAATTCATCTCCGTTAGGTAGCATCAGGTTTTTAAGATGCTGAGCATGTCTCTCCAGGACCCTATTCAAGAGCTCTCCCAGCTCCCGTGTGGATACCTGCATGCTGTGCTTACAGTTTTTAAAGGTGCTCTTCACAGACGGTGTGGTTGGCTGGGCATCCTGGACAATCAGGCACTTTGCTAACTTTAAGGTGCCTAAATTTAGAGTTTCTGTTCTTTTTACATTTTAAATTTTCTTCCATAATTTATTCTGGCTCTGGAAACAGCACGCAGGTATCTCTTTCCAGTTGCCAGAGTAACAAGGGACCACATCACTGACATTTCATGGTCTATTCACACTTTTCAGGATCCTTCATCGGCCAAATACGAAAGTGAGCACAGCTTTAGAAGATGGCACTAACATGTTATTTCCAGGTGAGATAATGAATCGACTACCACAACCTCACTATTTCCATGGCTTTCCCTAGTAACGCTGAAGGAAGATGCACTATTTAACTGCACTGCTCTACAGGTAGGATGCCCTCCCACCTGCCCAGTACCACCCAGGGAGCTCAGGAAAGCAAATTGCTACGCTACACTGAAAATCACGACAAAGCTGCTATAGGATTACCACATCTACAAGTTGTAACATAATTTACAGCATCTCAGAAGTTTTGCTAGTGAGATCATTCCTTAGCAGAAGTATTTTGCATTGCGAGAGATCAATCTTAGCAGAGGAGAAGGTTACTTCTACTTACTCCCTGAAGCTCCTGCCACAGCAGCGCAGAGTAAAATGATGGTGTGCAGCCCCATGGCCATCGGAATCACCTCCTCAGCCCACAAGTTAACAAACCCACATCAGTTCTCCTCTCAAAGGCACCTCCCAGCACAGCAGTGAAAGAAAATTTTCCTTCACAAAGCAGGAGTTCACTGTTTCAACTCCCCTCTTCCAGCCAGAGGAGGGGCTCTGGCAGGGCAGCCTGCAGAGGGGAGGGGGTGCGTGTATAGAAAGGGGAAGAGATAGACACACAAACAGTTATCCCATCTCCAACAGCATTTCAGCCCTTTTGCAAAAAACAGAGAAGTTAACCTATTAGAACCCCCACAAAAGTGCAAGGAAAAGAAATTAAGTATATGGCATCGCACCACAGCAAATGCTCAGGAAAGTCCCATGCAGTAAGCTTAGAATCAGTAAATAAGTTTTTACAATCACCCTAGCATCGTTCCCTGATGATCAATCAATCAAAAAGCGTACAGGATGAAAGCAAAAGCTTTGGGGCTGACGGCAAGGTGTTTCCCTTGGGAGCAAGTTCGTGGGAGGCAGCTCGTCCCTTCAACCAAATCCCAAACCTAAGATGGAAGAAATTGCACATAAATTATACACAAAACCACGGAACTACAGCCCTTCTGGTAGCAACCAGGTTTTTACGACACGTCAGACACAGGTCTTCCAGGGTTCACGGGATTTGTGACAACGAGCTTCCACTCCTGCTTGAGGGAGGTTCACCCTCTACCTCCTGTTCTACTGACTCATTCTTCTGGAACGAGGGCGCTGTCCTCGCCTTCCCTGGCAGCCTATGGCCCTGTTAATTCTTCACCTGCAACAGGACCGACAAGCGCTGCTGCCACAGAGGCATTGCCAAAGCCCGTTAGGCTTGCACACCGACACCTTCTGAAGGAAGCTGCTGCGCAGATTCATTTCCTCCTGCTGCCGCGCCTTACCCTGCCACAAGCCTCGCTGGTTTACCCTGAGCTACTGCTTGCCTCAAACCAGATTCACAAGGAGAAATCCTAGATTGTCTCTATTTCACATAGCTACTGCAAAGCAACTTAAAAGCACAAAACTTACACTGAAGTCAGTGGGAATATCAAAATTGGAATTAGAGGGAGTTTCTGCCTTACCATGACTCTCTTAAGAACCACATAACCCAGCAGCAACAAGTTACAAGCAGTGTTACGTGCTAAGCATTTGTAGCCCTACCTTCATACTAATGAATTTGACACTCTATAGTAAAGTTTTCCACTTCATGTTACCCTCATGTATGGCACCAATGTCCGAGACAGCAGAGTACATGAATAGGTGCTTAATTTTAAGCATAAGCACACCCCCAAAGTTAAGCATGTGCTCAAATCTAAATGCTTTCTTGGAACAAGACTGTTTTATTAGTCATTTCGTCTCCTACTCAACACCAGAAGCTCTTTCAGAAACCTTTTTGTCTCTAAATAGCTAGGCTTTCCATAGAGTGCTGTGAGTGGGTTTCTCATGTAAAAAAAAATAATAATTCTCTTTCAGTTACATTTTTAATTTTCACCCAGCATAATTCATGCAGGTCACAGGCAACTCCTTTCCCACAAGAGTTTTAGGAAAGAAGGAGGCCAGGAAGGGTTGCATGAACAATGCTGAGAGACTGCCCTGCGCCCAAAGTCCCTGACACAAAGCAGGATCTACCTGGATGGACCAAAAATGCCAGACCTGTTCACAAGACCGCAGCACTCCAGGTTTTGGGATGCCTCAGAACTGCTGCACATGTGCGGAGCAACAACACTGAGCGTAAGCCTGGGGGCAAGAGAGCATCTTTCTACGAAGTTACGCAACAGGCATCACACTCAGAACATTGGACTCTTCTGATGAGCTTTTTGATAAGATGCCACAATGTTTAGTAAGAAACAGCTTTTATAGCTTTAAGACAAATACTTAGCTACATATATTAGTATTTCAATCATGGTTTCTGGAGTAACGACATCACACAAAAACAATTGACTTGTAGAAGAAGGGCTCTCTTTAGGGATTAGCAAACATACTTCCTCAAAAGATTCAGGAGGGAGCAACAGTTTTCATTTGTAAACATTGGATATGAATGCAGTTATATATACACTTAATTTGAAGCACAAGCAATCTTCTTAAGTGTAAAAGATCCAATAAATGCAGGCGCCCAACACACGCTTGAGCGGAGTTAAGAGAAATTCAAATGTCTGTGAGAACAGAGCAGCAGCTATTCAGAAGTTTTGATCAGAAGTCACCAGTGACCCCAGCGTCTGTGAACCGGAGAGGTCCAGCCTCAGACATCAGCACGACCAGAGTGAGTGACCAGCTGAGTCTCTCCCTTTCTGACACCAAACTGAGCATCAACAGCCAGCAATAACACTGTGAGCCACAGACTGAACAATGACATAGAAAGTCCATGCAAAATAACAGATACAATGAATTTCTGTGTAAAACCATCAATTACAGGATGGGTTACATGTCAACCCATTAAGAGACTTGCAGGTCAGGCTCACATTCAGACTTGGATTCAGGCTGTGATCCCAAGGTAGATTATACATGAAAAGGACTCCCTGAACAGAGAAGCTTGAGGATTTGGGCTTTGGCTTGGAAAAAGAAAATAAAAGTCAGTGCTATCTGGTAAACGCACCTGATTTTCCATTTTGTTTAAACTGTCTTGCTCTGCTTTTTCAGTTACAGCTGTAAATCACACTTACCAAAATAATCAAATTTGCATCTTAATTTCAAGTTTTAGCTTTGCAGCTTCCCATTTCTTTGAGAAGAAACTATTCTAACGAAAAAGGAAGAAAAATATCTTCCTGTAAGTGTATGAGCACACTCAAGAATTTGTAAATCTGACCTTGCGTGAATCTTGACCATTTCATACACCACAGAACAAAGGAATCCACAAACAGAACTCCAGGACTTTTTTTTTTTTTTGGACAAAAATATTTCAAATCAGTTCTTTTGTCAGTAGAGTACAGATTTTGGGCCCTTTGTATTGAAACTTCCAGGTCAGGAATTAAATATCTGACCAGCAGCACACTTAAACGCACGCTGGAGCCAAATCTTAAACCACGGTCCAAGAGCAGCGTCCTGGCTGGATTGGTGAGGGCAGGATGCCGTCCAAGACTGGAAAACAAGCTCCACATCTCTTAATCATTATTTTTTTCCCTACCACCTTCAAAATGAGGTTTTTCTAAAAACCACCACCCCCAAAACAGACAAAGGACTTCCCAAAGAGAAATTTCCACTACGGCGCTGTCCCATGTAACCTTCAAATGCTGAAGACCAGGCCGCGTACTGCAAACACTCGTGGTTCATGACACCCGGGAGCCTGGCCAAGGCTGAGCAAAGCAGTCACCTGTTTTCTAACCTACCTGCTGTAGATGTTCCTGTTCTGGGCCCTGCAGGAGCCCTGCCGGCAGCCCGAGAAACCCTCCGGGGGGAACGCTTCCCAGCCAGTGCTTCGGGGAAGGTGTTCCACACACAGCGCTTCCCCAGGGGAAAAGCCCCCAGACCGGGCAGCACTTGGAGGCGTACCTTTTTCAGGCCGTTCACCGAGAGGGAATTAAGCGTCGAAGGGGCCAAAGGCCTTGCGCAGGGCTGTGGCGGCGCGCGGCGGGCCCTGCACGCCTCACGGCCTCCCCGGGGCACTGACCCCAAACGTGCCCCTCACCCACCCCGGCCACCAAGGGGAAACCCAGAAACCGGCCACACGGCGCAGGCGAGCAAACGGTGTGGTGAGGAAGCAGAACCAAACCAAGCCGGGCCGGGTCGGGCTGTGGGAACCCCCCCAGCCCTGGCCGCCAGCAGCAGCGCAGGGCTGCGGCCATGGCGGAACCGAAGGCCGCAAGCGCCACAGTGGGGGGGCACGGCTCTGCGGCCCCGACTGGTGGCTGAAGGGCTTCACCATAATAAAGGTATTTATTATCCAGGGTGAAAAGTGCTTCAGTGCTATTTCGTGAGGAACTGAGCACCTCGTGGAGCACGAGCCCAAGGTAACTACAACCAGCCACCAAAACACAGACTGGGCGGGACAGGCTTCGCCCTCCTGCCCCTCTCCAACACCGCTCAGGGCAGCATGCCACGAGAAAGTGCTTCAGAGGCTGCGTGAAGTGAGAGATGGAACCTATTTGGGGCTTGTCTGCCCCCCCAGCGTGTCTGGGAAATCCCTGTTGTCACAGTCAAGAGCACCACGGCTTCCGGTCCTGGAGCAGTGCCTACCCAAGGCCCCATTAACACAATGCCTCTGGAGCGCATCGAGGACGCGGTTGTTTGGTTGTTACCACGACATTGCATGCAGCCAAACATCCAACCACAAAAGGACTTTGAGGAAGCCTCCTACGCGCTCTTGGTTTATTCTAGACTTGAGCACAACTACTTTTAGCATCTCCAAACCACATGGGCACCTGTTCAAACAGACACTAGATTTTCAGATTCTTAAAAAAAGAAATTCATGATGAGTGTCAATTGTAAGTGGCAAGAAGCAGCACTTCATTTGAAATCAGCAGGGCTGAAAAAGTAGTAAGGCACTCATCGGAGAATTTATTTCTATACTGGATTCACATCCAGCACATCACACACCTCAAAAACACAGTAAAAGTCATCCTGAAGATAATGACTTTGTATCACGTTGCACAATCCTCTAAAAAACACAGGAACACAAAGGTTAATTTGCTATAAAATACAATTCACTTGAACTAGAAACACTTCACTCCCCTGTTGCAGTACTTGCACTTCTTAGTTCTTATTCCTAGGGCAACAGTGCCGTTGTTCATCTTTTGCTGCTCAGTTAGGAAGAATAATTAACCGTGTTTCAGTACACAAATCACACTTCAAAAAAGAACTTGTGGCTAGGCTGTCAGAAGTGCTTTCACAAACGGTGCAATAAATAGCAGCTTTTTGCAACCAGCTGCTCTTGCTTAACAACTCCCCCTTGTAAGGCTATCAGCTGCTTTTGACTTGCTTTAACAGCTTGTATTTTGGATCCTCTCTGCATAACAAAACAAGTTTTATTTTCTTCTGGCTCAAGCCTCACCAGATTTAACTAAGTCTGACCAGTGTGCAAGTTGTGTCGATTGAAAACAGAAGCCTGATGGAAATAACACTGCCAAAGTGTTGCAGAAAGCAATGCCATCCTGAAAAGCTAATGAATGTGAGCGTGCGGGAAGGCTTCACCCAAATGTCTCATGCAAGGCTGGAGGATTTCAGATGGCCTGCATGCCTGCCTTATTTATTTGTGGAAATAGCATGAGCACATGAAGTCAGCATGCTACTTCTGTATCTATCAACAGAGGGAGGAACTATTTGTCCATGACTCAACTTGCTCATTAACAAATTAACCCAAATGTTGCTTAAGACTAATAAACAATGCATTAGAAGAAAACTGTTTGAGGTACTAATCTTGCCTTTCCGTATTTTCTGCATCTCAGAAAGAAAAAGAAAAAAAAAAAGGAAAACAGTGCTTCAGACATTAAAAAAGGCAGGGAATTCTTGCACAATTAACAGGGATTCTTTCCAACTGAACATAACAATACTTGAGATGTATTTTCTCCCTACCAGTCATTGTGTTTAGACACTGCAAGTGAGAGCTTAACTCACTTGTATTTTAACTGAAAAATAAGTATTTAACTGAAAATAAGTATTTAAAGGGCCAAAGTTGCAGGAAAACAACACGTTTTCGAATGTGGCTCTGTGTGTAAATAGTTGGGGTCTGCAGGCCAGAGACTGCCATTTTTTAGATTTGGGCCAAGTGAGACTCTGAAAAAATTTCACCCCGTAATTACATTTCTCAACTTAATGTTTCAGCCATTCACATGTTTGGAAACATTTCCAATGTTATAATTTTCCAGTTACAAGCACTAGACACAAAAGACAGGGTTTATTTTAAATACTATCAGTTTTTAAAAACAAACAGTAACTTCCCCATGATGAAACACAAAGCACTTCCACACAGAGCAAGTTATATCCTGCATTTGTTTGTCTAAAATAAGTTGAACAAAGCAAATTACTTTGGCACATTCTGTAGAGAATTCCATACACAAGAGAACAAACACAGGCTTTGTATTTAAGGTAATTTAAGTATAGAAGGGGCAGCAGAAAGTTTTGCAGAATGCTTAGTTAGATGGAATAGCTGCCAACATGATGCGTCTTATTCTCAATCCGTAAGAGGAATTTAAAGAGATGCAATGGACTGTGTCCATAAAACAAAACAAAGAAAACCCCACATAATTAGTTTTTTGGTCAATGATCTTCTGCGTTCTGTGTCACCACCTCAGATTTTCCAACCCTCACTCCATAGGGAAAAGGGGAGCTAAGGGAATAACAATTTAAAGATTCAACTACTGAATGAATATCCAAGCAGGATTATCCACACCAGTGTCATGGTTTAAGCTGGGCTCACAGTAAATACAGTTCAGCCGCTCGCTCACCTCCCCCGCTCGCCCAGTGAAGGAGAAGAGTCAAAGGAAAAGACAAGGAAGCTCCTAAAGTTGAGATAAGAACTATTTAATAATTGAATATAAATGAAAATTATAGTGCTACTACTAACAGTACTACTACAGAACAGAAAGCAGAACATATGATACAGTAGCTCACCACCCGCTGACTGACACACAGCCAGGTCCCACAGCAGCAAGAGTCTGCGCTCCAAAGCGACAACCCAACCGGGACAAAAGCCAGCCAACCCCCCAGCCCGCTAACAAACCAACCCGCCCCGCTGCTAACAGCTGCAGCCAAAGCTAACAACCCAGCTATCAAGCTAGCCAACGTTTTAACGAGCCCCTCCCCAGCCACTTCCTGCCTCAGAACTGCCCACGTGCCATGAGCCTGACAACCACGGAATGAAACACTCCCTCGGCCACCCCGGGCCAGCCGACAGCACTGTGAACAAAAGCAGCTCTTTCCTGCCTGAAACCAGCACAACCAGACTGATGCGGGTACTAGAAGAACTAAACATCCTCCCCACCATGCAAGCAAACATCAAGTTTGGAAACAACGCAAGCTTCATTGCTTCTTCCTGTCTTGCTCCAACGACAGACTGACAGGAAGTACATGTTCTGAGAAACTGAGTCAGTGGGGGGATACTGCCTTACAGTAACACGTGTGACTTGCGTAAGACAGAGTCGGCGCCTGTGCCATCAGAACAGACAGTTCAGTAAGGGCCTTCCTTGGTGATGCTCCAAAGAACATCGCAAGCATTATGGTGGTGAAGCAGCAGAGAAAGAAACACGAGCTAGTACCACATCAAAGAGGAAAGCTACAAAACTACTGGCTTTTTATGTCCATCATTCTCTTGCCAGTCAGTAGCTACTGATGTAAGTTCTTATGGTACAGGGAGACATATGATCAGAAACCTTTTCCAAATGCACAAGGAAGCTCTTAAACCACCTGCAGGCTGACCCACCGGCAGCAGCACTTTACACAAAGTAATTAACACAAGGCCTAGAGGTTGTATTTGTGATTCACAAAATTCCTGGATTTCAAATGTGAAGTGTTGAAAGACTTCTGAAGTTAATTTCTACCAAATATTTACAGAAAGCACATTTGGCAAGAACAGTACATGCAGTATTTTTACTTGTACAGAGATTAATGCAGTGTTAGCATCATAGCCTTGTTCAAACACCTGTGTGCCTTTTCTAGACAGGTATCATTCAAACACATCAGGAGGTTATTTGGACCAAGTCCACTGCTTATGACATGGTAAAATAGTTCCACCTTCAGAGCCTCATTCCCAAATTTTTTGTGATCATCTTAAATAAGTATATCCAGCTTAAGATTCTGAACACCTTCTCTTTCGTTTACAAAAATCTTACCAGAAGTCTAAATAATCATCAGAGAAACTCCTTAACAAACATGTTACCTTCTTGATGAAGAAACCGTAACTAGCAAACAGATCAACAGTTAAAAGCACAGGTCCTGTATCTGTGTTTTGCAGGTGGAATTCAATCCTGAAGATAAGGCTGAGGTTTATGATCTATCAGTTGACTTATCTAAATGTAAAAAGGAAGTTTTCCAATGGTATATCCTTTATGGTTTTATGGGCATTTCCCACTGGGGTGGAAATGAGATGAGAACACATCACAATCTTATAAATCAGCAATAAAAACCCCAACCAAACAAAACAATGCCAAAAAAAAATCTATTGAAAATTCCTGCATGAACATCTTTATTACAGAGTAGAGATATTACTAGACTTGAAACTGGCAAGGCAATTCAGGTACTAGATTGAATCACCACTGATGCACAATAACCTGAGTTGTCCATTTGATAAAGCAGCTTCCAAGAAGGAAGAAGCCTTTAGGTTTGGTTCTCTCCCAACTAAGAAAGCTTTAAAGTGAATTTTAGTGCTCATAAAAAGATGTCAACAAATCACTCGTTTAATCAAAGAGGGGCACCTGTCTCAGAGGCCAGCAGCTCCCTGCCAGTTTGTGAACTGTGCTGTTGCAAAATCGTCAGCACCAAGCACGAGACTATACAGGTCTCCAGACGTTCTCCTCTTGGTCTGTGTGGAGACTGTAAGCAAGCACACCAGTGTGCAGCACAACTGAGATGAGATTAACTGAAGAACATCACCAGACTGTTTTGCATAAAGCAGAAAGGGAAAACATTTAGTTGCTATCAGCTGGCGCTGGACTGAGTGGCCCATAAAGATTGCATATGCTTTTTACAGACCTAAGTCAGAATTCCCCTCGAATTCTTATTCAAACAATCTAGCAATAAACATTATTTTTGATTGGTTTCCACTGACAGGATGCACAGAAACAACCAGAAGTCTCCATGAAGCTTCAGAAAGGGCTTGCAGAGGTGCTGACTGACTTCATCAATCAGTTATCAACGTTTAAACACTGCCTATAAACGTTTGTAAGACCCAACAAGAGCATTGCAGTTCGGACAGGTGTGATCCACGTCCTTTAGGGCATCAACGCAGAAGGGAATTAAGCAGCACCCAGCTATACATCTGCAAAGAAAGGAAAAAAACCCATCCAATCAATCAATCGATCAATCAGTTTTATCACTTGTAATATACACACGAAGGCAAAATGTATTTCCTGCAAAAGCCATCAGCAAAACTGGTGCCGGGAAGCTTTAGGAAGAGCACGCGTGACTATGGAGTAGCCATCTAGACAGCGATGGAGTAGCCATCACTGTAGTGTTCTAGAGCCACTTTAAGGTCCTATAAGACTTAAATGCAGAAGTGGGCTATTCAAACCATAAAGGGTCAGGTCCCAGACAGAATGAGAAAGCAACGAAGTTGAGAGCTTTTTTATTCCTTAAAGCTATAAAAGATCATGTAAGAAGAGAAAAAGTCAAATCGGAATCAACCTACCCCAGCAGGCAGAGGCCACCACATGACAGCCAAGTCAAAGCTCCCGCGTCATACGAGAGACGTGTCACTATCATCTGGTTACAGGACGGGCAGCACATCTGAACTGGGCGGTCATGAAATACTACAGGCTGCTGCACATACACGGTCTGAACTGTAACTGAGGAGAGAAATGCACTGTTCACTCAATGGGTAAAGAAAGAAAAAAAGGACAGTTAACCAGCTTCCTCTGAGCTAGAGCCAGCTACTACTCTGTAATATTTGAGGCTCAGAGCAATGAAATGCATAATGACAAAGAGAAATCACCAGAAACACAGTTAAGAATAAGTCTGCACTAAAAACTGCAGAAAGCCAAACGATGTTAGTGATATCAGTGCACACTGAAGGATTTGCAGGAATTGGTTCACTTTATTCCCTTCAAAAATATTGTTTGGAATGTGGGGAACACCTGTGAATCCTGATCTTTAATCTTCTGCACAGCACTTCCTACACCTGACACCTCCAGAACGCGAGGTGCTGTAGGATTTTTCAGGCTTACCAGGGTTATTCACTGGTGCAGGCTGACCCACGTATGGGGGAGGGTTCATTCCCTTCCCATCTGGTCTCTGGACAGGCTCTGGGACTGGATAAGGGTGAGGATAGCTCACATTGATTCCTGTTGTTTCCTCATAAGAAGGTGGTGCAGATGGGACAGGGACAGCGCTTGGAGCAGACATTGTATCTAAAACTTAATAAAGAGAAAATTATAACAAAGATATCATTTACTGAGGGCAAGTGACAACTAATTAGGCTCTATTCAGACAGAAAGCAAGATGATAACTAGATTAAAATGCACCTTTACCAGCACAAAACGTACTGACTGTTGTTTCTGATAGTGTTTAATGTTAATCTTGATTTCATTGTTGCTGTTGCTTCCTTCACTCTTCCTTTTCACAAGATAGTTTTTTTACACATTTTCCCATCATCAATTCTTCCTTTATGAATTAAAAATGCTAGAACCGGGACATGGGGCATCTTTATTAGTACACTAATAAAAGCTATTTGGCAGTTTCTCCCAATTCTCCAAGAACAATATTTCAGATCCCTGCCCGTTCTCCTGAAAAATCAAATATGATAGGCCACATGGTAGCTGCTAACTAACAGGTGCCTGGTTTGTGGTGAAGCTCAAATATTTTAAAAAGTCTGTTTATCTCTGCTGTGGTTTGAAGTAAAAAAATATTTCTATTGAAGGAAAAAGAAACCCCAAATGATTAAGTACATCAACTCATAGCTCAAATAGGTCTAAGGTTGCCGGTTTTGCTGATGCCAAAGTTTCAATCAGTTTGTTAATGCGACTTTTCCTCCATAGAGTGTAAGACTGCTAACCACTGTTTTTTCCCCAAAGTGGAAAGAAATGATTGATTTCAACACAGACTTCCTCTCTCCCTCCCAACCCACTTCCCACACCCTGCCCACCAATTTCTTTGTTGAACAAATCTCTCACCGCATCAGTGCTGATCAAGCGTTTCCCTTTCTCTCTTGCTGCTAAGGACCATCAGGCAGCTCCAAGAACCACACTCAGTTCTCAGCTGTTGCACATTCAGTCCTTCTGTATACATGCCAGTCTTTTCACACAGTATTATCTGGGAAGGGCAGCCTCTACTTGGAATATTAATTCTATATTCTTACAGTAATAGAGAAGCTATAACTAACCATAGGAATAGTATGAATAAAAGGAATAAGAGAAATTGCTTTGAGGAGGGAAAAAAGTTAAGAAGTCAAAATAGCCACAATAACATAGCATTATGTTTTCCAAGCTTGTTGCTTTGAAGAGAGCGGCTTGCTGGATGTACGCAGTGTCTTGCAGTGCGAGACACCAGGCATTCTAAGCTCAGCAACTCTCCCCATTGTTCACATCCCATCCTAGACACCACTGCATTGCACGGTAATAGCAGGACCTAAACACACACAACTTGGCTAACCTGGTAGTCACATGCTTCACAGAACTATCTGCAAGGTTCACAGCCCAGCTTCCTTTTCTGCCTTATACAGAAATGACACCTTCCCCAAAAAACAAACCAGAAAGGTAAGTGCAGTTACAAGCCAATTGAAAGCTGAACATTAGAGATCAAAGCTCAGACCTGGCTGAACTCTCAAGGCCAACCAGGGAGCAATCCTTTCCTCACAAGCTGTGCAGTGGATTTTTACAGTCCGGGAAGTATGCTGTACCTTGGCTGCCCAATGTGCACTCACTGCACGGAGGGACAAGAAGAACAAGAGTGAAGAATCGAAGAGAGTAACATTGTCCATGAAGACCTCGTTGGCTTTCTGGCCCAGAAGACAGGGGGCAGGGAGCAATAACCTCAGCATACAACCTGGCTAATCCTTAAACTGTTAAACTGCCTCTGGCGAGTTTAGTTCCTGAGAAAACGAAGCATCACAATGTCCTTCACACCAAAGCCAACACACAGCCGCAGCAGACAGTGCAGAAGCAACCTACAACTCAATAGTTTCCCACACAGTGGCCTGAATAATTCTTTCACTTTTAAGCTAGAACGTTTACTTTATCAGAGAATTTATTATTCCAAAGTAGAGATAACTGCTGTGAAACTATGCATCTACAATCTCCTCCTCCCAGATTACCTCATTCCAGCCTGTTCGCGTGTGCGGATGAAGTCCAGCCTTTGTTTGCTGTTTTCAGTACATTGTAATGCTTAAAAAAACCCAGTTTAACAACCAATTGAATCATCAAGATTCATCCCAGGAAAGAGCGTAGCTATTTTGCACACAGATCTGGAACTGTTCTACTGTGTATTCTGAAAAAGGATCTTCTCACCACCATTTCAAAACATTCGTGCAACAGCCACCCTGAGGTCAAAGCATCCTGGACTTCTAAATTAACACATGGAGTCCTACTATGAGTGAGCTATGAAAGCGTTGCCTGATGAACATCCTTTTCCTTTGGTCTCCTAAAATCTGGCTTTTTGTACCACTTTAAAATCCACCTCTTTCCACCTAGCACCCAATAAACGTATGACGTTCTGCATGGAGAAGAAATGACCACTTCAGCAGCAGAGAAGGACCCAGCAGCCCAGGAGCTGAGTAGAAGCCGACGAGGCTGTGAAAACGGCAAACGCTGTGCAGCAATGCGTAAGCAAAACCAGTATCTGTATGACAGCCAAAAGTGCTGTGCTGCTCCGGGAAAGCCCCTATGGGAGTACAGTATCCAGGAAACAAATAGCTGAATGGATTCCAAAGAACAGCACCACCAACAATCTAAGGTTATGAAAGAGGACTTCTGAGGAAACCCAACTTCTTAGTCTTTTTCTTTATTTCAAAAGCCCAGAGAGAATAATGAAGACAGACAGACAGCAATGAAGAACTAAAACTCCTCTGAGTCAACTTCAAGGAAAACTGTAAGAAAAACTGGGAAATAAGCAGCTTTTCCCTATGTCTATTCATGACTGTTTAAGCATTAGATAAACTGGCAAGAGAGTTACGGAGCCTTCCACCCTGAGAGTTTTAAACAGTTACACATCAGAAATCAGATGTCATTCAGCATCAGATGGGTTAGAAACCTCTTCACATCCTTTCCAATTTTCCATTATTTGAACACTTGCTTTTGAAAATAAATGCAACTCACTTTAAACACCTCCTTTTATCCATGCTGTTTCAGAGGTGAAATGCTACATCTTCTGAAGAGAGTAAGGCCCCATCCTAACAAACTGCTTGCAAACTAACCCCCTGCCCCCAGAGCTGACTGCAAGACTGGGCCTAGCTTCCTCTATTTAAACAAACAACAAAAGAAAGAACAACCAAAAAACCCCAAACCAACCACAATATAAAGAGCTTCCAAGTATCAAACTCATTCAAGCTTCGGATAAAACAGTAACTGCAGTAAATGGATATGGCAATAGGCATTAACCTAAGGATTAGACAGTAATGAAAACAAAGGGAAGAGGGACATTCTGGAAAGGATTCTCTGCATTTTGGCTTAGGCAAGACTTATAGCCTGGGTTAGTAACTAAACTGCTTGTTCTACACAATCTCTTAAGGCACTAACAGACTTCCCCTGGTTTCCATCTGCACTTTGCTCCCTGCAGACACATCCTCATAGAAAATACCACTGATACAGACATGTCTGGGAACAGCAACTAATGCCTAATGTGATTACAAACAGGACAAAAGAGTAATTCTATAAACCAACCCCAGATTGTATAAAAAGTGATACAGAATATTAAGCATCCACACAGGATAGGGAAGACTAATTTCTAATGCTTTATCAAACTGCACCCAGCTACCTAGGAAACAGCAGCAAATTACACACTGAAAGATAAACAGGCACAGAAGCAAGGCGGTGGCAGCAGCAGAAACTGAACCAACAAGTTTCGTCTTCTTAAAGCAGACTCTCAAATGCTACTCCCAAGTAATTCAAAAGGGTAGGCTGTCTGGTAATAGGTACCTGCCCACGAGAAAAGACAAAGGATAAGGGAAGGGCAGTCCAATACACCAAAAAGTTATCTGGAGATAGCATATATGCAAACCCTTAGGGAACATTAAAGCTGTCTCAAACCAAGAAATGCAAACACCAAAAGACCAAACAAGCACACTAAAGACAAGACCAGGCCTTTCACGCCAATACACAAGAAGTTTCCATTTACATCTGGAAGTTTCATATCCAAAGCACAGAGAAGAACTGAGCAGTGGTAGCTTCTCTTGCCAGAATCTCACTACTCATTCGCTTTGCGTCTTTAGAAATGCATATGGTAAGAGCACGACCAATGGCTTCAGCTCCCCATCCCACATCACTGTTCTGCTCTTCCTAAAACACCTCCAGCATCCCAGGCTGCACACTGGTAAGGTGGGCATCGACGCTCTGTACCCAGCTCTAACTTGGGGCAGACGAGCCACTAGACTCCAAAGAATCAGTAAAGCAGCAAAGGCACCAGCACCCTCCTCCAGATTTGCTCAAAAGAAAGACTCACAGGTAGGTAGAGCTGCGAGCACTTTTCTCAGCCCTAACCATTTCCTTCATAAGCACACATTGGAACAACATCGGCATGGGGCAAAGCACCCTTCCAGTTCATTCCTTCCCACATTTCCTTTTCCTGTTGCTCCACATACAGAACAAAGGTGGCATAAAGGGAGGGAAAAGGCTGGTAAAAGCCACAGCATTCACAAACCGCTCTGCTCAAACCAGATTGTTACGCTAGCTGGAGACCAGGAAGGCAAGTAACAAATGCTACCGACAGAAGGACGCATGGATACCCTTCTCTCCAATGCAGAAATGTATTTTGGGCAATGGAAGCCTTTTGAAACTGTTGAAGACTCAGTAAAACAGTGATGCACAGCAATTTCTGCATTTTGCAAAATCACATTCCAGCTAGTTTAAACACTCCCGTTTTAACTCCTAAACTCTAACTCCAGGCAGCAAGCTGAAATCAGAAGCCAGGCCTACATTTGTTCCCCACCCAGAACCACCCACTTTAACACGGCAAGAGAATTTGCAGACTGTACTGCTCACTGAAAAAAAAGCACAACACCTGGCCAAACTTTCCTTTTATCTTGTTACAGGAGGAAGTGAATCGGAACTCTTCAGGTAACACATCTGAAGAACTTACTAACCAAGCATTCATTATAAAGCCAAGATGCTTACAGCCTTCTGTCACGGGCTTCTTGTCACGGGGAAATAATGCAGAATTTCCCCATCAGGACTGTAGCTGGCTGTAAATAATTCTGTAACAGGAACAGAAGTAGGAAACACACTTCAGAATAGAAAGCTGTAACAGAATACGAAGTCAAAGGGCCTTGAACAACCCACCTAAGTAGGGCCTAAGCAGGCAGCTAATCCAAATGACCTCCGGAGATTTCTTGTCCAACCTAAATTACTCTGTAATAACCCACAAGTTAGGTTATTGTACTAGAAAGAGGTTAAAAAGGTCCAGTTCTGGTTTTATCCATACACGAGAGACTAAACGCTAAGTTATGACAAAACTGATGCAAAAGAGACCAGTCATGATGTAAACAAAACCAATTCATTGGTTTTAATGACTTCTTCACCAAGGAAAATTCTCCAGAAAACTGCCTTGATTGCTGGGCTGCCTCCCTTGCTGCCAGCTTGGTTCAGGTCAGGGAAGCACTAATTCATCCCAAGCACACAGACTGGCTGCAACATCAGGAACCGTAAGGATCTCAAATACTCCTCCTGTTCCAAGTGCTCTTATACACCTAGTGGAATGCAGATGCTGGATCAGTACCTTGATATCAAAAGGAAGCTGGGTTTTATTAGTGGACCTGACATTTTATTATTTTTTTCCTTGTTTCACAAGACATAATGTAAATATACGTGTTTGAGAACACAGGATTTCAGACCATTTTAAGACAAGCTGGATTTTCTTGCTTTACTGTGAGATGCTCTAGAAGCTCCAGTCTATCATGGTTCCAAACTTCACAGTAAGTTTTAGCCTTAACTCCTAACCACCTTCTCTTGTGTTTACATCATCCTTTAAGCCTCCTGCCAAGTAAACCTCTGCTGGTGTTACCATGTCCATGCTGCCTCCTCACCACTTATGTCTGTACCTGTCCATGTCCACACTGCTGTGCTCCAGGATCACCCACCTTTTCCTTTCCACACTGTACTTAGGAACAATGAACTATCACCACGCATCAGCTGAGCGAGCAAACAGTTCAGTTATGCAGCCAGTCACCACCCTCAGTGCCTCTGCAGTTGTGTGGGCCAGTTCCTCTGCTGAGTCAGTAGTCAATACTTACTTTCCTTATCATATATACCACCTGTCCACATACCAAAAAGAAAAAAGTAATCGAAAAGTGTTGTTGGTTCCTGCTCTGAAAAGCTATTTATTCAGCCTTTCCCTCACCACTCCAAAAAATCCCTTAAACCTTCAGCTACCCGGATAAGGCTCTGTGGACACACATCTCCAGACTGCAAACCTCAGAGAAAGTTAAGTGTTATCTCCAAGCAGCATAAACAAGTTCATTTGTAAGCCATGACCGCTCTTCTCCAGCCAAACCCATTACTGTACCTGCTTCCACAGTCATTCTGCAAAGCTTTGAAATAGGCCTCAGGTAGCATCTCTTGATTTTACACTTGTCCTGACCACAGCTCTCCAGTCAAAAAGCCCTGTCAGCACCTCAGAGGCCTACGGAGAACTTTACAGGTACTAAAGACAACAAGCAAAGAAAAATAATTTCAGGCTTAAGTATCCAATTGGGTCTGGCATCACTCCATTCACAGAAAGTACAGCTAAGACCCAGCGCACAAGCTTCCCAGCAGTGACGCAAGCCTCTTCACTTTCCTGGAGCGCAGAAAAAGTCCCTGGAATACTGACTGCCTTCCTTATATGGCACAGCTTTCATCAGGATTTCAGTGAAGTCTATAAGCAGTTCCATGAAGAACCTGTCCCAAGTTTGTTCACTCTTCCAGGTTACGCAGGACTAATCTGCTGCACTGGAGGCATGGTAATACATCCGCAAACACAACTAATCTTTACACATTTCAGCAGTCCCACGGACTTCCCAGCAGACTACGCAGAAATGCGGAAAGATTTATTAGAAAGGGAACTGTAAAACCCCCACTGGACTGAACACACAGCATAGCTTGGACAAACACAGGAGCAGGCACAAAGGCACAGAGACTTACAGGCGCGGTGTGTACGCAGCAACAGTAACTGTCCTCGAGGAAGCGATGGGCTGGTTCACACCACTCACAGCACAGCTTCGGCAGACTGAAGAGGGAACAAGACAGCAGTGAAAGATGACTAAGCTCAGGAAGATTTTTGTGACAACATTTTCGTATCAAATATTCCACAGCTGTATTTTTAAAACCCACTGACCTCCTGTGTTCTTCAGAAAAAGAAAAGTTTCCCCTTGTGACTAAACTAGAGCTGAATGCTGTCAATGCCTTATTACTTCAGGAAGACAACCAACGCCACTCGGATCACTCCGATTTCCACTTTCACAACAGTCACGGCACGGCACAGCAGGAGAGCTCACAGGCGTTTAGTACACCACTTACTAAGTCACCACCAATCTCAGCATAATCCTGAGTGGCTTCCACTCGGGTCTGGTCAACTCCCTCCCTGGGGCAGGGTCGGGCCGTTTGAGATCTGCTGCAGCTGGGCCGCTCCGCAGCCCGTTCCCTGACCAGGGCCAACCCCAGCCCAGCCCGGCCGCCGCCCCAACCCCTGGGTTTCTCTTTGGCCCCGGCCCCGGCCTCGCCCGCAGCCGAGCGGGCAGGGGCCGCCTGCTGACCGTCCCGCCGCGGTACCGCTGCCGCCCGCGGAGCTGCCCCCAGCGCCCCGGGCCCGTCCTGCAGCCGGGCGGGGGCCGCGAGAGGGCTGGGGGGGGCTCCGGACCGGACGGAACTCGGGTCCGGGAGTGGCGGCCGGCACCGAGCCCCACGAAAGCGGCCTCGGCAGTGAAGCAAAGCCCCGCCGCGCACCCCCTGGCCCCGTCGCGGGAGCGGGTCCCGTCCCGCAGCGCCCGGAGTCGCCCCGCGGCCCTTACTGCTCCGCTCTCCGCTCGGGGAAAGCCACCGTCCGGCAGGGCTCGTCCCGTCCCCACCCCCGCTTCCTCCTTCCCCGTCCCCTGAGAGGACGCCCGCGGGGGCTGCCTCGGCAGGGCGCTCCACCGCCCCCTCGGGTGTGTGTGCTGGGGCCAGGCCCCGCCCGGCCCCGCCGCTGCCCCGCACCTACCGGCAGCGCCCGCCGAGCGGGGACCCCGGGCCCGGGCTGCAGGGGAGCCGGCGCGTCCCGCACCCGGGAGCGGCGTGTCGGAGCGCTGGTGGGAGGAAGAGGAAGGAAGGAAACCGGACTGTGGGAGTACACACATCACCGACACGGGGGGAGCTCCGTGCGGGCGGTCCTCGCCTGCGGGCTTACTCGGGCTGCCAACACGCGATCTTCGGCTTTCCCGTAACTGGCGCTGCCTCCTCCACGTTTTGTAGCACAGAACGAAAAAAACCCAAAAACCCTCACCTAATTCTCCAGCACCCCTGTGTTACCAAGATGAGTTATTTCAGACAACCCCGCATGCAAGAAAACATAAAATGACCAGAGAAACCTCCAACTGACGCAGTGATTTTAACTAGTGCCCTTACAGGAAATTAAATCGGATTCGGCCTTCGGAAAATACAGCACTTGTCACTCCTTGCCCTATCCAACCCACAGCACACAGATAAGACAGGGAAATAGTGGCCAGATCCCTGACTGGGATTCAGCAAGGACCACTTCTCCAGCTATTTTTGTCCTATTGTTGTGTTTAAATCCTTTCTCGGACCTGGCCCTAAGTAACGCGTATAAAGCTTCAATTCAAACCCACCCCAGCGCCAGGATTCAGGTTTCACGGGACAAAAAGGGCTCTTACTCCAGGTGACAAGCCCCACAGTGAGCTCTGAGGTCACAGGAATCTACTGAATGGCCTCCAGGTACGGGTACGCGGGGTTTTCGTCCGATGTTGGCGTGTGAGGGCTGTGGCAGCGCCAATACTCCCAGTCCCCTGATTTGGGGGAAAGAAGGGGGGTGATTCAGCAGCACTCAGTCCTTCCTATGAGCTACCATTTGAACCTGAGAGTAGAACAAGACTTAGAGGTGGATACATTTTCATCATTAGCAGGAAATCCTATTGTATATTATTTTTCTCAGGAGCAAAACACAAATAATTTTGGCGTTGGTGCCCTGGCTTAACTAAAATTGGGGTGAATGTTCTCTTTGTAACTCAGTCCCCCTCCCCAGGTGGCTAAGAGCAGCTTGGAAGCCGCAGGAGAGAGAAGCCATGGCTGAACGCATTTCCCAGGGTGAAATAAGGCATGACCTCCAACTGAAAGCCTTCTCACGCCGAGTGCCGCGCTCTCCCATGCTTTTTGCTTACATCTAGTCAGAGGCTGGCTCATGCTACAGCTTGTACTCCTCCTTGGGGACCCCAATAACGTTGCTCCCTTTTGTCCTACTACTGTCTCCACAGAATGTCCAAGTAGAGCAGGCGATCAGCATCCATTTACTGATGCATGGGCGTGTTGCCTCTCACTACCCCTCCTCCTTCCCACCTATCTCACCGTTCTCCAGTTCCTCCCTTTCCAGACCTTTGCTGGCTGGCACTGGGTGAAAGAAGCAGCAGCAGTAGCCAGTCTGTGGCCACCCAGGCCACTGCAGCACAGCGAGCTGCAGCCCACCGGCCTGCCCAGCTCAGGCTGGGGGCCAGCCTGCCCACTGGGCAAACCCAGCGCAGCTTCCCCGAAGCGGCCCCTGCGCAGTGGGACCCACAGAAGTTCTCTGGGTGGGGACACAGGCAGGTCCAACTCACTGCCATGCTTGAGGAAACATGGTGAGTAACGAAGATGATAAAGACTTATCTCTCCCCTCACCCCACGAGCTGTGCACCTATTAGAATATTTTTCTTCTGAAGATTATAAACATCATTTATTTTAAAAAATCGTTAGAAAAAAAGGCCACATAGCAATTTCAGAAGCTTGAAGCTGCTCCGAACGCAATATGCTGTAACTACGAGACATCTGTAGTTACACACGCTGTAACTCCACCAACTGTCCAGCAGCATGAGGTGCTAGGCAGCCCACCCGCTATACCTGGCTGTTCTGCACCCGACTGAGTCATCAACAGCGATGCCGACAGCCTCAGCGCGGTGCAAATGTACCCAGAATATTGGGTGTGTTCTGCCACCCCACTAATTGCACGTATTGTATTACAGAGCACCAGCAGATGTCAGCTTAGCCCCAAAAATGAATGCATGCGAGGTAATAGCTTTTGCTTTTACAACAGTAACTTGCCACCCAAGGATCCAAAGTTTAGAAGCTGATGTCCATTTAAAAGCCTTTTACATACCATAATATGACCTCAATGTGTAAAATAAGTAAACCTTAATGTAATTTTTCTCCTGCCTGGAAATCATAGGACTTGCAAACAAAAAAAAAGAGAGAGAGAGAAGGATTTGGAGAGGGGGGGTGTGTTATGTCATTTTGCATATACTGATTTGTTGAGGCTGGAAAAGAATTTTCAAGATTTAATCATTTCAGTAATGAAATACTAGTGAAATCCTAATTAAATACTAACACTGGATACTCAAGGAGAGTTGTGCCAGAAGGCAGTTTCAGACCAGTAATCAATACGTTGCAGGTTAACTTTTAGAACAAGGTAGTATGATACCTGGGCCAGATGTTCTTTGACACAAGCCAAAGTGCCAAAGGTTAAACTCTTGGAATGATACAGCGGTTGGGATGCTTTCTGTGTGTTAAGCTGTTTTGACGATGCTCTGTTTTTGACGATGTTAAGCTGTTTTGCTGATGTTCTGTGCACGTTGCCAATTTATCATGAAAAAAGGTTTGGAAGGCTTGACAGCAAGAGATGGGCCCTTTGCTTATCAACAGTGGGAGGGTACATGCTCATTAGCACCTCAGCAGTGTCCTTGCAAGCTAAGAATTGTTCTGGTAAATTAGCAGATGTTTAAAAATCTTGTCCTTTTTGTGAACTTCGCTCATTAAAAGTTCAGTGTAATACTAAAAATCACACCCATAGGCCCAAAAGACCCTTGCCCAAGTGAAGACACTTCTCCTGAGTATGTGTAATAGTGGAAGTGGGAGGAGATATCCCCGTGCACCCAGCACTGCATTAAACCGATGTCGGCTTTCTAAACTACCATTTCGTTTGGAGAGTTTTCTTGGTTACAATTTTCAGTGGCACAGTAGATACTTTAAATCAGATAATCTGAATGAATGGTTGGTTTCAGATAATCTGAATGCATGTTTGGAGCCCACCACAGTTGCACTGGCTGATTCAAGCTGCAAAGCAAGCAGCAAACAGAACAGAACAAGAGCCCCAACACAACTTGAACAGCTAGTACAAGCAAAATACAGCCAGTCATTATCCTCACCTATAGTAACAGCTAAAACTTAAGCCACTCCTAGGTTTGCTTTTCACAGGATAAATATTCTAAAAGAGAAACTTCATGGGGTTAAAAAAAAAGGCATAACACTTCCAAATATCTTGGAAGATTTATGTTTAAAGTAATGAACAAAACCAAACCTGACCAAAAATCCAACATTATCATTTCTACATAAGTCACTGCAGCAAACATCAATTAGTTGAAGAAAAGCTACTTCAAAGTCCCAAGGGCATGAACTTCCAGATGGGACCACTGCGATGAGGATCAAGACACACTGTCAGGTGGCATTCCATCACAACTCAGCTTCTGCTCATGGGAATGTTGGCAGCCTGAAAACACAGAGCTTGAATTTCGATTAAGCTGCAGTTTAGCACTGATTTTGCTTATTCTAAGTCTTTTCTCTGAGCCTTATGGCAAATAGAACTCACCTATAAGCTAAATTCTTTTTCATGGAATTTTATGTATAACACTGACAAAAGTTAACAAAAGTGAAGAGGATTTATATGTAGTTACTTAAGTGAGTCAAGATAATCTCCTCCCCTCTTCTCCTTTTACCCTCCGTTATCAGACACTGCTCTGCTAGGTTGCTGCTGCAAAAGGATCTGGATAAAAAGTTTTCTAGGTAATAAGTTACACAAATTTAATTGTACGTTTTTGTTAAAACAATCAGTGTATAGAATGCACGGGTTTTTCTTATATTTTCCTTAATTAAATAATACTGATATGAAGATCATACGATCATAGAATGGTTTGGGTTGGAAGGGACCTTAAAGCCCATCCAGTTCCAACCCCCTGCCATGGGCAAGGACACCCTCCACTAGCCCAGGTTGCTCCAAGCCTCATCCAGCCTGGCCTTGGACACTGCCAGGGATGGGGCATCCACAGCTTCTCTGGGCAACCTGTCCCAGTGCCTCACCAGGAAGAACTTCTTCCTCATATCCAATGTAAATCTCTCTGCTTTCAGTTTAAACCCATCACCCCTTGTCCTGCCACTACAGACCCTTGTAAAAAGCCGCCCCCACACCTTCCTTGTAGCCCCTTCAGACACTGGAAGGTACTATAAGGTCTCCCCAGAGCCTTCTCTTCTCCAGGCTGAACAAGTCCAACTCTCTCAGCCTTTCTTCACAGGAGCATCAGAGGGTTTTTGGGACAACGATCAGAAGATCAGTATTTAGTCTGAGCATTGAATCTTTTTAGTTATGGAACGATAAAATTTCTTCAAATTTAGAAAGTTATTGTCCGAAATCACTCACTGGATTATAGGCGGAAAGTATCACACGGTAAAGAGCTTTTTAATCAAAGAGAGAAAAGTATAGTAAAAACCTACTTTCAGAGGACAAAGCTGGGAAAATGAAGATTAATGTCTTACTCTTCCATTTCAATAGTTAGGTGTTCAGCAAGTGGAACAAACTGACTAAAGAAGTAAGAGATTCTGTATCTTTTGATTACCTCCACACAAACCTGGCTGACTTTGTGGAAAATAGGTTTAAGACAAGCCTAGATCATTACAAATCACGTGCGTCATCCACATTTTATAACATGTCCAACTAATGAGCTAATCATTCCATGAGAAATATTGCATCAAGTTAAAAAAAAAAAAAAAAAAAACAACAACAACAAAGAACACAACACCCCGAAACAGTCCATATTGCTATTATGTTACTTGATTTCTAGTGTCTCTGATCACACTTTGCTGGTTAAAATTGACCTGCATTTTAACCAATAATAAAATATACATGCTGGCAGTGCCAGGAGTTTAAATCAATATTGCGCTCTACAGGTCCAAGGTACAAATGAAAATGTTCTGCTGCTTCCCTCTCCACCTAACAGCAACTAATCTTCAAGGGAGGTTTTTTCTCACTCTGACTAGCCAAGCAAGCACGTGACGTGTTTTGGGGTTCACACTTTGACCCTCAAAGCTAAAAACAAGACACACATCCCACAGTGCAGTGTGAAGTGCATGTCCACACACCCGAGGTGTCCCCAAAGCACTGGTAGTATGTGGCTCTCCTGAGCTGGGCACAGTTTGGCCGGATGTAGTTCAGTTACCTACGCAGCTCCTTCACAGTGGATGAGAGCATGACAACAGGGGTTTGGGCTGAAGGCAGCCTCCTTGCTGGGGGTGTTAGCTGCACTAAGGGAAGGTATGAGCCTCTTTGAGAATGCCTGCTGGCAGCCAACTTCCTCACTCTTTGAGAGGCACCATGGCTTTATAAAGGTGGTATTTGCATACACACATGTATTTGGTACCCACAAAACGCGATTTGCATATCCTTAGGAAGTACCAACAGCACCCTCGTTGGCACCCAGTAGAGTCACTACAGCTATCAGGGCAGAGGTTCTGAATGCAAAACACTCACGGTAGAATGTAGAGTCCCCCTAACTGTGCAGGTTTTCATAATGTGCTTTTAATGGTGGGCACTCCAGGTGGTTTTTGATCAGGAAGGGACAAGAGAGACTTCTGTTTTTAAACATGGTCTCATTTAGGTTGGATCCAGGGCCTAGAGCGTTGATAAAACAAAGACTGTGACAGCATGTTAGCTGAGTAGGTAAATATTAAAAAAAAAAAAAAAGAAAGAAAAAGTCTGCCAATGCTTTATGAGCCAAGGTAAGGAAGAATTATTATGAATGAAGGCAAGAGCTACATTTTGAAGAAAAGATGTTATCATGCAATAATTCCGTCTACCTCTATTAATTGAGTGCAGGAGAAATTAATGTCAAGTTCTACCTGGCTCTCTCCAAGCCTGTCGGGCAGAGCACTAGCTAAAGAAACCACTTGAGCCTCAAGCTTCTGTTGAGCTCAGGGTTTAGGGTCATTGGCTTCCAAACGCACAGTAACTTCAACACTTTCCGACAGTACTGCGCAGACAGCTTCAGTTTTATTCTCCAAGCAGCTTTTAACAGTGAGTGCACATAAAAATGTCTGCAATAATTAAATCTAAGTGCTGCCCTATATACTTCTGTACTACTACAGAAATTCTAATCACAAAATACTTGAGAGCTAACAATGCAATAATTACCAGCTGGCAGAGACAGGCCTAGATAGCACTGCTGTGTTGTTTCTGCTGGGACGACCACTAGCCCTGTTCAATATAAACCTTTATCAGCTGTGACCCCGAGGAGAAAAAGGGAGAGGTGTAATTGTGGAAAGCCTCCAGGAGATAACTCACGATGTACCAGGGGGCCGACAATATTAAATGCAGATAGAGACTATCGCTCCCAACATCAGCAGTACACTAAAGAATCTAACCAAACCCTTCAGCCCAGCTCGAACATATGGTAGGGGATGTGATACACCCACTCAATGCCGTGCTCTTTGGCCCAAGTGTCTATGAGATTGTTTCAGAAATGAGTCCCATTGTCTGATTCAATCCTCTCTGGGGTGCCATGTCACCACAGGACTTGCTTTTCAAGGCCCAGGATAGTATTCCGGGCAGTGGCATGAGGCACAGGATATGTTTCCAGCCACCCAGTGGTTGTTTCCACCATTGTGAGCACATGGCACTTGCCTTGGCGGGTTTTAGGCAGTGTGATGTAGTCAACCTGCCAGGCCTGCCCATATTTATATTTCAGCCATCGCCCCCCATACCAAACAGGCTTCACCCTCTTGGCCTGTTTGATGGCAGCACGTCTCACATTCATGAATGACCTGCGCAATAGCGTCCATGGTCAAGTCCACCCCTCGGTCACGAGCCCACCTGTACGTGGCATCTCTCCCTTGGTGGCCCGAGGTGTCATGGGCCCACCTAGCCATGAACAGCTCACCTTTATGTTGCCAGTCCAGATCCACCTGAGCCACTGCAATCTTTGCAGCTTGATCCACCTGCTGGTTGTATCGATGTTCTTCAGTAGCTCGAGTTCTGGGTACGTGGGCATCGACGTGATGCACTTTGACGACCAGGTTGTCTAGACGGGAAGCAATGTCTTGCCATAATGCTGCAGCCCAGATGGGTTTTCCTCGGCGCTGCCGGTTGCTCTGTTTCCATTGCTGTAGCCACCCCCACAGTGCATTTGCCACCATCCAGGAGTCAGTGTAGAGATAAAGCACTGGCCATTTCTCTCGTTTAGCAACGTCCAAAGCCAGCTGGATGGCTTTTACCTCTGCAAATTGACTGGATTCACCTTGTCCTTCTGCAGTCTCTGCAACTTGTCGTGTAGGACTCCACACAGCAGCCTTCCACCTACGATGTTTCCCTACAATGCGGCAGGACCCATCCGTGAACAGGCCATATAGTTTCTCATTGTCCGGCAACTGGTTGTACAAAGGGGCTTCTTCAGCCCGTGTCACCTCCTCCTCTGGTGACATTCCAAAGTCTTTGCCTTCTGGCCAGTCCATGATCACTTCTAGGATTCCTGGGTGACTGGGGTTCCCTATACAGGATCGTTGTGTGATCAGGGCAGCCCACTTACTCCACGTAGCATCGGTGGCATGATGGGTAGAAGAGACTCTGCCTTTGAACATCCAGCCCAGCACTGGTAGTCGAGGTGCCAGCAGGAGCTGTGCTTCAGTTCCAACCACTTCTGAGGCAGATCGGATTCCCTCATAAGCTGACAGTATCTCTTTTTCGGTTGGAGTGTAGCAGGCCTCAGATCCTCTGTATCCCCGGCTCCAAAATCCAAGGGGTCGACCTCGGGTCTCCCCTGGTTCTTTTTGCCAGAGGCTCCAGGTAGGCCCATTCTCCCCGGCTGCGGTGTAGAGCACATTCTTTACCTCTGGCCCTGTCCGGACTGGTCCAAGGGCTACTGCATGCACGATCTCCTGCTTGATCTGTTCAAAGGCTTGTCGCTGCTCAGGGCCCCATTTGAAATTGTTTTTCTTCCGGGTCACTGTATAGAGAGGGCTTACAATTTGGCTGTAATTTGGAATATGCATCCGCCAGAAACCCACAACACCTAGGAAAGCCTGAGTTTCCTTTTTGCTTGTTGGTGGGGACATAGCTGTGATTTTATTGATCACGTCCATCGGGATCTGGCGACGCCCATCTTGCCACTTTATTCCTAAGAACTGGATCTCTCGTGCAGGTCCCTTGACCTTACTTTGCTTTATGGCAAAACCAGCTTTCAGGAGGATTTGGATGATCTTCTTCCCTTTCTCAAAAACTTCGTCAGCTGTGTCGCCCCATACAATGATGTCATCAATGTACTGCAGATGTTCGGGAGCTGCACCCTGTTCCAGTGCAGTCTGATCAGTCCATGGCAGATGGTAGGGCTGTGCTTCCACCCCTGGGGCAGCCGATTCCAGGTGTATTGGATGCCCCTCCAAGTGAAAGCAAACTGTGGCCTGCACTCTGCTGCCAAAGGAATGGAGAAAAAGGCATTAGCAATGTCAGTTGTGGCGTACCACTTGGCTGCCTTTGACTCCAGCTCATATTGGAGTTCCAGCATGTCCAGCACAGCAGCACTCAGTGGTGGCGTGACTTCATTCAGGCCACGATAGTCCACTGTCAGTCTCCATTCCCCATCAGACTTACGCACTGGCCAGATGGAGCTGTTAAAGGGTGGGCGGGTTTTGCTGATCACCCCTAGGCTCTCCAGCTGATGAATCAGCTTCTGAATGGGAAGCAAAGAGTCTCTGTTAGTACGGTACTGCCGCCAGTGCACTGTTGTGGTGGCAATTGGCACCTGTTGGTCTGCAATCTTTAGCAGTCCCACAGCAGAAGGGTCCTCTGAAAGACCAGGCAAGATGGACAGCTGCTCAATTTCATCAGTCTCTATAGCAGCTATCCCAAAAGCCCATTGGTACCCTTTCGGGTCCTTAAAGTACCCTCTCTTAAGATAGTCAATGCCAAGGATGCATGGAGCATCTGAACCAGTCACAATAGGGTGCTTTTGCCACTCCTTCCCAGTCAGGCTTATTTCAGCCTCCAACACAGTCAGTTGTTGGGAACCCCCAGTCACACCAGAAATGCTGATGGGTCGTACCCCCTTATAGCTTGATGGCATGAGGGTACACTGTGCACCCGTGTCCACTAGAGCCTTATACTGCTGTGGCTCTGATGTGCCAGGCCATCGAATCCACACAGTCCAATAAACACGGTTATCCCTTTCCTCCACCTGGCTTTTAGAGAGGCAGGGCCCCTCTAAAAGTTAACTGATTCACATTCACTCATGTCTTGGAGGGATGGATTATTGCTCCGCTTCTGTTTGGCTACGGGAGCAACAGTTTTCTTGGAAGAGTCCTTACTGGTGTGCTTTTTCCCTTTCAGTTCACATACTCGTTTCTCTAAGTGCGAGGTAGGTTTTCCATCCCACTTCCTCATGTCCTCTCCGTGGTCACGTAGGTAAAACCACAGGGTACGGCGTGATGGATACCTTTTATATTCCTGTCTTTGAGGAAAGGAACACTTCCTCCTAATGGCTGAGACACTGGCTCGTGCAGGTGGGGATTGGAACATCTCCTTTCTGAATTGCTTAAACTCTTTGGACAGTTCCTCTATAGCTGAGACACAGGCCTGCATGGGGGAAGAAACAATGTCCTCATATCCCCGGAACTTTTGAACTACCTCCTCCACTATTGGGTCTTCATCCCTTTCCCAAGTCAATACTGCAAATGCGGCGGCTGTCGAGGGTGGTCCATTCTGCATTAACTTCCGCCACATGGGTCGTGTACACCTGATTCTATCTGGATCTATCCTCCCATCATCACGATAAACTAACTCTAGCACAGCTAGTTCCCTCACGTACTGGATAGCTTTCTCCATGGTGGTCCATCTGTGTACGTGATATGGCACGTCTTCCTTAAAGGGATACCTTTCCCTCACACCATCCAGAAGCCTCCTCCAGAGGCTTACATTCTGTGTCTCCCTCCCAACTCCTCTGTCAATGCCACTCTCTCTAGCAAGTGACCCCAGCTGCTTGGCTTCTCTGCCCTCTAAGTCAATGCTACTGGCCCCGTTATCCCAGCAGCGGAGCAGCCAGGTAATAACATGTTCACCTTGCTGACGGCCAAAGTCTCTCCAGATATCCCGGAGCTCCTTCAAGGCTAAAGATCGCATGGTTATATCTGCATCACTCTCATCCTCTGTCCCTGTCACTGCCGCTTGGGATGGCCCTGCTGTCTCCCCATCGACCTGTACCAGACGCCCTGATTTACGCTTCCATTTCTTTTTCTGTACTGGGTCAACTAACACTGGTGCTGGTTGATGCTGGCAGTACCACACAGGGGTCTGCACGGCTGCATTGCACCCTGCAGTGTGTAGGGCTGTTGTGGGAGGCGGAGCTGCAGCAGGAGGTGGAGCTGCTGTGGGAGGTGGAGCCGCAGCGGGAGGCAGAACCACACTGGGAGGCGGAGCTGCAGCAGGAGGTGGAACCGCAGTGGCAGGTGGAACTGCAGTGGAGGGTGAAGCTGTTGCAGGAGGTGGAACCGTTGTGGAAGGTGGAGTCACACTGGGAGCTGGAACTGCAGCAGAAAGTGGAACTGTTGTGGGAGGTGGAACCACAGTGGGAGGAGGAGCTGGCGCAGAGGGTGCAGTGGCTGCCGCGTCTGTCGAGGAGAGTTGCCATCGCCGCGGAGGTATAGGTGGCGCAGGCGGTGCAGTGGCTGTAGTGTCTGTCAAGGGGCGTTTACGTCACCGTGGGGGTGGAGTCGGTGCAGAGGATGGGCTACTTGTGAGCGGTGATGTAGCCATGGGGGATGAAGCCGGCACACAGGGCCTGCCTCTTCCCCAAACACCAGTAGCAGATGGGGCAGTATTCCAAAACATTTCTTTGACTTTACACAGGAGCACAATAACATTCAGAAACAAGCTGATCCCTAGCAATAGGTCACCCCGGGACCATGAAAAATTTCCCAAATACTCATACACTTGCGCCATTGACCATAGAGAAGAGGTAGAAAATTGGAATAATTTCCACACATCCACCCAACTGAATAATTCCTTCACATGCAACCCACTAAATGATTTCTCCTCTACAGGCTGTGTCCCAGAAGTGAAAAGCGAAAAGGTATAATTAGTGAAAGTCCCTATGAGATTAGATGAGAAACATGCAAACGCTGCCAGTACTGCATACAGATACATGATTATTCCCCAAACCAGCAGTATACAGACCAGCCAAATCAGACTCTTCAATCTGGTCAGAGCATACATGATCAGTATCATAAGGAGCACCCAAGGCAGTAAATCCCACCGTTCTATCATCCACTTAAAAATCCAAGAATTTAACGTGCTGACCAACCACCACAACATCTCTATAACCAATGCTTATCACACAATCTGCTTTAACACACAGTAATCAGATCTGTTCTTATCTCAACCCTTCGAGCCCCACGTTGGGCGCCAAAAAGGACTGTCGTGGTTTAACTCCGGCTAGCAAAATACCACGAAGCCGCTTTCACAAATCCCCCTCCCTCCTCCAGTGGAGGGGAAGAATCGGAGGAAAAAGAAATAAGGAAGCTCGTAAAATTGAGATAAGAACTATTTACTAATTAAATCTAAATCAATATATACAGGTACTACTGCTAATAAATACTTAAAATAGTAGAAAATGAAACATATAGTACAATATATACAATATGATACAATATGATACAATTTTCCATCATCCACTGACCAATGCACACCCAGATGTTGAGGGATGAAAATCAGACCCAGAGAGCCCGAGACCCACATCCCGAGAGCGATCGCAGCCCGAGAGCTGCGGCCTGAAGGCCGGAGCCCGGGAGCCTACGCAGCAGATTCCGAGCAAACCTTATCACTGATAACACGGCCAGAAAACCCAAAACAACCCACCAGCTCCCACACAAAGGAGCCAGCACAGGAGTTGGCAAAGCAGCTAACGCAGGAGGGTTAGCAAGTTGCCCGGAGAGACGAGCAAGGGAGTAAGGGAGAGCGAGAGAAGGGAAGAGTAATGGCTACCGGACCCTCTTCCCCGCCCAAAGAGAACATGACGTACTATGGGATGAAATACTTCCTTGGTTAGTCTGGGTCAGCTACAGTATCCAAAATGGACAAAAGACCTTGAGTTCAGTACAAGCCATCCCCAGCACCAGCTGAGGCCTTATCAGTGTTTTCACTTACTGTCCAGCAACAGAGTTCCCTGGCAACCAGAGTAAAGGGAGTTAGCCCTTTCCTGACTGAACCCAGCACACTTATTTTAATGTACTGCTTTGATCCAACTCTGTGGATGTCAAAGGAATGACACAGTAGTCTCTTGTGCATAATTCCAACATAATAATCTTTCACATAGCTGTCATCTGGACACCAGAATTATTACAACCTACTTGGGATATAGGCAAAAAATACAGAAATATGTATAGAGATTAAGATCTTATTGCTAACATTCATATTTACCCAATGAGGCTTTCCTTAAGGCCTCAAATATCCACATCTCTGAAACTCTGTTCCCAGCATCACTCACACACATTATGTGCAAAGCTGGAGACCAAGAAGCATTTTCTTACACTCCTCTCACTTCATGCTAAACATTTTAACTGAGCAGTAGCAATACTTGCTGCAGTCCTGGCAACTGTGAAGTTATTACTATTGAATGCTGTCGTGGTTTATAATCTCTAGTTGTTATGACTTATGTTACATGATTTCAGAAACATTGACATAATGTTTAATATTTCAGTTCCCCACCTCTGGCAGGACTGCCTTCATTAAGGGCCCTTCAGACAGCCTCTCGAGTCCACATATAAATTAAGTGGCTGACAGTCTCAGCTGGGAAGGTGTCAGTTCCTGTCCCAGAAACTCAGATATTACATATCATATCGTGTCACTTGATATTGCTTGTCTGCAGGAAGCAGCAAACCAGGACGCTTACCATCTTAGGACAAAATCAGCACAAGTGGTGTAGCTACACAGCAAAAACAGCGATAGCAATGTGAGGATTAATACCCATTTGCCAAAACAACGACTAATTATGGTGAAATGCAATCTTATCATCCATTGCTACGCACGAAGAAAGCACTTGAGCAAATCTGCTCGCAGCCTTGAATGGCTTGTTACATGTGGATGCCAAATGCTCAGGACACTCCTCAGCTGAAATGAATCCCGACTCTTCAGACTAATCCTTCATGACAAGCAAGGCAATTGGAAAACAACTGAATATCCTCACGGACAAACACTAGTAATAAAAATAAGTGAACTAAAAAGAAAGCACTGTGGGATTTTGAGAGCTGGCTACTCTGCCTTACACATAGATCCTGCAAAGCTTGGTTTCATGCAGAGCTCTTCCTGAATTCACTCTGCAGCGAAATCATGTGACCTGCATCACAACCAGAACAGAATCTACAGTAACTAAAAATAAACTGCTTCTCTGCAAATTCATGGCTTACTTTAGTCCAGCTCATAAATAACTTTCCAGCGTTGGTCAAGAATCTTATGAGTATCACAAGGCACATGACCTCGTTTATCGTATGTGGGTGGGTGATGCTAGTATCTTCAAACACTTGGAACACTTGGGTTTGGTCCCAGATGTATGTTTAGTAAGTCATGAGTTTTCTTACCTGTTATGTTCCCTACTTTTGTCTATCTATCTCAACTGCAGAACCATCTAACCCAGCCGCTTTGTCACTTGCTCGATGCCTGTCAGTACTTCAGTGGTACCCGGGAATATGGGGTGACAAATCCACAACCAGAAGCTGCTTACAGCCCTGTAGCACTGTGGTTCTGTTTTACATGAACGGAGGGAACGCTTCTAAGTCAGCCACCTTCCCAGTACCTCTACCTGAGCAGTTAACGAGAACATCTACTCTAAAGCTAGAAATGGCTCTGCTACCTTCAGGACACACAGAGCTATCAGCACAATGAACATTAAAGTTTCTTTAATCAGCATGTGATTGACACTACTTTATTTTTCCAGCAATTTTTATTCAAGAAATCAAATTAAATTAGTCCTTTTTTTATACGTAAAATTACTTCTCATTGATTTCAAAATAACTTTTAAGTTAGCAACTTATTTGAGGCTTTTTTCTATTAGAATTGCACTTTAAAGGTACCAGAAAAAAACCCTTCACCTTTGTAAAATGATAAAAACTAGAAGGTTACATACCTGGTTTTGGAAACATTTACCATAAGCCTGCTTTATTTTAGAATTTAGAAATTTTAGAAGAGACAGGCAGTGAGCTCTGTCTAAAGGACTTTTACAAGACAAGATCTGTGAATCTCTGATCTCTGCACGAAAAGGGAAATGATCTCATTCAGCAAGCATCATATTTTGACAAATGTTGGGAATTTTAGAGTCCTCCCTGCAAAAAAAATCCTTATTGCTTTTGGAAAGGACTTTTCAGTCCCTAAAAAATGCATTAAGAGTTGTCACTTGCGGATCAAACTGGTATGCGTCAATAAAGAGTACAGATGTACAAATATTTTTTACTTGAAATTAATGTAAGTTGCTTATGTCTCTAATAATATTTTTGCTTTCATTCTTGAAGCATGGAAATTTCCAAAATTATTTTCTTTTTATTAGCATGAGGCAATTCTGTTGCTTTGACCAATGTTTCTTAGCATTATTTCTCATTTGTTCCCAGAGGTCGTTGATTTAAAGCAAACGCAAGTCAGTGTCCAAGAAAAGGCTTGTTTGCACTGAGTTACAAACATGTACTGTTTTACATATTGCACAACTAAGCATTTTTGTCACACACACAAAATATTTTGATCTTGAAACATGTCTGAAGAATCCTTCATAACATACCTATGTGACATAATAAACATACATAACAGACATAATGGGACATGTCCACTAGGTGGCATACGCTGTGTCGGAAAGGAGCTGACACAGCAGAATGCTTTCCAACATCTAGGGGACAAAAAAGCTTCAGTCCTCCTGCATTTCATTATCCTTTTAGACAAGCACATAAGGAAATCTGTCTGTAATTATTTACATGATTTGTGTATATAATCTAAAAAGGTAAGCGGAGACTTCAGTTCACACAGAAAACAGAAAATGTCTGTCATCCAGGGGAACCAGTTTTTCTCTTTGAGATTCCAGGTGGCTGTACCCAAGCGAAGTCATACACAAGAGACAAAGGCCTTGTCGGGAGGAGGACTGTAACTTGACCAAACATCTGTTTTAACCAGTGTCTATCTTACTGCCTAGGAGAAGCAGGCAAGACTGGGAAGAGAAAGAGTTTAGGGTTCTAAAATAACCGACCAAACCCAAAAATTCATACAACAATGAAACTGAGAACAGTCTAGAAGAATTTTTTCCTACATACCTGGTAACCAAAAAGGCATTAAGTTCTCAGAGCTCTCAGTAGGTCTGTTCAGATGAAAAACAAAATAAAATAGACACACACACACCCCCTCCCAGCCACATCCTGCCTCAGATGCTGCCAGAAAAGAAGCATTAAATGAATGTAACTGACCCATCTGCCCCCTTTGGTTCTCAGTTATGTTGGACTATACATTTTGCACAGAGAGGTAACATTTTTCTATTAGACTCACCAATGAAGCTCATTTTCACATCTACATGCTCGTCTTCAGAGGAGGCGCTACACGCCTTAGTCACTTTGTTTATGTCAGCCCCGTAAAAGGACGTACCACCCTGCAAACCTGGCCTTTTTTCCATCTGTTCTAACTTTAGCATTACTAATACTCTACAGACAGCATTGCACTTTTTTCCTTTGTGTTTTTGCTTGGTTGGTTTTGTTGGTGGTGGTTTTTTGGAGTTGTTTGTTTAATGAAACCACTACAGTTTAGGACAGTTTCCAAGCCACAGCTAAGGGTGAAATGACCATGTCCCTTTGACACCAGACGGTAGAACTGAAAGGACGTGGAGCTACCCGGGCTCCAGTACAAAGCAGCATTTCCCAGATAAGCTTAGAAAGACTGCAACCACGTGGCTGAAGTGTAAATGTTCCAACACATACACTTACCAGGTTGCCAAAGCTTTGCAGGTTTGTTGTTACTGCAACATGAGTATCAGTAAAGTATAAAACATAAGTAAAATCCCCTTACCATCCATCCTCCAGCCTTCCTCGGTTTGTTGGTATTTATACACACCTTTAACAAAACTGAAAGCAACCAAAGAGCCAGGATTCTGAAATTAGTAACGCAATTCTTCCATTTCTGCAAAGCAGCTAAGGGTCCTTTTGTTGTCATACAAGTAATTAATGTACCACATCCAATTAGACGCATATTTGCCGAGTAGTTTTAAACTACAAGCAGTTGTACCCAAAGTAAAGCCTGAAAATAGGAGCACAGGGCTATTCTGAAAAAAGAACTCAGAGGAGAATAGTTGTCCTGTTCTGAATGACCTGACATAATTGAAGGATGTTTATGAACAAACTCAATTTGGCATTTTCCTCACCAGTTTTCACTTCAACACTGTTGTGCTGGTTTTGGCTGGGATAGAGTTAATTCTCTTCATAGAGGTTTGTCTGGGGCTGTGTTTTGCAACAGTGCTGGAAACAGCGTTGATAACACAGGGATATTTTCATTGTTGCTGAGCAGTGCTTACACAGAGTCAAGGCCCTTGCTGCCTCTCACCCCACCCCACCAGCGAGGGGGCTGGGGGGGGCACAAGGAGTTGGGAGGGGACACAGCCAGGACGGCTGCCCCCAAGTGATCAAAGGGATATTCCATATCATATGGGGTTGTGCTCAGCATTTAAAGGTGGGGGCAGAAGAAGGAAGGGGGGAACATTCAGTGCGATGGCATTTGTCTTCCCAAGTCACTGTCACGTGTGATGAAGCCCCGCTTTCCTAGAGATGGCTGAACACCTGCCTGCCCACAGGGAGTGGGGAATGAATTCCTTGTTTGGCTTTGCTTGCACACATACAGCTTTCATTTCTTAAAATACTTTTCAACGTTTTTACCAGGCAAGTGTGGAATCCCAACAATGCCCATGGCTTTTGCTTTACCTATTAAACTGTCTTTATCTCAAAGCAAGAGTTTTCTCACTTTTACTCTTCCAATTCTCTCCCCCATCGCACTGTGGGGGGATGAATGAGTGGCTGTGTGGTGCTTAGTTGCTGGCTGGGGTTAAACCACGACTACACTCAAATAGCTGAAAGGCCTGTAAACCCCTAAAATAACAGAAAATGGTAATCCAAGGAGTGGGATTAATTTTCTGATGTTATCTAAATTTATCCAAATCCTAATTATACTGAAGCTATTTTTGAAGGTAGAAATAATGAACCTGGTAGCCACATATTCAATATGAAACACTCTCATATGTGTTATGTGACAACATGCACTTGTCCTTTGCTCTGCCTCTCACAACCAATTCTACTACCCACCACTAATGCAGCTATTCAAGTCCTTCAGTGAACCTACGCACTGCACAGTCGTGCTTTTTCAGCTAAAAGGCCAGATGTGGCTTCCAGCCCTGGTGATGCCAATTCAGCAAGTCCTTCAATATCAGGGTTTTTTTCCCTCCAGACTGACATCACTGTCATTGCAAACTGGCATTAGCCTAAACCAAAGCCGTTGGACAGGTTTTCCTACCCAGCTGCTTTCAAGCAACATGAAGAAAACTGGCCTAATTAATTATCACTGGTGGTTCTTTAGAAAATGTAAACATTTGGTTTCTGCCCGATAGGCACACTTTCAAGTGAGTAAGAAATTCCTGCTAGAATGGGCAATCCTTTAGAAGTTTCAGAGGCCAACAGGGGATGTGACGTGTCACTCATGAGTTATTTTCAGCTGTGTGTATGTGAAGTGGGTAAAACCCACAGAATGATGCATGCAGCAATTAGAACAGATGTGATAAACACAACACCACTTCCACAAGACAAGGCCCATTTCTAATGCTGACATCACATTTCTGGTCACTCCTGATCGTTTCACAAAAAACAGCAAAGAATTGCCAATACGGTGATGGATATCCAGACTGGAGGGCAAGAGCCACTCTGTGTCAATGGTGCTTCCTCCACCAGCTGCCGCTGGAGTTTTGAGAAGAAACCCACTGGGGAGCAAGACTGTTCAGAGCGAAAGGAGAAGGATCCCAGTAACGCCAGCAAGGGTATCTCTCAGCTCAGCACAGCTACACTCAGAAGTTACAACAGACACATATAGTGAGCACTCTGAGCTGTGAACCAGCTCACAGCAAGTATGAAGTGGAAATGACACTTAGAAGAAATTGATTTTAATGTCAACAGCTCTAGAGAACTTGTGAAAGTGTCCAGCAGTGCTGTAAGACAAACACATACACTAAAGGCACGTTTTCTGGCATTTAAACTAAAGAGACTGTGGAAACTTGGTGCTAAATTCCATCTTAGACAGGTTAGGGCTCTTTGTGAGAGTGAAGAAATGTTATTGCCTACAACTATCACTCACTCCTCCAACTCCTACTTTGCACCTCCATGCTTTATTCCAACTAATAGGTTCCCTTAAGCAGGCATCAGGTTTGCTTACAGGCTTGGGGAAAACAAGAACTGAAAACCTCCAACAACAAGCACTTGAAAATACGTGAGCTACATGAGGGGCCAGCAGATAGGTAGAATAAAACATTGGTAACCAGAATATCCAAGTTTAGCTTCCTACTTCCTCTACGGAATAACAGAGCAAGTTACTCTAGTAATAGAGAAAATTACTATAACGGAGCAAGTAATTCCACTACACAGTGCTACCACTGACAAAATGAGATTAATTGCCTTTACCCAGAGAGCCCACGGAGCTGACCTCCAGCAAATCACATGGGAAAGCCAAGTTTGCAGCTGCAAGACGAGGTGAATCAGTAAGATAAGAACATGGAAGTTCTTCTGTTGCAGGTGATCATTATGGGACTGAGTTTGGGCGATGGACGGTCCATTATTTATTAGTGAGCTTCATGACAGACAAGAGGGGGAAAAAGAACAATTTAAAAATCACCCAGGTGCAGAGGTGGGAATTAGAGCAATTGTTCCTTAAAAATAATGAAAAAAGCCAAGCAACCCTAAGCCCCCAACAGCCTTATATTACACACACAGATATCTATAAAATATAATCTGCATTAATTATTCCAGCTCTGAACTGGGAGCTACACGTCTGTGTAATGTCTCCCCTCTGTTCCAAACACAGACAGATTTACACAGTGTGCAATGGAAAATCCCCAGCAGAAAAATCTTTTACTCAGGCACACAAAACTCTCTCTGGTATTGCACCTTATCTGAAGTTATACTGCTCCATGAGGTTACCAGTGACTGTCAGTGTCAGTATCAGTGTGCTGCCTAGCCTGAGAACTTGAAAAATGAGATTAAAAGTTGCACTAGCAAACCAGGCATTTTGTTTTCTGTTCTATGAATCAGTATATGATGCTCTTAACTCATTCTCTATTCATTTATTTCTGAGTCGGAATATGCCTGCTTCGTTCCAGAAAGTCCAAACCATTCAGTGTTCAGCCATTCTTGATTAGTTCAGACACTGGGCTTGGATACCCAGAGGAAAGGCAGAAATGTCAAGTTACAAGAGCAGACTGAAGAGCAATGTTAAATCAGTGTGAAATCAGCATTTAATTTCCCTGTGAAAAAGGAATAATGGTAATGCTACAGAATTTTTAATTAAATGTCAGCCTGTCAATACTTTTCAGATAGTTATGAATATGAAAAATTCCTAAGAAAATGGAATTAAAATGGACAAATTGGTGAAACTCCTGCAGGCACATTTCATTTCTGTTCTCAGGGTTGCCATGGGCATTCTAAGAAACTACAGCATCTCTTTTTATTATAGTAATGAATCAACTTGCAGATTCTACATGCAAGGCATAGACCAAAATAACGGATTTATTCCAGTTCTCTCAAGCCTATTCCCACAGAACGTCTTTTGCTATAGGATCCTGCCATCCCCAAATGTTTACGAAGCAAAAATGGTTGGGAGAGCTCCTTCTGGTATTCAGAAATGGTACTATATAATTAAGTGAGGGTTTAGGTCAGACTTTATTACAGATTCAATTGTCAGTTGTTCTTGGCAGGTAATGGAATGGGTCACATTTAATGCGAAAGAACTACTTGTGGCCAAGAAAAATGAAAAAAATGAAATATATTTTAAACTAAATTAGTGGGAATTGTGTTTTCTTACCACTCTGCCTTGTGCCTTCTGTGAAGAAAGGGCTCTGTACAGCTGATTGGGATCAGAAATTTGTTTCTACCTGTAGCATCTTCTGCCAGGTCTCAATGTTGCTACAGCCCGGAAAGATTCAGGCTTTGGTTCTTTCCAATTTGATAGCCTGAATTCAAGAAGTCAGCATATTTGGAACTGTTATTTCAAAACCTGCACCAGATACATTCTTTGGCCGTTACCATCAAGCATTTCCAAACACTTTGTACACACACAGCTCGGTTGGAGACATCTCTGAAAGGGGTAAAGCTAGGGAGGTTTCAGACTCAACTCTCTAGAAACGCTCAGACACAAGGCGATGACAGTGTCCCAGGAAACAACGTGCAACTGCACCTGTGTTGCATCAGTGACGCGAGACAGACACACGTTCAATATGAATGTTCAAGCATGTCTCCCTTTATTGCAAAGTTCTTTGCCTTTTTATATCATCTGTTTGGGTTCGTGAAACTTTCCAGCCGCGAATCCTCTTCCTTTACCAGACCACACTAATCAGCATTTGGAATCAATACAAGAATAGGTAACAACAAGACAGGATAACAGCAAAACAGGATACGAAACAGAAGACAAAGAACATTAATCACATAAATAAGCACTAGCTTTATCTCTTGAGCAAAAGTAGTTTTCCGACAAATCACATCTGTCAACATTGTTGGCAGACCACACGTTGCTAATCTTCATCTGTAGCTCATTATGCGCAAAGCAAGTGATCGCTCAGATACATAAAACAGCGCTCGTGGAAAACTTGCAATTGTCCCATAATTGGCTTCTTATATAACTGACCCTCGGTTAACTCTTATGCTTGCTTTATGCTTGTTATGCTGGCTTTATGCTTGCTGCTTATATACCTAGGGGAATCCCACACACCTGGTAGTGCAACACCCCTCTGATGATCAGATTCTACATTCTACACCCCGCCCTTCTCCCCACCAGGTAGAAAATAGATACAGTTATGAAATATTACATAGATTCAAAGATTCCTCCTTTTTTTAAGAGGCACTGACCAGCTTTGTGTTAGAGTAGGAGGGGCTGAATTCATTCATCAATAAACACTGCTGTGTTAAGAGGCTGCTGCTGCACTATTTTAATTTGGTAGCAAGAGCCTTACATTGAGGCTAAAATTTATAGTGCCCTAGTGTTAAACACTGAAGCTGCAATATCCTCCTTCTGGAAATGAGGCTGTGCGTTCAACCATACATTATTGTTCTGGGAACCACTGACCTGAAAATAAAATAAAAACCCGCTTCTCTTTGCTTCAGCACAAGCACACTGGATGCTTTTAGCTGTGGTTACCTGAAGCACTTAGAAAATCTCCATGCAACCCAAACAACTCTCACTTCAGCACGAGCTGCATTGAATTCTCAATTATACAGCAAAAACTGGATGGTACAAATCTGCTCTTTCAGGGGCTATGTGAAAGCAAACTCGGAAATACAAATGCTTCCTTGAAAACTGCAGGATATATTAGTTATAGCTGACCTACCTGGGCTTCCAGGAGAATGCACATAGACCTCACAGGTAACAGTTAGAAATTATCACACCATCTCTTTTCACTCGAAAAACACACAATTAGCATCTGAGAAATATGACAGTACAAAAAGATACAGCTCCAGCACTTCATCAGGACACTCTGTATCAGAATCCTACCAGAAGGACTCAGGTGTCAGCCTTTTAGCTCTCCTCTCAGGCACTTATTTGCGACACAGGGTTAGATGTTCTCCCTTGAAGTGAGAGGCCAGAGTGCTGCTAGCAGCTAAACACCCAGAAGATTACTAAAGCTCACAACAAAAGTATGAGATCAGGACTAAGAGAAATGGGTGAAATGATTTTTGAGAAAGCATACTACTTGGGGAGACAGCTGGAATCCCTCTGCTTTTCTCATCCTTAGGAGATGTATTTCTGTGAGCACCAGCACACCTCCTGACCCTTATGCTGGTGACATTGGGAACAGCACGAGGCTCCCTGTGGCAAGATCTCCCTGGTGCCTCACTCGGCGGATGCCCTGCATGAATACCTCTTGGGTAGCCTCAGTCTTGACAAGAATGTGGCAGCACAACCCACAGCAGGAGCTTCCAGCGAGTTTAGAGGAATTGTCCACAGGCAACATGTACCCGGTCTGGAGAAGCAGACAGAGGTACTTAAACACTTCTTCGGTGCTGTAGTAGCCTTTGACAAGCCTTAGACAGCAACAGAAATGGGAAAGGTACACTTTTCTCCTGTGAAAATCCCAATTATTCAAGTCAGCAAGGTAATTGTGGTCTCCTTTCTCACAACGTGTCTCTACCTTTTATATAAGGGAAACAGAGTGGTAGTAAGTTACTTGCTTCTATCCCAGAGAAAGAAAGGCTGGACAAAGGATGTTATGATATATGTTAAGACATTCTGGCTGAGGATTACATTAAATAAAACAGTGCCCTGCTACTCTCCTTTCCCTCCATATTCCCTCTGAGTTCTCATGAAACAGGACTGCCTCCACCTATTAAGGAGAGGCCCAGGAAGAGCTTTCGAGGTGTTTGCTGTCTTTCTGGTCGTTTCTTCTGTGCTGTTTTGCAGAGTGGGCACCATCTGTTATCTTCCGTGGCATATGCCAGAGCATGTTTCTGCTGCAACATGCTGTTGTTGAAGGTTTAGGTACTGTGGTGCCAGACCATAGGATAAGTAATGGATCTGCGTCTCTTAAAAAGCAGTGGCCGCATCATGACTGGAAAGCTAAACAGTTGTAAAGTTGCCTGGGTGCTGGTTCCACGATGGAAAAAAACCCAAAAGATCAAACTCTGCTCAGTGCCAGAGGCTGGATTGCTTGCTTCTCTGTCCTTTTACTAGATTGTAACCTGTGTGCCAGTAAGCATACGGCGTCCCTGGCTACCGGCTACACGGGACCAGTGAAGTTGTGCTGCTCTGGCTGCAAGGTCACACATACAGAGGAGCCTGTGTGCCCAGTCCTTGTCCACGCAGCAATAAATATTTTCAACTCAGTGCAAGATTGCAAACAAGACAGATGCACCTGCAGCCTGGGTTTGAAAGCTAACCAAGCATTTTTACCTTCTTCCCTAAAAGGAAAAACAACAAAAACCCAACACCTTCAATCTGTTACATTCAATATACTCATTAGGTGATACATATAATTTAAACAGATTCCTTGTCTCTGTTGGAGAGAAGTCACTACTAATGATTAAGGACAAACAGCACATACACAGCTGTAGATTCTCTTGCCTGTTTTATTTCATGTGAGTTGCCAGATAACGGCAATGCTGCACGCAGTACACACGGCTCCTTGACAGCTCATTGCCCTATTTTAAACTCAGCTCCACTTTCTAGCAAAGAGTTTTCTTAGAACTGATGCTTCTGCTTAGGTGGAAAATAACATTCCTTCACCAGAGATCCAGGTTTTTCAGGCTCACCAAAGAAAGGGCCCAGACAAGGCAAAACTCCATTTTATAACATCAGGTGGCAGAGTTATCTTTGCATTTGAAATGCAGCTTTCCCAAAGACATGCAAAATGCTGTCTATACACACCAAAGATTTATTAGGACAGACAATATTTTAATGGATTCCTACAACTATTTCCTTCCTGCACATATTTTAAATGGATTCCTGCATCCTTTCCAAGTTGTATGGTATGTATTTTTTGCCCCAGCTACAAGAGCCCTTTGTAGCTACTCACATCTGCTACTTGCTACAAAGCAGCATTTTCTGCCACATCACCCATGCTCCTTTTAATTTTTGAACTTTTACAAACAAATTCCTTCCAGATGATACAAGTTATTTCCTATATATGAGGTCAGTTATACTTTTCTTCCTTCCACCTCCATCAGGATGGCAGAACTACCATCACACTCTCTCTCTTTAGCTCCTTTCTTAACTAGACACAACTGGGTGACAGCGACTAGTAATTAGAGTGTGACAATGAAAAGGGAACTTAATTCCACTTCATCATTTGCTTCCACCATACAGGAGACACTATTCCCACTCCTGACAAGACCTTTCATCAGCCCCTGATCCTTCAGTCATCTTTCCTCCCCACCTTATGCTCCCATGCCATCCCACCTATCTCTGGAATGGCAGGAACTCTTCTCTGACCTGGGTCCCAAGGCACACAGCCCTGCTGGCTCCGGGTCCACATCAGCAGAGCTGTGGGAACCAGCACTGGGACAGACTCTGGCCCTACAACCTTGTAATGCTCCGCCTCACAGCACCCTTCATATATTCCCAGCATGCAGGGCCTGCCTGAAAGTCCACAAGGTACTGTCGTTTCTTCAAACCGTGAAACGTGTGTTCAGAGGTGAATTCGTACTTTCAAAGAAAGATCCCTGCTGACAACAGGATTTTCGCAAGTTGTGAGTTAAAGAACCTATTTTCAGAAAATTACTGTGCAGCTCCTGCACAGAAATTACTCTGACAGCTCCTCAGCCATCAAAGGGACACTAAACACGAAGTCCAATACCTGTTTTAAGACCGTAAAAGAATATATAAACCAAAAAAAGGTAAACACATGAAGACACTGTAGACCATCAGTAGTACAGAATGTTATCCTCCTGGGCAATGAAAGTGGCTGAAACTCATCACCTGCCTCTAAACAATTCAGAATGCTGTTTGACCACACCTAAGCTCAGTTTATTTTGTACTCTTGCTTTCCTCTTGAGTAACATATAACTGAACATTGATTAATCCCGTGATTAACCTCAAATAGAAATAAAGTAATAGTGTGAAGGGGGGTGTAACAATCATAAGTGGTTTTAAGCATGGTAGCATACAGTCATTTACCACTGACATTCCATTTCAGTTTATTAAGCTTTTGCTTAGATTCACCTTAAACTGTATACAAAAACCTTCCTCCCTCTTTCCCTTTAGAAATCCGTAGGGTAATCTGGACACTGCATCCACAGATACAACAATTTGGAGAAGCCTCGTTGTAAAGGGGTGCTAGAAACATATGTTCTCATAAACTAAGCTTTTTTCCCAAAAGAAAAAGAAAAAGTTTTGCCATTATTTTGAACCGTAAGATTATTATGTACGTACCAAGCAACACTAGTAGATGAAAGAGAATTCACCAATTAAAATGGGGATGGTAACAAATGTTCATCAAAAAGGCAAGTTTTATCTAAGGAGACACAAGAAAGGGGTAAGAAACTTCAGGGTCAAAAAATCTTTGCCTCTGTAGAACACAGATTATTTTGCAATTTAGGAAAGAATTTGTTTATCATGCCACAGTGAACAAAGAGGATGAAGCATATGTATCAAAAGTCATGGAAGTAGCATTTCAGCACAGATTTTAATATAGGCAAGCTTTACACTCCAGTGGTAAGTCCTCCAACAGAGGACTGCAGGAAACATACTCTGAGTCACAAAGAACACAGCATTCTCTGAGAATTTGGTCGCACTTCCACAAAGAATGACTGCATAAAAACAGCTTAGATTCTTAAAGGATGGGATATAATTACTTTTTTCATAGCCCCCTGTCACCTCTCCAGCCTTACTGCGAAGTCTTCCCAATTCTTTTGTAAATACAACACACATCTCCTGGTTCTCATCTCCAGTTCTGTGTGTGTATACACTCACCCTGTATCCCAAGCTGTAGCAGAATACTGGAGCCTGTGCAGCCACCCTCCAGGACAAACCCCCTGAGCTCTCACAGAGCTGGTGGGCTGGGCAGCACTTTGGAGTGGAGACATGATGGTTTGCAGCTGAAAGGACCCCTTTGAAACAAGCTGTTTTTTCAGAGCTGTAGACAGCCTATTCACTCTGGTCCAGCTCATCTGCAAAGGAAGAGGTAATACATGTTTCTACTACTCTCCCATGAATTGCTTGAGTTATTGAAGTCCTGGACATGACAAAAAGATGGATGGCATAGTTTTAGTTGTTAGGATTGCATATATTAAAATATTTTCTTTTTAATCACTGGAAGAACTAGGGGGAAAATTTGAGAGTTGCAAGCAGATGTCTTTACTAATTTTCTTTCTAGGGCACGTAATTCCCCATCAAGCACGACTAGATAATGCCTTGCAGCCAGTAGCAGCAAGATATAAACTGAGCTTCGTAGTTCGTCCAAGCAGAGAACAGGGTATCTAGGACATTATTGCTTAGCAATGTTTTAAATAATATTTGAAACCGTCAGTGAAGTGAAAACTAGGCTTTATGTATTAAGAGCCTGTTTAGACTTAGAACTTCCAGAGAGCCACTGTCTCTTTTAAATTTAACAAAACAATGGCTAAGATCCTTCCTCCAAATACCTTCTAGTAGGTAGATTAAATTTCAGGCCCTCCACTGCTTTCCTCCCACAGGAGAACACACTGGACTGAATGAGCTGGGCTAACAAGTCCCTGGGCAGCACTCTCCAGATCTGAAGGTGCATACTGAGTCAACCCTACAGCAGAGCTATTACACCCTTTACACCTACCTCACTCACAGCAACACAGCACCAGCAATCTCTGCTGTCGTTAGTGGTAAAAATGTACCCTGGCTAAAAATTAGACCAAAAAGCAACACCTCATACATAGTTTTGCTTGGTATTAGGAAAAGTTGACAAAATTATTTAAGGGAGCTTCAAAGCCCTGAAGAATTGTCTTTTCTCATAACCATAGCATCCAGCCTACACTTTCAAACACGACACCGAAACACTACAGATAAATCTCATACACCTCCCCGTTGCATTCCATACAACTCAACTGACTGTCTACAGGTAAATACCCTTTTCAGATTTTTAATCATAAAATGAAAGCTTTCATATGCAAATTCTGAATATGAGTTAGTGAATAATAACACTCAATGAAACAGTCCAACAAAACATATGAAGACGAAAGGAAGAGCTACACTTCCAAACCCAGTACCCAAACCTGAAAAGCTAAAATAATGTCTCCCTATTAAGCACTCTAAATACCCGGAAGGAAATTAAAAGCATGGCTTTTCCGGTGATGCCCCTAATGAAACCAGAAGATAGCGCTACAGCCTGGACCGTAGATGAGAGAAATCAATTTAAGCCTCACAGGAATTATAAAAAAGCCTCCAGTTTGTTTGTATAAGTACACTTCTCAGTTACGGCCTGAATCCATTTTTTGTTCTGCCCAAAATAGTTAGGCAGTATGGCATAGGATAAAGTCACAAAGGCGCATTATGGGCTAAGTGCGTTTTTTGATTTAGAGAAATTACTTAAGCGTTTCATAAACCAGGCTGAAGCCTTTCTGGCGTCATTCCCCATTGTTAAGTTACACCACACAGCGCTCTATAACGTTCTGATGGAAGTACAGGCACTTGTATAAAGTACTAATACTTATGTATCCACTAACAACAATCCAATGGTAACAGCACGTCGCTGCTTCCCCTTCTCAGTCCGTTCCAGTAACTGTTCGGTCAGACCTAACCATTTCATTCTCCTTCCACGGAAACGAGCACTGGCAGTACAGAACTGGCTGCAGTGCTCACACAGCACCGGCCCTTGTACCGCAGGCAATGATCCAGCGCACTGACCATAGTAGTGACTCTTGGTTTGGCATAAGCCTTAAACATTGGTATATTTGTGTGCTGAACTGCTTGCAGACTTCATCTTTGCTACAGTTATTGTTAAACACTATTAGCTGCATGAGCTGGTTTGGGGCAGGAAAAAGCTGCTTTTCTTCACAGTGCTGTCTGGCCCAGAGCAGCCGAGGGACTGTTTCATTCCATGGTACCTCAGGCTCAGGCCACATGGGCAGTTCTGAGGTGGGAAGTAGCCTGGGGGTGGGAGGTTGTTAAGACTTGGACTAGCTTGATAGCTAGTCGTTAGCTCCTTTGTTAGCTCTTGGTGCAGTTGTTAGCGCTGGGGCAGATGATTGGTTCATTAGTGGGCTGGGGGGTTGGCTGGCTTTTCCTGGTCAGGTTGTTGCCCTGGGGCTCGGGCTCTGGGGCTCTAGGGCTTGGACTCCTGCTGCTGTGGGACCTGGCTGTGTGTTGGTCGGCAGATGGTGAGCTACTGTGTCGTATGTTCCACTTTCTATTATTTTAATTATTTATTAGTAGTAATAATGTTACTATTAGTAGTATCAGTATAATTTTCATTTATATTCAATTATTAAATAGTTCTTATCTCAACTTTAGGAGCTTCCTTGTCTTTTCCTCTAACTCTCTTCCTGCACTGGGGGAGGGGGAGAGGTGAGTGAGTGGCCAAGTGGTAAACCACGACACTGCAGAAGCCATAGCAAATCAGGTAATTCGCTTAAACTGGTTTAACTCTATTCATCCCACTGAATTTCAGGCATCTAAGGCACCTAATAGTCACCCTCATTGCACAAAATACATGCCCAAAGACAAGCTTAACCCAAGCATTCTTTAGCAAGTGCTCCACTTTGTCATTTGTGATTTACACACTCTCTCTGTACTTGAATGTTTTCTTTAATAAAGGAGGAAGCTATTCTTTTCTTAAGCAGCTCTCCCATTTGCAGTTAGAAGTTACTTGTCACTGAGACCGGCATGTTTGGAAAGTACTTGAAGCCTGTACTCCAATAAAAGAGAGGTGCAAAGTGCCCTCTAGACGGCACACCCATGCCTTAAGCTCAGACCACAATATGCTTCACTTGTAAGGAACTTCTGGGAAAAATCTGAGTGTGTCTGCAAAGACACAAAAGAAGACAGATGCCTTTTGCATTGGTTCACCCACTAGAATCATAGTGCCCGTTTCATGGCTGCCAGACCGTAGAGCTGACTCAACCACAGGTCTTGTGTTGTGACTTGGAGCTTATCTAGCACCTCCTCATCCTGTCAGAAAAAAAGATGCTGTTTGAAAACAAGTGATGTGGAATGTGCTGGGTTGAGTTTGGCTGCATTCTGCTGAACAGTAATTCTAAGGCCTTGCTCACACAAGAAAGTTACAGAATTTAAGTTGCAGCTTAAATAAAAATAAAATGAGTCATGTCCAATCTAGTTAACTCCACTTCAAGGATACTGATTTCATTACTACAAATTGTCTCACTGCAGCTCAGCTGTTACAGATACTCATGGTTAAACATTAAATGCTGCTTCAGACTCTTTTCAAATATGAATCTCAGTATGAGTTGGGCCATTTGAAAATTCTATTTATTCTAAGCTATAGATCTTCGTATACCTTTTTGTACTCTGAATGCTCAAAAATTGCAAACAACAAGCATAAACAGCTTGTTCCTGGAAATGACCAGAATTGTTCCTGGTGCTTTTTCATTAGAAGATCATCCGGTCTTTCTGACATCATGGGCTCTAACACATCTAGCGAGGCTGTGTCACTTGATTTACACACATTCAGTATTTGCCTTTACTGTGAAAGTGGAACTGCACCTGGAAGTATGGATGGCATGAGTAGAGACCTATGTACAACACTGACAGAAGAACCTCTGTTAAAATCAGGGAATGTGATAAAAGGTATCACAGAAATGAATGCAGCTGATACGAAATTGAAACCTGCATAGAGATCACAAAGAGGTACCTGCAGCTTGAAGAGTGGGGACAAAGCTTTGTGTCTATCCTGCTCCTGCCCCATAGGAATGCAAAGCATTATGCCTCCAACCCACATGGATTCTTTCTTCTGAAGAAGCAAAGGCCTCTAAGGCTTCCGGCTGAAAACTTTATGTATGCCTCCAGGCTCCGGTCACTGCAGCAGCAGCATTGCACACCCAGCCACCTCTCCTCTTCATTCCTGTAGATTCCCCTCTTGCTGCAATTTTCTCCGCAGCTGCTTGCCTCTTTCTCAGTAATATCACTTCATCTTGTTAGTTCTCCCCAAGTTTCTTGGTTCTGGCTTTTTTTCTTTTGATTATTTTCAAACTCAAAGTAGTGGATCCAAGAGAGGCTAAAAGGAGGAGTGAGTACGTCCTCCCTTATACCAGTGCCTTTGTAATGGTCAGAACATAGTGTGTCAGGATTCTTTTCTCTCCTCCTTCCTTCATCCTGGGAATGAGGAGACAAGTTCTGCCTGATCACGCTCTACTAGTGCTAAAGGTATTACTGCAGATTTACATCAGCATCAAAGAACTTGGCTTTAGATTCTTTCGTACACTTCCCAAACTCCTCTTATTTGTTGATAGCAACTGTATCATTCACAGGCTTCCCTCAAGAGTATTATAAGTCATATCTAGACTTCGATAAAAGAAATAAAAGCTTTAGGCTCCTAACGTATTGCCTATTGTAAGGAACCCAGAATGCCTCAGTCTTTTAAATTGTTCCTGTTTGCAAGTGTACCTTATAGAAGTGGAGCCCCAATCTACATTGGATGCTCACATAGGGCTCATACGTATGTCCAGCTGGGCTGTTTGCAAAGGTGGGTCTCCCTCTGGAAGTAGAAAGCCTTGTCTAGAGGCTCCCCGAGTTGTGCCCAAGGCTTTCAAAGTAATACCAAAAAAGCCTGCCTGCCTTGTGTAGCTGGCCTTGTAGGACTCATGCAGGACAGCAGCAGCCTATCCGCCACCACAGCCAGGAACTGAATGAGGGCCAGTGTCCTGGAGCTCAGCAATGATTAAGGGAGGAAATGCATGCTCGTGTCATAAGCATCTTCTGCCACTAGCAAAGGGTTAAATAACTTACCCAATTGCACTCTTCTTAGACAGCATTCATCAAAACAAGTACTACCTAGGAGCCAACAAAGCATTTTCCCCAACTGCAGTACATATACAGAGGATCTGTGCTTTACAGAAGAGGGCAAGAAAGAAGCAGCACAGTAGCAGGTCTGACTGAAGGAGGCGGTGTGGCAGAGTAGGTCTGACATCACACAGAGGTGTGAAACAGGCCTAAAACTCTAACATGGAATAACTGAAGATCAAAGGAATTCAACAGTAACATACTAGAGAGGATCATAAATTAGGAGGTGAGCAATTGTGTCTTTTTTCCAGTATTAGACAGGATTGTGCACATTTCTTAAGCCTCGAAGAATTTCATCCCAGAATTGGCAGGAAGAGTGGAATCCTTTGTGTGGTCTCCAAAGCACCTGGAGACACTTGGGGAATTGAAAGGAAATATATAAATGTAAGTTATTTCCACTGTCAGGGGAGTTGCCATTCCTCAGCTCTCACATCCTATCCGTCGCACTTCATTTCCTTAAGTGCCTTTAGATCCTGACAGAAAGATGGCACGGGGAAAGAGGCAGCGCAGTAAAGCTGGAGATGTAGAAGAAATGGATCATGTTCAAAAACACATCAGTGGGAGCTTTGAACTCTTCTACTTTATATCCAAATAGCATACTAAAATTGGAAAAAAGGGTGACTAAATACATAGTGTGCTAATTTTGTTCCCTATCTGACAAATTATATGTTCTGTTGGGCCATTATGAAATCTGAAGTGAAATGACAAGCTTCATTCATGCTGCCAAGACCCTAATGAGCTGCATTCCCAGCTTTCTGAATGAATGAGATGCCTTTCCCATAGAACATGCTGGGGAGTGGAGAGGCAGCAGACACAACGCAGCAGTGGTAGAAGGACTGCATGAACTGCAGCACTGACTAGGGAATTCAGAAGGCAGCGGAAAAGGAACATTGTTTCCCTCACAAAAGAGGTGGTTATAATGATGGAAGACTCACAAGTGAGGGTTAGACATCCCCACACCAAATGCACAATACTCCATTCATTCCTCTAGAAGAAATGAACTGCTTTCACCCAAACACAAAACAAAAGCTGGATTCCCTACAAGAAAACTGTGGTGTATGGCAAAGCCTCCATCACCGCACTGCTGATAACAAGGCTTGAAGGATGGGCGGGACATACCTTTGGGTTTGTTTATGGATTGCACAAACATTTCATTTCCTGTATGAGATGGTAAATAGGACTCTGTTTCCACACACACGCACATAAACATAGAGACTGGTATGCTGCATTACCTAAACTCCACAGGAAACTGGCCAAATGCTACAGGAAAAGTTAGGATCGGCCACTTTTATGGTAAAATCTCTTCTTTGTAGAGCACTTCCTTCAGCTGTGTAAAATACTGTCCTAGAAAGAAGAGCTGAGGAACAACACCCCTAGAAATTACAAATGAAGAAGGTCTCTTGCCTCACTGTTTTTTAGACATGGACTCTTCAATAAGCTAGACCATGGCCTTCCCACGCCATGAGCCATGCCTACAATCACTGCTTCCATAAAACTGAACACAGTGGGTGTAGATCGGAGGGGATCCTTACGTAAGAACTTGATTCCAGGTATGGCATGAGTTGTATGTACGGCATGTTTGGAGAAGCCTGAAATCCAGACTGAACGGATAAAAGCAATGACTAGGCATGAGCCAAGATACTCTGTCTGTTTATCACACCTTGGCTGGATAGTTCTGAGTGTACAAACAGCTTAAAAACAAACAAGCAAGGAATTTATGGAATAGTTTTGCACATGTTCTTACAATTTCTTACAGCTTTCAAACAGGGACAGTCTTACTTCTTTAACTCTACTAGGCAGTTTGGAAGGAAAGATACTGGAAGCAAACTGGATGTTTTGTAATATCACTACAGAGAGGGGAGGGGTTGCTAAAACCAGAGATGCCCATCCGTGCGAATGAGCTGCCATCTTCCTTCTTTCCTAATGTTCTGTAAGTCATTTCCAACACAGCCTACAGGCCAGCAACAATAAATCCCCTTGAAACTATTTTGAAGCTGGACAGCTCTGGTTTATAAAAAGCTTTCTATACCACATCATTTGCACAGAGAAATTAATTAACTCGTATCAGCATTAAATTACAGGCTGTGGTAGTATTGTAACTCCTGCTGGAAAATCAGCATTGTGCAGTTCAGTTGCTAATCAGATCTTGAGTTTAATAAAATCGTTTCCATTTAACGTTAATCACATTTGCAATTTGCTGCTGACAGAGTTGCTAACTGCTGTTAATAAGGGCTTTCAGGACACTGGAGGACTGCACATTCAGTTCTTGACCGAGCCTATTTTGTGCTCCATCATACAATGGGCTGCTTAAATAATTATTTTTAAATCATTCGGTGACTATTCAGCTGGAGTTCTATATCACAGGCTATAGGGAGATTGGACACCCTTTGAATACTGATGCAAGACCAAGAACTCTATTTACTAGCAAAAACATTTATAGAAGGTGCATCTCAAAGCAATTGCAGCATGCTTACAACCTGTGTGTGACCATTCCAATCACTGAAGTACCACCACAAGATTCTCCATTAAGCGCTAGTGCCTAAACGTAGAGATTATGATTGAAAAATTGGAGAAGTATCTTGGAGTTATGTCAGGATTGCAGAAATTTTGAAAATCTACAAATTCTTAAAGGTAAATAAACATTAATTTTGAGCAAAAAGTCATTAAATTGGGAATAGTTTTCTTAAATTTTTGTGTTTTAATTCCACAAAACTGTGACAGGAGTTCTCCCTTTACACAGGAGTTGTGTGATGAATAGAACTCTCTTCTGATAAGGGTGCATTTGGATTCAGAAGTATTTCCTACACCTTGTGCTTGAAGATGTATAACAAAAGCAGAAATTTATCATGGAATGCTGCCAAGGGTTTGCTCAAAATACTGAACTTATCTACACCTTCCTTATTAAACTTGGTGATACTTAATGCACTTACAGAAATTCTATGCTCAGGCTTTGGATATAAAATTAGTCCTGTGTCACCAATGAAATAATCTTCTACCTTCAGCCTCCAATAGTGTTTTATCACAAACACATAGTTGTACATGACCAATCCTTTGAAAACAGTGAGAATCCTAAGCTTTCTACAGGACTGTTAGCTCAGCCTATTTACTTCTGTCTTGCATACAATTTTCTGAACAAATTAGAGTTTATTTGTGCTAGAGTCTTACATCTTTCTATTAAGACACTGAATGTCCTGTGACTAATCCAAAATAATTTTTGTTTCTCATAAATACAAATGTACCACTCCCCCCTTCTCTCCAAATACTGGAATTAATTTTGCCCTCAGCTGTATCTATTCAGTTTCCACATATTATAGCTGCAGTTAGAACTGCAGGGGCCTTGTTTTGCTCCACTGAAATCAATGATAAACCAGCAATTTAGTTCAATGACAATGTGCACTAAAATAGGCCCTCAGTCTTTGCTATCTATAGAAGAGGGGCTAAGAAACGGGGTGTTGCAGCTCCTGGCTAACTGTCCCTATAGGAGTTCCTGCATGACTGCTCAGGTCTTCACCTTGATGCTCTAACGGCAAGAGTAGTAGCAAGGAGATGGTATTAGAGACAGCCTGCCTCAGAAATTCTTCAAAATGCTTTGAAAAAATTCCTGAAGAACGTGTATTCTCTGCACTCTGCTGTTTGACATACTTAGATATCATCCTATCCTTACGTTTGTGGAGTTGGGTTTTTTTAAATTTCTTGCCATGCAAGAAGCTTTGGAAGCTCCTTACTAAGTATAGGTGAAGTTGACAGAGCTTCAATTCTCTCTCCTTTAATCCTGTTTTATTCTGACAAAGTGCTTCCAGTGCCTGTCAGGAGAAAAGCCCTCACACACTGAAAACCACTGAAGTATGTAGAACAGAATGTTAATGCAATCTTAAAGAGATAAACAAAATCTTGTGAGCACAAACATTATTACACTACACTGGCTGCTAGTTTCTCATGCTTCAGAAGATTCTCAGGATCCCTTCCCTTGAGAAACAACCCAAATCCATAGCCACAGCCAGTGTCAGACTTACCAATAGAAAGATGCAGCTAAACACACTGTCATTCCCTCAGCATCGCTGACATAGCGCATCGGGATGGGTCCAAGGTGACAGTGCCACCTGAACTGAATGTGTTCCCCAGGTTTCACCAGAGTGGCTGCAAATTATAACCTGGAGTCAAGGGAGGGCTACTGCTGTTCCTGAGGTACAGTTTACTGTGTTTTTGAATGACCACCATTTAGTTAAACAAGGTTAAAGGAAGAGGAAATAAAATTAGTTCATTTTCAGGTTCATTAGTGTGCTGGGTTCAGTCAGGAAAGGGCTAACTCCCTTTACTCTGGTTGCCAGGGAACTCTGTTGCTGGACAGTAAGTGAAAACACTGATAAGGCCTCAGCTGGTGCTGGGGATGGCCTGCACTGGACTCAAGGTCTTTTGTCCGCTTGGGATACTGTAGCTGACCCAGACTAACCAAGGAAGTATTTCATTCCATAGTACGTCATGTTCCGGTCTCTTTGGGTGGGGAAGAGGGTCCGGTAGCCATTACTCTTCCCTTCTCTCTCTCTCCCTTACTCCCTTGCTCGTCTCTCCGGGCACTTGCTAACCCTCCTGCGTTAGCTGCTTTGCCAACTCCTGTGCTGGCTCCTTCGTGTGGGAGCTGGTGGATTGTTTTGACTTTTCTGGCCGTGTTATCAGTGATAAGGTTTGCTCGGAATCTGCTGCGTAGGCTCCCGGGCTCCGGCCTTCAGGCCGCGGCTCTCGGGCTGCGATCGCTCTCGGGCTGTGGGTCTCGGGCTCTCGGGGTCTGATTTTCATTCCTCAACATCTGGGTGTGCATTGGTCAGTGGATGGTGGGAAATTGTATCATATTGTATATATTGTACTATATGTTTCATTTTCTACTATTTTAATTATTTATTAGTAGTGGTATCTGTATGTATTGATTTAGATTTAATTAGTAAATAGTTCTTATCTCAATTTTACGAGCTTCCTTATTTCTTTTTCCTCCGATTCTTCCCCTCCACTGGAGGAGGGGAGGGGGATTTGTGAGAGCGGCTTCGTGGTATTTTGCTAGCCGGAGTTAAACCACGACAGTCCTTTTTGGCGCCCAACGTGGGGCTCGAAGGGTTGAGATAAGAACAGATCTGATTACTGTGTGTTAAAGCAGATTGTGTGATAAGCATTGGTTATAGAGATGTTGTGGTGGTTGGTCAGCACGTTAAGTTCTTGGATCTTTAAGTGGATGATAGAAAGGTGGGATTTACTGCCTTGGGTGCTCCTTATGATACTGATGATGTATGCTCTGACCAGATTGAAGAGTCTGATTTGGCTGGTCTGTATACTGCTGGTTTGGGGAATAATCATGTATCTGTATGCAGTACTGGCAGCGTTTGCATGTTTCTCATCTAATCTCATAGGGACTTTCACTAATTATACCTTTTCGCTTTTCACTTCTGGGACACAGCCTGTAGAGGAGAAATCATTTAGTGGGTTGCATGTGAAGGAATTATTCAGTTGGGTGGATGTGTGGAAATTATTCCAATTTTCTCCCTCTTCTCTATGGTCAATGGCGCAAGTGTATGAGTATTTGGGAAATTTTTCATGGTCTCGAGGTGACCTGTGGTTAGTGATCAGCACATTTCTGAATGTTCTTGTGCTCTTGTGTAAAGTTAAAGAAATGTTTTGGAATACTGCCCCATCTGCTACTGGTGTTTGGGGAAGAGGCAGGCCCTGTGTGGCGGCTTCATCCCCTATGGCTACATCACCGCTCACAAGTAGCCCATCCTCTGCACCGACTCCACCCCCACGGCGACGTAAACGCCTCTTGACAGACACTACAGCCACTGCACCGCCTGCGCCACCTCCACCCCTGCAGCATCAACTCTTCTCGATGGACACTGCAGCCACTGCACCGCCTGCGCCACCTATACCTCCGCGGCGATGGCAACTCCCCTCGACAGACGCGGCAGCCACTGCACCCTCTGCGCCAGCTCCACCTCCCACTGTGGTTCCACCTCCCACCGCAGCTCCACTTTCTGCTGCAGCTCTGCCTCCCAGTGTGGCTCCACCTTCCACAACAGTTCCACCTCCTGCAACAGCTTCACCCTCCACTGCAGTTCCACCTGCCACTGCGGTTCCACCTCCCACAGCAGCTCCGCCTGCTCCGCCTCCTGCTGCAGCTCCGCCTCCCAGTGTGATTCTGCCTCCCACAGCGGCTCCACCTCCCACAGCAGCTCCACCTCCTGCTGCAGCTCCGCCTCCCACAACAGCCCTACACACTGCAGGGTGCAATGCAGCCATGCAGACCCCTGTGTGGTACTGCCAGCATCAACCAGCACCAGTGTTAGTTGACCCAGTACAGAAAAAGAAATGGAAGCGTAAATCAGGGCGTCTGGTACAGGTCGATGGGGAGAGAGCAGGGCCATCCCAAGCGGCAGAGACAGGGACAGAGGATGAGAGTGATGCAGATATAACCATGCGATCTTTAGCCTTGAAGGAGCTCCGGGATATCCGGAGAGACTTTGGCCGTCAGCAAGGTGAACATGTTATTACCTGGCTGCTCCGCTGCTGGGATAACGGGGCCAGTAGCATTGACTTAGAGGGCAGAGAAGCCAAGCAGCTGGGGTCACTTGCTAGAGAGAGTGGCATTGACAGAGGAGTTGGGAGGGAGACGCAGAATGTAAGCCTCTGGAGGAGGCTTCTGGATGGTGTGAGGGAAAGGTATCCCTTTAAGGAAGACGTGCCATATCACGTACACAGATGGACCACCATGGAGAAAGCTATCCAGTACGTGAGGGAACTAGCTGTGCTAGAGTTAGTTTATCGTCATGATGGGAGGATAGATCCAGATAGAATCAGGTGTACACGACCCATGTGGCGGAAGTTAATGCAGAATGGACCACCCTCGACAGCCGCCGCATTTGCAGTATTGACTTGGGAAAGGGATGAAGACCCAATAGTGGAGGAGGTAGTTCAAAAGTTCCGGGGATATGAGGACATTGTTTCTTCCCCCATGCAGGCCTGTGTCTCAGCTATAGAGGAACTGTCCAAAGAGTTTAAACAATTCAGAAAGGAGATGTTCCAATCCCCACCTGCACAAGCCAGTGTCTCAGCCATTAGGAGGAAGCGTTCCTTTCCTCAAAGACAGGAATATAAAAGGTATCCATCACGCCGTACCCTGTGGTTTTACCTACGTGACCATGGAGAGGACATGAGGAAGTGGGATGGAAAACCTACCTCGCACTTAGAGAAACGAGTATGTGAACTGAAAGGGAAAAAGCACACCAGTAAGGACTCTTCCAAGAAAACTGTTGCTCCCGTAGCCAAACAGCAGCAGAGCAATAATCCATCCCTCCAAGACATGAGTGACTGTGAATCAGGTAACTTTTAGAGGGGCTCTGCCTCCAGCCAGGTGGAGGAAAGGGACAACCGTGTTTATTGGACTGTGTGGATTCGATGGCCTGGCACATCAGAGCCACAGCAGTATAAGGCTCTAGTGGACACGGGTGCACAGTGTACCCTCATGCCATCAAGCTATAAGGGGGTACGACCCATCAGCATTTCTGGTGTGACTGGGGGTTCCCAACAATTGACTGTGTTGGAGGCTGAAATAAGCCTGACTGGGAAGGAGTGGCAAAAGCACCCTATTGTGACTGGTTCAGATGCTCCATGCATCCTTGGCATTGACTATCTTAAGAGAGGGTACTTTAAGGACCCGAAAGGGTACCAATGGGCTTTTGGGATAGCTGCTTTAGAGACTGATGAAACTGAGCAGCTGTCCATCTTGCCTGGTCTTTCAGAGGACCCTTCTGCTGTGGGACTGCTAAAGATTGCAGACCAACAGGTGCCAATTGCCACCACAACAGTGCACCGGCGGCAGTACCGTACTAACAGAGACTCTTTGCTTCCCATCCAGAAGCTGATTCGTCAGCTGGAGAGCCAAGGGGTGATCAGCAAAACCCGCTCACCCTTTAACAGCCCCATCTGGCCAGTGCGTAAGTCTGATGGGGAATGGAGACTGACAGTGGACTATCGTGGCCTGAATGAAGTCACGCCACCACTGAGTGCTGCTGTGCCGGACATGCTGGAACTCCAATACGAGCTGGAGTCAAAGGCAGCCAAGTGGTACGCCACAACTGACATTGCTAATGCCTTTTTCTCCATTCATTTGGCAGCAGAGTGCAGGCCGCAGTTTGCTTTCACTTGGAGGGGCATCCAATACACCTGGAATCGGCTGCCCCAGGGGTGGAAGCACAGCCCTACCATCTGCCATGGACTGATCAGACTGCACTGGAACAGGGTGCAGCTCCCGAACATCTGCAGTACATTGATGACATCATTGTATGGGGCGACACAGCTGACGAAGTTTTTGAGAAAGGGAAGAAGATCATCCAAATCCTCCTGAAAGCTGGTTTTGCCATAAAGCAAAGTAAGGTCAAGGGACCTGCACGAGAGATCCAGTTCTTAGGAATAAAGTGGCAAGATGGGCGTCGCCAGATCCCGATGGACGTGATCAACAAAATCACAGCTATGTCCCCACCAACAAGCAAAAAGGAAACTCAGGCTTTCCTAGGTGTTGTGGGTTTCTGGCGGATGCATATTCCAAATTACAGCCAAATTGTCAACCCTCTCTATGCAGTGACCCGGAAGAAAAACGATTTCCAATGGGGCCCTGAGCAGCGACAAGCCTTTGAACAGATCAAGCAGGAGATCGTGCATGCAGTAGCCCTTGGACCAGTCCGGACAGGGCCAGAGGTAAAGAATGTACTCTATACTGCAGCCGGGGAGAATGGCCCTACCTGGAGTCTCTGGCAAAAAGAACCAGGGGAGACCCGAGGTCGACCCCTTGGATTTTGGAGCCGGGGATACAGAGGATCCGAGGCCCGCTACACTCCAACCGAAAAAGAGATACTGTCAGCTTATGAGGGAATCCGATCTGCCTCAGAAGTGGTTGGAACTGAAGCACAGCTCCTCCTGGCACCTCGACTGCCAGTGCTGGGCTGGATGTTCAAAGGCAGAGTCTCTTCTACCCATCATGCCACAGATGCTACGTGGAGTAAGTGGGCTGCCCTGATCACACAACGAGCTCGCATAGGAAATTCCAGTCGCCCAGGAATCCTAGAAGTGATCATGGACTGGCCGGAAGGCAAAGACTTTGGAATGTCACCAGAGGAGGAGGTGACACGAGCTGAAGAAGCCCCTTTGTACAACCAATTGCCAGAAAATGAGAAACAATATGCCCTGTTCACTGATGGGTCCTGCCGCATTGTAGGGAAACATCGTAGGTGGAAAGCTGCTGTGTGGAGTCCTACATGACAAGTTGCAGAGACTGCAGAAGGCCAAGGTGAATCCAGTCAATTTGCAGAGGTAAAAGCCATCCAGCTGGCTTTGGACGTTGCTAAACGAGAGAAATGGCCAGTGCTTTATCTCTACACTGACTCCTGGATGGTGGCGAATGCACTGTGGGGGTGGCTACAGCAATGGAAACAGAGCAACCGGCAGCGCCGAGGAAAACCCATCTGGGCTGCAGCATTATGGCAAGACATTGCTTCCCGCCTAGACAACCTGGTCGTCAAAGTGCGTCACGTCGATGCCCACGTGCCCAGAACTCGAGCTACTGAAGAACATCGATACAACCAGCAGGTGGATCAAGCTGCTAAGATTGCAGTGGCTCAGGTGGATCTGGACTGGCAACATAAAGGTGAGCTGTTCATGGCTAGGTGGGCCCATGACACCTCAGGCCACCAAGGGAGAGATGCCACGTACAGGTGGGCTCGTGACCGAGGGGTGGACTTGACCATGGACGCTATTGCGCAGGTCATTCATGAATGTGAGACGTGCTGCCATCAAACAGGCCAAGAGGGTGAAGCCTGTTTGGTATGGGGGGCGATGGCTGAAATATAAATATGGGCAGGCCTGGCAGGTTGACTACATCACACTGCCTAAGACCCGCCAAGGCAAGTGCCATGTGCTCACAATGGTGGAAGCAACCACTGGGTGGCTGGAAACATATCCTGTGCCTCATGCCACTGCCCGGAATACTATCCTGGGCCTTGAAAAGCAAGTCCTGTGGCAACACGGCACCCCAGAGAGGATTGAATCAGACAATGGGACTCATTTCCGAAATAGTCTCGTAGACACTTGGGCCAAAGAGCACGGCATTGAGTGGGTGTATCACATCCCCTACCATGCACCTGCCTCTGGGAAGGTTGAACGGTGCAATGGGCTGTTGAAGACCACCCTGAAGGCAATGGGGGGTGGGACTTTCAAAAATTGGGATACACATTTAGCAAAGGCCACCTGGTTAGTCAACACCAGAGGATCTGCCAACCGTGATGGCCCAGCCCAATCAAAACTTCTGCGCACTGTGGAAGGAGATAAGGTCCCTGTAGTGCATGTTAAGAACATGCTGGGAAAAACAGTCTGGGTTATTCCTGCCTCGGGCAAAGGCAAACCCATCCGTGGGGTTGCTTTCGCTCAAGGACCTGGAGGTACTTGGTGGGTGATGAGAGAAGATGGACAAGTTCGATGTGTGCCTCAAGGAGATTTGATTCTGGGTGAAACTAACCCATGAACTAAATTGTATGATGGACGTTAACTGCTGCAAATAACCCTTGTTCTGAGCTCTATGTTGCAGTAATCACTCTGGCAGAGATCACCTGAATCTACAGACGTCCAGCCTTGCCAGAAGGGCAGTAGTGACCTAACCTGAGCTGGCATCGGCGCCCAACGATCCCACGCAACACTTCACCTTTTCTGTCCTGAGTGACCACCTGATAGAACCCAAAGTCATGGACTAATGGACATTTTGCCAATATGGTTCATAGACCAAGGGAATGATATCTGTGTGGGATGGGATGGGAAAGGGGAAGCTGGTTCATGTGAATTTATGGATGATATGAAAATAAGCATGACGTAAATGGTATGAAATAAGGGGTGGAGAATGTGCTGGGTTCAGTCAGGAAAGGGCTAACTCCCTTTACTCTGGTTGCCAGGGAACTCTGTTGCTGGACAGTAAGTGAAAACACTGATAAGGCCTCAGCTGGTGCTGGGGATGGCTTGTACTGAACTCAAGGTCTTTTGTCCGCTTGGGATACTGTAGCTGACCCAGACTAACCAAGGAAGTATTTCATCCCATAGTACATCATGTTCCGGTCTCTTTGGGTGGGGAAGAGGGTCCGGTAGCCATTACTCTTCCCTTCTCTCTCTCTCCCTTACTCCCTTGCTCGTCTCTCCGGGCACTTGCTAACCCTCCTGCGTTAGCTGCTTTGCCAACTCCTGTGCTGGCTCCTTCGTGTGGGAGCTGGTGGATTGTTTTGACTTTTCTGGCCGTGTTATCAGTGATAAGGTTTGCTCGGAATCTGCTGCGTAGGCTCCCGGGCTCCGGCCTTCAGGCCGCGGCTCTCGGGCTGCGATCGCTCTCGGGCTGTGGGTCTCGGGCTCTCGGGGTCTGATTTTCATTCCTCAACATCTGGGTGTGCATTGGTCAGTGGATGGTGGGAAATTGTATCATATTGTATATATTGTACTATATGTTTCATTTTCTACTATTTTAAGTATTTATTAGTAGTGGTATCTGTATGTATTGATTTAGATTTAATTAGTAAATAGTTCTTATCTCAATTTTACGAGCTTCCTTATTTCTTTTTCCTCCGATTCTTCCCCTCCACTGGAGGAGGGGAGGGGGATTTGTGAGAGCGGCTTCGTGGTATTTTGCTAGCCGGAGTTAAACCACGACAATTAGAAGTATACTCTGAAAAATTCTCAAGTCATTGGCATAAGAACTCCGGTTTATTGTGTGGTGTAGAGAAACTAATTTCAAACAGGAAAATACTAGAGAAAGTTACGACTGGAGCATGAGAGATGAGAATCTTTGAGATCGCAGGCCCACACAAAACCATAAAAGTGGTTTATGGCATTTAAAATATTCTTTGAGTTCATTGCGTAAGGCCCCCTGCCACGCCACTTTCACTTCAGTGAGTTTATGCTATAAAATAAAAAGTTCTGAACAGGGGTATTACAGAAGACTTTTCTGTGAAGTCCTGAAGTATGTAGGCAGACAGCAGTTGATGGGGACTGACCCAGTGCAAGACCACTATGGTCATCTGCCTGTAGAGTACAAGGTGAATCTATTCCCTTATCTCCATTCCCCCTTCTCTGTCATACAGGAGTTAAAGAAGGTGATCACTTACGGACATTTTGCAAAGAAAGCACAAGAGCTTAGCAAGCAGCTTCATCGTGCAGAGTCAAAGTAAAACTACCACACATTGGACCTTAAAAGCTTAAGGGAAAAAAAAAAAAAAAAAAAAAAAGAAAAAAGATTAAAGGAAAAAGGCAAATGAACCCATCTTTGGACTCAGGCCGTTTTCTTACAAAGCAGTAATGTGGCGCACTGGTAAGAGAAGGCAGAAAGCAGTACAGCTGATGTTCTGCTAGAAATTATGGGGTTGGGTCTCCGTAGCTTCAGGCCCTTCCCTCAAACTCGTCTGGCCATGCTGCATTAACCATTCACATGAGAGTGGGAGCTGTGCACCTGCTGAAGAGCTCGCAGAGCCACACTCCTGCAGAGCTCTTCCCAGGGCAGCATTAGTTCAAGAGGAAGGTCTCTTCCGGCTTCTTGTGTGTGCAGACAACAATATCAGCTTAACAATCGTTCTGCTTCAGTTAGGCAAGCAGATAGGGGCAATCACAGTGAAGAGCTCAGTCAACCCAAACCCTACCAAAAGCACACAGCATGAAAACCTCTGGTAAGCCTCTGGTTCAGATTCCCATCACTCCCTGCCTTACCGCTGGCTGTAGGTACCAAAAAGAGAAGAGCCCTAGTTTAGTAGCACCATCTGTGTCTCACACAGCACTCTCAGTTTGAAAATGCTAGCTATGCAGCTCTGCTGTTCCCCTCCCCTGCCTGTCAAGACAATTTTGATAGACTAATGAACACTTGCTCAATCTTTCTGCTTTCTCTCTCTTCTCCCACCCACTCGTACAGTATCTGCTTTCACAGCAACCAGAATAAGCAGAGGCATTCTTACACTGTCTTGCAATGAAAATAAAATTTTGGTCTGTCCATCCAGCTATCACTAAACCATTTCCCTGCAGCATCTGTGGAGATTTCGGCAGCACAGTGCATTTGGACTGTATGCTGTTCATTTTTCATTTACTCTTGTGCCTTTATTTTGCCTTCAGCTGCCTGATCACAACACAGATGGCATTAAATTCATGGAGTATTCAGAAAAGCATCTTTCCTGTGGGATGGCAAAAGCCTCATTTCCAGTGCGTGTTTAGTGCACTCTGTAGTTAGAGGAAGAGCTGTGTGCATTTCCTTGAGCATGCATAATGGCTGCAGCCAAGCGGCTGAACTACAAATCCAGACCATGACCAAGGAGGTTTGCCTCGCTGTGTCCCACTTGGGTTCTGTGCTTTAGAAACGAGCCGTAACAGCATGTAAATGGCATGTATTTGTTCTGTTTGTAGCCAACACTTACTTTCCTGGGAAGTGATTAGTATCTTGTGGGCGTTTACTGTGTATGGCGCTATGGCTTATAAACTATTGCCATACTGGCAGAAAATGTTCTGAAACGGACCCAAAATCACTGCATCAGAATGTTTCTCTACACTAACATTCCACATGACAAAAGCTATTAACCACCCCTTCACTATCACAAGTGCACACAGACACTACCAGACGCATGCCAGAGACATTCCCATCATGTTCCTAGACAGGTATAGGCGTATGCGTACGCACCTGTAGACAGCGGAGCCGCCCCTCGGTCTGGTTATGTTAGCACAGCATGTTTGTACACTAGCATAACAAAACCGAGGGGCAGCTACACTGTGAGAGCACAGATATCCCAGTTACAGGTTAACTCACTCCTGTTTCCAGCACTAGGGCCCTCTGCAAGAAACACTAAAGACGTGAGGACACCAAGTGGCTGACAGTCAGGGCTTACTTGGGACGTGGGTCTCAAAGCACGTCACAGTACGCGCTGCATCTCAGGCCAAACACTGTAGTTCACTCAACAATCCAAAATGTCTGTTAATGCTCTAGCTACAAGTGCAAGTTTTGTTTAAAAAAAAAACCAACAAACAACAATAAAACAATAAGAAATCCCACAGAACTTCTAACATCATGTGCCCACAGATGAGCTTAGGTCTGTAGGTAAAGCAGCAAAATAGGCTCTGTTAATGAATAAATATTAAGGATTTGCAATTTCCACTACAGCTGCTTAGTTTCCACTATCTACTCAATAGAGAAATGACATTTGATTGAGGCTTGGCGTGCTCATACTGCAAATACTAGTTTGGATTCCCTGGCCTGACTATCTCCAAATACATTGGCAACACATGAATTCTTATGTAAAAAAACCAAATGCTAAAATACGTAACAAAATACGTAACATGTTTGTATCACATTTTAAAGCTAAATACAAAATCTATTAGTCAACAAGTGCAATATTAAGTCAAGAAGTCCCTTAAACAATGTGAGGCCTCAGTACTAAACTTTACTATTGTGACTTCATTTTTATTCTGTCAAGATACCGAAGCCAAAACATCACAGGAATCCCTGTGACTTGAAGTATTAGTCATAGCTTTATTCAGGGAAATGGCATATTTGATCTCTGCATGGGGCATGGCCATGCTGTGCAACCGTTTTTGCTGATAAAGCGGTGGCGGCTGGGTGTTAAAACAGCAAACGATCGCTGCCTGAAACAACATAAAGGAAATAGGTCTGTGAATCTTTTATTATCTGCTGTTGGGTCAGAAACTGATTTTCCTTGTGATGCTTCTTACCAGTTGGGGGATAATGGTTAAGGACTGATTTCAAGGTGTGTTAATATCTTAGAGTAAGGCACACGCACGGTTACACATGCAGCAAGATTTCCCTTGCAGGCATTCCAACACAGCAAGCACTACCTTTGCTCAGGTGGCAGCCTGAGGTGTGTGCTTTCATGTGAGAGAATGATGACATTTGTAGGAATCCTGACTGCCTTTAGACCACAAAAGATTAAGCAACAGCAGGAACATGTTTGCATACGCTATTCACTGCTAATGGCCTGCAACATACTAGCAATGACTTTGGCAAGATGAGGATCCATCATGATTTAATGAGGATCAGTAACTGCAAATGTCACAGAGATTATCTCAAAGTTAGCACCAAAGTTTCAGAGAAGAGGCTTTTTTTCAGTGTGGGACTCTGGAAATTTGTACCTGACCAACTAGAAATTTTGAATATGAGTATTTTCTACTCCAAAAGTTTCCCAAATTCTTCTGGTTGGGCAGAAAGAATGACCTTCCCAGCACATCTGCCACAGAAGTGCAACCAACTTGTCCAGCACCTCCTGTTCATCACTGTGAATGCGAGTGACTGGTAATCTCCGCTCCTTACGAAATGAACGTCCACACATGGATTTAGCGTTGATCGGCAAGACTGGGGATTGAATCAAACCATTTCTTTCCTGCTGCTGGCGTATATCATATCAATTTCACACAAAGTGCACAGGGATTGCAGATCATCAGCCATCGTATTTAGACACCGTTTATTCCGGTATAAGTGAGGGCTGGGGTAAATTCAAACTGGAGCGAACATCTGATTAGTATCCTGGTGGCTGGTGGCGTTCATCTGGTAACAGTAATCATTAGTGTCAGCTCTCAGTAAGCTAACTCTGGCAATACATCAGCTTTGCTTTTGTCTGAGGACTGACGCCTTTTGAAGCCATTTCAGCTTGCAAGCCTATTTCCAACCAGTATTTGTTAAGACAGAGAGTATTTGCTGTGCCCTACATGTGCTGTTCTGAAAAACCGCCTGGTTCTGTTAGAACTAGTGTTAGGCCAGGCCTGTTCATATCAACTATGCCAACACGAAGGGCCCCGGAGCCCCTCCTGCGGGCTGCTGCCGAGGAGAGTGGGGCTGCAGGCTCCCTGCGAGGCAGCACTTGAGAAGCCAGGAGCAACGTTGCCATCACACAGGGCTAAGGACAGTCACTGTGTCCTCCGTCAGCCAAAAGATACACGGATTCAACCAAGACAACTGGGAGATACTCCCCATAACAAGCCAACAGCCAGTCTGAAGAGTCCAGAGCGCAGCTCAGAATCCTAAAGCCTAAACTAAGTGAGCATGTGGTACAAATTCTCTCTTTTCAGAAAACCTAACTTGGAACAAATATAGGGACAATTTAATGTGTTCTTACCTACATTACCTTAAATCAGCTGGCATTTTATTCCTTCTAGACATGACAGCTGCAGAATATAACCTGATTTTATAATTCAGTTCTATCCGTCGGTCTATGCCTGGTCTCCATTAGGGAATCATAATTCAGGACAGGTAGCAGAGCGAAGCAAGATTTAACATTTATCACAGAGCTGACGGTGGTTCCTGTCATAAGAGCTTAGTCTGGGTCCTCAGTTACTCCCATGCCCCCTTACGGTACGTAGGAAAACACTGTTTATTCCAAAATCATAGTTACACGATTCCAATTTGGTTTTATACAAGCAAAGGTAACATAAAAGTAATAATGGGAAGTGCACAAGAATGCCGTATCGTTTCATAATTACGTAAGAAGTCAATCCTCTGAGATTAGTCATGCAAGTGTATCTCCAGGGAGGAAAGGTTCTGCAATCAAAAATCTCTCTTAAAGGCGTAAAAATTTAAATCTTGCTAAATTATTCCACTTAGATATATTCATCTTTCTCTGAACAGTAGACCGGTGAGTGCTGCACTATATTAAGCCATCCATGATTACAGATTGGTTTGAGATTAATAAGAAAAAAGATCTGCGCTCATTAGTCAGCGTAACAAGAATGAGCGTACGAGATTTTCTTGTTATGATACAGCGTTTTTTTCAGGTGAATGCCACAAACCCTAGGTGCAGTACCCCAATTTAATTTTCAAGCCAGAAAAGACAAACTCTGAAGTAATAGTAGGGTTTTATGCAAAAGATCTTGCAGATCACTCATTTAGCTGAACCCCTTAAAAGCCTTTAACACATAGCAAGTTCCTCCCAGGACTTCCCTTCACCTGCCATAACTCAGATTTGCTTCAGTCAGACCAAGAAAATCTAATCCCCATACTAGAACACTGTTGGGTTTTTTCTCCCTCACACCTACTGCCACCCCTGTTTCAGACTTCAGCTTTATCCCAGCTGCTGCAGCAGCCAGCAGCGCTTCCAGGGTTGAATGGGTCGTGCTGCTGTTGAGGTGGCTCGTGAAGGAGACAGTAAGTGGGTAACTGAGCAATGCAGACCATACACAGTCACGTTGGGTTTAGCCCCCCACTGTGTTAAGACAGCACCACAGCCACCAAGCTGATCTTGAGTAGCTTTTTTTTCTAAACCCATTCATGATCCTTCTCCAGAACAGCGCCAGCAGCTGCCCTTTCCTAACAGCTTTTGAAGGCAAGATGAGAAAGCAGTAAAGTATTTTCAGATGATTTATTTACCATGGACTTTTAAAAAAGAAATGAAACATTAGTCTCAAGGCACTCACTTCATGCTTCTATATTAAAGAGCTCTAAAATTATTTTGAGTACTTTATGCACTGTGCAACACCAATATGCAATCACCTATAGTGTGCATGGAGGGGCAGTAGACTTGCAATTATTTAATCCATTTTAATCCAAAAAATGTAGTTGTAAAACTGTATAAAAACTGCATAACAACTTTGACCATGTCTATTCTAACTGTGGAGGTTTACCTGCTGTGGCACTGAGTACGATCCTCCTGTGCAGGTGAGGCAGCCAGAGCCCAGGGATTTGGAAGGTGACACTAAACTCAAAACCCCAGAAACCACACATTCTCCATTTTAACATCTACAAACCATAAGGCCTCATAACACCGCTTTTCTCTTTGCCATCTAATCATTGCTTACATAGCTGGAAGCTAAGTATATTTTAATCTGTAAAATTGTACTTTCAGATGCTTACATATATTATAATAATGAGGGACAACACAGGAAATGGAATAAAAAATTTCAAAAATGCTAGATATATTATACCATCCCACATGAGATTGCTGGATGTAAATCAAAGCTATTCTTAGATTATTTGCAACATGGATTTTCCTTAAAAAAATCCTCAGTGTTGTACGATTTGCTGTCTACATTATCGACTCAATGAAACCACAAACTGCCATCTGTTACGATTCACATTACATTCCTGAGGATGACTGAGTAATTGAGACTGATAGAGGTGGTGTCAACGCTGGGGAGAAGCACAGCTTGAGCGCTGGTTAGTGTAATGTATCTTACTGAAGCTTGAGATGGTATGGCTGAAAGTGTATCCTTCGCAAAGGAACTTTAACTTTTTTCAAAATCAGGATTTTTATTTCTGGAGGATCTGGCATGGCTTTGGAGTACTCTGACAGCTAGCTAGTTAAGGCTTTTCAGAATATTTGATATTCACAGTACACCCTTCTGTATTTCATACACACCCCAAAACATTTCTTCCTACGTCACTGATACAAAGGCTGAAAAATAACCCCTTCTGTCACTGGCTTTTGGTGGAAGGTCATTTTGACTATTTCTGTCAAAAATCAGAGGGCAGAATATCTTAAAAGTGCTGAAAACTAACATCAGAACTTTGCTGTTTTGACTTCAGACATTGTGATGACATGCTCCTCACGGCATTGGTGCAAATGCCAGACAGCAAAAATATGCAGGACAGAGAACAAAAATATAATCAGTCTTCTGGTCGAATAGACAATCCTATTACTGCCTTAGGCTGTCAGTACAACTGCCAGGCACGCGCGTCAGCCGGGGCTGACAGGGTACTGCAGACTGGAGCAAGTCCCTGTTCCACTTGCTATTTATCTTCAAGAACCAGATTTTGGCAGGAGTTGTTTTAAGACTCGGTGAGTACAAAAATCTCTCTCTGCAAGTGGAACAAGGACGTTAGAAAAGGATGAGGAAAAGCAATTACACTTTAAAAATTATTGCAATCAGTTCAAAAAGAAACTAAGATAACTAACTGGTTTACTCAGTCTGAAATGGATGTTTCAAAACACAGAGGAAGCAGAAGAGTTTTATTCAAGGGCAAATACTAAACTTGTTTTTTCCCCCTGGCTTTACATTTTTCTCCTCAGAATACTGGATTTAAAGTTAACTATGCTCTCCTCCATGCTACAAGATGGCCAAAGTGGCATTGGCTGTATGTGGATTCTGCATAACGTGGTTGCACCAAGCTTAGCTTAGCTTTTGGTGGAGATGGAGCTCACGCCAGAAAAGTGAGGAATATCCTTCGAGCAACTGGACATCTGCAATGTTGCGTGTAATTAATTTTCCCACGAGAATGTGTGCACATGTACTTTATATGAAGAAGATTCAAACGCTCAGCAGCAGAGCTATCATTAGTAATTATGTATTCACTGTAGCAGTGGAAAATGTCTAATACAGAGTCTTGCAAAGGGATTTGAACTGTTGCATTCCTACACAGGTTGATTCACTGAAGTAAAGCATTGCCAAAAAGCTGGTTAGTTTATGCCATGTGAATGTTATCCTGTTTGCAGGGGAAGCATACTATCATACCTGTGAGATTTCACAACTGCTTTACACCATCTGGAATTACTTGAGAGCTATACTTATTGATAACTTTTTCTCTCTTGTATTAAGTGAGCTGTGGTTCTTCGTATTAGCTGAGGTGTGAGTTCATATCAGTGCACCTGTTTCAAGGTGGTTCATATTTATACCTTATGAACAATCACTTGGCTTGAATGGTTTAGGTGCAAAAATATTGCCAGTATCAAACAAGCTGATAACATGGTGCACCAGCACGTTTGATATTGATAGGAACACCACACCCAGGCTCAAGACAAGGAACGAAAGAAGCCTGTGTGAACTCAGGCTTAAGATAAGAAAGACTATTGAAACTGCAGGATCCCTTAAATATGTAAACTACCTGAATACCTGGAATATGTAAATGACATGATCCCTTGAATATGTTAAACCACCTGCATATCTGGAATATCGAAATGACATGAATGTCTTGAATGTGTCAAATGAACTTCTCTTGAGTATCTTAGGCGGATCAGGAAGTCTGTACTCTCAGAGTACCTCAGCCAATGGGGAAATGAGGAGGGTCTCTTGCGGTCGGGAAAGTAGGATAAAAGGGGGCTGTGTCCCCCTGTACACTGAGAGACCCCACAGGAATATGTCCCGTGGACTCTCCCTTTATTCAAATAAAGTTTTATTATTATTTTTTTACAGGACTCCTCTGTCTCCTTTGTGAACACTGACTCCCGGTAGCGTGACTTTCTGTACAATATCTAACCATCATTTATACAGGTTTTGTCTGAAATCTGAAGTTCAGCGTGGCTTCACACTGAGCTTGGACAGTTCAGTTAGAGCAGAGATGAAGGCTCTTCAAACTCAGAGTGTGCATTTATCTATACTCCAGGCATACTGATTACACCATGTCTTAAAACAGCCTCCAAAGATTTCATACAGTTTTCCACTGGCCTTCAAAACAGAGGCCTGTCCTGTATCTCTCGTGGCAAGTCCCCGTCCGGGGAGTATTTGCACTAGAAGCACCATCAGAGGTGTCGTGTTCTGTCAAGCTCACTTCTTTAAAGCAACATGTGATGGTGGATCTACGTGCAGCATTTGAAAAATGGAGGCCTCATTTAAACGAAAATGTACTTTTAAAATTTTAGTAATGGAAAAATGTTGAAAATCTACACAAAAGTGCTTTTGCTGTAGGTATAATACAGTGGACTTAATTTTTAATTTTCCTTACACATCTGGAAACAATAGAACTCAGAAAGGAAGTTTCAACAAGCTGAGCTTTTGTGACCTTTAGAAACAAACTAACGAGTCGTTTAAAAGCATTAATTACCCTCAGTCATGCCATAAATGCAAAGGAACAGGTGAAGACAGTCCCTTTAGGCACTGACTGGAAAGCAGAGTGCAGGGCTGATGCTATTTCCCACAGAAAGGAACCTACGCAGTGATAGTACCAAAAATATATTTCAACCTTTCTCCTTGGTTTAAAAGACTCCAGACTTCTCTGTAACATGGCAAAAATAGAACAAATACACTGATCCTACTGCCTAATCCCCCCTGGTGCTAAACTTCTGATTCCTGTGCAAAGCAGGGCCAGGCAAGTTCTTCTGAAGACTGAACACTTTCTAATCAACTTCTATGGAGCAGAAAATGCAAATCCATCCCGCTGGCTGAGAATAAAAATAGCTTCCTTATCACAGCCCGTGAAAGGCTAAAGTGACATACAGCAGGCTTAAAAATATTCTGTAGACAAATTAAGAAAATTAAATCTTTTACTCCTCCACACCTATATTTTAGGTGTTGCTTTGTTTTCACTGAATATTTTAAGGTTAGCCTGGCAAGCAATCCATTTCACAGCAAAGCAAATTCACAGCAGAGTCCAAATTCCCATCAATCTGGGGGCTTTTCCAGGAATCCCGTGGCAAAGGCAGACCTTGTCATGTGTCACATGGACAACGTCTGCAGTAGACTGCACGTTGTTCCTTCCTCTCTCCTACCGTCCTCTTCCCTCCATGAAATGTAAAGGTAGTGATGACTGTTTGCAGTCACAGGCTGATTAATAACTCCTCAGATCTGTTCTTTCCCCGTATTAATGCAGACTGTACTTACAGTTCTGATCTGACCTGAGTGATTGAGAGCTATACTTTGCAAATAATTTGTCAGCTCTAGTACAGTGTTTTAGATGCTTATTATCAAGAGAGAGTCTTCCTTCCAAATGTGTAAAATTAGATATTAAACCTAGGTGTAGATGCTAGCTAAAAATGCAAATGAATCAATTTTTTATGTGAAAATATCAGCATCTGTTGAGACTGCAAAATTAAGGTTTAGTTTGGAACTGGTCCCAGCAAAATAAATCTTTACAACTGAAGGACAATATGACAGCAGAGGTAAATTTAAGCATTAGGAACCAAGTACTTCCTTTTCTGGAAATTACAGAGTTTTAGATCTAATACAAATTCTTATTAGTCTAGAGTTCTTAACAATATCTACATTTGGAATGAAACATTATCTGGAAAGGGAATAACAGCTAATTTTGAGACACAGTGTTCAAAAAGGCAAAGTCATTATTATATCATCTGAAAGACGGAATTAAAGAATACTTTCTAGAGAAAAAAACTAGCAGAACTATAGAACTATGCCTGAAATTTGCACTTTCTTTTACTAACTTGTCTTTAATTATGTATGAACTTCCAGAGGCCAGCAAATCATTATAGAGTGGTTTAATTAAAAACCTCTCCATTGATTGAGTGCATGAAGTTCTGTGTAACACAATATCTATATTGGTAGAGCCAATATAGTTTGACCTACCATGTCTGTAGAGGGTAGATGGAATACAACCAAAAAGCACATTAGAACAACACAGCTCAATAAATATTGGATTCCAAGTCCACTTCAGTTCCCTTCTTTCACCAAGTAGTCTAACAAAACAAATTTATTTTGCTTAAAACAAATAAAATTATGCATTCTAAATGGGAATATTTTACAAATACAAATCTGCTCAGCTGAGGATTGAACAATCTTCACAACTCTTTGGATGGTATTTTTCCTCTAATCACCCTGTTTTTCAATTCCTGCAGGCAGGATTGTAATAACAAAGAGCTGATCAATATAATGCATTTACTCAGATCTACTGGTCATTAAGGAATAATGGAGTGTTTTGAAGCCCAGAATAATTTAGATTATTCATATCTCACATTATGTGGTCATAAAAGCAAGTCTCCTTATGATGCCTATAAAAACTCAGCCTTTCAGTTTGAAGACATTCTTAACATACAGAAGGAACACCAGGCACATGTTTGTTGAAATTACTGATAAAGCAGTAGGAAACCATCTTTCACGTTTCAGGCTTCCGTCACAAGACAAACCCAATAAACCTGTGCTTTGTACTTTCATCTGAAAGTTTGAAAATAAACACGCTAGGATAATTTTAATAGACCACTTTGCACATTTCTAATTGCTGTCTAAATAAACATGCTGGTTTATTAAAACCTCATGATAACTCCAGGAAAGGGAAGCCGTGATGGACAGTGATTTAAACTGAACCCATGGATGGTCACATACGGGTTGTGTGAGGGACAGAATCAGAGAATGTCTTGTCTACATGTTAGCCACTGGCCCAGAGCTATGCCTCCCACAGAACCAAACTGGGTTTCCTTGCCGTTTGCCACACTGACAAGAAAGTCAAGTTAAAACATCTCATTGATGCATCAAAAGTCTTTTTTTTTGACAGTTTTTTGTGAACAAGTCCTGTTTAGGTCATACTTTCTGGAAATTTTTAATAAGAGAATAATTTGATTGGATAACGTGCAAACTAGTACCCATCCAAATGAAGAGAAGTGACCTACTTTCACTTTTACGTCAGGCCCCAAGGAAGGATTACAGTGTTCTAGCAACAATATGCTATGAGCAGCTCTCTTTCCCCTCTGCTAATTCAGCCCTGCCTTTTTTAGTTGAATGCTTTCGAAGGTCACGGCTCAGATCCCAGAAGCAAACTTTGTTGCCTCTTACTTTTTAACTCCTAAGGAAATCTAGTACTCTCCAAATCATCTCCCTTCTCTCTCACCTGCGTACTTAACTATTTGTCCTACCTGCATGCCAGCGGACTGGCCGTTACTGTACTAAGACTCAGACTCCTGCGCAGTTCAGAACAGAGCATTTCCTAGTCATCAGCTCCTTGTACATAAAGAAAGTTATCTCCTTTCCTATCTCCACTTACCTCCTCGTACCTGCCATAGCTTATGTCAGTCAAAGTTTGTTCATAAAACTCAGCCATCAACTGGTCAAGATTCTTTCAAGACTGGTCACACTAGCAGACCCAGACACATATTGTTCTTTGAGGGCTTAAGTGAAGCCAGATTCATCCTCGTTTAATAACAATTCATTCATTATTCTGCTGGCGTTGTTAAAGCCACAAACGGTTATAGTTTAGCTGAAGTGTATTCCTAACAAGTGCTAAAGAAAACTGTCTGTAATTAACACTGGCTCACACACACACGGTACGAAGGCTTGCATTATGAGGAAATCGTGTATGTCCTGTTTGCTTCGGTAGAAACAGACACTTTACAAGAGTCATAGGATTTTCTTCATCAAATTACAGTTTTATTTTTGCTTAACTGTTACACAGATGCCTCTAAAACCAGAGGAGTAAAGTTATCTAGTGTTAACTAGAATTTTTGAACTTCCAGAGTACTTGTGATTAGAAAAGGTTTTCAAGTGGATTTAAATCTAATCTAGTTAATATTCTTGAGAATATTTTGCTTTTGTGGAATTCTGGGAATCAGATTAATTAAGATAATGCAGCACTAAGGCTCTCATTACCATACTTTGATGTAGAACACATGTCCAGAGAAATCCTAAGTTCTTAGAAGACTCAGACCAGACACAACACCCAGATACTCTGAGACCTGAGTAATTTTCTAGCCAAGACTTTCCTGCTCATAGTTTCATAGTCCTATCAACCTCTGTCTTTCTGACAATGGTGTACATATTGTAAAGCAGCTGCTTTTCCTAGGGCAGCTCCACCTCAAGACTCACCCCTCCCCTCTCCTTTTTTTTAATAACTTTTGCTGTTATTTTAATAAGGACAGAAAACTCCTTCACTAAAAAAAGTCTACATAGGGGAATGAAAAAGTATATAAGCATTTATGAAGGGTACATTAAACAAAAGAGATACACAGAGCAGTTTTGTGGGGAAAAAAGAAGTGTTTGTTTGCTTTTCTCTATCCATTTTTCATTCTCTTTTACACCAGAGAGCTTTGGTCATGACAAACTGAATCCAGTTGGCTCAGCATAAAGAAATAAGGCAGTAATGAATATCAAATCCAGAGAAAATTCTTCTGGCTTTAAAGAGAATATTATATTTGTTGGCAACTAATGCTTTTGTATTGGTCATCCTTTCTTTTTTGCTAAAAGTAACTGATTTGGATACATGTTAAATCAGCCAGATCACTGGCTATCATTCAGCAGAAAACTGTCAAGGCACTCCCACCCCTGGGACGGACTGGCTGGCACTAGCCGCTGAGACGAAAGGTCAAGCTCAAATCGACTTACCTCCTAGGGAACAAAAGGGTAATGGAAAGGGAGATGAAGAGGTGGTAAATTCAAGCCTAGAAGCTGCCTTTATTCCCTTCAGCAAGCACTGTAACAGCCCCAGAGGAAAGTTCATAATAGTTTCTATGCATTGATAAAAGAATGAAACTGATTAATGAGGTCTAGAGGAATGTGGAGACTTTCCCCTCTAACAACTCACCCCTTTTCGGGACTGACTTGTGCACATTGATTTTTTTCTGTGCAATCAATTTAATTTTAAATTGCTTCTAGCCGTTAGTTTGTTGCTACAGGAGCTTCCACAGTTTCTCTGAGCTATACTGATGTGCAGTTCATCTGTTTATTCAGCTTATCCTGTTAAACCCATGGCATTGGAATAACCTCAGTCCAAATGTTTTCATTTCTCCGACTTTCTTACCCTGGCCCCTTGCACACAAGCACTATACAACCCTCCCATGCACAGTGGTCGTCTTACATTCTGGACTTCTGGCTTATTTACTGAGTTTTCCTTTACTTTTGTTTTCCCCTTAATACATTAAACAGCTACTTCAGCCTCTTCACCCTACTGACTTTCTTCCACAGCACTTTTTACTCTGGTAGTTTTTCTATTCAGTCAAAAACTGCTTCAAAGATCCTTTTCTGGTTTGGAACTCCTACCACGTGATTCCCTCTACCAGTTCTCTTTCCTGCATTGGATCTTCATTCTCCAAAACCTTACCTTAATTTCAACTCATATTCTCGAATCATATGCTTCTACCTCTGATCTGCCAATTGCTCGTGTTCAGTTGTTCAGCAAGCTTCACTGTTCGCTCTGCAGACCAGTGTTTTCCTTTCTTTTGTCCACCATGAACAGGAAGGATTCATACAAAATTCTGCAATGGAATATTGTCCAAAAACTACCTAAATTCTGCCATGTGTCTTTAAAAATCAGTCAGTTGATCTAGATGCTGCTGTTGCATTCAGACCACTGCCTGTTATGTTGATCTTTCTTTCCTGGTCATCCTCTGCTGTCTCCTGCCTTCAAGAGGTTGGGGGCAGCCACGAGTTCGTCTGTACAGCACCCAGGATTCATGTCTGAATCTTTTGAAGCCACCAAAATCAGTAAATCCCTTGTACTGGTACTGTTGGTTGTTGAATATCTACCAGCTGGGGACAGTCGTATTTTCTTTCTCCCAGAATAAACAGTTTCCTGATTCAAATTATCTGGTTTTAAAAATAATATTTTTTTCCTTCTAAACAAAATCTCCCTTTTAATTCAAAGCCCAACAGTTTGCTCAACATCTTTGCAGAAACAATTCCACCTGTTCCAATAATCCTGTACGTAATTAAAGCCTTAAGTACATAATGTAAGAATAATTATGAAACAAAAGCTGATGCTGTAACAAGACCAGCTGAAGTATTTGTCAAGTGCAAACAAAGCATAACATCCATTTCACACCACTTAAAGCTTTTGCAGCCTTCATAACACTATGACTGTTTTCTCATTATTTTCCCCATTCATAAGATCTTTTTCAAAGCCGAGAAAATTAATAAACCTCAGACTATTGGAAAAGAGTATAATGAAAAAAGCCATGTGTGCAACTTTTGACACACTATTTACTGGGACAGAATAACCCTGTTATTGCTTCGTGTATTATTACAGAAGAAATGAATACTAGTTTGAACAAGACAATCTCAAATCATTTTCTCCTTCTGCCTTTACAACTAAGACTAGAAAAGAGCTGATGGTGTTTGAACTTGTGTTCAAACTTGGAAATTATGCACATAAACGTATATTTCAGTTCCAAAGTGGGAGCCAAGTCAGTTAAATGCTTAGTAATAAACACAGAGTCATTGACAACATTAGTGTTTGTATACCTGTGGCTGGCTGGGGCCTTTTACCCAGGCATGCAAAGGAGGCAGAGTAATCAGCAGCAATATTTATAGACGGAACATTTGCCATATTGAACTACCAGTATGTCATCCTTGACTTATTTCCTGTGCAAAGGAAAAGAAAGCACCGCTCTCACTTCCTCTCTTGAGGTTGTCAGCACACTACTGACTTCAGAATCTTTTACAATCAGTAATCAAATGGTTAGTCTGGGACAAAACAAGGAAACATCTGGCCAAAGAATAACTGCAATACCCACTCTTTGAAATGACTTAGCAAACTTCTGGAAACCTATTGAATCCATTATTCCTTGCTGTTCTGCATTCTTCTAAAGGATCACAGTAAGTAAGATTAAATAAATGTAAGGGTTTGCGGTGGGTGTACCAACTGGAGATAGGTGGCTTGCTTGCCCAGAGCTGGGTATGGAGCTTTGGCACAGTACTGGGGTAAAACACTTCATGCACTGTGAGAGTCGCTGAAAACAACAGATGCACATGAACCAACAGTCACAAGTTGCAGCAATGAAAAATTCTGTTATATCACTAAAAAGAATTCTTCACAGTGAGGGTGAAACACTGGAACACACTGCTCATGAGGCTGTGCAATCTTCAGCCTGGAAGATATTAAAAACTCAGCTGGACAAGGCCTTGAGCAATCCGCTCTAACCTTGAAAGAAGGGTTGGACTAGAGGCCTTCCAAGCTACCTTACAACCTGAATCATTCTGGTTGTATGTCTGTTACGGACTAAAGGAACCACCTCCTCTGATTTATGATACTCTTTTAGATGCTCTAAAATGAAATTTGTCTTTATAATCACTTACTGTTTAATCACTGAGCCAGTGATAGACTATAGACCCATATTCCTTTTCTGCAGTTCTGTTGACTCTTAGATGCTTCCTATTTGTACGTGTTTTTTAACTACTGTGACAGATGTCTTGATTTCTACAATTTATCCAACAGAAGCTGAATTCATTTCACTGGAATAATAGAGATAAGGTTATCACAAGAAAGGTGAATATATATTGACAGTCCTAGGTGCTACCCACACACTGAACAAGCACTCACAAATTACAAACCTTGCATTTGCACAAGGACTGTCTCAACTGTCTCCAGCAAGACCAGCCACAGGAGTATAATTTAGTCTCTTTTTCTATTTAGTCCATACATTCTTTGCTGACACTATTGATAAGCATGGGAATGAATGCCCACGGGAATACAGTGCTTCTTTTCTGGTTACAATTTACTTACCTTCAATATCCTCCTAAGTGAAGGAATTGTGCCCTTCACAGTAACAGGATGCCACATGGGCAGCCAGTTCTGTAGCTGCTGAGATCCTTGGCTAGAAGGCACTAATTTGCATCGTTAGCTTGATTTCAGCTTGAAGCCAATCCTGCAGCTTTATACCAGTGCAAAATAAACTGCCTCTGTGACTCCGAATGTAGCTGCATCAAAGCTCCTCACACCTTGTGCTCTCAATAATCACTCTGAAAATGTCACTGCGCCGCAAATGAACGACGCCACTTTCCCCTTGCTCGGCTTAGAGAGGAAGCAGTTAGTGCTAATAGGTTTCTCTCCCTTTTTGAGTTTTCTATGATATTATTTTTTATTTTGTTCTTCAAGATTAAACACTTGACATTGCAAGGGACTGAGTCACCGCTAACATCTGGTCAGTGGAAGTTGGTAGCTAAAGTAGGGCCATCGCACACTAACGGTAGGAATGTCTCAATCATATAGATTGGCCAGTGATTTTTAAGCAATTCTTTCTTGCCCTTCATACACAGAACGCCCTAGTACTGTAAAATGATTAGAAGGTGGTATCTGCAGGTATTTATGCAGCAGGGAAACAAGAGTACAAAGAATTCTCATGAGTAGGTTACTAGATGGGGAATAGCGATTAAAGCAGGAAGATGTGGAAGGCTGGTCTGTCAGAAGGGTTTGGGCAAAGGAAAGCAGGAACGAGAAGAAAGAATGAGAAAAGCACCTTCTCAACCTATAGAGGTGACATTGTTAGCTCTCATTTACCCCTTGAAAATAGTGAGCATTATGCAGCTTTAGCCCAACTATTTCCCTTCAGACACATTCCATTTTTCAACCGTCACCTTTGCACTGAAGAAGCAGGAGCTGAAATGCCCCATTCTTGCCCATCTGTACAAAGTGCTGTCACACAATTCAGAATTCCATCACAGAACACAAAACCGCCAAGATTTCCCCTCACAAAGCTCTTCGTAGGCTGGCACCCCAGCATGCTGCTGCCCAAGGAACAGAAAGCTCCGGCAGAGTGGAGAGCATGAGAAATCAGCTCCACGCGAGACAGGACGTTTAGCCATCACTAGAAATGGTGGTGAGATTCCATAGCTCGTCTTGGCCAAAAAGGAAGGCAGCAGTGCAATGAGCAGTGATTGCTGCTAGCATCCCTCAGAGAAGGTACAACCTGGCCGGGGGAGTCAGCAGGATTGCTTGTCAGCAGCCTGCAGAGAAAAACGTATCTCATCATCCTAGCTAATAGGCAGAGGCACCGTCTGTCTGCTGAATTTAACAATGAAGAGGCTTGGTTTTCACTTCTTAAAATGGTTAGCTTTCATATCCTGTGCTAGCAAGCACTCATTTTTCTTAACATCTAGCTTTTTTAAAGTAAGAAAAAAGGCTTCAGGCTTGACAAGTTATTACAACATATAAAGGATAGAAATGCCTCTCCTTGAACAGTCCCTTCCATTGATTTGAAACCCTTGCAGCTTACATTACCTTAGTGAGCTTAATTGTTTTGGCATAGTTAATTTTTCTGTGAATAAGAAATAAGATGTGACAGCCATCAAAACCACCAGGATATCTGCATCCCCAACAAAGGACTGAAAAAACCCACTCTGTTCATTGTGGAAGGCTATGACATTTTAGGGTGTCACACAGCGTTGCCACAGTACACCCGCACAGCCCCTTGTCTGGTTGAATTGCGGAGCCATTCACTGAACAACCATCCTTCAACTGCCATATCCCACTTCAGAGCCTCGGGAAGAATTTATTCACTGTCTCTGCTCACTGAGAGCTCAACATCAATGAAAATGAAAAAGCAAATACTAAAGAATAAAAGTGCAAGTCAGCTAAAGCTGACTCACAGATAGAGGAAAGGGAATGCTAATCCTTCCTCAGGAATTGTCAGTGTACCTCCCTTTCTGCCGGCGGCAATATTTTAGGCCCTTCATCAAAAGGGCGCTCTGAGTATGAAAATCCTCATGCTATTATCCCTTTCTTTGACATTAGCTGAATGCCTGTTTGAGCAGCTTCTTGCAAGTGCAGAATGAGACATTGGACTACAGTCACAGGAGCACAAGATCCTCTGGATTACTGCATGCTGTTGACCCAACACAGAATAGACTCCTCATTATTTTCAGAGAACTTTAAGTTCAGCTCCTTCCAGTCAGGTCATTCCAGTAACATTTACGTCAGCATTTCTATTCTAATAGCCTCCTATTTTAGAGGTTTTATAACTCACCCACCTGTCAAAATATGCTTCAGATTCAGGAAGGAGAGTCTTCTTTTCTTGGTATTACTTAAGAATATAGCACAAATTTTATTTTAACCCAATTGCACGTTAGTTCACAGGTGAGTGACAAAAGCAGAAGTGTTTAAGATGGCATGAAACAGTATCAGTTGTACAGAGGGGGGTAAACAAGCCATGGAAAAGAGGAATGAAGAGGAAATTAATATTAAATTAGGATGGAACAGACACAAAAAAATAAATTGAAAGGACAAACTTAGTACATGAAATGTTGTTCTCTACATCTTCAAAAGTGAGGGGTTTTTTAATCATTACTTAGTCTCCCCCGTATCGCCACACAACAGATCAGTACTCCCCCAGGTATAAGAGAGAAAGGACTTTCTACATGTTAGGAACAGTGTAAAACATTCAGCACTGTATTGGCAAAGTGGTTGGTTCCTAAGCCGTGGCCAGGAATTAAAGTGTACACCAAGCCCAGGGAAAACTGCAAGTGAAGGAGGCTTTCCGGGACAAGCCCGCATTGCATCCTGCAGCCTGAAGGGCAATTAGTCTTAGCTTTCTGTCTGGCAAAGATACAAACCCAGAGATTGTCTGTTACATTTACAGGTGACAGAGGAAGCTCTAATAATAGCACATAATTTTATGGAACCCAAAAGGATGTAGAGAAAAGTCTGTGCATCAACATGTTTCAGTAGTGGGCTAGAACAGAAGTAAAAGCCTTGCAAACCCCATGAAATACAGAAACTAAATGAGGGTGCTTGCGGCTTCCAAGTGAGCATGCTTGGCACTGAGAAGAAACAAATCCAGGCCTGGCATCAAGGCACCAAAAAGTCGGGAAGCCACACCTGAGGCGAGAATAAAATAAGAAAAGAAAGTACTCTTCCAACCATTGGGGTTTTTTGCTGACCTTGTCAGGAAATTAAAAAGCATGATTTTATGCTGCTGCAGGGAACTGCAACCTTCTGAGATGTATTAAAAGGAGCAAAATGTATCAACACAACATCTACCCCATTGTTTCTGGACAGTGGTGTCCTCCAGGACACAGATCCTCACCAAGTTGCTCTGAAGGCTTTTTTTAAGGGACTAATCCCTGAAGGAGGCTCCTTATAAAATTTTCCCCTCTGTCAGCCTTGGCTACACTCCCAACTCCATCCGGAATGCAGAGGTTGTATCCCCATTCTGTCCATTTTCCTCCTGCTCTGTTTTTACGTTTCACGGTCTAGCTTAGCCGGGCAAAACTGCGCGCTGTTCTTGTTTTCCTCCAGCAGTCAGCGTGCAAGCTTAAAATATAAAAAACCTAACCCTCACAAACACAGCTGAAACAGATGATGTTTTCCGGCTTTGCTCTGCTCTCATACATTTCAGCTCCAGAAAAGCAGTCCATCTCAAGAAAATTCTTTTCTCCCATGTAAAAGGAAAATTATTATCTTGTTTAACTACACCCTAGAGCATGTCAAAGACCAGGTTTTATTTAGAAAACCTGTAAATATTTTTTTCCTAGCTAATGAAAAGCATTGTTATAGCAGGATATTATGAGGTCATTAAGAGGGATGCTAACATGAAAGCCTCACCTCATACTTGCCGTTCCAAACTTCTCACCCATTGTTCCTTTCTCTGCATTTATAGGACAAGGTTTTAAAGATTTGATACTGTGATTTTTTTTACCCTGAAACTACATAGGCAGAAATCTCTGTACTTGAAGCACCACATGTGTAAATTAATGAAGTTCACAGTAATAAGATAATGACCTCTCTGACCTGTCACAAAATTAACACAAACCGTTCTTCGGACTTGCAATTAGTCTGCTGTGATGCCAGGAACACGTGTTCTTCATGGGCCTGGGGCTCGGGGATAGCCCAGCAGTGCAGCCAGCCTTCTGGCTCCCTGGGCCATCTTGCAAGGCAGCTGACTCAGCAATCTGTGAGCTGTAGTCCCTTGGCTGCACCATGCTAAGCCGTGCTGTCCCTGTTGCTTCATTGCCTGGGAAACGAAATCGATAGTGATCGTTCTAACTGACATTGCCAGCTGCCCTACTGTTACACTGCTTTCATCAGAAAATACATTCCATCTAAACCACCTCCAACCATTACACATTTTCTAAAATCTGTCATTATTTTATGTAGTAGACAAAGAAAAATAATTCCTTTGCATATCATCACATGGAAAATCGTCTCTCTGCATTGTTCCACTATCTGGACTAGGTTATTCAAAAATGTCATCTTGAAAAGGGGGCCTCAGACTGCAGAGCAGCAAGAGAAACCTCACTCAGAAACAGGACACTGGGTCTCCTGTATCTAATACCATTCACTTAGCCACATTTCAGAACCATGCGTATTCTCACTAGTGACACAGACTGCCTATTTAGACAAGAATTGTATGGGTCTTGAAAAAAACAAGAAATGAAAGACAGTCAATGCTAAAAACTGCCAAAAGCTTGCTTTTCATTTCTCCTTGGAGTCTGGAAAAGTGAGTGTGCATGTTGACAAGGAATATTTCTTTACAACTCAGGAATGCGTTTTATTTCAGCCTCTCCCCCCCCCCCCCCCCCCAAACTACCAGCTCCTGATGTTAAGGGCAAACTTTAGTCCCTGATCCCAGCACCTGTCTGGTGTAATGGATGAAAGTGAAGTCTTTTCCTTTTGGTCAATTAAAACTATGTGAGTTGTATGTTTACAATCCAAAGGGAAAGCAAACAAGTTACATCTCTGCCTCGGGACATTGTTCAGAGTGATACCAGCCCTTCTAGAAAGGCTACTCAGTGCTGACATGGAGAAGACGGAATTGCACTTCATCTAACTGGCTGATCTAACCAGTACACTTTGAAAGTCCAGGATCCACAAACTGCTTTCTCTGCATCAAAACTCAAAAAGATCTCATATACACGGCCAAGCATGCTTAAATGTATCATTAACAACCTAATTGGTGTTGATGTGGTTCAACCACCACTCAACTGTTATTTAACTGAACGCATGGTTCCTCTACCCTTGAGCTCTTCAGAGCTTTTTAAAGCACACTATCAAGTCCAGGATATATAGATTGAAGTCTTTATAAGCTTAATGCTTGTCACTTTATTTTAAATATGTTTATATGTGGGGCATGGTGACCAGGCAAGCCTCACATTGCCTTATTTTCTGAAACTGCTACCTAGTTATTCAAAATAAAATCTCAATTTTCTATTGTTATAAATTAGACTTGCCAAACAAATAATTCTTTGAATGCCTATTATTAATGAACAGGCAAACACTATTTTCTAGTGCTGCTATTAGATATGTCACATGCCAGCTAGGTTTCTGTTTACTGACTGCAAAAAACCAACATTCTAACAGCGTCTTCAAACAGAGATTGACTAACTCAAGACTCGGATTCTGGTGATAGCGTACAACACTCAGTGTAGTACTGCTGCGCACCTTCATATGAATGAAATAGCTTGCTGGTACTATGCTACAGAACCAAACCCCCTTGATTTTTGGACTGGCTGAGCTCTCTCAGCTCCCCAGACAGCCACTCAGATCTTCTAGAATCCACCCCACTGCAATGTAACCCCAAACCACAACACATCCCTGTTCTGCATGACATCAGGCACAGATGCCAGTTACTTGACCTCAGTTAGAAGAATATGCATAAAATCATCCCAGTCATGGCCACTTTTTACTGCTTGAGAGCAAGATTTTTTTTTCCTCTGTTTTTAACGCAGCATAAAAATAACACCGAACCCTCTCACATGCTGCTAAAATGACTGAAAGTGAATGGTTAGATTTATGGAAAGTAATTGGCTCCAAAGGAAACACATGCCTTGATTTCTGCAACATGACAGGCATGAATGCTTGCAGCATTATGAAAGCAAATGCTAACGTAAACAGGGAAGAAATCCAAAGATCAGTGTTTTGTGGAAGGGAAGGAAATAGAACTTATTATTTTATTTTCATCACGGTTGTTCAAACAAAACGGAAACACAAAGAAGCTGTGAAATCTGTGTATTTCTACAATGTGCGAGAGGATTCAAAATGAATAGTGTCAGATTACTATCACGGGGAATGAACTTGTGTGCTGCTGTGCCTAACGGGTATGGTAGACTCTGAAATCTAAAGAAGAAACGCAGCAAAAACGTAGCACTTATGTGCTGGATGAAAAATGATTAATTTATGACTCTGCAGCTTTGAACCTCCTGCCTCTCTTTGAAGTGTCAGTTCTCCAAACGCTTCCCAGAGTGCTGCTTTTATTGAGGCTATCCTCTGCACTGAACGCTGAGCGCAGGAGGGCTTCGGCTTTCCTCCGAAACATGCCTCTGAGGGGAGGTGTGGGGACAAAAGAGAAGCAGAACTGTTCTAACGGGACTGTACCAGCGAGGGGAATGCCAAAAGGCCACTTCAGACACTTCTGCAACCTTTTCATCCTGACAAGCCCGAGAAGAAAAGACAATTCACGAACCTTAAATGCAAACCTTTCTGTCTACCCTTCTCTTCATGTGAATAATTGTTTTTTCTCACTGCTACTCACCAGTCTACTGTTGCCCGCACAGCCAGCCCAAACTAAGTGTGTATTTTTCAGTCACCCTCTCAGATTTAGCCACTTTGTAGTATATAAATTCTTTGGAGCAGGACTATATTTACAGCGTAATTCGTGCAATGCTTAGCACGCTGGAGTACGGATCTGGCCAATGCCCATTCACGTTAACTTTTGACACACACTATTCCTAATATTTCAGATATCAAATTTAACTCCTGTTGAATCTCAAAGTAATTTTTTTTTCCACTTAAGTAGCTAAAATTACTTGTTGACCTAGAAATTTCTAAAACATTTCACTTAAAACCTGAATATCATTTCTATAACAACCAATGGATTTCTCTGTAGGTTGCATTTGTAAGGTAGCTTACAAACCATTCTTTTATGACTGCCTTTACCAATTTTAGCTTCTATTGTTTTAAGGGGAAACCCGGGACGATGTACGTTTGGACTGTTGGGCTCCAGATACTTACCCAACTACTTTCACTTGCAGTAACTGCCCTGAGTAGTTGTGCTGAATTTCACAGTTCATATGCACAATCAAGGACATTCATATTCTTTAAGTGTTATGTTGTATGTTGAAAATAATTAGCTGTTATTTTTTGGAAAAAGTTAGTTGTTACAGTTTTTTCCATGTACAACTTGTCTGGAACTTTCACAGAAATGGTGTAAAGGTCTCAGAATTTATGCTTCCTACAAGAAAGGTACAGCGTGATTTCTTTTTTGGGTGACTGCTATGAAATATATATTTAAAGCTTAACAGAAGTTACCAGGTCCAAAACTTACATGCAGTTCCCCTGGGGAAGTCTTAGTAAGACCATGGTATGTTTTGCATACACAGTGAATTTGCTTTTCCTCGCTGATGATGCATACTGAAAAGACTATTGACAGTAACATACCGACACCTACCAGACAGTATCACAGACAAATGGGGATCTGCTTTCAGTATGACGCTCTTGAAGGTTATAAAAACAGGTATTTCAGACCATGGCATTCATTTACACTTCAGCTTCCTTTTATAAAATCGCTCATTTTGGATTTATAACCAAGTTTATCCCCAAACTCCTGTAGCAAAATCTGGGAAGTTTCCCCCTGCTGCTTTCCTGAAGTCAGTAAAAGAAATAGAGCCACGCTTACATTGTAATAATCACTCCAAAAAGGGGGAAAAAACCTAGTGCCAGTGCTGTAGCTTTGTGTTGAATTGCACCTACAAGGTTCTGCTGTATTTAATAAAATCGGAATGAGAAACAGTGCCAACCAGATTTCTTCATTTGGCATTTACTGTCATAATTTTGCTGTCTCCTCCCCAGAAACAGGGGATGAAATGATGAACAGAGGCTCTTGATGAATGTAACACACTTGAAACTAATCCCTTGAAACAGAAATATTAATTACTAATAAATTTCATGCTCACATGCAGATGGTATATAAGTATACTGTTTTGTAAAGCTATGAAAATTATCTTCCCAAATGAATAATTAACTAATTTTATGTGTTCTAATAGTGAAAAAATGTGGAAAAGTGTGACTTCATTGCCACGCAGTTAGAATTCTCTCTTCATACATCAGGCAACTATGGCATCAGTCTCACTCTTATTCCAAACACCAAAAAATGCACATATTTCTCCCTATTTAAGCTACTGCTTTTGAACCTCTCCATGTCTAGCAGTTTTTAGCTTATTTGCTTAATTCAGCAAAACAAACTAGCAAACGGTATATGCATATAAAGAGATATGCATTATGCATTTTAAACACTTTCTGTAGCAAAGAACATAATGGAGTTACAGCCCCACTTCCCAGGAAAATCAGCCTAGAGATCCTGTAGCAATTATCTTTTCTGTGTAAGCTAGAGATTAACAATTCATTAGAAAAAAAATAGCTTGATTAAAATTTTCTTAAACTCCTGTTAAAAAGCCAAGCTGCCATTTAGCTAAAACTGCTTTAGGTTTAGCACATTGAAACACAAAAAAGGAAAGTGTTCTGCTAATCTGTGTTTACCAATGGTTAAAAGTACCTCCACAGACTGTGCTGCTGCAAGTTATTTTTAGGTAGAAATTTAAGCCTTAGAACATTCCAAAAAAGCAGGAAGACTGGGAATCATTTCCATACGTAATGAACCTTGCCTGCCTATGGAGCGGTCAGTAGGAGTCAACACAGAACACGTAACGTGGAAATGGCAGGCTTCTCCCATTACAGCTAAAACAAGGTGCATGCTGTTACAGTCACTGTAGGCAGACCAGAGGAGGAGTCTCAGGATTGCTGACTGATCACAAGAGTTCCAAAATCATGAGGTTTTAAATGCAAAATGATGGGATTTTAAAAGTTATCATTTATTTAACTTTTTTATTCATCTGTGTGTACCAACACAACTCCTGTCTTCCTTTCAATCTTTCTCTGACAAACATGGCATCCAGCAACTAGCTCTGCCTTTATTACCCGAGTTTTAAAGATACACTAAATGTTGTAAGAGTGAAACAATCAGCAAGGAACTGACATCTGTCTCTTTTTACAGCCAAATGGAGTCTAACTAATTTTAGTATAAACCCAAAACCATTCCTAAAGCAGGGTGCAGCTCGTACAACTCCAGGTATTTGTCCGGTGACACACACAAAACCAAACAGCTAAATGCCCTCAAATAGCAAAAACGGAGGCAAACTTCCCCTCGAGATCCAATCATGCCAAATGAGCAACAAAACTGTCCGCAGAGCTAATCCTTTACTTGGCTTCACTTAACTGTCCTGTTCACTGGAGTTTGCATCTCCTGAGACCTGTAAGCCGTTCACTTTCTCACCTTTGTCCCATCTTAGTTTCCTGAAAAGGGACTGAAGCTAACAGCCACCTCCAAGCAAGTATGGACAATAGCTGGAGTGAAGGGCTGGAAAGGAAGCCAAACTAAAATTTAAGGCACAGATAAGGAACTTGCTGGTTGCCCAGTATACATGAAGGGTCATAAAGAGTGCTCGCATAGCCTGTAGCTTAATTCCACTTAACGCTTATAAACAAAACCTTGCCATTGTTGCACACGTGACTTGTTTTTTTTTAAACAGATTCACAAGACCAGCAGATATATCACACATCCGATAAGCAACGTGGGAGCTTCTCTTACAGTTCCCAGATCATGGTGCTGGTGGATCCCAAAAGGAACTCAACTAAGTCCTATGATAGCTTCTCCTGTTGAACCTCTTCATTCCTGGATGTGTCAGCACTTGAAACACTGGTCAAATGCAAAGGTAGCTGGAAATAGCTGAGTTATTTCAAGTTCCTTGCAGCAGCACAGAGCTAAAGCTTCCCACGGAGCAGCTTAGACACCCCTAACGCTCGGCACAAAGCAGAGGCAAGCTCGCTGTTATGGAAGGTGGCAGTTGGGAGTCTCATGTTCAGCTATATTATGTAAAAAAGCCAGCCATCACCCATATTTGCATGGGTCATGCTGTACAGTCTTTCATGCAGTGAGGAGAAATTGTTAGTTTCATGTTTCAGACTAAGGCAAGGTAACGAAACCCCCGTGGGACGTAGTAGCAGTTAAGCACCTCACATCGTTTTGGGTAATGAAACGGCTCAGTGACTGTGCACAAGGTCACGCTGGGGCAGAGCACGGAAGTACGTGTCCATGCCCTGACCCCAGCTTCTGAAGCTAATGGCACACTCTGTCATTACGGACATGGTGTGGGACATGAGCTACAGGTTCATGTCCCAGTGAGGTACTCTTGATAAAAGACTCATTGATAGTAAAGATTATTACAGCCATTTGAATTGATACTTCAGGACCCATCTTTTGCCATCTAATATACACAGCTCTTCTATTCATACCCATAATTTATCCTCCCCTCAACCTTTCTGAAGTACAAATTGAACCACGTATAAAATGGGACTTTCAGAGATGCCACCTGTAACACCTTAAATGCAGATAAGGACTGTGGCCTTACTGCAATAAGGAAACTGCTGACTCTGTCCATAGCTGTAGCTCAACACAATTTATCGTAGTACTTGCCTACACCATACCCATATTTTTTAGGACTGTTACTTCGTCAGTGACATCACATAACCGTATTATACCATGACCAGTTCTCTTCCTGCTTCACAGGCTTGTCTATGTATTTAATTTTACTTCTACACACATAATGAAATATTTTCTTCTAAAAGTCCTCCTCACAGTTTTGCCTCTAGTCACACTTAAAGGAAAAGCATCTTAACAGACACAGTTAACTGATTGTATTAACCCTTCAGCTGGGCAGATTAAACTTTCAATAAATTTATATTTCATAGTAAATTGCGTATTTATGCTTCAAGAACTAAAGTGAATCACACAGCAGCCAACCTGTTTTAACAGAAGCTACAAAAATGTATTAAATGCCAGATCTCAGACAGAGTAACACTTACAGGTTTCTAATGCACTATTTGTTGTTTTTCTGCCCGTCTCTGTGTGAGTTTAAAAGCCAGTATCCATTCCTCTTCAGCGTATGAACATATGGCTACTCCATCTCGGTAAGTGCTGGTGCATAAATAATTCATCTGGCATTAAGATATAAGCTCTCCCCAAAGAACTGTGTATTTTATTAAGACTTTATACACAAAATAGAAATGCAGCTGCAGAGCAAGACACCTCATTCAATCTCAAAGGCTGGAAAAATATCCGTAGTCATCAGACATCTGGTCAAGTATTGTTTGGCTACAGGTATCTACAAGAAGGGTTTTTTCAGTGTATTAGAGAGACAGCACTTTATCTAATCTGATAAATGTCAGGAACTTGTCTGAGAAACAAGGTTAATAAGTATACATGTGAGTTTTCCTAAGAAAGACACAAAGCCCATCCCTGAATAAAATCTGAAAACCTGAAGATAATGAATAAAGGAGCAGGTAACTTTTTCTATAGTTAAAATTTCATCGCTTGAAAACAGTTTTGCTATTCTTCATTTACACAAATCCAAACACGATGAAGAGATCTTTACCATAATTGCAAATTGATTTGTCTTGTAAAGTGTTGTGTTGTGGAGAGGAGTGATGGAACAGGGCAGAAAAAAGTGCCATAATTAGGCATGCAGCGTGCAAACACTGAGCACTAAGCACAGGAAACAGAAGAGCGTGTTATAGCTGTAGAGGTAACACTCCCCCATGAGCCTGCACGCAAGTGACAAGTTCAAAAAATAACCCTGTGTAAAAACTTCCATTATGTTGCCAAAAAAGTTTTCTTGCTGTTTGTTGCAGGCTCTTTCCAGTCCAAAAAATGTCTCTCTGGTCATATTAAACTTCCTCACAGCTATTTCTTACTGCAAGAAGTAGATCCCATTTAGAAGCCTGGGTAATAGCACTAGTAATTTAACTGTCAGAAAGCCTCCTACATACATGCCTTTTCCAGATCCATGTTCTCTGTTCTGCCTTGAAAAACCCACTAAAAGGATATGCTATGGGAAGGTTACACTTATGTGTGTGTTTTATTGAGTAATTTGGACTGCTGCAAAACTTCCCTGTGCAGTTCATCCTGATGTCAGAAACTGCAGGTGGGACACAAGAAATGAAGGCAGTCTCAGCTGGCAAACTTCCCTTCCTCCATAGATCACATTCAACATGAATTGCACTGAAACAGCTTCTACGGCTGCGACCACAACTCTCCAAAGCAAATGCTGGCAAAGCTCTTCAAATGCAAAGTACAGTTCTGAATAGAAATATTTTCCAGTGGTCTGCTGATAGAATTCCTGTCAATGCACCAGTTCTAATATTCACTCAAAAGAATGGAAACATCTTCTGCAAAGACTGGGAAGTTCCTCACCTAGCCTTGCAAGCATTCCTTGACTTTGCCATTCAAAGAAGGACAAGCTATTTTCATTCACTCTACATAATGGCATTTTCAATAGTACTGAAATATTTTGGTCTTCTAGGCCAATTAATTAATGAGATCAACAGTTACTCACCTGCAGCTGCAGGTATGTACATAAGGTGGCTGAGGGCTAGATATTTTCTTCTCCATATCTATCACATCCTGAATGACAGGGCAAGACCTCTGCAGGATTAGATCTTATGAGCCCTCAAGCAGAGCCCAAAATCTCACTCTGGCAGCCAGTCCATACAGCAGGGAATGCAAAGACCCTTCCGCGGAGGCAGCAGACACGAGATCTGTCAGCCAACTAAGAATTTACCCCGAATAACATAATGCTGCAGCAGTGCTTCTACACCTTCACTGTTTGAGATCGTCGTTACCTCTTTGTAGTCTCTCTTTGCATCAGTCCTTTGCCCTTGATTCGCTCATTGCATACGAGTAGTGATTCCTGCGCTGGTATGGTTCACGTGATTCCTTCGGCTCGCGTACTAAACTGTTCAGAAGGAACACATCAACAGCATAAAATGGAGGGAGCATACAAGGCATTTTCCAGAAGAAATGGGGTCTTTGGGGGGACCCTCAACTGAAGAGCCTAACAAAAGCTTTCATTTATAAAAATAGGGCTGCTGATCCAATTTTAAAACTGTGCCCTAAGCTGATTCAGCAACAACCGAAAAAGCTGAGCCAAGACGGACAGGAGGTGCCAAGTACTTGATCTCTGATTCTGCTGCTGAAGTGCATCTAGCAATCTGGTGTCCAATTAGAGCTCTTTCTCTTTTTAATATAGGCTCTTCTCTGCCATTAAATGGGAAAGGCAAGGCAAACACTGGGAGGAGAGGGAAATGCAATATGTACGAAGGATGAAAACTGCTTAGGTTCATTGGCATGATTAAGTCACTTCAGAACTCACTGGGAAAAGAAGGCAAAAAACCACATTTAGCACAGGAATAGGTTTAGTCTGCCCTGAAAAGAGTGGAACTGAGCAGGATCAAGACTTCTCCTACAAAAGAGCTCAATTACACCATTTGATAAATGGGCTATAAAGAAATATAAATAGGTGATAATTGTCACTGACACTGTGTAGCATCTATTTTATGGCTTTGCAAGCTGTAATAGCATATAATCATACAACCTGTGACCCTCACGTTGTTTCCGTCCCGCCTTCCACTATGAAACAGAAATGAGAGCACTTAGGGGAGTACACGTGGTAAAACTACATATTATCTCAAATACAACAGTCACACAAAACACTTGTGCCCCTACCAAGAATTCCTCCAGGTCCCCATCTGGCCCGGGCATTGTTCTGCGGTCGGTGCAGGCAATGGCACGTTAGCTCTTCCATGCTCCCGGGCTCACAGCTGGTTCTGACCGTGCTCACCTGACAGTGGGCCTGTGTTAGGGTGCATAAATGACTTCCTGACCAGACATCCATCACACTTCACAAACTCAGAAGCTAGATAAACCTAACACATCCTCGCTTGACACCTTACACATGGCTTCTGCCATCTTTGCTTCTCATGTCCGGAAAGGCTGAAACAGGTGAATTGTTCAAAAGTTTCTGTGTATACTAGGGTAGGATGTATGTGTTTAAAGCTGACTCGTTCGTGCTGCTAAGGAACCTCTGTACCTTACTTAAACATTTAAGGAATGCTGTACCTTTACTTAAACACAGCTTCAAGCTTTCAGTTTGCAGTCTGGATTTGTAGTGCACTGAACATGTCATCTGAAGAAGCATCATGTCAAAGCATCTTTACCTGGACAAAACTGTGCTGAATGAGAGCAAGGAGTGACCTGAAAGATGCAAAACTGAGTGAGTGAAAAACCCACTGCTCCTCAGTTAAACAAGCTTTGAATCCTTTCTACTGTTTGCATAGGCACCATCGCCTCAGCCTCATGAAGTCATAGCAAAGGTTCTGGATGAGGAAAGGGAGAAAAAAAGAAAAAAAAGCAGGTTTATACTTGCCATCTTTAACTGTGGCCTTCACTGGAAGACCCTCACTTAACTTCCACTTACCAATTTGCCTTTTCAGTACAGTAAATTAGCAAACATACGAGTGTGGGCCACAGCTTCTGTCCCCAGCTGCTGCTGTGTAGACAGAGACAGGCGGTGGTGGTTATTTTTACTAGGCTATGTATTATGTAATCAGATTAAAATTGTAATTTTGGTTTTGCTTAAGTGAAAGGGTAGGTTTGGAGGAAAGGAGAAGAAAAAATTAAAATCCCTGAAACTACATACATGATCAATGGTGATCTAAAACAATAGGAAAGGGGATTCTAAAATTGCATTCTAAAATGCATGGATGCATTCCCACCCGTGGGTTTGCATCCATCAATTTGGCTGCAGAAACAATATCTAATTCTAGGGTTGACTAATTATGGTAGAACTGCATGCTGATAGACACACAAAAGGGAGCTTGAACGCAGAGTTCAAGTATTGTCCAGCTGGTGCCAAAAATTCACTGCTCTGTCAATTTTTCGTGTGAACACAGGATGTGCCTGGCTCGACACACTCCACTGCACTGCGAGCTTGGAAGAGTTTGGTTTTAACACTGCCTGAGTGTGAGGTGTTAAATCTTTGGTGGCAGCAGCGTAACACTGCGTGGCTGCTAGGCACAAATACAGGAACTGCACCAAGCCCTGCCATACACAGCTCATGTCAAGCAGGAGGTGCTATTTCCACTATAAATCCGCCTGTATTCACACATTCTAAAAAACACACTAGCAAATTTAATCTTGACAGCTACCAGACCATGTGAAGATCTTTTGCAATCTTGCTGTTAATCTTCCGGAAGTGTGACAATCGCTGTTTTATTTAAAAACAGTGCCAGCAAGGGTTCCACTGTGCTCACGCTTCTGACACATGCAAAATTGTTTACAAGGAAAAAAGTCAACTTATTCCAGGAACACAACCAACCTGCACTGGAACAAAAGCCTTTCTGCCAGGAACATAGAGGTCTGCCGAGATGGGAGCTTATGCAAAGAAAAGGAACAGCGTAAGGAACAGATCAGTTGGCTTTCTAGAAGTTACCAGACTATGGCAACAGACCCCTACATAGATTTGGGTGAGATTTTGATCACAATCTATGGAAATGTGACTAAAACAAATCAGCAGTGGAACTAATTTAATCACTTATTAGGGTAATAGTGACACAGAGCTGCTACTTCATCTGCATTCATTTGCTCTACTCTTGGGCCAAATACCTTCAAAGAGCAACACCTGTATCACCAGAGTAGCCTGTTCACTCCTATGAACAAAAAAAGGCAAAGCAGCATGTATTTATATGTTAAAATTCTTTTTTTTTTTCTTCAGAAAGGTTATCCACCAACTATGGCCTAGGCCCAAATCTCCCTGAAGTTAACTACTAACCTTATTTCACATAAAAAGCAGCCGCTAAATTCTGCTGCCAGATCCAGTTAAGAGGAAGGCCTAAGCATGAATCTGATTTGCTGTTCTGATGTTTCCTCAACTCTCTTTTCAACAGTTTGTCCAATAATTCCTAATATAGGCTTGTTCTGTAAGAAGAAAATCTTAAAGTTGACTAAGGCTTAACTCATGGGGTTTTAGACAATGCTAGAACAGGTTGTGGGTTTTTTATGTTGTTTTTAGCTCTTAATGGGATGCAACAAATCTTTAGCTGAGACTGGGGCAAATGCTGAAGCTGAATTTTTTGTCTTAAGCATCAGTTACAAAACTTGCTTGGGCCTGCTGCTCTTAGGGAAATACCTTAGCTAGGCTAAGAACATTTACAATAAAATATTTTGTGGATATTTTCTTCATTAAGAATTTACTAGCATTACAACATTTCTTATGTTTTTCATGCCCTACAACTCAGCACTTCAGTAGCATGCACAGTTCTAAAGTATATAAGAGTCATAATTACAGTTCAAATAATAAAAGAGAAATAATATTCTGCATGTGTATGAGAAAATGGGAATCAGTAGGTTTGTTGCCAGATCTGTCACAGTTTTCCTATGTGTCCTAGGGCAATTTGCTTATATAAAAATATTGAAGTGTTGCCAGGGGAGTTGGAAGCCTGCAGTAGGCCTGACTTCCAGAACCAAACCCCTTAGTGCCATACCCGTTTTTTGGAAGCACCCAATACCCACAACTTCCATGTATTTCTGCTGTTACATTCAGCACCTCTGGCATGCAGTCCTACACACCAAGTTGGCCCCACAATTGGTGGAACTCTAAAACTGTGAGTTCACACCCACCTGGGTTTTATGAACTGTAGCAACTTTGCCTCACCCAGCACACAAAGAAGAATATTAATCTATTTAACATTGGTAGCAGAAGATTAACTATTGATGATTACTAGCATTGCTAACCTTGAACAGTTCTTTAGTACAGTGAGGATATAGCAGCATAGACAGCAGCTATCCGTAATGTGGTAAAGCAATTTAAAACCAAGTAACTGCCAAATGCACTCTGCGCATGTGCCCAGGGAATATATTTAGCCCTACTTTTATAAATGGAATTTTAAAGCAAACAGGTAGAGGAAACGGTAACTACCAGGGAAGTAATGCATAAAGAAGCTGAGGTTTTGTATGCTCACACAGTTTACAGGAACATCACCAACTAAAACCAAACTAAGATAAATAAATACACCGCTGAACGGGGAACAGTGTAACAAATTAACATTGTATTCAGATATTCCATTCAGCATGCAAAAGGAATGAGATGTCCAGGAGACTGACTTGCATGCTGATATTACTAAGGTCTACAGTAACATATTGGAAGACTTCAGTTTCATCAATTTAATGTGGAAAATGTGTTGAGATACTCAGAGAAAAGCTGGTGACAGGAATTCTTACTATAAAGTTACTTCAGACCATGCGTTTGTGTGACGTGTAATGTCATCTCCTTTTGACAAGGTGTGAGTTTTAGCTAAGGATATACCTTTGTTGGAAGACTGAGCTGAAACAAATCAATGCCTGCTAGGTTTGCACATGTAATTTTCCTGAGCACCCTCTCCCAGACAAGCTGATTCTAACCGCAAGAGCAGTGCTTGGAAGCACTTGATACAGCCTGATGCTACGTAACAGGACTAGGCTGGTACTGGTGCACTCCCAAATCCCCGCAAGCACAACAGGTGAGATGATGTAGTTACCTACAGAAGACTAGGAACCTTGAGGAGTCTGAGCATAAAGGAGAGTAATAGAAAATGGAGATTCAGTAGAAATAGGTGCTGGGAAAACTCACCCACTGCTTGTCTGGCATCTTCCTATCACAGAATAAACACCTTCGTATTCTTGGCACACCTACACTATAGTTGTCTACAGCTGGCATTCTGGATGTCAGATTTCATTTACAAGGCTTCTTTGTATTAACTTAGCAGTGAGAAACAGGTCTCGCTAGAATGATCTGTTAACATTTCTGCCCAGCATTGTAAAAAGAAAGATACCAGTTGTGTCTAGGAAGCTTTCCAAGTGTCTTGAAATTAGCTGGAAACTTGGTCTAAGTGCTGTGTTGGGTCTGTGATAAACTTTCGCATCACTTCCAATTTGATTCTTTTTAGAACTGGCTGTTGGAGTCTGCTCTGCCACAAGCTAAAGGTAAAACCACTGAATTCCCCTGTGTCTCTAGGTAATGCACTGATTTCTGTTCCAAACAGTTCTTGGGTTTGTTTGTTTTAAATAAACCTAAATAGTATTTGAACGGCTGAAGAGCTGTATAACACAGATTTCCTCAACAGTGTCATAGAATCACAGAGTGGTTTGGGTTGGAAGGGACCATAAAGACTCCCCTGACATGGGCAGGGACACCCTCCACTAGCCCAGGTTGCTCCAAGCTTCATCCAGCCTGGCCTTGGACACTCCCAGGGATGGGGCATCCACAGCTTCTCTGGGCAACCTGTCCCAGTGCCTCACCACCCTCTCCGGGAAGAATTTCTTCCCTATATCTAATTTAAATCTCCCCTCTTTCAATTTAAACCCATTACCCCTTGTCCTCTCACTACAGACTCTTGTAAAAAGTGTCCCCTCCCCAGCTTTCTTGTAGCCCCTTCAGGTACTGGAAGGTGCTATAAGGTCTCCCCAGAGCCTTCTCTTCTCCAGGCTGAACAAGCCCAACTCTCTCAGCCTGTCCCCATAGCAGAGGGGCTTCAGTCCTTTTAAGCTTTTGAGTGTTAAGTTTCTTCTAAGCTTCCCAACCCTCTGAACAGTATCACCTGATTGTCTGGAGATCACACTCATTGTCTAGTGTTCTGACCCACTACCTCCATTTCATTCCTATCAGCCATCTGAGCACACTGTAGGTCTCTCAGATACAGCTATTGATCTGCATTTAGTGAATAACATCCCATTAAACAATCTGAAATTAACACATGACTTGGTCATACAACAGGGGAATCACAGAAGAGCATTTCAGGCCTGTCTGCATCCTAAGAGGCTGAAATACCAACTCCATCAAAGCTGTTAATTTAAATTTTTCCTTTATATTATTCAAGATTCGTAGCCAGATTAAATGCATCTTTGAAACACAGACATGAACACCAATTGGCTGAAGATGCTCTGCACTACTACACAGGCTTGAGTAACCACTAGTAATCTGAATAAAACACTGAAAAGCAAGTTAGGCTATTAATACAATCTAAGCCATAGATGTAGACGTGCAGCTTATCCAGGTACACACTGACACTCCAGTAACCCATTACTACTTAAAATGGAAACAGGAGATACAAATAATCACACTGGTCACAGTCCTACCCAGACATCTGCTAAAAAATAAGCTCCAAGGGAAACCATACGCTATGTAAAGCAAAACTGTTTGCAGCTATAACTGTTCACAGATGTAAACTGCACCTTAGTTACACAGTTCATGTTTGATTACCTACAAATCCTGTTGCTTTTTCCATTAAAAAAAAAGTGTACCTAATGTCAGAAGACTGTTTGGAGAATCACTTCAGATCTGATATCCTATATCCCACCCAAAGCTACATTTAGAATCTTTCCATAGTTACAGTGCCCCAACAAATGAAATGGAAAGGGGCTGTCAAGTTTGGGATAATCTGCACAAGTTGCTGGGGTGGTACTGTCACAGTCTTTTAGTGCTCTGTATTCTCCTTCAGCTTTTTAAGCATTTTTCTTGCCCTTCAATTTGCCTGTTCTCTGTTTTTCCTGCTAATATTCTCAGCATTAAGTTCTTGACTCTTCACGAGCCTGAAGGATTTAAGGGCATTGCCATGTATTCATAAATGACTGCTCTCTCCAGCAGCACTGTGCACTGTATCCTGCCTTACTCAGTTTGCAATGTCCTACAAACCCCAGTACAACATGCCTTTGCCAGCACTCGGGCAGTGCCATAGGCCAGCTGCTAGCAGGGGACCGACTACGGTGTCTAACTCCAGAGAGGCCCAGGCTACCCAGACTATCCATGATCTGGGATAGTCCATGATAACGAGTAATAGCAGAGAGACTTCACTGGAGAGTCTAGTAGAGATGAGACCCTTCAGGAGGTACAGAGGTCCCTAAAATGGAGAAGCCAGCATTCAGGCCGGGTGTAGGGAATAGACAGGAATAGGAGAACCGTCTTCATTGTATTTAAAAGATCACGGACTTTTCAATGTAGTAAAGTGATCTGATTTCTCACAGCAATTAATACCACTTTCAAAGAATAAGCACTTCCAATTTTGGAATTCTGAAATACAGTGGAAGAAGAAAGTTCAACTATTTCCTACAAAAAGTGTCTTCCAGGGAATAATGGCTGCCTGGAGACCTCACCACAGGGAATACCATATAGGTTTTCTTCTACAGAAAAATGCAGTGCTGTGTTGAAGTCTTGTGCATTCACCCTGGAGAATCTGCAGGGCACTTTGTATTATAAAAGTATTGTAAGAAAGATATCCTGTCAATAATGACTAATGACTGGTGGGTAATCCTGCGGCACAGGCCCTTTATCTGACAGGACTGCACACACGGTGACTTGCAGCAAGATTACCCTGGCACGGTTGCTAGGCGGTGAATGTAGTGCCTAGAAAACATTTCACACTGACAGCTACTGTAAACTGCTTTGTAGGGAACGGCTTTACCAGTGCATTAATTCTGCTGCAATAAAGGATTTTCTAAACTCACGCTATTCACAACAAAACCATCATAAAAATCAAATTTACACTGAACTTTTGACATATACAACTTAACCCACACTTCTCAAAGGAAAGATTTATAAAACCAGAACGCTTTAAAAGCTGAGTCAACAAGACAGCTAGGTCACTAGAGAAAAGGCTGTTCTGCTCCCTGCCCACAGATTATAGGCCTGGATCACAAGCACTCACAACCCTGCCCCCCCCCCCCCCCCCCCCCGCCCCCCCCCCGAACTTTAGAGGGAGCTAGCACTGCTCAAATAAGCATCTTAGCTGATGAAACTGAGATGTAAAATTTTGTGTGCAGTCAAGGACAAATGTGCACTTCTTGTGCACTGCTCCCCATGCAGGGTTAACACCTTGAATTCCTTTGTCTTCAAACCCCCCCTGCCCTAAGGATTTGCATATGTTGGTAACTCCTCCCGCCACTGACATGCTGAACTCTGGTAGCCTTGCAGCTTTCTGGCCACGTTCAGACGCGCTCCTCCGCACAGTCACTGGTGTACCACCTACCACTTGACACCCTCTACACCCGTCTAAAGTGGTCACAGAATACTACCAATAATTAGAATGTAGCAAAAGTCACAGACTCTGACATTCTGGTTTTAATGTAGCATGATGCAGTTACTGCAGAGCAGAATCAGTTCAAATTATGTCCAGCTGCAGATTTTCAGAGGGACAGTACACCCAGTCCTAAAAAGGAGATAAAAATGCCTTTCCTTGAGACTTGAAACAATGGAAATAAAGGGAAGAGGGGAGAGTTACAGATAGATTAAGTTGCAGGAATGCGAAGGAGAATGAAAGCCTTTGCACAAACAGCATCAGAACAGTTTATGGTGCAGCTTCTAGTAGAGTGAGTAATCGCTGGCGTTCAGGAAATTAATCTGAAGATCTTAATTGCAACTAGAACAATTACTCATAGACAGACTATTATATTTAATAGTCTTTCCTACTGATAGATAAAAGAGCTACTTCCTGTGTTAAATACTGCCCATGTTAAATGCTGTGATTGTTCTGATGTAGTGTTCCTAGCCTGGGTTTCAGAGGTTGTGGGTTGCCTTCCAGAATCCCAGAGGAGGAAACAACAACGTCCAGGCAAAATTTACCAGCAAACTTGAAGAAAAAATTGGTCATCAGAGCTATCAAGGCTCTCGATGGAGCTGTCTGAATTGATTTGTCAGTTTGGGTTTCCAGACCATTTCCGCCTTCCATGTTCACATCACTCGAAAACCATGTTGTCTCTATCACCTCTATCGTCTCTACTACCACCAGGCAGGCGCAATCATTAAGTGCAGTAGCAAACGTTTTCATTAGGTTTCTATTCTTTGCAGGTGTCAGCCGTACCAGTGTTTTCTGGCTTTCTGTAATAGCTGACACTTCCAGTTTGAGCCGTTTATTGTGATTCAGTTTCATGAGTGCTCCTAAAATTCAGAGAAAAATAAGACGAGTTGGCACAAATGGTGAGATGACAATGGATTTTTTTTTCTTTTGGCTGCAGTAGGGAAGGTTTAAACTAGACTTCATCTGGAGAGATGTTCCACTGCAAGGCAATCTGTTTTAAACATGCAAATTAGCAATCTAAACAGATTTCCTGTGGGTTTCTCCAGCTAACACATTCAACATGTGTCCTGAAGACCAAACAAGAAACATGGTGCAAGTGGGGGAGGCAGTAAACAAGGAGAGGGCTAAAAACCTGTAGATGTTCAAAACCACCTTTTGCTTATTTGATCGAATGCACTTAAAGCGGTGACCTTGAGAGAGAAAAGCTTCAGTGACGGTGGTGTACAGGATGGGGTATTGACCTGCCTGTGTCTCCAAAACCACCCAAGGACTTTTTAACACCTGGCAGATGGAAGAAGTTACTGAGAAAAATTTAGGGGTCCATAGTCTAGAGGCCTTGGACTCTTAGGGACAAATGTTTTCTCAGCAATCCTCTCCCTGTGCTGCCTCCTTCTTCTGGATTCACTTAACGAATGTGAACCTGTAGATCCCTTTCGCCTTCCCTTTTCACCAACAAAACAAAACAAAACAAAACTAAACTAAACTAAACTAAAACAAAATAAAAACTGGAGCCTTTTTTATAATGTGTAAGTGAAAAGGTGGAAAATGTGGCTGCAGCTTGGCTTTGGGTTTGTTTTGTTTTTTAAATACAGGTCATTTTCTTTGGGGTTTTTTATAAGACATTCTGGTATTACTTACAAAATTTTCCTAGGGCAGTCTATGGTGGTCTGGAGAACTGGAATCATAGAATCACAGAACGGTTTGGGTTGGAAGGGACCTTAAAGCCCATCCAGTTCCAACCCCCCTGCCATGGGCAGGGACACCCTCCACTAGCCCAGGTTGCTCCCAGCCTCATCCAGCCTGGCCTTGGACACTGCCAGGGATGGGGCATCCACAGCTTCTCTGGGCAACCAGAGAAGAGGTGCAACGTCAGAAATAAATCAATGAACGAAAATGAAGAAAGAATTAAATGGAAGAGATTTACAGCCAAACCATTTTGGTTGTGTCAGCACTGTAATTCTTTGACTTGAATGGATGAAAAATTTTTTAAACCTATACACCTGCTTCTCTTCTGGAAAGGTGAGGATAGCAAGAGAACAAGGAAGTCTTTCCAGAAGATTCCCTGGGAAATCTCTATAGAGAAAGGAGGAAGAGAAAGCCATTCTGCAAGCTGTAAAGAGAAAGGAATTAATAGATTAAGGTTAGGCCAAAATTACTAAGAAGCAAAACCAGAAAAAAAGTATTTAGATTTTATGGGGGTGTGGAGTCACATTTACTGATTTCACAACACTGACAAATGCACCATGGTGTTAGCATCACCTAGTAAAAGGAGGGCAATGTGCTTTCTCTTTACATATTTCCATACTGCTCTGTATTAGTTTGTGCAGTCAGCTCTTGTTGAAAGTAGCTCTATCACCCTGTTTATCAGGAAATGTTTCTTCATAAAAAATAAAGAAACCCACCCAATCACACACTGAACAGTTAGCAATGTCATTTTTTAAGACAATTTTTAAATTTTGGTCCCGGCTCCGCTGGACTGTCTGCAGGCTGTGAAGGAGGCTAAGCTCGTGCTGATCTAATCATGCCCATTTTTGCGGTCCTTCAGTCAGATGCTGAGGACTAGTCAGGACCTGATTGCAGACCCTTTGTCCCACAAAAAAGAGATTGCTTTGCCAAAGTAAAAGTGTATTCTGGCCCACACCACTGATGACAGAAGGAAATAGGAGTGTGCTAGGTCCATCAAGAAGGGGAAAAGGCTGATACATACAGGAACATAAAATATGTGGCCTTTTTCCATGGATGAGGGAAAGAATTAAAATAAAAACTGGTTTTTTGGCTCTGCCTGCAGCCTTGGAACAGGGAATAGCTTTGTTGCATATGTCTTCGTGGTAAAGTTAAATTGAAGGAAATGCTGAACAACTCTACCAAATGTGGTTTCCAAATTTATATCAAGGAATCTATTTTTTAGCATAGCACAGTTACCTCCAGTGCCAAGCAAACCCTGTGAAGTTTATTACACTGCCAGATCTTTCTACTAGGAAACTGTCACCTCTCATGCCTACTACAGTTCCTGCACCTAATTACAAAGCCACATTTGATTTTGCTAACACCTGTATGGTGTCATGTTTAAAATAACTGTTGGATTCAAAGTAATAACCTGGAAGGATGGGAAATTGTCTGTATACACCAAGATACACTGGGTGAGCCAGAGATGGTGGCACTGTCATCAGATGCCTTTTCTCAGTAGGTTTCATAACTGGCATAAAGCTTTATAAATAACTGCTGCAAAAAGGAAATGCCTTGTACCTTGCTCATCAGCCTACAGACACAAAATGAGCCTCCAGAGCATGCGACAAACATGTTTGAACACAGCAAAAGGCAAGAAATTTCTTTTTTTGCATATTTTGATGCTGTAGAAGTGAATAGGAAATAGCTGTGTTGCAGCAACATAACGACGAGACTTTTCTGTGTCAATATGACATATAGCACTGTTTTCACCTAATTATCATCTGTTCAATTACATATAAAAGCTGATCTTTCAAGACAGAAGGCAAAGCATGCAAACAGAAACACCTCTTGTCCCAAGTTAGCTTTTATGCCAAAAAGGGCTTCAGCCTTCAGAAGCCTGAAACTAAGCTTATGCTCAAATGGGTTTTAAACAACCCTTATTTCCTGGCCTGGATTCCCGGTCTGTCATCATGAAGTACCACTTACAACACTTATCAGAAAAAGAGAATTCATCATTGCATTACTGCTGCCACAGAAGAACTGTCTTCTGAGTGTTTTCTTTTAAATAGATAAGGTGGCTATTCCTGAAAGTGGAATTAATACTAAAGTGAATTGATTCTTCTACTCAGATATCCAGTGAGTCTATTCTCACACTAACCTCAAAAGTGCTTTTACACTCTGTGAGTCACAGCAAAATGAGAGTAAGGTGCAGTGTGGCCACAGGAATTCATATGTGTAGTTACAAATGGGTACTCAGAACTGCACGAGATAACTAACAATGTTACTTTGTAATGACGGCCAAACACTGGAAAATAAAATTACATGCTCATTCCCTGTTCTCAGGAGCATCATTTACTTTCATTCCCTCAACACTGCAGAGCAAACACACCGCATTTTCTGAATGTGATAGAAAATGAAAATAGTGGTATTAGTGGAACCTGTCTGGTAATTTTATTATCCTTCTCTGTTTCCTAGAAAACTGGAAATTTGTTTCCTTCATTATGGACACATACTCAGCCTTGAGCCTCAGCGTTTATCCCCTGCTATCGAATGCATTAAGGCTGCAATGACGTCACGTAGTAGCTTTAGCATTGCCCGCATGACAAACATGTCCCAGGTTCAGTGGACATGACACAGCAAGCAACCATAAGTGGACAACTTTCTAATATGCTAAAGAGGTCAACCAAGATGTTGTGTGCCAAACAGCTGAAAGGTAAAAAGCCACCTCAAACTTCCAGCCAACAGTTGGAGCTGTGGAGAGATCAGCCTCATCCACGACTGAGTACAAAAAACCAACAGACGCTTTTGTAAGCACAAGGCTATGGGAAACTGGGAGGAGTCCAGAGCAGAAGAAAGCAAGAAAAGCTTCCGGGGCATGTACAGTGGGCCCTGGTAGAGGCAGCAGGTCTTCCTTTAGTTTTATAAAAGTTTTGAAAATTAGACTTTCACCTGGACAGCCTCTTCACATACTTTCATTCCTCTTCCCATGCAGAGCTGGATTAATAATTTCTCATTTCCTTCTTTCAGGTGAACTAAGAAAAGATAAAACTTACCTGGCCAAGCTGCTGGAGAGGTTCAGCTCAGTGTCCTTCTCTCTGTGATACGTGCTCTCCAATGGGCCTGTAAGTAAAGGTGCAAGTTGTCACTTATACCTCCATGAATACAGTGGCACTTTTTCCTCTTTAACAATCCCTCTACAGAGTTCCAAAGCAGCTATTTTTAAGGAGCTGTTAAATACCACATAAGAAAATGTTCTGGGTGGACCAGTCTGTTTCCCCAACAAATTTCTAGGGTGCAAAGACAATTACTGAACACAGTTTGCAGCAAGGAGTGCTACAAAACAACAGAAAATTGAGCAGGTATTGTATGTCTAATATAAATCTATTGCATATTTGTTTTCTTTCCACGTGGGAGTTGGAGGAAGCACGTGGCTTGTTTTACTAGTTACCATTTCAGAAGTAACATAATGTAGGCCCCTAAATAAAGGAACAAATATTGACAGTAATCGTTCAAAGTTTAAAGTTAATGGATATACAAAGAATATACTTAGAGGACACAGGGTGTAACTGACAGAAGGAAATCCCCAAAAGGGGTATGTTTAAAATAGCCACATAATATCTGAAAGCTGTTGTAACACAAGGAGAGTGTGATGTGAATTTGCAACAATGGAAACAATTTCTGACAAAATTAAATACAGTCAAATCTTAATCTGATAATGAATGTCCCTGACAGTGCTGTAGTCCCTGAAAAGAAACCAAAGAATCTCTATAATTAGGAACTCTTAAAATCAACATTGCTGGAAACTATGCTAGGGGTAAGAGCAGCTCCGGCAGAGATCAGGATGAGCCTGACAATGATTACAACTGACCCCAGAATTCTTCTGCAGATAATTCCCAGTGAAGTAATGGTTTAAGATGTTGAGTGCTGTGATATGAAGGCATTAAAACAAGAGAATCATAGACTCATTTAGGTTAGAAAAGACCTTTAAGATCAAGTTGAACCGTAAACCTAACATCGCCAAGTCCAGCAAAGAGGGTATGCCTTAAATGATGGTATAAAACTCAGAAAAAATGTAAATCTGTTTATGTAAGTTATGAATATTGAGGAAAAAATCTTATTGCTAGACTTTTACACATTTTTTTTTCCTAGGAAGAGAAGACTATGTCCCATACTAGCATGTTGCTGCATGTTCACAGTTGTACATTACCTGTGCACAGCTAAGGAGCAAGGGTAAATAAATGAGAGGAAATCTCTATTTTTCATCCCTAGCACAGCTGAAGAGCATGTAACTTCATTGCTTTAACTGAGGCTGCCAGTGTGCTTCACAAGCTCCTGGTAAAGTATGAAGTGGGTTCTTTCTGCTCCCCAGCTGTGAGATCAGAGGTCACTAGAGCCTTGTCCCTGCTGTGAGCCTTAGGCATTAACTGGGGACAGGTGAAGGTGGCAAAGCAAGAGAAGTTTTTAAGCAATTCTGAAGGATTGAAAGCCCTGCACTTTCTCCACAGAAGACTGGAAATTTCCTATGCTATAAGCCTGAGCAGATCAAGCAGCACATTTGCAAAGATAAGGAACCGTTGTGAATGAATCTACTTTGTTCTCTGTGCAATTTACTAAATATGAGTTAGAAAAGCACTATAAAAAATTTCTCAAAGGCAAAAAGTTTTCAAATTATGCCAAAAGAGATTGCTGATCTTCCCTTAAGGCTGTGCTATTACTGGATGGCTTTTACCAGTCAGCTCTGTCGTAATTGCATTCATGCTTTTTGTACAAAAGGGCGTGACCCTTCTTACTGAACTGGATTAGGACACTCACAGCAGAGCCTACATCTATGGTTATGTAAGTAAAACAGGCATCTCCATAGAGATTCAAATATCTAAATGGGATTTAGACATCTTATTGAAGTACTGGCCCGAAGACTACCTCTGCGTCTGCTCACGTGGCAGAAAGGTAAGTTACTGCCATGGCCAATACGGCTTTGCCAGGCAATCCAGACCATTAGTTACTAACAGTGAAAATAACCCCGTGTCTGTGCTTGGTCTTCAGTTTCCTTTCAAAAAAGATTCTGAACTTTTAAAGATGTGTTTAGTAGTACTTTATCATCTCTTCTGTGGTGGCTGATGCATAAAAACAATAGAAACTGATGCTGTGCTGCACTCATGAGATAAAGCTTAAAGCATTAATTTTACATTAATGACTTTTCTAAAATGTTCTTAATTTGCTGTGGTATCTCAGGTACTCCATGCCACCACACATTTTTTAGCAAAACTACAAGCGGGTGTGCTTAGGGCAGCCTGTACTACGAGACAGCTTCTCTGCCAATACTGCAGACTGGCTAGGTCGGACTGGGGAGCAGTCCAGGGTTACCTGTCACCTTAGGAAGGGCTCCTGGGACACCAAAATGTGTGAGCGGGGCTGTGCAGGCAAAAGATGGCTCACGTTTGGATGGCTTTGAGAGCGAGCAGGGGAAGTGAGGCATCCGGCTGGGTACTGGGCCATATTTGGCTTTTCACTGAATGGGAAAGGGACAATGAATTTAGGATTGTCACACGCTCGTGTGAACACTGCGTTAATGCAAGGAAAAATTACATTTACTCCCTAGAAAACTGTGCATGATACAAAGTAGCATCTGTACTGTAAAATGGGTGTTTGCGTAAGTCAAACTGAACTTGAACTGTCAGTCTATTTGCGCAAAACTCCTTTGCAAGAAACCTCTCAAGACTTGAGATGAACCTCATGCAAGTTGCAATCTGTTTTGCCAGCCACATCTGCGGAGTTGCAATACTCCATCATTACGGAATACTCTGTCATCTTTCCACTCTCTGACCAACCTCAGCGGTGACGAAACCCCGCACTGGGCAGTTTTCCTCAAGCATTTACGTAGTGCATTACCGCATGTAATGGGAAGGAGATCGTACCAGGCCAGTTGGAGACAGACGACCTCGGTGAGGGCCAGGGAGGCCTGTCGGGCTGCCTGCATCAGTCCCGGCGGGAAGGCCTGGCCCGGGCCGGCAGCACCGGTGAGCACCGCGGCGGCTCGGGGCATCCTCGTTCTGCACGGACAGTCGAGAAGGGGGCCTCTTGCGGTGTCAAGGCGGCAGCCGAGGTGATTTTACCCTGGCAGAGCCTGGCGAGGGGAGCGCTGGGGCCGGGGCAGAAACGCCTGTTACACTCGGTCCCTTCGCGGAGGTGGCTGCGGGGCCGTCCAGCGCTTTCCTGACGGACGAGGCTGAGGGCTGAGGCGGCCGGGCAGGATTGAGGGGGCCAGGCAGGGCTGAGGCGGCCGGGCAGGATTGAGGGGGCCAGGCAGGGCTGAGGGGGCCAGGCAGGGCTGAGGCGGCCGGGCAGGGCTGAGGCGGCCGGGCAGGGCTGAAGGAGCCAGGCAGGGCTGAAGGGGCCAGACAGGGCTGAGGGGGCCAGGCAGGGCTGAGGCGGCCGGGCGAGGCTGAGGGGGCCAGGCAGGGCTGAGGCGGACGAGGGCGGCACCAGGAGGGGGCGCGCCCCCTCAGTGGAGCCCTTTACCTCAGCTTCGCCTTCCCGCTCCCCGGCCCCGCTCCCCGAGACCCGCCAACCCGTGGCGGGGCTGGGAGCCCACCCGCCGCCGCTGTCAGGGAGGGCCCGGCAGTGCAGGGTACGGCATAGCCGGGCCGCCGCCGCCCGTCAGCTGTTGCTGGCCGGGCCCTGCGCGCCGGGCGCCGATTGGCCGCCGCGCGGCGCCGCCCGGCCCCCGATATAAGGCGGCGCGGGCGGGGAAGGAGCCGTCGCGCCCGCGGTGGCGTCGGCGGGAGCGCCCTGGGGCTGTGTGCGCCGCGGGACGGTGAGTGCTTGGGGCGGCGGGGGCGCGGCGGATCGGTGGCGGCAGAAGGGCCCGGGGGCTCGGCTGGGCGCCGCGCAGGGCCCGAGAGCTCGGGTGGGCTCGGGTGGGGGGCGGGCCCGCCGTGCCGTGAGCCGAGGCGGGCGCGGGGCGCGTGTCGGGGAGGGTCCCGCGCTGGGGCAGGGGTCGGAGCCCCGGCAGCAGCGGAGGGGCCTCGTGTGCTTCCCTCCCCCCCCCGGGCCGGGGCCACCCCTTCCCCGGCGCCGCCGCGGCGGAGCCGCTCTTTGTGTCTGCGGCGGCCCGGCGGGAGGGGCGGGCGGCGGGCTCGGCTCGGCTCCGGCCTCGCTCCCGAGAGGGCCCGGGTCGGCCCGCAGGCCTCGCGCGGGCCCGAGGGGCGGCTCGGTGCTGCCCTGGCGGGGCCCGGCCCGGCCGGCGGCTCTGCCCTGTGCTGCCGGGAGGGCTCGGCCCCTTCTCCCGGCGCGGCTGCCGCTGCCGTGCTGCAGTCACACGGGTGCCTCGCGGCTGGGCGGCGCGGGGTGGGCGCGGGCCGTGCCGCCGCCACCCGGCCGCTCTCGCCCGGAAAGGCTCGTCCGTGCTCGCCCAGCGCCGCGAAGCGTAGTGCGAGGAGTTGGGTACGTGCTACGGAGCGAGTCCAAACTGACCGTGATGCTGACAGTCCTGGGAGTTCCCGGTAACGTGAGATGTTCGAAATGAACCGTGTTCCTTCCTCTGAGCGTCTGCAGTGTACCATGCTGTCTCGTGCTCTTCCTTTTCCTGACGTGACTGCAGGTGTAGGCATGTCCGCGGATGTTGCTTTTGAACAGACCTAAAGAACTCGCAACAACTTGTAAGACTCTTTCCTTGATTAGCAAGTAGGTGAAGTGGTGTCGGATCTTTCCCTGCCTGTACCAGAAGCTAATGGTTAGACATCGTTATGTAACCCTGGAGAGCCAAGAGCAAAAGGGACTCGGATGCAGAGCATCTAGAGACCAACGCAGTCCCTTTCCATAGGGGAGGAGCGAGGAGGAATACTTGCCAGACAAGATCCAAAACCAGTGTGACCTTCACTTTTTCGAATAAGCTGGTTCTGAAACTGAAGTCTCCTAGCCTGAGCTCTTGAGCTACTCGGTGGAGGTATGTGGTAGACTTTTGGGGTGTCTGCAGTCTGAAGATTTCAGCCGAGTAGAACTGCTTGAATACCAGAAATGTATGGTTGCTATCTAGCTGCTGTTAGACAAAGTCATTAAAAAACCCCAAACCACGTACCTGGAGAACTGCCTTCAGTGTGTAAGGATAAAAAGGTTTTTTGGTCAGCAAACTTAATCTTGCCTTCTCAGCAATCTTTCTAATATATCAAGAATTAAGGTATGCCACAGGATATATACAGTATGTCGCTTCTGACAACTGAATGTCACAAGTGACCGTTATCAGGACAGAGTTCTTGCTTGAGCTCCATGTGGATGTGACTTTGACAAACATAAATCGTGAGTGTGAGGGAGGCTTTCCCAGCCATGGAATTGCCTCTGAAGCAAATGTGGTCTTAACGCTAGAAACCTGCTTCTAGCTTGGCATAAACTGGCTGACTTGCCTACCTGGCAGTTAGAGCATCAACCCGTTCCACTTGCTGGGCTGCTGAGGAGGTCTGTCTGCTCCTGACATTGTGTTGCTGTGTCTGGGAAACTCTGTAGATTGCTGTTCTCCCTTCTCTTCATCTTACGGTCTCCTGTAAAAATACTAACTTCTGTGTGGCTTAGCTTGGTGTAAAGCTGTAGGTGATTCTTGGTTAAGTGTAAGGTTACGGAAACTTGTTCCAGTCAATGCTGTTAGAAACACGGGAAGGAAAACTGATACCTAATGGTTGCTTGAATGTTAAGTTGTTGGAAGACTGTCCATTACTAATTAGCCACAGAAAAGCCTTTTTTTAGCTGCCTTCCCTGCTCTTTTATTCCTAATCACAAGTATAATAAGGGTTGGGAGGAGATTTGCATTGACTGCTTCTACTAAACAGCCTCTGCTTCTAAAATGACCTCTGGCCTGGTCTCGGTTAGTGCAAGGTAACTTGGCTTTATCAGCAAGAGGTGGCATTAACTGGAGTTAATTAAGTGATCCAGCTTTTTTTGGAAGTGGTGAAACCTGAGCACTCCTGTGTTGTAAGGGCTTAACTTTCTATGGCTCGGTAGTGCGGGTGCTGCACACGCGCTTGTGTGCCAATAGAAGAATTACAGCTCTGATTTGCCCAGGGGGTTTTCCCTTCATCTTCCATGGGCAACAAGGATGCTCTGGTGAGGGGTATGCAGCATTCCCCAAAAGTAATCTTACTGGGACATACAGGGGAGGGAAAAAACCCAAACAATGTTTTTCACAATGAGTACATGCAGTGCAAGCTGCTCTTACTCTGTCTCATAAAGAGCTTAACATGGAGACTTTAACTCTGCAGTCGTCACTAGAGCTCTCCTAATTTTTTTGAAGCTGAAGGTCACTCTGGTGGTTTCAGTCTCCCTTCCTTTGCCCTGCCCCATTCAACTTACTTCAGGTGAAATACTGTAATAGAAAGTATACCTCCTGCCTTTCCCTGCTGCTGCCTGCCCCCCCCAACCCCCCAAAAAACCCTAAACAAAACCAAACAAAAAAACTGCAAGACTTAATACTTGCACCTCAAACACAACTGCTTGATGGCTTTGGTGTATTTGAGTGAATTATACTAGACTTGTTTCTGAAGGCTCTTCCTCTGGCTTCTATGGTAGCAGCATTTCAGAAACATACCTGCAGCCATTGACGATAGGGAACTTAGCAGCAGAATGCCTATAATCAGGAAAAACTCTGTTTAGAAACGAATGCCAGTCTTGCCTTGAATTTGTCCCATGCAGCCCTCTGCCATTTAAGCTACCTTCCCGTTTGTTACTTACAGCTTCTGACCTGGAGAATGAGACTTCACAAATGAAGTTCTGAGTAGAAGCTGGTACTGGGCAAAACAAGAAAAGCAGCAGTTATTTATGGAAAATGGTTTCTAGCTGATGTTTTCACTGCTTGATTGCTGCAAGGGCCGAGACAGGCTATTGGCAGTTCCCACCAGCGACTCTGACTAATCTTGCTAATGAGTAAATATGCTTAGATACTTGCTGTGATAGCACGTGTGGTGGGAAGGGATACTGTGCCACCAAACAAGTATGGATGGTGTTAGCAATCCCTTTGAAGATCAGGAATTTACAGCCTTTAATATCTTTCAGTGAAAGTGATAAATTAAGTCAGTGCTGTTCCCACTGTGCTCATGGCTTGTGTTGTATGGGGTTTTTTTTTTTCAGCTCAGGTATGCTCTAAGGGAAAAGTGAGTCTGAAAGCTAGTTGTAATCTCCTTTAGATCAGCTTAAGGGGATCTACAGAATGTGTACGTCTCCCATTACGCTGTCTCCAGAGTCCACTTTACCTTGCTTTCAATCAGTTGCTGATGGAAAGAGTAGTGAGGCTGCAGCTCTGCATCTAGAAAACAACACAAACCAAAGGCCTCTCTGGTTCTTACTGGTATAGTTACACCATGCAAATGTCCTGTGCTAAGGATAGAATTAAGGCTGCAGGAGAGCTTTAGCTCCAGGTATACAGTGACCTAGAGCCAGAAAAAAGAGCAGCATGAGCCAGCAGCAACACTGTAGCTGTGTGTGCCAGAACACTGCAGGTGTTTGAAACAAAACTATCCAAACCTCACCAAGTAACAGTGCTACCATCCCAGTTACTGTCATGCCCCATTAACTACCTGTTTGTGCCACCATGAATCTGTACAGCCGCTCAGTGCCTGACTTGCATGGGGTGCTGGCTCCGGACTAGCAGGAGGGGTATGTATGCCTGCAGAAGGGATGACTTCAACCCCACTCCTCAATGAGACAAAGTGTACAAGTGCTTTGAGAAAGTGACCTTGAATTTCATCTTGTTGTCTAGATACACAGAATTTTTAATTAAATCAAAAAGCCTTCATGATTTTAAAGGTAAAAACCTATGGATTTGGCCAAGAAAAATCTTTAAGCGGCTGTGTTGCGCTCCAGTTTGATTTACTCTTATTAAGCAATTTCCAGTCCAATCTCATGTATCCTGGCAGTGCTAGTTCTCAGTCTCTAACACTTTCTACCCTGCCATACCAAAGCAAAATCACTTGAGACACAGGACAGCCTAACCCAGCTAGAAGTAACTTTCTAGAATGCTCACCCTGTTTACACATACATAACATCCTGCCACGAGGACAGGCCCTGCAACTTTTGTTCTGTTTATATCTACTATTGTTAATATTTTGGTTGCCTTAGAGCTCTTCTAGTTAGTTGGTGATAAATACAAATGACCTCTCAGACTGGAAGGATGAGTCTGATATTCATTGTGTGTAAAGTTAGGAGCAAAACTACAAGAAAAGATGATCTCCCAGTTGTTAAATCTGTCCTTTTGTAAAGGATTGATGTGAATTTGTTCTAGAAGGGGCTGTCGTGACTAAGCCGAGTTGACTTGCTAGAGCAGAGGATAAAGAACCAAAGCTGTCATACCCAAAGTAATCAGCATGTTCTTCCTGGCCAGCTCTGCACCTTGAAGCTCCTGACTGGTATCTGCTGTAAAACATTGTATATTCTAGAAGCACCAGCTGTGTGGGGGTTGGCAGTGACTGAACTCACCCACTCCTGGAATGTATGTGGGCCTGCAAGGCTCTTCCCAGTGCCTGCTGGAGACTTGAGACTGATCTTCATCTAGTTAACGTCAGGATTTTTCTAAAAGGTGGAAATAGGGGTTCAGTTGCCTCAACTTCAAGCAGTAGCAGTGTTATTGCCTGTGTAACTGTGGTGTTAAACAGAAGTGTCCAAAACAGTAAATAAGAATTAGGAAGCTCTTCAAGGGTATTAAATGCCTACCTCCTAATGCCTCTGAACTGCCCCGGTGCATGCTTTTCTCAGAAAAAGCACCTTCACACAGTAGACTTCCTGGTCCAGCTGTGCTCCTTAGGATCCCCAAAGAAACAGAATGGCAGGAGCCCAGCGTGCGACCTGGTAAGAGGAAGGAGTGCAGGCCCATGTCTTGGGGCAAGGCTAAGAAGCCCTGTTTCTCCCTCCAGCTGGGACTTGCAGACCTGTGTGTGTTGTCCAGGTCAGACGGACCACTGCAGCAGGCAATGCTTAAAAAGGGGGAGGGAGAAATATTTTTTCCTTATGGTCCAGATACAGGTCCTCTGTTACCTGGACCTAACATCTAGCTCCTGCTTTCGAACTTGCTTCTCAAGACTGCTGGTGAAGGGCTGTGCCTGCTAGCTATTATGCTGAGGTCTAAGAGCAGCTTTCCAAAAGATCCGGGTGATAGAGGGGATGGTGATGTGCAAAGCTTCACACCCTGTGTAGCTGATGCTCACTTGACCTCTGGCAGAGGGGTAGCATGTGCAATACTAGTTTGCAGTATTAAAAGCTAGTTTCTAGGTGACAGTAACGGTTCCAGTGTAAGGTTATGTGCTGTACCAAACTGCTGTAGGGAAGCAGTGCTAGTAGGTCATCACTTCTGCAGCTTGCACAACTGCTAGCAGCAGAGGGCTTAATGTGGACACTGCGTGAGAAGCAAGGTAAACCATCTTTTATGCTGATGCTGCACTGTTGTGGTGAGATCCAACAGTGCTGCAGCTCAGACATACCCTGAGGAAAATGAACTACATGAAAGTCACTGTTAATCACCCTCAGCTGATCACCCTGGCTTGAATAAGCACTGCAGAATGAAGATGATCATGCCAAAATCCTGCACCTCTCCAGCTGCAGCAGGCACACAGCCTGCTCGGGATGTGGTGTGGTTACTTTTGTTTTCTTGGTGTAACTGGGTCTGCAGGACTTGGCTGGGCATATCGGGTACACTACAGGCTGTTGGTTGCTGCAGCTTACAGCGCTGGAAATGCAGCCAGTGTGCAGGTTAGCTGTGTGACACTCACGCCGAGCTTCTCTTCAGTGCCCCTGCTGGAATGGGCTACGTGGCAGTACGCACGGGTCTGCCACGCCACGGGACGTTGGGAAATGAACTTCAGTCTCTAGCCTGAGTACTGTTGGTAAAGATACTGCACTGTAGTTGCCTTGACTCTCTTCGTGCTGAAGTGCTGGTGAGAGTTCCAGCGCAGTGGATAACGCAATAACCTGACTCAGGGTTCTGACTCAGGGCTGGTTAAGACTGATTTCAGAGGGTCTGTAGGAGGATGATGCTGTTGCAGCTGAGACTGCAACAAGGATGGTGAGGAAGAGCCTTTCCTGGAAAGGTACATGGCCCTCAATAGCCAGGCAGAGCCAGAAGGTATTGTTACTCCATTGGCTGCATGTCAGGTGAAACAGACTGTCCTGCACTTGCGGCTGACCCTACAACCGCTAGGGACTATATCTGCTCTGCCTGGAAACCACTACTGAGCCCTGACCCGATTCCTGCAGCGCTACAGGGGTAAGAGATGTTCCGGGTAGGAGCTGGCTCTGCTCCCAACTAACGCCTTCCCTGAGTTTGTGTCCTGCTGAAGACTTAGGGCAGTAGGAAAGAAAAGGGCATGAATGAATGATTTTGTGTTATGTCCTAGCTGCAGTGGAAGACTGTAAAGCTACTGATTTGGTAAACAAGAACTTTGAAATTTAACACAAGGCTCACATGGCCTCCTCAAGTGTTGTGAAGTTGGAAGGGGAAGTAGCAAAAGGCAGTCCCTAGACACGTTTTGTCCTGCCAAAACTCTGCAGCAGACTAAGGAAGCCTTTGGAGCTCCTCCTCTCTCCCATTTTCCTCCTGCTGCCTGTTCCGATTTCAGCTGCAGTCCTAAGACACCACCTTGCTCTTGTGGTGTGAAAGAGGCATGGTGAGGAGCAGAAGCTCAAAATAATGAGCTTCCCCTTGTGTTTTGTTACTGATAAATCTTTGTTCTACCGTATGAAAAACGCATACAAAGCAACATCTGTTTCTTACCAGCCCAGTGAACAACCAATTACCATGCAGTCAACCCTTCTGAGCAGATCAGGCATACAGTGATGTGTTAGTTGCAATTACCTTTGCAATTAGCTTATCAATTCTGGAACAGTTAGTGTGTAAAATGTTTGGAAATTAAACTTTAAAAGGGGTCAGGTTTCTGACTCAAATGTGCTGTTTCGGTAGGATTCCTTTAGGAAAACTAAAGGCAGCGGAATTGCTACCCTGTTGTGGATTTGAGAGCTTACCCATGACTTAGTACAGAGAGATTTAAGACTACTTAATACAAATACAAACTGCATCAGTGCTATATAGTCTGCCGTGTCTGTGCCTTGTCTCATCCCCTGTCTCCTAGTAAAAACTGTTGCTTCCTCGCAGGCTGACCATGTGCTGTTCTGACAAGCCTGTCAAGAGCTGAGTTTGATGTAGAAACCTGCATCTTCAGAGGCACTTTGAACAAACAGCTTAAAATGAGTAAGCACTGCAGGAGTGCAAGAAGCTCAAAGCACTGAATGCAAGAGGGTCCTGTGCCCTTGTGAAGGATGCCAACCATGCGTATAATGTTGCCGAAAATGGTAAACCTACACATCATTGTCTGTCTTTTCCACTGCAGGAGTGTGAAGATGCAGCAAGCCTGACACTGAGGACAGAAAAATCTCCTTGAAGTCTGACAATCTGAAGTATTGACCATGTCTATTATGGATCATAGCCCCACCACTGGAGTGGTGACTGTCATTGTCATTTTGATTGCTATTGCGGCTCTTGGTGCGCTGATCCTGGGCTGCTGGTGCTACCTGCGTCTGCAGAGGATCAGCCAGTCTGAAGATGAAGAAAGCATTGTGGGTGAAGGAGAGACCAAAGAGCCCTTTCTTCTGGTGCAGTACTCCGCTAAAGGACCTTGTGTGGAGAGGAAAGCGAAGCTAACTCCAAACGGCACAGAAGTACACAGCTAACTTGGAGCAATGAGCGTAAATGGACTGTGCTCATGGTGTGTGTAACCAGCAGAAGAATTTATACTGTGAAGAACCTGGTCCCATGCACACTAATCAGGAAACACCCTGATGAGGCTTAAATAAGCTTTGTTTGCAACTGCATGCACTGAGAGGTTGCGCTTTGCATCAACTCTGTATCCTGATCCCTCTACGACAGGAGCTGACTCACCTGGCGTAACGTCCATTGCCGGCGATGGACACAGGGATATATTGGTGTGAAGCGACTACTAGTGTTTTGTTACTTGAATGTTTGGCTGAGCCTATTTTGATGGAGCTACTGCTGTAATGTAAACTACTTTCCAACTGTGAACTGTAAATAGGCTGCCAGAAGCTTTTTGCTTTGTGTTCCACAGCATATGGGAGTAATATAATGCAACTGTACATAGCATACAAGCGAACTACTGAACTGCAGCCATAGATGGAATTCCAGACCTTCAACCCCAACTCTCCAGTTAAAGCTTGCTTCTGTTATGCTCTGTTCTGCACAGCCATGATGTCAGAACTCCTATTCTTAACAGTGTGGTGGACTGATGCAGAATACTGTCTTTGGAAAGGTAGAAGCTTCAGTAACGTGTTAAGGGAGGAAACACCGGAGCTACAAAAAAAGGAAGTGATTTCCTTCTAGTTGCAGCTAGGTGGGTGAACTGGCTGCTAGTTCTCTAACTATGTAGCTACTGCGAGGAAACTGCCATTTTGATGGATCCCAACCTGGGAACTAATGATGGATACTGAACCCTCAGGGCTGGTCCAGAAGGTTTCTGGGAGTTTGAAGTGGCAGTAGAGCAGGCTTTGCCCTTCTGTAGGTCTGCATGCTGAAACTGCAGAAGTGATTACTTACTAAAACTGGCGTTAAGTGCAACTAATATGAATTGTTCCTAGAACCCGTTTGTGTGCTTAGCAGTTAGGGTGTATGTTAACAGCCTGTTGTAAAAAAGGCATTTTAGTCTGCAGACCAACTGGCACCTTCAGAATTCAGTTAACTTGTCTTGTAGACAACTCTTGACTTAACTGTACTACAAGAGAAGCTTTAGTCTTTCCTATGAAACCAAATGTTGGTATGGGGAAGGGAGATGGCTGGTCAGTTTGCAGAAGCTTTTAGCTAGTGGGGAAATCCTTCCAAATAAGGACATCCCTTCCCTTTCCTGCTCCCTGCTCCCCTTCAGCCATGGGAACTTGTAAAAAGGTGTATTAAATGGAGTTCTGGACCTCAGAGGTTGGGGGGAGGACAAGGAACAACACTGAGCCACCAACAGCAGCTTACATATTCTAAAACTCTTAGGGTAGACACATGCTTTGAGGGCCCTGACCAGTTTTCTGTGACAGTACATTGCTTCCTTGTGCCTGCTGACACTTTTAAAACACTCAGTTGCCCAGGAGAATAAAGCTACTGTAAATCTGTTCCTTTAGAAATAATGAACTCAAGTTCTTCAGCTCTACAGGAAGCACCAGACCTGCTTCCTGTAGCTGTACATACAGAATACCTACCATAAGCCTCGCAAGCTTGCCTGAGAATTGTACTATACGCAAGATGACAATGGCCTAGTCAGTAAAGTCTTGTCCCTTTCTTCTACAGGAAGATGTTGACTTGCATTTTTAGTGCTATTTTGCCTTTTTTAAACTGAAGTCTGTAACTTGAAGCAAAAGTTAATGCTGCCTGTAGCAAAAAGCTCCTGCTGTTGCCTCTGGAGTACAATATGGGGTACAGTTAATAGAGGGCTGTGCTTACCCTGGCACATGTCCTGTCTTTAAGATATCAGCCTTGTGAGCCTGGCGTGTATAGCCAGACCCGTACACTTCAACTGCTGTATTTCAGACCTCTGACAAATCAAGGAGAAAAGGATTAATTCAGTAAGACTTTTAGTTTTCAGTAGCGAACAGTTCACACATGGCTCTTGCAGGTTTCCAGACAGTCAGATAACTGGTATACAAAAGTAATACAAAGTGCTGAAGTTCTGGAACAGAACAGTTGTAGCAAGATGACTCTGTCCGTTCAAGTTAACTGAGTACACAGATGAAGTATCTCTAATTCAGCAAAGAGAATGCAGTGTAAAGGGCAAACTTCAGAAATTACAGAAAAGTATAGATCAAAGGTCTGACTTCTTCTAGCAGCTGTAAGAGAGCCAGTGAAAAACAAGTGGTCCTTAGTCAGAGATGCTTCACACTGCTGCCCCTAAAAATCAGCATCTTTAAATTAAATGGATAGGTGTTGGCAAGTTAGTGCAATAGTAAAGTGCAGAAAGTGTTTTCCGTTTTCCTCTTCTTAGATGTGAGCATTTAGTAAGTTGTTCAAGTATACAAAAATATTCCTTTTCTTTTTCTAGATCATGTGGGGGAAGAAGTCTTTATTTACAATGAATTTCAATAAAATTTGCATAAATACCTACCCAATACTGCATCATTTGACTTTGTAAGCAATCACTCTGTCCTGTTTCCACTACTGTGCTCTGTCTCTACGGTACCAATATTATCAATCCTTTCTTCCTCTAACGTGGCAGTAACTGTTGAACCTGATAAATCATGATCCCCAGAAAGCATCTGCTCTGACTGAAGGGATTCTTTAATTTCATCTTTGCTCTGTAGCTTTCCTTCCCTTGATGCCACCAGGATTCTCAGTAAAGTATTCTCTTTAAGGAGGTTTTCTGATGCATCAGCTAATTCTTGAAGCTTTTCAGCCATTTCTAATAGTTCTCGGTTCTTCTGGTCATATGTGGCCTGTAACTGCTCGCTGTGGAGCTGCAGAGTCTTGTGCTGCTTTTCCAGTGTGTGTTTTTGCTGCTGTAGTCTGTGTTCCTCTCTCCTAGCTTCAGAGAGCTGTGCTTCCAGCTGGTCATGGGCCTGATGAAGGGCAATGATTTCCGACCTTAACTTCTGGATTTCTCTCTCTAAGTGGGAGATGTGTCCTTGCTGTAGAACTGCCTCTTTCTGTAGGCATTCTTTGGTACAGGGCTGTGATGGAAAGTGACTTGAGTGTTGTAGAATAAATTTAAGGAGATTAGGAAGGTTAATTGAGAAGTCTTCAGGGAACTTCACGCTTTGTTCCTTCCTAGAAAGATACAAGTTCACGTTAACACGTTCAGATAGTTAAGCAATGATAGCTTCGTTTAAGCATCCTATTCAACTCCAACCTCCTATGTTTTCTTATTTTATCAAGATGGTTAATGCAGCAGCTAAGAGAAACCTGAACTCATGTAACAAGGATACAGCGCACGGTATTTAATTTTGATGAACCCTTGAACCGGCATTCCAGTCTGGGTGCTGTAAATTTGTCTGAGAGCAAAATTCTGTTAAATTGCAGAACACAAGTTTTACTCGTGGGTTATGAGCTTGAAGCTCACATGGCAGCATCACTGCTGGGCCGGTGTGATCAGAGCATACTGGCATTAGAATGCTAAAAGCTGAAGCAGAGCCTTTAAGTGTTCCTAATGCTACATACACTGTTAGAAGTGGAGTCCAGATGCACAACGCTAGCTGCCAGGCAATGACTATTTTGAGCCTATATATGCTGTCCAAGGTAAGGACAGTTTGCTTTTAAACAGTAAGCAGTCACTTTAGGCAAGAAGCAAGGCCCTTTTGCTGTCAACCCCCAATCTTTTTACTTATTCCTCCTTCTGCTTTGTCTTTATGCCACAGAGGTGATCAAGGAATCAAACTAAATGTTGTGGGTGGGTGGTTCTTCTCCTGAAGCTCATTATGGCTGTGAATACTCAGCACAGCATATGAGGAGGAAGGCCCATTGCTTTCTGCAACAGCATAAACTGTCACTCTTAACCTGACAACTGAGTCCAAGCTGCATGAACACCAAAAAGTACCAAATTTCTTCACTGATACTACTACCCACCAAGAGACACTACAATCTCCAGCTGTGCCAAATGTTAAAATTACTGCCCTTTCTGAACCATGTGTGTACCTCTATCAGAAAACAGGAGGCTGAACTGCCCTCTGAGGGCTGACACAACCTTCTCTCTCTGAACCACTTAGCAAAGTTGAAGATGTGCCTCGTACCTGCAGCAGTCAAAGGCACTTCAGTGTGTTCAGCTGGGAAGCTAGCTTGTAGTTTGTCACTTTGTCCTGTCTTTAGCCTTCACCAGTCAGAAGCGTATTCTCCCTTTCCTTAGGGAGCCATCAAAACGGAGAAGAGAAGCTGAGTTCACTTCCTTGTGGTTGTCAAATGCGTGATGAGATCGATGGTATGGAGCATACATTCAGACATGGGGAATTAACCCAGGTCAGGGAAAGGATGTAGGATAACCTCAACAGAAACTACTCCAAAGCACAAAGGCCAGATTCAAGCGTAATGCCTAATGCCTCAAAGTTTTCTGCTGCTGCTCCTGTACAACACACCCCATGGACAACCCCTCTGTCCCCACATGTGTGACACTGCTTCCAAATGGCTTACACCATGCACCCAGACCAGGGGAGTTACTCTGCTACCAGTAACAGTTGCCTCAAAAATGCTTTCTGTGGAACCCAACTCTTCACATCCCATCTGCTAAACATAGGGTAGTTTCATTTACTGAGGTCTAATTACTGTGTTTCAGGTAGAAGACCAATACCATATTTTATCAATAATTCAAGAACATCAGCCCAATCAGGTTCCTGTTCATCAAAATTAAGCTATTTTTGGAAGTATAAGCAACATGATTTTTCTTCCCCTGCAGACTTCTGGTGATCAACCAACTTACTCTTGTAATTACCATCAGCAGTTTCTCAGCTGACAATCAGCTCACATCCAAGTTTAATGAACCATGACATGGTTTTGGCAAAAAAGTAGTCTACACTAAGACAAAATTGACTCATTTTACAGTGGTAATACTTTACTACACCGTCATCCATTCTGATTAAAACCAGTATGTATCAGAAAAAAAGCTAAAAGGCTATTTAAAATAAAAAGCAAACCAAACATACTAACAGCACGTGGTGGAAAGAAACCAAGAACAGTTCATTTTCAAAAATTGTCTCATCAGGCAAATGTGTAAGGAGCTGCACAGAAAGCCTTAATATGAAGTGCCTTTATATCCAAAATTAATATGACTGCTCCAGTAGTGCTACTGATAACTAGAAATACTATCAAAACCTGATTTTCTCAATTACCTATATGCAGCAAAATATAAGCCACAATGGAGAAGAAAAGCAGGAAAGGAAACAATGACTAGAGGTAAGTAAGGTACCTTTATCACACCAGTGGGAACATAAAAACCAAACTTACTAGAACTGTTAAGTCTGTCACTCCAGACAGTCTAGAGCTGTTTATAAAACAGACCAAAGTGAGTATCTGTGAAAAGGAATAGGGAACACAACATTTTCTAGTCACACAGGGAAGATGCTAAGTATTAGAGGAAGCTTCACTTCCCATAAATTCTTTTACTGCTCTAAAACCTCCTGGGCTATGCTTTAAAATAATCCCCCAAAAGCGTTTTCATCATGTTATACATGACATTGTCCCCTAGAGGCCAACTACACCCTTGTTCGGACGTGGGGGGAAAGTCACTTGGCCCAGCTTTCACAGAGTATGTTGGCACTGGAACAGTGGTCTTAAAACGGTAGCCACCACACTTGGAAATCAGTTTCTAACTGTTCCCAGCTCTAAAATTAATCACATTAGTATTCCAATGGTTGCCAATGTCATTACATCCAGTGACTCTTCAGCGGGTGCCACCTAACAGCAGCATACCGCTACTTGTCTGAGCTGTCAACAGCACCTCATGCCACACCCGCGGCTCATCTCAACTGCAACTGAGAGCACTCATCTTTAAACCAACAGGCCGCCTGCCTGCAGCCACTCAGGCCAGCCAGAACTGGCGGGCTGCGCAAACGAGACAAAAAGGCTGAATGCTGGAAAACGCGCAAAACTGAGGCGGGGCGCGAACTGCAGAAGGTGACAGGTAACAGGATCAGGGTCTTGGCACTGAAGGCTGCAGCTTTTGCTAAGCAGCAGCTGAAGAGAACACTGCCTTTAGAGAGGTGCACACCTTGGAACTGTCCTCCAGCGCAGTTCCTGCTCAATGAACCTAGGACCCAGAGAAGGACTGGAACGGAGCTGGAGGAATGGGGCAGAGGGAGGCTGGTGGGCAAGGCTTACTGCACACAGCCGGGGAGATGACGCGTTGGAACTTGGGGTGACTCAGAACCCATACAAAACCTCTTTCTGTACTGAACTGAAACATGAGCTTAGAACTGGAGAACTTGGGGCACAGGTTTAACCGTTTTGTGGCAGGTAACACTGCTCCGTACCAATACTTGCTGATGACAGGGTTCTTGAGGGAGACGGGTGGAAACCAACATGTTCATTGTACACTGCAAAGGGGCCGGTATTCATTATGCTACTTGCTTTCAGTCCCTGTCTATGAAAACTGTAATTGCGCAAGACTGAGTATTAATCGTTTAAAATAAACCCCAAGGTCAATCAACTCTAATGCACAGGGCACACCAAAACTCTGTCTGAAACAATAAATCGAGCACTTTTGAAAGCTTGTGTCTGTCTTCCATCTAACGTTTCCTTCTTGTTCCTCACCCTAAGAGAGGCTGGATGCATCTGCACTAGGTGTACTGGTACGAAGCAGAAATGACACACAGGTTTGACACTGGATTTCAGAATTTCTCCCTGCTGCCGAGGAAAAGCAGGATTGAGGACGCTTGTATTCCATTCCAGGTCCCATCCCAGTCTTAAAGGTACTCTGCTGCCCTTTTACATCCTTTAGAGTCTCTTTTCCTGACACACCCTTTTTGCCCTTACTCTACCACAACTTCCTTTTTCTTCCTTTTTTTCTGTTCACCCATTCATGAATCAGTTCTCCTCCTCCAACTCCGCTTTCTTTCATCATTTCAGAAATTATTCTCAGTCCTAGCTGCCTCCTTGAAACTACTTTCCCCTATCCTACACTTATTTCTTGGCTCTTTCTCTGAGGCCTTGCTTGCCGTACACAGTTTCACTTCACCAGCCTGTACTTGTACCTTGTTTTACTGCTCAGCTCCTGGGGATATTTTCCTCTGTTGGTTTTGAACTGCTACTGTAACTTTATGTGTTTTCTGTTTTAAAGAAACACCACAAGAATGCTAACATCTTCTGCTACTCTGCTACTGTGAGAAGTCCAGCACTTAGTACTGCGTCAGAAAGAAACCCAAAACGTTTTGGCCATGTACACCAATTCCCGTGATGTAATTGTATCATATCATATCATATCTGTAAAAGTAATACTCTGTAGTTATGTTATTTTTAAATTACTGCTTAAAAATTCAGTCAGTAGCATTAAGGACACTAACGACAATTACAGTATCTGCACTATTTCAACAAAAATGTAGAACTTTGGAAAAAATCTATGTATGCCCAAGTGAAATACTGAAGTAGGAACTGTTGGTTTGAGGGGGAAAAAGAGTATTTCAGTAACCAGAGTGTTGGCTTACACAGGTAATTCTTACATGAAATAACGTGTTTCAAGCACAGCTTTCGCTTGAAGATGGTATCACACCATTTGAAATATTCATAGTTTAAACAAAAAGAGAAATCTGAGCGAGCCTTCTGTAAGAAACGCTGCAGCAGAACAGCCAAACCCCAGAAACATTTGCAACAGACTTCCCAGTTTTTCTCACCGTGCAACATGACAATCTTTCACTGACTTACACACTTCCCAAGCAATTCTGAGAACCTTGTCTTTTCAAGCACAATTTTTTACCATGTCATGCTTCTTCTCCAACTACCTTTTTTCCCTCCACCCCTTATTCTACTTGATCATAACATTCGTAAAGGTTGTTTGGGGTTTTTTTTTGCTTCATGTTCTTTTATGGCAACCTGATGATGTCACCAAGTAAGACTAAAGACACCACAGAAGCAGGAAAAAGAAAATAATCCTATATTCTGAGTTTATCAAGAATGAAAACACCTCTTATTTAATGTAGATTTTATACACTGAAATTTCTTTTAATATGAAACAATACAAAATTTCAAGCAAAGGGAACATAACTGACATATAAATGAAGTGTGAAAGTAGAGGAAAACGTAACCTTTATTTTTATTAAATCAGGACAAGGTATGATCCCTCTTTGCAGTGACACTCCTATGCTATGTAAAACAGGCCCTTTGCCTTCAGGAACAGTATCTCCTTTAGAAAGCTTACGAAGGCCACAAGTATTTCAAGTCATTCCCTGCTGCTGTTAGACTAGTTCCTGGCTGATGGAACACTCCCACGGCCCGTGCAGAGTGCCAAAGAATCTGACACCCCAACTACAGGTACAGCCAGACACATACGTTCCCCCCAGAAGCCAAACCTCAGACCAACGAAGGAAGTGCAACCTGGAAGAAGGTCAGTTTGAGCAACCAACACCCCGAACCCCTCTGATGACGTTACATTCGTTCTACCACAGAGGAGTGAGACAGAAGCAAAGACTGATTAGGGCCACCCTAACATTCCCAAAGGAGGCATAAGCCCTCAGATTCTCTACCTTTTTTTCGTAAGATTATTGTTTTCACTCTGAAAACACCTACCAATCTCTCTCCTCTCCCTCTGTAATGTCAGGATTGTTAGTTTCTGTCCTCTTAAACAAGACTAAGATTGGCTGGATTGCCTACTCTCCACCTCTGCTTATTTTTTTATTTTTCTTCATTAAACACATAGCCAGCAAATCCCTGCATTTTACTGCAAGAATCCAGTATAATATTCTTTGAGATCTCTCTTAGTTGATCCAATTATAAGCAATTAGATACAAGCTGCACTTGACGTACATTACACCAATCTACGTAATTTCTCTCCCTTTGCTCCCTCCTGAAGTCACCCACTAGTTTATTTGGACCATGCCAAGATAACAGTTTAAAACAGAACCAAATAAAAAGGAAAATCAACTAAAGAAGAAGATTAGTAATGGTGCCGTTCATAACACAAACAATGAAATAATGGAGGGAACATTCACTAGTGGCGTACCATCAGCTACCCAAGTCTGCTGGATTTCTTTGTTGTTGTTGTTTAGAAAATTAGAATACACATAAGGAACGCATGTATAGAAATTAGTTAGTTTGGCTTTTTTCTTTACTAAGACATGTAACCAGGTAATTATTGTACCTTAGTAAAATACAAGTTAAAAAGCCACAAGAAAAGAAATTACATTACCTCTGATGAGGAAAAAATAAAATGGTTGGTAAACGGTCTGTCATGAATTCCCACGGAAGGTCATTTCGAGTGATATCAATTCTGTTAAGAAAAGACACTGGTGAAGAGAACAGGCAGATGAACAATCTTTATTTTCTTGTAAAATGACATCTTAGGGATTGGGAAGAAGGAAATGCAAGTTTCTGTGAAAGTCAGTCCAAATGTGTTATGTCAAAAATACATTGTGCATATGAGACAGCAGAAGTAATTACTAATATTCAAGATGATGAATCTCAGTTTACTAAGTATTTGGGGGTTTTTGGCTAAAAAAATTTATGTACACTATTCCAACTGCTCTCGCTCAGCAATTAAACTGCACGGTCAGTCATTAGGTACACACCTTCGTTACGTACACACCTTCCTCCTCTGAAACACACTGACCTGCCAAACAGCGTCAACACCAGACTGAAGTATTCTCTGTTCATTAATTTGTTCCTCAAGTACAACTCTGACTAGTTTTAGCAAGAAATTGCTTTGCTTCTTCCGAGGACAAGCAAATTCTTAAAGGCACCATTTTTTCTAAAGCTCCACATAGAAAGGAACAAAAGATTTTGCGAATGAAACACTTGTTCAACTGCTTATTATGTTTTCCTTTGCATTTTTAGTTTTTCTTTGATTGCCAATAAAATTCTTATTAATTACAATTTTATTATAGAAACAAGCATAGACAACCTCATCACTAATACTGCAATAAAAATAATGGAGCAAATGACAGAATTCGAAAGTCAGGAGTGGGTGTAGATTTGAGAGTAGCACTACATCTGTGGGAATAAACCCGCAGTTATAAACAGGGGATAACTTCAGATTTTTAACTGAATTTTTTTCCTATCCATCTCATGCTGCCTCCTGGAGGTAAGCCGAGTCAGAATGGAACAAGAAGGTAACCAGAGCAGATGCTCGAAGTATTGGTGTATTATCCAATACACGAACAAGAAAGTTTAGATTGCACCAAAACATGAAAACCCTGGAAACGCCAAACAAAATCATCTCTTTTTAATATCTATAATAATATTTTAATGTAGCTCTTAGAATTTATAAGTATATATTAGACATGTATATATTATAAAAAATAAGTCTATAAACTGGTTTTGGCTGGGACAGAGTTATGTTTCTTCTTAGCAGCCTCTAGGGTGCTATGTATTGGATTTGTGCTGGTAACACAGGAACGCTTTGGTTCCTGCTGAACAGCGCTTCCACAGCACCAAGGCCAGCCCTGCTTCTCACTGCCACACGGCAGAGACCCTGGGGAGGGGGACACCACCAGGCAGATGAGCTCAACTAACCAGTGTTCCATACTGTGTGACCTCGTGCTCAGCAATGAAAGGGAAAAAAGGGGGGTTTAGGGGGCAGTTAGCCATCTTTTAACTTGGGGAGCCATCTGGGCACCACTACCCACAGGAGGTAGTGAGTGGCTGCCTTTTCAGCACTTGTTTTGCTTTCTTCTCTCTTCCACTTATCCTTCACTTACAAATTCATTTTGTTTTATCTTGACCTTCAGGCCTCCTTGGTTTTAATCTTCCCCTCCTCTTCCCACCGCGGATGGAGGGAGAAGTGCAGAAGCAGCTGTGTGGTGCTTCCCTGCCCCCCAGGTTAACCCACAACAAAATGTATTTTGCCAATCTCAAACAGTTTCCCAAATTCAGTACTACGGGATAGGATCATTTGCTACCTCTCAGACACAGGTAAAAATTACTTTCTGCTGCTGTTTGATTGATTCACTTCCTGAAATCGGGAGGCTTCAAAGTTAATTGCACTGTTTAAAAAATTCATTTTAATTAAACTACGTAGTACTGCAGTGAGGCTAAAACCCACCAAATCTACACAAAGAAAACCAAAACAATGCATTCGAAGAAAAATGAAGCAGTTGACATTCATATCTACTACTGCAAGACTGCAGAGAGAAAAAAAGTGATTATTTTCTAGGCTGATGACCTCAATGAACTTCCGTTATTCTAGAGAGATTAAATCAGTCTTTTTTACCTTGCCACAGTGAAATTATCTGGAGGCAAAAGCCGAGCAAGTTGAATGAAGATGTGATTGAGAGAAGCACAGAACCCACACCACTGTGCATAATAGAGCAGCAAGACATTCTGTAAAATGGAACGGAGAAGAGTTATCTGTTGTAGTTAACCTGTAGTTAATTTGCAGCAAAGGAGGACAAATCTTCACAACATCTAAAACTTGGACCCTTAAATTGTGAAAGGAAACTATATCCTGATGTTAATAAACGTCATTATAAGCTCTTGACTGATGTCCTCTGACTACTGAGTTAAAACACAAGAAGTTTAGGATCATTCCCTTTAAGTGAAAACGCACCAAACTCTACTACGCTTCCCAAGACTGGCGATCTCAAATTCCCATGTCTCTAACAGTGACTTGGTACGTCATACTGGGGCTGGGGGGCTGGGAAAAGATCATGTCTAGATTTCTGCTTTTTGCCTTTAACTAGCAAAGCAGGAGTTAGGGCTGCTGGAAGCCAGTTACTGGAGATGCATATGGTCACTGCAGACCTCAGAGACAATGGATGTTAATCCTTACTATCACATCTTTAAGAAATCAGAGTAATTTAGCTACTGTTCTGGATGAAAAGTTGTTACTATATTTATTTCCTTTGAGTTATGAAACACAGAAATCAATGTTCTTCAATGTTACTCAAGCCCCATGTATTTAGCACATGCCTCTGCTACAGTGGAAGAAAAACGGAAAAAAAATCAAGTCACAGGCACTTTTTTTTTTTAAATTAAAATACGTATTTCAAACACACCCCTCCTCAGGAAAAAAAAACCACCAAAAACCAAACCCCCAAAACCAAACAAACCTTGAACTGTGGCAGAAACCTGTCAGGAAATCAGTTGCTATGACTTTTTATTATTTTAACACTAGATGATCTTTTGCAGATTCACTTAAGATCACACTATTCCAAATTGCTTTTTAAAAACCCCCACTTCTGAATGGTTACAAAATAACATCTTTTGTTAAAAATAAGCAATCAGTGTAGAAAAAGAAAGAGACCCCCTCCTCAGAAGTCTAAGCAGTGATTTGCAAGACACCTTTTCAGCACTGAGGTGTACCTTTTCACTCAAAAACACGGTGTCATGAAAGGTGTTCGTGGTCACTTCGGTGATTACACGCTGTTCACGAACATGGACTGAGGAGTCATCAACAAGGTGCCTTTTCAAGGGGCTGTAGAGAACGCTGAAGTTTTTTATGAAGTTCTCTGAAATGAAATTGATACATAACAAAGTTATTTCAGTCTCACAAATGTGGGATTTGGGCAGGTTTTACTTTGGAATTCAGAAGAACTTACAGAGAAAATACAAATTCAAACCTTATTTCCTGTCACTGATTCTTGACAGTTGTGTATCAACTCCTGAGTAACCACCACTGATATGAAAACAGGATAAAGTTTCGCTGTTTTTCTGCATTGCTCATTACAGACTTTTCCTTGCCACACTACTCTAATCCTGCTTCTACTCCTGTTCAATTTACTGTAATCATTCTCTTCCTTCCTCACCTAGCCACACATCTGCTCAGCCTTAAATACTATCCTCTCACTATTTTTCACTTTCTACATCACATTCAAGTATTTGGCTCTTATCTTAAAGTCTCCACTCAATCCCACGTTTATCTGCATTTATTCTTTCATTTTTAATTATTTTCCTGTAATTCTTTTGCTTTAGAGCTTTAACGACTGTGCTATTCCCATGCCAATATGACCTTTTTGTTTACCAGTGACTCCCTTCCTCCTCATTCAACTGTCTCCTTAGTTTTAAGGTATGGAACAAGTAGCAGCCAGTGGTAGAAATTTAAAACAAGGTCCAGAGCCCTGAGCTACCTTCAGCTACACTGCTCTGAGCCTGGACCATGTTCCCAAAACTGCTGCAAGGTATCAACTCTATCCTTCTTTTCCATTTAGACAAAGAAATATTATTCTATGCATTATAAAGTAAGAGTATTCAACAATCAAGACAAAAGATAAAATAGCAAACACACGGAAAATAATTATTTGAAGAAACAGAAACATGTTGTGCTGGTATTTCCAGTCCAAAAACTAGGCCCAAGTAAAACTGGCACTTTCGTGCATACAAAAAAGACACCAGATCATTAAGTTGATCTCTGAAGTGCAAACAGCTGTACATGTAATTTTATATTTACTACTCAGCATTTCATTAAATTCTCACACCAGATCAAACAGGTTTTTCTCTTTCTAGATTTCCAGATTTTAATATCGGCTCATGATTAAATAATAACTAAAAAGGAAGGGCTAATTAAAAGACATACTCGCGAATTTTTAGAAACCATTTGTAAAAACCAAAATATGCTGAAGGTGTTAAATACAAATCCTTTTCATTATTTTAAAATATCAAAAGTTGGGAGGCTTAAGGAAGTCAAATAAAATGTTAAAAAACCCACAAACCCCCAACATTCATCAGTGACTCCTTGACGAAAGATGCAGACGCAAAAAATTTCTGGAAGTTCAAGAGACTTGGAATAGAAATACACCGAGTGTTACTCAGCAGGGAAACCCTCACCATGCCCAGGAAATCCTGTGACCTAAAGAAGTCTGAGACAGAAAGTACTGGGAGCAGAAAGGGGCAGGAAGTTTGTATCTCCGATCACTCCAATCTTAATTTTAATTAAGCATCCTTTGATGGTCAGTGGGGTTTTTGTTTGTTTTGCCAGAGTGTTTTTCTGGGGGGTTGAGATGGAGGGAGGATACAGGGCTGGGTGGGATCCTTAATGTCACCACGGCCATTTCTTCTCACGTTGTGCATACGTTTGTACTTACAGATCTATGGCAAACTGGAAGTGTAATGTAATTAATAAGAAATTACTTCTTGAACAACTTATTTTAATATTGTATTCACCTGAATTTACCTCTGTGTTTACTTACACCACTAAGATTAAACCACCCTGAAGGTGGACTCAGTTTGGCACATCAACGTGACAGGTAAATGCACGTGGACAGGCCCGTTGGGTCTTATTCAATCACTTCCAAATAATCAGAACTGTGATCATTGGTTTGGGTTTTTTTTTCTTCTCTCCTCCAGGAGATAGGAGTACTGACAGATTTGGCCAAAACCACGTCACAGCTCTACCCTGAAAACACACACACGTTTCAAAACAAGTTTTCAATGATCTGTAAGTAGGTTTCAGAGGCTGAGAGAAAGGGCTAGTCTCTGCTGATAGGTGGGCAGCACCTCATGACATCCTGACACGTTTTAATACACAGAAAAGCTGAGCAAACACCAACATCACCACTAACACAGAAATGTCTTCCGCAGTATCGCGTGTTAGACGCACAGTAATTTTTTTTCCCCCACAAGCGAATTAGTTTGAGGTTTTACCAAGTCCATCAATGCATCAGGCAGTCAAGAATCACACATCCTGAGGTGCAATTCTTTTAAAGCAAATTACTTTTGGCATGTGAATCTTAGTTCGTACGCCACCTAGAACACGATTCTACTGCTTGGTTAACTACTAAATGAGTTAGAATAGAACGAATTGCGATTCACAACGTTGACTGCAGTGTCACTTTAAAAGCAGCCGCTTTCAAAACAGCACTAGGTTTGCTGAGCATAGCTCACTTGCAAACTTCATTTTCCTGTTTCACACATTTGTGTAGTGGATACCATACCCAGGGTAGATCCAACAAGTGACTGATTTTGATCCAGGACGTAGTGCACTTCTTCTTTCAGGTCAACAATGGCAGCAAATTCCTTAAGATGAGTGGATCGTGACGCTCCTAGTCTCTCTGCGTATATCCAAAAAAGATTTGAATCCAGCAGATAGAGATTCAAGGTTTTGTTGGTCCTGCAGCTCAGACCAGTAATATTAGTGCCAGTAATGTGAAGGTCAGGAATAAAACAATTCCTATCCTCAATGTGAGGAATAGAATGCTGGGTGTTATCTTTCTTCCCATGGGAAGAAAATGCTACTTTGGGGGTCTGAAAGATGGTCTTCTCAGAACTAATTAAACTTAAAAAATGCCTGTTTACTGTCCTGCAACATGCAGTGTAATAGCTAAAGGGACTATAGAAACTTAAGAAATTGCTGCATTCTATGGTATTTGATATAACTTGAAAAAAGGTATGTTCCTGGAGGTAGAAAGAGTCCAAAGCTGCTTCTATCTCTAAAAAGTTACAGTGTGGCACATGGACTTTATTTGGTTTGACACCAAGCGTCTGGTTAACGCAAAGCTCACAGACATTGTGAGTTCTAGATATTGAATGCCACTGCGGAAGCACCACTGTGTTACAGCATGGGTACGTGGTTATCGAAAATGTTTCTGAGCGTTTCCCATGTGCGTCTAGTACGGAGGAATCAGAAGCTGGTGAATCAGTGTCTCCCAGGTGTTGAAGATCTGGCTCAGCTGCCTGGCTTTTATTACAGTTGTGGTATTCCAAGGCCACTTTGGTAATCTGCGAGGGGGGGGAAGAAAGAAGAATTAACTGGACATAGTTCACTCAAATGCAGTTATCTGTTACAGGTTTAACACCATACATGCAATGAGAGAGAGTATTTCAGAAACATGAAGTTGACTACTCTTCTCCTTCATTCTTATAAAAAACTATAGGAGGCTCTGACATGATAACAAAGTTAGATTTTCAGATGCTTCATCATGTAAGAATTCAGTGTACGGAACAACAAAAGGATACTTAACATTTTTTCCAGTCCACTACATGGACCTCAAGGTCCTCTTTGAACCTTAAAATGTAGTGTTATTGCACTGTGATAAATATGATGCAATCTCAATACATGAAGCATTAACCAGTACAGGTTCCTCAGTTTCCCTTATTTTCCAATATAAGGAGAAAATAAATAAAAGCATTATGAGAAGAAATTATGAAAACCAGGTTTGCAATACAAAATCTCACTGCAGCGAGCTACTATCAAAAAAACATTTTACTCTGAGAGCTTTCAACGTACAGCCTGACAGCCTTGCTCTTCCCAACCGCCTTACAGTCAAGTGGTTTCACTGCCTGATGAAACCCACAGGACAGTGGCAGTAAACATCTCTTCCTATGCTAAACAAGTTGCATAATGTCTTTCTATCCAAGTGATGCTATACAAGATCAACTGGAATATTTTGTATCTATATCAAATGTGAAATAAATACTCTTAGTCAGTAGGATGAAATCTGAAATGGAGTATCTTATGTTGCATTGATTTGACCTAAATAAGGGGTACCTGTTACTAGGATGCTGAATCTGTGACAAGCATCACTAAGTTAAGTCTGCCAAAAATTGGACAGGTTAGTACAAGAATAATTGCAGTTCTCTTCCAGTCTTCCGCAAAGATTTCCCCTTGTAGCAATCCTGCTTTTATCGTACCTATTTCTAGTTCAGCTAAATATCGTATCGTACGTTGTTTTCATGTTTTTCCTCATTGCTTCAGACACCACAATATTAATGAGGCCTCCCTGTGGAAACCACATATTCCAGGGGACAGATGCCGTGTAGCTAAGTCAGCACTGCCACCAAACCTCAGCCCTGCTTTTCATCTTCCACAGATGCTCGTCTCTTGTTCCACACTGTCCTTAGTGCTATGTGATCAGGGCTGTGACACGCACCTGTGATTCATTAAATGGGACAACGGGTTCCTGCTGAAAAACAGCCCAGGGAAAAAACCTATTTTTCAGCCAAGTTAGTTTCCCTATCTAATTCACTGCACAGCTACACAAGCTCCAGTCCTAGGCAGTTCAGAAACGGCAATAATGGCAGAGGAAGAGAAAACTGGAAGGCGACTAAGGAGTGCAACAGGATATAAAAACCACATTAGTTCTGAGTAGTTTTTCAATTGGGCTGTTTTTCAAGTAACTCTGTCTGGTTTAATAAAAGGTCCGTTCTTCCTTGCATAACCTGCCTCTGGAAGGACGGGAAGAGAGGAGAAATAGAATGGAGTGGGTAGAACACAAGTCCCACAGTCCTCAAATAGAGTCTTGCTTTCCCACCTGAGCTATGTCAGCCGGACCAGCTCAGAACCCTGACTAGAGTTAGCAAGTTCTGGTGTTTCTGAAGTTTTAAAAAAATAAATTATTTCACTTACTTCATCTAAAAGAGGATGAATTTCTGCTAAGGGATTGTAAGGTATAAATATGAGAAGTGCTGGACCTTTCTTCAGCTCATTGTTCAGAAGAAGGCTTTTTCCACCATGTGGTCTCAGCCAGCGTATGAGCATCTCTCGATGTTCTAGCGCCCACTTGCAGATGTTCTCAGCAGTATAGTTCACGCTGTCATTTGGATAGACCTAGAGCGGGGAAAAAAAAATAGTATTCTTTGCCCTCGCTTGGTTTAGTAATGAGTGCAGTTCTCAAATATGGCATGCTTTGTTACCGCAATGCCTAAATTTTACAACACCAATGCAGCAAGCTGCGGTGGTTCATATACCCTTTCCCCTTGGGAGATCTTTCCAAATGCTCAGCAGATGACAGTAACACACACAATCTTTCAGGCCAGAAATATTCTACCAGGGAAGCTCTTCTTTCTTTTACTACATCTTTATAATCTTTACTTTTCTCACCTGTATAAATTTTCTTGATAAGTGAAAGAGCTCAGTCTCTAAGCAGGTCAATCAAGATATGTGATGATACAGCATATTAGAAAACTTTTCCCCACTACTCATTCACCATATTAACTAATTTTAGTCCTTTAAGACCCAATCATCAAGGCTGCATTTAAACCTGATACTTATTACTGAATGTGGGGAAAAGAAATGCATAATAAAAAGTGCTCACAGCTTCTAGGGTCATTTTAATAAATCAAAGCAAGTTTATCTTAAATCATTTGCACATACAGAAGTAGTTTTATATATTTACCAGTAATTTAACCTGGAAAATCCGTGTTTTCCCTAGTCTCAAATTTTATGAAATACATGTGACAATACTTTAGAGCTTCCACTCATGGTAGCAGTGTGAATACATAAGGTTTCTATGTCAAATAGCAAATCTGAAAGTTAATGTTTTCAGTCTTGGTCTTCTGAAAACGATGCACATGGATTAAGAGTTACTATATGTTTTCAATTAAATTAGAAAAATCATGCAAATTAATCAGTGTAATGTCATACCTTTAAACTGAAATGCACATTGTCCCTATTCCTACTATCTCTCCAAAAAATCTCTTTGTCCATATCCTCATTAAAGTAGCCTTCTAATTCTGACCCACTGAAAGAGGTAGAACCTTTACGAAAAAGTATTTGTGTAGTAATTTCTGGGGTGCTTGGGGTTTTGGGTTTTATTTTGATAGAGACAGTCAACCTGGGTCTTAGCTACTGTTTAGAACAGCTGATGACTGGCAGAATGAAAATGTGTATTCCTGTACAAAAGTATCATTCTTAAACATCCCGTATCCTAAAGCTCCGCGAAGCACTTATTCATGGCCCGCTACGACAGAGCTTCCATCTCCAGGTACTGCCTCAGAGTCATTGCAACATAAATACAATACTCACAAGAGATGTGTTGACATGTCTGTGCAAATACACGCCGCCTGAATGCACCAACGAGATCTCCTCTGCAACACGTTTATCCGTGATCACGCCAAAGCGTATTGTTCCAAGGTAATCTGAAAAGGCACATTTTCTGCCTTTAAATACAATTATACACACTGAACTTCTCTCCTGAAAGCCTAAGAACACCACCTTCAAACCAAAACACACAACACTGCTGTGTAAAGGCACAGGAATCCTGCTGAATAGCGTCTGCCAGTACTGGTGATAAAGTGAGGTAGAGGAAAGATGACAAGAGCAGGCAACAAGAACAAACGTGTTCCTCTTCTGTTCAGTGTCTTGATTTGCTTATTAAATACAGAATCTGGTATCACAGACACACCTTGCTACGTGTTACGCTGTCTCAAAAGCCAAGATGAGATATACGTCCAAGGAAAAGGTACGAACACGGACTGTTTAGGTGATGTACATTTACAGTAAATAGACATTATTTAAATACCTGTTATAGTATTTCTGTATTTGTAAGTATGTAGACACAAGGATAGAATGCTTCTCATCTTCGAGTTGCAAAGAACTATCCCAACATACAAATGGGGAAATTACAGAACGCAATATAGGAGAACAGGCTCTATATCAAATATCCAAGTCAAAGGCACAGTAAAAAAATCAGAATGGTATACATTTTCCTTCATTTGCTGACAGGGAGAACTAGCTATCAAATGTGCTAGTCTTAACTTTAAGAAAGTTCTATCCAGAATTTGTGACCCAAATAAGGGTATTATATACCCATACACAAAGTTTGCATATTTGAATGCAAGAGGTTTTTGCATTTTAGATTATTAATACGAAACAACAGCGGGAGAAAGCCCTTCTCATCCTGCTGTCTTGTACCAGCTTTGTAACTCCATCCAGGAAAGCACTCGACTGAGCTCAGTCACTTGGTATTGACAACGTCAAGTTCATCCTAACGCCTCTGAACCTGACATTTCAAACGTTGCACAAGACAAACGCTCTTGGATTCAACTTAAGTATCTGCTCCTCTGCTTATGGCTCTGCGTGGGTTGCAGCTACACCTGCAGGTTTTTGAGGAAACTGTATCTTAAAGTATCCTTGAGTAGCAGCCTGTCATATACTTTATTCTGTGATGGCCCATCACGGAACAAGCCTTTTATGCAAGCAATCCTCACACTGTGATGAAAGAGAGTGCCATAATTAGATCAACATCAAGAAACACTCAAATGGGATTAATTCCCAAGCTATAAAATAATGCAAAGAACTACTGAAGCCCATATACATAACTCATTCACAAATGCCTTAAATCACGAAAACGAAGCTTTCACCTTTCTTTAATGAATGTAATGCTGACGAGAAGAACGTTAAGTAACCAGGCGGTTGAGGTGAAGCGTTGAACTCAAAATATCCTAGAACTCCGGGCTGAAATAAGAAGAGTTAGAGTTAGTTAAGGTACTTTCAAGTATAAATACATTGGGCAGAGCAATTATTTGCCTACAGTAACACAACAGATTTTAAAAAGACAACAACATTTACTGAAGAACAGTCACTTTATGCTGCAAGAAGAATTTTAACATTAACAGACTGAACGGAAATCAGTCCTAAAGTGGTCATCCAAAAGCTATGTTTGAGAGAGGGGTTTTATGGCATACGTTTCAAACCATAGATTTTCCATGTTAGCTATTAAAGTTCACTAAAAACACGTAACATTTGCTTTGCTAATATTTTATGAGTCAGTTCCAGCACCAACAGAAGAACCATAAATGTAATAAAGACTTCTTTTAGAATGGGAATATCAAATGTGATTTTTCAGAGTATAAACAACAAACAGTACCACTTTAATTGTTCACAATGCTGCACCTAATTAGCAACCACATATGAATTCTTGCGTGAATACTTGAACTGCTAAACCAGCTTATCATCCCATTAAGCTATCAGTCATTGTGAAACCTTTCACTACCTCCTGCAGGAGTCAGAGACCAGCGGCTCAAAAACAATGAAAGAGCCCCATATCCTCCCTGCATATCCTTAAAGTTCTTCAAACTCCAAAGAGACAATTCAAAATTAAAACTTTTCATCCCTAAACAGGCCTTACTGACTTTGCCAGTTACAAAGCCTGAACGGCTTCATATTAAATTCAGGAAGAGAATCTGGGAGAAGTAGACTTGGAGCAGAGACTTAGAGTCTTCAGACTTCTCGTTCCAGAATTTCAATGAAGTTTTGGTTTTAAATTTTGCAAAATAGAATCTATTAAAAATTATGTATGTATTTAGTATGGTTTTTAACACATCACCTAAATTGGCTTAATAAACTTTCAGGACAGAGTAAGTGATGGAATTTGGCTATTTTGTGTTTCTGGTTTGCCAGTTCCACCAGTGCACACAGGAAGAGCGTTTGATAATGCAAAAGCACTCTGGAATCCTTTGTTCTACAGCAATCCCTAGACTCACCGATCACCCATTTGGGTGGCAGACACATTCCCACATAAGTATTTGATATTTCAGAGGCTTTATTTTTTCATTGCGTTTTACATATTAAGATTTTTAATTTCTTTTAAAAACATGAACTGGCACACAGTTGCCTGGTACTGTCATTAGTGACTGTAATTCCCCAAAAGCCTAAACAAAGAAGTTACCAAACACATGGGAAGAAATTAAGGTGGAACATCCTTTTCTAGATGAGTAGAAAAGATAGAAAACTACAGGTAGAGATTACTGGTTTTCCAGTCGAAGACAGCCAGCCAGGATGTGTACTGATGCTCATAGAGTTCAACATTTCTATAAGCCCTTCAGAAAAGGGAGAGAAGGGTGAGGAACTAAATGTGCAAAGTTATGGGAATCATCGAAATCGCAGCTGGCTCGGAAGAGTTAGAGAAAGTATTAAATGAACGATTATAGAGCTCTGAAATTTAAAGGCCAATAAATGCAAAGTAATAGGAACAGAGAGCAGGAAAAAACCCACAGCTACTGATTAGCTTTTACAATTAGATAAACGCTTTTACTACTCAATTATTTTTATCCCAATTTTTTTTTTTTTTTTTTTTAAATGTTTTGGCTATATTGCACTGAGATGAGAGATGATTTTTTTTCCAGAATCTCAGACTTGTGCAGGCAGGCAATTCCTGACTCATTTTATCTGTGAACACAGGAAAGAAACCAGCAAAAGGAACCTGTTATCTCTGGGGAACAGAAGAACCAAGATTACATACCACTAATTCTATATGGTAGAAATCAAAGAAAAAACTATTGACCGATATTAATTAAACTTACAAGGAAAAAGTCTTCGTTTTCTAACACCAACGTATCCAGAACTGAAAGCAAATTCTCACATCATCATTTAACAAAGGCACCACAGCACCCCATGCAAGAGCAAGCTATTAAATCAAATCCCCTTCTGGATCAGATCCTGCCCAGCTGGCTAACGCTCAGGAAGCATTTCTACACACCTACATGCAAGCAGAAAGCTGACACCGTGTTAAGACACATGCCAGCTACCTCACAGAGACACCAACTCCTCCCGCACCTCTCCCGAAGCCAGAAAATGAAGAGCTCCCTGAGCACACTTAATTATCGTAAGTGAATGAAGCTTTTTGTCTGACTACAGAAGCTGCCTGTTTTCCTCCTCTGTGCCTCAGAAGGATGAGGCCATTTCTAGTAGCGGGCTTTAGAGAGGAGAGGAATGAGACATCCCAGTTTGGATTAAAATGAAACCCTTGCATCTCTGCAGTTAAGATAGAGGAACTCTGATTATAGGTACTTACAGGTACCAGGACGAAACTGTATCTTTCTCCTGATGTAACTTAGATCTTCCTATACATTCCAAGATTTTAACTGCTTTCCAAGTGGAAATTTTTCCCTTGCTCTCAAAAATTAAATTCTAATTCTTATCCAGTTCTAGTTTTGCACTAGTATTTCACAACCACAAAAAAAACACCCCACCCAACACACTTAAATAGTAACAGAAAATGCAGAATCTTAACTTTGAGTCCTCAACCAGAATTTCTCTCGCAGGGTTTGAGCGCCCTCGTGAGATCAATATGCTCAGGATTTGGTTGAGCCGCGGACATAACACCATATAACTAATCACACTTGCTGTTACGTTTAGCTGGATTCTGTTCATCGGTATTTCTTACAAATAAAAACATGCTAATTAGCATTTGAATACAAGGTACAATACTGCTAGATTGCAGTGTCTCTTGGCATGGTTCAATCTACAGAAAATGCTTTGGTACCTTGCCAGCACTTGTCAGTTCAGGTACGCTAACACATTCAATGGATGTCAATATTCACGTTTTCTTTGATAGATCCTTTTTCTGCCCAAAGCTGGCTACTGGAATTTGAACACAAGATTTGAAGCATCAAACGCATCAAAGATTAGATGGAAAAGGACAACTATGGGCTTGAAGTCCTGGCTATCAGTAAACTGACAGGCAACAAATGTCATTGGAATGAGAAGAGTGCGGCAGCTCTTTTAAGTGTGAAAATACATGGAGAGCAGAGCTTCAGGTCAACACAATGCCCTGCAAACGAACCACTCATGAACTAATAACTTACCGACCTATTGCATGCTCCAGATGACACACAGTGCTATCCTTGAACCCAAAAACAAAACAAGGAGGCACGAGTGACAGGCAACTGCGCTGTGGCCTCGCTCCCAGGAGACCTTAACATCAATGTAGAACGAAAGAGCCAAGGAACAGAACTCTGTTCTTGAACACACAGAATGGGCTCTGCCTAACTGCAGTCTGGGGATCAGCTACAAAGACGTTCTTTGCAACAGAACTTTTCAAGTCAAAAGTAAACCCCTCTAATATACATTTGGAGAACCCATTCCCTAGCAGAACACAGGGCTGAAAATTAGATACTATCGATGACAAATCTTTCAGAAAATACTCTAAGCTTCAAGGTCATTAGCTTTTCAGTGAAGAAATCACAGAAGCCTGATCAAGCAGCAGTGGTCAAAATGTCCAATGATCTATCTTTTACAGTCTTCTTTCCCTTCAGCTAAAATTAACATTTTTAATATATAAAAGATTAAAAATCAAAGGAAGACACTAGCCAGGGCTCTCAAAATAGCAATTAGTTTGTGCCATGTACGTACGGCCTGTAACCTACTCAACTTTCTCCCTTCTTCAACCCAGCAGTCACCTCCTGGATTGCACCTTCTTACACAAAAGGTATAAAGTTTCTTGACTTGCACAGAAAACATTAGAAAACATTCACATTTCTAACCATTTAAAATGATGAAACCACGTGTTTATTTATGGTTTAACACTCCCTTCCTTTGTGCCCATGTCTCCCTCTCCATCCACCTGCATATACAGCTCTCTGTGTCCTAGGTCTTCGCTGTGCGCCACCCCCTGATCACTCAGCATTTGCGTTCCTTACCGCTCACCTGGACTCTAGCCAATTCCCTGTTCCAGGAACAGGTCTTCCTGCATCAGCTCACTGTTACCTTCGTATCCCTTTCGCCCCTTCCTGCTTCACTTCACAGAGGCAGGACACTGAGCGCCTAGTGCCAGTCTGGGAAGTAACCTCAGCCCTGAGTGCGGTGGGGCAGCAGGACAGACCAGCCTCTATTCCCAGTGCGTTTCAGAAACGAGAACCAGCGAACACGTAAACAAACATCGGGCATTTGGAGCCACAGAATCTGAAGCACAGGGAGGTGGGGGGAAGTCTGAACACAGAAATAAGAATATCTGTTCAATTGCTAAGCAGTAGTTAAAAAAAGATAAAATTATGGGGGAACCAGAATTTTCATTATCGTAGTCTTTTCCCAACAGAATTGCACGTCCTCCCGTACAGCACATTTAAGCCTAACGACACTATGCTGATGAGTTACCGTTTGAAGAATACCAAGCAACAATCCACGTAACACAGACCAACAACCCAGCATGGCTGTTTTCAAATCTCCATAGCAGGCAAAGCCAGAGTTTTAGAATGGCAAAACCAAAGGACAACAGAATCGCTCGTGGCCTCAGCAAGTATCAGCACGAGAGACAGACACACAACTCACTACTGACTCACAGTCCCCGCTAAAACACTGGAAAAGGAAAGCCATGAATAGCACCTGAGGGATAAACGGAAGCGTGAAGAGCACAGCACCGACGCGCAGTAACCACCGGCGTAGGGTGGCAGCTTGCATTCACCAGCACAGACCGTGCTCCATCCTGCGGCACCACCGGTCATTAGAACGTGCGCTAACCCGACATGCAACGCTGCGTCACTCGCAATCCCTAGAAAGCCCCTCGCGTGCTCTGGCCACTACAACAGCATCGATTTGTTGATCAGGTTTTCTGTCCTGCTGTAACAGCTTGGGGTTTGGGAAGATTGTGGTACTTCTCCATTGTGCACTACAGAAATGAACAGTTATGAAGGGAGTATAAAGGGTTCTGTTGTAAGCGAATTTTGTCTAATGACAAGTTATTAACCCAATAATATTGCTACCAATTTCAGCACCTCCAAACACAACAGACTGAAAATTAATAAAACACAATGTACCAGTGGATTAAAATCATGAAGTTACAGCATACAAAGTGGTTAGGAGCCATTATTTCAACTGATTTCACATTTGTTTTTACTTAACATACTTATCTTATTAGAAAGGTTTCATATTCCTTTAAAAATAAACCAATAATTATGAATTTCTCCAATGTTTCCCAGCTTAGACTGCCAAGATTGTTGCAAAAAAGATTTCTCCCCTCTTTCTTGTTCACAGGTAACTTTCTGGTGAGGTAACAACTTTGTGGTCTCTACATACTAAGGTACTGTAAATTAAGAGCATCGCTAAATCACAAGTCACTACATAGGGAAGCAACATTCTGAATTTGTCATTTCATATTTGTATGATTCTAACAAATTTACAGGGCACTGATTTCAGGGTCCAGGAAATAAAACTATCACTTTGGAGCAGATCAAATTTTGATAGTGAAACAAGTCAAACTCTTTCTGAACCACAGTGGTAAAGCTAAAGAAGAGAGACAAGTACCTCATAATTTGAGAGGAAATCTAGTAATTTTGATCGAGACGAGATGTAGAGTAGTGGTGTCATCACCCGGCGAACAAACTTTTCAATATAAACAGCACTCATAGGGCCTTTGTATTCAATTGGTCCAAAACTAGTACCAAAAAAAATAATAAAACATTAAGACGTAACAGTAGAGAGAGCCCCTCCTGGGGGTGGCAGAGAGAGGAGTTACACTGACAGCATGCTCAGCCTCTAGGAAATTGCTCTCTGTGTTAATTAACAGTGGCTTCTGTAACAGACAGGGGAGCTGTGTTACCAGGCCTGAAGTTCAGCGCAGAAATCGCAGCGACCCTAGTGCAGCTCTACGGGCAGTGTGTTGGTGAGGATGAGGGGATGGAGACCTCCTCTGAGCCCCATTACAGAAGTTGATCTAATTCATACCTGCACTGTACGAGCATACACGTACGTTTCTGTTCTGTCCAAATTAAACACAGGACTGAAAAATGCAGATCTGAAAAATGCCACTATTTTTTGCTTGATTTTTTGGAATCTTTAGAAAGTTCAAACAGTATCAAAAGTTCAGTCTGAAAAGGTGCAGTATTTTTAGAGACTTTTACAAGCAGCACTCAGTAAAGCAGAGAGAAATCCAGTCGCCCTGCTGATGAACACACTCAGAGAGTCTGCAGTTCCTTGCCCTGCCATCGGATAAACAGCCCACACCACATTAAGTAGTGCTAAAACAGAAAGCGGGCCGGGCCTTGTGGCTACCATTTGAGATCTTCGCCTTGCCCTTGTAATGCCGCATCTGCTTTATTAGGTTGGACAATGCATCACAGTCCAAAACAAAAACAAACACAAAAAGCACAAGGAATTAGCCCATTCCCACTGAAGAATTTAATGCGATGCATTTTTTAAACGTAGTTTATACATACAGACACTCTGAAAAATTTCAAACTCCCGCCGAGATACCTATACTCAGATGCTTTGAAAGAGTCTTCTGGAGTCCACCAGATTATTCCAAACCCTGGCTTATTACAAACCTCAGTCTTAACAGCAACACGCACCGCTTCAACATGTCATGTGCCCAGTGAATGACACTGGAGGTTTAATAGCTCGGGCATGGGTGTTGCACTGCCCTTCAGGGGTTTTATGAAGTATCAATATGAATTTACATCTCAGCACAACTCTGTTTAAGGTTACTGATAGTACCCAAGTGTATCCCTCTAATGTCTTGTAATTTCAAGCCCAACTCAGTTTCAAGTCAATGCACATCCAAGTGGGATTGTTGGGGTTTTATTGCAGTTGGAATTATGCCAGTGCCACCTGTGTCTGTTCCACATTCAGGTGACAAAGACCAGGATTATTCCTCCTCAAGACATAAATCCCCCCTGAAAAACAAAATCAGCCTCTGTAATAGAAGAGCACTGCAGTTCACGATTAGGGTACGCCAGTAAAATGCAACTGATGAACTACACCGCATCCGGCTCTATTGTACCTAGCACTAGAACATGTGCCCCCTTACCTTCTGCTCCACACAAAGGGGGAGGTGAAAAAAAAAAGGATAATACATGTAAATAATAAAAAAATAAAAATGAGATTCCATAAAATTGAATACCATGACATCTCAACATTTGGAGCATAAAAAAGTGAGTGTAAAGTTCAAATTTAGAAGAGAGTCTTCAGTACATAGTGCCATTTAAATACACACTTCACTTCCACTCACTTCAGTAGCCCTTAAGTACATACTTCATTGCTGTCACAAACTGGGACCAGTCGATCTAATCCATCCTCAGAGCAAGCAGACAAGTGAAAGTAATACATAAATCTGAATTCTTTACTTTTCATTGGAGGCAAAAATTCCAGGAGACGCACAGGGAAAAGAAAAATTCCTCGAAGATGAAGAATTACGCAGCATGTAATTTAACTGACATTTGCAGCCTGTCTTGAGGCCCAAGTAGCATACAGGATGAGCTTCACCCAGAATCTCCTCCTCTACCACTATTTACTATAGCCATAAATACAGCATTTTCAAAATGCAACCTTCTTTGTTTTCCAAAACAACCAAAAAACCCAGAGGGTACATACGAAATCTTACCTCCGATGGTATAAGTGTATCACAGGAAAATAAAAGAAATGCTTCTGCTTCCTGCATTTCCCCTGGTTCCACCAGCAATTTACAGCCACAAACAGCACCTGCAAAGCAGGTAAAAATTCACAGCTAACAAAGTACTTAACGGTGACCATCTTTATCTCATGTGTATTTTTTCCAAACTATTCCATCTGCTACTTTCAGTGCCTTTTCAACTCAGTATCCCATTTCTGGAATTTGCCTCCAGTCAGTTCCATTCCTCTTAATTCTATCACACTAGATTTCGTCATTTTGCAACCATAATCTTTGGGTCACTCTCCTTTATAAATTTCTTAATCTAAATCCTCCAAATTTACTAACTTAGTCATAATTACTTATTCTGCAGAGTAAAGCTGAACGAGCAGAGGTTTAGGACAGCTGCACCTGTGGAGCGTTCACAGGTAACCAACTGCTAGAAAGCAAAGCTTGCAATCTCATCTGATTGCCAGTGTCTCCAGGGATCCCTGAACAAGTAAACTCCCTGTAATTTCTGTCTGAAGGCAGGTGAATACATCTGAGGACACTTTACAGGAAGAAACTTTAGAGTTCCCCATTCAGGAGCAGAAAAAAGAGTCAACTGAGCAGGAACCACAGGTTTTCTCCATTTATTCTAACACTCTGTATCTTAACCAACTGGCTACATTACACCCAACATGAGCCTTCAAGTTCTACTGGCTCCCACGGGAAGGCAGAAATTAACATCACTTTGGAGATTAAAAACCTATCTGGTCATGGGTAAGATCTGTATCTTTGGAGTTACCTGGTCTGACAATCTGCTGGCCACATGTTCTATTTCTTCTCTTGCTGCAATGGACTGGCCACACCATGGCGCATAGAAGAAATACAGCACAATCTCTGAATCCTGACGGAGGTGATCTGCATAGTCTAATTGTCCCCGAAAAAGATCAATGACTGGAGATGTCGTGGAGAAAAAATTCACTGGAAGCTTCGCTGGCATTGTTACATCTTTTGCTCGGCTGCAGGAAGGAAATGAAGAGTGGTTACTGAGATGGTACAGCAGCAATTTTAAAAGTGTGCTCAAAGCCCTAATCCTTAATCTTAGCAGAAGTCATGCAATGACAAAACTGTAGAAATTGATGCAAGTGACTACAACTTAGAGTATCAGAGTTAGTTCATGAAACGCCGTAAAAATCACCCTTAACAAGCTTTAGAAAGTCACGCTGTGATACCATGCACTATGTTTATGGGTATGTTAGCTCACACTCTTATTGCTGGTTGCTATAGAGCATAAAATTACCAGGAAGAGTGATTTCTTTGGATTTCTTCCCTGGCCTCATCCTCTTTTAACACTTGTACTCTAGGTAGCAGCACCCTGATAAGAGAAGAGACACTGGTCATAAAGTTTTGTGATGTGGATATAAACAGAGACCATTACGCTGCCTTATGCTTTGCTCTGAAGTATCCCACACTTCCATTCTTTTGTATTGTATCAGGAAAAAATCACTTAAACGTGTGTTACTTTATTTTAGCAGTTAGAGCAGGGACTGCAAACTGCACAGGGCACACTTCCTCCTCAGTGTAAGGACAATAGCAACAAACAGTCTCCCCATTTGAAGAGATTATGACATATTAATTTTCTTAAGATAAATTAGTTTGACTAGTAATACCAAGAACATAAACCAAATACTCAGGAAACCATTTTCTATCAAATCAGCAATCAAACAACCCAGAACTTGTCATTTCCAAGGTGTTCAAAAGATGTTGTGGTATAAACTGCCTTAAATGCAAGTGAATGATCATATTCTCTTTTTCATGTTCTCTTAATTCCAAATTTCTCCACTAGCTGTATTTACACTAGAGCAAGTCAGATTCAAAGCTGGACCGTACCACCGTAATGCTCAATTCTGCCACAGTTCCTTACGTGACGAAGTTCTAGGAAAGACTGAGCACTCCCTTACCCAGTATCACAATAAAAACTAATCCATAAATCTTTTCACCTGATAAATGATCCTTCTCAGGTTACAATGGCAGTAACGGCGATGAAGTTATTAAGCCCTGAACACTGCCAAACTCATACGTTCAGCAACCTCCCAGCAATGCTGCCACCTTCTCAAACTTTACAGTCATTTCGGTTTGTAAGCAGTACCTTTGTTTTTACAATACAGACCCACAAAAGCCCCAGCTCTTCTCTCATTTCCAGCTTAGTGTACTAAGCGCACACTTAAAGCTCAATATTTAAGAATCACTCCCAGTATGTTTTCTAGAAGTTATGGAAATTTTTAATTCAGTTGTAAGAGATAATATTTGCTTCAAAATCCAGAATTTTTTAAATATTAACTGGTCCCTCATGTTCACAATTCATTAACTCCACTACTCACAAAATTATGTGTTCACCCAGATGGCCAGAACTCTAGGTCCTCCTATGGACTTCTACCTTTGCTCCTTCCCTTCCCCCCCGTCGGTAACCCAGCACCTCCTTCCCCAAACCGTAGGTTCTTATGTCATCTCACAACCAACACCGCTGGTTCCCCCCCATTCCTGCACGTTGCTTATCCAAACTGCTAGCTTCTTCCCACGGTCTCTAACTGTGAGCTGGGCAGGACCCGACACCAATGGACACGCTACAGCTCTACCGCGCAGGTCAGCGCACACACACGGATTAGCTGCCGAAAGCCCAACAGCCGAGTGTTGATCTCACATTAACACACACTTCTTCAGGGGCGCTAACTGGAATTTCTCCTCCTTAACTCGTTAATGAAAATGGACAGCCTAAATATGTGTAAAACCTCTGCTTCCTCTACGGAATTGAACTGAATGTGGACAATCGGTTGAAGAGTTATGGCGAGTGGGCAGACAGATGGACAGAACAGCATCAGCCTTAAAAAATGAGATGGGAAACTGGCTCCAAATTGCAAGGAAGTGTAAAACAGATCAACAGAAGTCACAGGACATTACCGAGTCAGGAACCACGTGGCTACCCTCAAATATGAAAAAAACATTAATAGCTACTGGCTTCTTCAGCTGATTTGCTCTGCAACACCAAATGCCTAACAGAGTACTTTTACAGAATTTGCAGGTTCACAAAGAGAACAATGCTCTGAACCCCAAAAAACTATGCAAGTATAAACTGAGGATTCCATAATAAAGGACTATGCAAACATAATAATCACACGGTGTTTATTAAAATACTGATTGTGTCATTTACCTGCTGCACAGAGCCTACAAAAACTTGAACTCATTTCAACACAACGTGGTAATAAAGGAAAGCGCATGCGAGTGCCTGTAGGATCAGCCCCTGCAACTGCAAGGTCTTTACAGCGGGACTGTCTCGAAAAGACATTTGCATAGGGCAGAAATAATTCAGGTTCTAAACCACGGGCTTTCCAGCATAATACACGTTGGGCCAGGCTTCATTTGGTTATTCCCTGAGCCACTATAAGCCTGCAGTACCTCAAACCCCACTAACATTGCCTTGTAGTAAAGGAATTTTCCTTCTCGATACTTTTTATCCACTGGTCTCTGGAGTCGTATGCTGTAAGCACAGTGGTAGTAACTGTACTCCAGCTCTGAGACCCGCCTCCAAACCATACTGATGTGCGACGAGAAACTACGTACTGCAGCCAGTCATAGTTAACACGCGCAATTAACCTTCCCCCAAATCGCACGTGGAATTTTGACAGGTGAATTTTCTGTGTTTCTGACAGCAACAGAACAGGGGGCATACTCTCCCGACCTTAGTTTGTCTATTTAACATTGATGTGAAAAGCCAAAGCCCTGTGATCAAACTTCCTGTACAGAGCCCAGGGTGGTGAGGAGCACAGTCCAAGCACGCTCCATTTGTGAGCTTTCAAGCACAGCCAGCAGTAAAACGAAAAGAACATCCACGTTTTAAGTAAGGGGAAGCAGGGAGAAAACAGAAGCATCATTGTAAATGCAAAACAACCCCCCACTTTCTTTAGTAATGGACAGTAAAACAGGGAAGTGATCAAGTTCAGCGATCCCTCGCCACACATGCCGCCATATGGCAAGAGCTTTACACCTTGATGTAACTGATCTGGTCACCGTGAGGTGCAGTCTGCTGGCTGCGCACAGAGCGACCCACGGATGGACTCAAAGCCACCCCGACTCAAACAACGCTTTCCCTGGGGGCAGGTCAGAAAAGGGACCTGGTATTCCTCGGAAGCTTTACCTGTGAGTCGAGTGTTTCTTGGACCCACGGATGGACTCAAAGCCACCCCGACTCAAACAACGCTTTCCCTGGGGGCAGGTCAGAAAAGGGACCTGGTATTCCTCGGAAGCTTTACCTGTGAGTCGAGTGTTTCTTGGAACACAAGTCTGCCACGCTCTGCAGAACGGGGGAGCGACCAACTCCTGCAGGCTTCTCCCGCTCCCAAAATTAAACCGCAAATGCGGCAGACGTTCCTGGATTGATACAGTCTGACTCGCAGCACAGTCCCCCCGACCTAAACCCCTGCCGAACACGGGAGCCCAGTTCAGGCCGGCCGCAGGGCTCACGCGCCGGCCACGCATCACCCAACTGCCCCGTGCCCCCACGAGCACCCGGGCCCCACGAGCACGGGGCAGTCGGCAAGCAGGCACAGACACCCCTGCGGCAAAGCTCCAGCTCCCGAGAGAAGCACAACCAGACGCGGGGCAGACGGGCACGCACGACACAGAAAACGAAAGGCAGAGCATCCTCGGTGTGAAGCAGGTGCAGGTGATGGGGGTGTTAATGCCCCCACATGCGCCAGAAAAGCCCCGTTTTCCCGCACTCCGTGCCCCCAAGCCAACGCGGCCGGCTGAGGCGCTGGGGAAAGGGTTTCAGCCCTGGCCGCTCAGGGCCCCTCGCCCCCCCGGACACAGGGACGGCAGGTTGCTCAACAAGGCGCCCGACCCCCAGGTGCGTGTGCAGCCACGTACCCCCCCGCCACGCCCCAGCCCTCGGAGGGCCGCGGTCGCCGTGGCGATCGGTGCCGCCGGGGCCGGGAGGAAGACGCCCGCCCCCGACCCCAGGAAGGGCCGTTCCTGACACGGCCCTGACAAGCCCTCGCAGACCACAGGCCGCGGAGCCCGACCACCGCCTCCCGGGACAGCGGCGGGCGGACGGGCGCTTCCTGCGGCAGGCCCCGGGCCCCCCGCCATTACCTGCAGGTGACTTTGAGGGCGACGAGGAAGGCGCAGCCCAGCACGATGGCGGCGCCGCACAGCAGCTCGGGCCGCCGCGCCATCAGGGCGGCGCGAGGCCGCAGGCGAGGAGCAGCCGCGGGGTCGGAGCCGCCGCATAACGACATCACGCCCCGGCCGAGGCGGGGAGGGCCACGGGCCGCTCCCGTTCGCACACGTCTCCCTACCGCCCGCCCGTCAGCCCCGCCGCGCCGGGCCGGGCCGGGCCGGGCGGGGCGGCCCCCTCCGCCCGCGAACCCGCCGCCGCCACGTCGCGCCGCCCCGAGCAGGCGCAGAGGCGGCGGGGCCCGGCCGGGCGGGCGCAGCCGGGGCGCGGGTCCTCGGCGGGGAACGAGGGGGCGGCGGGGCCCGCCGGGGCAGGGCCGGGATTCCCGTCGCCGGCATCAGCGAGTAATTCGTTCCCCCGTAGCAGCTCCGCTTCTGCGACGGCCGAGCCCCTCCGGCGGCCGCCCCCGCCCCCCCCAGCAGCCATTAAAGACTCCACACCGTCCTTACGGAACACGATGTCATGTTTAGTGTTGCCTAGGGTTACTGCCAGTAATTTACAGAGCACTCACATTTAACAGTGAAAGCATAAAACCGAGGAAACAACGCGGAAAGGCACACGATACAATCAGGTTTGTCACAGAAATAACAGTGTCCACAGTACTCCAGTCCAAGCTCCGTTTATTACCAACAAGGTAAAAAACGGGCATGGCGGCAGGCGGTATCCAAGCACCAAGCTCGTTTTGTCGGCATACTGTGCATCCACCCCAACGCAGGACAGCCTGGCCCGCAAGGAACAGGTCCTTCACAAGTTGCCCTGGCTCTGGCCGAAGGTGTTGGTTTAATACTCGTTGTGCTTTTATTCTGCGACGTGAAAGGGCCACAGCATCCAGGCACGAGGCCTACGGGCACCGCCGAACTTGGGTTCAACGCTTCCTACGTACACGCTACGTGGCCGGTGACTACATTCAAACTATTGCAGCCATTCGTAAAGCTCTTCTAACAGTGTTCGGGTCAGCCAGCAACAGAAAAACACTCTCGAGAGGAGGGAGAAGGAAGTCACGGGGAAAAAGAAACCCAGCTTTAGGTATTTTGAATGAATGACTGAAAGATGCTTAAAGTAAAGAAATGACCACACGAAGCAAGCTGACAGCACGATCTGCAGAGAAGCCAAAATGCAACAGAAGCTGCAGCAACTGTAAAGCCAAAAGGCTCATCAGCCAGAGGTCATCTCAGCCCATGCGCGGTTCTCCACTTCCTGGGGCCTGCAGGAAATGGAATTTCAAGTCCCATCCACCCTGCAGCTGAGTCTGAAAACACGTCCCAGCACCGCAGGCCTCCAAAACGTCTGTCTACTTCACAAGTCAGCTGGCCGTTTTCATTGTTTTAGGGACACGACGGGCTAATGACAATACAGAAAACTGCAAACCAGCAGCCGGAGACACAAATACCAACTTACTACATTTGTAGCTACAGGTGCTAATAGGCAAATCATTGTTTGTTTTTACAAAATCTCAATCCTGAGAGGCTACATGCAGAAAACAGCTTCGTGTAAAGGTCTCTTTATTACAGGCAACATTAGTCCATACAATAATACACAATACTGACATACAAGTGTAATCTTTCAAAATCATCATTTAAACAGCAAAGACCAATAAACAGAATTTAACTACTTCATTTCAAAAATTAATACGTTTTTTCCTCCCAAGATCCTTTTTCAGTAAATTATATTGAAACATACAAATAGAGAAAAAATACCCATTCAACATATATCGTAGTTAAATGGTTATTTTGTTTAAAATCTTTAATAAGAAAATCCTTTTTAGCAACCTACATATAGATAAGTAGCAAACTTTGTTTTAAACAAATCCTCTCCATTAAAAGATCTGAAGAATTTTCATCCATCATTTTCTTCTTAGCCCGTAACACTCTGCTTTGTAATACCTTGATACCTTAAAGTTTTTCAACTGAAGGACTGATTCTAGGGGGCTTCCTAGACATTATAACCTCTCTTCCCCCCCTTCTATTTCCTAACTTTCTGTCCAACAGAAGGTGAGTAAGCACATAATACTTCAGATTTTTTTTAATCACCACTCTGTTTCATGAGAGCATAGACAGGTCTGCTCAATCCCCCTAAATCTACTACATTTTGCTGTTCAGGAGGAACAATATATGCCAATAAAAGCAGAAAACCTGCAGCTTTTCTGTCACATGCTTTTGATTATTGTCAAATTTTCTGGTTTATGCTTCCAGCTGATAACATGTATGTGTCATCTCAGTATTAGTTTAAATCTTTAAACAAAAAACTATATTTTCCAAAGTCATTATCACTGGGAGCAATCAAGTGGTCTTTCCTTGCTTTGCTGAGCTTCATTCTTAAAACTTGTCTTCGTTCTTCCCACTCATGGAGTTCAGCGTTTCCATGGGCAAATTTACAGTTGTTTCCTTCAGTGCAAGTACCAGCCATATATCTGTTAAGACAGATTTCAGACAGTGTTTTCACAGAGTTACGATCACTACTGTATCTAGGTATTTTCTGCTGGTCATGTTTTTCAAATACACTAAAATATTAAGGACAAAAATGAGGAAGGAAGAGTATTTACATTTTAAGTTAGACGATGTTAACTTCGTTTAGCATTAATGTGATTTCTTTCCCAGCTGCCAAGTATTTACAGAGAACAAGAAATGTCTTTTCTTTCTGTTCTTCATGCTCCTACTTTACTAAGTAATTTCGTGCTTGAAACTGCAGATTTCATCAGGTCAAATTATCAGGTAAGTTAATACCTTATAATTTAATTCATTAAGCTAAAGAACTACAATCCAAAAAAAATCCAACTAATTAATTACCCTTTGTTAAGTAAATTTGGTATTTAAGTATTCAGTATGACTTAAGAATCTACTTTATCCTAGAATTTCAGTATGAAGTTACAAGCCTGCCAGTATGAGTTCACTCTATTACTGCCTGTACGAGTCTGCTAATGTTCAAAACATCAAATACATTCAGGATGTTACTTAAAACATGTAGTAAATGGGGCTTGTGAGCTTCCACGCAAAGGCTGCAAACAAAAAGTTAACTTCCTTTATATGCTGTGCAGTTTCTGAAGATCTCTAATGCATTCCAAATCATTAACTTCAAATGGAATAACAAAGCTATCTGTACCACTGAATTCAGGCTTTTACTCCAGAATGCAGATTCCAAATTTTTTAGCCTCCAAGAAGATTCCAGCAGTGCAAAGAACTCTCAACAGATGTACGAAAAAAAAAATCTACTGCAGTCAGGTGAACCAGCTGCAGTTAAGAATTAAAAGGAGCAGCAAAACACACAGCCACTGCTGGGGAAAACCAACGTGTCTTGGAAGTTCTCTTCCACACTTCCATAAACAACCTACAGTAACAAATACTTGATTTTATCAAATTTGTTTTGATGCTAACAGCATTTCTACTCGCCTTAAAGCTCCTAGGTACTGTTCTTGTGTTCCACAGGTCATTAATACGCAGATGCCTAAGTAAACTTGTGATAATACTGACAGTATTTTGTGCAGCTGCATTAACCCTTCATCGTTAACATCAAACAAGCAATTCATCTGGTTCCACAATCAGGCACCTTGTCACTCCCCGAGTTCTGAGAGTACATGTTAAAATACTGTTAATGACTTAATTCCTTGTTGAAAGATGTGTGCAGTGCAAGAAATACTAGAAAAATCGTGTGTCAAAACTAGTAACTGCCTTAGGTATTCACACCATGAACTGTCACTTCTCAGGACTGCTGTCATCTTAAAGACCACATACCTATCACAAATGCTAAAATATCCAGTTGGAAAGCGATACTGCCAGCAGTTCTGATCGTCCTCAGTGTGGAAAACCTTCTCTTTATGCTTTTCAGAAGAAATGTGACCCTGCCATTGCTTCTCACTGTTACAGTTCTTCCCACACATCCAACAGTGAAAATCCACCTGTTTGACAGGGAATTTGAAAACAAAACACTGAGAATTCAATACTGTAAACCAAGAACTCCTCCTAACACATTTGGAATGTTTTCTTTCCATTGGCCTGTAAGTTGTTTACCCAATCACATACAGTTATTTGAATAAACACCTGATGTTTATGATCTCCACTGGCTTTAGAGGAGTCAAACAAACTGCTTTACAGTGTCAGTTAAAGTTTACATTTAGTGTGGCTAGCTATGATCTAAGGAAGCACCAAGGAAGTAAGGACAACATATGTTACTGACTGGGGGGGAGGGACAAAAAACCCAACAAAACCCCCAAACCAGCAAACAAGTAAGAAACCCAAAACCCACCAAGACGAAAAAACCCCACACGTGTGAATTAAGAATTCTGCCTGTGGCTACTTACCGTAACTTCAGCATAGTCAGTCGGCATGTGAATTTGTTTCCCATTTTCTTTGTTTGCCTGAGCGGCTGTATCATCTCCTTTTTCTGGCTTTTGACTTTTTAGCCATATGTCATACAACTGCTCCAAGTCTTGAACTAATGAGAGCAGAAGCTAAAATAAGTAATTAGCAATTAAGGCAAGAGTTTGAGAATACTAGATCAATGACTGAGTCAGCAAGCTCTATTCAGTCCCCACCTACTGTAGAAAGAAGAAAGGAAGGACAGGATGCAGACACTACACAGCGTGGAGGTGAGAGCCAAGAGCACTGTGAATCGCTGGCTACCTACCAAGACCCGTTTCTGCCGATCAGTGGGACATTACACATTTCTGACAGGCACCCAAAGTACAGATAACAACTGTGCTGCTATGCATCAACATCTGAATTCCAAAGTACTAATAGAAAGTGTCCTATGCTTTTTGGTAAATGCAGTCTGCTTTCTTGCAGATCACGGTGTTATCATTTATATCGTTTATTACTTCTGATTTTCAATTATTTCTCCCTAGTAACTGGGATAACAAGTCAACAACAGAAAGTGAATAGCAATTCCCAGCAAATACACTGAGGAGGGCAGAAATTCTTCTGCAAAGGGCTTGCCCTGGATTGTCAGCAACAGGCTCCGAGTGTGTGCACATGGCAATACAGAGTAGAAATACCCAACAATATCGATGCGTGGATCAATACACTAAGACATCTAAAAAAATGATACAAACTGTTGTTAAAAAACACACATCAAGCAACAAGTATATAATTTAGTTATTTTGATTTAATACTGTTTTTTAATATCCAGTCTGGGCTTATTCAGATTAAAAAAAAAAAAGGGCACCTGCAAGGTTTGGTTTAATTACAAGAGACAGTGAAAGAAAGTGGATTAAGAAGTAACTGAGGAAGGAGAATGAAAAGCAGAACAGCTAGATTTACTCTTCTACTTACTGCTGTTCTCCTTCATATAGGTCCACATCTCTCTCTCCTCAGGACTGTGAGCAAACGAGCAGTTTCCATCATACTGGCATTTCTTGCCTGAAGCAATATGATTGCACAACTGGAACGTGAATTAAACAAATATCCTTATGATATAAAGTAAAATGGATGATAGTAGAAAATGGTTTCTTTTTCAGTCTTGGCTAGTGTTTCCCCTCCCAATCAGACACCACATATAAAATAAACATGATTTTATTTTTCAAAAGACTCGTTTATCGTAGTTAGAAGAAGTATAAAAGTAAGTATTGTGACTGTCTTGCCTCCTACCAGATCACCAGACCACCGATGTGTTTGAACTATTTCTGAAATATTTACTGCAAATAGCAAGAACTTCGTTAAATCACTTAAAAAGTTATTAACTTCCACTGATGAGAAAGGGCTGCAATTAGTAACATGAAATCAGTGCTGTTCTAAGGTTGAACTCTGAAGAAACACAATTAACATATTCCCACCAACTCCCACGGGAATTTCGGCAGAACTGGTGAAACCAGCCCAATTACCAGTATTTTCCTGTTACCCTATTTTTTTAACTAAAACATTAGTTTTAGGTTACCATACATCAAATTGCAGAGGCACTTGTTTCTTTGCGGGAAGAGGACGAATGGTCATCCACTTCTTACGTTCATTAGACATTACTAGCACCACACGGCGATCTTTGGTCCATCTGAAACCAGATGCATTCAGTGAAAGAAAATACTATGAAAAAAAGGACACACTGTACACAGAAGCAGAACCAGGAGAGCCCAGAAAGGTTCTCTATAACGCTTTCACATATATTTGAGATGTTATTACGTTCTACTGAAAGTTTACCGTAATTGATAATGAAAAACCCCCCCGAACAGTGTGTTTCTCACTACCAATTATTAACATACTACAAAGAGGAGATTCTGCTCTGCTTCAACCTTTTTTTTTTAACTCCTTGTATGACTCTTGCCTAAGCAGTAACACAGTTTCCCACAAGGGGTTGTAAGTGGCTGACAAAACAGGAAGATTTGCACTTACGGGTGTCTTGCCTTTGCACTACAGTATTTTTTGTTTCTGTCTGGCTCATTAACTTGACCATTTCTCCAGCACTGACCACAAACAAACTTCATCTTCAAATTAAGTGATCCATATTTCATTTGGTTCCCAAGGATCTTAAGCCAAAAAAATAACAACAACAATAAAAGGTATTTTGTATCTGCAAAGAAATCCATACATAATCACGAATTACCCCCTACGATACAAGTTCGTAACACACGTCCGGAAGCAGATCTTACACTGCATGCCTTGTCATAGGTTAGCTTGCCATTCCAAACTATTAATTTATTAACAAATACATTTTTATTTACTTTATTTCTGTTTTAGTTACGTGTACCCAGAAGTTGTGATAATACATACAAACGAAACACATAAAGGTCCTGCCAAATAATTAACTGCTCCGCGGGAGCTACTCTGAAATTATACTTGGGTTTTACGTTTTATGACAGAATAAGTAAGGCAAAAAAGGAATTGCGTAGAAGCAAAGTAGGCCTTTTAGCGTAAGAGAAGCAAGCCGAAGAAAGCCTACAGTGAAAGAGATTTCAAGAGAGCATTAAAAAGGTAATTTCTAAAATGAGCTACATTATACACAGACATAGAAAAAGAATGATCACCAAAGTCACTGTAGAATCAGTTTAATGGAAAAACGAAAATACCTGTGATCCATGTGCAGTAGCTTCCATGTTCTGCCAGTATTTCTTTGATTCTTGAACAATAGTATCATGTGAAATACCTGTCAAGGAAGACAAAGTTCTTGAGCATTTATGACCGTTGGAGAATTTCAGACATGCTCAAACTGGAATGCTACTGAAGCCTCAAAGCTTTTATCTCTTTATATATTGCATACACATACACACTCATGGGTGTGGATATACGTTTACACACACACACACACACACACAGTTAAAAATCTCATGAGGGCCTCCAAACAGAAATACTGCATGTAACATCACACTGAAAAGCAAACTTAAAAGTGTTTTTTAATTACAGGTTGTTCAAATAAGTTAAAATGCACCTTTGAGTATTCATTTAAGCATGTTGTACTAAAACTCTTAACGATAACCTCATCAGAAAAGCTACATTGCATTATGGACCAGAGAAAAACTCTCCAAAAGCTGACAGACATTAGATTGCCCCTGCAGCCTTTACAAAAATTTTAAAGAAGCCTCATCAACTGGCTTTTGTTTCAGAAAAACACATTCTTATAAATACTTTGGCTGAGGTTCCTTTTGGAGGTATACATTGTTCACGTTTACTTCTCCAATTCCACACAAACACAGATTGTCATTTGTGTTTGGATTTGAGGGTCGGTCAAATGTTTCTTTCCTGAGGTAGCACTCCTTTACTTCTCACACCTTACATTCAGAGGAGGAACCTCATTCAAAGAGCAGGGGCTGAGCTTTAACTGACTTTGGCCAAGCATGAGGGCAGCATGAACACAGCATAAACCAGAAAATATGCCTTCTGTGGCCAACCAAATTCCTTGGAGAACCCAACCCTTACTTCAAAATAGAATTACGGAGTAAGTATTTTCTATCCTTGACTTTGTAGGAGAAGCTGGTAAGAAAATAACTGGTTTACTTTCACACAAACTTCTGGAGGCTCACCCCAGGAGAGAGAACAGGAAATCCGCAAAGAAGTCTCTCTCTGTTTGACAGCCTTCCTCCAAAATTTTCAGGTCAGTATGACACCTCGTGTCAGTATGCCCGCACAAGAATGTAGACAGAAAGCTGAAGCAACAAGGAGCCCCTTCTTCAAAGAAGGGACAGGTGAGGATAAATCAGAGACTTAAAGTGGCAAAAATGCCAGAAGCACTGCAACATATTGGGATTGCCACATTCCCCTTTTTCCTTCACCACTGCAGTGATCAACACGAGTACTTGATACACAAAGTACTGCTGACATACAGAGCAAGGTGGGAAGAAGGGGCAACTGTTCTGTGGTAGATACTATTTACTGCTAACAGTGCAATTGCTTTCGGAGCGTTTGGAACTCATGACCAAGGAATGGGCTGCAAGTACAGACACATCATTCAAAAACTATCAGCTAGAAATGGAGCAGTAAAATTTGTTATTGTCAAAGAAGCCAACAAAACCAAGCCAGATCAGCAAAAAGCAGCCAAAATGTCCTATGTGAGCAAGCACAGAAAAATAGCTGTTCTATCAATACACACACTAATGAAAGACAAAGTAGCAAACTGGAAAGATTTATTTTCTGACAGTAAGCTAGAAGAAAGGTTTAACTGTGGAAAAACCTGTTTCTTGTACTGGGGGATGGAGGGAAACAATGGCATAAATATTTCAAGCTTTTCTTTCACAGCTCTGTGAAAAAGAAATTTGATCAAGACCTTCCAAACTTTGAAGGTTTAAAAGTAAAACCAAATCTAGTTTGACTTGGATTTAATATCTGCTCAAGAATTCTAGTTTGATTTAAAAAAAAATAATCTGATCATAATGAGCAGTTTTGAGGTTTTATAATCAAAAACCTGGTAATTTTGAATAGGTAGTAGCCTACTCAACAGTCTCAATCATATTTACATTACTGTTTATTAAATATGCTGTATGAAAGATTCCTGCAAAGTGAAGGCAGTGATCCCAAGTTGCTCATTTCAGACGGGAACTGAGACAGGGAAGAAGGGACATCCTAACGAAGAGTAAAGCGAGCATTTTACCAAACATACCTGTTTCCTTTTGCATTATCCAGACTTTGAGCTCTACCAGACTGTGAGCATAAAAGCATTTATCCTCTCGTAAGCAGCCATAATGCACCTCATGTCTGCACAGATCAAGCTGACAACGAACTTGAAAAGGGCGGATTTTGGAGTATTTCACCATAGTTTCTCGCAAAATGTGGACAAGGCACCTATTTTGAAAACAGGCCATTTTAGCTATTCCTTAAAATGACTTTGTTCATGTGTGGAAAAACACGTAAAACAACTACCCCGCATCACAAGTCATTCAAATGTCTTTTTAACACTTTTTACTTGAAAACAGAAAGCCAAAAACGTTCCCAGAAGTAGCATCTAATTATAATTTCTAGGCTGAGCAAACCAACGTCAGAACAGTACTCTTGTGAAATCCACGGATCTAACTTCTGCAAAGCATTACTGAATTCAATCCAACTGGATCACTCGTTTCCAAGAAGGAAAGAATATCACACCCACTATCAAATGTACACCCTCATCTAATTACAAACACAAGTGCTTATTCTCTTGTGTAGCACCACTGAAGAAAGAGTTGATGCATCACAGTAACAGCCAGCTCTTACAGCTGTAGTGTTTCCTCGATACAGGGAAGTGGAGTACGAACAAAGCCATTAAAATGCTCCCACTTACATTTCCATCATGTAAAAATGTACGTCTGTTAATTCTCCAAAACTTATTTAACACTATTACCACTACAAGTCTTGTTAACTTTCAAAGAACAATTAAAGACACTTTTCTCACACGATCTTTTTATCAACTGAACTAATAAGGAGTATGGTCTATGGCAGACACTGTTTTTAAGGCAAACCTGTACGTAACTGACTGAATTCAAACTCCAGCAAAACAGACCAAGGAAGAGAAGTTAATGATAAGAAATTAAATTCAAAATTTAAAAATGCCCTGAAACCTTTGCTTTTAATTTGAAGCTTAAAGAGATGGTATTTCAGACATACTTGTTATCTTCAAAGTCATGCATAGCAGGGTGAGAACAAGAAGCTGAGTTATCCTTGTTCCTTTTGCTTATTATTCTGGGTTTGTGATCAAAACATTTCTGGAATACAAAAACAAACAATTACAGAGTATGTATTTTATATATTTAAAAATACACCTTAAAGATTTTAACAGAGACTTCAACTGTTACTTAACTGAGACTTCAATCCCTAACCTAAAGCTACCCAGAGTATTATTGCACAGGCATTTCAAAATCTACAAAGTAGTCATGAACAAAAGCACTTCTTGCCAGGTGATTTTATTAACTATTATAATTTTTATTGTGTCATTAGAAATAAAGCAGCACCTCACAAAGAAACATAAATAATCCATGATGTTCTTGAAGAAGTCGGGACACAGTCAGGTTAATCTTTCCATTTCCACCAAAAAGAGCTTCTCGACTAAAGGCTCCTTTGCGCTCCAGTGTCCACACGTCTATCTCCTCTTGGCAATATGCAAACGTGCAATGACCTGGATATCGGCATTCTTCTTCAGCAGCAACATCTGAAACAGTAACATTGAATATGACATTGCTTTCACACAGCTTTTATTGGAAATTCATCTTAAACCTTCCACTATTTCCATTTCAAATGTTTTTAATAAAGAAGCTGCATCTGTTGTAAATGAGTCACTTAAGTCAGCAGACAGAAGCAAAACCTTACACTGAAAATGTAAAACTCCTCAGAAAGGCTGAGGCACAACCTCCACTAACTACCCTTTTCTAGTCTAAGGCAACAGTGCTGAGAACCCAGAATACCCTTTGCTTAAATACAGTCAGATACAGCTGTTAATTGACCCATGAGTCACCTTGCTTACATCATAACTAGAGGTTCATACTGCAAAACACTTACAAGAATGCTTTTTTGGTTTGAGTAGTAATAGCCCAGCACTTGGAAGCAAAGTTATTAATGATGAAGAAGAGTACAGCAAGTAGTATAGTGCACGTTCTCTCAATAATCACATTGATGGTCAAAATACAGCTCTCCTTACAGCCCTTGAAAATATACATAACCCAGTGACCTTCCTTCTCCACCTCCCACAGGCAAGAGTAAGAACTCACTATAATTCACTGTGAAAAAGCTAAACTGTATTAGTTTGAGCATAGGCATTAACATTTTATTATGACACATACCTTTACATATATAATATGGTCCCACATACTGTGTCTTTGTTGGTCTCGGACGTATTTTTTTCCACGATTTATCTTCAGAGTTTTTTATTCTGCCAATTAGAATATCCTTCTTACATTTATGTTCTAAACTGGGATGGTAAACATAATCCAGTAATTTAGGACCTGAAACAAATCACAGAAAACACATGCTCATATTTGCGTAAGTTGCAGCATCCGTTCAACATTTCCGTGCAGACTGGCACGTAAGCCCCAAAGCAAGTACCCGAACACACTGTATAGAATTCCTACTTGCCCCAGCAACTCTGCAGAACCAAAAGTCATCAACAGCCATGTAGAGCAGAACAGGGAAACACCAAATACTTACAAAAGGACCGGTCATGGCAAGAAAAAACCACAAATTATCTGGGAACAGATGCTGTGCTACAACCTTGAGATCACTTTGGGACAGCAACCAATTGCTGCCTTTTTTCAAATTCCAAAGTATACGTTCCCGTAACACTAATTTAAAATGTTAATTGCTTATTTCTAATAAGTCAAGGCAGATAAATTGCAAGGATCAGTAAATGGCTCTCTTAACCTTCAACTTTTCTTGGATTGCAGTAGTTACTATGTTCAAAGACAAAACACACTAGGTAAGAACTACACACATGCCAAAAATATAAATGCCAATCCCATAACTTTGTGATTTTGGAAGCAGAAATATGCCTAGCTTTAAACTCTGTCTTCAGGATGATAGCAAAAGTGAAGATCACATTACCAGTAAAACAAAGAAATCAGGCAGAAAGTCTGAAGATGAGCAGTGCTCAGTGAATATTACTATTCAGGGGACTACAAAAACAAGAGTGTAGCCCAGTTTCCCTGGACAAGAAGCCGATGGCACAGTACAATTTCAAAAGCAGGTAGTAAAAGCAAATGACTTTTAACGGCTTTGGTAGAGATGCAAAGAAACAGAAGAAATAGATGTTTTGATACAAGAAGTCAAGATCGGAACTCGCCAAGTACTTCCACCAGCATTTTACAGCTCCTGCTTTAACCAAACATGTCCTGTGTTTTTTCAAACATCACTTCATGGATTTTTCTTGTCAAAATAATTTTAAACTATTATAAAAGATCTTAAAACTACAGCAGTCATACCCTAAATGTCTCGATACAATTTTTTATAAGGTCCGTTCCTACGCTGCACTTTATTAGTATACCAGTATCAGTGACACCTCTGACCTGAAAGACAAAGCTTATTCTTAAGATTAGTCTTAATAAAAGCTATTGTCTCTAGAATACGGCTCTGCTTAACAGCAATAGCTCAGGCCTAGAAGATTAGTTATATGCAAGCACAATACTGGTTAAGACCCTTTGAGTCAATACAGTGGAGTTAATTATTACTAAGGTTTGGAGCCTCAGGATTACGATTTAGAATTAGTCTGAAAGAACAATAAAACAGATGGGATGTGAAGGTTACCAGGTACTTTGAACTGCGGTTCAATTCCCCATGGCCAATCAGAGAGAGTACTGCAAGTTTTTTTTAGTCTTGAGCAAAGGTGTCATTCTTCACAGTACCCTGGGGGTTGGGAGGAAAGCGAATACAGAATGTGAACAACCTTACGTAGTAAACCTACAGGTTGGGGAAAGCGTGTGGTGATTTGTGGTGGTTTTAGGAATCAAGAATCTATTAGGACAAGAAATAAAGACAAGAAGAAAGAAGACAAAATAGTTGTTAAAACATTTTACCAGTTCCTTAATCGTAAGACTGTACTACATCTGCAAAGAACAAGTCAGGATTAACACCCTTTAGAAGCCAACAGTATCTTATGACCACTCAAATTTTAAATGTATGCTTTTTAACTTTTTAAAAATCAACTCAACTGAGTCCAAAAGCCCCTTACCTTTTTTGACAAAGCATGACTGGCAGGCCTGTCTTAGCTCATGTGTGCCTTCTAATGGGTTTCTGCCCGCAAGTGCTGAAGATACAGGTATATTAGCAGTTGCACTGCTAAAAACATTGGAAAAGTCATTTCTAGTTTGGCCTGCAATTCCCATGTAATTTTCGGACCCAAACAAACTACTAGGGCCATTTATCTGTTGGAAGAAAGCATATTTTACTCAATCCATACAATCTAATTTATCTACAATTAAAATTTAATGTACTGAATTCATTCTTCAAAGCATCAGAAAGACAACACACAAAAATTCACAAGACAAATTTAACCACATGTCTAAGAAGGGGACATGGAGATTTTACAAAACCCATATTCCTAGCACAGACTAGGCATATAACAAGACTTAACCAGGTATGGGGAAAACAGCAGCACTTGCCAGGCTAATTAGTACTCCATCCTGGCTCATAAGGATGCAATCCTTCATGACACCCTTCCCTGCATAATCAGTGGCCAGCGTACGACTGGAAATACAGAGCATGGCTAGAACAGAGACCAGACGGATTCTCAGACACAAGGTGATCTCTACTCTGTTCCCATACTGGGACAGTTCTCCAGCATTCACGGAATCACAGAATGGTTTAGGTTGGAAAAGACCCTTAAGGTCATCAAGTCCAACTGCTAATCTAATGCAGCCAAGTCCACCACTAAACCATGTCCCTAAGCACCACATCGACACGTCTTTTAAATACCTCCAGGGTTGGCAACTCAACCACTTCCCTGGGCAGCCCATTCCAATGTCCGATAGCCCTTTGTTGAAGAATTTTTTCCCAATATCCAATCTAAACCTCCCCAGAACAACTTGCGGCCATTTCCTCATCCCATCGCTTTTTACTTGGGAGACTGACCCCCTCCTCTCCCTGCATCCTCCTTTCAGGCAGTTGTAGGCAGCGATAAGGTCTCCTTTAAGCCTCCTCCAGGCTGAACACCCCTGGCTCCCTCAGCCGCTCCTCATAGGAATTGTGCTCCAGACCCTTCCCCAGGTTCGTTCCCTTCTTTGGACACACTCCAGCTCCTCAATGTCTGTCTTGTAGTGGAAAGCCCCAAAACTGAAGACAGGATTTGAAGTGCAACCTCAGCAGTGCTGAATACATGGGGAAGAATTCCTAACATTTGGCACTCAGATCGTAAGAGATTTTTTTCTCTCATAGCTTGTTATTTTACACTTCCACAGTATTTTATAGCCAATGCCACAGAATGGAAAAGTGGCTATGACGGCAGTCAAAACTTGCATATATAAAATAGCATTTGTAAATTATTTCTTGTGCTCAATTACCATTTCTGTGAGCTACTGTACAACTGATTTCCAAGCCAGAATCATATTTTAATGCTAAGAGTGCCATGTTTTAAAAATAGAAACTTCTAGTGTAAATTAAGATTATGTTCAGCCTCCAAGGTGTTAACATTTGAACTGATGTGAAAGAACACATGAAAACTACTTACAAACAATGGGGAATTATTGCTGCTAAGTGGTGTTGTTCCATCCCTAGAAGCTGAACTGGAGAGGTCTAAAGGAGTAAAAAGAAGTTTTAATTATTTCAGTTCCCCAAAATACCCCAGGCAAAAACATTACCTTTCCTGAAGAGTATCAAAGGTTTGGTTTTTTAAAGAAACACTAAATGGGTTTTTCTTTGCTAGGATTACTTTTTTCAGTCACGTAAAAGCTCCTTGCAAACATCTGGGCTGAAACATTCCTAGGTAATCATCTTATATATATATATATATATATAAAATATAACCATCTGATCAACATCAGCAGTAGCTTCACAGGCAGATGCAGAGGGAAAATGAAGATACTTGTGCAGTACAAAAAGCGTAGCCAGGTAAACAATACCTGACTATCAAAAATGAGGAGATGAAAGAGGGGTAAGGGGATTATTCAATTCTCAATTTTGTAAATTTGGCTTTGTTCTAAAGACAGCATGCTCATGTAATACTGGCAGTTGGAGACAAAACTATAATCTTTTCTAGTCCACTGGCTATTTATACCTTGTTATTTCACATATGTGCTGGGTTTAGTCAGGACAGAATTAATTTTCTCCACAGTAACTGGTATGAGGCTGTGTTTTGGATTTGCCCTGAGAATAGTAGCGATAAGGTGTTTTTTCAACTGGTGCTGGGTAGCGCTTGCACCAAATTCACAGTCTCTTCCAGCCTCTGTTACTGCACCCGTGTTCCCAACTTTCTCATTACAAGCAGGGTGGGGGAAAGGAACACAGTTTAGACAGCTACCCAAACTGACCGAAGGGGTGTTTCATTCCATAGCACATCATGCTCGGTACATAAGTGGGGAGTGGGCCATGAGGGGCATAGTTCCTTTGCATGCTCGCTTGTTAGTGAGTTGGTGGGTCGGCTGGTTTTCCCAGTTGTGCTGTTGCTCGTAGGGCTCACTTGGACTCTGCTGCGATCGCTCTTGGGCTCTGGCTCTCGGGCTCTCTTGTTCTGACTCTCGCTAATCAGGACCTGGCTGTGCATCGGTTGGCGGGTGGTGAGCAATTGTATGATATGTTTCATTTTCTATTATTTCAATTACTTATTGTTAGTAGTATTGTTAATATTATTAGCATCACTATAATATCCATTTATATTCAATTATTAAATAGTTCTTATCTCAATTCATGGGCTTCCTTGTATTTTCCTCCAATTCTTCTCCACTGCAGGGTGGGGGAGAGGATGAGCAAGAGGCTGCATCATACCACCCACCCAATCCCACTACAGCATTATAGTCCCCAGAACCCCAGCATGTAATGCTGGTATCTTTTCAGAGTACACAGTTACATTAGCCTTTTAGAATTCTGGGCAATTGCCAAATCATCAGAAATGGTTTAAGATGTAAGAACACCTTTGTTTAAAAAAAAAAAAAAAAAAAGCTTGAAGGAACATGGTTCCTTTTTATACTTATTCACCTCAAATCCACTTGTTAAAAAGAGAAGCCAGTTGGCTCGTGCACAGCTCACTCAGAAAGGTTAAACATTAAGACTCATTTCTTACCTCTTTTTGGGTCACTGATTGAAAAGGTGCTTAATGGTGAACAAAAATTTTCCAGTGAAGACGCCAAAGGCTGTGAAAAGATTTCTGAAAGAGAAGGTGAAGGAACAAATCCTGCACTGACTGGCAGTGTCCCCAACAGAGAGGCAGAGAAAGGTACACTAGGAGCCACACTTCCTGCAGGAATAGGTCCTCTGGCTCCTGCAGTTTGCTGGAAAAAGAGAAATACAAAAACAATGTTCACACACAGCAAAACCCCAAACTCTCAAGAACACAATATGCAGTAGTATTTCTTTTGCTAAAGTTTTTATGTACCTACTGAAAAAAACCAATGAAAAGGTACACTACAGTACACAGAGAACTACAGAGATCAAACCCTAAACAATGCCCTCATGCCAAGAATTATCCATGATCCTACCACTTTAAAGCTTTGGTTAGCTGAAGTTTAACTTATTAATAGATTCAGATTTTTAGATCAGAGCTGAACTTCCAAATTATGTTAGGAACTTAAGGCAATAGGGAAGAGCAGGAAGAGTCAGAAATCAACATGATTTTTTTCTAAATAAAGAGAACGTAATTCAAGTTGCAGTACAGTAAAGAGTCAGCTTTGAAATAACTCCTCGGATACAATGAAACAATACCATGTTCTGCAAGGGCCAGATCACCTTTTTACTCCCCCATGGAAAATAGCATATCCTTCTGCACACCTTTGTTAAGAACATTACCATGTGGGGGAGGTTCCCTCCCTCCTCTTGTCACCCAGGAAGCTCCCCTCTTGTCCGGAGGCTGACCAAATTGGTCTGCAGAGTTTGGCCAACGTGACACTCCCTCTGCTCCCCAGGTTGTTAGCCTAAAATTCGCTCAAGATTCTACACTACACGAGACTGCAGTCTACCTTGGAAGACTGTACTGCCTCCTTGCTTTCTGTATGTCAAACTTAGATTACACCACTTCAGTTGGAAGGGACCTACAACAATCATCTAGGCCAACTGCCTGACCAGTGTGGGAAACTTCCTAGAATTTCTTTAAAATAATTACTTTCTGCATTTCCAACATATGTTCTACAAAACAAAGTGCATAAACCAGAAAATTAGAAGCCCAAGCATTTTTTAATTTCAAGATTTACAAACTGCATCCACAGTTGACTGAGAAATTAAAACCACAACTAATGGGAGAGTTAAATACGCCACAGTCTCATTTAACACTGCAATACTAAGGAGTCCAAATGACTGGCAGGGCCACAGCAGAGTGTCAGTAACCTTGCTAATATGTCCAGACATCTCTGCTCATCAATCGGAGCTCTCACTTTGACTAACCGCTGAGGAACTCTGCATGCTTCACAGTCTGTTCTAGCTCTGGAATGATGGTGTCATTAACAGCAACACTTCACGTGCCTAAACTTCTCTACTAATCTCTTCTAAAAAATATTAAAAGTTAGATTCATGATGGTCTAACTATTTCTAGTTATTTAAGAGGTGGATCTGAACAAAGCTCTTATTGCAGAGATAGTAGTGAATGCACTACGAGACCACAGCGGAAGTACTACTGTCCTGCAAAGCTATTAGCACAGGTTTAACTGTAGTAGCTACAGGATGGGCACTCCAACACGCTCTCAGGTTCTGAGAGCTTATACGCACACACACCCCAAAAGAAAACCCCCATCACCAAAAAACCCCCACCAGCCCAGACTTCAAATGCTTCAGATATCTCCTTGACTATTCATAGTACTTCCTGGAAGTAGTATCTCTCCCACTGTGGTACTATTGGTAGTAGCACAGCAGTATTTCTGAAGCTCTCTCCCAGCAACCTTGCTCAGTTTTTCCAACACACAAAACCAATATAATTGTCCTTGGAGCTCTGCTGGGTCCTGGTATCTTTACAGCCACATCTGCAAGAATCTGCATGTGAGAAAATCAACCCAGCCATGCGCAAATACAGCTCAGTGTATCCAGGAAAGTTAACTCACATTTCACTACTAGCCCACTTAATAAAAACACAAGATCCCACTCACAGGAACAGTCTTTGGACAAAGAGAAACAAACACAAAACTCTTACCATCACACTTTCATCTGGATCAGGCACAGAATCAAGTAACTCATCAAGTTCTTCCCCAATAATTATATCTCCATCTCCACAATCTAAACATGCTTCTGGCATAGAGAAGGCAACATTCCCTCCGTTTGCCAACACAGCAGAAGGCAAAGAAACCTTTTCCACTTGAAGAGGCAAACCAGAAGCTAAAGGTGGCACAGGTATGGGTGACACTTTAGAGACTTCAGAAACAAAGTTTGACGAAGAAGCAGGAGACACCATCGCTTGCTTCTGGTCAGATAAATCTGAAACAGGTAAGTTGGGAATGACTTTGTTCAAAGATGTAACAATATCATGCATAACTCTTACCCTGACAATGTGGGGGGTGAGGGAGTGGAGAAACACAACGTTTAAGCAAAGCAACATCAAATGCTTTCAGATTGCACTGACTTCCAATTCACGTGCGCTTATATCTCAGCGTTTACATATTACTCCCCAAGAGAGACAGGAAAAGTTACAGACCTGATACTTTACTAAATTTTTGGCATATTCTCTCCTCCTTATTTTTCCAAGTTAAAGAGAACAGTATGAGACAATCACTAAAGGAGCAGTTACGATCATATGAAGTTGAGGAGACTGAAAGGAAATTTGCTCAGCCATTTAAATATGTAATATTAGAAATAAACAGATCATGTTTTAACCACAAATCTCTCAAATGACAAGGTGAATTTTCTTAGGAAATTTCACAACAACTACAACTAGATATGCATGGCACACCTAACTTCCTAGCATTAAGACTGTAACACAACAAGACTTACCTAACTCAATATCTTCTACAGAAGAAGAAGAATACTGTAAGTGAGAAAAAAATACCTCTTAGCACTTTGCACCAGAGCCATTAAAATTTTTCAAATACATATTTACAAACTAAGAATGTAAGTCCTCAAATTTAGGTTTTATAAAATCTGAAATTTTTGAAGTCTAATGGAATTTAAAGGTCAAATAATTCCTCAGAGAAAGCATCCACTTGCAGACTGAAATGTACTCCTGGTATCACTGAAAACCTGCAATCAACCAACCAAAGTGAGAGTGGTACCTGCAGGGAATCGGAGTAAACTGCACCTTAAATGTGCTGTTCCTCATTCATTTACAGCTAAATTATCTATATTCAAGTGAAAAAGTCTGTAAGGTAAAGATGAACTCCTCTTCATTACTGCTACTCAGGCACAAGGCAAATAGCAGGGTAAATGCAAGTTCAGCTGTTAGTGAAGGTGGAATTTGGACAACCACGTAAGATAAAAGGGGTTTTATCCCCATACCCTTCACTTCAATAATGGTCAACAAAATAAATAAATAAAGAATCAAGCACATTAACTATGCCCTTGCTTCAAAACATTAAAAGTAAATATATTAATTGCACTGGGTTTAATGCTTTAGCTAACATTTATTCTACAAAGATATCTTCGACGGTAACATTTTGTCCTAGTCTGCCATAAAAATATAGCAAAGCTGAACACAAAGATCAACAAAACCCTAAAGCTCAAAATAACAGTATCTTATATAAAATGCCAATTGCACATTCCTCACTTCATCATGAAATTATGAAACAATTATTCCCTGTAGTTTAAAGTCAGCTTACACTCGGAACATGTAAAACCTTACCTCAGTTGATACATCACTAGAAACTGAATTTGAGGAGGGTGGCTGCAATGAAAAGATACCTCCATTAAATACAAAACTGATTAAGAGAGGGAAACCTCAACGTAAAATGTTAAAATAAAATCTTACCTTTGCTCTTACATATGCTTTCCTTATTTTTAACCCTAGTTTTTGAGCTAGTTCTTGAGTAAGCTTAATCACACTTTCATCCTAAAAGAGATAAATAAGACATCATAAATTGTATGTATTGTCATCTAGTCAAGACATCTGTTTACATCTCTGTCTATATTCCGCAAGATCCCTACACGCAGAATGTCTCATAATCTGTATTTATTCTTTCACAAACATATGGGACTGCAAGCTAATGCTGGAAAATAGAGCTACCCTCAAGCAAACTATCTCCAGTATTTGGAATTTAAAAACAAGCACACACATACCCCCCAGAAAATAGACAGCATCCTCCTCTTCCATTTATTTGAATTAAAAATAATGTAAAGGGCTTTTTTTCGGGGGGAGTGGCGTGGTATCTTTTGTTTGTTTATTTGGGGTGGGTGGGTGGTTTTTTTAGAGGATGGGGGGGTTTTTGTTTTTACACAAATTGAGGGCCCCATTTCTGATTACCAGAATGTCAGCTAACTACACAACACAGCTGAACGTTTACTGAGAACTCTATTTTGGCAGTAATAGCATCATACAACTAGAAAAGTTGAGCTAAAAACCTGGACATATTTCACTCTCTCCTACAGTTAAAATAATCTGAACGCGTAGTTACTGTAAGACTTTGGCTCAGAGCGTGTCCTAGAGCTAGAAACAGCTATTTCTAAAACCAATATAAAGGCATATAAACCTTAAGTGAAAAGATTCAGACGTGCAGGTGCAAATGAGGATCCAAAGTCCCACATTCAGGTTAACTGCAATGTCTCTGGAAACACAACTGACACCCTCCCTATATCAAGAGGTAAACCTATGCTCAACAGTTTGTCTGGACATTTCACTGTAAATCTGATGTACAAAAGCAACTCTACAGCTTGTCTTGTGATCAGTCTCTTTCGAGCAAAGCATGTTAAGTTTCCATCAGCATTTTAGTTCAAATCAGGAATGCTGATTAATCTATTAATCATCCTCTCACTGCATTTCAGTTTGCATGAAGTACGTCAGAAAGCCAAATTAGATTCAATTTAGTTTTTATCCAAAGTTAAAGTGCTACAGGAGTGCACCTGATGCAGTCCAACTAAACAAAAAAAGACAAAACCCCACCCCGAACCAACACCAGCATCCATGGAAATCAGATGCTCAGGACCAGTAGTTCAGCCTACAGATCCTCTCCTGTTACACCACACACTGCTAGCTAATACAGACACAGCCTAAGGGGAGAGATGCACAGCAAGTGAGTCAGATGGACAACGTTACTAAACGCTTGGAAAGCTGAATACAGCTATCTAAAGAATCGATACTGTACGTTATAATTAGGGATGGTTTTTCTCTATACGTTGTGAGTATACTTCTGACTGTAGAGAATTGTAAACAATTAATTCAGTGGTGCTAGTGCTTATTGCAAACGCTTACAGCACTTTACCCCCACTGCAACTTGACTATTTCTTCTGCTGCAAGTTAACACAACAAACTGAGCTTGGGGGCTGTAACTTCTGCTATCAGTCTTCATTTCCACAACAAAAAATAATTCTTAGAGGAATAAAAAAATATTTTACTGCATTAAAAATCCCAAACCAACCAAAAAACCTTCAGTGGTCTTGGTGTAAGATGCGTTTTCTGTATTACATCTTTAAAAGTAACCATCAATACATAATTAATTTACCTACCTGCGGCACAGCAAGAGAACATTTTGCTACAGCATCATAAGCCTTCTTATACCTTCCCAGTTCGTTCAAAGCTTTTGCTTTCCGATACAGAGCTCGGAAATTGTTTTCATTTAATCTTAATGCTATCTCACAGTCTTCCAGAACTTTTTCGTGCAATCCCTACAAGAAGGAAAAAGAAAAAAGGCACTAATCAGAACTACTATTACCAAAATAACGAATTTAAACTGTATTAGATGAAGGGATTGAAACAGTATAATAAACACCAAGGCCACTGCACACGTGAGTGTTGCTAAGTCACCAACTTATGCGACTAAAAGGAAACAGGGCCATCATTCATGTAAAACCCAGTAACAGTTATGAAGACAATTTAGCTTTTTCACAAAAGCCATCTTATTCCACAGAGAAAGCAGCAGACTCGGGTGCAATGAGCAGTATAAATGGATAAAAATACTGTTCCATCAGCTTCAAAGCCCAGGATGACTCTTATGTTAATATCCTAGAATTAGTAACTAAAAATATCTCAGTGATCATACTTGTAAATTGAAGGGATTAAAGAATATGCCAAACTCATGATTTGAAAAATACCAGTTTGCAAACCAACACCAAAAGCTTCTCGCTCGCTAGGAAACTTCCCATGTCTTCATACTCTGTCAGCCCATTGTTCTTGAGACATCATACAGTTTAAACAGAAGCTTACCATATTTGAAAAACATGCTATCCTGTTCACATGCAGCTTCTCTAAAATGTCATCAGAAACATGGATTTCTTCAGAATTTGCATAATCAGCTATATTTATAGCTTCTGTATAGTGACTCAGTGATCCTCTCCAGTCACCTTCTCGATACACATCATTCCCTTCATTAAAGAGATTTCTGACAAGCTCTCGTATAAATAACTGGAACAAAGGAAAGGAACAAACCGCAAATACTGCTGTTGAGGAGTATCTTCCATATTACCAAATTAATTTTTTAATAGAAAATTTATTCTTATAAATTCACACTCAAAATGACATGCAAAACTTTTATATATATTAGTATTTTTCTTCTGACATGTTTTCCAAGATAATCTTGAATGTTCAACACCACAATACATGTAAATAAGAGGCTGAACTACTGATAAAATAGATGTCTTTATGTAATTATGTTCCCTATATTCTTTCAGCAAGCAGCAGCCATAGCAACTGGCAAACCAGTATTACACAAAGGCTGCTTTTGCGGACTAAGAGCTTTTTTTTTCCATCTAAAATGTGAACGATCACATTTTTGTCTAATATGTTCTCAAATCTAATGAAACCAAGTACCACTGCATAAAAATGATAAAAAGTTGAGTCTGAAATTACAAGTTAAAAATTATGCAAACTAATAACATGTACAAAACAAATATATGTTCCAAATATTTATGTGACTGAGGTCCTTTTATCTCACTTCTGCTGTGCTACTCTAAACTCTGTATTGTTTTATCCAATGAATGCCCCAAATTCATCCCTAACACCAGTAGAAAAAGAGTTAATCTGAATTGCTGTATGAGCGAATTCCGGGCACCCAAATATCCCAGTACCTGTATCACAATGTAAGTAGTTCTCCAGTTCCAGTACTGAAACATTGTAAATCATGATTAAAACCAAGAATAAAGATAATAAGATAGGCCTATGTTTAAAACCTGTCTGGAAATGCAAAAGTAATTTCATTACCTCATATTGTTCTTGCGTCCCTGGATAGGGCAAAGTAGATCTAGAAAAATAAATTACAGAATTTACTAATTATACATACTGCTTAAAAGACAATCACACTGGAGAACACTGGTCCTTACTAAAAGCGGTCTCCATGCAACAGACAAATCTCTAAATGCTGTCTGTTGCCTGCACTGAACAAGGCAGGAGTGCTGTGGATTAGTTTTGATTAACAGCTGTGTTTTCTTAATAATGACTAATTTTCGTTCAGTTATAGCCAGTCTTAACTCTGCTGTTCAAAATGTATACAGGCTTTGAATGCTCTGAGTTTAAAAACCTCAGCGTTGTTTATTTAAAAACATTTTCCTTCCTCTCCTCCACTGTGCAGAAACAGATGAGGAGAACTGCAATCTTCCTGTAAGCATTGTAAAATGACAAATTATCTGTCAAAAGAAAACAATTTTAATTAAGTCATACCAATGACACTACAGGAATTTTAAGACTTCTTCTGCATGGCACACGACAGAGATTTTCTCTGGCACAGAACAGAGGTATTTACTTCCAGCATTTTAGAAAGAAAAACAGCAACCCTTTCCCTTTAAATTACCTGAAAATCTGTTTCTAAACAATTTTTAAAAGGGCAGTTTTCTTTTTCTTTCAAGAATGCCTTATGTGAGCCATGAACTAGTGTGAAATTCCACAATCATTTTAAACTGGCCAGGATCTCCTACAGAAGAATTTGGCATTGATCCAAATGAAAATTAACTACTAAGATTGGTTTTTTCATTAGGTTAAATTTTAGCTCCAGAGTTGAAGCACTTATGTAGTGGTGAGCAAACCCATCCCTTTCAGTAGCAACCTAGTCTTAGGTATAGCTGTCTGTAAGTATAAGGTGGATTTTCAGGCTATCAGCATTTTTCACCCACCAAAAAAATTCAGTGCTGATTTTTCTCAAAGGAAGAAAAGGAATACTCTCCCACCTTCGGTCTGCTCTGGTTGAGAACAACAAGGGGTTCTATCTTTTCTTTAAGACTGCTCTCCATTTCCATGTTCGTCTTAGCAAATATTCTGAGGAGAAACACAAGTCCTCCTCCTTCCTCCGCTGGTGCTCTGGACTTTCCCAGAGCTACCTCTTATGTGTGTGTGGATAAGCATACAAGAATAAAACCACAAAATCATACTCTATAAACTGGAGTCCTTTCTTAATGTCCTGCTGTCTAGTGCTTCTCTCTTCCGACACATTGGACATGTTATCCTGAACATCCAGTTTTTGGATATGCCACTCCTCAAAAAGGAAGAAAGAGAAACGGCTGTTAACATATAGCACTTTGTATATAGACCAGAAGGATCCAACCTCACATCCACACGAATTCCATCATGCAAAGGTGACACTGCTCCGCAGCTTCAGAGAACACACTCTGAAAAACCTTCAAACACTGCAGCATTCCAGCGATACAGGGAGAAGCCCCAGCCCAGAACCAACCACCCCCCTGGTCAGTGCCCAGTTACACAAGGCTTCTATGGAAAACTTTTCTTCCAGTTTCTACCTCATATTTGGTTTGCCACTTACTTACTCCAGAATATGCAGAGTCAAGTTGGCTAAACTAACCCAAATTACAAGCACAGCCTGCACACATTACTGCTAAACCAAGAGTGGGTTCCACACCGTCCCCCTTTAATAGCTTTATACTGCTTTTGCTCGTTGAAGCAGAAATAAACTCAAGACCTTGGTACATAAACAAAACCCAAACTGACTAGAAAACTATCATTAAGTCTAATTCTACAGCCTCTCATCATCACCCAACCGCCAAGGTGTAATAAGAAGCAAATATTACTGCTTTAATAATATCTACCAGTAGACCCAGGTGAAAACCTCCAAAACCTGACCAGTAGCACAGACTCCCTACTTCATTCAAAAAACAGCGTTACTTTAATGTAATTCCAGATCATCGGCCTGACATTTAAATTCAATTTAAGTAGCCTGGATCAGTGGTTTTGGTTTTCTTCATGTCTTTCATTTACTGGATTTACAAATATTCAAGTTAAATAGGCTGCATCAATCCATATAACCCTCAAGATAAGGCTGTTTGAAGTATGGTTTCACAGCTGCATACAGCTGTGACTAACTGTAAGAAGAACACAACCTAGTTTTTTACAAAAAAGATTAGTAGGGCAGTTTTATTCTGAAAATACTGAAATTCAGAAAAAGGCGTTTAGCATGAGAAAATACATATTTTTTGTGAAGAAAATTACTTTCTGTAGGATTTTATAGTTTTAAAAAAGCATGCAATACATTTCTGTTAGTCTTAAAACTAAGCTTAAAAAAAGCCCATATTTTGTGCCAGGTTACCAATTTCACATCAATGACAGAAGAATGAAAACAAAGTGAAATAAAAACCAAAACAACCCCCAGCAAGCTCAACAAAATCCCAACTGAGGATAGAAACTGGCTTGGGAAGATACCCTATTCCAGATCACTGGGAGGAAATAATGAAACAGCCTGAAGAGCTTTCCAGGTCTAAATGTTTACAAACCTTCCCCAAGAATCTTAAACAAACCTAAGTCTACACCCATGTCAAGTCACGAAGGGCAGCCCTATTGTAGCACATTTCTCACATGAGCATAACAAACTGAGAAATGTTCTTAAGGTCACCAAGCAAACGAATGGCACAACACCAAGGTCCCCAAGTCACCTCACTTCCGACTGTGAGCTCTAACACCACCAAACTTAAAAATAGTCTGTAGATGAGTATCATGGGCAGCTACAACAGCTCACTGACATGAATTGGTCAGGTAGTGCTTGTTTTGCTATGTAAATAGCACTCAGTAACCTACTCTCCAGAGAGGAAATAACCACAGACACCTTTTATGACTGTTTTTCATGTCATTTTATGCATCATCTTTTCTTCTACAATTTAGTAATAGATACAGTGCTTTTGGCATATATATGAAAGTCTTCATAATAAAAAGTAAATGATTTAATGAATAACAATTGCATAGCTATGAAGAAATCTAAATACCAAAAGGAAATTTATTGAGAATCTGAGTATTTTTTATTTATTCATTCATGCTTTAGGTTTTAGAATTCAAATGAGGGCTAGTAGGACTAAGAAATTCTCACACCAAAGACAGCAGTGATATCAGCATATGCTTTTCCACAAAAATAAATAAGCTATGTAAAATATATTTTGGTCCCCTGAATTAACAACTGACAAGGTAATACCTTGCCAACACTAGAGTCTTGCATGTGTCAAGATCTAGCCAAGTATTAAGATCAGCTTTATTCTACTAATTTTAATCACTAGCAGATTAAATCTACTAGTTTTAATCACAAACAACTTGTAGAGATGAAAAAAGTCCACTATAGTAATAATCACATTTATTTATTACCCCTAACATAAATATTAAAGGATAAACAATATATTGAAACTCGAGGATGTGCAGATCCAGTTACTCCATAACAATAAAGTCACTGGAAATGACAGATAGATGCACAGCTAGCAAGTGAGGAACATATGTGAGTGGTGTAATTTATTATTCACAGCAGCCTTCAATATTTTTCCTACTTACTCATTTGCATCCATAAGATGTTCAGGCAAAAACTGTCTTTCCTTAACATACTTTGAAAGTCACGTTGCTGCCGTACTTGATGATTTTGCAGAGAATTTAAAATTGTTTCAGATAGTACCTCTAACAGCATCTCCCCCATCCAAACTATTCTTAGATCCTCTTGAGCAACCAGAAACATGTTAGACCCATACAAGGCAAATAAAAATTGTGTCTTGGTTTTTTAATGTCATCCTTCCACTTTCAAAGTTTAAAAAAACAACCTATTCAGCAACAGCTTTTCTCTTCCATCTGCAGGGACAGAATTTCAACCAAATATACATATGTACATACATTTAAAAAGTTAAAATGTTGTTTTGAACTATTACTAGAAAAGCAAAATGCTGACTGTTGCTGCACTCTTTGTACAGAAAGAGACAGGCTAAAGAAAAAATAGTGTGGGAACTGGAAAAAAAAAAAAGGCAAAAGCAGACTAACGTATGAGTAATTAATGCCAGAAGCAGAACTGACTGTTGCATTAAATGTGGTATTTCTACAACTGCTGCTACATGACCAATACGAGCTCAATTTATTAAATCTAGTAAAGCAAAAAAAGCTGCCTAAACCCAAGCAAGTTTAAGAACAGTTTATATTGTTTTATCTTTATCACAGGCTTCAACCCCTCATGTTCCACAAAAGCTGAAGCCAAGTGACACAAAGTACACCGACAGCAGCCAATGTCACCTCTTCGGACAGATGCCGGTCCCGTGACACAAACAGGAGATACGGAGGAAAACAAGTTCGTGCCAGCTCTGGCAGACAGAAATACCTCCACTCTTCTCAAAGCCGCTTATGCCTCTTACTGGTTGTTTGCTTTCCTTCCAGCACAGGGCAAGACGATTTTCTTGATTTTCATATTTTGGCACGTCTGTGGCATTTAAGATAAGTTCTAGAGGACATCCACAACAGCTAGGATGTGCCTGGGATATTATTCTTCAGGCACAAGGACTTTGAACACAACAACTGCTAGACTATCTTGCAGGGAGAATTATCTTTGGAACAGAAGACAATACATTCATACAGAACGCAGACAACTGAGTTTTTCTGGAGAAGGAAATCAGGCCTTGGTTTTTCTGAAAAGGTCACACTGCTTAAAACTTTGGACAGCCTAGCCTTTCAGTTTCTACGCTGCAAATCCAGACAGCCAGTATCTACAGTCTGTGATGTACACAAGTTCCCTCAGTTGAAAACTCAGTCCCAAAGGGTAGGTAGCTGGGCAGGACTAATCCTTTCTCCTGTTGCATATAGCTGAGCAGACAGCTTATTTAGAGATGAATAGAGGAAAAGTTATTTGGGGAACCAGAACTCTCTCTGGAAATTAATGACCTTTGGCTGACCAAATAATTAGTTTGTTATTGACATTAATGATTCCAGCTCTTAGAAATACTTCCAGTAAGCATTCTCTGCACCTTCAAGCCTAAATGCTGACAACAACTGGAAGTCAGTGGTCCTCACGGCACTTCCTTCGAGGCAGAGCTAACGCTTACAAACTAAGTGTAGTGTGTAGCTGTGTTCCTTTAAGATACAGGAGTATATCCTCCTGCCATGCATCACAGAGTTCACTATTAATGCAATTACTGGGTTACAGGAATTTCAAATTAGATCTTTGTACAGAACAAAGCACATTCAAAAATTTATCATGGTGGTTGCTGATAGATCTCTACCAACCTCAGGACTTCAGCTGAATGATGAACCTCGACTGGGGTGCAAGTCTAGTGAAAAATCACACTGAACGAAGGGACCCCCTTTTGTACTCTAGCATCAGCCCTCTCCCCCTTCGTCAGGACACAGGCAGGGGGAGAAGGTAACAAACTCGCAATACTGAATCATCTCAGTCAAAAAGTAACCCATCATCCACACCATCATATGTCAAAACTTCGACCAGTAATCAGAAGTCTGCGTATAAAATCAAAACATGAACTGTTCACTGTTTTCCACACAGGAAAACTGTACTCCAGAAAAGTTACACCCTAGGTCCTAGAATAACAAGAATACTGCAGAGAGAATGGGGAAGGCTGAAACACAACAGTAGGAGAGACTACGTGACTGAAAGGCAGGCAGTATAAATCCCTTTCTCCTATAAGTGAAAGCCCATCTCTGCCGCTACCTCCTGCACCATTAGCAGCAGCAGCAAGCATAACGTGGTCAGGAAACTGGTTCCAAAAAGCTGCATGTGTGTAATTCCCACGCCAGGGGCACAAGAAAGCAGGCCCCTACCTCGGAGACAAGTGAGAAAAGGAAGTGGCACACATGTAGCTGTACCCTAACTGCATCCTAGAGAGATTCACCGACAAACCCCCAGTTCCCAACCAACCAAGAATCAAACTGGACACCAAGCACTGCCCAATACAGAATAAGCCTGACCCAAAGCAGACTTCGCAAGGCAGTTTTATTGCTCATCCTAACCATCTGACAGTTTAAATGAACAATTACAGGTAATAAACTACAGTGCAAATTAAAGTGTGCCTTACAAAGACTGTAAACTGCTCAACAGACTCAGGCCGGCATCAAGATGAGGAAAACAGAAATCCTAATACAAAACCTGTTTAGAAATATCTTCCTCAGATAGCAAAGACACAAAAGATTTAATATTCATGCTCATGCATCACTGGGCCATCACGTGAGACACTTCAAACACGTAACATGCAGGGGGGCAGAACAGGGAAAACAGTACAAGACAAATGTTTCAATAGTTTTGAGTTAATTCCTCTGCTTAATCTAATACTGCTGACAAAACAGAATTGTGTGATTGAAACCAGCTGAAAAAGCCACTTAATAACACAGACACAACTCAGTTCCAGCTTTTATTTCTCTGAAGAGAAACTTAACTGTTGTCAAAATGAAACATCCCAATAAAATAAATGAAACAGAACGTACAGCAACAGTTTAACATCAACTCATTCCACATTCTTTATTTACCTTAAGTATTTAGTTGCATCTCCTCCCACTCATTCCCTACCCACAGAATAGTAAGGTACTGTTCAAGGTTTTCTATTTTCATAGCTTTCCTATATTTTTTTTAAATCCATGAAAGAAACAGGAGAGAACAAAGACGCTTTGTAAAGGTGCTTCATTTCCCTAGGAAACTAAGGAGTGGGGCTGGAAGACTTTAGTTTATGGTTCCTTTAAACATTTTGGTAAAAAACAGATCCAAAATTCAAGTTGAAGAAGGAGCATCTTATCAATACACCCAGGTTTATCAATGTAATTTACACCAAGCTAAGCGCTGGCGATCGATTTTGGTGACTGAAGCTGACTGTTTGGGTCTGGTTTTACTCGCTGTAACAGTCAGGACTTTCTGTTAACAGTAACGGTGCTGCCCAATCTACTGTACTGTCTCAACACATTAAACAAGCGGAGAAGGGGCATGTTTTTCCCTTTAGCCGGACGAACGACGGCCCAATTTACAGCCCCAAGAACCCCAAAGGCGGCGGCACGGGGCGCCCGGGGCACAGGCCGGACCCCGTCCCGCTCCCGCCTCGGCCGCTGCCAGCGCCTCGCTCTCCGCATGTCCTGTCAAACGGCGGGGGTTGTCCCAGACACGAAGCGACAGCAGAGCTCCCAGATCGCCCGTCTTGCCCGGAGGGCGGCCGCGGCAAGCCTAGAGCCCCGCGGGGCGCACCCGCCGGACGCGCGTCAGGCCACGGCTCAGCGGGCCCCGGGCCGGAGCCCCCGGCGCCGCCACCCGCACCGCGCCGGGCCGGGCCCGCCTGCCACCGCCTTTGTTGGCGCCAACCGGTCCCGGTCACCGGCGGAAAGCTTTCTCCCGGGGCGCCCGCCGCCCGGCCTGGCCAACTTATGCAGTGGAACAGACACCAGCCGTACGCGACCGCAGACGCGGGCGGGCAGACGCGGCTGGAGGGCCCCCTCCCCCGCCACGGCTGGGGAGCGGCCGGCACCCGCGGCGCGGGGAGGGGCGTGAGCGGCTCCCCCCGGCCCAACGGGGCGGAAAGGGAACGGGCCAACCAGGCGGCGCCGCCCACGCCCGGGCGCCCCTTCCTCGGGGTGGGGGGGAGGGCAGCGCGGTTTCTCCCCGCGCGCACGCAACCCCTACCTGCTCCTCGGGCCCGCGGGAGCGCAGCGCCGCGGAAGGCGGAGCCAGCGAGCCGGGCGCGCGACAGCGGCGGTGACAACGACGACCACAACGGCAGCACCTCCCCCGCCCCGCCCCGCCCCCGGCGGCGCTGCCGCCCGGTCCCGAGCGCGCCCTCTGCTGCTGGGAGGCCGCGGGCACAGCCGACGGGCGGCCTGACCCCATTGGCCGCTCTAACAGTACGGGCTTCCCCATTGGCTCGTCACCCTTGTTTTGGAAACCGGCACTTCTGATTGGTGGCGGCTGGGAAACTCTTCGCTTCTGATTGGCTGGCTGCCCAGCGCCCCCCCGCCGCGCCTTTTCCTTTCCGGCTGGCGGGAGAGCAGCGCTCCCCTCTAGGCCTCTCCGTGGCCTTGAGCCAACTGTGGCGTGTGAGGGGTTGGACGGGCAGTGTCCGCGCCACGAGGGAGCCCGCCAGCTGCCACCAGCCAGACACGCCGCTCTGGGCAGCCCAGCGCCGCGCACCTCACAGCGTCCCAGCGGCTTCCCCGGAAGCAGCCTGACGTGAGCGAGGTATCGCGGTGCCCCACGAGAGCCCCCGCCTCCAGGAGCGTCATCTCCTTTCCGCTCTGGCGCACGGGGTGCTGCGCATGCTCCGAGCTGGCGCGGCGCCGCGCCTCCCGCCTGGCCTGTGGCCCGGTGCGCATGCGCCCTGAGCGGCACCCCTGAGGGTGCGTGAGGTGTTGGTGTTGGTGCCGGTGTCCGGGGGGGGGGGGGGGTGGTGTCCTCCGCGATCCGCTAACGGCTTTCGTCTCGCTGGGAGTGGGCGCGGAGAGGTGGCGGCGAGTGGACGTTACCGCAGGATCGGTGTCGTCAGCCGCGCTGGAAGGAGCGCGGAGAGAGCCGGCAGCCTGGACGCTGCCCTGCGGCCCGCGGGTCGTTCCTTCCCCTGCTGCGGCGTGGCCCGGGGCTCTCTCCCTCACTCGCCCGGGAGCTTGCTGCATCCTTTGACTCGATTGGAACTCACAGAGCACGCTTGTGAAAACTCCTGCCAGCCAGTCAACGCGCGTAAGCAGGAGGCGAGGGCCGTGGTTCTGCCAGTACCCCATCAGCACTAGCAGTGGCTGACCGCGCCCGGGGAAGGCACACCGCCCTATTGCAGGTGGTACGTACCGGCACACGTACCGTACCCAAGGAACTGCTGAGTTACGGGTATCTTGAAGGCTCTCACAAATGTGAGGGATTGAGGTTTTTTCCTCTTTTACAGTGGACATAATTCATGTGCTGCAAATACAATCTCCTTGCTTCCCGTAATGCCAGTGATGGCAGTGTCAGCAGTGCAGCTGGCCAGCTTTGTCCTCCTCACAAATAACATGATAAAACATTGGAGATGCTGATGTGGCCGGTATGGTAGAACTGTATGAAGGAAAGCTATGCAGGTTTTAACAAATACAGTATACAAATTACACTACCGTTAATTGAGACTGAAGGGAATACAGCCAATTGGTAGTTAACCCAGTGAAGCTGGGCTGATGGAAGGTCCCCTGACCTGGTGAAGCACACCTGTATTCAACACTTTCCAGTCTAATTACTGTGAAGGGACTGTAAGAATAAATGGATGAAGCTCTGCCTTGAGGCTTTTCCCAGCTCCAAAAGGCGAATTACGTCCAGGCAATTTCAGTCATGTCAGTTCTTGAGAGTAAGTGTGGCAATTTACCAACAGCAGTCAGATATTAAATAGTTAATGCTTAATTGTATAGAATGAAATTTAGAAGTCCTGTAGGTTTCAGTGCAAAACTGGGCTTTTGGTTACTGTGGGAACTAAAGCAAGGTGGGAGAAACAGTAAAATATGACGCCAGAACAACAATTGTACCTATGGAACATAAACTATGAAGTAGACTGTATAAATGGTAAAAAGACTTACCCGATTCTAAATTACAATTGTTTGATCATTGAGCAACTTAAAAGAGCAAACAGTATGATCATTCTCATCCAGAACAACAAACCGCTGCTGAGGTAAAAACTTGCTGGTAGCAGCACGGTGAAAATCTTAATCCTAGCTGCTAATCCTTTTGATTTATAGGTATGACATAAATCTTGTTGCTGATTTTCCAAGCCTGCTGATAGGACTGGCTACATACGGCTCACTTGTACAGAGTGGCTTGTTAACTCCACCGGTGGGCTGACTACTTTTGGAATGTTTCAGACGTAATACAGACTGCAAAAGCAAGCCTAAAAAATTGCATCAGCTACAGTTAAATTACTAAAAATATACAAACACCCTACCTATCAAACACTGAGAAAACAAAGTAAATTTTGTGTTAGAATTAAGAGGTTATTGAACAAACTGTTCAGGTGTTACGACAAATCGTAACCTATTCAGCAGCTTTAGCAGCAGAGTATAGCTTGACTGTGTTAGAGTGGGAGCTGTGGAATCGTGGTTTCAGTGATAGGTATGAGGTGTGCAGAATACCTTGAGAATGTGGCAAGATAAATAAGTGTTTGACCACCTAAGTTCTTGTGGAAGTAATATATTTAACTTTTATATACATGAAATTGGAAGAGGGTAACAAGTAGTCATCTTCCTCCCTTGTTTAAATTAATTCTGTGATCTATTCAGAGGAAAAGAATAGTAGTTATACTTAAACCATCTTAAACTAACTTTTCATGAGTTAACCGATAAGAATTAATCCTGTTACATAAACTCATTACCTTTCATTTTAAAATACTACTTGTGGAAGCCTACATAAACTTACCTGATTATATTCTGACAATTTTAACTGCTGACATACTGAGATGGAAACTGGAACTTCATCACTGTTGTGTGAGAGAGCTTAAAATATTCTTTAAAGGGAATCTGGAAACACCGTATTTTTTTATCAAGAAGGAATTACCCCTGTACGCTGCTAGAACATGGCTAAAGTCAGCTAGAAAATCTTGCAGTTGCTGTTTTGGAAAATTACTCTTCTGCCATCATAGAAGCAGTTTTGAGATGACAGGTGTTTCATCAGTTTGTGCTGGTAGTTTTGAACAAACAAACTAGGTTAGTTATTTGACAGTAAAAGGAAAAACTCAATGTACTAGATAGAAGTTACAGAGCTTTTCCATGCTTTGGAGAGCAGCAGGTGCTCTGTGATAAACTTAGGCACTGTGGTAGAATGGTTAATAGGAAGCATATCTTTTAGTTGCTTTTATAAAACTGAGCAAGAACCTAGGTGAAGTTGAATTAAAGGACTCCTATATCCCAACTTTCGAGCTGAAAAATTGATCAAATAATGTGTTGTGGGACAGGCTATGGTGAAATCATAATACATATCACTACATTTAAAGTATTTTAGTTTCTGATATGTTCCTTTGTATGCAGCACCTTAGGTGGCAGAAGGCGCAGTATTGGGTATTGAGATGAAAACAGCAGAAACCAAGATCATCTTATTTAACTAGGTGCATTGCAAAGGACTAAAACTTACTGTTTGTAAGCACTGCAGTTGTAATTACTCGTGTTGTCCTGCGGTCAGCGCTAAGCCTCAGGGATATTGGTGTCGGAACACCTGCAGAAGGGGAGGCTGATATGCCAAAGCCAGGCTTGATGGCTGCTGTTTCACACATGGGTTAGAGCAATGGTTTGTTGATTAAGGCTGACCTAAGGGAAAATGAAAGGCTGGCATGCACAGCCTTTTTCTCTATTAAGCAAATTAAACATTGATCGTTCTCTTTAAAAAAGATAAAAATCCCGTAAGATTGTCACTGTTGCTAAGTACTAGCTATGTTTTCCATCCTGACGCTTTTTACCATTCTATCGTGTCTGTCTACGTATTTGGTAGCTTCAGGTGAATGTCAGTAGTTGTGATTTTATCATGATTTCCTGACTGAGATTCCTTAGGGTAACAGAGTTTTTAACCCATTAGTTAGTAGTCAAGGAAGCGTTTAAACTGAAGAACAGTCTGGCATTCCAAAACCACCCAAACTGCATTCCAAGATTCAGTCACTGAAATATGCCCTTGTTGCTCTGCCACTGGTTGATCATCGTATCGTCCAAGTTTGCTACGTTTGTGTTTGGTTTTAGATGCGGCCAAGCTACAGCCTGAAAAACACGCAATCGTAGATTTGTTTAAACAGTAGTTATTAAGACAGAAGAAAATACATTTTCTATCCTTTCCACAGCGTCACTCTACAAGTAGATGTATTCCTTGTTCTTCATCTTAAATTATGATAATACCTTAATATTTATAATGGAGTAGTTAATTTTAAAAAATCCCATGTGAATTCCCTTGTTTAAGTAAAGTAATATTTTGAGCTAAGGAAGAGTTGGCACTTATAGGAAAGGGAAATTAAGGCATTTATACAGCTGCCTTTTTCAAAAACATGGCCAGATTTTAAAATATTTTTTTCCACAGTAAGATTATAAAACAAAACAAGCAAGGGGACTTCTCTTGAACTGTAAAAAAAATTGGCGAGGAAGCAAAACAAAATCAGCCTGATTTTGATAATTTAAATGTTATAAAGTAAATTGCTTTGGAACCCATATTTGTTATGTTCTCGCTGATGAGACTTACCTAGCCGGGAATGATAGTTTTACATGAGTGGAAGGCAAGTAAGTTTTTTCAGCATATTCCTTTAGCTGCAGCATCTGAAGTCCTTATCATGCAACGCTTTCTGACATTAGGATTACAGTTCACGGAAAATTGTGATGTAAAAAAGTTATTTATGTGTAGAGATAATTCCAGGAATGTATTCCTTTCAAAGCTGTTTTGGTTTTGCTCTTTTGAAAGTCCTTGTTTCTTTCCCAGACCCAGAATTCTATCATGTGTGATGACATTTCTCTTTCCTTAAACAGTGGTTATGGAATATAACTATGTATGGAATATATTGTTATTCCAACTCCACGTGTAGTTTGGGAAAGTAAAAAAATACATCTCCCTGCATAATTAAAACATAAAGTTTAAAAAAAGGGTATAACATCTGTAAAAGACAATCTGTTTTGGTCAGACATGAATATGTTTTAGCTCCCACCAAAGGAAACACTCAACAACTAAGAATGTATGCATAAGTTCTATAAATAGAACCAAGATAGAGCTGTATGCAAAACAACAGTGTGAAATACAGAACTCCTCCGATGAAGCTCAGGAGTACTGACCTGAATTAACCAGATTGAAACAGTTAGGCCACATTATATCTTTATGAGAAGAAAAGCCTACAGAATTAAACTGAACTTGGATTAGATTATAAACAATTATCTTCCAAAGGCAAGTGACTTAACCAAAATAATGGCCTTTATTTTAAATTATCATGCGTAGATTAAATATAGTTTATTGTAATCCATTCTAAGTGTCAATTTGCAGTTGGTCAGGCTTTTGCTTGTTTTTCCGGGGTGCCCTCATTGTTGTTCTACGTTTTGCCTCTACTTGATAGCCCTCTTTTTGCTTAGGACACCCAGAGATGAGCGAGCACTGCTCCGCCCGACACAGGAATAGCTGCTGCACGGTTTTGTAGCGGGCCAGCATATGAAGGAGGACTCCCACTAGAGGTTTTGCCAGTATCGGGTTTTGGTTCTGCTTTCTGTTGGTAGGGATGGATTCTTAATATCGCCACGATAAAACATTGAGTATTGCATGTGAGGTATGCTCTCTGGTATTTCATCTGCTCTGGCATGTGCATGCCATGCTGCTGAAAGCCGTAACTGCATTACTGAAACAACACAAACTTTGCTTTTACAAATGCTGATGAAATTCCACATTGTCATTTCCAGCAGTTACGGGTCAAATTAAGGGCTTGACCCCTGAAAATAAGATGAACTTTTAATTTTTTTAAAACAGCAACTACATCAGTCTACACTCCTATTCAAAAGCCATGCAAGAATGGAATGGCCTACACTAGACAACACTTACCTCTCCAGAAATAAAAAGGGGTTTGGTAGGGGTTTTTGACTTCATTGTTTATTCTTTCTTAAACGTCTGTATATTATTATTTAATTACCTTTGGACTTGAGCTGAACAGCATAACATTATCTTCCTACACAAATGGCATGTTGCAAAGGCTTGTTTGTGTCTCGGTACTCTAACAAGAATGTTTCAGATATAGCTCATTTACTTTTGGCCTACAGTGGAAATGCCCTGGCAGAGAAGTGATTTCTGCTGTCACTAGGCAACTGATGGTGGTGGAGAGGCAGCAGACAATTTGGAGAACAGCTACAAGGCAAGTTAAACTGTAACCTTTGTAATATGAGCCTGATGTTAGCTATGGACTTTTTAAATTTCCTTAGAAAACTACTTAGCATTTTTAAAATTCATTTAAGATTTCTTTCTTGTTAGAACGTTGTTTGAAAATATTTAAGCCGGTTAAACACCTATGGGTTTTTTGCGTAGGAGTTAGTGTAGAAATCCATCAGTCATATCCTTTACATAAAAAATGAGGTATTAGCATACAATAGAGACTAGCTTGGTTTGGTTTCAATGTCTCAATTGTAACCTGCAGCAAAAATTAAAAACTAGTAAACAGTCATTCTGGACTGCCTCGCCGTAACTTCTAGGTTATTTTACTAAACCTGAGATGAATTTTGCCTTTCACAGGAGCAGAGTCACCATCCAAGAGACCTGCACAGGGCGTCAATCCCACTCCTGTGCTTCCTGGGGTGATGGCTGGGCCCACACTTTGCAGGACCTGAATCCTGGGGTGTAGCTACAAGTTTATGACCCGAATCCAATAAAAAGTAGGAAGATAATAATTCTATTAGGTTGAAAGGTTCAAAACTAGAAAGTACTTCTCGATTTAAAAAAAAAGTGAAGAAATTTCAGTTCAATATTTTAGCACACAGAAAACAAATGTGTTAAGTGGGGCTAGCTGAAATTTGTTAATGCCATCCACTGTCATGAGCATTAGCTTCAGGCCTCTGAATAGCCTCAGAGGATAATCATGAGTAACATGCGTTGCAGTGAGATGAAATTGCGGATGACAGGTCTAATGAGGATGTGAACAGACAAGATAGATAACCATTTTTTAAAATAGGTGACCTGTTAGAAATCTTCTGTTAGCCAGAAAAAGAAAAGGGGGTGGGGAAGTGCCAATCTCTGCTCCTAACCTTCTCTTAAGAGTCATAAGGGTTATAAGGGGCAGGTGGGAGATGGATCTAGGTGTTTTTTCCATAGGTAGCTTTACTCCCTAAGATATGTAAATTATTCAGACCTCTCAGTATGTTTGGAAACAAATCAAAATGCACCCCCTCGCTTTGTCAGGGGGAAGAAAAAGAAAAAAAAAACAACTAAAGGAGTCATACTTGTTAGGCTATCAGTGGTATTACAGACATCCTGTCTCCTGATGTTGTCACGCACATTTAAACAGGAAGAGTGGCAAAACTGGAACCAGGTGAAGCCATACCTGAAAGTGCCTCTAGAACAACTACAGAAACCCACGCTTCAAGCTCACTGTCTGAAAAAATGCAGTAGTTAAATTCTTAATCATCACAATCAAGGTGCTTAGCTAAGATATCCTAAGTGCTAGTTGTCCAAAGTATGGAAAAATATGCAAATCAGACTTGTTGCTGGACTAGAAAATTTGAGATTCATTTTCAGAGCCACACAGAGAGCTTTGAAAATGTGATTTAAAAAGGGAATGGAAGGTGTAGAGCATTTTGTATTAATTCAAACAAGAAATACTAAAGAGTAAATAAATTTGAGAGACCAGTACAAATAAAAGTTCTGCTCTGTAAGCTCTCACTAGATTAACTTCAGTTTTCCAGCTTCCCGAGTCTTGGCACTGCATATCCTTAAAATCTGTAAATCTTTCAAGGTGCTTGACCATTTTCTTAAGGGAGTCACGCATTCGCAAAATTTCTTAGGACCAGACAAATGTATCTGCCTGGACATAAAGGCTGTGTTTCAGTAAGAATCATCCATACACTGCTTCAATTCTTGATGTAATGATAGCTGATCAATTCCCGCTGATAACAGGTAATTCTGGCCAGAGTCGTAAGCAGTCAGATGTTCAGATGGTTCTGTGGGTAGTTCTCACAGCACCTCACTTCATGTCCAGTGAGCCAAGGACACTTCCTGAGAGTGCAAAATGTATCTTGGCAAATGAGATACTAATTTATATCAAGATATTTTAGGAATTCAAGGAAAGCACATCATGAAGGGAGTAATTGGTCAACTCTCTTCTTTCTGAGAAGCTTTTATTTTTCATTTTGTTAACATGATTTAAATATTTACAGTTTCCCTAAAGAAAAGAATATCAGAACTTTTCCCACCCTTCAGTAATAATCCTTTTCACATTATTTATTGTGGTTAAGAAGGTTTAAATGTAGCACTCCATGCCCACTTAATTTATTGGATCATTACATGCTATTCCATTTTCTCTATACTGTTGTCTTACTCATTTGTACGTTATAAACAGGCATTGGAAATTAAGCTGAGGAACATTACACCTATTTTCTGACCTATTTGCTAATATAATATTTACATCACAGTTGTAACTAGCTAACCCATGATCATGAGCTTCAGCTGTTTACATCAGATCTCAATTTTAACATTTTCTTTTCTGTAACTATGGCTGTGCTGATTAATTTCACAATGTAAGGTGTGTCTGATTACTTCCTTTGGAAGACAGGGAATGTTGCTGCATCCACTGTTAGCATGAATCTCAGGAAGTGCTTGTTGCAGCTGTACTTTAGAGCTACATGTTTTTGTTAGGTTCAATATCTTGGGTTTTCACCGCAGTAGTCCTGTCCTTATGTGCTTGTCTTTATATTTAGAGGTTAACTACAACAGGTGCTTAATGCTAGACAATTCTGGTGTAACTGAAAAGAGGAAGTATGGGTAAAGTGATTTGATCTCTTTTCTATCACAGATTATATGTGAGGTTTAAATTTGTCCATAAAGGAGATGGGGGAGGGGAAAACAGTGGTTTATAATTTAACTCAGTGAAAGAATGGTGCTTTAGCAAATAACACAGGCAGAACTGAAGGATCTCTTTACACAGGGAGAGCTCCCTGCCAGAGTAGCAAAAAAATCTTTTTTTTTTTTTTTTACCTTTGCCAAGATCTAGAAGGTCCAATCTCTTAGTTACGTACAAGCCAAATTAGTGTGACTTCTAGGAGCGTACAGTTAGTAAGAGTTGTCCAAGAGAGGCCAGGGAGCAAGGTGTATGCCGACCCTGCTGTCTTGGCGCATACTCGTGTCTGCTTTAGCAAGTAGAGTAGCCAGCCCCAAAGCAGCCCATTTGTAGAGCAGAAGAGGCGTGGGTGTGAAATGCTAAACACCAACGTACACTTCAGGGGTTTTACTTTGGAATAGCTTTAGATGAATGCAGTCGTTGGAGCAGACCTTCCTGTCTCATCTTACCCCAGAGGAATCCAGGTCACATGCGCCAGGACGACTCTATAAAATGAATCGAAGCACAGTACATGAGGACTATCAATTTGGCTCGTTTCAGAGCCACACTGAAATGCTGACCTAGACACACCACACACTTTGCCAGTTAGATCGCTCTCAGCAGGAATGGTCTCTCTGAAGAAAGTTTTGCAGGTGACCTTTGCATAAACAAGCAGGGATCAAGCCAGATTTTCTGCAGTCAGGTATCCTAATCATGAGCTAGAGTCACTGGTGTGTGTTTCTTTATCACTGAATAGGAGACACTCTACTTCTTTTCACAATTTCAACAAAAAGAGTAGAGGCAGTAGTTGCTAACAAACCTCCTTAAGCTGCCAATCAGATTATCCTTTTCGTAGGTGAGCTAAGTAGGTTAAATATCTTCAAAGCCTGTAAACTGTATCTCTCATATCCTGAAAGCTACTAACACATCGGCACCATGTCTGCTTCCCTCCGGTCTTAGGTCAGAAAAGCTAAATGTTAGCCCCCGTGCCTTGCTTAATCATACCCATGTGGCTAAAATAGAAAGTCCCCAATCATTATATTAGCTCTTAAGAACTCTTAACTCTCTCCATATACAATGGAGGAAGCCTAGGCCTTTCGCACAGAGAACCAGCCGTCACAATGCTCAGACACGGAGCAATACCTCAGTTACTGCCAACAGTATAAGCAGTATTTATTGGCTGATCTTAACTGTCATTCCAAAAGGTCAGTCATCCAAAACTCAGATTTATAAGCACTAGTAAAAACGGCAAAGTATTTTTAAGCTGAGTACAAAAACATACTTAAGGAATTCTTCAGGTTTACCTCTGACATACTGCAAGGAATTGGACTTCCAAGTCCTTAACAGTAATGTTTACTTTTTGCTTTATTCATTCTACTTCACGTTGGAGGACACACTGGAAAACAAAATCATTTTAATAATCTGTGTCCTAAAATGTAGTGAAACAAAAGCCACATTACAAAACTAGAAATTTTACAGATACACTGAAAAACTCTGACTGCATTTAAATAAAACTTCAAATAAGGAGTGGCCAGACTTGACTAGGTTCTGTCAAAGAACATACTTCTAACAGAAAAACAAAGGGGAATGAATTAGCTAAATCATCCAATATCTAGCTTATTTATGGTTTTATGTTGCTGAGCATCCAACTGATAAGAGTTTTTTCTCTTTTCTTTACTACCATTACTGAAATACAGGATTCAAAATGCAGTTTTTCACAGAACAGAGAAGAGTCTTCCCACCCTCCCAAAACACAGATGTGCCCTCGCCCTCTCCCTCAGCTAAAATTTGCTTGTAGAATTCACCTTTTATTCCTTCCTGGCAATCTTAATTTCAATTTTTTACTTTTCTTGAGCAACAAACTGTTTTAAACTACAAAATGAATACATAAATAATTTTTAAAAAAGCAGAAATTACTGATAAGAAATGCTGCTGTGTATTAAGAAGTATAAATGGATACAGGAATATTTTGGCAATGATGTGTAGACCAGTGGTCATCAACAATAATTTCACCAAGTGATCTAGCCAGCAACTGAAACTGTAAAAAATGTGTCAAAACTGTATATTAGTGACTTGCACGTTTTCCTTTCATGTCTCTCTTCTATGGAGAAGCAGTTTCTTTGCTTCAAATAAGGAAATAAAACAAACAAACAAACAAACAACAAAAAAAACCCCACAATACTTCGTAACTGAGACTCTATCAAAAGACAGATATTATAAAACAGTATCTTAATTGTTGTTTGTCAAGCTAGAAAGACTAGCATTTTGAGGAAAACATAGAAGTGATGCAGAAAAGCATGAGAATGCTTTGGATGGGGCTGGTCTAGTGGAGGGTGTCCCTGCCCATGGCAGGGGGTTGGAACTGGATGATCTTTAAGGTCCCTCCCAAGGCAGACCACTCTGTGATTCTGTGAATGCTGCCATAGACACACTAAGAATGTATTTCTTTAAAGAATCATGTATTGCCTCCCTCCATCCAGCATCTTGATATTCAAACTGGTATGACTCTAAAATTATAAAATCTCAGGGATTTAGTTGATTTGCTGCTAAAGTTGCTACATAAGGAACAGGATCGTTGGAAGTCTGATTCCACAGGGGATTATTCTGAAGAAATTAATATCTGGAAAAACAAGTGCATTTTCTTCTTATCTGAGTCAGTATTCTCCAATATGCATACTGCTCAAGAATTTTGGGAAGCACACGTAAAGTACTGTGCTACCGCTGCCTAATTTAGTAGTGCTGACATACCTTCTGCTGTGAGCTGAAGTGTAAGCATGTAGGTGTGTACGAATTACTCCTATAAATATACACAATTTCAGAAGTGATGAGAGTTCTCTGACAGTGGACTACACGATGTACTTTAGTTTCACTGAGTTCTAATCCTGACCTACAGAAGAGAATCCAGATGAATAGGCAGTTTACAGTGGCCATTGCAAATAATGGCATTGATGGGGCAGCAAGACCTTTCAGTACAATCCTAGTCCAGGGAGGCTGGATAGGGGATACATGAAGTAAGGGAGGAAGGTTTTTAGGAAACAGTTTCAAGTCTAACAGAATTGCACTGCCATGAACATCCAGATTACTACAACAGGCAGAGTCCTGCTACTTCTCATACCTTTGTGCTGATCAACTTTTCAGCCATTTCATGCTGTTTCGATCTGTTTTATAAAGCCATTTTTGTGTTTAGTTTTGAGCTTGTATGCTGTAGGAGTCAAAACAAGCCTTAGATGGTTGAGTTTTTAACTTGAATGCTGTACTCTAAAATGTGGCACCCCACCCATTGGCTGTATACAAAAGGAGGTTTTAAATTGACAGGAGAGTTAACATTCTTCCAAACCTCAGTCTGGAGCATGTATAATTATGCTAAGTCATTGTTAGAAGCTATTTTAACAGGCAATGTTGCTTGCCTTCTGGGGTTTTTCTACAGACGTGTAGTTTGGGCATGTCAGCCTTTCTTTGAAACTGCACCGTTATTATTCTGGATAGAATAAGCAGCACTAGCACGCTTGAAAGCACAGAAAATAAGACAAGCAGCTAGGCTCTTCCAAGTTTGTCTTTCCACCTTGCCACTGACTTCGTACAGAGCTTCAGTTACCCTGGGTCTCGTTATTTAAATTTGTTAAATTGAGCTTTTCGTTTTTAAACCTGTGCAGCTGTTGCAGTGATTATTTGTCTACATAAAAATGTACTTTCTTCTGTACAGTGCTGAATCTCAGGTATTAGATAGTTTTATACATTTTTCTTTGTTAGCTTTTAGAGACAGTGGGAATGTACTGCTTTAACTGAGGAGAGAACCTAATGTTGTTTAAACTTTATTTATATTTTCTCAAGACTAAAGTTTCCCTGGCTGCCAGTTGACACATTTTAGTACTGAACGTACTGCCATCCCTTTCTTTTCTCAAAGGCTCTCCCAAGTTACTGTCTCTAACAAATATTTGAATGAATAAACCACCTTTTTTGTTGCTGAAGAAAAAAGGTTATCTTTATTAAATTTTATTTTTACTATAAAAGTATGACCCACTTCAAATGAGCATAGGCCCATCTTGTTGGAAGTCAGTCAGTTTTAAATAAACCCTCCCCTAACGAGGCTGTCCCATCTCTACTTCTAGTGCCTACTCTTGATTCAGTTTTTTCCAGCCACAGGCCCCTTACAAGATGTTCTCCTGTGAACAGAACAGGAAGTCCCTTATCTTCTAAAACTGTGTGACTCCAAATTTAATTATACGCTTTAAGCGGACAGAAAATGTACCTTGCTCAAAGAGAAATTAGTTGGGCTGGTACAAGAAATTTCAGGGCCTATGGCATACAAGTCAGGGGAGATGATCTGACCTTCCACTCTTTGAATAAATGACAAGTGACTTAAGAAGCCAAAGAAGAAAATACGATGGGCAGAGGCGAAAACAAAGTGATGAGACACGAAATCCGAAGACAAAAGAAATGGAAAGAAGCAGCCTCCCAGTGCGCAGTTACACTTGTTTCGATGGCAACCCTTCTCTAAGGGATTGTGCTGCTCTGTGTTCTCACACAGTCTCATAAGTCCAGTATTTCAGGTAAAATTAGGACTGCTGCAGCTCCTCCTCTTCCTTGCAGTCATAATGATCATGAAAGGACCCACCTAATTCCAGTCCTTCCAGTTGTGGGGTAATCAGCTAATTATGCAGATTACTGAAGGGGGGATGCAGTACATGTGCTATGGTACAAAATACTTCTTTTTTTATATGAAAGTGATTGTTTAGTGCTTATATTATTTAGTGCTTCCCTCTGTCCAAAGGAAGATGCATTCCGTTCCCTAGGATCAGGCATGAAGTCATTACAGAGAATTAACTACTTTATATTTTAATTCTCCTTCACTGCATGCAGATGTGAAACACATTTGCACACATCCATAGGCAAACTATCTGTTGCTTCAACAAAAAGTAATAAATGAATAATACTACTTGATTGGAGGTGAAGAAAATGAACTTTCAGCAGCGTCTCAACACAATTATCCTTGAACATCCCCATATTTGAAAGCATGATGTACAGTACTGACTTCTGGTTTTTAAAATAAAAACTGTACAGGTTTTTTTCCTTGGTGGCTATCAGAAAGAACGAATCTAAATAAAAATTCAGTATAGTATTTTACAGAATTAATATTAATTACAATTGCTTATGTAATAAAGTTTGGCTATGCCTCTCCTTGACCCTCCATTCTAAATAAGACTTGGACACAAACAAAGATTATCTGTTCCTGACAAATCCCTCCTAGGGATTACATGGTGCATGAACTAATAAGGGTTTATCTTTTCTTCTTTCTGAGAGAGGAAATAACTAGAGTAACATTGAAATATTTATGTGGTATTAAAGAATTCCAAACAGAATTAGGAAACAAAAAGGTTAGGATTCTCACAGCAATATCAAATCACCATTAAGTTCAAGAATGCAGATTTTATGTGCAGATCACGCATAAAATTCAGCACACTGTGTATGCAGTGCTGGTTTGCTCTGTGAAGTAAAAATGTCTAGTATGCACAAACTGTTTTAAAAGATAATCTGAATAAGGTTGGCATAAAATTTTGTATTCCTAATTTTTGGGGTGCCATTGTAACAAAACAAAGCTAGGCAAAATTTCTACCACTCACCCTAATTTAAATTAATTTAAATTACCTAAATTAAAGGTAAAGTAACTGAGACACAATTAGAATTTGGTAAGCAGTGCACCATAAAAAATGTATTTAGTATTTGCCATCTCAAAGAGTTTGATGATCATTGTAAAATGGCTTTTGGGGAATATGCCTGTTTATTTCTGCGAATTTTGAACGGCTAATCAGTGAAAGCTACAGTATAAATTTGAAACTGGGAAGTTACCAAAGAAGGCCTCAGAGGAACGCATTGCTTTGTCACTAGTCACCTTTGCTGGTTCTTGAGCTCGCCTGTGACTTGATGCTATATATATTTTAGGATCAGTGCTTTAGAGAATTTAAATCCATTTAGCAAGATTCACACCTCTAGCAGTTGAAGAGAAAACTATCCTTTTTAAAGCTTTACTGTGATTGGTTCCTTGCTCCCCTATTTTTCTTGCTGTCTTGCACATCCTGATGCCAGGTAGCAAGGCCTGTTACACACAGTATAGTAAATTCCTTTATGCCGTATAGTAAATGCAAAGAGAATGACAGTGACGTTGCTGCTGTACAAATGGGTCAGTTCATGGTGTTTGATGTATTAACTTCATGATGGCATCTCATATGCAGTTAGAACTTTTTCTCCTTTATACATAAGAACAAGATTCTTTGTACATGTTATTTTAAAGAATATGAACTTTATTAATTACAGGACCTGTAGACAAGATTTTTTCTACATGGCTCTCTACCAAATTCAGTAAATACAGTATCTCCATTAGGAATTTGTTTTATTTTAAACGAAGGAAGCAATTCATGTATTTGGATCAGGTCATCTTCCTTATATTGAAATAAAATTCAAAAGAACAACCAAGGTTGAAGACTGCCAAACCCATCGGTGTCCTAGTTTTCAGTTTGTGCGACAGAAATTACGCAATGTTTCTCTGTGTCCTTGAAGATTCAGTGAACTCTGTAAGAGTTAAGTATCGTCATCTTCCCTGAGCACTGCCATATTTACAAGATACTGGGACTTCAACAGCTACCTTTAGACTCAAACATTTTCTTAGCTTTCTCTGCCAATGAGTCTACAAGTCTTCTCCTCCTAAGCGTCCTGAACATGTCTTCTCTTGTCCATAACTGATCACTTTTAAGGGAATATAAAGCCTATGGAATCATAAACTCTTTTTTAGTTTTAGGAAAAAGTATTCTTAGGCCAGTAATTGATACTGCAAAGAGGCATAAGCTGAAGTCTTTATAACTACATGATAAATTGTTTATGTTATATAGTACCCATGGCATCTGTCGCCTTCCAAATGCAGTGGAAAATAGGCCTACATAGAAAACTTAATATGTTTGTCATGCTGGCCCAGATGTGAGCATGCATTTAAACTCTTACCTTCTATTTAGATGAGAGTCCTCACTTCTCACTGGCAATCAAAACAGCAGCTAGTGGCTAAAAAACAGCAGCTAAGCAAACACTTTACTGAACACTGACCTGCCTGTTGTGTGCTTACACTCTATGCGTGCTCCTCAGCAAATGACTGTTGCATCTTTTGGCTGATGTGGAAGTATCTGGTTTACTTCAGGTACAGCAAATCATTATGTTACTGCTGACAGTTCTCTGGTTCAATTATTTCTCATCCCAACCACACTACAAAACCAGAGTAAAGATGGGACACAGTCCAACAGCAGAGAAAGATATTCAGAGCCTGCTTGACAAGTGACACGTACTCAGTCCTTCAGCACTATCGAGCCCCTTTTTGATTCCATGTGTCTTAAGATACCAGACTTCTAGTATTCACTTCTCTCCTACTCCTAAATTCTCTAGCTAATCCCAACATTTCCCTATCCCTTAGTACTTCCAGGGGGTTTTGTCTCTTAACAATACATTCAGTAACTTCCCAGTTCCCAAAGCAGTCTGGATGGCATTTAAGCTGTTTAAAGATAGAGAGCTCTCGTGCTGATTAGCCTGGAACAGACAAGGGCCATATTCTACTCACCTTTCCTCTGATGGACACGTAACTTAGGGGTTTTATCCTCTGCCAAGTGTCCCAGAAAACTCTTCACAGGTGAGGAAGCAGACATCACCAACAGAAAGGTCGTGAAAGAAAGCTGTAATACAAGCAGACCAGTCCAATAGGGTGTTGCACCATTGACAGGATGAAGAACAGAACAGTAAGAGGTGAACAGGTAAACAGATAAGAAAAATCTATTTTATTTTTAAGCAGTTTAAAACATTTGCAGACAGCAAACAGCCAGTACCCCTACTTAAAGGAGAAGTGACACAAAATCATAATATGTGCATTTCTATTTCTTCCCTCTTAGTGGAACCTAGTCTGCACAGTCTATAAATCCATGGTCTATCTTCACCTTGAATACTGCATACGATTCTGCAGCTTCCCCCCCATCTCAGTAAAGGTAGAACTGGAAGAGGATTCAGAAGTGGTCAACAAGGATGAAAGCACAGAAATGGAATTTCAGTGAGTTCAAATGGTAGAAAAGTAGTTCTTTATGAAAAGGGCACTGCTTCGGTTTATCACAGAGCTGTCTAGATAATAAAATTAGGCAAACGAAGTCTCAACTCTCTTTGAATTCAGTACAGATTATTTCCCCCATGCATTTGCATAGCTTAGTTAGTGATACGTGGAAAAAATCATTATCAATTAATTTGTTATTGCAGCAGAACAGGCCTACTGCCTTCCCTGCCTGCAGGGCACAGTTTCATGGAAACCTTTAGGCAAAAGGAAAAGTGGTGTTGGAGTCCTTTTACCTGGCAGGGTGGAACTGCTAGGTTGGAGCTACCTGCTATCACATCACAAAATCATAGAATCATGTAGGTGGTAAGGGACGCCTGCAAGTCTTCGGTCCAACTTTCTGCTCAAGGCAGGTCCCGTTAAAGCAGGTTGCTTTGGGCCATGTCCAGTTGAGTTACGAATATCTCTAAGGATGGGGTTTCCACAGCCTCTCTGGGCAAGCTGTTTCAGTATCTGACTATCCTTTGTAAAAACCCAAATAAAACAAAAAAGACCCACACGAAAAGCAACCCAAAATGTTGTCTGTATTGAATTTCCCATGTTGTAACGTGCTCATTGCCTCTTGTGCACCTCTGGGAAGAATCTGGCTCCATCTTTTCTACACCCTTCCACGAGGAAGCGTAAACAGCAGTATGACCTTCCCTCACCATCATCTTCTTTAAACTCAGGCAAATCCAGCTCCCTGAGCTGCTTCTTGTATGCCATGAGCTGCAGCCCGCTGAACAGTCTGGTGGCCTTCACTAGCCTTGCTTTAGTGTGTCAATGCCCTTCTGAAAACGAGACACAAAACTCCACAAGTAGTCTTACCTCTGTGGAGGGGAAGAATCCCTTCCCTCCAAACATCCCAGTTACACTCAGCCCAGTATGCAGCTGGACACCTTTGCTGCAAGAGCAGACTGCTGACTCACATTCAGCTTGTCCACCATGTCCCCCAGCTCCCTTTCCACCAAGCTGCTCTCCACTCGGTCAGTTCCCAACCTGCCCTACTGCATGGGGTTATGCCAACCAGACGCAAGGCTTTGCGTTTGCCTTCGCTGACCTTCATGAGGTCCCCAACAGCTCATTTTTCTAGTCTGACCAGGTCCATCTGAGTAGCAGCCCTGCCCTCCAGTGTTATCAACCACTCCCCCCAATTTGGTATCACCCACAAACTTGCTGAGAGGTCACTCTATCCCATCATCCTGGTCATTACATCAGCCATTTCAAGAATCCACGTTTGATGTAGCCTATGTGAAAGAAAGTCAAACATCCCTCCAGAGACACGCTAGAGATTCCAAATTCTGTTTTACAGACATGCAAGCGTTGCATTGCTACGTCTCTTCTTCTCTAGATATAAAAAGAAGTCATTCTGGGTTCCACAAGAAGCAGGCCCTGGGCCTTTCTGTTGGGTGCAAATGCTGAAATGTAGAACTTGGCTTACAGTGTGTAAGAAAGCTGGAAGGCAGAGGTGACTGTCAAAACTCAGGAGCTAAGCAAGCCAGGAATGATTTATAGAGTCCTTCCCCAGAACCTGTGGCTTTGCTCAAAGACAGAGGATACATTTCCTTAGCATACACATGGACAGGGTTGTGTCAGTGCACACATGGGATTTGCCGGGGTGATTGTATGCGCAGGACAGACTTGGTGCTGGTGGCCCTTATACTTAAGGCACAGAGGGTATAATCTGGAACAGGACAAAACAAAACCAACCAACACAGGCAGATGAAAAAAGAAAACTGTAGGAATGATTTGGCTCTTCTGCATACGCTGTAACTGTAAACCAGTTTCCAGAACGTTTATGTAATAACCACCTTTCAGCACAGAGCTGTCTGTTACGGGTAGCTACGCACTAGCACGGTATTTTTGGAGAATAGGCAGAATACCATCGCTGCCAAAGGGCACATAAAGGACAATGCTACAAGCATGGTTCCCAAATATCGCTCAGAACATATTATGCTACTCATAGGCCTACTATTGCCAAAGACATTACAAGCTATACTATAGGCTGGTAGGGTCTTACAGTTGGATTTTGTTCTGTAGGCTAGAAATAGATTTGAGATAATACCAAGTAGATTGGAAAATGCTATAAAATGATTTAGCAGAATGGTGTTTGATCTTCCACGTGGAGCTTGTCTCTCCAAACTATGCTTTATGACTTGTTTTGGAACAACATCCCCAACAACACGAGCTGAAGAAAACACTGGTAAGCAGGAAGCATTGCTTGTGGAAAGGAACTAAGGGAAGATGGAAGGACATGAAAGAGAAGAAAGCCAGCCAAACCTCTAAAAATGGGAGCAAAGGCACTGAATGGCTCTAAACAAATACTTGAATAAGTAAGGCTGGGTTTTTGTTTGTTTGGGGGTTTTTTATGAAGACAACGATGAGAAGGAAGTTGATTGAGTACTTGACACAGGTATGAAGGAGCACACACTTGTAAGGGATGTATTCCAGGACAAACCTGTGTCCCAATCCAATGTTTAAGAAAATGTGGGGTAACTCAGCAACATTTGCCAGGTATAGCGATCAGTACGGTCAGCTGACTCACTGCTGGGAAGCAGCTCTTCAGTTCTAATTATTCTGACACCTTCACAGTGCGGCATGTGCTTGCTTTCCTTACTTTCTGCCAGGAGTCAGTGCCACAGAAGGACCCAGTCTGGGCCTGGTGCAACTCTGCAACAGCCATCATATAACACCTTGAGCAAATCACCCTGCCTCCATTCCCATCTCTAACAAGGGGAAAACTCTTTCACCATTCTTTATTAGTTAATTTAGTGGGGCAGCAAATATGTCATATAGCTTAATTGTCACCTGCTTAATGTAGTAGGATCCTAAGTTTGTAGGACTTCACTTAGATACCTACAGACCTACAGTAGTTCTATACTCGTCATTACAACAGATCTTCATAACAGCTAAATGTGGATTATGTATAAATTTGACCAAGTTAGGACTTCTTTTCTCAGTAAAAATAACTGCTCTTACTAATTAAAAGGTGTTAATGGAATCAGCTTCTTCTGTGACTAGAAAAATATAGCTTTGCAGCCATTTAGTCAGCAGTAAATATACTGTTACGCTGCTCTCAAAATCACTATCTCCACCTGCTCACTGTGAGGTGGAAAACTTGCACTTACACTAACCATATTTTAGACCATTCCAGCACTTTCCATCAACATTTCAACATCTTGGATTAACAGACTCTCTTATCTTCCTGCAAGTACAGAATCACGGGCACAGAGAACCCAGGCTTTTGCATCTTAACGTGTTTGCCCCTAATATTGTAATGCTGAGTGTTCCTCAGTGCAACTGTGTGTCTCAGTTACATTAATCTGTTCCTCAGGTTTAAAAACAACTTAATTGAAGCAACCATTGAGCACATGCAACCTTGTGAGAAAGTGTATTGGAAAAGCAAATGCTCCTCCGTGCCACTGCGCAGCTCCTGTTGACAGAAAGAATTTGTCAGGAAGAAGGAAAATGCCATTTGTCGCATAAAACTTAAACTGTTACCAAATGCTTCAGATAAAAGGAACACTACAAAAAGCAAATATGACAGGTCTGCACTGCCATATAAGTTTGTATTTAAAAATGTAAAGGGAATTTTAAATCTCATTTAAAAAAGCCACTACATATCACTGTAATCCATATGAACTTCTGATCTATTATTATTCTGATCTACTACTATTAACTAGTATATTTTCTTAGCCATATGCCATGGCAATTAACTGGACAACCTAACTCCCCCCCAGTAAAAGTATTTCCTTCTCTCAGATTTCCCCCCCCCGCCCCAATTTCACTGATGTTCTCTTTTGAACTTTGATGACAGCTCATGGGAAATCAAACCCCTTACTTCATCACTTCATATCGTTTTTGTCACTTCACATCTTTGTCTGCTTTCCAGTAGAAGGAGCTGTAGTCTGAACATTTCAGTCACACTGGGTTTTTCAACGGTTTTAGGATTACCTTCCTTCCTTCAGAGAAAAACCTACCAACTGCACCAATCCAGCATCAAGCGCACTAACACATTGCGTCACTCGGCCGCCTGAAGAACGAGCATGAAAAGTAATTCGTGCTGCTCCCCTGGAGACTGTTTTCATTGTCATATCCGATGGTATGCTGGATGGATACTGCTCAACTGGAAGTTTCACTGAAGTGCTGTTGAACACTATTAAAACGTTCTAATAGGTGTGACTTAGTGACCGGAAGAGTGGGTAAACAAATGCGCTATTAAGTGACAGTATGACAATAGAGTAACAGTAATTAGCAATGTGACTCCATGAGTAACAGGGAAATTGCTTTGACCCAGTTGATGGCAGTAGCAGCAAAATCTTAAGTTTTTTTTCTTAAATCTGTCCCAAATAGACGGGTTTCTGTTATGACCTGTACCTTACCAAGGCTTCTCCGGATCATTGACAACAGCTGTGGTTGCCACATACCCTGTTTCACTACTATTCTAGTCCACCTCTGTTGGGAAGCACAGTGGTAGCTGTGGTCCGCTGTGTTCCTGACACCCAAAAGGCAGGGACAGGAAGACAAGCTGGCAGCATACCGTAGCATGTTGTATGAGAGGCTCCTTGGTGCCTGTCAGCAGGCGGTCACAGTCGCCCAGCCAGCCTCCAACAGCTTCCGTCCCTTTGCAGAATACAAGCTCTCGAGCTGGAAACCTGGTTTCTTCTGGTTTGTCAGGTTCATACCACGATCCCTTCTGCTTGTTCAAGCACAGCTCACGGTTTTGACTGGGCTAACGTACCATTTCTGGGGTTCTGCGTGTAGCTGCACAAAGGCATATCAGGTGTACGGAGGAGTATCTGTATCCTTCCCTAAACTGATGTGCTTCCACATTTATCCCACGCTGCCCTCACTTCAGTGCCAACACAAACATTTCATAGAGCGTGGATTAATGGGAGCATAACAAAACCAAATCTGATCTGCCTCTGCATGCTTCTTGCCTTCTGGAATCAGATCACATACATACAATTCTCTGCTTCTCTTCTGATTAAAGAGGAATGATATACAGCAGAAATCAGAGCATTTTAATGCAAAAGTACAATGATCCTTGAGTGTGGACAGGAAACAATGTTTTATTTTTCTGACGAACATACCATTCACTACACAAACCATATCAGCTGCTCTCCAACAGTAAGATAACATGACCAAGAACAAGTTCTTGTTAAGTTCTGTAAAAAACCTTTGTTTTTAACAGCTCCTTCCTCACCCTAGCACTGTAGGGCTCAGTGGGACCCAGTGGGGGTCTAATCCTGGAATATAATAGTGCCAAAAAACCCCCAAAAAGAACAAAACACACACAAAAATCAATACCCAGAATTTCAGGGGACCTGATTGCTTGAACAACTGACAGGAAAAGCATTACTTTCAGTGCAACAATAGAAGATCTGATGAAATACTTGGAACATATGAGCAAGGAAAAAATCCCATAAAAGCAAACGGTATTGTCTGTGTGTTGAGGGCAGCAATGAAACTGGCAGCATGGCAGTATGGAACGGGAATGGAAAAAATACGCAAGGATTACACAACGTGCAAAAAAATACCCAGTGTAAGAGACTGTTTCGGTTGAGGGAAGGTTAAAAAGTTACTTTGATCGAGCTACAGATATCCATACTCAGTCTAGGAGCTGGTTGTGCTATAGTCCTTCAAGAAAAGCAGCCGTCAGGAGATGAATTTTGGCAAATTCAGACGACAGGTACAGCGTGTATCCAGCACTGGTTGTAATTAACCGCTGGAATAACTTAGAACGCTGTTCACTGCCATCTCAACTCTGCCGATCTAGATTAAACTAGGTAGAAGCGCTGTAGTTCAAAGAGAAGTTACAGCTACCAGAGCAGGAGCGTGCCGGCGGAGCGGAGCGGAGGCTCTCACCGGAGCCCAGCAGAGAGCCCGAGCTCGGGCTGTGCCTGCACGGCGCTTGGCTGCCCGAGTGACAGGTCCCAGCTCTCCCAGCCCTTCCAGCGGCAGCTCCTCCCTTCTGGCCAGATGGACAGCAGAGCGTGGTCCCGGCTCGGGCTCCGCGGGACCTGACCCGGGCCAGAAAGCAGCAGCCTCTTATAGCCGGCGCGCCGCGCTCTGCCGCACAGCCACCCGCCGCTCCCGCCGCGAGGCACTGCTGCCCCGAGCCCGCACCCCCGCCTGCCCCCGGGAGCCGCGCTGCCCATGGGACCCCGCCGCCCGCCGCTGCCCCTGCTACTGCCGCCGCTGCTGTTGCTGGCGGCCGGTGAGTCGAGCCGCGCGGGCCCGGTGCCGGGCTCAGCCCGGGGCAGGCGGGGGCTGCGGCGCCGGGCGAGCGGTGCGCGGGGGGGCCGGTCCGCTCCGGCAGCGCCTCCCGGGCGGTGTCTGTGGACGCGCTCGCCCCTCTCCGGGCGCTCCGTTCCCCGAGCGATGGGGTTGGGCTGCTGCCGGGGCAAGGCGGGAGGACAGAGCGTTAGGAGAGATGGCCACGGCAAGCGAGTACCTCCGCGCCGTGAGCCAAGCGCTCCGGCAGATCGGCTACCGCGCCTGGGCTAAGTCGGGGGCAGTGCCGGGGGCAGTGGCTCTGGCTGCACGGGCAGCCCATCCCTGTCTCAACCGACACGTGCAACGTGGGGGGTTGCTGGAGGGTCTCGCATTACTTTTTTACGGTTCGCCAGTGATGTGCGGTGTTGGAAACGTCCAGAGTTTAACATCGGAGCGCGGAGTGCATGTGTAATAATAATCTTCCTACAACGCTGGTACGTGCACCCACGCTCCGGTGGGTGTTAGGGCGCTATCTCAGAGCACCTGTTATAAAGCAGTTGGAAAGCCAGGAATGCTGGAACCGGGATTGCTACAAACACATAACTGGGTTATTCTGAAAGAATGAATCAGTCTTTATGAATAAGTTATGATGTGAGAATGTAATTAAAGGACCCCTGCCTCATACCTGAGCACAGCCAACTACTCACTTTGCAAGTATTTAATTATTTTTTGTGTCTCCTATGTCCTATTTATGGAGCAGTATTAAAGACCAGTTGTAATAATTTACAGTCCATTTCCTCATAGGTTTTCTGAGGTATTCATCACTATAGTACCTGAATGCACTTCTTCCTTTCATGCTTCTGTGAAACTCTGTTATCATCCCTCTTTTTCAGATAGGTAGGTGGGCTGACACAAAAAAGCATCCACAAATGTTGGGTTCCCGTGGTGACACGTTAGAACCCAATTTTACCTACAACTACTTAAAATTATGGAACTTGAACTACTGAAAGCCTGGCTCTCACCGAGTATTGCAGTGCTTTGGCACTCCGACCCCCGGACTCAGCAGGCTGGGAGATACCATTAGTAAACACAGGCATTGCTTTAAAGTGATTAAACTAACCACATGCTGAACCTTAGTGACAGCTGTGAGGATAAAATCCAGCATTCCAGAGTACCATTCCGCTGCCTTAATTAAGAAATTATCTTTTGTCTTCTTGCACCTTTCTTTACGTTCCTACATGGCTTGCAAATTCACCAAGCCAAATCTTGCAAATAGAAGGATCCTGAGGACAAGAGCCTCAATTCATTGTTATAACAGGTTCTGTGCACAGAATAAAGCAGGGTTGGGGGGGGGGAGGGGGGGGAAGGCAAGCACATGATTAAAGACTGTAAGGTAAGGTGCTTGCATAATGGGGCCAACTTAAGGTCCCACCAAGCTCACTGCCCCAATTCTACTTCCTGACCTCAGCATGCCCCTATTATTCCTTCTGTATTTTGATCATCCTCCAGACTTCACCCTTTGTACGACACAAACCTCAGCAACGTTAAGAAAAGGCAGGAAAGACTGTTTCACTGCCTCTGCCTACAGAGAGCCTGGCTTCAGCCCGGCAGCTGAGTCAGGCATCACACTCACCCACTCTGTAGGCAGTGAGGAGGAAGAGAAACACAATTTACCTGTTTCTCAATGCTTGGTCCACAGTATCAACAGGCAGATTTATCCTTTCTGGAAGCTTACATGTGACCACAGTTTGTGGAGACAGCACTTCAGGAGTCTGGGCAACAAGCTGAGGCAGAAAAGGCCATTCCTGATGGCTTATGAAACAGAGGAAACCATCTAAGCAAAAGAAAAAGGTCTCCGGAATGCATACCGTTCAAAGGTTTCCACTTCTGGCCAGATCTAGGAGCTGCATCTGAAAGTCTGCTTATTCCCAAGTTTCCAGTTCTGAACTACTGGAACACTCTGACTGTACAAAGGAAATATCACTAGGAAAGCTTACACATATCAAAAGATATTTCTGTAGGCTGTCTTTGAAAGAACCGCTTACAATTTCTCTTAAATCCCACAAAACATCATAGACTGCATAGATGCTAATGATTAATGTAGTTATGTATCATAATTGTGTAAAGCTGTGATGATGGGCTGTTTGGTGGAACTGGTTGGATGGTGGCAGCCAGAGGGTAGTGGTCAATGGCTCAAAGTCCAGATGGAGACTGGTGACAAGTGCTGTCCCTCAGGGGTCCATACTGGGACCAGTACCATTTAATAACTCCATCAGTGACACGGACAGTGGGATCCAGTGCACCCTCAGCAAGTTTGCTGACAGCACCAAGCTGAGGGGTGCGGTTGACGTGTCTGGGGGATGGGCTGCAACCCAGAGGGACCTGGACAAGCTTGAGAAGGGGACCCGGGTGAACCTCAGCAGTTTCAACAAGACCAAGGGCAGGGTCCTGCACCTGGGTCAGGGCAAGCCCTGGTGTCAACACAGGCTGGGAGAATGAAGGGGTTGACAGCAACCCCTGAGGACTTGGGGGTGCTGGTGGAAGAAAAGCTGGACATGAGCTGCCTTTGTGCGCTGGCAGCCCAGAAAGCCAACCGTATCCTGGGCTGTATCCAGAGCAGCGTGGCCGGCAGGGTGAGGGAGGGGATTCCCCCCTTCTACTCTGCACAGAAGTTCTGATAAAATTCTTGAGAAATGTTCTTCACTAATGCTGCCATTATCATACTGACAGCATTATTGTTTCCAGCTTTCTATGCAGTCTAGGGTGGTCTTTCATCACCTTTATTAAACTCAGGTTGCAAAGCTCTTTGGACGGAGACTTTTCCTTTGGGCGAGTATCTACAGTACAACACAGACTTGCTTTATACCTGGATGTCCAGATGCTGCAACACAAATGAATTGCAAGGATAAAAGGTTCATGTCCTTAAGCTACATGGCACATTTTCAAGATTTATACTTGAGCTCCTCAGGGAGCAGGCAGTTCATCACTTCTGCTTTACATGGATTTAAATGAAGGGACTGGGATTTGTCCAAAGTCAGCAAACAATTCTCTGATGAAACCAGGAGTATGACCTGAAATTCTGTTTCCTCTTCCTATCTTGTAGCTGTCCTATACCACCCTTCCCCAGCTGCCAGGAACTGAGACACAATGTAAAAATACTTAATTTTCTTCAGGGATTTCTTCAGAATCACAACGTCATGCAGAACAAACCCAGCTCTGCCACTAACCACTAACATGGTCCCGTCAGACTAGCTACAAGAATCTAGCCAAATCTTACTAGCATTTAAGAGTATAAGCCATTGTCATTTGTAAAGCTGCAGCCTTATTACAGGTGTTTTTTAAGCTGGGAATTTACTGAACCTCTACCGACAGGGAAGGTAACACTGTCAATGCTGCTGTAAAATAAGACTCTGGTCGTACTCAAACAGATGCTTCTGCTACCCAGAGCTGAAACATACACTCAGAGCTGCAATGGATGATCGTGTGTCAGTTCCACCACCTGTTACTTTGACACCTAGAATGACGGGTTCCAAAGAGTCCACCCAGCACACCTTGTGGACCCCTTGGGAAAGTGTGAGAGGAGCTTTTCACCAGAAAACCTGTACAACTAAACAGAGAGTTTCGTGGAAGGGCAGCCACGACACAACAGCTACTGTTCACTATCTTAGCAAGGAAGTTTTAGTGCCAGTGGAACAGTTTTTAAACAAAACTGCAAGCGACTACACAGCCAAGCTCCTCAAGATGTGGCTGCGTTTAATCAACGGCCAAAGACACATGCAGGTTTAAGCACTCGTTTCAACGTCCTCTCCTCTCCTAGATCACATGCCCACAAAGCAGGAGGCAACGAGTTGCCAGCCACAGCAGTACTAAGTACTGCCTTAGGAAGCCTAACTATCTTTGTAAGTAAGGATTAGCTACAAACGCTCTTTCTAAAGCCTTTTTTTACCATTCTGACATACAAACCGATAGTATTTCTCAACGAGGTGATTTCATGAGGTGTTTAAATCCCTTTGTTTCATGAAACGATGAGTGCTGGTGGCCACCAGCATCCCCCACATTTCAAGGAACAATATTTTTCTGGCAGATATTCCATTAACTGATTATAGTTAATCATATAATCTATGGCAATAGATTAGTCTATTTCTTAGTCAATTATAAGAGATTATACAGATTATATCCAAACTGTATAATCATACAGTTATTCTGTAGGAAAAAATAAATACCAAAGCCTTCAGTGACAAAGTGTAAGTATTTTTAATGCTGTCTCTGTCACAGATAGGATCAGTTATTAAATCTTAATATCTTTTCTAATCCGTATCCAGTACTGGGAGTTCAGGTTTAAAAACTGTTCTCCTCATACCAAAATAAATCATTAGTTTAATTAGTAGGACAACTCTAATCAGCAGCCTTCCACTAATTTGTTTTGTATTCATCCAACTTCTTAAAAACTGCTGCACGTAGCGTGGAGCCTGCACAGCAGTGAAATGCTGCCCGTTGCCGTTCAGGGCCTTCAGTGCGTTAGCTCAACCTAAGGATGACACGATGCCCTAAAAAGTCCGCTAGTGTCTCAACATTTATCTGCTGCCCTGGACCTACTGCTTTGGTGCTGACAAGATATAGTTAAAATTCCCAAATACGGCCTTGTTCTGGAGAAATAATGGTGAGAACTCCTCAAACAACAGCAAAACCCAAACAAAATTAAACAGAAAAAATAGGCAACCTTTCTAATTTCCCTGGAAAGGACTCCAAGCACTCACCCGTTCCCCTGCTCTACACCCACCCCACCACCCTCGCCAGTTATTTGGCTTCTTTGTCTCAAAATGAGGAAAACCCGAACCCCATCGCAGGACATACTTCTCCAAACGTGAATCATTACACTCTACAAAATAACGAGGGCAAAATTGCATGTTACGGGAAGGAGAAAATCCTGCAGTGCTCAGGGCGTCTAATCTTAGCAGATCGGTGGATCTAGACCACAGACCACAGACCAGCCCTTGCCAGCTTTAAGGCTGGGAGCGACTGAAGTCGGCCCCTGCCTTGATGGGAGGAACCCACCGCAGCTATTCAGAATGTCGTTCGGTATTCTGCTCACTACAGACTGGGGTAAAAAGGGACTGGGTCAAGCAGTGTGGCCCCAAAGCATCCAAAGAAAGCTGTATAATTATCAAGTACTGACATTAATTATTAAAGTTAAAAAAATGCCAAACACCAACAACCCCCTCACTATTTTATATCTGCCTGTTTGATTCAATAAAAAGTAAAAAGCTTTTCTTCTGCAGTTCACAACGGCACTTTTGGGGAAGCCCGTGTTAGAAACCGAAGAGGAATTCTTGAATTAGCCGGAGCCATCAGATGTACTACAGGACGATCTCCTTTTGCCTACCTACGTTACGGATGCTACTGTGGTCTGGGAGGAAGAGGATGGCCTAAGGACAGAGTAGACTGGTAACTATTTGCTGAGTAATTAGGTGCTGAATGTATGCAGATGAGAGAGTAGAAGGACTAAAATATGAATTTGGCCTAATTAACATCAGTGAGGGAACTGAATTTAAACACACCTCAGACTGCTAAGAAACCCTGAAGCGTTAAAATTCAGCATCTATTTTTATTTAAAATGCTTAAGAGGACTAAAGTAATTCTAAACATTTTTGCAAACATATAGACTGCACCATGGCAAAAGAAGCTGTATTTTCTGGTTTTTTACCAGAAGTATTGCTGCAAAGAGCCACTAGGGGGTGTTTTATTATTATTTCTATGCGTGAAATGGTGTATTGACCTACTTGAAGGTCAATTCAACTGTTACAATCTGTGGGATCTTTACATGGCGATTTGTGTGGGATTACCAACTAATTATTTAATAAAAATAGGAAAAAACAGTAATTGCAAGTGAGAGCTGACAGCATTATTTTTTTCTGTTGCAGGCACAAATTCCTCAGGCAATCTAACCACCATGTGCCTGCTGTAATATGAGGGGTTTAGGCTACCAGGAGGTGACTGAATGCAAACAGCTTGTGGCTACATCCTGTTCTCCCACTGACGCAAAAGAGTATAGTTAGTTCGCAGCAAAAACTTGCAGGCTATCTCATTTCAGGTTCTTGTTACCTCCCCTGCTTGCCATTCTGGGCTTGCAGTGACTCTAAACCAGAAGAATAATGCTTTTTTTAAAGCATTAAAATATGCCATCAATGCTCACCTGAACTGTTCAGCTCCACAATGTCATGGAAGGTCTATGAATTCATTGTCCCAGTTAGGACAAGAACAACTTTGAAATCATCATTTTGGGCAATTTGCCAAGTTTTCTTATGACACCAAGCAAACCGTTTTAGTTGTATTATGGCATGAAACAGCACTTGTGCCTATTCATCGCTGAGCATTTCACCTGCTCACCACCTAAGCACTTTGCTGTAAGACAACATCTGTGATCATATGCTACAGCCCAACACATCTTCTTGTCCCTTCCCTGTTAGTAACTGTTACAATAGCACCAGAAACTGGTAGAGAAATACATCATGCATTAGCTGATCGACTATTCTGGCACTTCATCTTTTGCTTGGAAGGGGCTAGGAGAGAGGCATACCCACATAAAACATTTATTGTGTTTAAAACTGAGATTGCTTTAAAGATTCCCTGTATTTCCAGCTATGAGGAAGTTCCACTTAATCAATGTGTATCAGACATTTTCCTCATAATAACTTTTTCCAGGTGATCTATTAACCAATTACCCAGTTTTCATTCCTGAGCAGGTAACTGTTGGTACAACTGCACACGTTGACTGTTGTGTTATTTCACCGCCTGTAGAAACACGCAGATAAAATCCATCCAGATTACGTGACCTGTCCTGGTTTCATAAACCCCCCCCCCCCGGTATGAACTAAGGCCAGCCCCTTTCTGTTACTCTCAGGTGCTGCTTTAACCATGACTGCTGCTACGGTAAGGCGGAACAAGCAGGTTGTCACCCAAAGATAGAAAGCTACCACTGGGAATGTGAAGACAATACTGCTGTCTGTGGTGAGTGAACAGCTCTGCAGGGTTTGGTGGGGGGTCTTGTAGTGGTTTTGTTTGGGTTTGGGGGTGGTGGTGGGAAAGGTGTTGTTTTTAATTCTGCTAATGGTCTCCTTGACTTCCTAGAAAGACATTTTCTTTATTAACTATAAAATTCTTATTTTACCATCCTTCCATCACTTTTTTTGCCAGGGTTAGCTGTGCCTCCACACAGCACACCTGTGCCAACCAACTGAATGTAATTTCTTCTTACTCCCCACCTATTGACATAAACAAAATTCTGATCTACAGGCTTCTATTACACTTCCAGAAAACACCACCAAATCCCCCTCTTTTTACTCAGCACTTACACACATTGAGGAACCCATGTTATGCTACTCCCTGCAAGTCTCCAACTGCAGAGCAACTACAAACAGGAGGCGAGAGATTTACAGCTGTTTAAAAATGATCTTTTTTGCACTTAGCAGAAAACATTTCACACCATTCACGGGTTTACGATGGACAGGTTTCTGGCATACTTACCCCTGATCGGCTGCACAGCTCACTCTAGTGGCTGCAGTTTATGAACGAATTCACAGCCACAATTGACAGTTTCAAACACTGAGGTAATAAAATATTTGATGGGTATGTTTATTTATGGAAATAACATGTCCACAAGCCATAAACTGTTAATTTAAAAATATTTACATAATTAACGTACAGGTTGCAACAAACGGCTGACCGCAGCCTGGTAAATTGTGTTTGGTAGGTCTGAAACTCGAATGTTATATACTTGCTGTGCTGGAGTATGGAGGAGAAAGATGAAGAGATCTCAAAGAAACCAACAAAAACGTCTAATAGGAAAAAACCAGCATTTCTTTTACATTATTTGTTCATAACTCCCGGAGGTTTAGCCAATATTTTCCAATACACGTCAAAGACTTTCTGAAACTACAACTTCCCACAAGCCCCCAAAATTTGCAGCATTTTTTCTTCTTGTTTGGCTTTGGGGTTTGTGTGTTGCCTGGGGTTTTGTTCTGGTTTTTAAATCAGGTGCTAGGTCAGTTACTTTGCACGTAATTTTATGCAACTACCTGGAATGCAAATCGGCTGAGAATTGGTTATTACTTACCCCACAACAATGCAGGCCCTCACATAAACTTGGTTACAACGAGTCTGAGTTTGTGACTACCACAGTTTAAAGGCAACACCGTAGGCCATTCAGAGAAAACACAACCCTCTCATTTCATAACTCGATTTGGAATTTGCCTGACATGAAATCAAATGAAAGCTTTTGACACTATTTCCTTTACTCCTTTTCATTCCACCTTTGCTTTGCCCAAGCGTCTATCCCATGCCGAATCTCTACTTGCTAATTTCCTCCTCTGCTCCAAAAGTACTAAGAGTCTTCCCTCTCAAACTCTCTAATTATTGTCAAGTTACAGATCACTTATTTGGCTGTAAGGGTTCTGCTCCTGTCCAGGTCCAGAATCTGGCAATGTTTTAAAACACTGGCCAAGACAGCAGGCACATCGTCAGAACTGAAGCTGAAACACAGTCCCTGGCGTACCCTGGAGAAGATTAAGTTTGGAGCAGTAACAAGAGAAGGAATGGTTCTTCTCAGTTTTGTGGGGTTTTCTTAATCCTATCATGTTGTTTATGCTACTCATGCTGTTGTGTAGCTCTTAAGGTAGCTAGCTGCAGCGTCAACATATATACGTTAAGAACACTTTCCTTTCATCGCGGAATTTGAGTTCATTCACGAAACTGAACACTTGTTCTGCTCCTAGAAAAATCTCAAGCAGAGATTCGGCTAAGCTTTCAAAATATTAAATACTCAGACAAAACATAATCAAAGATTCATCAGTTTACTGACAGATACAGAGAGAAAAAAAATCACAGAGTCCTGGGCTGGCACAATAAAACCAAAATATATTGCTGTAGAAGAAAATGTTCATGCCAAAGAGAAATCTTCACGCCAAGAAATCTGTTAAGTTACAACACCACAATTATAAACCAAACATGGCCAGACATGGATATTATCGTACTGAAACACACTTCATACTGAACGCCTTAAAAAACCAGAAGTGGGTGATTTAAGCTGAACACACAGTCTTTGCATCCCGTTTCACCCATATGATTTTAATGCTACATCCTTTAGTGAAATAGAATACACCCCCCCAAACTCAAGTTTCACTGCAGCAACAGGGCAGGCAGGGGGGTCACACACCACTTTCTAGAGAGGAATCAGTTATCAGAGTTCCTTTATTAACAAAATGTGAAGGGTATTTAAGTCTTTATCCAATTAATTACATTTTCACCTACCAAGACAGTTCCACTGATTACCAACTGTCGCTAAACCAAACCATGCTGTGTGTTCTCTGTTGCCGAGATGTCCTCGCATGGAGCTCTGCCTAAAGAACTGTAAGGCATACTAAAGCTCAGCACGTTTCCTGTTGCACTGGAAATAAGAGCGATTCATATGGCAAATACAGAATGTGAGGTAGCAGTTCTTGGTGTTCCATTTGGGATTTTTGAGTACTTCACACTAACATCAAACTTACTGTGTTTTCTTTCAGAATCGCTAGAAGACAAATGTCAAAAAATGGCATGTGAATGTGACAGTGAAGCTGCCAAATGTTTTTCTAAAGCTCCCTATCATACAAAATACCTTCTGTGGCCAGACTTTATGTGTGGTGAGATTCAGCCTTTGTGTAGGTATTAGATACACAACGTCAGTCTTTATGAAAACTCTGTATCTATTTAAATCTAAAAAAGACTTTCTTTTGTCACAGTAGTGACAACAAATTATTTTTCCCTTTCTTGATCCTCCTTCCTGCCACCTCAGCCTCTCCACCCCAGAATGGCCAAAGTAAACATTTATCTGCTTATTTATCTTCTATGGTGCCCAGAGTAAAAGCAAGTTAATGAGTTCCATGTAAGCTTTTATTGACTAAATAGGAATTTTGAGTTTATCAGCTTAAGGAATAACTGTTTTAAAATTAATTGTTTATATTCAGAGTCACAGTTTTTCAGATTCACAGTATCATTCACTGTAAACTTCCCATTCCTCTCCACTGGTTGTAAGACACAAATCAAACTTTTCCACTAACGGTTACCTTAACATTTGTTAACTTCGAACTGGCCAGAAGAAACGCATGAAGTGACAGCGCCAGCACAAAGAGCCCCCTGATCTATATTAAACACTTATTATGAAGCCTAATTTAACTTTTGCATCTCTCTCACCTTAAGTAGTCCTACCTGTATTAAAAAATGCTTAATAGTTTTTTTTTCCCTAGTATTTACTTTTTAAATAGTTTTCTAAGAAGTTGTTCATTTGATATGGCTCAAGCTCCTTTCTCTATGTACATCCTGAGTTTCTGGTGGGCACAGGGAGTTCTCCCCCTAAAACTTCACAGCCAGATTTCAAACTGTAAATGCAGCCATCACCCAGACAGACACAAGTAGCAGTCACTGGGATCAACTGCCTTTCCCGTAAGTGTGTGATCTTGGACAGCAGGAGTTTGCAAAGTTCAGAAGTGTGTATATATATACGTATGTATGTATACCTAATAAGGACGTAAAGACAGTTTTAACTAGGGTCACTTCATAGCTTTTTGCTAGGAAGAGAAATCAGTAACACAAATTGCTGAATAACACACTTTTTCGTAACTGCTGATTTTAACAGTTTAAGAACCAGGAGTGTTTTATGTCTACTTTTACCCCCCTCCCCTTGCTTAAAGATGCAGGGCTACGGAGCAAGTTGGCCGAAGTCAAAGCTAACCACAAGTACTTCAGTATAAAAAACTCCACACTTCTGTAGGACGGATGAACATTTCAAAAGAGATCTTTAATCTTTGAAAATTTTCATAGGCAATTTAAGGTTCATATTAATGATCCAAATTAAAAACAACAACAACAACAACAACGAGGAACACAAGGGCAATAATGTCTTGAAAACGCCGACTTTTGCCTCAGTCAAAAACTATACAAATGGCAATGCTGTTTACACAAAATAACTTTCCAGTCAATGTTCGCTCACAGATCCAGACACACACAAGATATTGCAGTGAGATGCAATTACAGTGCCAGGTCACTATTCCAAAATGATCCTTTTTAAGAGACAAGCCTGCATTTAAGAATGAGCATCAGACTTCAAGAGAGGAGCATTAAAGAAGCTATTGATGAAATCTAACTGATCTGAATACAAAATTTTGTATGGCAATCACCATATTTTCCAAAAGACAAGAAAACTCAAGCAGTCTTTGCCTTCAGCAGTGGGAATTTCAGAACAAACTCCCCCGCGAGTCCATGTATTTGACAGTCACAACTTTACACGTAAAGCAGACTGAAAACACTGAAGTGCTCTCAGTATCAAGCCTATCCAGGAGAAGCTTTCCTTTGGCAAACTTAAGCTGGGAAGACACTGCTGGTATGAAATGCCAGGGTTAAAAAAAAAAATTAAAAATCACTGTAGCTGTTCAGAAGACACCGATTTTAAGGCTTGCTTCAAAATAACCAGAATGCTCAAGGCAGAATAGAGAAGTCTGATTGGATCAAAAATAGGGTGACGTGACTGTGTAAGTTTTACATGGCTAAATCAGGAAATGTATTTCCCACCCCCCCCAAACAGAAAATTCCTTTTGGATAATAAAGCCCATCCTCAGATTTGGAATCAGCTGGTTTAAGAGTAACTTACCTTAAGGCTTTTTTGTATGTTGAAGTTAACGTAATCCACTACTTTCACTGTCACACGTATAAAGAAGAAAAGCCAGGTTTATTTCAAATGTCCCTTTTAGAAACTCCACAGCTCAAGAGCTCCAACGGCAGTCACTGCACTTGTGTCTCCAGACGTCTCACTTCTTTAACCACAAGATCAATGTTTATGATTGGGTTAAAGTACAAGGCCCAGTAAAACAAACAATTGCAGACAAACTGAGGAATAAAAGGCCAAAAAATGGCAACAAAAAGACCCTGGGTTGAGACTTTCCAGAAGTGCCTCCACATTCTGTGAGGGATCGTCCTGCGAACAAGGAAAGGGAGAGGCTTAGAGGAACTGCAGGTTTTATCCATTCCAAGCGAAGCTGATACGTGCGGCTGCCTCAAGCCATTTAGCCCTTGCTCAGGTACCTGTAAAACACCACTTTGCACCCCCGGAAAACCCTGCTACCACACGCTAACAGTGGGTTTAGGGGAGGAAGCATTAAGGCCACTTCCTCTGCGCAGAGCAGGGCAGGTCACAGTGGGCCGACCCTGCTCCGCGGACAGTGACCACTTACTCTCTATTTACAAGGCCAAGTACTTTCTATCCCCTTCTACAAGCTCAGGAGGACTTACTTCAATTCTCTTCTTGACCAGAGCCTCCAAAAGGAGAATAATTCCAGAACAGAGAGCAACATGGCATTTACAATTATAAATCTGGATGTCCAGTAGTGCACGTCCAGCCAATCCCAAGCAAACTCAGCTATCAACTGGTATGGCAAAAATAAATACTTCACAATGAATTCTCTCCACTGTTTCCAAGAAGGATCTCTGAGGTCCTGTAAATTAGGATAAAAAGACTGTTAACACTTTGAAAGCAGTAGTTTACTACGCGTTCTGGTAGATAACACTATAGCCCAGTAATTTCCATCTGATTAGAACAGACTGTCACAGACAGCCAGACCTTATAATGCCGTTTGTTAAAATATAGGTATTTTGAGTGAATAGCTTTTCTATAGCCGTGCGAACTTCAAAAAAAATCAGGTTCACAGATTTAAAGTCTGAAAAGCCTTAAGTCAATCTTATTAAAGGTAGCGGTCACAACGCTGGTGATCACACGCAATAAAACCAAGAAACCACTGACTTTGTGGGACATTTTTTGACACATTTTTTTAAAGCTGTGTTGTGAAGATATCAAATGGTGAATCATTACACCACGCTGCACGTTTTTATGCTGCTAGTCTTAAAATGCTTATAACTAAATAAAGTAGCATATGTAACGTTTTGAACACTTACTAGTAGTTTTGTGACAGTATCTTCATATTTATCGTCTTGCGTAGGGCAAATTGTGTGGATGAAAGGTAGGAAAGCTTCTGCGTAATCGAACAAATACAGGTATAACATACTGAGTCTTGGAGAACTCTTCAGTGCATAGAGAAGAAAGAGTGATTTTCCTGGATTTACTGCCTGAAAGGTATCAAATTATCAAGTTTCAAGCAATGAAAAAACAAAATGAAAGGGACATGCCAGTTTCTAGTTTTTCTGACAATCACCTTTCAAATACAACAACTCATTAAACTGAGCAGGCCTCACAAGAGCAATTCTACCTTAACACTCCTCCTGGCTTTAAGAGTCTTCTTTTAAAGACAGTATTTTAAAAATACCGAATACACAGGACAGGCTTTATATAAAGTTTACCTTATATTCCCAAAGGTTCTGTGGTGGTTTAACGCCTAAAGTTTTCACACATTCCAGTTCTGCCATAATAGCTTTTCTGTGGTTACTGTTCTCTATACCGTAAGGCTCTTTCGTGAAATCCTCCTCTGTCAGTGTTAGAAGGAGCCTACAAAAGCCAGAGGAATTCAGAAGGTAAACAGCGCCTCTTCACCAAAAAGATACAACTAACAAATGAGCAGTTACATACTGAAACAGTAAGCTACTGATAGAAGGTATCACCTTTTGGATTACATTCCATATCAAGTGTTCTCAGAGCCTGGGTTTTAAATATCCTTCAAGTTTTCTCTTGCCTGCTCTCAGCATGCAAATTTATCAGCTTGTTGGCTATTACTGAACACAGTTCTTCAGCACTTCACGGATCTAGTCTGGTCTCCTGAAAGCAAACCTAGAGCTCTTGGGTGGAACGCAATAATGCATATAGCATATGCATATTTTCACAAGAAAGAAAAGGTGGGAGGGGTGGATAATACATTAGTAGAATTTTACTTTCGGTATCATTTCAGTCTGCATTGTCAGCGTTTAGAAAATGTTCACTTAGCTTGCTTAGTATCAGAGTTCTCAACTACAAGTGTTAAAACTTCCCCTGAATTTTATCGTGGTACATCAACGGAATATTCCTACAACCTACGGAACAAAGCACTGTCGTTCCACAATGCACCTCCCCGAATGAAAGCTACGCAGCAGTCCGAATGCCAGCTGCCCTTGACAGTTAGGCCTCTCACCTGCCATTCACTTTCTCCAGTAAAAACCTTTCTTTATAATGCGAAGCCCATGGGCCCAACTGCTCTAGCCAAAGTATCACTTCCTCAGCAGTCCACTTCGCAACAGGCTTGCGCACAAGAAGATCATCTTCAAATTCTCTGCTGCTCCAGTGATATCCAAGCAGAACTACCTACAGGCAGATTTAAAAACAAACAAATGAGATCCTTTACCTGAAAATCAAATCTATTAACGATACAAATAAACACGCATAAAGCAGCTTGACAGGTAGAACCTTCTGTTCTATGGACCCTGGAATATTCAGGTTACAAGAAAGTACCTTAAAGTTTCACCCAGTTTGTCTAAGTTCCTTTTGCTGTGTATTGTAGTTCCTGACCGACAACTCTGAACGCAACTTTATTTACTCCACTCAGCTGACGCCTCCTCTGTGCTGACAATCTTTTTAACGTGCATGTAATTTAAGTACATTTGATTGCATACTTAATGAAGTAAATACGGAAACCCAACGCGATGAAACTTACTGCTACACAAGTTAAAGCTGTCAGAACGCCTGAGAAAAACCCTCCTCCTCGAGGATTAATTCTTCCCGTGTTCGGAACTGCAGGGATCTGGTCATTCCCGTGTTTTTGGAAGGTGGCTAAGCTGCGTGCTACATCACTGTTTTGTTGAATATCTTCTTTTCTTTGTTCAATGGCATCAGAAAATAGCTTTTCAATAACATCCCTGATGGGAAAAATATTCGTCATTGTACTATAACCGCTGAGGCTTAACGTTCAGAAACGAGACTCCAGACTCTACTAAAGACTGTCATCTTTGAAAGCATAAAAACGTTAGTTATTAATAGTCAGTAATGTTAAACTTAAATAATTACTTCCAAACAACATTTTCCTTAGCTTCTGACGATAAAGTTATCACATTAAAAAAAATAATCCTTATTTCTTATACAAAACTAGAATTGTGTGTGCTACTGGCAAGCCTTGATTATTCAAAAATGCTACGCAAAAGACAACATAAGAGCTTACCATCAATCCTCCCACTGAGTTATTAAAATATTATTAACCTAAGATGAAGTATTACCAACACAAGAACTTGTGGGTAATTCAGGACAGCAGATTGATGTTTCTAGCTTTGCTCTGCAATAAGATCACATTTTTACCTATAAATAATTCCTATTACAGAAATAATTACACAAATATCAAAGACCATTCGAACTCACATTTATTTGGAAACAATCAGCTGTGTTAAAAGACACAAGTGTCTCAGTACTAGAAAAGGATCCCTCCTCTCCATCCCCCCAAACATTCAGAAAAGAGAAAAAAAAAAAACCAACCAGAAAACCCCCAAAACCCAAACCAAAGCCAACCCTCAGTTCCTGTTCAATGTGCTTGAACAGTTCAGTACAAGTGCAGAACAGGAAAGACTTCAGGATTTAAATGTCCTTGTGACAGTTCGGATTACCAATAAATGATGAAAATCTGCAGCAAACTGAAGAAATCACACAACTAATTTTGGTGGTTTTCGAAATCTGAAAGCGGCACAGTACACTCACCTGAGAAGGATGTTGACTCTGGGGAATCCTTCCCATTTTTCTCTGCATTCAGGGCATTCATTCTTCTTGGACGACACCCACCACAAGGCCAGGCAATGTCTGCAGAAACTATGCCCACAGTTCAGGGTGGTGGGATTGACCAGGATGTCGTAACAGCAGTGGCAAAGGAACTCACTAACTGATATCTGTCGACCGATCTCGGGTGTCGCATGTGTTTCAACTTCTGCCCTCTCCATTTCACCTCGTAAAGTCTCATCTTCTTCCATTTTCTGTTATGGCTTATGCAGACAGAGCTTAGATCTTCAAACCAGGTGAGGCATTACTTCTGCAAAGCAACAAGATAAACCTCATTAAGGAAAAAGTTACTACAGAAGTTTGGAATTTCAAACAGTAATTCTTTTGTCACTGATGGTTTTAAACTTTTTAACTACCGTAGCTCTCCCCCAAATGAAACATGATCATCTACTTTTTCAACAACACATTTGTTGCAGAAATCAAACCCAGGTTCTAGACGTCAATAGCTGGGCTCAAGCTCCCTCTGTTTTCCTTTCCTGTATTACGTAACACACGAAAGTGGAACAAAAAGCTCACTGCGATTCAGATTACTTTTGATAGTATATTTAATCAGGCTTTTAGTAAGACACCAATCAAAAGAAATATCATTAGAAAAATACCAGCAGAGAATACAAAAGTAAAACACCAGTGTAAGAGCGATCTCATTTACTCCGCCACTATCCCTCCCAAGCACATGGAATGAAGCGTTACTAACAAAGGCCAGTGCCTGACGCTGCTGGGCAGTGTAGAAAACCAACACAATTCAATTCACACACAGTCAGATGCTTCAGAACCGTAAGGGACTGATCTGGATGGACCTGCTTGCCATCTCAGTGAAGGACTGAACTCCGTCTTAACCTCACCAGCAGTTACCCTTCGCTAGTATCTCAGAAAACGCGCAAATGAGGGGAGTCTAAAATCGTTCCAAGCTTACCAACAGTATAAACCTATTTACTTGATGTTCCTGCTATATTCGCAGATGGCTGTACCTGGTTTCGTAAGAAAACCACTGATCCAGATCACTTCCTTATCAGCCGTGACATGTTAGAAGCTACCAAAAGCTGTACCATTTTCTCCTCAGGCGCTGCCAAGTCAACACATGCCAACACTCTCCACCGTGTGGCTCCCGCTTACTGCTAAGCTACCATCCTTCTTCCCTCCAGCTCAAGCACCAGGAGGTAACTATGCGAAGTGGTAAAGAATTTAAACAAGGAGTAAAATACAAGCACTACAGAAATACAAACCCTAGTGCAGCGAGAATCCTCGGACTGCTCAGAAGCGTGTCTTCTCCCCACAAAGCGAAGATTGTTGGCCTTCCAAAAGACAAACCTGAAACATCACTTCCCAGAGGAGACGGAAAACCAAGGCTCTGCACCCAGGAACATCCTTCGCGTTTTCCTGCAAGAGGTTTCGGCGGGTGCAAAAACGTTTCACCGCTCAGCCTCCGCAGCAAGGAAGAGAAGGGTCAGACACAAAGCTGCCCAGCTCCGCTCCTCTCTCCAGCCCCAGCCTGCTCCCGCCCCTCTGCGCCCCCGCCAGCGCCGGCGGCCCGGGCCCGCAGCGGCGCGACGGCCGCCTCCTCCCGCGCAGGCAAGGCAGGGCCCATCTCGGCGGCGTCACGCTGCCGGCAGCACAGCGGGGCCGACCGAACCGTCCGGACGCCCCGAGGCAGCGAGCGCCGGCGAGGGCTCCGCGGCAGCCCGGCCTGCCCAACCTCGGCCCGCCGCCCCCGCCCGACTCACCCGCCGGCCGCCGCGGGCAGCGCACAGCCGCCTTCCCCCGCCGCTTCCGCCCCCGGCCGGCCGCGGCGCCGCTGCTCCGCCGGGGGCCGGGAGCGCGGCCGTTAACAACCGCCCCGCGGGTGAGCATCGCCTCGGCCGGGGGGCACTTGGCTCCCAGCGGCCTCCCCCGGGGGCGGCGGGAGGGAAAGCGCGCCCCCCGGCCGTGCGGCGGGAAGGGCAGGCTGGCAGGGGGGCGGCGGGCTGGCCGATACAGGCCGTGCCAGCACAGCCCCCTTCGGGTTTATCTTGAAGCGTTCGACTTGGAAGCTTTCAGAACGGCCGGGCAGGCGCACCGCCCCGCTCGCGTTTTGCTGACCGCGCTCCCTCCCCGGTTCGTGGGAACCGAGCTAGGTTTGCTGAACGCCTGCCCGCCTCCCCAGGGGATCCTCCTTCACAGGAAGTTTGCTGGGGGTTTATTTTCCAAGGCAGGATCCAGGGGGCCGAGCTGGGAAGGAACCCGCGGCCCAGCGTGGCTGCGGTGCCAACGCAGGAGGCACCGGCCGGTGCACGCAGAGTGCCCTCAGCCGCTGTACGCGCACACGCTGGCAGTGGTTGACACCAGCCTCTGTTCCCTTACTGCACTTGTTTGGACGAGAGTCCAAAGAAAACGGAGTGATTTCTTCAAAGTACTATTGAGATGCAGCAGTTTTTCACTGTGCAACACAGGGACACTTCCTTAAAAGATTTTGTTCTTGTTCCAATGTCATACAATCCACAAGTCCAGCTCAAATGACATTTGAGTTGCAAACCATGTAATTTTTAATGATTCCAGCCTATTTCAATACAGAAAATAATACTCTCTCATTGTTTCCTCTCCCATACTAGCCAGCTTTCTCCAGAGGACAGTTACTACTGCGCTAACATACATAGTTCTGGTTTAACCGCTTTAGGACTATCCTGATCAGGTTTCTTTTGGGACAGAAAAACATGTAGCTGAGAAGTTGGTCAGCTGTTGGTGTGATGATCCAATATTTGCATACCACACTTCCATATTTAGTTGTTTTACTTGGCAGTTACTGCTTCTTTCCTCGCACGTGGAGTTGTGCTAGCAAGATGCAGCAGTGCATCTCAAATCCGTTGGTGACAGAACACTCAAGATCCAATTCTTCAATACATTAAAGGTACTAGACAAGTTTCCCATCAGCATGGAACAACCTGGCATTTGTGATCAAGGGTGCATGCCGCTTCAAGATTATTTTTTTAAACACAAAAATCTAGCTATATCGGTTCAGAGATCACAGGAATTATTATGTTTTCCAAAGCAATTTTCAGCTTTAGTCACACAATAAAACTCCCCCAGCAGCACAGAAGTGCAGACAAGCAGTTGAGGTGTACAAGCTTCCGAGGCTTATTTTATGAAAACATCTACCAACCAGCTCCTACTTATGTTCGTTTGTAGTTTTAATCAAATATTTGAAGTCCCAACCAGCAAATCCTCACACCACCCTAGCACGAACACATTAAACCTCTCCTAGCTCAGAGGAAGCTCATCCAGACGCACCTTCGCTTCACATTCAGCGAAGTGACAGCACACACGAAGTGTTTGGCAGTCTGCACTGCAGACTTACGCGATGTCGTGGACACACAGCCTCTTTGTCCCAGTTCACAGAACTTTCATCTATGAGAGAAGCAATGCACTGTTGTAACTAGCTGCTTGTATCGCCCTCTCCCAGGAGTACCTAGTCATCTGGAAAGCTGCCAACCTCGTCTGGTGTCATTTCAAAAACGAGATTTGAAGAATTCTGATTACGAACTACATACTAAAAACTGCAGTTGCTTTCACATATACATGGGAGAGAACCAAGCAGGTACTTAATGAGGCAAATACCTTCTGAAGCAAAATAGAAGTGAAGCCATATGCCCTCTGAAACATCTCGACATAGGCAATTGCAAGCAGAACACTAATTAAGGAAAACCACATAGTTCTGGGGATTAAAACTAGTGTCAAGTGGTAGTTGTGACTACTATCAACTAGACAGAAATAGGCTGAGATGGGGAAGTGTCCTAATTCAGCAGAGTACTTTGCTGTTACTGTAAAAAATCACTTTGTATTCTATATGCAGGGCATGTTTCCAGGAGGATGGCTCCATGAAAAAACAGAGCACACCATACAATACCCAAGCTAAAACTTCATTAACTCCCAGTGTAGATTATTGCACCACATAAATATTTTTGGGGCTACTGTCACCAGAGCCAATGCTAACTATAATTGCACTGCTTTAGTCTTGCTATTCGAGTTCTTTATACCTTTTTCCTTCCAAGTCGAAAATAACTTTAATAACTAAAACAAAAATCCATAAAGATTCGCTTGTGTTTCAGATTTTCCTTCTAAATATGTAGCGATACATACATGTTGAAATGGAAAATGTCTCATCTGTAAGACAAAATACTTCAATTCCTATTAAGAAACTGCACTTTATTACAGCATCTTCCATCTTTACTTGCAGTTTGGCTTTGTTTTGTAGGCAAACAAAGCAAAGAGTTCCTGGGTTTGTCAGTTACTTGGGAAAAAGTAATTTCTAAAACAGCCATCAAACACTTTAAAGTGCCATGAGCACTTCAACTAGAAACTGCAGGAGATTTTTTTTTTTAATATAGTGGAGTAAGATGAAAACTAAGCTTCAGCCAATTTACTGTAAAATTGAAAAATCTCTACTGCTGTTTTAAGTAGCCTCATACTGAGCACCATTTAATCACACAGACAATTTGCTGGGAGGGTACATAGAATAAACTGCTTATACTGACAAGGCAAAGCTTAGTCTTGAAGAATTGTTAAAAGCTCTCTCTGCCCAGTCCTGCGTAATTCAGTATCTTCTACTCTATGCAGAAATTACCTCCAAATTTATGGAAAATTTTCCATTTGTTTTCACTCTGCTGGAATTCTGGAAAAGATTCTTCACCTGCTATGTGAACTCCAACCCTGCAGCACTTACACTGAACCTGCATGCTGTCCTTGCCCACGACTTATTTCTGCTCTCCTGCAACCCCTTACCTCTTGGGCAGTTCTTTGCTTCCACAGCACAGCTGCAGGTACATCTTGGCCAGCAGGTCGAGGGAGGAGATTCTCCCCCTCTGCTCTGCTCTCCTGAGACCCCACCTGCGGTTCTGCATCCGGCTCTGGGGCCCTCAACATCAGAAGGATATTAACTGGTTGGAGCGAGACCAGAGACGACCGACAAGTGCTGTCCCTCAGGGGTCCATACTGGGACCAGTACCATTTAATAACTCCATCAGTGACACGGACAGTGGGATCCAGTGCACCCTCAGCAAGTTTGCTGACAGCACCAAGCTGAGGGGTGCAGTTGACATGTCTGGGGGATGGGCTGCAACCCAGAGGGACCTGGACAAGCTTGAGAAGGGGACCCGGGTGAACCTCAGCAGTTTCAACAAGACCAAGGGCAGGGTCCTGCACCTGGGTCAGGGCAAGCCCTGGTGTCAACACAGGCTGGGAGAATGAAGGGGTTGACAGCAACCCCTGAGGACTTGGGGGTGCTGGCGGAAGAAAAGCTGGACATGAGCTGCCTTTGTGCGCTGGCAGCCCAGAAAGCCAACCGTATCCTGGGCTGTATCCAGAGCAGCGTGGCCATCAGGGTGAGGGAGGGGATTCCCCCCTTCTACTCAGCTTGTGTGAGACCCCACCTGCAGTTCTGTGTCCAGCTCTGGGGCCCCCAACATCAGAAGGATACTGACTGGTTGGAGTGAGTCCAGAGGAGGCCACAGAGATGCTCCAAGGGTTGGAGCCCCTCTGCCATGGGGACAGGCTGAGAGAGTGGGGGGTGTTCAGCCTGGAGAAGAGAAGGCTCTGGGGAGACCTTATAGCACCTTCCAGTACATAAAAGGAGCTTAAGAAATACGGGGACAAACTTTTTAACATGGCCTGTTGCGACAGGACAAGGGGCAATGGTTCTGAACTGAAAGCGGGGAGACTGAGACTAGACAGAAGGATACAGTGAGGCCCCGGAGCAGGCTGCCCAGAGAGGTGGTAGATGTCCCACCGCCGGAAACATTCCCGGTCAGGTTGGGGGGTGCTCTGAGCAGCCTGGTCTCGTTGAAGGTGTCCCTGCTCACGGCAGGGGGCTGGACTAGGTGGCCTTTAAAGGTCCCTTCCAACCCAGCCTATTCTCCGATTCTGTGATCTTGCCAGGTGCTGCGCTTTGGTTACAGCTATGCTACAACGATGAGTGAAAGCGCTGGTTCTGTCCTTTCAGCAAGACAAACAGCTCTTCCATCATACTGCAAGCCGACCAGTTCCTCCGGACTGCTCATCCCAGCAGTCGCCAGCCGTTCCCCGCTCCCCCCTGCCCACCTCGGCAGCCGAGTCCCCTACCTTCCTCCGTGCCAGCGCCCGCTCTGCCTTTCCGCTCCCCAGGGCGCGGACCGCGCTCCCCGGTACCGCAGCCTCCCCGCTCCGCAGCGCTCTCCTGCCCGCGCTCACACCAGGCAGCCGCGGGGACGCCTTCCGGCCTAACGGTGGCCGGCCCTTGCCCCCCCCCCCCACCCCCGGGGCGCGGCTGCCCGCCGCCGCAGGCGGGCCGGGCCCGGGGCCGTGCCCCGCCGCACAGCGCCGGCGGCCGGGAGCCGCTGCCGGGCCCCGCCCCCGCAGGACGTGGCGGCCGCCCCGGGCGCTCACGTGGGCGCTCACGTGCGGCGGGGCGGTTTCCGGAAGCGCTCGGCGGAGGCGGCGGGTGGCGCCGGGCCGGGCCGGGCCGAGCTGCGGGCGCGGGATGGAGGTGACCAGGAGCAGTGAGTGACCAGCCGCCCCTGCGCGGGCCGCGTCTCACGGCCGCGGCGGGAGGCCCTGGGCTGGCGGCGCAGGGGACGTCCCGCCGGGCCGGCTTCCCTTTCCCGGGCCGGCGGCGGGCTCCAGCCCAGCCTCCCTACTCCCCCCCCGGGGCGAAGGGGGTCCCCGCGCCCCCCCGCGCCCGCAGAGGGCAGCCCCGAGGGGACAGGCGCGGCGGGCGGCCCCGGCCGCGCCCCGAGGCTGAGGGGGCAGCAGGCCCCGCGCTCGCTGCCGGCCGCAGGCCTCCGCCCCCCCGGGGGGCGGCGGGGCGCCGTAGGAAGCCCAGGGGAGGCTCAGGTGTGTTTTACCCCTCTGCCCACAGATTTTAAGGATAACCTGAACAAAGTGTATGAAGCCATTGAAGAGTCGGACTTCCTGGCCATTGATGGGGAGTTTTCAGGTACAGCCGCACCTGTGCGGGGATCGAGAGCCGTTGGCACTATCTGCGCGGGGTCCCAGGTGCCCCGGTTCGCTCCTGTACCGTGGGTCGGGGTTGGCGAGAGCACGGTGAAGCTAAGGCTACCGCAGGGCGGTTCAGCCGCTTGTGACACGTGCGACAGCAAGGTTTGGGTCAGGTGAATGTAGATGTCATACGCGTGCTGCCTCTCCCTCGCACGGCAGCCTTGCACATGGGACCTGATTTTCAGCTGCAGATCAGGAAAAAATAGTCAAGATTTTGTATATGTCATGAAAGTAAGAGATCGGGGAAAAATAAGGCAGGCCCTGAAAGGGTTTGATCAGGGAAAGGTATGAGTAAGAACTTTTATGTCTATAAAACCCGAAGGGTCTGTGCATGGGAGATGTGCCCTAGTGCTTTCGCTTTGGGATACAGAGTTCGCTCAGCCATGAAACATAAATGTGATCGTGATGAGGTTTTATTAGATGTGGTGCTTAGGGAACACGGTTGTGGTTGTTACGTATTGCTTAAAGTGGCTGAGTTATTCCATAAGTCTGTGGGCAGCACTCTTCCCAGTTGTAGTTTGGCTTGGATCCTGCACTGTGTTGGGAAGACCCATCGACATTATGTTACTGGTAGATCTTTTCGTGTTACTGTCATGTTGAGTATGAACCAGAGCAGCAGGGCTTTTGCAGCACTTTACTGCTAGAGCACTGCCCTTAAACTGGGTGGCTTTCACACTAACGTGCATATTTTTATGCGGTAGAAAATCTTTCTGGACTGAAATAATCTTAACGTGCTTTAAGCGGGAAAAGGTGTTCTTAAATTGCCGGTTGTTGCGTTTGTTTGCTGTGGCTAATTTTGGAAAGCTTACCCAAAGCAAAATATGTTCTGCTTGTTCAGGGATCAGCGACGGGCCTTCTGTTAGTGCGTTAACCAATGGCTTTGACACTCCAGAAGAAAGGTATCAGAAGCTTAAAAAGGTAAAGTGTTTGCCGTGACTAAAAGGGAAATGCTGGGAGGAAGGTTAGAACGCCTTAGTTCGGAATGGAGACAATGTAAGGAGCAGGGCAGAAATCTGTAAAACTGCATGACGGAGCAGATGAGGATTGCTTGTTTCATCGTCCTACGAACAGAAGGATTGGGGAGTGTTGCGTTAAACATGCAGAAGTTGTGGTCAGGACAGACATGATTCTTCACACAAGAATTAGTAGGTGTGGAGAACTTGTTGAAGGACATTGAGAGTGTTAAAATTTATCAGTTCGGCAGGGAACTGGCTAAGAGAAATGCATTGATGGAGAAACTCCATCAGGACTAGGGCCCTTCCCAAGCTACCCCCCACCACCAGCACGTGCCCTCTCTAACAAAACTTAGATGCCAGCTGCCGCCACCACCTCTGCCCGTCTGCAGTGTGCACACACCAAAAAGGGGTGCTGGAGGGTGTGGCAAGAGTTTTGAAAAATAGCCAATGACCACAGGAGACAACATAGGCTGTGTGAGGATCGAAAGGTCAAAGCTGTGATGTTTTGGGTTGTGGGTTTGGTGGTTTTGTGTTGGTTGGTTGGTTGTTTTTTCCATGAAGAGAAAGGGATCAGAAAGAAAGAGAAATGCTGGGCATCTCAGCACATGCTGTTTCCTGAAGTGCCCAAGGAGTCAAACACTCTTTACTAATATTCTGTTAAAAGGTGGTGTAGGATGAGGGAATTGCTGGCTGGTTAGTGCTCCTACTGAGAAACGAGGACAACAAATGGCAAAAACTGGGGAGGAGGCTGTAGCTAAGAAAAACCCCAAAACCAAACCACAAAAACCACCCAAAAGCAAAAAAACCCCCCAAACACTAAAGGGAACAATAAAAGTAGAGACCAGTCTCTGAAGAGCGGCCGAGAAGGTAGAGGATACCCTGTTCTGCTTGTCTGGCTGAAAGAGCCTTGGAGAGCTTGAGGGTAGCTGGCAGGCCAGGCTCTGCGGGCCCCTTCAGCCTGTCGCTCGTTGCAGGAGGTCTGGTGTAGCAGAAACCAGCCCCAAGTTCTTTGTGGTCATCTTCTTAAAGCTTAACTTTTACCAGCTAAGAAATTTAACTTGATTGTTGAAATTTTTGATCCTTATACTCAAAGATAAGAGGACTCGTTTTCTAGGTCCTGTTGCCACCCGTTATTTTTACCCTGTGATAGAACTGAATAATCCCGTGCGTTCTTTGTGCTTAAAGCGGGTGTTTGGCCCTCAGGAGGAACGAGTCTTTCAGTGATGTATCCAGCCAGTGTCCCTCAGGCCTGCTCCCACACGATGGGGAATGCGACTGGACACTGGGAAGGAGGCTGTCGGCTGCTTGAGGTGCAGCATCTCTTGCGTGTGAGCAGCAGGTGGAGAGAGATGGGAATTCCCTCAGTTCTGGTCTGTTTGCGGAATGAAAGGGCATACCACAAGTCTTCTTCGGGCAATAGACTATTTAATGGCGATGAAAACTAGTCGAAAACCTGATTTATTTACTTCAAAATTGCTAACGGGACAAACGTTGGTTAAGAAGATTCAAATTTGCTTAATTTTGGAACAGAGAGAAATCTTTAAGTGTGCATGATTTTTATTCTCATGCGATGTTTTCCTTTCCTTTCCAGCATTCCATGGATTTTTTGCTCTTTCAGTTTGGCCTTTGCACTTTTAAATATGATCACACAGAAGAAAAGTATGTTATTTTCTTATTCTTTATTTTCTTAATTGAGGAATTTATGAAGTAATATTGCTAAGCTGTATTGACATGCAACTCATCTTTTCCACAGGTATATAATGAAGTCATTTAATTTCTATATTTTCCCAAAACCCTTTAACAGAAGTTCACCGGATGTCAAGTTTGTCTGTCAGGTTAGTAGAAAAACAGGTTTGATTTCTTTTTTTTGTTTTGGTTTTTTTTTGGTTAAGGTATACCTGCAGCAAACTTCTAAAAAAATACTTCCAGGAGAACGCTGTGTCGTTGTAGAGGGAAAAGCAGTTGGTCCTTTTAACAGCTTGGAAGGCAGAAAAACATAAGTGTTTTGCAGTTTGTGTGTTGGGGTTTTTTTTCCGCATAGAAGAAATAAGCGTCAGTTAAGAGCAATCCCTAAAAATGGGCTTTAAGGGAATATCTTTGACTTGAGTTTTTAAATCTTGTTACACGTTACGTTGTGTGGCTTCTGGAACTGGAGATAATGTTCCAGATATGGCAAGATGGTTCTCTCTTTTTTTCCCCTTCCTTGCCTGACTTCCTGCTCCCTTGCTTTTTCTGTTTGATCTTTTATTCCCATCTGCTTATCTCGCTTTCAGTGTTTCCCAGGTTGTTGCCAGCATTTTTCTGGTCTCAGATTTGTTCCCTGGACCCACACTTTGCTTTCTTTAATTTCTTCTTTCCACATAGCTCGTTCTTTCATCTTTATCGTTAATGTATTTATAATTCTTGAACTTTATGGACGTTGAAAATAAGTAACAAAAGTAACGTAGCTTAAACTCTCCGTTGCTTCTTTAGGGTCACAAACTTGGTTGCTCTTGACTTTGGACTTAGTATAATTTCTTAAAAAGTGCAAGGATAACTGAACTGGTCTTTTTATGCCACAGATCCTCTTGCCAATTCTAAAGCTGTTTTCTTTTGTTGCAGAGTTCAAGTATAGATTTTTTAGCAAACCAAGGATTTGATTTTAATAAAGTTTTTCGCAATGGTGAGTGGTTTTGTATTTGGGTTTTTTTACTTTATTTCAATGTCTTCAAAATTTATGACGACATCTTCATTTTCTGCAAAAAGATAAAGGCAGCCATTCATGAACATTCTCTTAACACTTAATGAAGTTCTTAGAATTATTCTTACCTGATCTACAACTGTGCTGATAGCTACTCCCTTTCCAAAAACTCACTGTATAGGTTCAACAGAACAGAATCCTATTTAGATAAGTGCTTGGTTGTTTATTTTCCTTTGGTGGCTAAACATAAATAGAGTAACAAGTTCTGTACCTGTGCGATGGATCAGTAGCAGCATTTTAGGCAAGGTATCAGTGCGTTGTAATAGGGGATGCAGCAGTCTGGTACTAGAGTGATGCAGACAGCAAGGAAGAGGAGCGCTAAGTATTTTTGTGATTGTGATCGACAGCTCTGCAGTCCTCAGGCTCGTGCCTTGTGCACATGAGGCACATAGCTCTTGAGAGTCCAGTGGTACCAGCTGATCTGGCATGTGCTAGAAGGAAGCTGGTATAGACAGGTAAAGAATGGGGTCTAGAACAGATGACTGAAAGGGAAGGGTATGTTTTGAGCCTTCAGGGGTGTATCACTAGCAAATGCCTGGTTAATAATGTCTTTGTTAAATCCTACATCCCTAATTTGTCTCTAATTATGATGAGCTTTTAAGTGTGTGTGTGTCTCCATTCCCTGCCTCCCAGGAATTCCATATTTAAATCAGGAAGAAGAAAGACAGCTAAGGGAACAGTATGATGAAAAACGTTCCCAGGCCAATGGTGCAGGATCTCTGTCATATGTTTCTCCTAATGCCACAAAGTGTCCTGTAACAATCCCTGAAGATCAGAAAAAATACATTGAGAAAGTAGTGTAAGTAAAATTGTTTCATTTCCTCTGACCGTGCTGAAACTAAAACACAAACAATAGTGACATGTTCCTATGTTGAAGCTATTTTTAGTAATTCACTACTTGTGGAATACTTCTCTTTTTGTTATGAGGTGTTTTCTTGTCTTTTGGAAAGAGCTGTAAACATCACAAAAAGAAAACAGCAGATACAGAAGTAAATAATCTATTTTTTCCAGGGAACAGATAGAAGACTTACTAAAGAATGAAGAGAATGAAAGTTTGGAACTGGAGCCATGTACAGGGTCAGTTTCTGAAATTACATATCTTCTAAAAAAAATTACTTATTTTGGCCATGTAGAAGTAGAGGAGTGACAAGGAAGAAGAATATCTTTATGTGGGTTACCTCTAGCAAAATCTACATTTGACTAATCTCTGAAGGCTGAGAAAACATGGTAATTTATATGGATGTCATACTCTGCTTTATGAGCCGTAACTTCTGCGTGTGTTTAGGTATAGCCAGCGTATTTAGGTATAGCCAGGAAGTGGCTTGCATATGTGAGCCTCCTTTTGCTGTTGCCAAAGTGCTCCGTAAGCCTTGGATGTGCGTTTTATGAACAAATTTCTCAGATCCAGTGAGCTGTCCGTTATGCAGAGTTGGCACTGTGTATTTAAACTGGTTCTAGTGAGTCTCCTTCCCAAAGTCTCTAAATTTAGGGTTCAGATGTTGGGAGAGAACAGTTATTAAAATAAAAACAAACGTGAATGTAGAAATACCAGACCATTGTGAAGCTGGGGGTAAGGAAACCTCACTGTATCTATATTTGGTATTTAAGCTACGGAATATTTGCTTACACGAAGGTCTGAGGATACCTGTACAAAACGGTGTACGTGCCTTTGCAGCTCGGCAGCTCAACGGCGGAATTCAGTAAAACCCTTCCAAGGCTATAGGTTCTAGGAGCAGTGACTTTCGCTGTAAAAATGTCTACAAGTGAACACGGAGCTGACTTTAACTGAACATTATTACTGTGAAACGCTTTTGTAAGAGGAGTATTAGTAACGCAATTGTCTTTTGATTTTAGATTTCAGAGGAAATTAATTTATCAGACCTTGAGCTGGAAGTAAGTTACTGGTAATACTGCCCTACTGTATATTTTTAGTATTTCTGATAAGAAATCTGGGTAAGATCTGGTCTACTTAACCTCAGAGGTGATTCATTTAGTCTTCTTTTTTTTCCCCTTTAAGAGAAGACTCTCATAATGTTCTGAAGATAAATTGCATTAAATGGTTTGTGGAGATTCATTTGGATACGTTAAAGCTTAGTATTTATTTTACCCTTCCTGTCTAAAACCTGTGACTAAAACTGCACAGCCTAGAGTTACGTCACAAGTGCAACTTGACAGGTTTTAGCGAACGGAAAGTGCGTGTGCTTCTACAGGTTGTGGGCTTTACCTCAAAACCTGCTAGTTCTATAGCAGGCACCGGTATGTTTATAGTTTTCGGTTAGATGCCAAATATAAGCATTTCTGATGGCTTAAGAGTCCTAATTCTAGCAGCAATTCTTCTTTCTTGGCTTACTTTATTCAGCATCTTTGCCTAAATACATCCCTTAAGGTCTTAGGAGAAACTGTAAGGCTGTTCTGCAGAGGTTTCCGTTGTCCTGCCTGCTCTAGTAGCATGTGGAACGTACAGCGGGCAGCTTGCTTTGTGCCTTTAGTTAATTTAGGGTGGCATCACTATCTGGCACTCTGCTACACTGGAAGTGGGTACGATAAAGCTTTTCTATACATTGCAATCTCGAGAAGGGAGTTTGAGAGCTATTCTGAAAAAGAGGTGTTTTGAAGAATTTTTCTGTGTGTATTTTTTAGTATATTGATAGAGTATAGCTTCATATGTGTGTCTGACGATCCTTGCATCTCCTCACATTGGAGGGGGGGGTGTGTTCACGAACTGTTTTCCTCAACGTTCAGCGGTGCTGCTTTATGTGTGTTCAGCTGTGCGTGTGTTGGCGAGAGAAAGCAAAGTTGTGAAGTTAGCGTGGGGATAATGAAAGCAGGAAGCAGCGAGGTTAGTGATTGCCCTGGTGTCCAGAACTCTTCACAGGTCGCTTTCTCCCGAAATGTTCTGTTGTGCACCAGTGTTGCGATGCATCCAAGGTCTCTGACGTGAGAGAGCTTGACAGCGAGCTCCACGTTCAGAACTGTGTGCAGTCAGGGTGGAGAGGACACAGCAGTACTCTAGGACGTGTTCTCTAGTACTAGTTTTAGTAGTAGCCAGAGGATGAAGGAAACGTGCTGGTTCTGCGGTGGCTGTGCAATTGCGGTTAGTTTATTATAATGGGAAGATCAGAGTAATATCTACTTGTTTAGTGGTGAACGACAGTATTCCCTGCCCTTGGTGTGGGTTGGATGCTCTGTGGCTCCGTGTATAGCAGTACATTGGTAATTAAGAGTGGTTGCGGTGGAGGGGTGCGATCCTGTAGCAGGGGTAACCACGCTCATATTAAGATTTCCTATTGGAGTTTACTGTTAGCAGGAAGTTCAGGGTTGTTTATAAATCTGAGAATAAGTGACACATTAAAGGCATGTAGTCACCAAAGCAGCTGTGTTGTGGCTGCAGGTAAATGAGAGCTTTCTCACCAGTGTTTTGGGTTTGGATTTCTTGAAAGCAGAGGCTCTAGATTGTGATGACATATCTAGGTGATGTTTGCTTAATATTACTAAAATAAGAATTTATAAGTTCCACAGCAAGAGGGTGGGAATTTGCATAAGAAAATACATTTTAGTGCTAGTTACTGTTAAATAATATAAGGAGGCCAATTTATCTAGCATATTACTCCAAATTTTCCATTATTTTGTATTAAAAAGGAACTTTTAGTAATTCTTTTGCACTTAAAATCTACGGTAATCATGAATCACAAAGTTACCGAACCGCTGTTGTGGTTTTGATATGCTAAGTGCCAAGTTAATAACTACTTATATTTACTTTTCATTTGTTTTGATGTAGGTATCCAAAGGGTATCCACGTCGAAACTCTGGAGTCAGATAAGGTAACTAGGCACGTTACTACCTGTAACATTTGTTCTGTTTAAACAAGATTGTGTTTCTCAATCTTACCAACTCTTTTAGATCTAGTTGAGCTTTATTACGCAAAATGCAAACCATTTAAAGTGAAATACAGTGAGCTAGCTTCTAAAATTTTAAATCTGACCAACATAGGAAGTGTAGACATGTATTTGTGTGGCTTAATACTTTTATTTAAAGGATATTAAAAGTTATTTTAAGGTGTAGTGGATCTGACATTCAGTATTGGTGAAAAGTGAGTCTATTGGTAGAAAGTAGGTCTTGGTCTCAGAGGAAAAGTGGTAGCATCACATGCTGTACGCTCACTTCCCAACACAACTCCCCGTTTCAAAAGATAATTGAAACCCGCTCTTTACAAGGAAACGCCGATAGCATTTCCTCAGAAGTAAAAAGTGGGGTCAGTCAGTTAGGTTTGGTGGATGAGGCTAATACAGCATTCCGAAGTCGGCTTTTGGGTGTAGGTGATAGTGGTGCTTACAGTAGAAAACAGTCGTGTTGCCACGAAACTGCTGCTGCGGTGTGGCAGTTTTCTTCACAATGTAAATGTACAGAAACTTGCAGTGGTCTTAAACATGAACGTCTCAGTCATTCCTCAAACTGTACATTTTTGATTTTAGAAGGAGAGATACATTGTTATTAGTAAGGTAGATGAAGAAGAACGAAAAAGAAGAGAACAGCAGAAACAAGCAAAAGAACAGGTAAGTGCCGTTTCATTAGTTCACGTGAAAGAGGGAGGAGGAGAATCTGTGACCTCAGTCAGCTCTGCAGAGTTGTATGGCAGGGTTTGGTAGTATTTCCCTTCTGTTTGGCTGTGGCTGTTGTCTGAAATTGATCCTCCAAGTTCTGCCAGATAACTTAAGGCTTTGCAATAGAGCAGGAAAAGTTGCAAGACACTCTGCAATCAATCATTCTTTACAATTTTTTAGAATACTCAACCAGTATTCTGAAGCAGTGAATTCCTCCTTATATGAACCTGCTCTGTCAGAGAAGCAGGGTCTAGTAAGAGGAAACATCAGTTGGTTGCATTTACTAGTGCTGTGTAACAGTAGTCGTTGCAAAAAGTCTCGCAGACATTCTCGAGCAAGTTATCGCATTATTTGTATTCCCAGTCTGTCTTTGGAGTACCTTGGAGTAGTCCTCTGTTACAAAATTTGCTTGCTCTTAGTTGTCTGAGTTAATATGTCCTGTTGAATTAGTACGTCACCTGACTACCCTTGATAGGAGCGTGCTGCACGCGACTACTGCAGTAACAAGGTGACTGGAAGGCCATGCCTGGTGTATCCAGGCACTTCCATCATCGTTAGGGGACTTGATATTTGTGTGTACTAAGTCTGACGCAAGTTTCAAGGAGTCGTAAGTCTTGAATTGTGGGATTTCTCGATCAGACTCTTGTGATTTGACCTTAGATGTTTCAAGATAAACTCATTTTGAGTGGAGCAGATAATACTTGTATGCGGATTGCCTCTTAGGAGGGAAAGAGATGTCTAACAGAGACCTCAACTAATGTGACATGCCTTTTTCCAAAAGGCAAGTTAGGGACAATGTACTCCTGCGGTAGATTTTTCTGAAGCCGTCTTTGTGGGTGTATTGCTCTGACAAGTGGCATTCAGAGCTGAACGAAAATAACAGTATTTTTATTGAATGTCATTTCTGGTTGAACAAAGACAGCTAATGCAAGGCAGAAATTAGTTCCTTAGACGTTGAAAAGAAAAATGTGTTACAAAAGAATTTCTTGAAGTGAAACTAAACTAGATGCTGTAGTCAGATCCCCCGAACCAGTCTGAGTTGGTTTGAAATGTGCAGCTGATGTCATATAATATTGTAGTTATATAATAGTTCTTTTTTAAATGTAGAAATAGTGAAGAATGCTTCTTCTCCGGGCTTGTGTTAGCATAAAAATACAGTCTGATGTCACAGAAATAACGATTGGGATTCAACCTGTGGCATCTTGTAACAGTGAATGCAAGAGCACGGCGAAGATCTGCAGCTTCGCTCTGATACCGTCCTGAGCTGTTTGCAGTCTGATAGCTGTTGAGCGCAGTTGAGGACAGTGTGTGGGCAGTGAACTGACTACAGCTGTGTTGGGCTGGTCGGGATGAAGTTAACTCTCTCGTAGCGGCCCGTATGTCGCTGTGCTTTGCATTAGCGGCCAGAGCAGCGTTGGTACCCTACGAGTGCTTTGGCCGCTGCTCGACAGCGCTTGCACGCTGTCAGCGCTTTCTTCCTCTCTTCCACCCTTCCCCAAAAGCAAGTAGGCTGGGGGGGTGGGCAGGGGGTTGGGAGGGAATGTTCGAGGTTGCGGTGTTTATCTTCCCAAGCAAGCTTTAAGCGTGGCGAGGCCCTGCTTCCCAGGGAGGGGCTGGACATGCGCCTGCTGATGGGAGGTGGTGAATGAATTCCTCTTTTTCCTTTGCTTGTGCTAGCACCTTTTACTTTTCTTACTAAACCGTCGTTGTATTGATCCATGAGTCTTTCTGCCTTCCTTTGAATTGCTTTTTTTCCTTTTTTTTTTTTTTTTTTTATCCTCCCTATCCCCTGGAAAAGGGGAGTGGGCAAAAGGGGAGTGGGTGTTTGGCTTCTGGGCCGCCACAGTCGGTTGTGACATACAGCTCTAGTTCACTGTGAAAACTGAAATTCTGTCAGCAGCAGCCTGCTTTGACCACATGCATCTTGCTAACATTGACATTTCCTCCTGGTTTCCTCTTGGTTTTGTCTGAGAAGGTTTGAGCCAAACTGGCGTGTCTGTCTGCCGGCTCACAGGTACAGTTTTGACAGTTGTATTTACGTTTCACTAACATCAGAATCTTTGCTTCCAGGAAGAATTGAATGATGCTGTAGGATTTTCCAGAGTCATTCATGCCATTGCTAATTCTGTAAGTTAACATGATTTTTAATTGGCCTTTGATTGTAAGAAAAAGTAATTTATTCAAAGAAAGAATTCTTTTGCTGTTACATTTTCACATTTTGGAAGATGAGATGAAATATAAGTTAAAGTGGCTTCTCTCCAGTGTTTCTTTTTCTTTTAGTTTTTTGGGATTTGGCTTCTTGTTTTACGGAGCTTGAGTATGATAGGTTAAGTAAGCGCTTAAACTGATGGCATGAACAACCTCGTTATCTTTAAGAGTCGACAATACCAATTTCTTAGGGCTCTTAACAAGATTATCTTAAGTAACTAAGCTTTGAGGTTTTTTTTTCTGTCCTGAAAAGATTGTTTGGGTTCTGGGCTTGTTTTTTTTTCCTCTGTCAGTTAAAGGATTAATCAGAAGGTCTCCTGCTTCTCATCTACTTTCATAGTTAAAAAAGGTTGTAGTTTTACATCTGTCCCCTGCAGCTCAATTAACTTCCTGTACTTTTTACCACCTGCTCTGTGTGTGTGTGTGGGAGAACCCCAAATGTATGCATGTTGTTTTCTCTAGTGAACGGGGGATGCAGGGAAGCAGAAAAGGTTGTCATGTCAAATGAATCAAAGTTAACATTTAAAAGATTTCTTGTACTTTTTCAAGAAGGAACTTGCTTGTACAACATCTGGCATGAGAAGTTCTGCACTGTGAGAAGCCAGAGCATGCCCCTATCACATATTACAGCCCTAAAGAATAGATTATAACTTGTTGTAAATTGGAAGGTAGCAGACTGAGAAGTCACTTGACGTAGTGTTAAATAGATTACATTTGGAAACCAGGTTGTAAGCAGCTGTTGTAGTGCATCTTCTCAACGTTTCAAGCTGCTGTTGAGGGCTGTGGTAAGTGGTTAGAAGTAGAGAAAAACGGTGTGGCTGGTCTGAAAGAATAGAGAAGCCTGTGAGGCAGACAGAGAGCAAGTGGGAAGGTTTGCCTTGTCTTCATCCCAGCTGCCTCTGCCTGGCTTCTGGGATAGGTGCTTTTCCATATTGCCCTTGCCGTGCCATGGCTGGAAGTGTAAGTAACATGTAGTGTTCTTTTCACAGGGCAAACTTGTTATCGGGCACAACATGCTGCTGGACGTTATGCACACCATACACCAGTTCTACTGTCCCCTGCCTGACGTAAGTGATCTTGAGTGCTCAGGTTATGAAATGAACACTTAACGTATTTGTCTTTAGTCCTCGCTCCAAACCCTCCTGTGACTGAAAGCTCTGTTACAACAACAGACAGGTATTTTAACATTTGTTAATTCTGGGGCGTTTCCCCCCTGCAGGTTACAGAGTGGGAATACACGTTTTCATACAATACAGTACGATAGAATGATAAGAAATCTTGTAGCAGGATGGTGTGCGTTGAGGTGAAGAGGTGGAATGCCTGAATAATCGGAGGGAGCGTACTTTCCTGACTGCAGTGGGGCAGTCCGACAGTTTGTGACTGCAGTAGTCTAAGATAAACTGCATGGTGTATTGGCACTGAGGCCGCTGTCTGAAGAAGCCAGAGGTCTCCTTGGAAGCGTGGCCCACATGATGGTTATATTACTTGCAATCCTCAAGGGCTTGTGGGTGTTACGGAAAAGACTTGATTATGAGATGGGAGAAAGAAGTTTGGGACCTGTTTGAACGGTGTTGGAACATAAGCAGTTGTCGGTTGTTCCTGTGCTTTTGGCTCCTGGAAGAACAAAACCTGTAGGCAGCCAGCTGTCCAGCTGGAGCGACTGCTTGTATTCCATTGACGTGTTAAACGCTGGGAACATTTAGGTGGAACTTGTAGCACAGCGGGATCTAGAGGTAGCCTAGGTTATGGAATAGGGTAGCGCGTTGGAGGTGACAGAACAGTTCTCTAGCGAATGGCAGACAAATAAGAAATAATTAGTCGTAGTTCTGTGTAATTACGGGTGGTATTTACGGTAATGCTGATGACACACCTCTTATGAGGTGGCAATTCAGTCACTGTATCTCAAATTTAGAAGCTGATTGGATAATTGTAACTACTGCCATCTATCATCCTGAGACTAAACAGTTAACTTACTTGGATTTTATCTTCTGGTTTCATGTTAAATTAGGACCTAAGTGACTTCAAGGAAGTAACATCATGTGTCTTTCCCCGGTAAGTTCTTAGTTCAAACTTGCAACTGCTTAGTATTGTTTTAGCAAGCTGATATTGTTTGTCCTAGCCCTGTAACCTAGCTGTTACTGGAAATAAAACTGGGAACAAGTTAGATAAATACAGTTTTTCAAGTATTCTGTAGCATCTTTTCAGAACAGTGCTGCTGTTCTACTGCTTGGCAAAAGATGCAGCTTTTTTTTGGCGTGATGTTTGGTGTTTGGAATCTGCGCTACATTTGGAACAAAATTTATTTGCTACTTATTGTTTGCATCTCTTGCTGTCGCTTAGTTGCTGTCCTTTCTCATGCTGAACAAAGCCAAGGGGTGTTTTGGCTGCTCTGGGATCTGAGAGTGATTTTTCACTGGGGTGAAACTGCTGTTTTCTAGCTAATATACAAAAACATTTCTGAGGATTTGTCAAAATGAACATTATTCCCTTTCAACTTACTTAGCTCTTTTCTCCTAGGCTATTGGATACTAAACTGATGGCAAGTACACAACCTTTTAAGGTAAATTAATATAATATTACAGAATGAAGATGCAGGTTTCATTAAGTGTGTATTGAAACAAATGATCTGGTTTTCTAGAGAAAAATGTCTAACAGTGGGTTCTGTGATGCCTCTTTTTTGTGAAAGCAAGATTTTTCTTAACCCCTTACATAATTTTACAAAGCTTTTAGAATACAAATTTTTATTTTTGTACAAGTGACTTTTGTGTGTTTACAGTTTTAAGGTAACTTAACAGCTTGGAATTCCAAAATATGTACAGGTTTTGCTACTTAAAATATGATTAGCACATTTTTTTGTCTTGTAAATTAGCACAGAACTGCATGTCTCCTCAGGAGAGGAAAAAAAAAATTTACTCATGAGCAAACAGGACCTGGAAGCTGCTTGTACACTCAGAGCTTTGGAATATTGTGAATGGTGATGTAGATCTGTCTGGAAAAAGATGCTTGAACATCATCATTAGTGTCTGTCATGGCCTGCTGTTCAGTGGGTAGTCAGCTGGAGGAAAAAATAAGGTTTCTCTTAAAACCTCTTGCAGCAGGAGTGTTATTCTTCAAGGAAGTGTTGAGATCAGTATTCTGTTGCTCTCCGGTGTGCCTTTGGAATGAACTAATTAAAAAACATTCTGATGAAGCAGAATCTGTCTTTCTGCATACCGCTCTGACTTTAGAGCATTGCATAACAGGGAATCTCATTTAAATGTAAGTAGTAGATATTTTAAGGTTTGTCTTGCATACTACCATAGTAAGAATAGCAGCTTTTGTATTCTGAAAACTTAGAATCATGCACAAGTGTTATGTTGGGTGCAGTTAGGTTGATATTTGTAGTTTTGAGAGGAGAGGCATGGATTTCAGGCTTTTGTTAGCAGGTGGTGTTTTTGGATGCCAACATAACGCACCACATGAGCTTGTTCGTTGTACTGAATTCTTGATAACTTTTCAGACTGCAGGCTTGATGGTAACCGTAAAGAGCCGTCTTGATTTAGAACCAAAGGAAATTTGGTCCTCAAAAATTTCAGACAACTTTAAGAAAGATTGGGCGAGATTTTGTGTTTTCTCTTGCTATTATTCTGCATGTTTTTTCCATTGTACTGATTGACAAAGCATATTTGATTAAGAACTTCTTGGAAGTTTGGTCTGAAAAAATTAATGATCTGTATATCTTTTTGTGACATCGTATATACACGTGTACAGATTCAGTAATGCAGCTAAGCTGAAGTGTAGGAGCAGCTTTCTGAGTGTCAGGCTTCTCTCACTGCCTTTGTGTTACTTTAAATCAGCAGTATGTACACTTACAAAACTATTCAAGCATGTCCAGTCAGCAAGCACACTTCAATACTCGCCTCAAGGGCCTTCAAGCATCATGATTGATATTTAGGATATTTTCCCTCTGTTTGTGCTGCCTTTTCCCCTGCCACATGAACCAGATTCCAATAGAAATATTACTTCAGCGTAATTCATCATCAAGAATTCTGAGAAGTGTTAATAAATGCCTGTAACTCATTATGTTGTAGATGGGGCAAGTTAAGTTGTCAAAACGTGTCTTGAGAGACTTCTCTCGTGTGAGGTTGAAAGAGGCTGTGTATAAATCCTTGGAGAACACGAGGTGGCAGCAGTGAAATACTCCTCTTACCCTGTTTGATTTCAGTTTCCAGGGAGCATGTGCTTGGCATTGGCAGTTAATGGTGTCTTTCCTTGCAGGAGATAATTAATAACACGTCCCTTGCAGAACTGGAAAAGCGTTTAAAAGAGGTTCCATTCAGCCCTCCTAAAGTTGGTAAGGATAGATCAAAATGGTCTTATTCCTGAAATGTTTTCCTCTTTCAGAGGAAAGAAAGTGGTTTAATTACTTTGTGCTTGGTCTGGTTCCCCTGTCGATACGCAGTGTTTGACACAGTGCAGTGTGTTTAGAACTGTTAGTGGAAGTCAGGAGGAATCCTTCCGCTTTAATTCAGGCACTAGAGGGATGGATGTATACGGTGAACAGCAGTTTCATCAGCTTCTAACTATGGCATTGCGGGTTTTAGGTTGATTTTTGATGAGTAACTTGAAATTGTTTTAAAGCTGTGGGGTCTTTTTGTTATTTTAATTTTGTTGTTATTGTCCTTCAGATCAAAGCCAGAGCACGCTAATAGGCACTTGGCCAAACAAAGCCAAGAAAACATACACAGTAGTGACTAATCATGTGTGTTCTAGAAATCATTAAAGTTCCTTCAGAGCTTTTTTTGCTTAGAGGTGAGCCGAAGTATATTTAATCAAAGGGCAGGCTTATCTCAAGGTTCTGGAATTTTTCTTAGGCTGTTGCTTTAGGAAAGGGAGGGTAATCCTGAACAGAGGAGTATGTTGGAAGGGAAAGTCTCAGTGCTTAACCAAAATCAAGATGAGTGATACTGCTGAATGTGCAGAGCAGATGTACTTAAGCTGTGCTAACAGGAGAGATACAAGGTGGATAAACTACAGTTGTCTTGGACAATGAGCAGGAGCTGTTGGTGCCTAGGCCTAAGTAGTACCATGCATATGGAGTGTACAGTGACTGCGTGTGGCGTATCCTCTGCAGCTTCTTCTCGGGATGTAACAGAATTTGGCAGCTGTCAGGTACTGGTTTTTGCTGATATATAATAATTTTACTTCTTCAGCAAAATATGACTATAGTGGTTAACTGACTCAGAAGTGTTAATATTTAATCAGAGATGACTAATGTGGTTCAGAACATCCAAAGCAAAGCATGTTTAGAAACACTTTTGGATATGTTGGTTTTCTTTTGGATACGTATCTATTAAAAAAAAAAGGCAGTAAGAAATATCTTTTTCAACTCAGCCAGTATAGCTTCATCTCTGAATCTCGGACAACTTTATGTGAAAAATAAATATTACAAGGGCTCATCTGAAAAAAGCCCTGATGTTATGCTGTAAAAGTTTTATATATACAATTCAGATTCAAGTTTCTCTTTACAAAGTACAAGTATCTATGCTTACTTTTTTCCATTGTATAAGTTAGGCTTGTATTTCTGTATCACTGTTTTAAATCCTGAGTATGTTTCATCAGTGTTTTGGCTTCTTTCGCTAGGTTGCATGCAGTAAATTAAATGGAACCATAGAGTTCACTTTTCAGTCTGTACGTTAGTGTAAGGGTCATGATTCTGGCTTTTTAAGCAGTTATTTTTGTTCTTCCAGTCCTATTCTCAGTGTAACTTCTAGAGGCAAATGAGCCGGCTTTCTAGAGGCTGAGAAGCTAGCTGCAGAGGTGAAATAACTCTGATGTTGGGAGTGGGAAGAATTTAAATGAGAAACAAGTGTGATGTGCACAGATTTCGCTGTTACTGAGACTTGGGCACTTTTGGACGCTTGTCTTTGGAGAAGTGCCTGGTAAGGTTTCCACTTTCAGAGGTGTTTCAAGGGATATTTTGCCAAGGTCTTCACGTAAGCACCAAGCATGATTGTCCACAACGTTGTCAATACTGAGACATCCTTTAATCACTTAGTTCCATCTTCATCATGTCAATACCTTGAAAAATCTGACCAGAGGTCAGTAGGATCATTAGCAAACAGGTGCATAGTTTTCAGTTAGCCTGAGGGTCTGTTCTTTTAAATGCAAGACAGTCAGGAAAAAATGGGCCGTGTGACGAATCCTGCTGTCGCTGTGTTAGAATTAGTACTGTTTCGGCTAAGGAGGTCTGTGGATTAATTACTTTTTAGTAGGAAGGAGTTTCTATCGTAGGAGGCTATTCTTATTTAAAAATACAGCCCAAACCTGTGCTTTTTTCAGAACTTTCACAGTTTCAGAACTTCTGAATTTTCAGAAATTCTGAAAATTGTATAAACTGACCCAAATGATGTTGCACCCTGACAAAGTAAGTGTGTGAGTAAGCATACAGGCCTGCCTTTAACTCCTCTGATAACAGTTTGCAAATTATTTTTTCTCCTCAGAAAGTGCAGAAGGGTTTCCAAGTTACGATACGGCTTCCGAACAACTTCATGAAGCAGGATATGATGCTTACATCACTGGACTGTGCTTCATCTCCATGGCTAATTTCCTAGGTATCTGAGTAGTCTTTTTCAAACCTTCTCCTTAGCGCTGTCTGTAGCTCTTTATTGCTTTGCTGGGATACAGTTAATTTTCCTCCTAGTAGCTGGTGTAGTGCTGCGTTTGGGATTTCGCATGAGAATAATGTGATAACACACTGATGTTTTTGTTGTTGCTAAGTGGTGCTTATATGAAGTGAAGGACTTCTCGGCTTCCTGTGCTCTGCCAGCCAGGAGGTGCACAAGAAGCTGGGAGGGGACACACGTGGGACAGCTGACCCAAACTGGCCAAAGGGACGTTCCATACCATATGACATCATGCTCAGCATATAAACCAGGGGGAGTTGGCTGGGCATCAGTCAGCAGGTCGTGAGCAATTGTATTGTGCATCTCTTGTTCTGTATATTCTATTATTATTTTCCCCTGCTGTCCTATTAAACTGTTTTTATCTCAACCCACAAACTTTACCTTTTTTTTTTCCGATTCTCCTCCCCATCCCACTGCAGGCGGGGAGGAGCGAGCGAGCAGCTGCATGGTGCTTGGTTGCTGGCTGAGGTTAAACCATGACAATTGCATACTGAATTTCTTCTTCGTTCATCAGGTTCATTCCTGAGTCCTCCGAAAACCCATGTGTCTGCTAGTTCAAAACTTGTTGAACCTTTTTTTAACAAGTAAGTGGTTGTTGTATTAAAAGGCTTGCTAAAACATGGAAATGTAACACTAGCCTTAGAATATACATCTCTAGCCTCAGAATCAGTGGCTAACTGCATTTTTCTTCATGCTTCAGTTTTGATTAGCTTTCTCGTTCACACTAGTAATGCTGGAGAGAGGCCAGAATTTGTAGAGTAAATCACTTTTCTTTGGAAGAAGATGGTTTACTTTTTGCTGACCTGTAAAAGGACACTTAGAAGAGTACCTGGGCTGCTTTAGCTGAGGATATGTTTACAGTTTACAAAGGTATTTCTGGAGTAAGCTCTGGGAGTAGTGGAACTGAAGAAAGACTTCTCAGGTGTTCTTTGTTGTAGGACACTGACAGAAACTGGTGCTGGTTAAAACTGAGTACGTTGAACAGTACGGGAAAACTTATATATCCCTATTGTGATATCAGTCTAAATGACACAAAGTTACTGTTGAACCTATTCAGGTACCCTGTTTTTAAAGTGGCATACTAAACATTTATGATTAGTAGTCTATGGGAGGATGCTATGATCACTATTTCGCATTTGAATTGGAACTTCATGCAAATTAGCCTAACAAATTTAAGTAAGACTTGAGAAAATCTAGAAGCCTTTATGCAGAGATTTGAAGCCTTTATGCAGAGATTTGATTCCTCGTGCATTTAATCTGTAGGTTTTACCTTATGAAAAATCTAAAGGTAGTATAACCTGTCACGTAAAGGGCAAGGAGTTGAAATTAAAAAGCTGCTAGTGCTTTAGTCTGTCGGTTTGTTTAAATTCAGGAGAAATTCCATCCTTTCAAACCCTATCACATAGGTGTTGGCAAAACGAATTATTTTAGCTTGAGACGGCTCGCACAAATCGGGGAATAATTGTGATCTGTGGCTTTCAGCTGTCATTGGTGTGGAAACCGATTACTATAGTAACAGCAGTTAGGTGATTCTCTTGACACTGAGTGAGGTGAGACAGTAATTCCCTACATTCTCCATATATTCATATATTCCTTAGGCAGAACATGGACCTGCAGTGACTGCTTGATTTGACTGTGAAGGTGATGACAGAGTGGATCAGCGTAATTTCATTTTAAGATAGGATTTATCACGGGGTTGTTTTCAGTACCCCCAGCGTACACATGCCAACCAGTAGATACCAACTGAGGGGCTTATTTTTAGAGACACTAACCAAAATGCTTTCAGTTCTTCCTAGAGATGCATATGTGCAACAAGTACAAACAGAACTTCTAAAACTGTCACAATAAATAATACATTCGATTTAAGCTTTTTCAAGTTAACGAAGTTGTGTACTTCAGATGTGACATTCCTCTGACAGCGACATTTCAGAGTTTTGAGAGGAAGCCTGCCGGCTCTGTTCCGGCTTCAGGGTTAACACTGCTTAACTATAACAAAAGGGAAAATTAACAAGAAATTGCAGGGAGAAAACCAGCTTTGAACTGCTTTGGGATTTGGGTTTTTTTTTCCTTGCAAACATTAACTTTCAGTTGTTGCTTAAAAATCTGAAGTTATCCATTCTGTAGCTTGTTTCAGAAAAGCTATACATTATTTTTAAATCATGGAAACTTGGAAGACTTGTCGTGTCTTACTGTCAGGTGATCTTAGTAGCTTTGCTATTCTAACTAACATTTGCCATCTCACCTCAGTCAGAGCTTGGAGATGAGACCGTCCCACCTTTTCCTTATAGTGAGCAGGCCAAGGCTTGTATTTTTAAAGCTATATTTTTACTATAATGCAGAATAACAAACCAGAATAAGACAGCTCCATTTATTTAATGATTTGATTTTTTTAAAGGAAAAAATATTTAAGTACACGTTGGAAGTCAGAGCTGTTAGATATTTAAGCTGATAAGTCTCTTGCTCTGTTCCATATGCCCTTGCTGACCAGATCTCTATTTCCAGCAGTGGGCTGGAAAAGTTTGGCACCTTAAGTAGCACCCAGGGCTTGTGCAGTTTATGTAGTTAACTTAAGGTCCCTAAGGAAGTATGTTGCTTCTGGGGCCTTTTTTGCACGTATGCTCTGGGCTGCCAGCTAGCTTCCTGCTACACCTAGTTTTCTCTAGTTTGTGGTCTAGAAGCTTTCCCTAGTTGAGCATCCTCTCTTCCTCCTGGGGAGAAAAAAACCTATCTTCCTCCTTCCTCCAGAAGTTCTACCTGATCCTGCGGGCAGCAGTCAGAACAAGGAAACCTTTTCCTTTGTGCTGTAGTCATGTTCTTCAAGCAAAACACAAACTGCAACATGCAAACAGTAAGCTAAACAAATGAAAGTTGTACTATCTGTCACAAAAGTTTTTCCTGAAAGCAGCTGAACAGAGTAGTTTATGGTAAGGCAGTTACTTAGAAGCAATGCGCTCAGTTTGAACTATTATCAAGATAGTGTTGAAAATGTTCTTTAAAGCAGACCACTTTCTGATTCTTTGGATTGCTTATAAAGTCTTAATTTCAAGTTCTCTGATTACTAGGTGTTAATATTTAAATACAGTTTAGAGATTAAACTTTTACATGGTTTGCGTGACAGACGATTTTGGAAATGTTTTCTATTTGAAGAGTTGTCACTAGTGTGGCTAGTGAGAGTAGATTTAAAACTGAAAAGTCAATCTTTGATTTTTACAGCCTTAGCCTCCAGAGGAAGGTAATACTTTTTTCAGTAGTTATGTTGACCTCTTTCTTTACGTCAGCAAAGCTACGCAACTTCCTGGCTTGCCGTTCAAGGGTGGTGGCCAGCATATGGGTTAATGATGAACATAGGTAAAATCTTTAGTTTCAGCTTCTTGTAAGAGTGGAACTGATGGAAACCAGACTTTGCCTTAGGGTCATTTGGCTCTTTTAGGCATAATGCAGTAAGTTATATAATAAACAACTCCGTAAGGCAAGGATTCCAGAGATGCGTTTCTGCAATCTTTATGCTTCATTGTATATAGAACATCTTCATTCACATGAACATGATTTTTCAGTCTGCTGTGAGTAATCCCTGATGAACACTTCCGAGTTGAGATGGTGGGACTTTTTATATGCTAGTATCTAAACTCCTACGTGTATAATTTGGATGCCAATGTTATGGTATATACTTCAGAGTTGATTTGAAATTTTTTCACCCGTTGCGTTTAGAGCAACATCTCTTCTTCTCTTCCGCTGCACCCACCCGCAACCCCCTCCCAACCTTTTAATGACAACTTCAGCTCTTTTTGAGTTGGTTGAATGTTGGGGTTTGGCTTTTGATGTAGCTGGAGGCAGTGGGTGAAAGAGGTGTGGCGCAATGAAACACCATGTTTTATTGAGCTGAATAGCATGATGGTCTGTAGAAATATAAATTATCTTAGAAATATTTTTTTCGCACAAAAGGGATATCAGAAACCCAAATTTTGTGCAAATAGCTTCGTTTTGTGCTATATTTGTGGAAGATGTCTCACCAGGGAGCTAGGTTCTCTCGTGTTTATTGCAAATCAGTTAATTTCTCCCTCGGCTTTTCCATATTAATTTAATTTTCTTTGCAAAAAGACTGCAAAAGCACATCAGTGTGCTTTCCTGCTGTTTGACTGATAACTCCTGTCACAGTGTAGGAGTAAACAATTGCTGTCCTTGTGCTTTCAGCCGCGTGTGGCCATACTAGTTACTGAATTGGATTGACAAACTGATCTGGGTTTAAAAAGATGCCTTTTTTTTCTCAGCTGGATCGGTTTCTCTACACAGTCACACAGCTGTGGAAACTTTCATCCTAGCTCAGTGCAGAGGAAGAATGTTGACTGCTTGAGAGGACGCAGTGCTGTGAAGTGGCGTGATCACGGCCTTGCTCTCCTTACTTGACTTGACTTGCCACAGAAACAAGTGTCTTCCAAGTGGCTGCCTCGAAATACATCAAAGTTCCTAGGATATTGTTGTGTATTGAGAAACACAGCTCTGTCCTCTGGCCGTGTGATTTGGCTGTAGCCTCTAAACAGTGTAGGAAATGATATTTTTTTAGCTTGGTCAGTGTAGCGTTTAAAAAATTGTGAATTAATGTGGAAAGCAGTGTCATAGCTGCAACCACAAATGTAGCTACTGCAATATAAAGTAGCATTCATGCTGTCATATGGGACAACCTTATTAGTTTAAATTTTCTGTGGATAGATGAGGAATTTTACAACCATAATTATGGATATTTAATTGTGGATTATGCTGCAACTCAGTGTTCATAATCCATGTGATGTAAGTTAATGCTACAAGACACAGTAACATACTTCAAGTGCGCTTAAAATTAGTATTTATACTGTCTCTTTAGGGAATGTGTGTGTGTGTGTGTGTGTGCTGTTTAGAGACATAATTCTTTGACCAAACAGATAAATGTAGGATTTGTCTCAGAGGATTAAAACCTGATTTTAATTAATCTCAGGTATATACACTTCTTTGGCATAAATCTGTTCTTGCTGTTGGCCACTGTATTGCTTTCTTCAGCATGATAACACCTGGGGGATGCAGCTTAACTAATATTCTCCGCGGAAGTTTTTGATGGTTCTTTTAGTAAACTTCATCTTTATGAAAATTGCGACCTAGGAAACTAAATTAGTTATTTGAGTACTTTACAAAGTAGCTGGTTCCAAGAATTCGGTGGACGCTTTTTCTTCAGACAGCCTAACTTAAAACCAAATCTGTTTTTTTTTTTAACTTTTGCTGTCATGCATTGCTGATGGACAACCTTCATCCAGTGAAGCCTAAACTGCTTTTACTGCCTAGCTGAAATACTGTGTGTTTGAGCTATGTTTGTCCCTTGCGCTGGAGCCCGAAGAAGACTGTGACACCTGCTAACATGATGACATTGACATTATGACATTGGCATTATTTCAGGTGAAGACATGAGCACAAAGCATAAGAGGAACTGAGCAACAGTGTGAAGCCAAGTCCAGCTTAACTAGCAGGGCACAAACCCCAGACCTAAGTTCTTTTCTTGGGTACCCCAGACCCAAGTTCTTTTCTTAGGTACTCTGTGGCAGTGGTATGATCCTGCCTGACGTCTTCCACCAGAGATGGAATATAATCACCTCCTTGGCAGATCTGTCTCACACTCCCTCTTTGTATTCCCGCTCCCTTTACTCTCATCAAAGATACCTTTATGGCCTCATCACACTCTCCTGTCTGTTGTTTTCTGGGTGGATGGCATTTTTTTGTAGCTTTTTTGAGCAATAGCACTGCATGCCCTGTCAGTATTACCCTGGATCTCTAGGAGAGGTCAGAGTAGGGACATTTTTCCCTGTTTCCTTGTGGAAGCTTTGTTCTCAAGAGGCCACTCCTGTCCTGTTTAGACAGGTAGCTATATGAAGCCAAGGCTGTAGGAGTATGGCACCGGAGGGTGAACATAAGAAACTCTGGCTCCTTTGTATAGTATCTTCATTACCCAGTGCTGTGCTGGAATTGTTAACGTTTCTAGAGTTAGTTGATGCTGATGTTTCTAATTTTATTTGGTGAAATTTCTTTTAGGGTCTGCAGTGCTCAGGGGGGTGCACTGCCTGTTACACCGTATCTTCCCTGAGATTCCGGAGAAGTTAGATGGGACAGTGTGTATCATAACTGGTGTCTGTTCTGCCAGGACCCTCTGGCTCACATGTGAATCTGTCATATATAGTCCCATTTTCTCCCAGTGATGTGGTTTTTTTCTTCTTTCTCCTGAGTATTTGTAATAAAGACAGGTTATCAACTGCATCCCAGTAGATCTTTCAGTGATAGAAGTGACAGTAAGGACATAATACTCAAACTCTCAAAAACTAATGTGAGTGTGGAATGATACAAAGAATCTCTAGGGAAGTACAAATCCGTCTGCACACTTAAAATGTTTATATCAGTTGTTCCTGTCAGTTATTGCTTAATTGAGTACTGTAGCTGTGATCTGATAAGCATTGTAGAAACCAGTTGAGGTTACGGTAGAGAAGTTATATATTGCAGCCCTCCAGCGAACACTGTACCCGGCAGAGGTTTTGTAACCACAATGTGGCATCTGTACCTATGACAGGATTTTAGTGTACTGAGCTTATTTTGGAGGGAAATAGTTGTCAGAGCTGAAGGTGCACTTTTATTTAAAGCATTTCTTGAATGTTTTAAGGAACTCTTCAGTTCTGTGTTAAAGGGCAAGAGTTGTCCTGGTTATGTCCACTGCAGTGTCATGAGAGCTTTTGTGGTTTTAGGGTTTTAAGATCCATTCCGTGTAAAGCATGATGTGGTGCTTAGAGCACTTAGGCAAGTGTCTGTGTACTTAGATTGATGGCTTTTGCACTATCCACTGTGTATCTTGCTGTGCAGAGCTGGTACTTTCTAAATGTTCGTTTCCCCACTTGTTTGAATTGTTTTCAGCAGTAAGAGTTCTGAGCTGCTTTGTTCTTGCTTTGTTGAAGAAGTAAAATTACTGGCATGATGCCAAGTAACTTTTTCAATCTGGGTTGTTCAGTAATGGATTGGACGTAATTAGAGGGTCTCTTTGGTTTAGTACTGCTTTAGATATGGTTGGGATAATTAATTCTGCTTCTTCAGAAGCAACATCTAAAAAACTGCATAAAGGAAAGCTTATTAAAAGGTCTTCAGGCAGATATTTGCTAACGGTGCTTTTCTGTTTTGCTTCAGGCTGTTTCTTATGAGAGTAATGGACATACCATATCTCAATTTGGAAGGACCAGACTGTGAGTAGTTTATTTATTGTGAACGTACTACTGTTCTGTCCAATTTCCTGGAGGAGGAAGTGTGAAGATTAATTGGTGTATCTCTAAAGCACGAGCCATCAGTTGTGTTCAGTTCATTAGCCACTTATCAAATGACCTAAATTTTTTTTAGATTTCTTTGGAATGAAACAGTAAAACTGTAAGTTCTTCAACTTGACCAGAGAATCTGTGTTATGAAGGAGATAACTTAAAACTGTTACATCTAGTTCCACCTGTTTAATACATTGTAGTCTAACAGCTTTATGGTTATTTTAGGTCACTAAAATATCCTACCGTACAATATACGAAGTGGGGTCTTAACACTTTCCCCTTTTCCCCCCACCCCAGCAGTAAATACAGGATGCAAACTGGTGAATACCACGTGATTCTGAAAATCTTCTGGCTGCTTTCCTTTGCAATTTGTGTGAAGCAGCACCTTTACTTAACTTCAGTCAAAACATCAGAATTCTTTTGCTACGTGAGATCATGATTGTATAAATGGAAAATATTACTTAAATTATTTACATTTCAAGTTATTTCAGGTTACAGACCTGGGGCTGTACTACGTTGCTAATACATTTAAATGAAAACAGATTTCACTAACATAAGCGTCCTTACTGTTATGAGATGTTACAGTGAGGGAGAAAACTTCAGATGAGTGTTCCCACTGATGATTTACGAAAATGTGAAGCCCTGGAGGTCAGTCTAGCCCTTGACTAGATGAAAGCTTAATTCTGTACTGTGAAGTCAGATACATGACTGTCTTAAAAATGATACCCATCTGGAAGCAATATTGATGTGAAGACATTTTCCACTCCATGCATCGGAAAGCTCAGACTGGAGGATGACCCGTTACTAGATGCTAGTTGAATAGTAACAGAAAGCAGTTCTAGAAAGTTGGAAGTAACTACTGGAGAGGAAAATATATACTGTAAGGGCATATATTTAATTTGTAAATGCAGTTAGGTGATCAGAGCACTGAGCTCTGGCTCTGTGGATCTGTTGGGATGGTTATCTAATTATGTCGCATGTTTCTTTCTCCAACTGTTTGATATTGAGTGGGAGAATGGATAAATACTTGGGGTCATTGAGAGAATGCCAAAGCTACTAAGCTGTAAAGATGCTACTTCCACTTGCTGGCCAACTTACAGAGTTGTTTTGATACTCTGCCAAGGAGAGTTGCCAAAAAGAGAGTCTGCCTCTGAAAGTCTCTTTTATCTGAAAGCCACTCCTGTAGAACAGACTGATGCAGATGTTACAGCAGAATCTGAACCAGGGTGACTTTCTGAGCTTCGAAAGGGAAAGTACATCTAGGGTGGCATGTTTGGCTGGCTGCTTTAGAAACTTCTGTTTCTGTTCTGAGATTTAAATGCTACTGTAGGTTGAGGAAGCTGACTAGTGGTGTGTAGGGGGCATTTTTGCAGAGAGGTAAAGCCATGCAATGAATATACTTGGAGACTGTATTTAAAAAAAAAAAAACAAACACCAAAACCAAAACAACAAACACCCCTCCCAAAACCAACCAAACCCAAAAAGGTGAGGTGCAGCTAAGTAGGTGACTGTCGTAAGTTTGGTTGTCTTGGGCAGTTTGTTTGTCCTGTAGTGTTATAGCTAGTTTGTGCAATTTTTTTCCCCCGAAATAATACAGTTGGGTAACACATGCTAGGTCAGATAGTATTGAATATGTGAAAGTGACTTGCATCATCATCTTTTGTACTGCATATTAAAAACTCCTTTAAAAAGAATGAAGTTGCTGCACAAAATGACTGCAAAGCAGAATAGGAATCAAATACTTCTCACCTGAGTAGGTAGAAGGTATAGAGGTTTAACAGGATTCAAAGTGTATTTAAGAATAAACATATTGGAGCGTTAGGAGTAGCTTATTCTCTCTGATCAGTCGAAAAAGGCTTATAACATCTGGAACTGGAGTTGTTAAGGTTAGAATTTTCTACTACTGGATTGCAAATACTTATCCTTTGAATTGCTAGCTGTTCGATAGGCTGTACAGCAACGAATTGATCTTCACTGGCCTGTTAAGACAACTTGTGGGGCTGTGGTGTCTGGCTTGCACAGTGCCAAAAAAATTGAATTCTGCTGCTTAAAAAAATTTGTGTCCTTTTTGGTTTTTGAAGTAGCAGATTTAAGGAACAAGATTTCCCCTGTGCTCATGAAGGGATTGCTTTCTTTTGAGATACCTGTGTCTCCATCCAGTCTGATGCTCAAGTGCTCATGCAAACCTGTATTTTGTTAGCAGGGAGTTTCTAATAAACTCATGATAACCTGGCTTGCGTTGAACGAAAAAGTTGAAAGCACTTACAGACACATCACAAGTGGCTGGAGGCTGGCAGCTACAGCATCTTCAGTTAATGCTGTCTCATGTGAAAAAGGCTATATTCCTGCATATCTGACTCCAATACCAATTTTATTTAAGCTGATGGGCTCAGACAGATTTACCCTTTTCTAAGTTGTATGGTTGTGCTGACCAACTAATTAGACACCATATTGCGACTTACCACAAGGTTCCGTTCTAGTCTTCCATTTTTTGTAACTGAAAAACTAGGTTCTTTACGTATGTGGAGCAAAACAAGTAGTTACACAAAAGAAAACTTATTTTCCCCTGACTTCATTAAGCATTCAGTATTTCAGTTCTGAGATGCTGAGCTATGACTGTATTATTGTTACTCTTGGTACAGGCATAATGACACTTCTGTGAAGATTTTATTTTAGTATTTTAGTCCTATAATTGAGTTTATGCTTCAATCTCTTCCTTAGAAGGTAGATGCATTTGGAAATCTCTCTTACTTTCATGACGTGTTTTGGTTATGAACTCAAGTTTTAGAGGCCTCTGACTGTTGGGTTCTCTGAGTTTATGCATGATGTTAAAAAATTAGTTGGGAATAAAAATTCCACTAACTCTTTGGTCAGGGGTGGGAAGGCTCAGAACCTAAGCACAGAGAAAACGTGTCTGTTCAGGAAACACTGTACCTGTTGGTAGCTACGATTCTCAAGTTCATGCAAAAATGAAGCCTGACCTGTGGAACAGAGGTACACCTAGAAACTTCCTTGCTTTCTGCTTTAAAGTACATACCAGGCTGAGGACACTACCACCTACTGTCATTAACTAACTGGTAGTAATTGCTACTGCTTAGATGTATTTATGGAATTAACCGTCACAAGTCTTTCGTCAGTAAACAAGTGCGAAGTTGCATCTTAACCGAATCCGTCAAAAAACCTAAAAGGTTTGCCCTTATGTAGTGGGGTCAAGTACGCATGAGAGTCGGTGGAGTAACAAGTGGCCAGTGGTCCGGTTTTGGACACACGTGCTGCATGAATGAGATCCACCTTGAAAAACATCTATTTCCATGGTGAAAGCTAAGGAGATAAGGCTATAAACGTTTCTAGTTTGTATCACAAAAGCATTCAGGGAGGTAATTCACAAAGGTGAAAGTCAGTCCCTATATCTCAGTACCCAAAGAAGGGAGCAGCTCTTCCTGAGAGCGTTGGAATGTGGTTGGGTTAAAGTCTGATCATATAAAGCTGTGCGTACTTAACCCTTGCGTTAACAAGCTGGAGCAGTAAGTTATGAAGCGGAACACTCCACTTTAATGAATCAGCCTCTGTCTAACTTCAAGCGTAAGATGACAAGAGAAGATCTAGGAATATGTCTGTTTTCTTATTCAAAAACTAAAAAAGAAAGGAAAAAAAATGCTACATGACCATATTGCATAACTTTTTTAGGATATTCTAAAGTAGAATAGCGACTGTTATTTTAACAAATGCTGTTCTCTTTCGCAGTGCAGCCAAAACGAGATCATGTTCTTCATGTTACTTTTCCTAAAGAGTGGAAGACTAGTGACCTTTACCAGCTTTTCAGTGCCTTTGGTGAGTGACACAGTCCATCTCCTTATACATTTCCCCCCACCCCCTTTGTCATGAGCAAGTACCTCTGGTTCTGGTTATTTGTAATCTGTGGGGCAGCCGCACACCTAGTATAGGTAATGATGTCATTTTTGAATGGCATCCTGTGGACTTTCTTTGTAAAGATGCGTTGAATGCGTCTGCGCTGACGAACTGCTCTTTAGGAGCCTTGTTATGTGGTGTTGAATATCATGGACCTTTGATCCTTTTATTTACAGTCTCTCCTGGGAGGTGGAAAGAGTTTATATAGGTGGGTAAAGGGAATGGGGGTTGGTGTGAAAGGCAGATAAAGGTTTGGGGTATCAGGCTCATCCTGCAGTCTGCTCTGAGCCAGACCCTAACTTCTGTGAGTCTAGGCAAGCATGCAAGCTTGCAAGTAGCCAGTTGGATTTCAAGGTTGTCAACAGCATCCGAGTCAGAAGAAACAACAAAACAACTATCTAATAACCGCTGACTAATCGTTCCTCTACTAAGTATTAGTGTATAATGTAAGGACATGGAGATCCTAATGAATTGGCAGTGATCTCCTGATACCTAACTCTTGCATCAGGTAACAGTGGTTATGCATTATGTCCCTAAATCAGAACAAGAATAGCCTTTCGTACAGCCTGTGTTGGATGTTGTTTCCAAGGTTTTTATTGCAGATTGGTTTCTAGTTTCTTATTGCCAGGTAATATAATGCTTCAAAAGAGGTCTTTAGGGCTTGAAGATAATTTTCAATTATTTTTCTGTTTGCTGTTTGTTTTTTTGCAAAAGAGATAACTTCTTTCCATTTTTTAAAACATCTAACATAAACCAAAAATTATCACTATTATTAAAACAATTTTTGCATGATTTTCCCAAAGTATTTGCTCACAATACGTATGTTATTGAAAGGAGCTTTTTAGATGTTGTGTGTAATAGACATTTATGCATCTTGTCTTCCTCAAATTCTGTAATATGGATTTTAATGGGAATTTTTTTTTTAAAAGAGCTACTTACCAATGTTTTTTTTGGGGGGGAGGGGGGGTGTCTGTCACTTTCTCATTTACAACACTAAAATCTTTGCTTTACGTTACATTATCTTGGCAGCAATAAGCAGAGCATGTATGACTGAATTTGTCATTTCCATATTCCTAAACATTTTCTGCTTGGCACTGTAGTTTCCCCTTTTTCCTGCTCCCAGCCTTACTTAAAGTCCCAATACCAGTTTTGTCCATTGGAGTATAATCACTGTAAAATCACTTCCCTGGGCAGCCTGTTCCAATGCCTGACAACCCTTTTGGTGGAGAAATTTTTTCTAACATCAAATCTAAACCTCCACTGGCACAGCATCAGGCTATTCCCTCTTGTCCTGGTTATCACTTGTGGTGTACCACACCTAACGACTTAAGACAGCATTTGTAATGTGCCAAATGGATTCAGGGCAAACCCACACCTAACCTCCATTGAAATAGCCCCTCTAGTATCCATGAGGACGTTGCATCACCAGTAGATGGATGGAAGTCCCGCAGTCCCCCTGGTCTTGTCACTCCTGTGCTTGTGGTGGATCACCACGCTGGTTTACACAACGATACTGTTCTCCTCTTCACCTAGAATTATGACTTAGGAGTCGTGCAGGGTCTCTGGACCTGCATGAAATTCACTGTTCCTTTGGACTTTTTGATCTGTACTGCAGCATGATGTCAGGATAATGCTGAATGGGATTTAATATTCCGATTGGGCAATCTGGAATGTACGATTCACTAAGATTCTCCTAGAGCAGCTATTACAGGGGTAAGAAGCACGGCAGTTTGGGCATTGTTTCTACAGGCTTTGAAAGACTCAGCCCTGTCATTCTCCTTACTTTACCAGCTCCTCCCTTCCCGTTGGCATGAGGCGCAGGCCCGGGCCACCACCACCTGGGGTCACACTCACCCACCTCAAATACTAGTTAGTGGTGACGTTCCCATGTCTCTTACTTCTCCAAAGTTCAGGGCTGAATGTTTTCATACCTGGATTTACAAACTCCTCGTATTGGGGTAGTATTTAATCTGTATTTTGTTTTAGGACTTATTGCCATGGTATCTCAAAACAAACTGCAGATTTTTCCTTCCAGGATTGTAGGAGTACCCAGGCTTTTTCAGTTGTAGCTGGACAGAGTGGCACAATGTGAGGTCAAGTGATTTGACAAAAGCCCAAAAACTATGGCAGTAACAGACACGAATGACCCCAATTTATTACACCAGTTAAAAGTGTTCTTAAAGTTTTGCTTAGATTAAAAATCAGTTGTTAAATTGAATAGCAGAATTAATCTGACTTCATAGAAAAAGAATTTTCAGTTTTAGCCTAGTATGATTTGAAGCAGGGTTGTAATGTTCCATGAAGCTGCTAACGAAAGCAGTGAAACAGCTGACGGGGCTGCCGTGTCACACTTGGAGCCGGCCTGGGTTTGCTGCTTTAGAAGGAGTGTTCATGATTCTGAAGTCTCAGTGCTGCCTGCATGCCGAGTGGACACCTGTTCACGCAAGATGTTTTTATAGTCTCATGGGTGACTGTAGTTTCACTGTACAAGTACTTGCAGTACTGTGCAGTCTCTTAAAACGCTTACTTTAAATTCTTAAGCTGGTGTAGTTTACTGGGTCACGCTGCTGTGAAATACGGAGGTACTAAAATAGTGTTTGCTGGAGTACAGCTTTTGTGTGTAGCCTTCACTTCTACTTAAATGGATGTCTTTGGGATTTAATTAAAACACGTACTACAAAGTACCACAAAAACTACTACTTAAAAACTTTCCAAATGGGTGGAGGCAAAGCTCTGCATTGTGTTTTGTGTGAGCGTGAGGCTCGTCTTTGGGGGAGGTGAATGCTGAGGCAGTTGATGGAGTCGCAGTGATTTTGAAGGTGCATAAATTACTTCTAAAGTGTAACCAGTCCTTTGTGCGTTTGTCTTGTTCTGGTAGTCCACGCTACTATATAGGTGAGCGTTAAGTGACTTAAATACTTTTTTGAGACTCTTTTATGAGTTCCATACGCTGTGACAGCTGGTCCTGTTAACTGCGGTACTGCAAACTCAGGGTTTAACTGATTTTTCTTTAAGAAAAGTGGAGCTTGAAAAATGTCCCTTTCAAAGGTGAACAAGCTAGTCTTAAGGAAAACTTCTAACACACACACACACACACACACACACACACACTCTCTCTCTCTAAAGTATTCTCCTGAGTTCATATTCATACAGACATGTGAGCTTTGAGTGTTGGTCTTTCAGTTTGTGGGGTTTTTTGGTTTTGGGGGGAGTTTAAGTTTTAATCCTCTTTCTCTCTGTGCATTTCTGGCCTTTCCTCCTCCTTCCCATGCCAGCGTTTCCTTCAGCTATTCTTGTTTCTTTGTACCCTGTCTTCCTGCCAGAAAGGTGGAAGCTCTGTTAACCCTTCTCAATGATTTACCAGGACAGTGTTGTTTGTGTTTAATACATGTTTCAACCCTTGCTCATGAACGAAAAGCTTCAACTATTTCTGTTGCCTGATGCAGTCAGTGTCCAGAAACTGTTAGCACTTCTATCATGGTGTCAGCCTGGGGTTTTTTAATTGTAAGAAAGTAGAATATATTAATAAACATTTTTGGTTAAATGAAAGTCCATGCAGTCCTAATGCCGGTCCTAAGTGTTTAATTGCCACTAACAGTTGTTTAGCAAATGTGTAAGAACAGAGCCAAGGCGAACCGGCTTGCCTGCCTTCTGGTGATCTGTAACGTAGTGGCTTGTGAGCTAGAGGTCACGCTTGCATCTTGTACTTTGAGTCTTTCACAGCTTTCTGTAAGTCAGTCTAAAATAATTCTTTAGCCCATATATGTTCTTGTCATCTGCAGCACTTGTTGGCAGTTCCCTAACTGCAGTTAAGCATTATATGAAAAATTATTTCGGTTTTAAAACTTCTCTATATTTTGATAGATGTCCCTTAGTTGTTTTATAATGAAATAGTGAAAGTCCTCTCTAAGTCTCTAATATAATTTCTGTTCTCAGATCTTCCCCATAGACATGTACGGGCATCTTCCTTAAAATTTTCTCTTGAAGGCCGAGTCCTGGTTTACTTCTCTTATACGGGAGCCTTTCCATACCTTTGGTTATTGTGTTAAAAACTGAAAGAAAATCGGTTTGACTGACGTAACCCATCAGTATCATTTTATTCTGTGGATTTAATGTGGTTTGCATGTTTGTGTTTATACAGAGAAAATTTTCACATTTATTTATGGAAAAAACACGTTACTTCATCTCAGAAGCAACAGACCAGATGTTCATCTACTCTGTCTGTGTGAAGATGTTCTATTTCACTTGATAATTCTTTACTTGACGTTACCCTTTATTTAGCAAGGGGTATTGTTTGGCAGTGCACGTCGTAGCAAATAGACAAGGCGTCATATAGACTAACAGCGGTGTTCTTCAAAGTATTGAGGAGATTTGATCTGTTCTAGAAGTGTAGAGGGAGAAGTCTCATGGTTTATGTCCCCAGAGCTGGCGTTGTGTTGCACTGCTGCATACGGCTTATTTGGATTAGCCTTGCAGTAAGTTGGCACGTGGCTGTGTAGATTGCTAAATGCTGTACTGCAAGTGCATTTGCGTTTCAGATCTTTGTTGCCCTTTCACTGTACTTTTGAAATGCGCGATGTTTACTGAGTGCGTGGCAGTGTTGCTGAATGATCTAATTTATTAATCTTGTCTCTCTTAAATTCTTATTTCTTAATAATAATGAAATGTGACATAGTCTGAAAAGACTGTCTTTTAAGCATGGAGAAATTCATAAGAGCGTTGGTTCTCTTCAGATTGCAGCTCAGTGTCCACTATTTAATGCTTGACTTGTTCTTACAGTTATATATTTAAAATGTATAAATCTGAGTATAAAGGCAGCATTTGGTGGCAGGTATTGAAACCCTTAATTATCTAAAATGCCAAAGTCAATTAGAGTGCAGCAGCCTTTCTGCAGCAATGAATAAGAATCTGATACTGAAATTATGTGCCATCAATAGGTTGGATTTTTGTTTACTTGTTTTTAATTGGTACTTAGTGAAGACATGGGCACTGAAGTCCGTTTGAGTAGTAACTGAACTCCTTCAAGAGGTTTTAGTCCATTACTGATCCTCTTTGATATTTTAGGCTAAGGGGCACAATCGCAAGACATTCAGGAGAAGTCTTCTTTCTGATCTTTCTTTTGGTCTCTTCAGGGTCGATATGTATTCTGGACAGCACTTCCATGCTGAGGAACTGGAGGAGTGTGGTCTCTGGTGTCTCAACTGACTGTTTAAAAAATTTGTAATTGGGAATGCAAAAAGGAGGACTCGATACTCAAAGAAATTCAGAGCAGGCACTTGTCACTGCATTTGGAATGGTGTTAAATTGTGCAGTAATTTCTAGTATTTAATGGAAGCTCAGTGTTGGGATCCTACCAAATGCACTACAACTTTGAGTTGCAGTCATAACTCAGCTTGGGCTGTTCCTCTGCGGGGAAATGCGTCCTGCCAAGAGCATGTTCTCCCCACAGTAAAGACCCTTACCCATAGGGAGCAAAGATCCATGTTCTTCAAAGACTGAATTACTAGAAATTGAATTTATTGGCCCTGCCAAGTGTTTAAAGAAATTCTGATGTCTGACTTCTCAGTGTAGGTGCTTCTTAGTAGCAGTCTTAGTCCTTTAGTACAGGGAATGTCAGAAACCATACTGAATTAATTATGGTTTTGGCAATGATCAAAATGATTATAGCTTAGTCTTAAATAGCAGGCTACTCAAATGTATAGCATGCAAACTAAATCTAAGTAGGTTTTTATTTTTTATAATTACAAAATCTGTTTATTATCTGGCTGGATGTCAGAAGAGACTTCTATAACCTTGTAACCTGTAGGCTAAATTAGATTTCAGTAGGCTAAACATTTGAAAATAAAATGCATTTTAAGCCACTTTGCATTATTGTTTTTAACCTCATAATGTCTGAAGGTTAAATGGTGGTGTAACACATGACTTGATTACCTAGTCT